>OY728133.1:1940502845-1942902845 GCA_963277665.1 Viscum album | reverse complement strand
GAAATATACATGGGGTGCCCTGCCTCAGACATTTTCCACACCCACAGGTCTCCACAGGAGTGAGATCTTCCTCACATGGAATGAGATTCTCCTTGCATGTAATGACATTTTCCCACGGGGAAATGAAATTATCTTGGTGTAAGCCCCTAAACTTTCTTGCAGGAGGTAGCATTCCTGCTCCTCCTCTCTTATTCCACGTGCAAAGGAAAGAGGAGAGATAGGAACATGGAACTTTGTTACCACACCCCACTCCCTTTGGGCTTTATCGCTATCAGGCCTCCATCCTAGAGTAATTTCCAATCTCCATATCCCTAGTCCACCAACCATGCATAAGCCCCACTCTATTCGTCACAGATGCACCTTTTGTGACGTGATCATCAGGTCTTTACTACCTCTTGTTTCTCACACTAATCATGACTCACGTGGTCTTAGAGTAAGCATCTACCATGACATCCTCCTTGGTCCACCTTAGTGTGTAAGCCCCATTCCCCCCACAACCAAACTACATGGACTTTGATCCTTTCCCTTTCCAAGAAAGGTACGTATGTAGCCTCCTTGAGGTTCTAGCCCAACACCCATCAGTCCCAACTACTTTGCATCGCTTTATCCCCATCCTATATGACATTAAACTGTATGCCCCTTTTCATCCCGCATGACACTAACTTGTATGTATACAAAATACATGGGTTTTGATCCCTATTTGCTAGATAGGTTACATAGGAAGCCTCCCTAAGGGTCAATCCCAATCTATGGTAAGTCGTTGTGTTCCCATTTGTTGGGATCCAACTCTCTGGTCTACCCTCAGGCATTAGATCAATATCGGGATTCTAACCATGCATAAGCCCCAACATCATCTTTGGGATGATGTTTTCTGTGCACACCCCAATCCTATTACCCACCTAGAACTACATGGGTTTTGATCTTTGTCTCCTAGACAAGGTATGTAGGAAGCCTCCCTGAGGTTCAACCCCAATCATTGGTAAACCCATTCAAACTACATGGGTTTTGATCCCTGTCTCCTAGATAGGGTACATAAGAAGCCTCCCTGAGGTTCAACCCCAAACTCTGGTAAACTTTAGTGTCCTCTTTGTTGGGACCCACATCCTTGGTCTGTACTTTAGTGGTGTCAGACCAACTCTCGGGCCGCTAACCACGCGTAGTCCCCAACATGTTTTCAGGTCGCTATCCTTTGCATACACCCCGATTCCATGCCCCATCTTGAACTACATGTACTTTGATCCCTACCACGGAGATATGTAGGTAGCCTCCCCATGGTTTAATCACATCATCCATGTCTCATCTTGGTCTCTCCCTTGAGCCTTTTCATTTCGAGAAGGTCATGCCCCAACTCGGAGGTTCCAGTTCCTCTGGGTCCCATCCATGCGTCCATTCTCATGGGCTGCCTCATCAGGAATCCCATCACCCCAACGAACTACGTGAACTTTGATTCTATACCATGGGGATACGTAGGAATCCACCCTAAGGCTTAAAACCAACATCACCATTATCTTAACGTTGGTTCCATACCCACCCACTATATTGTTTGATACTCCATCCATATCCATCCCGATTTTTACCCAGGACACCACATCCCAGTGAAATCATGTCATTCATCTGGGAAACTAACCATGTATAAGCCCCAAAAAATCTATAATCATCCAACCAAGAGTGCTCCTATTTTGATGGGCTGTTATCCACGCGTAATCCCTAGCATGTCTCCGGATAGTTTTCCTTTGTGTACACATCAATTCATCACCCCTTTGAACTATGTGAGTTTGGATCCCTGTCTCTTAGGACAAGGTATGTAGGAAAACTCCCTAAGGTTCAATCCCAGCTAACAATAAACCCTAGAGTCCCCTTTATAGGAACCCATGCATCCTTGGATCCGTCTTCATTGTAAGTTTTGATCCAATCATCCAGTAAACCCCTTAGTTTCTCCATCCCAGGGATGTACCCATCTGATCCACTCCTATCAGTGTTTCTATCAGTCTGATTTGTCTTTTCTAGATGTTAAACTCACAGAATACCCTTGGTTAAACATGGGAAGCTGATGAAAACCTTATGGACATGCCTATGGAATATAATTCCCACACTCTATGTGGGATTCCTTGGAATTCTTCACCCTTGAGAAGCACTATCATAAGGGAAAGAAACCTAGATGCATAAGTGTTTCCGCATCTAGACATGCCAGCGATAGCCAACATGACTACTCCTCAAATCGAATGTTTCTGCCCTTACCTGACCCCTTGGAATGTCCTAATAGAAGTAGTGTAATTAAATAGGGTCCATGAAGATATGGATCTAGGGAAGGGTTTCATGAACAACGTCTTAATATTTGATGGATACCAATACTAGGTAACAATTTCTAAGGAGGAATCCACAAAAGGAGGAACCAACATCCCATCATCCCATTTCAATCTAGGAGAAAATGTCCCTGAACAAGTGACTAATTCCACCTGACATTGGAAAGCAGCAATGTAGGGCAATAGCATAGCATGTCCTCCACAGATGGTAGCATTCCCTGGAGAAAGCATCAGAAACAGAAATAGTAAACTCGATGTGAAGTTCTTATCCTAAATGTGAATATTAGTAGAGTTTGAGACATCATTGAATAATTGTGTCACCAGATCCAGCTATCCAGCACCAGGTCCCACCAAGAAAATAAGGATCTTAACATGAAACTCACTAGAGATTAGGGAAGTTGAACATTGGGCATCTCAGTCTGTGACGTTTTCATCATGGATCCTTCTTACTAATCATGGGAGATGGAATGGAGTTGGGGCACTAGACATCACTTTCCTTCTTTCAGAAATAATGGTCTGAACTTCCTGCTTTACAGGACCCATGATACTATAACAGAAAACCAATCACCACCCACCTACCGACGTAGGGTCTAGGGCAACACCAATGTGGAAATCCTGTGCAGCTCTCACACAAACAGCCCTCTCCAAGATGAGGGAAGGGATGGAAAAGTTCCCATGCGCTTCCTTCCTCAAGGTGAAGGAGAGATAATGACCCCCGGGTCCTACCTTCAGTAGGCCCCGAAGTGGAGACTAGCACCAAGGGTATATAATCTCACATAAATGGAAGGCATTTCCCTTTTCATAGAACAAGATCGAGAGATAAGATGGTAAATACTAGAAACAACAAAGGCTAAAGATAAAATTAAATCCAAGAATCTATTTCGACACGCATGTTCAAAATAAAACTGATAGAAAGTAAGGAAAAACTCCCAAATAAAGTACCAAAGAAGAGAAACTAAACAGTAACAACAACTATCCCAACACAGAGCTAGTAAAGTCTAGCACAATCCTCCAAGTCCTCATAGAAACCTAAAATTAGTTTTACATACGTAGGGTGAGCATACAAGTATATTAAGTAGGGAAACTAAAGCCAGTTGTACACAAGTGATGGAGCATACTAATTCCCCTATGAGAAAATAGTAAAAACTCAAGCACTTACCAGGGAATACTAACTAGCCCAACCTCACCAAGGAACACTCACCCAAGTAACACAAGTCAAGTAAAATAATAATATAAGATTATCGATATTTGGGTACCCCGCACACCACTTTACCATTGGTTAACTTCTCATTATTAACTATATGACGTCTTGATTCTTCCAATATTCCCACACGCAGTCCCACTGCCACAACCTATCCACACACACTTGGGACTCAAACCGCATACAGCCACACTCGTAGACACCTTGGCTACAACAACCACCACCACACCTGAAGACACATGGGCCTCAATAACCACAAACCATGTCCAAATACACCTGGGCCTCATCCTAAAGATACTTGGGAAAATATTCTTGGTCCAAAAACACCTAAGACCCTCATCCAAAACAAACCTTTTCTCAAAGTATAATGGACTTTATTAAGATTCAATCCATTACAGCCTACCCGGATATGCCCAAGTTGCAATATCTGGAAGATGGTGCGAGGAAGAAAAATAGTAACCATACTTCCATCCTCCCATCGAGATGTTTGGGAAAGACATGCTCCCCCTTAAAATGGAGATGTTTTTCACATAATGCTTAAAAAGGGTGGGGTGAATATAAAAATCACAAGGAACTAAAATATATATATATATATAGGTAAAGAAATAATCAGACCCAACCTATGAGTTTCACAAAACAAACAATAAGTCTACACCAACACCACTTTTGTTGCTAACCCTACATACATAACCACACAAAAACCACAGCCAAATCATATCCCATCCCCTTTTTGTTCAATTTATATTTATTTATTAAAGGGGATTCATTTAATCTATCCAACACTACCATGAAACAAAAAACTGTAATCACACCAAGCAACCAACAAAACCAGACTGCAGTCCCACTACACAACAACACAAAACTAGAATTGCAGTCCCACTACACATTAACACATGACTGGACTTACAGTCCCACTTCACATACCCGTTTAACTACTATCAACTATCATTATTCAAAGTAAAACCACCCATTAAACCTCAAATAACCCATCCCTTCAGCCCCGCTACCCAAAAAAATCCCCAATGAAGTCCCACTGCATAACAAGTCCACAACCATACTGCAATCCCACTGCTCGACGTTGCTTCGTGACCACAACACAACATAAATTCAGTTTAGTTTCCTACAAGTTCATCCATTCCACAATCAATAAATCTCTCAGAATGAGACACCAACATACCAAGGATAGTCCCACTGCCTACAAGTCTATACATTCCACATTCAATCAATATCTGATACTGAGACACCAACATACCCCTTGTACCACCCCACATACCAAACCCATAGAACCCAGACCAGAACACACAACAAACAACCACAACCATCAAACCAAGCATGTTCAAATTTAACTAAAAAGGGTTCTTTAATTTATAATTCAATATAACCGGGGTGATCAAAGAATATGTTTGATCCTAGAGCATCCTTTTATTTAACCAAGTTTACATGATTAATCAGATTTCTTGTTATATCTGTATATAAAAACATCACAGTGAAATCGAACACCAATGCACAAGAAATGACCACCAATGGTCATGATTTTTAGAAGGCATACAACAACAAAAATTCATAAAATGAATCAAAGATAACAAATAAAACAGGTAATCAAACATCAAGCTACACCCTACCCAATATTTTACTTATGCTAGTTATCATTGATCATACTAAAATATTGTTTAATTATCATTTTAAGAAGAGTTCTCAGACACTAATTACAAGGAAACATTAATATACCCACCCTTCATGATGCACAATTTAAAGAGAAGTAGAAGAAAATACCTACTTGGACGACCAATGATCGAAGTTTCTTCTCGTGCCAAAAACATGTGATGGCACGACCTCCAGAAAAAACTCCAAGGATGAGTGGGAAGGGCTCCAGCATGGGTGCATGACTCATCTCAGGAGGAAGTCTCTAGGTGACAAAGAGAAATGAAAAGGAAGAAGGAAGAGGTGATTTTAGATTAAGAAGAGGTCAGATCCTAAAATCAGGGAGACCATTTTGAAGTACTTAAAAGTCAGATCATGGTTCGACCATGCATCTCAGTAGTTTCACATGTTTGGATTAATTGAGATTTAATAATTCCCCTTGGAAATAGTGGAGATAGACCAAACGAACGACTATCAGTTGATAAATTAACTTTAAAAAGGAGAAAACATGTAACATGGGTAAAACTAGGAAAGGGGGTGTGACACTATTTGGTGAGACAAATGGTGCCACCATAAATAGTGCAACTGTAACGGTGCCACTGTAGTAGTGCCACCGTAATTGTGCCACTGTAAACGGTGTGACTGTAACGGTGCGACTGTGATGGTGTGACTGTGATGGTGCGACCATGACGGTGCGACCGTGACGGTGCTACTGTGATGGTGCGACCGTGACAGTGCGACCGTGACGGTGTGACCGTGACAGTGCGGCCGTGATGGTGCCATTGTAACCCATGCCACTATAACGGTGCGACCATAATAGTGTCACCATTTTGGTGGAACCAAGTTTTTGGAAAACTCATAGAATAAGCCCCATTGATCCCTACGAACACAACGACCACTGGATTTTCACAAAGGAAAGGCTGAAAAAAACTGGGTTATTACATCAGATGCCTCTCAAACTATTATCATCAACAAGAATCCAAAACCAAACTAAAAGTGAGAGAGTCAGAATAACCTCCTCTTAAGACACCTCTTAGGGATAAACCCCCCTAAGTTGAAAACTGGAGGGGAAACCTCAACATCCAAGAACAAATCTTTGACATCTATCTCCTGAACAACTGGGGAGACACTAAGGATCCACTATCCCAAGCAATCATACAAACACCAAGGATAAAATTGTCCAAATACAAGGATTGGGGGGGTCTCCTTTTCCTTGTTAAGATACTATCCACTTTGGGTGGAACTGACTCACCCACACGGGTTTAATCACATCCACACCAATGTGTCTTGATTAGGGATCATGTCCTGCCCTCCCCATAGTCATGAATTTTCACACAAAACCAGGGAACAGGAAAAAAACTTATCATACAACAAGAGAAGTTAAACATTACATCATAAGCACTGTACAAAGAAAACACAATAGAAAAACTCATAACAACTTAGGGTACTGGGCACGCATCTATGTCTCCCATTCCTAGGTACTCTCCTCAAGGCCACCATGCCACCATAACACACGAACCAGGGGAATGGTCCATCCATGAAGCACCTTATTCTTTTGATCCTCGATTATCACTGGTTTCTCCACAAATTTCTCATCGTACTTGATTCCAATTCTCTCCAATCGAGGATGTGGGAGTCATCGTGTAGATACCGATGGAGCTGAGAGACATGAAAGACATTGTGGATCCTCTCTAACCATGGCGATAACGCCAACTGATATGCCACCTCACGAACTCATCCCAAAACCTCAAAAGGTCCGATAAACCTGGGAAAAATATTACTCCCCCTACCAAACCTCCGTTGTCCACACCGAGGGGAGACCTTTAAGAATACGTGGTCCCCAGCCCCAAACTCCAAGGGTCTCCACTACTAAAAAATTGGGTAACAGCGACTGCCATTGGCGGTCGCTATAGGCCTCTAGAGACCGCCCAACGACCGCCATTGGTGGTCACTTTAGCTTCATCGCAGTAGACCAATAGCGACCGCTAATGGTAGTTGCTATAGGTGGCCGAAATTCCGGCCTACAATGACCGCTTGGCGGTCGCTAAAGGCGGCCTGCCTGGTCACCATTAGCGACTGCCAATGGCGGTTGCTATAGGTGACCGAAATTCCGGCCTACAGCGACCACCATTGGCG
This sequence comes from Viscum album, assembly GCA_963277665.1. Taxonomy (NCBI): domain Eukaryota; kingdom Viridiplantae; phylum Streptophyta; class Magnoliopsida; order Santalales; family Viscaceae; genus Viscum; species Viscum album. Next base: position 1,942,895,564 of record OY728133.1, on the reverse strand, counting down.
GTCGTTAATGTCACCCGATAGGCAGCCTATAGCGACCGCCAAAGGGGGTCGCTAGTCCGGGAAATTTTTTTTTAAACAAAATTCCTAGTGAAAGAAATATATATATATATATATATATTAAATAATATATAAATATATATATTGAAGAAAATATTTATATATATAATATTAAGTAAAATATTTTAAATATATATATATATAATATGTTTTAAATATTTTAATATATATAATATTAAATATATATATATATATATATATTAAAGAAATATATATATATGTAATATTAAATAAAATATTTTTCTTATTCATCCAATAGGTTTGTTAAGCATATGGTAATAATAAATCAAATTTTATGCTTAAAATTTGTATTTCTCTAAAAAGGTAATTTTACTACCTCTTAATGGAGAGCCTATTTTAAATATAAATTCTAGCACATTTATAAATTTTTTATTTCAATATAAACTTATATTTTGGAAAACTTAACATAAAAATGTGTTAGGGTTAATTTGTGGCATTTTTTGTGGATTTTCATTTTTTTAATGAAATGTACGAATTGTGTTTTTTTTCTTCACGGTGAAAAATCAGAGATAAAACAAGGTAAAAATCATAAAAAATGGAAAACAATTTCAAACAACATAAACATCAAGATTGTCATAAATAATAAATGATAAACGTGTTTCAACGATCTGAGCAGGTCCATCCATTTCAATCTTCTGCTTCAATAAACCTATAATAAGACAAAAAAAAACAACAAAACAAAACAGACGTAAATTAGACATAATTATTCAGTTATTATATACATATAATAAAATTAAATCTGACATCAAATCATGGTGCTATAATAATTTAAAACCCCAAATTTAAGAAATGCTATCATTTCAGGTCATTCGGAGCATGTTTGCTCTGAATTCGACCGTCTCATGCCGTTCTGGTGTTTTATGACACCAGAAACATGTTTCTGATCACCGTGGTCAAACGACACCTCTGATTGACATTCCATCTACCCAAACATTTCACAATTCACACAACAGCTATTTTCGTACGGTTTCATGTCATTCCGAGGTCGTTCGGGTGGTTTTGACCCCCCAACACGCCATTTTAGCGCGGGCCGAGCTGCTGAAAATGACACAATCGGTCGTACCGCGTGCACTGCATGTCTGATGGGAATTCTGTCTCCTTCTACATGTCACGAATAATATTCCTAATGTTTTCTTGTGCTTTCAGATCATTCGGAGCACGTTTTCTCCGAATTTGACCGTCTCACGCCGTTATGGTGTTTTATGACACCGGAAACGTGTTTCCAGTCACCGCGGTCAAACGACACCTCCAATTGACATTCCGTATTCCAAAACATTTCAAAATTCACACAACGGTTGTTTTTGTATGGTTTCATAGCATTTCGAGGTTGTTCGGGTGGTTTTGACCCCCCAACGCGCCATTTTAGCGCGCGTCGAGCTGCTGAAACGACACAATCGGTCGTACCACGCACACCACATGTTCGATGTGTGTTCCGTCTCCTCCTAAATGTCACGAATAATATTACTAATGTTTTCCTGTGGTTTCAGGTCATTCAGAGCATGTTTGATCCGAATTCGACCGTCTCACGCCGTTCTGGTGTTTTATGACACCAGAAACGCGTTTCCGGTCACTGCGGTCAAACGACACCTTCGATTGACATGTCTTCTACACGAACATTTCTAAATTCACACAGCAGCTATTTTCGAACGGTTTCATGGCATTTCGAGGTCGTTCGGGTGGTTTTGACCCACCAACGTGCCATTTTAGCGCGCGTTGAGCTGCTAAAAACGACACAATCGGTCGTACCACGCGCACCGCACGTCCGATGGGCATGTCGTCTCCTCATACACATCACGAATAATATCCTAAAGGTTTCATGTGGATTCAGGTCATTCGGAGCACGTTTGCTCCGAATTCAACCGTCTCACGCCGTTCTGGTGTTTTATGACTCCAGAAATGCGTTTCCGGTCACTATAGTCAAATGACACCTCCGATTGACGTGTCGTCTACCCAATGATTTCACAATTCACACAACGACAGTTTTTGTACGGTTTAATGGCATTCCGAGGTCTTTCGCGTGGTTTTGACCCCCCAATGTGCCATTTTAGCGCGCCCTGAGCTGCTGAAAACGACACAATCGGTCATACCACGCGCACCGCATGTCCGATGGCCGTGGCGTCTCCTCCTACACGTCAAGAATAATATTCCTAATGTTTTAGTGTGGTTTCATGTCATTTGGAGCACGTTTTCTCCGAATTTGACCGTCTCATGCCGTTCTGATGTTTTATGACACCGGAAACGCGTTTCTGATCACCGTGGTCAAACGACACCTCCGATTGACGTACCGTCTACACGACCATTTCAAAATTCACACAAAAGCTATTGTCGTACGGTTTCATGGCATTCCGAGGTCGTTCGGGTGGTTTTGACCCCAACGCGCCATTTTAGCGCGCGTAGAGCTGCAGTAAATGACACAATCAGTTGTACCATGCGCACCGCACGTCTGATGGGCATGTCGTCTCCTCCTACACATCACGAATAATATTCCTAATGTTTTAGTGTGGTTTTAGATCATTCGAAGCATGTTTGCTCCGAATTTGATCGTCTCACGCTGTTTATGGTGTTTTATGACTCCGGAAACACGTTTCCGGTCACCGCGGTCAAACAACACCTCCGATTGACATGCTGTATACCCAACCATTTCAAAATTCAAACAAAGACCATTGTCATACGGTTTCATAGCTTTCCAAGGTCGTTCGTGTGGTTTTGACCACCCAACGCGCCATTTTAGCGCGCACCGAGCTGCTGTAAACGACATAATCGGTCGTACCGTGCGCACCGCATGTCCTATGGGCGTGTAGTCTCCTCCTACATGTCACAAATAATATTACTAATGTTTTCGTGTGGTTTCAGGTCATTCGAAGCACGTTTTCTCTGAATTCTACTGTCTCACGCCGTTCTGGTGTTTTATGACACCGAAAACGCATTTCCGGTCACTACGGTAAAATGACACCTCTGATTGACGTTCTGTCTGCCCAACCATTTCAAAATTCACACAACGGCCATTTTCGTATGGTTTCATGGAATTCTGAGGTCGTTCGGGTGGTTTTGACCCCCCAATGCGTCATTTTAGCACGTGCTGAGCTGCTGCAAACGACACAATCGGCCGTACTGCACGCACCGCACGTCTGATGGGTGTTCTGTCTCCTCTTAAACATCACGAATAATATTCCAAATGATTTAGTGTGGTTTTAGGTCATTTGTAGCATGTTTGCTCCGAATTTGACCGTCTCACGCCGGTTTTGGTGTTTTATGACCCCAGAAACGCGTTTTTGGTCACTGCGGTCAAACAACACCTCCGATTGATGTGTTGTCTGCCTGAACATTTTACAATTCACACAACGGCTATTGTCGTACGGTTTCATGGCATTCTGAGGTCGTTCGGGTGGTTTTGACCCCTTCAACGTGCCATTTTAGCGCACATCGAGCGGCTGTAAACGACACAATCGGTCGTACCGCGTTCACCGCACGTCCGATGGGCATGATGTCTCCTCCTAAACGTCACGAATAATATTCCTAATGTTTTAGTGTGGTTTCATATCATTCAAAGCACGTTTGCTCCGAATTCGACCGTCTCACGCCATTTATGGTGTTTTATGACTCTAGAAACGCGTTTTCGGTCACCGTGGTCAAACGACACCTCTGATTGATGTGTCGTCTGCCTGACCATTTCAAAATTCACACAACGGTCGTTTTTGTACGGTTTCATGGCATACTGAGGTCATTCAGGTGGTTTTGACCCCCCAACTCGCCATTTTAGCGCGCACCGAGCTGCTGTAAACGACACAATCTGTCGTACCGCACGCATCACACGTCCGATGGGCGTGTCGTCTCCTCCTACACGTCACGAATAATATTCCTAATGTTTTCGTGTGGTTTTAGGTCATTCGGAGCACGTTTTCTCCGAATTCAACTGTCTCATGATGTTCTAGTGTTTTATGACATCAGAAACGCGTTTCCGATCACTACGGTCAAACGACACCTCCGATTGACGTGCTGTCTGCCCTACCATTTAAAAATTCACACAACGACCATTGTTGTATGGTTTCATGGAATTATGAGGTTGTTTGAGTGGTTTTGAGCCCCCAACGTGCCATTTTAGCGCGGGGGGGGGGGGGGGGGGGTGTCCGGGGTGCGTGGGGGCTGTCTGAGGTGCGGGTGGCCTGTCCGGGGTGCGGGGAGGGCTATCCGGGGTGTGGAGAGGGATTTCCGGGGTGCGGGGAGGGGCTGTCCAGGGTACGGGGAGGGCTGTCTGGGGTGCGGGGGGGCTGTCCGGGGTGCCAGGAGGGCTGTCCGGGGTGCGGGGAGGGGCTGTCCGGGGTGCGGGGAGGGCTGTCCGGGGTGCGGGGGGGGGGGGGGGGGGGGGGGGGGGGGCTGTTCGGAGTGTGGGGGGCTGTCCAGGGTGTGGGGAGGCCTGTCCAGCGTGCGGGGAGGGCTGTCTGAGGGGCAGGGGGGCTGTCCGGGGTGCGGGGAGGGCTGTCCGGAGTGCGGGGTGGGCTGTCCGGGGTGCGGGGAGGGGCTGTCTGTGGTGCGGGGGGGGGGGGGGGGGGGGGGGGCTTTTCGGGGTGAGGGGGGCCTGTCCGAGTGCGGGGAGGGCTGTTAGGGGTGCGGGGGGCCTGTCCGGGGTGCGAGGAGGGCTGTCCGGAGTGCGGGGAGGGCTGTTCGGGGGGGGGGGGGGGGGGCTGTCCGGGGTGCGGGGAGGGCTGTCCGGAGTGTGGGGAGGGCTATCCGGGGTAGGCCGGGGACTACAAATAGTGAACTCAGCTCATTCATCAAAAACAAGTTTAATGGTTTATATTAGGAATCACATGTTTTTTTCAAAAATATTACAGAACATGTAATTGAAAACATTGAAGAATTAAATGAACAAAAAATATCCAAATCATTAATCAGTTTCATGGTTACTTCTCAATTCGTGCACACAAACATTGCATCAAGAAAAAACACACATGATACCCCCGAATCACAAAAAATATCACAAGAAACCCAACATAAATATCAATAACAACCCCACCATTAAAATCATAAACACACCTCATGAATATGATGCGTCATGCGTTGTCATGACTACTACCTCCATCAGGTGGGTTAGGGGCCTACAACAAAAAAACATTATGAATATTTTCATAACAAAAATAATATAAATTAAATAAATAAATACAGTATAAACCTGCGTCGTCTGATCCCCTGCACCATCACCTAGACGCACATATTGCCGCAGTGCTCTAACCTCAGCGATCAATTGCGCATTTACATCCTCAGAAGCACACAGCTGTGGCTCGAAATCTGACAACTGTTGTGTCATCTGAGCAAAAGCAGGACCGAAAACTGCAGCGCGTGACACTACAGAACGAGGAATCCATGTTCCATAGATCAAACTATATCCATGCCCGTACCGACCAGTAATGTGATGAATGATCTCATCCCTTCGCATGGGAAGCTGTCGCTGGTCCTCTGGTAGATGTTTTAATTCAGCTTCAAATTGAGCCTGTGAAATATTTAAATATATATACATATATTAATATACAGATTTTATGTAAGTATTGGTAATGAGTACAAGCACTTACTATCAATGCTGCAGCCTCTAGATCATTGCGATCACAAGTCCTCATCCAGACCGACATTTTATCAGTCGGTGCACCTTGCTCCCGCAACTGTACATGAATAGAATATAAACACAAAACCATATTAATTTAAAAAATTAAAAAATGAATAATAAATACCTCATGTTGGATCTGAGACACGTGACGAGTCCCGAGCCTGTGAGGTGGTCCCTGCAATGCTTGATTCTCATAATGGCGTGTTGAAACCTCCTACATTCAATTCATTCAAATTTCAAACAAATCATACATTCTTGAAAATATATATACCAAAATTAATATACAAACCACAAAACCCTCATTAGACCAATATGCAACTAAATCATGCCACTGAGCTGGGAGGACACCTCTTGGTACTTTTTCCAGAATGTCTGGGGCACCCACATTTGGTACCCAGTGGTCCCTCTTGACTTTTCCATTATAGTCTTTCCACATCTTACAGAATTTGCTCATACACACTGGCCGAAACTCATCAGGACATACTTTCAAAATTTTCTATTAAAGAAAAAAATCACATATTTTATTATTGTTTATACATAGGGAATAAAGTAAAATGGTCTTCTTACCTGAACCTCCCTCCAAAGACAATCTAATGTGTCCTGAGGGATAGAATCCCAATCACGTGTCGTCAATGGAAATTGATGTGGATCACGTATGATATGACCCAGCTGATGAATAAATGCAGAAGCATTCCACCCCACAGGATGAAATACCTCATCAAATGAAACATCAAAAGTCGTGTCGGAATTCCATGATAATATTCCACGACCAGGGCCTCTCTTGTGAGAAGAAGAAGCAGTCGAGTCTGATCCTGTTGAAAACAATTTTATATATAAATTGACAGATTTTATAAATATATATATATATGTTTATCAATTACATAAAAAATAGAGACAATAACATTCCAACATACCTTGACCCTGAGACGTAGATGCCTCAGATGGATGATATGGATCTTTTGCCTCTTCCTATGACATGCCTGCAGTCATAGAAAACATTAGTAAGGGGACTATCCAAAGTGTCCAAATGATAAATTGGATTGTTTTAAAAAAAATCAAACTTGTACGGTTGTTAATCAAACAAAAAGGGATTGAATAATTAGTTGTGAATGAATTTTAAAAAATCAGAAAGTTAACACAACAGATATACAAATTATGTACAAAACCAATCAATGCATAGACAAATTTCAAATTGAATTAATAAAAATTCAAGCAGCACATGAACCAAATGAAGAATACCTCAATGGGAAGATACACCGACAATAAAATCAATATAACACGAGTTAAATCATCCTAAATATTTATAACTGAATAAACTTCCAAAAGTGAGGATTAAAACTTACAAGGATTAATAAAATGGTTAGATAATTTATGATATCCTAGGCTGAATAGCGGGAAAGCAATTATACCTTTCATTAAGCATGAAAATCGTCTGTTTCTCCTTCAACATCCACTTTGACACAATAAATATCATCTTCACGTTGAACTACGTTATGTTGATCAAGCTGTTGGGAAACAAAAGGAACAGTCTCAGATTCATCTTGTTCAAATACAAACACTCCTCGCTGAGACATTTTGACAACAACTTGCCAACTTGGATTTGAAGGCAAAGTAACGAAGAATACTTGTTCCGCTTGTGATGTCAAGATGAAAGGTTCATTATCAACTCGTTCATTTCTATATAACATATAGTTAAAATTCACCAATGAAAACTGATATTGATCGACTTTACATCCACGCACTGGATCAACCCAATTACACTTTAACAATATGTACTTCAACCCGTGTGTGTATACAACTTCAATTATGTCTATCAATTGACCATAGTAATAACCAGAATCGACAAATGGACAACCGATGCCACTGTTTTGTGTTGCTCGTTTGTTGTAAACATCTTTAATGCGAAATCGAAAACCATTAGCATCTATATATTTATAACAACGAGCCGTTATAGATGGACCCTCAGCCAGTTGGATAAATTCTTCAGTTAGCGTGGGGTCCCCTAACTCCCTCAGCTTATGAACCTACATAATTCATATAATTCAATAATGATATATACAGAAATAAATTATTATAATACTTTACTCATAATGAAAATCAATTTATACGTACATAACCCTTGAACCAATCATGAAATGACGCATAATGAGACTGTTGAATTTGAAACTTAGTCGCACGATACATCTATTCTTTTATCTCATTAATGTGTTTCCTTCAAATGATAACGCGATGTTTAAATGATCAACTTATGAAAACAAAACATGTAAAAGTTAAACAATAAAACTGATAAGATACTTACTGCATTAATGGTGCAACTGATGGAGTATTGAACAAGATATATTGATGCACTTGTATCCACTCGATGTTGTCCATATCATATGTGGTTCCTTCTCCAACTAGACCATCATGAATCTGAGAGGTCTTATCTAATTTTTTTTCAACATCCATAAGATATTCTGCACAAAAATTAGTACACTCATCCATCAAATAACCGTTGGCTATTGATGCCTCCGGACGAGCTCTGTTGCATACAAATCATTTCAATATACTCAAATACCGCTCAATATGATACATCCACCTGAATTGCACTGGACCAGCAACAATTACTTCATCAGTTAGGTGCACTGTCAAGTGGACCATAACATTGAAAAATGATGGGGGAAATAGTTTCTCAAAGTATAAGTACAATTCGGTCCTATAAACTTTTTAAATCACTCATTTGTTGATTTATTAAACAAAGATGTCAAAAAAAATTACTCATCTCAATCAAAGGATGAAAAAAATTGAGGGATAAACAATCACAAATTGTGATTGGAATCAACTACTAAAGTAGTATGTGATTGTCATGACTTTTCAACCCTTGTAATTTCTTGCTCGTCAGATTCACACACTTTGAAATATTAGAAGAGTAACCATCAGGAACCTTGAGCATCTTCAAAATGGAAAGAAATGTCTCTTTCTCCTTTTTAGTCATCGTATACTGTACATCAGGCATATATGCCTTGTTTCCCTCATCTAACTATAAATGCAACTATTTCCTTAAACCCATTTCTTCCAAATCATGGCGTGCATTAACATGGTCCTTTGATTTTCCACTGACACCTAAAATGGTCCACAATATGTTATCACAGACATTTTTTTCAATGTGTATGACATCCAAATTATGCCTTAGCATGTTAGTTTTCCAATACAGAAGACTATAAAAAATACTTTTATTTTTCCAATTGTGACTGCGCTGCCTACCCAAAGCTCGAATATTATGTACCGGAGGAGTCACCAAATCCTGAATTTCATATACCATGCGAATGTTTTCTTCCTCAATCTGTGATAACATTTTGACTCCTGTTATGATCTTTGGTGCTGGGCTGAACTCTCTAGAACCATCAAATTCCACTCTGTCCTTTCTAAACCTGTGCTGAGGGGGGAGAAAACATCTGTGACCCATGTATGCCCATTTTTTGGAATGCTTAATCCATACAGATTTTTTACTTTTGTTGCAACAAAGGCAAGAAAATTCCCCTTTCGTACTCCATCCTGATAAATTTGCATAAGCTGGGAAGTCATTGATTGTCCATAATAAAGCAGCCTGCAGTTTGAACATTTCATTCGTTTCACAGTCATAAGTCATCACACCATCGCCGCAAAATTCATTCAACTCATCAATCAATGGATGAAGGTAAACATCAATCTTATCCCTCGAACTTTTAGGTCCATCAATAAGAGTGGAAAGTAATATAAATTGTTGCTTCATACAATGCCACATAGGAAGATTATATAGAACCAACACCATGGGCCATGTGCTATGAGTTGCACCAACCATAGAATTGAATGAATTGAAACCATCTACTGCCAATCCCAATCAGACATTACGAACATCTTTGGAAAAGTCGGGATGTTTCTTATCAAAATATTTCCATGCATTAGAGTCTGCCGGTTGGGTTAACATATCACTTTCATGAACTCTTTCTGCATACCATCTCATTAAATTAGAAACTTTAGATGACATAAAGAATATTTTCAACCTCGATTTAAGGGGAAAGTAACGCATTTTCTTTACAGAAATCGGTTTCCCCTGTATCACAATCTGACTTTGATGAGTCTGATTTCCCCTGTTCTCTTTCCACCTGGAAGCACCACAAACCGAACAAATATCCAAATGGGCAGTTTCCTTTCTAAATAACATACAGTTGTTTGCACATGCATCTATGGTCTCATATGTAAAACCTAAGTTCTCTGTCAGCTTATGAGCATGGTAATACGACTCAGGAATCTTAGCGTCGAGAAGAAGAACCTTTTTCAATAACACCAACAACATGTCGAATGATGTGTCTAACCAATGATTCAAAGTCTTCAAATGCAACAACTCCACGATAAAAGACAATTTATTGTAAGAAGTACATCCAGGATATAATTCTATTTTTGCATCATCAATTTCTTCATAAAACCTCCTTGAATCACGATCTGCACCAAAGCGAAGATTTACCTCAGCGGTATCAAGATTCTGGATGTCAATGCCTTCAGGATCCAACCCACGTACCATTTCAGTAAGCATTTCATGCATTGGATCATTCATCCTTGCATCAACATCCATCTGAAATGCATCCGTATTTTGACAACGAACATATTCTTCTCCATGATGAGTCCAACTCTTATAATTTTTCAGAAATCCATTAATGAATAGGTGATCCCTCACAGTATCTCGTGTGAATTGATATCTGTTAGCACATTTTCTACATGGAAAACTAATATAGTCACTTTCAAATCTTCTGTTGAAGTCAATAAACTGCATAATGCCGTTGAAATATTCTCTAGACGTTCGATTTGGAAGATCAATCCAACTCTTATCCATAATATGATCCCTATAACAAACATTTACACAAGACTTATTAAATTTTAATTTTTCATATAAAATATATTTAAAAAAAATACTAATTAATTTTTTGTGAACCATTTATAAAATAATAATGTAAGTGAAAGCCCATGTCATACCTGATTGCGCTACAAACCTGGAAGGGAGGGGAGCCGAAGGCGGTGCTGCGAGGGAGTGGAGAGGCAGTGGAGGGGAGCCGGAGCCAGTGCGGTGAGAAAGGGGACGGGCGGCGGCAGTGACGGGGAGTCAGAGGAGAGGAGGTAGTGAGGTGGCGACGGTGCAGCGAGGGTGGGATGACGAGGGAGGGGACCGAGGATAGGGGGAGCTGGAGTGGACGGGTGGTAGCGGCGAGGGGATGAGTAGCGGTCGTGCAGGGAGGGAGGGGACTGGGCGGCGGAGGTGCGGCAAGGGAGAGGATGGTGAAGGAGGGGATGGGTGGAGCTGGTGCGGCGAGGGAGGGGATGAAGACGGAGGGGACGAGGGTTGGCGGGGTGTGGGGGGGGGGGGGTGTTCAGGGTGCGGGGGGGGGGGGGGGAGGGCCGACAGGGCGAAGGGCTGAGGGCGGAGGTCGGAGGCTAGAGGGGCTGGAGGATGAAGGCCAGAGGGTGGCCGAAGGGCTGCTGGAGGTGGGTGGTGGGAGGTCCGAGGGCAGAGGGAGGCTGGAGGGCGGCCGTAGGGCGGAGGGCGGCCGGAGCTGGAGGGAAGAGGCGGAGGAAGCCCGGAGGAGATGGAGGGCAGTGTAGATGGTGGCCAGAGGGCGGCCGGGGAGAGGGTGGATGCCGAAAGGGTGATGGTGGACGTCGGCGAGGGAGGGTGCGCAGCGGCGGGGCAGGGCGCGCGATGACTGGGGAGGGTGGCGAGGGAGGGAGTGCGGTGAAGGGGAGGGCGCGCGGCGAGGCTGGGAGGAGGAGGGTTCCGGGGGGGGGGGGGGGGGGGCTTCGCGAGAGGAGGGAGGAGGGTTCGGGGGGGGGGGGGGGGCACCGAAGCCCCGTTTTTTTTTGGGAACCCTAGTAACTGCCAGTGGCGGTCGCTATAGGTAAAGGGGCTCAAAAGCCCAGATTTCTAGTAGTGTTCCTCCTATGATCAATATACGACTTCTACCGGTCCTAAGCTACCTTCATCCTTTCACGCACAAGATGAACCTTCTCCGTCATGCACTGCACTACCTTTGGGCCAAGAACACTTTCCTCCCCAACCTCTGTCCAGCACATGGGTAAACGACATGATCTCTGGTAAAATTCATAGAATTGTGCCATTCTAATGGTGGAGTGATATCTATTATTTTAGGAAAAATCCACCAAGGGAAATGGTCATACCCATGATCCTATAAATCCTAAAACACATGCCTGTAGAATATCCTACAACATTTGGATGGTCCTCTCTGTCTACCCTTCCATGTGTGGGTAAAAAGCGGTGCTAAGGCATAACCGGGTGCTAAAAGAATGTTTTAATCCCTTCTAGAATCATGAAGTAAAGCGTGTATACCAATCCAAAACTATGGATTTTAGAATTCCGTGTAGCCACACAACTTCACCCGCGTGCCTCTGTGCTAAGGCATCCACTGCCCTCATCTTCTTAACTGCTAAGAATTGAGCCAATTTCCTCAATCGTTCGACCACTACACAGATGGAATCATAGCCTCCCTTGACCCTAGGTATCCCTATGACAAAATATATTGATATGTCATCCCTCTTACACTCGGTAATTTCTAAGGTATTTAACAAACTATTGGGAACACAGTGTTCATCCTTCACCTACTAACACATGAGGAACCTTGTCACAAACTCTGCCACATCTTGCTTCACTCTGGGGCACAAAAACTAACCTCTCAATACTCAGTACATCTTGGAGACTCATGGATGTACCACTAATGGTGATTTATGAAACTCACTGAGAACTCCCTCACACATCACCACTGGGACAAACATCTTCCCATGGAACATCATCTAATTCTGACTATCCTCCGACCATACCTCCAGTGCATCACCCTGGCTAACATGATCATGCATCACTTCAACCTATGATTCTCCCCATTGAGACTCCTCCACATGTCGTACCAAGGAAGATTTCACTGTCATCTAAAACAGACCGCCTCTACCTTCCTGCACTCCCATGCCCAGATGTAAAGTATCAAACTCCTCCATTGCATTCTAAGCATCTGTTGACTCCTGAACTATATCCTTTTGTGTATTCCTTCTCAAGGAATCAGCCACGACATTCCCCTTTACTGAGGTGTAGGAGATCTCAAAGTCATAGTCCTAAATAAACTCCATCCACCTCAACTATTATATTTTTAGGTCTCATTGGGAGAAGTCATACCTTAAGATATTGTGATATGTGAAGACCATGAAGCATTCCACGATAAGGTAATGCTACTAAAACTTCAGAGAAAACACAACCACTGGAAGTTCCAGGTCATGGATGGAATAGTTAAGTTCATAGGGACATAACTTCTTAGAACCATTAGAGATCACTCCCCATTGTTTCATAAAACACATCCCAATCCTAGCCCAGAATCATCATAGAACACCTCAAACATCACCCCCTCCTCTGGAAACCTCAGCACTGGGGCACTGACCAGCTTCCCTTTTAGTTAAGTGAAAGCTTCCTGACACTGCTCACTCCATATGAAATTATGGAACTTTCTGGTTAATGTCTTCAATAGAGCCATAACTTGAGAGAATTAGGGTACAAACCTCTGATAGTAACCTATCAGACCCAAGAAACTATGAACCTATGCCAAGTTCATGGGTTCTTCCCAAGAAACAACCACTTTGAACATGGACGAGTCCAATCTTATTTGCTGCTGGGACACCACGTGTCCAAGTAGGTGCACCCCTCATGTCAAGAACATGCTCTTGGAAAACTTCTCGTAGATATGGTGGTGTTGGAGGACCTCTTAAACTATCCTTATATGCTCGGTGTGATCCATATCTGATTTTGAGTAGATCAGGATTTCTTTGATGAGCACAACAACGAACCGGTCTAGATACTCATGGAAAATAGAGTTCATGAGTCCCATGAACACAGTCGGTGTGTTCGTAACACCGAATGACATGACCAAAAACTCAAAGTTCCCATATCTACAATTGAGAGCAGTCTTCGGGATGTCACCCTCCTTGACCCTCAACTGGTGATATCCAATCTACAGGTCGATCTTAAAAAACCAACCATCTCCCTTAAACTGGTTAAAAAAGGTCACTGATCTTCAAGAGGGGGTAACGATTCTTGACCGTTACCTGATTCAATCTCTGGTAGTCTATGCACAGCCTGAGACTATTGTCTGACTTCTTCGAAAACAATACTGGAGCACCCCATGGAGACACACTCGGTTGGATGAAACGCTTCTTCATCAGGTCATTAACCTGAATCCAAAACTTCTGCAACTCAAAAGGCTCCATCTGATAGGGATCCATCGAAATTAGATAGGCACTAGGTTGCAAGTCTATCTTGAACTCAATATCACATCGAAGGGGTAGTGTCAAAACCTCTTCAGAGAAGAAATCCATGAACTCGCTGAAAATCCTTATACCTTCCACCATCTATGAGTCTGTCGATTACACTAAAAGCTTGGCTAACAAGGAAATAAGGGGCTTCACATGCCAGATTCCCTCCTGGAAACCCTGCTCACAAATGAAAGCTACATGATGGCTACCCATATATGAGAAAACGACCCTTCTATATAAGCAGTTGATAATAACATGCATGGAAAACAGCCAATTGATTCCTAAGATGACATTGTATGGTTGCATTTATTGCAGAAGAATATACCCACTAGAATAATGTGACCCCAATATCAATAAGTATCCTCAACAAACATTAAACAGGTTGGTCTGAACTCTGACTTGAATACGCAACACCAGGGGCATAGAAATTCTCTCTATGTCTAGACTCAGGTCATGGTATAGACTGGGTAAAACAAAGGAGTGTGAAGCTCTTGAATCAAAGAAAGACTGGGCAAGAGTACTAAATAGGTTGATCATACCTTGAGAAACTTATGGCCCTGCTGGAACTACTGCCTCTATGGCATGTAGTTTCACACTCCCAATTCCTCTACCCATTGGCTATTAACCACCTCCCCAACCACACCCTAGTTGAGGTCCCTGAGGAGCACCCTGAGGTTGTCCTCCTCCGGCATCATCTACCCTTGGTGGAGCGGGAGATCACTTCCCCTACTACTAGGATGACCTGGCCAGAAATTGCTACTACTGAGGTGGGTGCTGGGCCTATCCACCCCCGCTATACTATACTCACGTAGGGAACTGATTTAAAATATTTCCATGACTTCCACAAATAAAGAACCTCAGTCCCAGGCCCGTGGAGAAAGTTTGAGGATCAGGAGGTTGAAACTGGAAGTGATGAGGCATACTCCCTACTGGCCAAAACCTAGAAGGTCCTGACGTTAGAGGCCTATTACTGACAGCCTTTCCCTTTGATGAACGTAGTTGGATCCCTTACCATGGCATACCTAATAGTGTGTGCATCCTGTCCACTAATTCAACCTTCTTATGAACCTCCATGTTTGTTGGCAGAGTGAAGGGAGTAACATCATACACAAGAGAAGGTTGGAGTGCCACTTCTAAGAGCCTTTCCCACGACTCATCATCCAGAAAGTGGTCTATAGAAAAAAAAGTTTATCCTTGAACTTTATCGTCGGTTCCCTCACTGACATAATACCTTGTTAGAGGTAGAGTATCTTCTACCTATTCTCATCCTTCATTGTAGAAGAAAGGAATTCCTCATGGAACTCCTTTTCTAATTCAGTCCATGAATCCTCAGTTTCCTTCTTCTCCCCGAGGTAAAGCATCCACCACTGACATGTCTCTTCTCGCATCTGAATCATATCCAGAGGAACCCAGTACTCTGTTGGAGCCCGAATCATTCTGAAAGTGATCACTAGATCCTAAAGATAGCTCTCCATATCTATGTCCGAGATGTTTCCCTCGTACTTTCCCAGAGTCTTCTGCAAAAAGGAACAAAGAATTTTCTACCACTGGTTATCCTCCACTTCTCGATCAGCCCTCCACTGATCAACCAAATATACATGTTAGGCCTTGAATACCTGCACCACTTGAAGATGACTCCCAAGTTCCATATCTAAAAAAGAAAACAAGAAACTTCTAAGACCAGGTTATGTGGAAATTTCCTTTTATTTTTTATGTTTTTATTTATTTTAAATTCCCAAAACACCCAAGATACACAAGAACACAAGTAATTATGATGCATTTAACATTCCTAGGGTCTCTACCCTGAAATTAGTGTAGCCTCACCTTGTTGTTCTGTAGGTCCAGCTTCCTTGCATCAGATCATGGGGGGGGGGCTAAAATCTCATGTCCTAGCTTGTCTTCCCTAGCCTATTTCACACACCACGATTTCCT
Source organism: Viscum album (assembly GCA_963277665.1). NCBI lineage: Eukaryota > Viridiplantae > Streptophyta > Magnoliopsida > Santalales > Viscaceae > Viscum > Viscum album. The sequence continues at coordinate 1,942,879,639 of OY728133.1, read as the reverse complement.
AACTCTATTTTCCTACCATCCCATGTAATCCTTAATATTCCTAAACTCGAAATCTATCCTATCTCTCAACCATAATCCTCTGATACCATTCTGTCATTACTCACCCTCCCCATGATGAGAGAAGGGATGAAAAAGTGCCATGCCCTTCCTTCCTCAAGGTGACGGAGAGATAATGACCCCAGGGTCCCACCTTCAGTGGGCCATAGAGTTGTTACTAGAACCATGGGTGTATAATCTCACATAAATGGAAGGAATTACCCTTTTTATAGAATAATATTGGGAGATAATATGGTAAATAACAACAAAACCAAAGAATAAAGATAAAATTAAATATAATAATCCCTTACCACATGCATGTTCAAAATTAAACTGATACAAAGTAAGGAAAAACTCCCAAATAAACTACCAAAAGAGAGAAACTAAACATAAAAAACAACTATCTCAATGCAAAGCTATTAACGTCCATAAAGGTCCTCAAAGTCATCCTGGAAACCTGAAAATAGTTTTACATACATAGGGTGAGCATACAAGTATACTTGGTAGGGAAACTAAAGCTGCTCGTGCACAAGTGAGGGAGCATACTAATACCCATCTGAGAAAATAGTAGAACCTCAAGAACCTACCAAGGAATACTAACCAGCCCAACCTAACCAAGGAACACTCACCCCAAGTAACTTAAGTCAAGTTAAATAATAATATAATCACATCGATATTTGGGTACCCCACACGCCACTTTCCCACTAGTTAACTGCTCATTCCAAACGATCTGATGTATTGACACTACCACTCTTCCCACACGCAGTCCCACTGTCACAACTTGTCCGTACACACTTGGGTGTAAAATCGCACACAACCATGCCCATATGTGCCTGGGCCAGAACAACCACTTCCATGCCCGAAGATACCTAAGCCTCAACAACCACAAACCACACCCGAAGACACATGGGGCTCATTTTAAAGATACTTGGGAAAACATACTTGGCCCCCAAACACCTGATCCCCTCAACCAAAACAAAAATTTTCCTAAAGGATCTTGTAATATGGTAAAACTAAAGCCATTACATCCTGCCCGGATACGCCTGAGCTGCAAGATCCATAAGAGGGTGCAAGGAAGAAAATCTGTATCTATCCATCCACCCTCCCATTGGGATGTTTGGGAAAGACACCCCCCATGAAATGAAGGTTTTAGGCACGTAGTGATTAACAAGGGTGGGTTTCATATAGAAATCATAAGAAATCATAATATATATATATATATATAGGTAAAAAACACTCAACCCCAACCTTTGGGTTTCACACAACATACAACAATCCCACACCAGCACCGCTTTTGCTACTACCCCTACATGCACAACCACACAATAGCCACTACCAAAGCATAGCCCATCCCATTTTTGTTAAATTTACATTTATTTATTTAAGGGGATTAACTTAATATATTCTAATACTACTGGTAAACTAACAACCATAATCACACCAAGCCACCAATAAAACCAAACTATAATCCCACTGCACAACTGCACAAAACTAGACTTGCAGTACCATTATACATCAACACATTATTGGACTTACAGTACCACTGCACATCCCCATTAAACTAATATCAAATATCATTATTCAAAGTAAATATTATCATTCCTACTCACACAAACCAGCCCCGCTACCCAAAAAAGTCCCCAATGTAGTCCCATTGCATAAAAAGTCCACAACCATACCACAGTCCCACTAATCAATGTCACTTCACGACCACAACATAACATAAATGCAATTAAGCTGCCTACAAGTTCATCCATTCTGTAATCAATAAATATCTTAGACTGAGACACCAACATACCATGGACAATCCCACCGCTTACAAGTTTATCCATTCCACATTTAATCAATCTCTCAGACTAAGACACCAACATACCCCCATGTACCACCCCACATACCAAACCCATAGAACCCAGACCAAAATACACATCACATAACCAAAACCATCAAACAAAGCATTCTCAAATTTAACCAACAAAGGTTCTTTAATTTACACTTTAATACAACTATATTGATCACATAATAGGTTTGATCATGGGGCATCCTTTTATTTAACTGAGTGTATGTGATTAATCAAATTTCATGTTAAATCTGTATATTAAAACATCACAAAAAAATAGAACACCAGTGCAAAAGAAAATACCACCAATGATCATGATTTTTAGAAGGCATACAACCATAAAAATTCATAAAAACAATCAAAGTTAACAAATAAAATAGGTGATTAAACATCAAGCTACACCTTGACCATTATTTTACTTATGCGAGTTATCTTTGATCTTACTAAAATATTGTTTAATTATTGTTTCAAGAAGATTACCCAACCGTTCCTTACAAGGATACATTAATATACCCACCCCAAATGATGTACAATTTAAAGAGAAGTAGAAGAAAATCCATACTTGGATGACCAATGATCGAAAGTTCCTTCTCATGCTAGGAATAGGGGATGGCGTGACTTGCAGGAAAAAATTCAAGGTTAAGCGAGAAGGGATCCAGCACAGGCGCATTACTCATCTCTGGAGGAAGTCTCTAGGAGAACCAAGAGAAATGAAAAGAAATAATGAAGGGAGGATTTTGGCTTAAGAAGATTCTAGAACATAAGATCAAGGAGACTATTTCGAAGTACTTAAAAGTCAGATTATGGATTGAACATGTGGATTGGTGGTTTAATGTGTTGGAATTAATTGAGATGTAATAATTACCTTTGAAAATGGTGGATATAGACCAAATTAAGATGTTGAGTTGATAAATTAACTTTAAATAGAGAAAAACACAGAACAAGGGAGAAACTGGGAAAGGGTGTGTGACACCGTTTGTTGAGACAAAAAGTGCCACCATAAATGTTGCGACTATAATGGTACCACCGTAGCGGTGCCATTGTAGTGATGCAATTGTGGAGGTACCACCATAACAGTACCACTGTAAATGGTGCAACCGTGACAGTGCCATTGTTTTGGTGGAACAATTTGGTGGAACCGAGTTTTTAGAAAACTCCCAGAACAAGCCACATTGATTCCTATGAACACTACGACCACTAGATTTTCACAAAGGAAAGGTTGGAAACAAATGGGTTATTACATGCGCCATATCTTATATGATGGACTCCAAATCCACAACTGTTGGGAATCCATGACCCATCTCACCATCTAAACTCGTTCAGAGGAGGGTGATTAACGACCTCGTTCGACAGTATGAGGAAGAAGGGATTATCCCAACTCGGAATATGGACCGACAGGACCTAGAGGATTTTGTAACTCAACATCATCGCCACTCCAAGGGCCGTGTAGAGAGAAACTTTTCTCAAATCCAACCTACAACCATTTTGGGAGCCTCTCCCTAAAGTTATTTGATGACTCGCTCCCTTATTATAATGAGGTAAGGGAAGTTCGGGCCAACCCAACTATGATCCCATCCCGGGGGCTGCCAAGGTGGGATCCCACTAGGCCACATCAATGCTTCCACTATGTCCCACAGGCTGAGTAGTAGGTGAGTTATACACCTGAACCCCTTTCCCCAATCTGGTCAACCCAATGCCAATGTCGGGTGCAAAATGAGGAGGATGCCCACCAGGGGGCGTCATCTTCAATATCTATAGTGTTATGTGCCACCGCTGACACATACTATCAATGACCTATTTATATTAAACATGGGAACTTATACTTCTGACCTGGACCGAGGCCCCAACCGCCCCACGGGTAGGTTGGGATGGCTCTCTTGGTCACTGATACAAGTGGTGCCTGTCCCGGGTTGACCCGTGGTGATGACATCCAACACGAAGGTCCTCCCCATGCCGCCACCAATGAGAGTGTGGGTCCTCCCCATTCCCAAGATCAGTGTGGAGTTTCTCCCCATGCCACCACCAGTACGAGTGAAGGTCCTCCTCACTGCACTGACATCCATCACTAAGGTTTATTCCGCACCCGTGATCCGAGGTATGGAGCCATTCCTCCTGTCGTAGGTCGCTGATGCAAAGACCCTCCTCACCCAGTCAACCATCAGTGTGGGGGTATTCCCCATGTTCTTACCGCAACCAAATAAGGTACTCTTAATCAAGTAAATTAGAGAATTGGAGGTATTCCTCGCTTCATTTGAATCCAATGTGGAGGTCTTCACCATGTTCAGTTTGACCGGTATGAAGGCCCCCCTCATACCGTCACAGCTATGGGAAACAAACACAGAGGTATTAACCATGCTACCACCATCTCTAGTGGAGGTCCTAAATACTCCAACACTTCCCATGGAGATTCTTTCTGTGCACTAGCCAGCGAACAAAATGGCCCTCCCCGTTTTCCCTTTGAAATTTTTTTGGGCGCTCCTCACACCCCAGATCACCCAGGAGGAAGTCATCTCTGCCCTAGAATTGGTTCGGCCGAAGTTAATCCTCATGTTAAAAGCATACCCTATCCTGAAGATCCATCCAGGGGTAGGAGGGTTGGTCACCATCACCGAAGGAAGAATACTGGGATGTTTTAGACCGCGATTAAACCTTTCTTCTTTTCAGATACCAAGACAGAGTGCGATTCGATAATGGAACCCTCACCTTGATCCTCTGTGTTAGGGGTCGGGGTAGGAACAAGGTGTATAAGCCTCATACTTCTATAAATAAAGGTCCACCAGACTACAACCTCCCTCTGATTATACATCCAGGAGGAGGAATATTTGGCCTCTTTCAGGGGCCTAGCCAAGCAATCTCCCATATCATCAACAAGATCATTCTATACCTCAAACAAAGATCACATAGATTTATTCTAGGGAATAATAGAGGAAAAGAAACAGAATTAACCACCATCAGTAACCATATCCCCTATGAGGGAATTTGTGGTTGCTATTTTGTCTTATCGAGATGTGGTGGCATAGTCATTTCATTCTTCAGAAGACAGTTCATGATGTGGCGACTTGTCAGATTGTTCTTTGTATTCTCTATTGGCTAGTATACCATCTCAATGGTCCACTTCAGTATCATTACTGGTCCCTCATCCACCCCCAATTGATTAATGGGGAAACCAAGGGTCGAATCCTAAGTCTGAGTCAAGGATCTTGTGGGATATCCTTACATCGGACCATTTCCAAGAAATGTTCTGACCAATCGCAGCTGCAAACTTCAGTATGCCAGAATATCTTACCTGGGAGGAGGTCATGTGATTTTTCCAAACCCTATGGGTGATCCACTTCCATATATGTTATCAACAGGTGGCTTACCCAAAGAGTCAGGAACACTTTGAAGATATTGGCCAGTAATGTCATATAATCGACTTGGCCATCCTCCCTGTGGCCCAGAACCCTAAGTCACCCGATCACCATTGAACCCTCCATCAATGATGCATTCATAGCTTTAAGGTGATCCATATAATTATTAAGGAGGCTTCCTCCCACGTGTAGATCTGTGTCTAGGGGAAGTATGTGGCTCTTAATTTTAGTTCTATCCAGTGCCATCCCGACTTTCTAGGTGATATTGAGGATATGCCTTCGAGAATAGTCGTAGTTAACATGGATGACCTATCATAGGGAGAGAACTATTTAGAGATACTTGATAATAATTTACCCCCTGGGGGGATTCCACACCTATTGGATCCATTAGGGAGGGTTACTCGCCAATAGAGAAATTTATCGATCTTTCATCCACCTTTTGAGTTATTATCCCTCGGTGGGAATACCAATAAGGTAAAAGAGAATATTGGGGCCATTAAACCCTCTAACCCATCCGTTTCAGTACAAAATATAGATAATGACCCCAAAAATTCTGTGTTTCATCAAAAAATCAGAGAGCATAAAAATATGTTTGATGACCTTCTCACTGAACGTGCTGTAGAACAGCGACCAGACTACGGTAATACTCGACTGAGGATGTAGGGGAAGGTACACCCTCAGCCTAATGAGTTACATCTGGGTGACCTTGACCATCCTATCCATATATAAATGGTAGATTCTAGAGCCTATGGAAAGATGGAGTGATATGACTCACCAAATCCACCTGAATTGCGTGATAACCCTCCTTAGGACCCAGCTCCTGTTCCCCTAGCCGCTCCACAGATTGTTCCCCTCGCAGTCCTGTTGGTCATCCCACCAGCTAATCCATGAGCTGCTGGACCCTCTTATCATTTTGAGGAATTTTACAATGCACTGGTGGTTAGGGATCCTCATCAAGACAGAAATCCCAGCCCAGATGATCCAATGGAAGATCTCATTTCCCACCTTGAGGCTTTAGAAACTTGGAAGGTGGAAATTCCTCCTAATGGAAAGCCATATCCATCATGGGTGGATGATAATACAACCCCCCTAGTTTCAGAAATACTACATTTTCCCCCATTAATGGGATGGTCAATACACTACAGTATATGGACCACTTCATCTCAAGGTGTGGACCCATATTGGGAACTCCAACGCAGAAGGAGGCTGCCAAACTTAGGTGTTTCATACAAACATTGGAAGGGCATGCATTTGTATGGTACAACCAGCTACCCATTGAGCCATTAGTTGGCTGGGAGGATCTTAGTAGGTAGTTTCTTTACCATTTCAGTTCCACCACCCAGAAGAAGTATATTTCAGACCTCTTCAAGTGCAAACAGAGGCCTGACAACCACGTCGCAGACTTTGTCGCACGGTGGAAAGGCCTCACCTACTCCCTTGACATGACACTGACTCAGGAATAGTTGCTGAACATGTGTGTGGGGAATTTAAAAACTAAAATAGTCCCCTCTCTCATCACACATAACTACCCTGGGGGATTCTTTGATTTCTCTGAAAAATCCGAGCATCTATAGGAATCCTTGCAATAGGCCAAGAAGGAATGTTTGTTTCCTCCTGTGGTTCCCATGAGAAGAACTGCTAAGGACAAGACTACCGCGGTAGCACAAATAGAGGCTCCCAAAAAGCTGGAGTTATTACCAATGGATCCACCTCTATATCTGCGTAGAGAACCGCCACCTCAGGTGTAGCCTCCGGCCTAACAGTTACCACCTTAGAATTAGCAGGTTCCCCTGCATAATGCGCCACCACCACCTAAGAAAGATAACTAGATTACACATCCTTGGCAGGCTCCTCCAGCCCCTCATCAGTTCTAGATTCCTAGAACCCCCCTTCTCGGATAGAAGAATCCATACCTACTCATTCAATGAGGCTCAGGTCCCCAGTTATTTTCGAAGTTCCTTGAAATATGGAATTATACGGTTGTCGGAATGTAGGAGGCCCGGAAAGGCAGATCTCACTGATTGACCTAATTACCGCCCCTATCACCAGATCCTGGGGAACACCCTCAAGAATTGAAGATCCTGTATCTATGAATAGGTTTATAACAACATATTCAGGTTAGGTCCATCCCTAAAATAGGTGGCATGTGTATTCATACAGCCTAACAGTGACAACGACAATGAAGGTTAGTGGTAGCATGTTCTTAACTGCAGGTATAAAAAATATAACAACTGGATGGATCATAAAGAATTTACCAATGTCCATGGTATTATATGTGCACATTTTAATCTATTTGAGCCTTCAAAAGTTGTCATGTCACCCATAAACACTACTTCTGAGTCAACATCTTAGTCTTCCTCTCCCTAGAAGGGCAAGCATCGACGACGCAAGGGAAAGCATAGTCCCCCCCGATGCCATCATCATCTTGTACTCTCTGTGATTTCATGCCACTAGAATTGAAAAATTCCCAAAGAATCTGTCTATTTATGTAGTATTACTTAATTTACGATCAAGGGTACACCTTAGTTAACACCATGGAGATGGTAAATCTCAACATGGTTCCTGACAAAGAAGAACGCCAGACAGATCCTCCCAACGTCCCCAGTCATCGTTAGCGTCGATGGATATGTGGTTATGTGAGTTGTTAGAATTCCTCAATCAATACTTCCAGCCATGTTGTGTATTCCATAGAAACCAAACAACAGTCCCGGCGTAGAGATCGGCATGCACAGCCTTCCCATCTTGTTTCATCAGATCTGCCTCTACCGTCATTTGTGTTACTCGACCAGGAAGACCCACCATGATCGTGATATGATCATCCATGTTATGTTGTGGATTGGACTCAGTAATATATAATTCATCCAGTAGTCACTCCACGCATTTCGACTAGTGGGCATCGAGACATACCCAACATCAATCATCCACCGATTCAGCCAGAAGGGCCCATCATACCTCCTTCCATAGAACGACCTCATGTTAGAATAATTTCACACTTGGAATATATGTATGATATTATTAAGAATATTTACAATATCCTTGTGAGGATATCTATCCTATATTATCTTCTCCTATCAGTGGATATGCGTGAATCCCTTTATGAGGCTTTAAGAACCCCCTTCAGTTTGATATGGACGTAACAACCGCATAAGCCTTCTATGTTGAGACAACCAAGCATGAAAAATTCTAGACCATTATCTCTTTCTTTGGAGAGGATGAAGGATCTACCATATATAGGCACATAATCCCACTGTACATCACTATCCATTTTAATGGTGTAGAGTTTCTCTATTGTCTTGTTGACATAAGTTTGGGGATCAACCTTATCCTGACCTAGAAACTCTGAATGATGGGGTTGTCCAAGGTTGATCTGAGTCCCTCTAACCTAAAAATTCATGGTTATGATAAGAAAGAATAGATATTAGTTGGAAAGATCTATCTGAATACCCAGTTCGATGAATTGATTTCCATCACTGATTTCATGGTTGTCCCACAAGACATCACCTACAATGTGTTGATGGGTAGGTAATGGATCCACCTATATGAGACGGTCCCCTATTCATATCACCAATTCCTTAATTACTACCTTAATGTTGGAGTAGGTGTACTCCAAGGTGATGCATCTCCCTTTTCCACTTGTGAAGCCCGCTACCTATATGCTGACTATTACAGTAGCAAGGACAAGAAGATTCAGGCTAACAAGGTTGAACACGCTATGACTATGACATACCCATGGATAGACTTGGATAATGCCTACATTTTTCTGATCCACTGATTGGAATCCATGACTCCAAATTTGGGTAAATTCTTTGGTGTATCTAAAATGAGGGGGATGAACATTAAAAATTATAAGGGATTTTGGAAGATCACCAAGTATTACTATAAAAATCAGAAGTGGGTGATCCCAGAGCCCCCTACTCTCAAAAGGTATCAGGATATCCGCCTCATGTAAATGAAAATATGATATACTTTTTTGTTTTTCTAGTCTGGGATAAACTAGATCAATCTGATGCACCACTATTGCTTTGATATCATCAAATGTGGCCCCTTAGGTCGAAGGCCAGATGGGATCAGGTCGACAGCTTTCATCGTTATGGTTTCGGAAGTACATGAGCTCCCTGATTCTATGTCCACCGTCGCTCAGGCCGGTGCCAGTGTCCCATCTAGATCTATCAACTCAGAAGAATCACCTCCCGCCAAGGATCCCTCATTTATGAGTGAAGAATAGGATTTAGAGGATTCTACTCTTGCATTTGAAGAGGGTGTCTCCACCATGGTTGATGAATTGGTACAGGTGAACCTCAGTAATGAGGCAGATCTGAAACCAACATTGATCAGTGCTTCTATGTCTGTAGAAGAGTAAAAACAATAAATGGAATTCCTAAAGCAACATCATGATGTATTTTCTTAGAGTTATGATGAGATTCCAGGACTAGATCCTTATGTCATCATCCATTGCCTCGGTCTTCCAACAAATCATCGTAGGTTCAAACAGCCTCCTAGAAAGATGAACCCTTCTCACAGTGCCATGGTCGAGGCCGAGTTTGATAAGATCATAAAAGTAATTTTTTTAATGAGGTCCAGTAACCTAGATGGTTAGCTAACATTGTACCCATCAGAAAGAAGAATGGCCGGATCAGAGTCTATATCGACTTCTTGGATGTCAACCGTCACTGCCCAAAGTATGACTTTCCCCTTTCTGTGATAGAACTATTGATTGATGACACTGCGGGGTTCTAGGATCTCTCTTTCATGGATGGGTATTTCAAGTATGACCAAATTTTAATGGACTGTGATGAAGAAAATTCAATAGCCTTCAGGGAACCATAAGGTACTTTCTGCTACTAGGTAATTCCCTTAGGTCTAAAGAATGCAGGTCCCACCTATTAGTGTGCCATGCCTCACATATTTAAACCGATCCTCAAGACATTGGTAGAATTCTACATGGATGATTTGGTGGTCAAATCTCGACAGTGCTGGGATAATCTCAAATATCTTGAGAAAGTGCTCTGCTTCTTCTGTTCTCGCCATCTGAAGATAAACGCATTTAAGTGCGCATTTGGGGTCACCTATGGAAAGTTTCTTATCTTTGTTTTCAGATATAGAGGCATCAAGATCAATCTGGAGAAGATCAAGGCCATCAGTCAGATGTCTCCTCTAAGAAACATTTGGGAGCTCTGAGTCTTTTCAGGCCACTTAGCCTATATATGCTGATTCATCATGAATCTATCTGACAAGTGTAAGACCTTTTATTATATCATGAATAAAGGTTCCTATTATCAGTGGGATGAGGAGTTTCAGAACACTTTTTAGGAAATAAATTAGTACTTATTACAACCTCTGGTCCTGATGCCACCCATTTCTAGAAAGATGCTGGTTCTTTATGTGACTGTTCTGGAGCGATATCTCAGTTCCCTTTTGACCCGGAAAAACAATGAGGGAACAAAGAACAGTTTATACTATCTCAGACGTATGATACTCGATACAGAACCTAGATACTCCTCTGTCAAGAAGATCTACCTTGAGCTAGTGTTCACTGTGCAGAAATTGCGAAATTACTTGCAGCACCATGAGATACATCTAGTGTCCCAAGTGGATCCACTAAAGTAAATTTTGAGCCACCCCATGTTGATAGGCTATATAGCTCAGTTGGTAGTGGTACTATAGATGTTCGACGTCAAGTTTGTCTCCCATAAGTCCATCAAGGGATAGGAATTTGAAGACATTCTTGACGCCCATACAGATCCCACAGACCAGTCTCTAGATCTTGATTTTCTAGTTGAATCAATGCTCACAATAGATCAAGACATTCTGTTTTGGAAAATGCACTTTGATGGTGCTTCTTGAAGCCTTACTGAAATAAGACTTAATGACCCCCCACTCAATAGAGTGAGTCTAGGTGTCTTCTTCATCACGCCAACAAAAGTTGTTCTAACTTATTAATTCATATTTTCAGAAGGTTGTACCAACAATGAGGTAGAGTACTAGGCTCTCATTACTGGTCTTGAGTTGGCCCTCAAGATTGATGTTCCCAACTAACATGTGAAAGGGGACTCCGAACTAGTCATCAAACAGATCAATGGTGACTATGTAATCAAGAAGTCGGAGATCATGCCACTGTTAGAACGTACCCTCCAATTGATGGCCCGATTCTCATCTTGTCCAGAAGTTACTCATGTCCCTCAGTATCAGAACGGTCAATCCAAATCCATGGCCAGCTTGGCCGCATCTCTTTCAGAGCCTGATTAGGATTATTTGATTATTCACATGGTGCATCGAAGAGTCATCACTCCCATTACTCTGGGCGATGATGATAAACCAAAGGTAATCTATCTTACCACCAGTGCCTCCACGTTGGGACACCCAGGTCCCCCTTCTTCAGTGTTGGAAATGACTCTTGACTAGAGGAACCCCTTTATCAAGTATCTCCATCATGGTAATCTCCTAGTAGATCGATCCGAGTTTGAGAAAATATGATGGCGCACATTGCAGTTCACCCACTAGAGTGGTCCTAGCCTTGAGAACATCCTCTAAAGGTGTGTGTTTTATGGGATTATCCTCCATTGCATTCAAGGAGGCATGATTTATCAATTCATACAGAAGGTTCATGCTGATTATTGCGGGGCTCATCAGACAGGGCTGAAACTCTCTCACCAGATCTTGAGATTGGGGTATTTTTGGCTCACCATGATCCGTGACTTCATTGAGTTTTCCAAGAGGTTCCATGCATAAAAAATCCATCATAACTTTATGGATCGGCCGCCCGAACCTCTCCACACTACCAAGTACTCTTGTACCTTTTCGGTCTGGGGACTCGATATCATGGGAGTATATCCACCGGTGAAAGCTCTCCAGTGCAGGTTCATCATGACTGCTACAGATTTCTTTTCCTAGTGTCCAGAGGTGGTTCCACTCAAGGAGTTCAAGGACCGTTCTATTGATTAATTTATAAGATCCAATATTATCTATTGATTTGGATTCCCTCATGTCATCCTCACCAATAACGACAACAACTTCTGGGAAGCCAAACTAGAGAAGCTATATGCCAAGTACAACATCCATTCTAAACATACCTCCTACTATCATGCATAATCAAATGAGAAGATCGAGGAATTCAAAAAAACCCTCTATAACATTCTATAGAAGATGGTTGGTCATAACAAGAATAGTTGGCCAAATAAACTCCCCAACGCTCTCTGGGATTATCGAACGATGACTCTTAATTCCACTTAGGTGACCCCAAATTCCTTGGTGGACAGAAGAGAGGCAGTCCTGCCCATCGAGATTCAGTTTCCTTCATTACACACAACTATCTATGATCAGCAGACACTAGATAAAGTAGATTAAATCCATCTGGATGAACTAGAAGCTCTCGATGAGAATAGGATTTGTGCCCTTCACAATCTGGAAAGGCATCAGAACATGATATCCATATATTTCAACAAGAAAGTTCTTCTCCACTCCTTCTTACAAGGTGGCATTGTTTTTCCCTAAGAATTCCAATGATACCCGACATAAAGACACTCAAATTGGAGCCCAAATGGGAAGAACCATACATCATTCACAACATTTACCCTAACGGAATATACTCCCTAATTACCATGGATGGAGAGCATATCACTCCTCCCACAAATTCCAAATTCCTAAAGCAGTACTTTTCCTGAGTAATCCAGTCCCTCATGACTTTAAAATGTTCCGTCCTCACCACACAACATTAAAATGCATGATATTTTTGGGATGGAGGACGTAAAACTACCCATCACCCATCCTGTATGATGTTAAACTAATTTGTTGTCCTGTATGATGTTAAACTGTGAGTGGACATTTTGTCAGTGGGCCCAGCCCGAAACTTCAAGATTTTACCTTTGGTCTGACCCCTTGGCCTGGATGCTTCCCAAAACACATGGTGTGGTGTGGGACTTGTTCACCTTCATTCACGTCAAGTGTATCATGACCACACCATCTGTCTCCCCTTGGAGATATCCACCTCTTTCATCCTTACCTCAAGATGTTAAATTGTACGAGCATATTCACTCTTCAGGAATCCTATTTATTTGGGTCTCCATCAATATTCACATATGAAAGGACCCCCGAATGGTATGGATACTTGGACTTATGGCTTGCCTACCATTTTGGGCCAACGACCTCGAGGGTCTTGAACAAAACTTTGATACAAGTCCCACATTGTGAATATGGTCAACCATTGACACTCATTTGTTGTTCCCATTTCAGGTCACACAATATGGATACTGTGTTTCGAACATGGTCAACATCCATCCTCTATCATTATCACCACCTCTATATGACCCAAATATTGGGTGAAATGATTCATTTTGTCCTTCTATCCTTTCAAACATCGGTGTGGCTTGAGTAGGAATTATGGTATGGTTGGGATTAACCCCAAACATTCTATTTCCATCATTTTCATACCCTTATATGTTGGGGAGAACTTGATCCCATTCCTTATTTCCCACACCGAGCATTGCTCATGTGGGATTAGAAGCATTGGTAAGGCAATACCTACATAAAGGTCAACATAATCATGGACTAAGATCAATGACCTTAAACTAAGATCACCACCTTCCTCACCACACAACGTCAAACTATGTGATCCACTTGGGATAATGGATGTAAAAATACTCATCACTTGTCTCGTATGATGATAAACTGGAAGTTGGTTGGGACTTTCCATCTGTGGCCCAGCCGCAGGTCCCTCGACCTTTCTGGCCCCCTAGACCAAGTCTTCACTTAGGATTGTGCGGTGTGGTATGGACTCCATGTCCTCATTCACGTCAGGATATTTTTGCAACACCAGGCACATCCCCTTGAGACACCCCTCCTTCATCCATCGTCCTTTCCGCAAGATGTTAAATTGCACGGGTACCACCACACATTACGTGTCACATAATTTGGGTTTCCATCATCTTTCACATCCAAAAGGATCCTTGAACGACATGAATTCTAGGCCTTAGTTCTCTCCTACTGTCTCATCCAAACGTCCCCAAGGATTTTGGATGATAATTTGATATATGTCCCACATTTTGAATATGGTAAGTGGTTGATGCTCATTTTTCATTCCCATCCCAGGTCACAATACATATACTGTGTTGCGAACATGGTCAGTAGTAATCCTCAATAATTATTCCCATTTTTTGTTCTCCCAAATGACAGGCACAATGATTCACCCTTTCCACCCATATGTCCCATGCACATGACATTAAACTGGGCATCTGAGGTCTGAGCTCTATGACCATAAACTAAGATCTCCCAACGTCCTTATCACATGATGCTAAACTACACGACTTCTTCAAAACTATGTATGGATTGATTCCCATATTTATTTGTTACGTAGGAATGAAAAAACATTACATTTTCAGGTCCAACCATGTTTCTTGTAAACCTTTCCTTCCTTTTTCCCCCTTTGGCCTAAGTTATCTAGGAGGGGGTACGTGGTGTGGTGTGGTCTTATGTCTTCATTCAAGTCGGGTTTGAAATGGTTATGCCACGTACCACTATCTTGAGATCTCTCCATCCTCCTGTCCTCCAATCATCTTCCGGAGTAATCTTCTCTCAATTTGGGCCCCTTGACCCTCTTTCTAAATTCACCAACATGTCTAGGAGCACTCTAGTTTAGAACCTAGAGTGTTGGGTTCTACATGGACATGTTTCCATCCATTTCCATGATTCATGTTTCCATTTATTTGGGATTTCATCATATTTCACATTCTAAAGGACTCCTGAACAACATGTATTCTAGGACTCAGTGCATTCCTACCATCTTGGGTCAACGTCCCTGAGAATTTTGGGCGATAATTTGATACAAGTCCCGTGTTGCGAAAATGGTCAGCGGTCAATTCTCATTTGTTTGTTCCCATTTCAGGTCACAAGATATAGATATTGTGTTTTGAACATAGTCAATAATTATCCTCCATTGTTACGCCACCCCCATTAAGACCTAATTATTGGTTGTGTGATTCACATCATTTTCTAGTCCATCATGTCCAAGTAGAATTTCGACACTCATGGTGCTATCCCTCAGTGTGTGTTTTCATGTTAAGAGAAAAAATACACTATGTGGTGTCATTTGAGGCTCCACACCATTACCCCTTCTTTGTATTCCACATGTTGCGAAGACCATCCCCTCCCTTGTTTCCCACATCGAGCATGACTCATGTGGGATTAGGGATTTGGTCAAGGTTCACGCTTGCTTGGAAGAGTTCCACTTCATTTGGTCTAAGCTCTACGACCTTAAACTAAGATCTCCCAACATCCTTGTTGTATGATGTTAAACTGCACAAAACTTTCAGAACTATGTATAACTTGATTCACATTCTTATGGGGTACGTAGGAACACCCGAACATTTCACCTCCGGATCCAGCTCAGGCTACACTAATTATCTCTTCAGATCAGCCTTTTGGCCCTAACTATTATAGGATTGCGTGGTGTGGCATATAGGATTATGTCCTCATTCACGTAAGGTTTTCAATAGCTACATCACATACTCTCCCATAGGATCTAGTCTCTCCTTCCCCTGTTCTTGTCATATGATGTTAAACTGCACAACATCCTCTAGAACTATGTATGGCTAGATTCCGATCTTCCTGAGATATGTAGGAATGTACAGAAATTTCTTCTTCTGGTCCAGCCCCAAATCCACTGATCTTTTCTATCCCTTTTTGGTCCCACATGACTTTAAAATATTTCTTCATTCCCCCACGACATTAAAATTCACATTTTGGTCCTATCATATGACCCTAAACTATGAAACTAGAGTCTTGGCCGCACGATGAAAAACAGCACCGCATTGTGGAATCCTCACTCGAGGGGACATCATGTTTAGTATCGGTTCTTCCCCATGACATTTTTCAAGGCCTACATATGGCTTGATTCCTACAGCAACACCCGTATTCTCCGTCCTTGGGTCATTTATTAAAAAAACACCCATCCACTCTAAAGAACAAACAAGATCCATCAAATGCCACTTGTTTTGGTGCATGGGACAGACCTGCACGACATTATTGCCCCCAAAATTGGTACCCTACCATTCCATATCTAGAACTACATGTGTCTTGATTCCTATCCTTGTGGGATATATAGGAATGCCTAGACAATTCATCTACAGGTCCAGCCCCAGGTATCTCAAATCTTTCCCTCTTTCGGACCTCATTGGACCAAACTCTATTGGGAGAATGTGGTGTGGTGAGTACCTTTTGGGTCCTCATTCACATTTGGTTTTGAAGAAACCACACCATGTGTCTCCCTTGTCTCTTCCCAACCTGGTCTGAGTTCTACAACCATAAACTAAGATCTTCCTACGAGAACTAAACATCGGGTTTGGCTACTTTTCCACCCTATACACATCCCATTAAACCAAGTCCCCCCTCAATGGTCAACTATATGAACTTAAACTAGGCCTTTGTATCCCTGATACCATTTTCCTTAGAAAGGGATTCGACTCCCTCTATATGACACGTCTCATTGGCGTACTCGAATGTGGCATGGAAAAGAACCAAAAGTGTGGAATTTAACATGGAAATTCCCTCATTACATGCCCAAACCTTATGATCCCTTTATTTTGATTTCCATCCTCTTCCATGCCTGAAGAAACCCCCTAATAGTACGGATGTTCAGCCTATAGATCGCCTACTATCCTAGGATAACGTTTGGGAAGACTAATGGAAGACATTTTGCGACAAGTCCTGTGTTTCGAACATGGTCAGCAGTCAACCCTCATTTGTCTGTCCCCACACTAGGATAACATGAAATAGATGTTTTGTTTCAAACATGGTCAATAGTTATCCTCCATTATCATGCCATTATCATTACAATCTAGATCTCGAGCGGCATGATTCACATATTTCCACTCCCTTGTGTTCAAGTGGAATTTCAACACACTCAGTTTTACCCCTCCACACATTTATGTGCATTAATTAGTTGGGTAGATAATATTGGGACATCATTCACCTAGCGTTCCATTAACCCCAATGTGTACTTCCATGAACCAAGAAAGTCCCATCAATACTACTTGTTTCCCACATCAAGCACGACTTGTGTGGGATTAGTGGTTTTGGTAGGATGTGTACTAGTGTAGCTGAACTATGTATTCCTTTCTTCCTTGAAAGAGAACTATCGTGGGATACCTCAAATTATTAGTGGTTTTTGGGTACTTAGGTGCAGGAGAGTGGCTGACCAAGGTCGTCTCTCAAAGGAGGAAGTACATTAAAACAACTTCTTAAAGGTATTATAAAAGTAAAATAGAATAGAATTAAAACACTACTTGAAATTATGTGGGTGGTTTTTTATCATTTATAAAACATGAATAAGTATGCTTGAAGAAGATTGCATTTTTTTTGTTTTTAATTTTGAAATGAAGTTTGATTAAAAAGACACAACAAGAAGATGTTTTTTTGGAAAATATTTTAAAAGGCGTAATCGATCTAACTATAACACTTCATTTACTTATTAATAATTATTAGTTAAATCAATATCCACTTAATTATGATCCCCTAATTTGTTAACCCTCGAACCCTACGAGAGTTAACTTAACCACAAAGATGAAATTACTTAAACCCTAGGCTAGCTTTGGAACACACAATCGCAACACCCTGCTTTGATTGTGGTTCTAAGGCTAGCTTATGGTCAATGTTTAATTAGAGAACATATCCATTATGTAAATGAGTATGAATTTTGTTTAGGGATAATATTTTAACTCTACAAATTTATCCCATGTGGTCTTGTATTAACGATTAAGATCGCACTCTCACAATTTACACAAAATCTCGACCTTGCGTGTTTTTGTGTTAATTGTTCAATTGCTTGTTTAGTTTCTTATAATTTAAAAACACAATTCATGTATTATATTAAGATAATTAAAGTAGATTAATTATTCAAAATAATTAAATGAAGAGGGTAGAAAATAGATCAATCACTAAAAAAACTACTCTTCCATGGGTGGTGTGGTCATCGTGGAGATATTTTGCATGAGCAAAGGATTGAAAGAGTAGAACCCAATCACTTATCCACTATTGATTCCAAACCAATTAGTAAGATTAAAATAAGAATAAAAGTTAGGAAAAAATAATATTAATTGAAGAAAAACTCAAGATACAAACATGAAAGAAAAGAAATACAAAGAGGAGGCGGGAGAGGAGAGCCTTTTTGGAAGAGAGGCTTGCACAAAGCCTTACTTCTTACAAGAGTTGTGAGGGTCTCCCAAGAGACAACCTTTCGGAAACAACTTCACAAAGCCTTGAACGGCCCTCCCAAAGAGTGAAAACATCATTTAAATAGAGTTGGGGAGGGCTAGGGTTACAAAACATTATTAAATGTGAAAGGGAAATTCGTCCAAATATTTTAATCCCACTTGCACTGCATAGTTGACCTTCAAACCGTGTGAATTGGCCAGCCTTATAGAAGGATTATTTCTGAATAATCATGTCTCCAAGATTCCCTCAAACTTTGGACTTAATACAATCCTAGATAAAGAAGATATGGGCCAAATGGTGAAGTAATGTCCAATCTGGATGGTTCTGTCAAGATTTATCTTCATGGCCCATTTACTCCCCTCAAATGCCCGATCCAGCTCCTAATTCCTGAGTATAATTTATAGACCATTAAATAAGGAACACATTTACAAAATTTTAAGTTAAAATAATAAAATGAAAAATATTTATGCCCAAAATACTACAGTGAATTTGAAAAGGGTAAAACTGGAATTTTCATCAATTTTGCAAATGAATGATCTAATCCCAAATATTCCATAATTGAACATATATTGCATAATTTGAGGAAATTATATCATTTATTATCAATAAAATATTAAAAAAATAGTGTTTTATCAACTTCCCCATACTTACCCTTTTGCACTCTGGGGCAAAACCTCATATCAAGTAAACATCAATATCAAATCAAAACAAATTTTAAAACACATATCATTGAGATCCATCAATTCCACAACAAGAATAAAAAGATATCATGCCTCATAAAAAACCTGATTTCAATTTCTCCATTTATATCATTCAATATATTTCCACTTCATTTATCCTCCCATGCACAAAACACTTACCTCTTGAATTTTCTCTTATCACAGAAATGTCAATTTTTTTGCAATGTATTTCTCATCCAAACTTATACAAGGGTCACCATAGGCTTGATAGATTAATACATTGCCAACCATTGTGATTCAAGGATAGAATTTTATCATGAGTACTTTTCAGGGTTGTTCTGTGGCTTTCGGTTGGTAGGATTTAGATGTGAAAAATTCTAAGGCTGAATGAGGAGGGCTTGACTCTTTTTGAAGCAAAATTAAATTAATATAATTTTCACTTAAATATGGTCTCATCCCCAATCGACATAGCATCGATTCATGTTCATAATCATTATAAATAAAGGAATGTGCACACCATTTAACATTTCAGCAGTAAAAATGTCAATCTTCTCGAACATGATTTTCTTAAAATCTCCAAACAGGCACAACTTTCCCCCTCTATTAGAAGCTTCATAAAGGCACAACTTCTTTTATCATGAAATCTACAGAAAGGCACAACTTTAAAAATAATTATTTTCTTCAGCAACAAACACATCTCTTAGGAATTTAATTTTTCACCCAAAGTATCACAGAATGTGGTAGCACAACACAAGATATCTTCCCCCACACTTAAGTTCAACTAGATTATGCAATTTCACTTCAAGAGTTGGTGGGATATGGAAAATTGTCCTGTAATGTGGCTAACATAACAGGATTTTCATGGATTATAAGGGATAAAAGGATTAAATGTTCAAGTTAGGAAATTATAAAAAAAATAATTGTTTGAAATAGGGGCTTTAATACCAAACAAATGCCTCAATAATTTAAACATAAGTACCTAAAACCCTCAAGTTTTGATAGGAATAAATCAAATTCTGGTTAAATCAAGCATGGTTTGGTTCTCTCAAGAAGTTAGGTGAATTTAAATAATATAAAAACAATAGTTTAGAAGCCTCACAAGAAAATGATTTCAAATATAAAGACAGTGAGATGTGGCATGGGATTCAAAATTCAGTGTACTTTTTATGAAAATACTAAATATTTGAACTTGAAACAAATTCATTTAAACATTCATCAAAGCTTAGTTTCAAGGGATAAATTGTTTCACTTATTGATATGGATTTAAAAATGGTTGTTGATAATCATTTCAACTCAAAAGTTTCAAAAACACATAGAAAATTGAAAAATAAACACACAAAATTTGAAAAACACACAATTTTTGGTGTTTTTGTTTTTTTTAAAATAGGAAAACAATTAAAATTACTAAACTAAAAGGTTCCCTCCCCCACACTTAAAATATTTAATTGTCCTCAATGTGAACCCATCAGATGATATATGCACAATAAATGTATAATTTTTAATAGGATAGAGAATAAAAAAGTTAAAGGGTTAGGAACATCCTGATGTGCTCAAGTGATAATGGGGTCATGCAGTGTGATAAAATCCATTGCATCAGTAGGAAGTCCCTCAATGTATCTCTTCAAATGTTTCCCATTGACTATAAAAGATCCTTCTTGTATCCTATTGTGTGATCTCCACTGATCCATAAGGAAAACCATTAGTCACAACATAAGGACCTAACCACCTGGAACACAACTTACCAGGCATCAACTTTAGTCGTGAACTGTAGAGAAGGACTTTCTCTCCAACATGAAAATACTTTTTTTGGATCATTCTATCATGAGATGCTTTTGATTTTTCCTTGTAGAGCCTTGAGTTCTCATATGAAGACAATCTAATCTCTTCAAGCTCTTGAATTTGCAGCTTCCTTTGGATTCCATCTTGGGAAAAATTCATGTTGCATTTCTTTATAGCCCAATAAGCCTAATGCTCAACCTCCACGGGGAGATGACATGCTTTCCCAAAAACAATCTGAAATGGGGAAATACCAATGGGTTTCTTGTATGTTTTCCTATAAGACCAAAATGCATCATCCAAGCACTTTCTCCAATCTTTCCTATTTGGCTGCACATTTTTCTCCAAAATTTGTTTCAACTCACGATTTGAAACCTCGGCCTGGCCATTTGTTTGGGGGTGGTATGGTGTTGATGTTTTGTGTGTCACCCCATAATTATGTAGGATGGAAGACAAATTTCAATTGCATAAGTGTATCCCTTGGTCACTAATGATGGCCTTTGGTACTCTAAACCTGCAAAATATTTGTGCTTTGACAAAGTCCACAACAACATGAGAATCATCAGTCCTGGTGGCCTTAACCTCCACCCATTTACTCACATAATCAACAACAACCAAAATATATAAAAATCAAAATGAACTAAAAAAAGGACTCATAAAATCAATTCCCCATACATCAAAAATCTCACAGAATAGTATGGGTTGTTGGGGCATCTCATATCTCCTAGAAATGTTCCCTGTGTATTGGAAATGAGAGCATGACTTACAAAACACATGGGAATCATGGAATAAGCTAGGAAAATATAATCCAGAGTCCAAAGCATTCCTATATGTCTGTTGGGGTCCAAAGTTTCCACCACAAGCAAGTGTATGACAAAAATGTTAAACAGACTCCAACTCATGATCAGGAACACACCTCCTAATAACTTGATCACTACACATGCGCCAGAGGTATGGATCATCCCAACCATAATACCGAGACTCACTTTTTAATTTTTGGACTTGATGTTTCTTTAAATTTGAAGGGATTTCAGAGGCAACAAGGTAGTTAAATAAATTTTCATACCAAGGATGCATAGATGAGATGGAATAACGATTCTCATCAGGGAATGTGTCCTGAAGTGGTACCTGGTCCAAAGTGTCATCCTTAAGTGTGTGAGTAAGCCTACTCATGTGCTCTGCCACTAGGTTTTCCAACCCCTTTTTTCTTTTATCTCAATGTCAAATTATTGAAGAAGGAACATCCATCAGATTAGCCTAGGCTTTGCGTCTAGCTTCTTCAAGAGGTACCTCAAAGCTGCATGGTCAGAAAAAACAACTACTTTAGCACCCAATAAATATGAACGGAATTTATCTAAAGAGAATATAATAGAAATAAACTCACTTTATGTGGTTGTGTAGTTTGATTGGGATGAATCCAGTGTCCTCGATGCATAGGCAATCACATGTGAATGTCCCTCCACCCTCTGAGATAAGACAGCTCCAACCATGAAGTTGGAGGCGTCACACATAAGCTCAAAAGTAATCTCCCACCGTGGGGGTTGTATGATAGGTGGAGTGGTCAGACACTTATTTATCTCATCAAAGGAATTCCTGTAAGATTAATCAAACACAAAAACAAAATCCTTTTGAAGTAATCATGACATAAGAAGAGAAATCTTACTAAAATCTTTGATGAAGCGACGATAAAATCCTGCATCCCCTAGGAAAGATCTTTCATCACGCACACATGAAGGACTGGGTAAGGATGAAATAATTTCTATCTTAGATCTATCAACCTCTATACCATGTTTTGACACTACATTCCCTAAGACAAAGCCATTATCTACCATGAAATGGCACTTTTCAAAGTTCAGGACCAGATTCTTCTCAATACAACGATTCAACACGTTTCCCAAACTACTTAGACATTCATCAAATGAAGACCCATACACTGTAAAATCATCCATGAATACCTCCATGTAGTTCTTAATAAAATCAGAAAAAAATACTCACCATGCATCTCTGGAAGGTACCTGGGGTGTTGCAAATTCCAAATGGCATCCTTTGGTAGGCAATCGTACTGAAAGGACAAGTGAATGTTGTCTTCTTCTAATCCTTCAGAGCAATAGGAACCTGAAAATTTCCAGAAAATCTATCCAAGAAACAATAATCTGTTTTCCTAGAAAGTCTCTCAAGAATATGATCAACAAATGGGAGGGGGAAATGGTCCTTGACAGTAGATTGATTTAGTTTCCTATAATCAATACACACACGCCAACTGTTTTGCACCCTCATTGGAACTAACTCATCTTTCTTGCTTTTAACAAAAATAAAACCACTTTTCTTAGGCACAACCTGTAGGACTTACCCACTGAGAATCTGAAATGGGATAGATTATAACTGCCTCGAGAAAATTTTCAACCTCTTTTTTAACAACCTCCAAAAGTGTTGGATTGAGTCTTCTTTGTGGCTGCCTAATCGGTTTAGCCCCATCCTCCAAAATAATCCTATGCATGAAAATAGAGGGGCTAATACCTGATATGTCAGCCAAGGTCAACCCAATTTCCCTAATGTTCTCCCTCAAAAGATTCAAAAGTTTTTCTTCATGTTCAAAAGAGATATTGTTAGCATTGATAACAGGTAATTTCTCACCACTCAACAAGTATGAGTATTTGAGATTTGGTGGAAATGGCTTGAGTTCCAGTGTAGGGGGGTGGTGTATGGATGGAGACATAGAAGGAACTAGAATATGTGAACAAAGAGAATCAGTATCTGAATATACATCATTAGAATCAGAGAATAAAGCATCAAATCCATCAACATACTCAACAACCATGTCATAATCAAAGTTCACATGATCAAAATCAGAATATGACTCCATTTCAAAATCAAATCTAAGAGAGTATTGTGCATTAGAAATAGGTGTGGAAGTACTCTTAGACATCAAACTAGAACCAATAATCATAATCTTCCTAAGAATAGAACAATCAATTTTCATGGGGTTTTTACTTGGTGGTTCAAAATGGGAGATAACAAGTGCAGAATGATCCTCTGAGGGGTACTTCATGGAATCCATAACATTAAATATCACAACTTCATCCCCAAATTCCATGGAAAGTGTACCCTCATTGAAATTTATTATAGTTTTTATAGTTTTGAGGAAGGGCCTACCTAAGATAATTGGGGCATGAGAACTTACCTGATCATCATCCATGTTAAGCACATAGAAATCTGGTGGAAAGATCATGTATCTTACCCGGACAAGTACATCCTCAAGGACTCCTTCCGGATATGCCGTAGCTCTATTCTCTAACTTCACCACTACTCTCGTCAGTTTTATCTCACCAACCAACAAAGAAGAGAATATAGAGTGAGGAATCACATTTATGGAAGCTCCAAAATCACAAAGTGCATCAGAAAAGTGCAACTCCCCTATGGTGAATGGGATGGTGAATGTCCTTGGATCCTTTCACTTTGTCAGCATTGCTAGAGTTGGTGTAATGAGTGCTGACACATTCCTTCCAAAATTGATCCTTTCATTTCCCTTGAGCCCTCTTCAATTGGTACAAAGTTCTTTTAAGAATTTATCATACCTTGGAATTTTCTTAATGGCTTAAAGTATAGGAATATTGATCCCCACATGCTTGAATGTGCCCAAAACATCCTTTTTCATTGCTTTTTTTAGCCATATTCTTGGTTTGAACAACCCTATTTTGAAAAGGAAGGGGTTTAGGAGGAACATCATTTATCTTTTTCTTACCTTTATCTTTCTCCTTGGGTTGCTCATCAGTTGATGTGGAATTGGGATTTTTTGGAGTTGAGGTGAATCCCGATGGAATGGTAGGTGGAGAAGCATCAGTTGTTTGCTTCCCACTTCTCAATGTGATGGCAATGACATTCCCATTTGGATTTAGAGTGGGTTGGGAAGGTAGATTTCCGAAATTCTTGCTTACAAGTTCATGGAGGGAAGTGGAAATATAGCTCATTTGAGTCTTCAACTCCCTCGGCTCCGAACCTTGACTCTTCATCTCATTCTATTGATTAAGAACAATTTGTTTCAAAATATCATTAGTATTAGAATATAACTTTGGTGGGGGACTCTCTTGTTGTTGTCTTGTTGTTGTTTGGACTTCAAATATTCTTTGGGGTTTTTGGAATACCTACTGTTAAGGTTGAGGCTGCTGGAAGTTTTGTTGAAAGGGTGGCCTTTGTTGTTGTCCAGAGCCATACCTCATGTCAGATTGATCCTTTCACCCTTGGTTGTTTGTTGGTGCAAAGGAATCAAGCTTATTTTGGGGATATGGTTGTTTCTGCTGATAAGGTCTCCCTAGGAATACTACTGTGCAATCCTCCGTCTCTTGTAGTTGTGGGAAATAGTCAGTTGGGTGGGTTGTCTTAGTGAAAATGCCACAAGGACTTGAAGGAGGGGGTTGGGATTTCTTTTGAGCCAAATCAATCTGTCTCACCATAGTTGTCAATTCTTCCAACTTGGTATCAATCAAATTAAATTCAAGAGAAGATGAACTTACCTGATGTACTCTCCTGACATGTGGTGTACCTCGATCGCCAAATTGTTGGGAGTTTTGGGCCATTTTGTAAATCAATGCATGTGAAGCTACTGGTGTCTTATCCACCAATGCTCCTCTAGCTGCGGCATCCACCATGCTCCTCTCCATAGGTGTGAATCCTTCATAGAAGTATTGGATGAGAAGTTGCTCACTGATTTGGTGATGTGGGAAGCTTGAAAAAAACTTCTTGAATCGCTCCCAATACTCATACATTGACTCCCCTTGGGCTTTCTTGATCCCTGATATCTCCTTTCAAATGGATGTGGTCCTTGAATCTGGAAAAAATATCTGCAATAAAAGACATTTCAAATTGTTCCAACAAGTTACATCTTCAGGTTGTAAATAATACATCCAATATTTCACAGCTCCATCAAGTGAGAATGGGATTGCTCTTAGTTTGATTTGGTCTTCAGATACATTTCTTGGATTCAAGGTTGAGAAAACCACATTAAATTCTTTAAGGTGTTTATTGGGATCCTCACCTGAGAGGCCATGAAATTTTGGAAGCAGGTGAATTAATCCAGATTTCAGTTCAAAGTCTGATTCGAGATTTGGATATACAATGCAATTTGGTTGATAATTAATATCGGGTGCAGCCAATTCTCAAATAGTTATATTAATTTCATTTAGGTTATTGTCAGCCATTGGTTCTTGTTTTATGGTTGAATTTTGATGTTGTAATTCGGAAAAATATTTTAATCTCATTGCACGGCATAGTTGACCTTCAAAACACATGAATTAGCAGGCCATCTAGAAGGTGGATTTATGAATAATCATGTCTTCGATATTTCCTCAAAATTTGGGCTCAATACAATCCCAGATGAAGAAGATATGGCCCAAATGGTGAAGTAATGTCCAATCTGGATGGTTCTATCAAGCTTTTTCTTCATGGCCTATTTACTCCCCTCAAATGCATGATACAGCTCCTAAGTCATGAATAGAATTTGTATCCCATTAAATCAGGATGACATTTAAAAAATTTTAAGTCAAAATAATTTACTGAAAAATATTTATGCCCAAAATACTACAGTGAATTTTAAAAGGGTAAAACTGGAATTTTTATTAATTTTGAAAATGAAGGATCTAATCCCAAATATTCCATAACTAAACATATCTAGCATAATGCGAGGAAATTATATCATTTATTATCAATAAAATATTCAACAAAATAGTGATTTATCAACTTCCCCATACTTACCATTTTGCACTCCTAGGCAAAACCTCATATCAAGTAAACATCAATATCAAATCAAATTTTCTTTTAAAACACATATCATTGAGATCCATAAATTCCACACCAAGAATCAAAAGATATAATGCCTCATAAGAAACCTTATTTCAAGTTCTCCATTTATATCATTCAATATATTTCCACTTCATTTATCCTCCCATGCAAAAAACACTTACCTCACTTGAATTTTCTCTTATCACACAAATGCCAATTTTTTTTGCAATGTATTTCTCATCCAAACTCATACAAGGGTCACCATAGGATTGATAAATTCCTACATTTCCACCTGATTTTATTCAAGGATATTAGTTTATCATGAGAAATTTTCAGGGTTGTTCTGTGGCTTTCGGTTGGTAGGATTTATATGTGAAAAATTCTGAGGCTGAATGAGGAGGGCTTGACTCTTTTTGAAGCAAAATTGCATTAATCTAATTTTCACTTAAATATGGTCTCCTCCTCAATTGACATAGCATCAATTCATGTTCATCATCATGAAAAATAAAGGAATGTGCACACTATTCAACATTTCAGCAGTAAAAATTTCAATCTTCTTGAACATGATTTTATTAAAAGCTCCATATAGGCACAACTTTCCCCCTCTATTAGAAGCTCCAGAAAGGAACAAATTCTTTTATCATGAATGCTACAGAAAGGAAAAACTTTAAATATAATGATTTTATTCAGCAGAAAACACATTTCTTTAGAATTTAATTTTTCACCCAAAGTATCATAGAATGTGGTAGCACAACACAAGATACCTTCCCCCACACTTAAGTTCAACTAGATTATGAAATTTCACTTCAAGAGTTGGTTGGATAAGGAAAATTGGCTTATAATGTGGCTAACCTAATGGGATTTTCATGGAATCTAAGGGAAACAAGGATCAAATGTTCAATGTAGTCCATTATAAAAAAACAATTCTTTGAAATAGGGGCTTTAATAACAAATAAATGGCTCAATCATTTAAACGTAAGTACCTCAAACCCTCAAGTTTTAACAGGAATAAATCAAATTCTGGTTAAATCAAGCTTGGTTTGGTTCTATAAAGAAGTGAGGTGAATGTAAATAATATGAAAATAATGTTTTATAAGCCTAACAGGAAAGTGATTTCAAATATAAAGATAGTGAGATGTGGCATGGGATTCAAAATTTAGTGTACTTTTCATGAAATTACTAAATATTTGAACTTGAAACAAAGTCATTTCAGCATTCATTTAAGCTTAGTTTCAAGGGATAAATTGTTTCACTTATTAATATGGATTTAAAAATGGTTGTTGGGAATCATTTCAGCTCAAAATTTTAAAAAACACACAGAAAATTGAAAAATAAACACACAAAATTTGAAAAACACACAATTTTTGTTGTTGTTTTTTTAAACAAGAAAAAAATTGAAATTACTAAACTAAAAGGTTCCCTCCCCCACACTTAAAATATTGTATTTCCCTCAATGTGAACCCATGAGATGATATATGCACATGAAATGTATAATTTTAAATAGGACTGAGAATAAAAAAGTTAAAGGGTTAGGAACAGCCTGATGTGCTCAAGTGATGATGGGGTCATGCAGTGTGATAAAATCCATTGCATCAGTAGAATTCCCTCAATGTATCTCTTCAAACATTTCCCATTGACTATAAAGCTCCTTCTTATGTCCTCTTGTGTGATCTCCACTGCTCCATAAGGAAAAACATTAGTCACAACATAAGGACCTAACCACCTGGAACACAACTTACCAGGCATCAGATTCAATCGTGAACTGTAGAGAAGGACTTTCTCTCCAACATGAAAATCCTTTTGTTGGATCATTCTATCATGAGTTGCTTTTTATTTTTCATTTTAGAGCCTTGAGTTCTCATATGAAGACAATATAATCTCCTCAATCTCTTGAATTTTTAGCTTCCTTTGGATTCCCTCTTAGGCAAAATTCATGTTTCATTTCTTTATATCCCAATAACCCGATGCTCAACCTCCATGAGGAGATGACATGCTTTCCCAAAAACAATCCTAAATGGGGACATACCAATGGGTGTCTTGTATGTTGTCCTATAATCCCACAATTCATCATCTAAGAACTTGCTCCAATCTTTCCTATTTGGCTGCACAGTTTTCTCCAAAATTTGTTTCAACTCACAATTTGAAACATCAACCTGGCCATTTGTTTGGGGGTGGTATGGTGTTGATGTTTTGTGTGTCACCCCATACTTCTGAAGGAGGGAAGACAAATTTTGATTGCATAAGTGTATCCCTTGGTCACTGATGATGGCTTTCGATACTCCAAACCTGCAAAATATTTGTGCTTTGGAAAAGTCCACAACAACATGATAATCATCATTCCTAGTCGCCTTAACCTCCACCCATTTACTCACATAATCAATAGCAACCCAAATATATAAAAATACATATGAACTAGGAAATGGACCCATAAAATAAATGCCCCATACATAAAAAATCTCACAGAATAGTATGGGTTGTTGGGGCATCTCATGTCTTCTAGAAATGTTCCATGTGTGTTGGCAACAAGAGCATGACTTACAAAACACATGGGCATCATGGAATAAGCTAGTCCGATATAATCTAGAGTAAAAAAACTTTCCTAACTATCCATTGGGGTCCAAAGTGTCCACCACAAGCAAGTGTATGACAAAAATGTAAAACAGAATCCAACTCATGATCAGGAACACACCTCCTAATAACTTGATCACTACACATGAACCAGAGGTATGGATCATCCCAAACATAATACTGAGAATCACTTTTTAATTTTTGGACATTAAGTTTCTTTAAATTTTCATGTATTTTAGAGGCAACAAGGTAGTAAACTAAATCTGCATACCAAGGATGTGTACCTGAGATGGAATAAAGATTATCATCAGGGAATGTGTCCCAAAGTGGTACCTGGTCAAAGGTGTCATTCTCTAGTGTGTGAGTAAGCCTAATCATATGGTCTGCCACTAGGTTTTCCGACCCCTTTTTGTCCTTTATATCAATGTTTAATTCTTGAAGGAGCATCCATCGGATTAGCTTGGGCTTTGCGTCTGGCTTCTTCAAGAGGTACCTCAGATTTACATGGTCAGAAAAAACAACTACTTTAGACCCCAATAAATATGAATAGAATTTAGCTAAAGAGAATATAATAGCAAGAAACTCCTTTTCCATGGTTTTTTAGTTTTATTGGGCTGAATCCAGTGTCCTCGATGCATAGGAAATCACATGTGAACGTCCCTCCACCCTCTGAGATAAGATAACTCCAACCGAAAAGTTGGAGGCGTCACACATAAGATCAAAAGGAATATCTAACCATGGGGGCTGTATGATAGGTGGAGTGGTCAGACACTTATTTATCTCATCAAAGGAAGTATTACAAGAATCATCAAACACAAAATCAGAATCCTTTTGAAGTAATCATGACATAGGAAGAGAAATCTTACTAAAATATTTTATGAAGTGCCGATAAAATCCTACATTCCCTAGAAAATATCTAACATCACGCACACATGAAGGATAGGGTAAGGATGAAATAATGTCTATCTTAGATCTATCAACCTCTATCCCATGTTTTGACACTACATTCCCTAAGACAATGCCATGCTCTACCATGAAATGACACTTTTCAAAGTTCAGGACCAGATTCTTCTCAATACAACGATTCAACACCTTTCCCAAACTACTTAGAAATTCATCAAATGAAGACCCATACACTTTAAAATCATCCATGAATACCTCCATGCAGGTATCAATAAAATCAGAAAAAATACTCACTATGCATATCTAGAAGGTACCTGGGGAGTCGCAAAGTCCAAATGGCATCCTTCGGTAGGCAAACATACCGAAAGGACAAGTGAATGTTGTCTTCTACTGATCCTTCGGAGTAATAGGAACCTGAAAATATCCAGAAAATCCATCCAAGAAACAATAATGTGTTCTCCCAGCAAGTCTCTCAAGAATCTGATCAATAAATGGGATGGGTAAATGGTCCTTGTGAGTATATTGATTTAGTTTCCTATAATCAATACACACTCACCAACTGTTTTTCACCCTCACTGGAACTAACTCATCTTTCTCGTTTTTAACAACAGCAACACCACTTTTCTTAGGCAAAACCTGAATAGGACTTACCCACTGAGAATCTGAAATGGGATAGATTATACCTGCCTCGATCAAATTTTTAACCTATTTTTTAACAACCTCCAAAAGTGTTGGATTGAGTCTCCATTGTGGCTGCCTAACCGGTTTAGCCCCATCCTCCAAAAGAATCCTATACATGAAAATCGAGGGGATAATACCTAATATGTCATCCAAGGTCCACCCAATTTCCCTAATGTTCTCCCTCAAAAGATTCAAAAGTTTTTCTTCATGTTCAAAAAATATATTTTTAGCAATGATAACAGGTAATTTCTCACCAACCAACAAGTATGAGTATTTGAGATTTGGTGGAAATGGCTTGAGTTCCAGTGTAGGGTGGTGGTGTATGGATGGAGACATATAATGAACTGGAATATGTGCACAAAGACCATCAGTATCCGAATATACATCATCAAAATTAGAGAATAAATCATCAGATCCATCAGCATAGTCAACATCCATGTCATAATCAGAGTTCACAAGATCAAAATCAGAATATGACTCCATTTCAAAATCAAATCTAAGAGAGTATTGTGCATTAGAAATAGGTGTGTAAGTACTCTTAGGCATAAAACTAGAACCAATACTAATAATCTCCCTAAGCATAGAACAATCAATTTCCATGGGGTTTTTACTTGGTGGTTCAAAATGGGAGATAAAAAATGTTGAATGATCCTATGAGGGGTACTTCATGGATTCCATAACATTAAATATCACACTTCATCCCCAAATTCCATGGAAAGTGTACCCTCATTAACATTTATGATAGTTTTTACAGTTTTGAGGAAGGTTCTACCTAAGATAATGGGGGCCTGAGAACTTACCCGATCATCCTCCATGTTAATAACATAGAAATATGCTAGAAAGATCATGTCTATTACCTAGACAAGTACATACTCAAGGACTCCCATAGGATATTCCGTAGCTCTATTCACCAACTATACCACTACTCTCATCATTTTTATCTCACCAACCTACAAAGAAGAGAATACAGAGTGAGGCATCACATTTATGGAAGCTCCCAAATCACAAAGTGCATCATAAAAGTGCAACTCCACTATGGTGCTTGGGATGTTGAATGTCCCTAGATCCTTGAACCTTTTTGGAATTGCTAGAGTTGGTGCAATGAGTGCTGAAATTCCTTCCATGGTTGATCCTTTCATTTCCCTTGATCCCTCTTCGATTGGTACAATGTTCTTTTAAGAATTTCGCATACCTTGGAATTTTCTTAATGGATTCAAGTAGAGGAATGTTGATCTCTACACGCTTGAATACCGATGGAATGGTAGGTGTATAAGCATCATTTGTTTGCTTCCCACTTCTCAATGTGATGGAAATAACATTCCCCTTTGGATTTAGAGTGGTTTTGGAAGGTAGTTTTTTAGAATTCTTACATACAAGTTTATGGAGGGAGGTAGCAATCTGGCTCATTTGAGTCTTCAAATCCCTCAGCTCCGAACCTTGAATCTTCATCTCATTCTGTTGATTAAGAACAATTTGTTTCAAAAGATCATCAGTATTAGAATATAACTTTGGTGGGGGATTCCCTTGTTGTTTTATTGTAGATGTTTGGGCTTCAAATCTTCTTTGGGGTTGTTGGAATCCCTGCTGGTAAGGTGGAGGCTGCTGGAAGTTTTGTTGAAAGGGTGGCCTTTGTTGTTGTCCAGATCCATACCTCATGTCAGATTGATCCTTCCACCCTTGGTTGTATATTGGTGCAAAATAATCAAGCTTCTTTTAGGGATATGGTTGTTTCTGCTGATAAGGTCTCCCTGGGAATACTGTTGCGCAATCCTCTGTCTCTTTTAGTTGTGGGAAACAATCAGTTGGGTGGCTTGTCTCAGTGAAAATTCCACAAGGCCTTGAAGGAGGGAGTTGGGATGTATTTTGAGCCAAATAAATCTGTCTCACCATAGTTTTCAATTCTTCCAACTTGGTATCAATCAAATGACTTTCAAGAGAAGATGGACTTACCTGATGTACTCCCCTGACATGTGGTGTACCTCGATCGCCAAATTGTTGGGAGTTTTGGGCCATTTTGTCAATCAATACACGTGCAGCTACTAGTGTCTTATCCTCCAATTCTCCTCTAGCTACGGAATCCACCATGATCCTCTCCATAGATGTGAGTCCTTCATAGAAGTATTGTATGAAGAGGTTCTCACTGATTGGTGATGTGGTCAGCTTGCACACAACTTCTTGAATCGCTCCCAATACTCATACATTGACTCCACTTGGGCTTTCTTGATACCTGTGATCTACTTTATAATGGATTTGGTCCTTGAATCTTGAAAAAAGCTCTGCAAGAAAAGACG
This sequence comes from Viscum album, assembly GCA_963277665.1. Lineage (NCBI taxonomy): Eukaryota > Viridiplantae > Streptophyta > Magnoliopsida > Santalales > Viscaceae > Viscum > Viscum album. The sequence continues at coordinate 1,942,846,539 of OY728133.1, read as the reverse complement.
TTTCAAATCGTTCCAACAAGTTACATCTTCGGGTTGTAAATAATACATCCAATCTTTCGTAGCTCCATCAAGTGAGAATGAGAATTCTCTTAGTTTGATTTTGTCTTCATAAAAATTTCTTGGTTTCAAGGTTGAGCAAACCACATTAAATTATTTAATGTGTTTATTGGGATCCTCACCTAATAGGACATGAAATTTTGGAAGTAGGTGAATTAATCCAGATTTCAGTTCAAAGTCCGATTCAAGATTTGGATATGCAATGAAATTTGGTTGATAATTAATATCGGGTGTATCCAATTATCGAATGGTTATATTAAGTTAATTTCCATTATTGTTAGACATTGGTTCTTGTTTTACGGTTGAATTTGAATTGCTTCCAATTTCAATGTTCTGATATTGGATTAATTCTCCAACTGGTTGAATGTTGAAACTTCATGTAGACTGAGAATGTCTGATTCGAGCCCTAAGGTTGCGTTCAATATCGGGGTCAAGATCTAAGAGATCTTCAGGATTATTTCATGTTAAAAGTCAAATAAAAATTAAAATTAGTAAAGTGGACCATATTAAAATAAAAATAATAAGTTTGAGTTGATGGTCCAAAAATAAGTAGAAGAAAATAAAAGAAGAAGAAAAAAAATCAGATTGGGTAAAAAAGGAAGAAATAAGAGAGGTAGAGAATAAAATGAAAAATAAAATAAATACCTCTAATTGGTTTAAATAATTACTTTCCTCCCTGAAAATGGTGCCAATTTGAAAGAGCTCTATCATGGGATCCCTCAAACGATCAGTGGTTTTTGGGTACTTAGGTGTAGCAGAGTGGCTGACCAAGGTCGTCTCTCAAAAGATGAAGTAAATTAAAACAACTTATTAAAGGTATTCTAAAAGTAAAATAGAATAGAATTAAAATACTACTTGAAATGATGGGGGTGGTTGTTTATCATTTATAAAACATGAATAAGTTTGCTGGAATAAGATTGATTTTTTTTGTTTTTAATTTTGAAATGAAGTTTGATTAAAAAGACACAACAAGAAGATGTTTTTTTAGAAAATATTTTAAAAGGCGTAATAGATCTAAATCTAACTCTTAATTTACTTACTAATAATTATCATTTAAATAAATATCCACTTAATTATGATCCCCTAATTTGTTAACCCTCGAACCCTATGAGAGTTAACTTAACCACAATGATGAAATTACTTAAACCTTAGGCTAGCTTCGGAACACGCAATCGCATCACCCTAATTTAATTGTTGTTCCAAGTCTAGCTTATAGTCAGTGGTTAATTAGATAAAATATATATTATGGAAATGAGTATTAATTGTGTTTAGGTATTATATTTGAACTCTAAAAATTTATCTCATGTGGTCTTGTATTCCCGATTAAGATCGCACTCTCACAATTTACACAAAATCTTGACCACACATGTTTTTGTGTTAATTGTTAAATTTCATGATTAGTTTCTTATAATTTAAAAACATAATTCATGGATCATATTATGTGAATTAAAGTATCTCAATGATTCAAAATAATTAAATTAATAGTGTATAATATAGATCAATCACTAAAAAAACTACTCTTCCATGGGTGGTGTGGTCATCGTGGAGATGTTTTCCATGAGCAAAGGATTGAAAGGGTAGAACCCAATATAATATCCACTATTTATTCCAAAACAATTGTTAAGATTAATAGAATAATAAAGGGTAATAACAAAAAAGATTAATTGAATAAAAAATCAAGATACAAACATCAAATAAAAGAAATATAAAGAGGAGGTGGGAGATGAGAGCCTTTCTGGAAAAGAGGTTTTCAAAAATACTTACTTCTTCCAAGAGTTTTGAGAGGATCCCAAGAGACACCCTTTCGGATAAACCTTTCCAAAGCCTCGACCAGCCCTCCCAAAGAGTTAAAAAATCATTTAAAGAGAGTTGGGAAGGTCTAGGGTTACAAAACTTTAGTAAATGTGAAAAGGAAATTCGGACAAATATTTTTATTCCACTTGAACCGCATAGTTGACCTCTAAAACGCGTGAATTTTACGCACTTCTAGAAGGATTATTTGTTCATATTCATGTCACCAAGCTTTTCTCAAAATTTGGGATCAATAAAAGCCCATATGAAGAAGATATGGCCCAAATGGTGAAGTAATGTCCAATCTGGATGGTTCTGTCCAACTTTATCTTCATGGCCCATTTACTCCCCTCAAATGAACGATCCAGCTCCCAATTCCTGAATAGAATTTGTATCTCATTAAGGAAGGAACATAGTTACAAAATTTTAAGTCAAAATAATTTACTAAAAAATATTTATGCCCAAAATACTACAGTGAATTTTAAAAGGGTAAAACTAGAATTTTCATCAATTTTGCAAATGAATGATCTAATCCCAAATATTCCATAATTGAACATATCTAGCGTAATATGAGGAAATTATATCATTTATTATCAATAAAATATTCATCAAAATAGTGTTTTATCAATCTTTAATTATGTTAAAACTACAATCTGAGAACTATGTCTGGCTTGATTCCCATCTTAATGAGGTACATAGGAATTCCCAAGCACTTTCCTTCAGGTCTAGCCCCATGTTAGGCCGCTGCTAGTCTATGGTCTGATGAATCCCACTGGGAACACATGGTGTGGTGTGTATTTCTTGGTTATTGTTAACGTCAGGATATGTATCACACCACACATTTCATTTCTGGGTAGCCATGTGCTCAACGTATGACATTAAACTACAATTCTACCTTAGATAAGTTCTGGATGTCCCATGATAATTGTGGGATGCTTTAGATTCTCCACCAGAAAGGTTTTCCCTTTTCATTTTTGGTCTCTCACCACACCGTTCTTTGAAAGCTACGTCCATCTTGATTACCATCCTCATGGGATACATAGGAACACCCGGGAATTTTGCCTCGAGTCCAACCCAAAAGGTTTCCTTTTCAGCCCCTTGGCTCGAGATCTCTATTGGAGGCATGTTATATAGTGCAGACTTTCTTATGTCCTCATCCATGTAGGGTTTACAGTTAATATATCGTGTACCCAGTCAGATATCCCTTCCCCCTTTGCATCTTTACCGCATAATGTTAAACCGCACGGGTCCTGCAGAACTATGTATGGCTTGATTCCCTCCCTAGAAGGATACATAGTAACATCTGTATGTCTAGTTCCAAGATCCATACACATTCTTTTATGCCCCATAATTTTTTATTCCTCACCTCACCCCCTTGTTCGGAACCATTCTATGAACTGTCTTTATCGTACGACATTAAACTACATGTCTATCGTCCTTATTGGCATGATGTAAAACTACAGGCCACTCTAGGTTCTCACTAGAGAGATCCTTTCAAGAAATGAGTATGATCCCTGATTAGACTGATACACTCACCTAATGTGTTTTCATCATGATGGAATAATTTGAAGAGTTTAGGACTCCATTCAAGCAACCCGTCACTCCTCCCTCCACGCTTTGCATGCCCTTTATTTGGATCATCATTCCCTTTCATGCCTGAAGGAACCCCCTAAACAGTATGGATGCTCGGCCTATGGATTTCCTACTATCCTGGGATAACATTCTAGAAGACTATGGATCACATTTCAAGTTAGGCCCCATGTTTCAAACATGGTCAGTATTCGGCCCTCGTTTGTTATCCCTATTTCAGGATAACACAATACATATATTGTGTTTCGAACATGGTCAATAGTATCATTCATTGTCACTCCATACCTACATTGTTCTGAATTTTGGGTATTGTGATTCACACTTTCCACTACCCTCTGTTAATATTGATTCTAACACCCTTGGTGTTACCCTGATCATTCACTAGAGCACGTTGGGAAAACAAAAAATCGATTGATTGGAGAACTTCATTCTCCAGTAAGGCCTCCCTCTTTCTTCCTAGAAATCTGGATCGGTTGTTCAGACCCCTGATTCCCAAATCCTAATTGGTGATCTCATATTCAAGAGGAATAATGATGCAATCACCCCTCGTTTCTCACGCCGGCCACAAGCCACATGATCTTAGGGATTGATCACTAGATATTTCACAAATATGATGGGAATGTAGAAAACCAAAATAAATAACAGGACTCATGCCTAAAACCAACATAAATTATTTTTATTTGTTCACGCATATTACAGTGACCAAGGATTGGACCCTCCCATATATGGGTTTGCCTCTTCAATGGAGCATCCCAACTCCACCACTCTCTAGATGGTAGCGTCCAGGATCCGCTGTCACCTATTAATCTCCCACTCCTTCTTGATGGAAATGGTGAATAATTAATCATCCTCAATCTGGGCCTGATATTTGTCAGTTTTAATAATATCCATCTCCTTAGAGGCTCGCCTCATCGGTTCTTCGACCTCTTCTAGCTGGTCCTTCAGTTGAGATATGATCCCCGATTGTGCGTCGAGGAAAGGAGAGTACTCATTCGCTCGTGCCCTCAATGGTTGTACCTTATTCTCATCTTCCTAGAGTCTCTTGATGTTTATAGAATTCCTCCACTACCATCCCACATAAAGGCTGCAACAATGTTCTCATATTTTCTCTTCCATGAAGTCTCAGATGAGCATATGAGAATGTTGGGTATCCACTCCTCCAGCGCATAATTCACACAGATAAGAATGAAGCCTCCCCATTTGGTCTATCCATTTATGCTTGTGGGGTCTCCCCAATGAAGCACATGATCAGCTTACATGACCAGCGATGGATGACCTTTCTATCCTCTTCATCGGAATCCATCTCATCCTGGTCCTCGGGATCAGTGGGTTTAAATGCGGGGAACACCTCTAGGAACTCACTAGCAAGATCTTCATCCAGTGTTTGATTGGATAGGTCAAGTCTTATGTTGTCCGATTGATCCCCATTGTTAGATTCCACCTCAATGAATTTAGGTTCCATCTTGCTAACAGTCCCACCCGTGATCAGGAGAACTATGGCCTAGTCAGTATGGGTGTCCACTTCCACAACCATCGGCGTTCCCCTAGGAAAGGCACCTCCATGAGCTCCATCCGTCCTCACCAATGCATCCCACACCATTTGAATAACTATGCATGTGAGAATACATAGACATTATTTGTCATGATTCAATGGATGATAGTTACAAATTCTGTGAAGAAGACTTACATAGATCAAATAGTCGGTCTCTCTCTTGATCTGTTGTCATTGGGACCCTGAGGCATGGACCTCTGTATATAGTGGGGAAATCTGAAGATTTTGGGAGAACCACCCTAGGTGTCACATCCCCACTAGGCATGGTAATCGTCATCGTCGCAAGTACAGATCCTGAAGCCACATCCACTATTGCGTGGGAGTGGGTTTTGTATATGAGAGTGTCCTACACAGGTCAAATGTTAGTTGGGAAGGCCTAAGTGACCTGAATAAGGACCATAGGAAAATGGTTTAGGGTTTACCTTAAGAGCTTTCGAAATCTCTTCTAGCTCCGAGTTTGCAGCCTCACCTTCCTCCGGAGGGCTCCCTCTACTAGCCTCTTCCCCCAGGAGGACTCTTCTAATTCTTCTGATAGGGGGAAGAACTCCCTCAATTTAGAGGAAGATTTATATGGAGGGATTGTATGATTGATCAACACTTTCACCCGATCCTTCATTGGATGTGGAGCACCCCGAGAGTGCACAAAATCATCCAGCTCAGTGATGTACTACTCCCATTCCACCTGAGATACTGCAAAGACGGACCTGGTGTGACCAATCCCCGACAAATCCATCTCGAGATGGTTCAGATGGTGCCACATCTAGGAAGGATTGAGGAATTTTCTATTACCATCCCAGATGTCCCAAGCCTTAGGGAAAACAATGTCCTTAGTTATGTCTATATGGCGTAGCTACTTCCCGAGACCCTGAGTGGGTATCCTATGGAACCCCCTGAGCGGCCACCCTTCTCACTGAATTTTCTCATCTGGGACTGCCAGGTCCACCGCCACCGCCTTCCTCTCAGTTAGTTCCGGCCTCACCGCTACTATATCCCCACCACCACAGGATGTTCTTGTAGCCTTCCAGACCCAACCTCGAGGTTGAGGGGGTACCCCATCACTAGCATAGACAGTCCGTCACTTCAACATCTCACCTGGGTAAGCTGCCTCCCAACTCTTGGCATACACCTTCACTAGCCCAGAGATATCTGTGGGCGGAGGCAGCTCATTACGCATCTTCTTATCCTCCTATGTGAACATGAGCCACATTTTCCTCATCACACATGGATGGTCCTAGTGGAATACTCCCAAGTAGACACGTGGGGTTAGTTTCTACATGCACCAAAACTGCCTCGCAAAGCGGTGCATGGCGTATAGCTCACAGAGAGGCTCACGGTCAACCCGCGCCACTAGGAATCCATCCTGAAAATCTAGGAGATAACATTTATTCTCCTCCATTACCTGGCCATCATTAGTGAACACACCTATTGGAAATGGGAACAGTTGGAATTTGAACTTGTCCGCCTTCCAGACTCAATTCAGTACCATTGATAGGGTCAGCTTGGTCAGGAAACTCCCCACCACATTCAAAATATCCGGTCTGAAGCCCGACCTTGGAGGGGAAATGGGGTTCAAGCATTCATAGGCACCCATATGCACCGTTATCCACCCATACAGAAGATGGAGTGGCCCGCACACCCTATGTGGCTTCTTCCCCTCACTGATATGCCACAGTGCTTTATACAGCTTAGCCAGCATCGAGATCCCCAAATTGATCTGCTCCCCCATCACCAACATGGATTCCATGATAAACATGCTCAGTCGTATGCCCATGTTTGTATCCCATACTAGAAGTATCCAACCACAAATGAGAACCGAAATGAACATAGCAACCGAACAACCGGTTGGTGCTCTATGCCAAAACTGAACCCCCATGTCTTCCAGTGGTTTTTCTCCAAGAGTCGCCAGTAGGAGTGCTCTTTGTTGTTCTGAACCCCCTTCGGAAAAGTGGGAGGCCTCACAGGAAAGTTCTCATCTAAAGGAGAATGCTGGAACTTCCTGAACCACAACATAAATTGGACATCCCTCACCGGCTGCTTATCCTCTCCTAGAACCAGGTCCATCAATACCTTTTCCAGCATCAAAATCTACTCTGATTCCTCCCATTTATTCATGGAGGGGAGAAAATCATCATACATCACCCCTAATATTGGAATCTCTGAGATTTTGTGAAGGTCCCAAAGGCTGATACCAACCCCCCATGGTGAAAATAAAAAGTGTTAGTCCTCGACGACCACTTTCTCAAAAACTTTGGCATCCGTTTCTTTGGCTAGTAAACGTGGAATTGGGAGGCCCATTCTACCTCATACAGGTCCACTCACCTCAGCTATTCCCCCAAACTCCTAACAGGAGGCACAAACCCAGTAATACCATGCCCAGTCATCCATGAAATTTCCACCATGACATAGATCCCACTCATCGGTCCACCCCTTATTTGGGTTCCCCAAGGCCGCCTTCAGAATGGTGTGGTATTTCGGGGGAGATACCTCTGGCTGCAACACCTTCCCATCAACATTGTTAACATGGTTATACAAGAAGTCAACATTGACGGGTGTATGATCCCCCCAAGTATGACCATTGGCCTCCCTAAACCACTGGCACTAGAACAGTGTACTCTTGAACTAATATACTGGCTCATCCCTGCATGCTTCGAGAATGGGAACATCATCCCTCAGACCAAAACTGTATAGAGGCAGTCTTTTTCACAGGGGTAGTTCTTTTGGATGTCTGAAAACAGATCCACCAGGGATTCATAGTCTGAATGACTCTACACACATTCCCCGATGCTCAAGTTATTAGCCATCTCTACCCTCCAGATAGCATCTGCAAGGACCCCCTTAGCAGATTCTTAGTGATCCATTACATCTCAATCTTTATAAAGTTTTTGTCTTGGATCACAAAGCTTAATAGCAAAGCTCGATCCCATAGCTTGATCGCAGAGACAGGTCATAGAGACCTACTACAGAACTCGCAGGCACAAGACCCGGAGTGCTCGATCATAGATTCTGAAGACTCATTGTGCGCCACAAAGAAAGGAGATATCGATTTTGTAACACCACAAGATTTCATAGTATATTATCTCTTTAAAGTAATTCAATAGCTTGCGCTACATGCAACACCGAGTTCAAGCGCATCACGACCTGTCAAACAAGACATTTTAAAAGTGGTTATGAATAGTATTAACCACATTTTGAATTATATATATATATCTTATATAATTTTAACATTCATATTTTTTATTTCTTAGAAATAATATAAGGACAAATTCATTTTTTAGATAAAAGAAGTATTTCTAAAAAAATGCAGTTTTCCACCTTTTAATGGTGAACCCTTTTTAAATACAATATTTGACACTTTTATATATTAAATTTAATGAAATTAAATTCTTCTTTATAATCGGGACATAAAAATTTAGTTTGGATTAATTTTTGGTACTTTTCTCATAACTTTAATATTTTGATGAATAGTGAAAAATACTAAATTTTAATTGAAAACAATTTTTTAATCGAAATAATTTATAGTGTTAAATTATTAATTTGGGTGGTTTTAAAGTATAATTAGATTATATTTTTATCATTTAATATAATTTAGGTCATTTTATGTAATTTCACATTTAAATTGGACATAAACACATGTCAATCTTTTGATAGTTTTTACTTCTTAAAAACTCGTTTTCTGGTTTTGACAATGGGAATTAATTTTAAATTAATTAATGAAACTTCTATGTTTTGAATTCGGTAAAAAAGAAATCATTTTTTAATTTTTAATATTAAAATTGTCTTTTAGTGAATTTTTGGTATTTTTCTGAAAACATTCAATTTTTGATGAATAGTGAAAAAACACTATGTTGTAGATAAAAACCAACTTTTTCATTTAAATAAATATTTTTAATTAAAAATTTATATTAATTTCAAAATAGATACATAATACAAATATTAGTCCAATTTAATTCATTAGAGTCATTTTATAATAAGATTAGACATATAAAATTTTATTGAACTTTTTTAACGTCTATTACCCACCTTTTAGGCTCATTTACGAATTTGCATTAAACGTAATTTTACCGCTTCTATAAATTGAATTTAAAAAATCTGAGATATGTAGTTGACATTAGTAAGTAAAATTTGGTTCAATAGGATGAAAATAATTTTTGGTGTATAGTAACTTTTGAATTTTATTTACCACGGGTAAAAGTAAATAGGATAATTAAAGGGAAAATGATATTATAATTACCCCAAAACATGTCCTTGTTTGTGCATGTGCATATTTCCTTTAATTTGATTTCATATGATTTTGTTTGATTACATTTATTATGTATTTTGATGATATATTAATTTATGTTGTTTGGATTTTTTTTATTCTTATCACATTGGAAATATAAGATATTTATCTATATTTTATTAGTTAATGAGGAAGTTTGAAAATACTTATCTATTTCTCCAAAAATTCAATGAAGTTGCTACTATGTTTTCATAAACTCTACATTTCACTGTTTTAAAACATTTATGTATTTATTTTACTGCAACTTCCAAATTTTTCCGATTTGCATGAAACTTGATTTTATGGAAATATAAAATGTTTATCTTGATTTCATTAGTTTACATCAATGTCTAAAAATATCGTTTGAATGGACTTTTAATTACTTGAAGTTATGATATGCTGTTTTGAAGTAGCAGCTTTTCCAGAATTGTTTTTCTTCTGTTTTTTAATGATTTAGAGACCTGTAGATGTCGGTTTTAATTGATTCTTTTTTTCGGAAAGATAATGAGTTTTTATACAAATTATTAGTTTGGACCGAAGTCTTAATCGGCTTTTAAAAGCCCTTAAAAATTCATTTAAGTTTGTCACAACATTCTGTCCAGATTTATTTCAAAAGTAAGGTTCATTTTTATCTCAAAAGTACGGTTCATTTTTGTCTCGAAAGTAAGGTTCAATTTTTATCAAAAGTAAGGTTCATTTTTTTTCTCTAAAGTAAGGTTTATTTTTTATCAAAAGTAAGGTTCATTTTTTGTCTCAAAAGTAAGGTTAATTTTTGTTTCAAAAGTAAGGTTCATTTTTGTTTCAAAAGTAAGGTTCATTTTTGTTTCAAAAGTAAGGTTCATTTTTTTTATCAAAAGTAAGGTTCATTTTTTTGTCTCAAAAGGTTCATTTTTATCTCAAATGTAAGGTTCATTTTTTATCTCAAAAGTAAGGTTCATTTTTGTTTCAAAAGTAAGGTTCGTTTTTTTATCAAAAGTATGGTTCATTTTTTCTCAAAAGTATGGATCATTTTTATCACAAAAGTATGGTTCATTGTTTATCTTACGAAAGTATGGTTTTCTGTTCATACCCTACGTTACTATTCATACCCTACGTTACTGTTCATACCCTACGTTACTGTTCATACCTTACGTTACTGTTCATACCTTACATTACTGTTCCTACCCTACGTTACTGTCTGTACCCTACGTTATTGTTCATACCCTACGTTACATTACTATTCATACCCTACGTTACTTTATTGTTCGCTCCGAAGTTATTGTTCGCTCGGAAGTTACTATTCACTCAGAAGTTACTATTCACTCAGAAGTTACTGTTCACTTCGAAGTTACTGTTCATTCCGATGTTACTGTTCATTCCGTGCAATTTTTTAAAAATTGATTTTCTGCAAATATATAGATTATTTTTTAACGATTTTTTTGTAAAATCCTCATTAAATATAAGGATTATAATGAAAGGGGTTTTTAATGTTTTTGGTGCTATATTTAGAGAGAAAATTTAATAATGTTCTTCAACATATTTTACAAATAAATTTGGATGTTTCAAGATTGTTTAAATTTAAATGTTTGAATTTAATTCCAGAATCTGCTGCTACTTTTCAGAAACTGTTTTGACTTTGTTTAAATCATTTTAAATGGATTTAAAATTCTGTTTTGAATCATTCAATGCTTTTATTATTCTGGAGATTTTATTGGAAGACTTATTCAAAATATTTTGAATTCCTTTATTTATTCTACGGGAATAAAGAAGCAACGGTTCTGCTATTTTCAGGGAGATATTTATGGGATCTCTTAACTTAATTAATTTTGAATATCCTATGGAAGCAGAGTTCCTGCACCTGCTAGATATTTTTATTCTCTATATATATGCTTCTCTCTTGCAGAAAACAAAAAAAACAAAACAACACAAAGAGAAGGGGTTGTGAACTTTGAATCTGCTATGCATTTGCAACGTCCTGTTACACTCTGCTTCACCACATGCTCGGTCTCTCAAGCGCTGAATTAATTCTTCTTTAACTACAATTTCATTGACGAGACGTGCTGAACTAAACCTCAAGAACCAGTACCTGTGCTTTAATTTTTATATTCTCTTTCATCTGGTTCTGAGTCTGTAACACTACTTCTCATCTCTCACACGCACTCTATTTTTTTTGTTTATGCTTTTGCACACAAAAGCATCATTTGTTATTCTTTATCTTCGGGTTGTGACTCCCAGATTCTAAAGTCATGATCTTTGAGTTGTGACTCTCGGATTCTAAAGTCAGGATCTTAGGGTTGTGACTCCATGTATCTAAATTCAAAACTGTTTGGGTTGTGACTCCCAGTATCTAAAGTCAAGTTGTAAGGGTTGTGACTCCCCACACAAAAGTCAGTGTCGTGGTTATCCCTCCACTAGAAAAGGATTTTGTAATTGGGTTATCATTCCCCTTTAAAAATTATTTTTAGTGCACACGTATCTCTCGCCGAGTAGAGAGGTATAAGAGTAGAGTAGGCCCACTTTATACCGAACTACTATAAAAAAATCCTTGATTTATTTAATTTTTCCACTGCTAATTAAATTTAATCATTATCTTTAATAATTATTTTATTTAATTGAATTTTTTAATCTGATCTATTCACCCCCCTCTAGACCATCAGTCATTACCATATCTGACCTAACAATTGGTATTAGATGGTATCCTTCTTAAGAATAGTTTTTCTCTATATTTATATTTCATTATACTTGGTTGTTCCTTCATGAATTTATCCAATCATTTCTTTTATCTGATTTTATATTTTATTGTGCTAACCTATTCCTAGACCTCACAGTCTAAGGATAAAGATCTTATAAGATGGCAGGATTAAACCCGAATGATGCATGGATTCTTCAGAAGACACTACATTTTGATGGCAATGATTATTGATACTGGAGATCCCGAATGGAGGCATACCTCAAATAGTTGAGCATTGAGCACTGGTCTATCATGTCAAAATAATACACACTTCCTGAAGCTGATCCAGATAATCTTACAGGAATTGATGCTACTAGATATGTCTTAAATTACAAAGTCGTTAATATTTTATATTGTGCTATTAACAGAAGTTTTTCTAGTCATGTTTCTGCATGCAAGAAATCTCATGAGATTTGGAATATTTTGCAAGTTACTCACCTTGGCTCTGACAAATTGATCCGAACCAAACATGGAATGCTTCGTGCTGAGTATCAAGACTTCAATATGGGTGAAGATGAAACTGTAAATAAAATGGTCCATAGATTCACAAGCATTGTGAATGGAATGAATTCACTTGGAGAATATCTGGAAAATCCAATACTTGTTGAAAGAGTCCTAAGAGCATTACCAAAGAAATGGCATGCAAAGAAGGTTTCCATTGATGAAACCAAGAACTTCAAAGAGTACACACTTGATGAACTGATTGGATCACTACTCCAATATGAATTGTAACTGAAGAACATAGATGACGAGGAGTCAAAAAAAGAAAAGGTGTAGCTTTTAAGTCTATAAATGTTATTTCTAATAATTCTTCTGATTCTGATCTACAAGATATTGAAAAGGAAGACATGGATAAGACTGTAACTGGAGTCTACAAAAGAATGAAAAAGAAAGGTTTCAAAAACTAGTTTAGTAGAAATCCTCAAAAAGAAAAATACAAGGGAGATAAGAAAGGTGATACAAATTATAATGCTTCAGATGTAACTTGTTATGAGTGTAGGAACAAAGGTCATATCAAACCCAATTTCCCTAAACTAAAGAATAAAGACAAATACAAAAAGAAGGATAGAAAGGCATTGGAAACCCGCTGGAGTTGTACTGAATAATCTGATTCTAGTGAACAATCTGGAAATGACAAAGAATCTGCTAACTTGTGTTTCATGGCATCAATGGATAAGGTTTGTAATTATAGTTATTATTGTGAATGTTCTGATTCTGAATATGAATCTGAAAACCCCAATGTTTTTGAATTAAATAAAGAAATTGAAAGATTAAGAAATGATATTTTCAAAGATGCTGATTTATATAATAAACATAAAGAAGATGATGAAAAACATATTTCTAAAAATAAAGTAATTTTGCATGAAAATAAAAGGTTAATAAACACTGCTTCTGCTTCTCATTCAACAGTTTATGATAATTTGAAAACTGCTCAAGCTTTGAATGAGAAATTGAAAAAGGAAGTTGAATGTCTTAAACAAAATTTATTTGCTTTTATTCAAGGTCGAGAAAAATATCATGAGATGATGTCTTTGACTAAAACTGATAAAAAAAATGGTTTTGGTTATGATAAAATATTACCTCAAATGTATAAAAATTGTTTTGTTAAAAGTAAAAATGGTTGTACTTCAACTGTTACTTGTTTTAAATGTGGCATGAATGGTCACTATGCCAATGACAGTTCACTTAGATCTAAACAATCTTTGGGATTTACAAAAACTAATATTTCTAAATCATTTTTATCGAGAGTACCATACAATACACGTTGAAATTCTTTATGGGTACCTAAAATTTTTATTACTAATCCTATTGGACCCAAAGTAACTTGGGTACCAAAATTGTCAATTAATTGATTTTTGAAGGAAAAATGCCTTGTATGTCTCAAGAATGAAATATGGTACATGGATAGTGGATGATCTAGGCATATGACCGGATACCCATCAAATTTCACATCATACAACACATGTGATGGAGGCACTGTTACTTTTGGAGACAATTCCAAAGGCAAAGTAAAAGGTTTTGGTAAAGTTGGTATTTCAAATTCTACATTTATTTCAAAAGTTTAATATGTTGAAGGTTTAAAACATAATTTAATTAGTATATCACAATTATGTGATGATGGAATGGTAGTTAAATTTCAAAATAATAATGTTTAGTTTTTAATGATGATTCTTTATTATTTTATGCTAATCGAAAAGATAATATTTATACTATTGATTTTGCTGAACTAACTGTTCAACATGTAAAGTGTTTGAATGCTGTAAAGAATGACTGCATCCTTTGGCACTGATGTTTAGGTCATGTTAATTTCATAATGTTACATAAGCTTTCAAAGCATGAGAATGTTTTACAACTTCCTTATTTTAAGAAAGAACAACCTCATGTTTGTGACGCCTGCATAAAAGGGAAGCAACACAAAATTTCTTTTAGACCTATCAATCAGATAAGTAACATTAAGCCTTTACAGTTTGTACATCTTGATTTATTTGGTCCAACTCAAATTTCTAGCCTTGGTGGAAAGAAATATACTTTAGTTATTGTTGATGATTATAGTAGATTTACTTGGGTATATTTTCTAGCTCATAAAAATGATACTTTATCTAAATTCACTGCTTTCTCTAAAGTTGTTCAAAATGAAAAAGTTTGTATGATTATTTCTATTTGTAGTGATAAAGGAGGTGAATTTAATAATTTAGATTTTGAAAAATTCTGTGAAAATAATGGATATTTTCATAATTTCTCTACTCCTAGAACACCACAACAAAATGGTGTTGTAGAACGGAAAAATAGAACTCTTAATGAAATGGCTCGAACTATCTTAAGTGAATATAATCTGCCTAGATATTTTTGGGCTGAGGCTGTTTTTGATGCATGTTATATTTCAAATATAATTCTTATTAGACATTTTCTAAAGAAAGCTCCTTATGAATTATTCAAAAATAAAAATCCTAAAGTTGGTTATTTTAGAGTTTTTGGATGCAAATTTTTTATTTTAAATTCAAAGGATAATTTAGATAAATTTGATGCAAAAAGTGATGAAGGTATTTTTCTTGGATATTCTAATAACAGTAAAGCTTATAGAGTTTATAATAAAATAACGATGGATATTGAAGAGTATGTTCATGTTATGTTTGATGAAAATAATGTTAAAATAAATTCTGATTCTAATGTTATTGATGATGAGTTTAGAGATTTCAATTTTGGTGAAGATATTCCTCAAGATAAGAGTGAATTAATTGAGGGGGAGCATACTCCTTCTCAACCTAATCCAAGATCATGGAAGATTCAAAAATATCATCCTGTTGAAAATGTAATTGGCAATATTGATTCTGGTGTCAAAACCAGAAATTCTATTTTAAATTATTGTGCCAATTCTACTTTTATTTCTGATTTTGTTCCTGTTAATATTAATGATGCTTTAAAAGATGCATACTGGATTGTTGCTATGCAAGATGAATTAAATCAGTTTGTTAGAAATAATGTTTTGACTTTAGTATAATTTCCTGAAGATAAGATGGTAATTGGAACTAAGTGGATCTTTAGAAACAAGCTGGATGAATCTGGACATATTATCAAAAACAAAGCCAGACTTGTTGCTCAAGGATACTCTCAAGAAGAAGGTATATATTTTGAAGATTCATTTGCACCTGTTTTCAGGTTAGAGTTAATTATAATTTTGTTAGCCTTTGCGTGTTTTCAAGGTTTTAAATTATATCAAATGGATGTAAAAAGCGCTTTCTTAAATGGTTTTATTACTGAAGAAGTTTATGTTTCTCAACCCCCTGGTTTCGAAAATGAAAAATTTCCCAACCATGTTTTTAAATTATCTAAAGCATTATACGGTCTCAAACAAGCACCTTGTGCTTGGTATGAAAGACTTTTTTTATTTTTATTAAAAAATGGTTTCAAGAAAGGAAATGTTGATCCCACTCTTTTTATTAAAACATATTCTGATGATATTTTAATTGTTCAAATTTATGTTGATGATATAATTTTTGGATCATCTAGTGAAATACTTTGTAATGATTTTTCTTTATTGATGTCTTCTGAATTTGACATGAGTTTAATGGGAGAATTAATGTTCTTTCTTGGACTTAAAATTTCTCAAAGGAAAGATGGAATTTTTCTTAATAAATTTAAGTATGCCAAAGATTTAGTTAAACGATTTGGTCTTGATTCCTCTAAATCCATGAAAAATCCTATGGGTACTAATTGTAAATTAGACAGTGATGCATCTGGTAAATCAGTTGATTTAACAGTTTATAGAGATATGATAGGTAGCTTGCTATATTTAACATCATCTAGACCTGATGTCATTTTTATTGTTTGTTTATTTGCTAGATTTCAAGCTGATCCTAAAGAAAGTCATATTAAAGCTGTTAAAAGAATAATTATATATGTTAATAGAACTATTGATTCTGGTTTATTTTATCCAAAATATAAATTTTTTGATTTAACATCTTATTCTGATTCTAATTTTGGAGGCTGTAGAATTTACCAAAAAAGTACATCAGGTATGTGACATTTTTTTGGTAAAATGTTTAATTTCCTGGTCATCTAAGAAATAATTATCTATTGCTTTATCTACTATAGAAGCCGAGTATATCTCTGCTGCAAGTAGTTGTGCTCAAAGTTTATGGATTAAGCAAAACTTATGTGATTTTGGTGTTTATCTTGATAAACTACCTATTTATTGTGATAATACATCGACAATTTCTATTTCTAAAAACCCCTTACAATATTCTAGAACAAAACATATTGATCTTAGATTTCATTTCATTCAGGATCATGTGAATAAGGGTGATATTGTTTTAGAATTTATCCCTTCCGAAAATCAGATTGCAGATATTTTTACAAAGCCTTTAGACTCTTCTCAGTTTGAGAAAATTAAATTTTCACTTGGTATGTTGGAATTTTAAATTTTATTTGCTGCATTTGTTTAGGGGGAGCATGTTTTCACTTTTTTTTATTTACAAAAATGGGGAGATGTTTTGGAGGGAAGTTTTAGTGAGAAATAATTTGGTTTTAATCTTTTTAAAAATTCATTTATGGTTTAAATGTTTTGGTTTTGTAATCAAAAAAAGGGGGAGATTGTTTGTGCATGTGCATATTTCATTTAATTTGATTTCATATGATTTTGTTTGATTACTTTTATTATGTATTTTGATGATATCTTAATTTATGTTATTTGGATTTTTTTTGATTCTTATCACGTTGGAAATATAAGGTATTTATCTATATTTTATTATTTAATGAGGAAGTTTGAAAATACTTATCTATTTCTCAAAAAATTCAATGAAGTTGCTACTATGTTTTAAGAAACTCTATATTTCATTATTTTAAAACATTTATGTATTTATTTTACTGAAACTTATACATTTTTCTGATTTGCATGAAACTTGATTATATGGAAATATAAGATGTTTATCTTGATTTCATTAGTCTACATCAAAGTCTAAAAATATCGTTTGAATGGACTATTAATTACTTGAAGTTATGATATGCTGTTTTGAAGTAGCAGTTTTTCCAGAATTGCTTTGATTCTGTTTTTAATGATTTCGGGACCTGTAGATATCCGTTTTAATTGATTCCTTTTTTTTGGAAATATAATGAGTTTTTCTACAAATTATTAGTTTTGACCGAAGTCTGAATCGGCCTTTAAAAGCCCTTAAAAATTCTTTTATGTTTGTCACAACATTCTGTCCAGATTTCTTTCAAAAGTAAGGTTCATTTTTATCTCAAAAGTAAGGTTCATTTTTGTCTCGAAAGTAAGGTTCATTTTTTTTTATCAAAAGTAAGGCTCATTTTTGTCTCGAAAGTAAAGTTCATTTTATATCAAAAGTAAGGTTCATGTTTTGTCTCAAAAGCAAGGTTCATTTTTGTTTCAAAAGTGAGGTTCATTTTTGTTTCAAAAGTAAGGTTCATTTTCGGTTCAAAAGTAAGGTTCATTTTTTTATCAAAAGTAAGGTTCATTTTTTTGTCTCAAAAGTAAGGTTCATTTTTATCTCAAAAGTAAGGTTCATTTTTATCTCAAAAGTAAGGTTCATTTTTGTTTCAAAAGTAAGGTTCATTTTTTATCAAAAGTATGGTTCATTTTTTCTCAAAAGTATGGTTCATTTTTATCACAAAAGTATGGTTCATTGTTTATCTTACGAAAGTATGGTTTACTGTTCATACCTTACATTACTGTTCATACCCAACGTTACTATTAATACCTTATGTTACTGTTCATAACTTACGTTACTGTTCATACCTTACGTTACTGTTCATACCCTACGTTACTGTTCATACCCTATGTTACTGTTCATACCCTACGTTACTATACTATTCATACCCTACGTTACTTTATTGTTCACTGTGAAGTTATTGTTCGCTCCGAAGCTATTGTTCGCTCGAAAGTTACTATTCACTCTGAATTTACTATTCACTCGGAAGTTACTATTCACTCCGAAGTTACTGTTCACTTTGAAGTTACTGTTCATTCCGAAGTTACTATTCATTTCGTGCAATTTTTTAAAAATTGATTTTCTGCAAATATATGGAATATTTTTTAACGATTTTTTTGTAAAATCCTCATTAAATATAAGGATCGTAATTAAAGGGTTTTTTAATGTTTTTGGTGCTATATTTAGAGAGAAAATTTAATAACGTTCTTCAACATATTTTACAAATAAATTTGGACGTTTCAAGATTGTTTAAATTTAAATGTTTGAATTTAATTCCAGAATCTACTGCTAGTTTTCAGGAACAGTTTTGACTTCGTTTAAATCATTTTAAATGGATTTAAAATTCTGTTTTGAATCATTCAATGCTTTTATTATTCTGGAGATTTTATTGGAAGACTTATTCAAAATATTTTGAATTCCTTTATTTATTCTACGTGAATAAAGAAGCAACGGTTCTGCTATTTTTAGGGAGATATTTATGGGATCTCTTATCTTAATTAATTTTGAATATCCTAAGGAAGCGGAGTTGTTGCACCTGCTAGATATTTTTATTCTCTATATATATCGTTCTATCTTGTAGAAAACAAAAAAAACAAAACAACACAAAGAGAAGGGGTTGTGAACTTTGAATCTGCTATGCATTTGCAACGTCCTGTTACACTCTGCTTCACCACATGCTCGGTCTCTCAAGCGCTGAATTAATTCTTCTTCAACTACAATTTCATTGACGAGATGTGCTGAACTAAACCTCAAGAACCAGTACCTGTGATTTAATTTTTATATTCTCTTTCATCTGGTTCTGAGTCTGTAACACTACTTCTCATCTCTCACATGCACTCTATTTTTTATGTTTATGCTTTTGCACACAAAAGCATCATTTGTTATTCTTTTTCTTCGGGTTGTGACCCCCGGATTCTAAAGTCAGGATCTTCGGGTTGTGACTCTTGGATTCTAAAGTTAGGATCTTAGGGTTGTGACTCCCTGTATCTAAAGTCAAGACTATTTGGGTTGTGAATCCCAGTATCTAAAGTCAGGTTGTAAGGGTTGTGACTCCCCACACAAAAGTCAGTGTCGTGGTTATCCCTCCACTAGAAAAAGATTTTGTAATTGGGTTATGATTCCCCTTTAGAAATTATTTTTAGTGCAAACGTATCTCTCACCGAGTAGAGAGGTATAAGAGTAGAGAAGGCCCACTTTGGACCGAACTACTATAAAAACATCCTTGCGTTATTTAATTTTTCCGCTGCTAATTAAATTTAATCATTAACTTTAATAATTAATTTTTTTGATTAATTTTTTTAATCTGGTCTATTCACCCCCCTCTAGACCATCTTCCATTACCCTGTTCGAACTAACAGTCCTAATTCTATTGGATAAGTTTATTTTGACCAAAATAAACTTTAGGAAAAAAATATGATCCTTTTGGATCCACTTGGATTAGATTCGAACATTTATTATATTTTATTTAAAGAAGTGTTACAAGTGTTAAATTCAAATTTTATTAACTAAAACACTTTTAATATAGAGTTATACATAAGATAGATTGGACTATAAATATTCATTAGAAAGGTAAAAAAAATTTCTACATCATGGTATTTTTTATAGTTTTTATACATTTAATAATTAATTTTGTTTAGGACACAATGATGATGTAGTAATTACCTTATTAATGAAATATTAAAATAATTGATTTTATAAATATCAAAATAAATGTAAATTGATACTTTTTATGCCATAAAAGAATTTTATAGGTGAATATGACATGGTATGGTTGATGAAATGTATTTTTTTAATTAATTAAGTTGTGATGACATTAACTAAAAACAAATACTAAATAGTGTCAACATTGACATAAATGAGTTTTTAAAACAAATACTATTTTATTAAATGATATAATATTCTTAAAAATATAAGATTATCCTAAAGGACTTATATAATTATATATATCTCATTAATGAAACACTTGAGTTCTCTTTGAATTTTTAGTAAGTTTATTAACCATATAGTGTAAGAATATAAGAAGACATGGTAAAAGTTAAACTATTTAACTAAGAGTTAAATCTAATAAATAAGGTTAATGTGGTGACCTAAACTTGTATAAAACCTATTGTTTGAAAGGATTTAGACCCATACCCACATTATCCTAGAAATAAATCCATTTTTAGCTATTAGAAAATGAAAATTATTTTATAATAAATTAATATTTCAAGCTCTTCCTAAAGTTCCCCTCACCTCTCTGATAAAATGGGACATCCCCTCTCTCAAATTCACACCTCCAAAGCCATTTGGATCTGCCAAACCATGATTAAGTCTTCTCAAAAATACCCTCAATTAAACCTAGAGGCCTTAATTTTATCATAAAGTTAACCTATGGATCCCTTTTGTTCAAATCAAAAAGAAGAACCCAAAAAAGAGGTAATTACTTCATCACCTCTTTCAAAATTATTTTCTTCTTCCACTTCCTCTTTCTTTGACATTTCCATACCAAAATAATTACTCTAGTACCTTATACATACTAATATCTTATTATAAATATGGTACAACCATATTCATTATTCTATCTATCATATGAATGAAAAAGTCACCATACGTGCGTACGTACGACTTACCGTCTCCACGTCGTGGTGTAGTTTGTTATTCAACACTTCATTATTTGTATGGGTATAATAATGAGTATAATTGATGTAAATAATAAATATAACATGTTAATGATTATTTATATATAATATAACATCCAATTATATACAATTTCACCATCAATATAATGATATTGTCTCTTGTGCGTACGTACGACTTACTGTCTCCATGACCTGATGAGATTCATTTCCACGTTCACCATTCAAAGATGATTACAAAAATATATATTATTAATAAGTATGTAATATATGAAATAATAATGATATTGGAAATATATATATATATATATATATATGTGTGTGTGTGTGTGCGTGTGTGTATTTACATACATCTAAATCTCTTACTTTCGTTCAATGCGATAAGAAAATGGAAATAGTGTGTATCCGTACGTACGGCCTACTGTATCCATAAAAGGTGTTTTCCATTTAATATATCTATTATACATATTTATATTATAAATATATATGATATATAAATAATTTTTAATATTCTGGAAGCAATTAACATATGATATAAGTGATACGATCAAGAATAACAAGTTAAAACAAGTACGATAAAGAAAGCAGTTATTACCTGAAATGTTATTTTAACATGGAAATTATTATTAAATGGGTAGTATAAAGACATAAATAAATCAAGTATGATATCATAAATATGAATATGGTTCTGGAATAATTTAATAACATACAATGGTCATTATACAAGATGTTAAACGTACCCTCAACCGAAGGAAAGTACAAGGTAAGGGTTAATTCCTCAGTCTCATTATTATACAAGATTGTTTATGTATAAGTTTTTACTGGGAAATATTTATTATCTATGTCCATGTTTCATAAAATAGTTTTAAAAAGGATTCTTTTTAAGGGACTCTTTAACTAAAACATCATTTTAAATGGTTTAAATATTTATTCTTTTAAATCATTCTCATTAATTTCCATATTTTCAAAATGGTTTTAAGGATTTATTTATATGAACATGAATGTTTTAAAATGTTAACTAATTTCAAAGGTTTCAAATTGGTATGGTAAACTTTGGTTCAAAAATTACTTTTAAATGTTTTCCTTTCAAAATTGTGTGACTTTTAAATTATTTCGTGAAAAAGGGATATTTATCTCAACGAGTTTTACTGATCATTTTCAAATATGTCAACACCCTTTACCAGATATTATTCATAATTGAGGTTTATTTATTATAATACAATGTTCTATATTGTATTGAATGAGTTACGATATGTTTGACTATGGATGTTCTATTTTTATACCATTCATGGTTTATGGTTAAAGTATTTACATTTTGTATACAAGTTTTAATATGAATGTTTATGTTATGTTTCACCCTTTTCATATGAGGAATGTGTTGGACTTAGTAAGTGATGGGTGAGGCCCGATATAGCCCCTCGATGCATCGTTAGGTCTAATGATACAAATTATCATCTTGGAATAAGGCCTTTACAAAATTTTTAGTTATAGTCTTAGCACGAGGCCTTGAATATGTGGTTATGATGTCTGGCATTGTGCATTCCTTCGTTATGAAATTAATTATTACATGTGATTATTAGAGTAGTATAATATCCATGTGCATGTCTATATGGTAATGTTTGATTTATTTTTTTCAAATTATGTTCAATATTAGGTTTAAAAGGCTTTTGTTTTTATTACACATCTTGCCTTAAAAGTTTATAGATTTCGCTAAATTATTTACCATTACTGAGCATCTGATATCACCTCTTTCTTTTGTTTTGTTTTCCCAAGATTCGAAGAAGTGTATTATGATTGATATAAAGGTTTAATCTAGGGGAATAATGGAATTATCAAAGGATTTTTTTTCTATGTTTTATGTTTGAATGTGTAATGTAAAATTCATGTATGTAATCTATTTTCCAAGACTACTAAACTGCTCAGTCCCTTAGGACATGATTCCTTGTAATCATTCCAATGTGTTAAAATAATGCACTGGCTCTGGGTTTCTAGGGTTGGGGCATTATAGTTGGTATCAATGGAATTTTAGCAATAACCTTGGAAATAGATATAGAACATTTAGATTAGGGATCAAAACCCTATGATAGACTTTTCAGATAAGTATAGAAGAACCCTGTAGAATTTTGGTAAAGTATAGATTCTATGGGTTTTCTATGAAATATATCCATGTCTGGATATTACAAGTTGATGTGGTTCTGGAACAGATGTACCTAGGAGTAAAAACTCTGACACGGAGTTTAGGGCTTGACCCGGGGTATCCTGGTACATGACAACGAGCCTTACTTCGCACTTGGTTTGACACTCCTAGGAGATATGCTTAGGATAATTCAAAATTTCTTTACAAACCATTATAAAGGATTTATGAGTAAATATGTCCACCAATAAACCATTTTTATGAGACTATATGTGTGAAAATATTTAATTAATGTTTATACTTTTTCTAGTTTTTTGATTATACATTGTGAAATGATCTAACCTAGTGTATGTCGTTATTTAGAAATGTAACCCAATATAATGAATGAGAACTCCAGCAATAAGCATGATACAAAGAGTAAAAAGGATCCTATATTTCATGGTCTTAAGACAAAATTTAAAAGGTAAATATCCTCCCAAGTATTCTCATTATATGAAGAAATAGTTTCATGTATTAATAAGATAAGTAATGAATTCTCTGAGTGCTATATCTTTGAAGGTAAAGAAGAGAATAAGAGGATGGTAGAGAAAAATATAGATAAAGGGAAGAAGGGAAAGAAGGATTTTCCCACTTGTGATAACTGTGGAAAGAATCCCCTTGGTAAATGCTTGAAGGGAATGAGAGTTTGTTATCAGTGTCGAGAAAAGGGTAATCAGAAAAAATAATGCAAAGGTAAGAAAGAAAAGACTAATATTCAGTGTTTCAACTGTAGTGAGATGAGGAATTACGCAAATAAATGTCCTAAGCATCAAGGAAATATAGCTCAATAGAATCAAAGGGATCAAGGTCAAGCATAAGCTGTTACTACAATAGACATGGAATAATTCATGTGTTTGTGCTTCTGTATTGAAAAATTATGTCATTTGAGTGTTGTGTCAATGATGTACCAGTTATATGAATTATGGAAATAAATAAGGATTGTATTGTAGTACTATTTCATTAAGGATTTGAGATTGTATGGTACCAAGTAAAGTGAAAAATTTTAAAGTTAAAATTTTTGGAAAATACATGGTTGAGGGAAAGATAAACCTTAATATGGTCCTGATAGTGAGATAAGTGATTTGGATAAAGTAAATTGGGTATTATTGACTACATTGGAACTAATTAATGGTTTGTTTATTCCATCATTGTTGGAGATTAAAACATTTTTGGATTTAAGGATTATATCCAATATTCTATGTTTTACATAAGGAATGAGGAAGAATGAACATATTCAATATAGTTTTCTAGTAATTTATCTTATTACGATGTTTTAAGAGAATACACGATGAAGGTATTCACATGTATATTATGTGACCTTCCTTATAAATTTTGGACTATGAGTTCGGAAAAAAGTATTTTGGATAATTCTAAAGGATGGAATGAATTATGTTGGAAATTGGATACTACTATTTAAGGTTAAATCATTTCATAATATTATATTTGGATTGTTATAAAAAAGACAACCCAGAGGTCAGGCGACAACCCGTCGCATCCGACAAGGCTGTGAGACATGAACCTGCAACCGAAGGGCAACAAGGGTGTATCACCTACCACTGGCCTACGTGATGTCCTAGTTTGTATAATGTAGTTTTTCTTATAATGGTATGATAGATTAATTATAAATTCATTTTTTAAAACCCTATATGATTAGGTTTAATAGAATATTTTTGAGTTTTATTATCTTTTTGAGAGAAAGATGAGTTTGAGGTAGAAATTAGTTAATGGATGGAAGTCTACTTGTCAAGTATTCTTTTTTTCTTATTATATGAAGAAATTTATTCTTAAAAATCAGGGAAAGGATCTCAAAACCCAAAAAAAATTTATCCTAATACCTTAGGTTTTTTTGAACCGATGATATTTTAAATCATCATAGATTTATGGCTTTGAGGCCCTCAATTTTACATTTATTGTTCACTTGTTTGTGACTGATGACCTCAATAACTCCCTATAAATATTTACATTTCCCTCAAATTATGTGTCTATAATTGTCACCAATGTTATTCTATTAGAAACCCTAATTTGGTGGTGACTTTTTCATTTTCCTTTCCCTCTTATTAAGACTAAATTTTTTATCCCTATTTCCGATGTGGGTTTTACAATAAGGTATTTTATATTTTCAACCGTTTATTTTCAAAGAACAATTTTCAAATTGCAAGGACATAATTTATTGAAGTAGGGGAGAGTGTAACACCCCAAGATTTCATAGTACGTTATCTCTTTAAAGTAATTCAATAGCTTGCGCTACACACAACACCGAGTTCAAGTGCATCACAACCTATCAAACTAGCCATTTTAAAAGTTGTTATGAATAGTATTAACCACATTTTAAATTTTATATATATATCCTATATAATTTTAGCATTAATCTTTTGTATTTATTAGACATAATATAAGGACAAATTCAATTTTTTAGATAAAAGAAGTATTTTTCATAAAATGTAGTTTTTCCGCCTTTTAATGGAGATCCCTTTTAAATCCAATATTTGACACTTTTATATATTAAATTTAATGAAATTAAATTCTTCTTTAGAATAAGTACATAAAAATTTAGTTTGGATAAATTTTTGGTACTTTTCTAATAACATTCATATTTTGATAAATAGTGAAAAATACTAAATTTTAATTGAAAAAAACTTTTTTAAACGAAATAATTTTTAGTTTTAAATTATTAATTTAAGTGGTTTTAAAGTATAATTAGATTATATTTTTATAATTTAATATAATTTAGGTCATTTTAAGTAATTTCACATTTAAATTGGATATACACATGTCAATCTTTTAATATTTTTTACGTCTTAAAAACCCGCTTTCCGGTTTTGACAACGGGAATTAATTTTAAATTAATTAATGAAACTTCTCTGTTTTTTAATTTGGTAAAATAGACATAATTTTTTAATTTGTAATATCAAATTTATATTTTAGTAAATTTTTGGTATTTTTCTAAACACATTCAATTTTTTATGAATAGTGAAAAAACACTACGTTTTAGATAAAAACTGACTTTTTTCATTTAAATAAATATTTTTAATTAAACATTTATCTTAATGTATAAATAGATATATAATACACAAATTAGTCCAATGTAATTCATTTGATTCATTTTATAACAAAATTAGACATATAAAATTTTATTGAACTTTTTTAACGTCTATTACCCACCATCTAGGCACATTTACAAATTTGCATAAAACATAATTTTACCGCTTCTCTGAATTGAATTTCAAAAATCCAAGAGACATGGTTGAAATCAGTAAGTAAAATTTGGTTTAATTGGATGAAAATAATTTTTTGTGAATAATAATTTTTGAATTTTATTTACCACTGTTAAAAGTAAATAGAGTAATTAAAGGTAAAAATGATATTATAATTGCCCCAAAAACATGTCCTAAGTATATTTTATAAGTTTATTTCGACCAAAATCAACCTTAGGACAAAAATATAATCCTTTTTTATCCACTTGGATTAGATTAGGACATTTATTATATTTTATTTGAAGAAGTGTTAAAAGTGTTAAATTTGAATTTTATTAACTAATCCATTTTTAATATAGACTTATAAATAATATAAATTAGACTATAAATATTCATTATAAAGATAAAAATATTTCCTACATCATGGTATTTTTTTATAGTTTTTAAAAATTTATTAATTAAATTTATTTATGACACAATGATGATGCAATAATTACCTTATTAATGAAAGATTAAAATAATTTATTTTATAAATATCAAAATAAATGTAAATTGTGACTTTTGATGAAATACACTAATTTATAGGTGAATATGAAATGTTAGGGTTGATTCAATGTATTTTTTTTTTGAAGTAATTAACATGTGATGACTTTAACAAAAAAACAAATACTAAATTGTTTCAAAATTGGCATAAATGAGTTTTTAAAACAAATAGTATTTAATTAAAAGATATAATATTCTTAAAAAACTAAGATTAGTCCAAAGTACTAATATAATGATATATATGTCATTAATGAACCTCTTGAGGTTCTCTTGGCATTTTATAATAAGTTTATTAACCATATAGTGTAAGAATACAAGAAGACATGGTAAAAGTTAAACTATTTAACTAAGAGTAAAATCTAAAAGATAAGGTTAATATGGTCACCTAAACTTGTATAAACCTATTTTTTAAGATTATTTCGACCCATAATCACCTTATCATATAAATAAAATCATTTTGGGAAATTATAAACTGAAAATGATTTTATAATAAATTATTATTTCAAGCTCTTCCTAAAGCGCCCCTCACCTCTCCTGTAAAAGAGTACTTCCCCTTATATCAAATTCACACCTCAAAAGACATTTGGATCAGCCGAAAAATGATTAAATTTACTCCCAAATACCATCAATTTAACCTAGATGAATTACTTTTATCATAAAGCCAACCTATGGAGCCCTTTTGTTCAAATCAAAAGGAAGAACTCGAAGAAGAGGTAATTACTTCATCACCTCTTTCAAAATTATTTTCTTCTTCCACTTCCCCGTTATTTGTCATTTACATTAAAAAATAATAAATATAGTACCTTATACATAATTATATGTAATTATAAAATATGGTACAAGAAAATTCATTATTCTATCCATCCTATGAATGAAAAAGTCACCATACGTGTGTATGTACGGCTTGTCGTCTCCACGTTGTGGTGTAGTTTTTTATTCAACAATTAATTATTTAAATGAGTATAATAATGAGTATAATGATGTAAATAATAAATATAACATGTTAATTATTCTGTATATATAATATACCATCCAATTACATACAATTTTACCATCAATAGAAAGATATTGTCGCTCGTGCGTACGTACGACTTACCGTCTCCACGACGTGATGAGATTCATTTTCACATTCACCATTAAAAAATGATTATAAAAATATATATTATTAATAAGTATGTAATATATGAAATAATAATTCTACTGGATAAATATACATATATCTCATTTTCTTACTTCAGTTCAATACGATTTGAAAACAGAAATAGTTTTTATGCGTACGTACGGACTACCGTCTCCATAGACGGTGTTTTCCATTTCATATATCTATTATACATATTTATATTTGGAATATATATGATACATAAGTAATTTTATATATTTTGGAAGTAATTAAATCCTGAT
Source organism: Viscum album (assembly GCA_963277665.1). Lineage (NCBI taxonomy): Eukaryota > Viridiplantae > Streptophyta > Magnoliopsida > Santalales > Viscaceae > Viscum > Viscum album. Next base: position 1,942,818,209 of record OY728133.1, on the reverse strand, counting down.
ATAAGTGATATGATCAAGAATAACAAGTTAAAACACATATGATAAAGAAAACGATTATTACATGAAATGTTATTTTAACATGGAAATTATTATTAAATGGGTAGTATAAATTATTAAATGAAACAAATATGATATCATAAATATGAATATGGTTCTATTATAATTTAATAACTTACTATGGTTATTATACAGGAGGTTAAACGTACCCTCGACCAAAGGAAAGTACAAGGTAAGGGTTAATTCCTCAATCTCGTTATTATCTGAGATTGTTTATGTATAAGTTTTTATTGGGACATATTTATTACTCATTTCCATGTTTTATAAAATATTTTTCAAAAGGATTATTTTTAAGATACTCATTAACTAAAACATCATTTTAAATGGTTTAAATATTTATTCTTCCAAATCATTCCCATTAATGTTCAAATTTTCAAAATGTTTTTAAGGATTTATTTATAGGGTCATGAATGTTTTAAAATGTTAATTCCTTTCAAAAGTTTCAAAGTTGTAGGGAAACTTTGGTTCAAAAATGACTTTCAAATTTTTTCCTTTCTAAATTGTGACTTTTAAATAATTTCCTAAAACGGTATATTTCTCTCAAAGATTTTTACTGATCTTTTTCAAATATGTCAACATCCTTTATGAGATATTATTCATGATTGAGGTTTATTTATTATAATACAATGTTCTATATTGTATTGAATGAGTTATGATATGTTTGACTATGGATGCTCTATTTTTATACCATTCATGGTTTATGGTTAAAGTATTGACATTTTTGTATGCTAGTTTTAATACGAATATTTGTGTTGTGTTTCACCCTTTTCATATGAAGAATGCATTGGACTTAGTAAGTGACGGGCGGGACCCTCTATAGCCCCTCGATGCATCGGTAGGTCTCATGAGACAAATTAGTGTCTTGGTACAAGGACTCGACAAATTTTTTAGTTTTAGTCTTGGCACGAGACCTTGAATATGTAGTTATGATGTCCGACATTATGCATTCCCTTGTTATGAAATTAGTTGTTACATGTGATTATTTAACAAGTAGAATATCCATGTGCATGTTTATATGGTAATTTTTGATTTAATTTTTCCATATTATATTCATTTTTATGTTTAAAAGGCTGTTGTTTTTGTTACACATCTTGCCTTAAAAGTTTATAGCTTTTGCTAAATTATTTACCCTTACTAAGCATCTAAGCTCACCCTTTTCTTATGTTTTGTTTTCCTAGGATTCCAAGAAGTGTATTATGATTGATATAAAGGGTTAATATTGGGGAATAATGGAGTTCTAAAAGGATTATTTATATTGTGTTTTATGTTTGAATGTGTAATGTAATGTTTATGTATGTAATATATTTTCCATGACTACTAAACTGATTGGTCCCTTGGGACTTGATTCCTTGTAATCATGCAAATTTATTAAAATAATGCACCGGCTTCGGGATTCTAGGGTCGGGGCATTACAAATTTGCAAAGAGAGGTCGTAGAGCATTCAGAGCTTCATGAATTGAGATCCAATCACCAAAAGCATGAAGATAAGTACGGAAAAAAGAGGGGTCTTCCTACCCTATTTGTAGTAAATGACCTCTGAGCTTTGCGGTGCACCTGGCCGTAGTGAGCTTCACGGAGTTCTCAACTCGCACATCACCTATCCGCATCACAAATCTATTTCGTGAAATTACGTCATGATTTGCCAAAATTTTTGTGATATAACCTTATATTTTGACCATCATTTTCTCCATGGATCCAAGTCTGATGGGGGGAATTTGTTGGTGCCAAAATGTGTGCATAGAAAATAATATGCAAAGAGAACATCAATGCCAAATGGGCTGCTTCACGAAGCACATTCGTAGATCCCTTCAGCACCAAAACCTTCGAAAAGCACCTCATCACCATGGACAGTGATAATCCATGGCCACCTCTATGATCATCATAGAGTAAAGAGGCGGAAGACTCTGCAGTTATGGCGTAATTGATGGAAAGATTCATTCTTCTGAGGGAACACGACTACCTCTATGATCACTTGGAAATTGAAGGAAGCCTATGCGAGTGTCGTGGAGGGAATTAAGAAGGCCTCTACACCGAGGAGGGGATGATGGTAGACTCTACGGTTACAACAAACATGATGCAATCCACTTCTGATGGAAAAGCACAAGTGGCTTTGCAACACACTTACATAGCTTCGCACCGCCCCTTGCCTATAAATATCAGGCATCCCTCAGACCCAAAGGACAGATACCCTGACCACTCACCTTCTCATCTATAAAATCTCAAATCACCCTTCGCTCTGTAAAGAATTGAGGAAAATGTGCTCCTAAAGGTACTTGATCATTTCAAAATACCTTTCCCTGAGCTTAAATAGAACCCCTCTTCCAGCAGGAATGCCCTTTGTGGAGCCCACATGCCATCGTAAAGAAAGGAGCTCCCTATGGGAACTCAAATCATCAAAAAACACTCATGCTTCACAAAGTACCTTCCATGAACATTTGGACCCCATGCTAAGGCAAGATCACTATGCTTTGCGAAGTACATCACTTTGCAGTGCTAATTTTTTCAAGGAACCCCTGATCCACAATGTCCTACTCTGCGAAATATCTTGCACTTCGCGAAGCACCCTTTATACGCATGTATACCCCACACCTAGGCTAGGCCACCCCACTTTGTGAAGAATACCACTTCACAGAGTCTCTCCACTCTGTGGAGCACCAGAGCTTCACAATGTCCCTTCCTATAAACCCTTTCACTCCACAAACCCTTCTCCTGTACGATCCTCTAGGTTTTTATGAAGTGATTTCAAGGTCCCTTGGTTGGTGCTTCATATTTCATTGTTTAGCCTCATTATTCTTCACATAATCAAGCTAAAAATTATTGTTTCTTCTTATATCCATGCTAATGTGAGCCCCTCAATGGTTCACTCCAAAACCTCATCTCCACACGACATTGTCAGTGCCTTCCCTTCACCAAGGGTTAAATCACATCGGTTATGTAAGTCCTAGGGGTGAAGAGTGCATCCTCATTGATTTAGATGCATGATGTTAAAATTCCAAGCACCATCATCCTCAGTACATGACATTAAACTATATCCTTGCCCCATGAAATATACATAGGGTGCCCCACCTCAGACATTTTCTATGAACACTAATCTCCATAGGAGAGAGATCTTCCTCCCATGGAATGTGATCCTCCTTCCATGGAACAAAATATTTCCATGGGGAAGGGAAACCATCTTGGTGTAATCCCCTAGCCTTTCTTGCGAGAGGTAGAATCCTTACTCCTCCCATCTTTTTCTGTGTGTAAAGGCCAGAAGAGAAATGGGAACATGGACCTTTGTTACCCCATCTCTCTCCCTCTGGGATTTACCGCCATTGGACCTCCATCTTGGAGTAATTCCCAATCTTCATCTCCTTGGGCTTCTAACCCTGTGTAAGTCCTGCTCTATTCCTTGAGGATGCACCTTTCACGACGTGATCGCCAGGTCTTTTCTGCCTTTTTTTTCTCACACCGAGCATAAGTCACGTGGGATTAGAGTAAGCATCAACCATGACATCCTCATCGGGCCGCCTTAGTGTCTACGACCCATTCCACCCACAACCGAACTACTTGGACTTTGATCCTTGCCCTTTATAATAAAGGTACGTAATAATCCTCCCTCAGGTTCAAGACCAACACCCATCGGTCCTAACCACTTTACGTTGGTTCATCCCTGTCCGACATGATGTTAAACTATATGCCCCTTTTCTTCCTACATGACATTAAACTGTATGTATATGAACTATGTGTGTTTTATCCCTATCTCCTAGAAAGAGTACGTAGGAATCCTTATCAAGGGTCAATCTCAATTTACAGTAAGCTGTTGTATTCCCCTTTGTTGGGATCCAACTCTCTAGTCCACCCCTGGGCATTAGATCAATCTCGGGCTGCTAACCACATGTAAGCCCCATCATCATCTTCAGTTCACTGTCCTCCTCACACACCCTGATCCTATGCCCCACCTTGAACTACATGGGTTTTGATCCCTATCTCTTAGACATGGTACGTAGGAAGCCTCCCTGATATTCAACCCCAAACACTTTTAAACCCATTCGAACTATGTGAGTTTTTACATATGTCTCCTAGACATGGTGCAAAGGAAGTCTCCCTGAGGTTCAACCCTAAACACTAGTAAACTTCAGTGTCCCCTTTGTTTGTACCCACGTACTTGGTCCATCCTTTAGTGGTGTCAGACCATCTCTCGAGCCACTAACCATGCGTATCCCCTAGTATGTTGGAGGTTTACATATCGAAAATTAATATCAATAGGATGTGAATACTTCCATATTCTCTTCCCTTATGAGGAATCAAAGCTACTTGCCTAGAGATTTGGATCAATCTTGCTTAAGCCAGGTACCATTCATTTTTGAGAATGGGATAAGAAATTTAATCCTTCTAAAGTTGGAAACTCCTCTGTTTAACTTTGGGTGAGGGTTTATGGTCTGAACTGGATTATAAGGCATCCAAAAATACTATATGATATTACAATATCAATTCGAATCCCAATTAAAATTGATAAGGAAATAAAGGTAGAAAGATTTGGTCATTTTTCTAGATTTTTTGTCGAATTTGATCTGGGTTCTGATCTAGTTGATCATGTGATGGTACCTACAGATGATGACTTTCTTGATTTAAAAATCATAGATAAAAAAATTCTCAAGTTATGTATGAATTTAAAGGTAATTAGTCACAAAACCTCCAATTATAGGCCTTCTGTAGTTTGTGATTTATGTTCCATGTGTGGACAAAAGGTGAATTCATGTATTAAGAAGAATATGTCTGCAACTGTTCGAAATTTATCTTCTGATACTACTCAGATGTAGCCTCAGTCTTGTGAACCGGATGGTCCCAAAATTGATCATATTATTTTGGTTATAGATAGTGATGCTGGTATCACCATGAAACTTTCTAGAGGAAAATCAGTTGGTATTCTTCATGTCACATCACTACTGTTGGGTGACACTACTGAAGAGGATAGAGCATGCCTATTTAAAGTCTCTTCTCCTATTAAATCTCATGCTTAGAACACTAATATGGATTTAGAACTAAAAAAATGTGAATTATGAAGGTAGGAAGAAGTCCTATACTGACATTTTTTCTAAATAGATAAATGCACATGGTACTAGTGATGATACCAATGGATTGTCAGCGCTAGCTTGAAAGGCCGATCTGCAAGTGGTTGGGTAGATGGATGAGCAGTTGAAAACATAGCTACATGGAGGGATTGAAACCCATGTTTAGGTTCTTGGAGGTGGCTATTCTGATCAATAATCTCTAATGGGGAATATGGTATGGTGGAGGAAGGATTCTGTCTAACGATGTGTCTATAAGGAATCATCGAGGTGTTACATAGAGGGTATATTCATGGTTTTCTACTCAAAAATTAATTATCATGGCACCCAAATTATTTTTTACTTCACTGAGAGTATGTAACTAGGAAACTCCCAGGATAAAATCCAAACCAACCAAATAAAACATATAAGAATCCAAAACAAAAGATAAGTATCCAATTAGAACTAGTAATTGGTAGAACAACCTTGTTCATGCGATGGCTATCACCAAGAGTTAGCCCAAGTATTTTCATCATGTGAACAATAAAATTAAGAAGACACACCAGTTTAAGGGAAACAAAATTATGTTTTGAACTATTGTCTAGGAGAATTAATATAGGAACTTCCCTAAGGTAGCCTTCCACATTCATGTAGGAATCTTCATCACTGTGCAGCATGGAGAAGTTTTGATAAGTGGTGATAAAACATTCTACATCATTGGAGGGAACCACACCCACCATTGAATTTGTAATATAATTATAAGGGATTTATTATACAAGAACATCATCATTATCACCCAGTATTGTTACCCTCAACTAGGGATCCAAACATATATGTAGTGGAATGTATAATTTTCTATTGTGGAAATAGAGGCCTTACTTCCAATGATCTTCCTACTCCTAAGATAAAAAAACCCAATGCAACAACCTCCCATAGGAGGAGGTTTTTATGGGTAAAATTTCAATCCTCCAAGAGATACTTCTCACTGTTGAGGAATACGTGATAGAAACCCACCATTCAATGTCTCTGGTGGATGGATGCTAGAAGGTTTCCAGTGATCTATTTCCCACAGTCCGCTATATCCCCAAGGTGTGGTTGGATAAAATATGGAGTTGATACCTTTTGAAAATACCATTTCCACATGTCATGATACACACATCGCATGCAAACATGTTTCTAGATTATGGATGTACACCAAATTGTGAATATCCTTACACAAACTGTGTATAAAGAACCGTTATTGTCCAAATTTATTGTGTGTGGATGTGGAAAATCATTAGGTATTGTGAGGTTGTTGTATGATGCACCAGACACTATCATGTCACTGAAAATTGGCAATTCATCATGAAATTGTTGCTTCTCCAAGTGGCTCATCATATAAATTTGAAATTCATCCAAATCGATGAGTTCCCTTTCCTAGTAAGGCTGATCGATCTTTGATTACTGTTGTTTCTCCAAAATCTTGATCAATGTGGTTTATAAGAGACCAAGGTGTTATTTGACGCCTTCCAAGTGGTCGTGTTGGAATGTCCTTATGAATATAAGATAATGATGTGCCTCCCTACAAATGACAGTTTAGACCAAAATATTAAGCTTCCACTACTACACATGAGGCCTTTAATAGTGCTATAATAGACATTTATCAGTGAAAAAAACACTCATAATAAGAGCACCTTCAAAATCCTTAGGCCTTTATCAGCACCAAAAAAGTACTGATAAAGGGGTCCTCTATCAATACTAAAAAAGTTTTGATAAAATGGGCCTTTATCAATGATTATTTTAGCTCTGATAAAGGGCCTCTTTATCAGTGCTTTTATTTAGCACAAATAAAGGGTGAATTTAACAATTCTAAAAATAGTGTTGATAAATGGTCCCTTTATCTGCTCTTTTTCTAACACTAATAAAGGGATATTTTATCAGTATTATTACTAGCACTGATAAAGGTAAATACTGGTATAGTATACTATTAAAATTATAGCACATTATAGAAAAAAATATAGGGAGATGTGGTAGAAAATATAGGGAGTGATTACATAATTTAATTGCAACAAAATTTACAACACAAATACAATAAAAAACAATGTACTATATACATTTCAAAGATTGGTTTGTAAAATTAAATTAGTAAGTAAAATTTATCAGAGACATCCAAAATCATAAATGTTCCTTTTTATTTGGCCCCCCAACCCATGGCCATGCTATTATTTTTCAAACAAACCACCCTAGATCGAGCAAAATAATGCACCTGTGTAAGAAAACAATTCTTATGTTATTAATACTATAAAGAAATAAATTAAACACAAAGTGTCAATTTTAAACTAAAAACATATACTATGAGTCATACCAGGCATACCATGTATCAAATTGAGTTATAGCTAATTATTACATATCACACCATTTCTTATTCTTCTCAAATGTAGGTAATCTTGAATTGGCTCACATCTGTGGTGATAAAAAAACTCTCACTATTGATGTGAGCCAATTCAAGATCACTTGATTTTGAGAACAAATATTCAACGGTCACACTATTTCTTGTTCATATTCAAGAATTATCTCGGTGAAAATTAACTAAATAAGTATTAGATAAAAATGATAAGGAAATTAATTAAGAAATAATAGATGAAATGATGAGAAAAAAAATCTGAGCTTGTTTTCTCAGGGCTGGCTATGTGATGCACATTTTAAACTAAAATTAAACTTATAAATTGAAAACACACATTTTGATTCATACCGACCACATCATGTATCAGATTGATGTGAAATAAATTTCTATATGTCACAAATGAATAATTGATCAGTGTCCTAAGGTTTGAAAATAATCCAAGTTCATTTTCTTAGTTTTTTCTAGTGACGAGAGCTTTAAAACAAAATGAAACATTTATATTGAAACCACACGTTTGAGTCATATCAATTGCATTCTATTTCATATTTATGTGAGTTTAATTTCTATACACCACAAATGAATATAAACCAGTTTACTAAAGTTAAAAAAAAATATGAACTTGTTTTCTTAGTTTTTGCTATTTGATGTGAGTTTTAAACTAAAATGACATTTTTGTATTGAAATCATGCAATTTGAGTCATACTGACCACATCATGTATCATATTGAAGTGAAGTTTATTCCTACACATCAAAAATTAATTATTTATCATTTTCATAAATATTTAAAATAATAGGATCTCATTTTCCCAGTTTTGGTGATGTGACACATGTTTTAAACTAAAACGAACTTTTATATTGAAAATGAACACTTCAAGTCATACCGACCACATCTTGTGTTAGATCAATGTTCAGTCAGGTCCTACATGTCCAAATTAAATTATGGATTTTTTCCTATAGTTTTAAAACAATCCCAGCATGTTTTATTGATTTGGATAGTGACATGCATTTTAAACTAAAACAACACCTTTATATTGAAAACATGAACTTTCAGTCATATCAGTCATATTATATATCAGATTGATGTTTTATTGATTCATACATATCAAAAATTAATGATGTATCATTTTCCTAAATATTAAAAATAATATAATCTTTTTTTCTCAACTTTGGATATTTGATGCATGTTTTAAACTATAATATTGTCTTGAAAATACGAAATTTGAGTCATACTGACCACATCATGTGTCGAATTGATGTTTGATTCATTCCTACACATCAAAAATGAATTAAGGGAAATATATTAAAGTTTTAAAACAATTTGAGCTTATTTTATCAGTTTGGAATTATGACATGTGTTTTAATGGTTTTGGCTATTTGATGCATGTTTTCAACTAAAATGACACTTTTGTATTAAAAACACGGACTTCAAGTAATACCGACCACATCATGAGTCAGATTGATGTATGGTCAATTAGAAAACTTCAAAGATTAATTATGGATCAATTTACTAAAGTTTGAAAATAATCCAAGTCTATTTTTTTAGTCTTGGATATGTGACATAAGTTTTAAACTAAAATGACACTTTTATATTGAAAACATACATTTTGAGACATATCGACCACATCGAGTGTCAGATTGACATGTGACAAATTCCTACTTGTTACAAATTAATTAAATACTATTTTAGTAAATTTTTAAAACAATATGATATATTTTTCTCTATTTTGGATATTTGATGCATTTTTTAAACTAAAATGACAATTTTTGTATTGAAAACATGTAATTTGATTCATACTGACCACATCGTGTGTTAGATTGAGTTTTGGTTGATTCCTATATGTTGCAAATGAATTATAAATAGTTTTCCTAATGTTTTAAAATAATATAAGATCATTTTCTCAGTTTTTTCAATGTGATATGTATTAAAAGTAAAATTGAACGTTTATATTCAAAACATGCACTTTAAGTCATACTGACCACATCATGTGTCTGATTGACATGTGATCAATTCATACACATAAAAAATTAATTATGGATCATTTTATAAAGTTTGAAAACAATATGATTCCATTTTATTGGTTTTGACTACTGATGTGTGTTTTAAACTACAATGACACTTTTATATTGAAAACGTGCCTTTCAAGTCATACCAACCACATCAGGTGTCAGATTGATGTGTGGATAATTCTTACACATCAAAAATGAATTATGGATTTTCTTATTAAATATTGAAAACAATATGATATTGTTTTCTTGGTGTTGACTATGTGATTTTATTTAAACTAAAATGAAACTTTTATATTGAAAACACATACTTCATGTCATACCAACCACATCATTTTTCGAATTAAAATATGATCCATTTTAACAGATTAAAATAAATTGTGGATTGTTGTTAGAAAATTTGAAAATAATATGAGCTATTTTTATTAGTTTTGGCTATTTGATGTGTGTTTTAAACTAAATTGGCACTTTTGTATTGAAAATAAACCCTTCAAGTCACACTGAACACATCATGTTTTGGATTTATATGAGGTGAATTCCAACACATATAACATTAATTATATAGAATTTTCCTAAAGTTTTAAAACAATATGAGCTCATTTTTTCAATTTTGGTGACGTGACATGCGTAATATATTTTCAATTCATCCATAACCATGGTGGAAATATATAATTTCCCAACATAACTAGCCATGTACAGTGAGTACTACTATGTACACCAAAAGGATTTATTACATATATAGATAATGTAAGATGGAAGTTGCTTGGTTCATTTACAAACTTAGGATACTCATAATCAATTTTATACCACTGAGGAGAGTCTTCTAGATGACATAGTTTCCTATCTTCAGTTCTTGTATTTGTGTGTCATGTTGATTATCTTGTGGTTTCTTGATATTCATATAGTATTATAAACCATAGACTGATAGGAAATTACTATACAAATTTCAAAGGAATTTATTCAACTTTCTTGTATCGATTCACGCCACACATAGGGAATTTAATGAGTGATTCATGGTTCTTAAGAAAAAATATGAAATCAGTTGGAAAAGAATGTATTTTTTATATATCATGACCATTGAATGTATCATTCGTTTAATATTATATGTTTTGAAAAGGAATTTTATTTTCTTCTGGTAGTATATCATTTTGGAGACCAATTAGTTCTGTAAAGATGGTTTCGCTCCATCCAATTCCAGCTTTCAAATTATATAACTTCAAAACAGTTGATAATGTTGTGTATTTAGTACAACTTGTATATAATGGTCTATTAGAATATCTATTTTACTTCTTAAACAACTTTGGACCATCATGAAGGCTATATTCAATTTCCATTTCCATTTCTTCTATATGATCTATATCATCATTTATATTGGTATTTATATCAAATGATCCATAAACTGCAGTATCATCCCAATAAATGTGTATAATCAGTTTTTCCCATGTTTAGTCCAATATTTGTAGCTCTGATATATTCCATGAAAAATAAAATGTTTTACCAACTATTCCAGACTAATTTTTCTTGAATAAAAACTATATAAACATGTAAAATGGATTTGATAAGGGCCATATACACGATCTATTGAAAACTTTATGAACTCCTTAACTCTTTATTCATACTCTTTTATCATACAATTAGCATTCATCCATTTTTGATTCATATTCATCATATTAGGTTCATAAAATATTCATTTGGTACAAAAAATAAAGAAATACACATAAGATATTCATAATCAAAGGAAAAAGTTATAGATAATTTTAATAAGTGGAACCCAACATTTGAATGTTATTGGTGATGATTTATGAAAAGTTATCACTTTACACAAGGGTAAAATTAAAGGACACAACATGGGGTAAACATGTGTTTGTTGGTCCAGGTTCTCAATATGATGTTGTGTGGGACAAAAAGGCAGTAATTCAAGGATGGTTTCTGTAACCTTTCTATGTGGGATTCTAAAAAGAGGTAGGAGTTCATTCTTATTCATTTCTTCACTTGGTACATGGAGGGATATGCTGTGTTTCACTGATAAGGTTCTTAGGAACCAATGTTAATAATCTTTGATCAAATGATGAAATAATCAAATCCAACAAAAGTTAAAGAAGTGTACTAGTGGGACCTATAGAAATCCTGACCTAAAACTAATGATTGGAGTATAAGCCCAACTACCTGGGATCACCTGAAAAAAATTCAACCTCAGTGGAACCAACAGAGTGAATCAACTCGGGAAAAATGTTATAGTGGAAACTAGGAGTGAGTTTTAAATAAGAAGAAAGAAAATATGAATGGTTTGAATGGTGGTCATGATAAAAATTTAAAGAGTGAAGGAAATTCTGAGTGGAGCTTTAAATAGAGTTTTGGGAGTCCTCATCTCAATCTTATGATGGTTATGATTGTAATTTTTTTCTACAGACATAATTATTCCCACAACCCAATAATATCAAAATTTTCTCAATAATATTACCATTTTTGATTAAATAACTCTTAAATAGTTTCTATAAATTTTCTAGGTGGGAGTTCAATAATAGAGATGAGTTAATTATAAAGTATCCTTAAGAATCCTTTAATTTTTTTACTTTCACTTTTTCATTGGATAACATTATAAATTTTATATATGTCATTAGAGGAGTGGAGAGTCTTATTTGATAATTAAGTTTTATTCTTGACATAGTCACTTTATACCCTATAAATTATTTCCACTTACTCTTTTTTTCACTATTGATGTCAACAAATCAATGATTCTATCATTCTATTATATTTTGAGTATTAATTTGATAAATTTCAATGTTTTTTAGGATTTTTAGTTTTTAGTATTTTGACCTCTTATTTTAATCCATTAATCTCCTCCTTTTTTATTTCATTTATGATTTTCAAAAGTAAATATAACAATTTGAGTTCTTACCCTGATTTTTTTGCATACAAATATCCTCCAAGTCCACTTCTATTACAATTAGAGTGAGAAATTTACAATAGTGGTAGGAATGAATGAAATTGGGGAAAATCAAGAATACAATAAAAAGAAAGACCCACTTATCAGTTGAAACCAATGTTTAAATGAATGTGGAAGGAATCCTCAATGGGGTCATCAAGGGGAAGAAACTACTAGGAGAGAAAATTTATAGAACTGGGGAACTATAAATGAAAAATTAGGTGAATTAAATTACTTAATAATGATTTGAAACTTTCTTATAAAATTAAATGACATGATTTCAAAAAACATTTTTCATTCTATTTTAAGTTTCACTCTATATAAATTAGAAAAATAAAAATTTAAAACTATATTTTTTATAATGTTTGATGGGATAATCAATAAATATTTTAACTAGTATAAATTAAATTAATATGATAAATATAATAGTTGGAAATATTTACAAACATTATTAATATTATATATGTTCTCATATGATTTTTTAAAACATTTTTCTAAATATTTCAATAGTTAATGTACATAGTAACATATTAAAGTAACTAAAATAGATCAACACTTTGGATTAATATCTCTCTAATCATCATTTTTTTGTATTTTGAAATAACTTCCAAAATTTAAGGGTTTATTGGAGTCATATATAGAAGTGGATTAAGGATGGAGGTTATGGGGGATTCTAGAGCAAGGAAGTCGTATATAAAAACACCTGATAATGGGATTTTTTTCATTTTTAAATGGAAGTACATACATACATTTGAATTTGATTGATTTTGTATAAAAAGTAGAAAATATAAAATGAGAAAATATAATTGAAGTGGGGAAAATAAGTGGCTTAAATCTGGATAAGGAAACTACACAAGAGAGGCCATTGCAAGAGGAGTCAATAGAGGAGAAAAGCCTAAGCATGGATCTGCACTAAAAAAGAAGCATATGGCCAGTTATGTAATAGGACCAGTAGAAACCATGGTAGTGGGGTGGTGTGTGCTCACTTATCAATTGGTATCCATACATGAAATAAATTTGATGTAGGATCATAGAATCAGAAGGTAGATCAAGGAAAAATAAATGTGGGGGAAACTGAGAGGGTGAAGAAATCTCAAAGAATTAAAACCCTTTGTAAAGGTTAAAAATAGACAAATAAGAACTAAAAATGATGAAATAATTCATGACCATGAATGGAAAATCACAAGTTGTGTACCTTATATTTTGAAAGTGATGACGTGCTAGAGATTTTTGATGGGATGTGATGAAAAAACTTTAGTTCTATGAGATATTAAATGACATGATAGATGGGGAACCCAATTAGGGTTCTATTTAAAAGACCATAAAGGTTTTAACAGTAATATCTAAAGATCACTAATAAAAGTTATTTTTGTCAGCATTGATAAGATTTATGTTTATCAATTATTTTTTAGCAGTGATAAAGATTTATCTTTATCAGTGAAAAAAAATGACAATAAAAATATATTTTATCGGTGTTAAAATCTTAGCATTGATAAAGATGGTATTTATGAGCTCTTTTTAGCATTTATGAAGATATATTTTTATCTGTGCTTAAAAACCCTGATAAAGACCTATATAATTATTTTTTATTAATATAATTAATTAATCAAAATTTATATAATAATAAAAAATATAAATGTATATAACTATAAATAAATAATTATAAATAAATATTAATATATATCATTATAAATTAATAATTATTTATATAATTCTAAATATATTAAAAGAATTGTAAATATGTATTTATAAATATAATTATAGATATATATTATAAATTATAATTATAATTATAAATAAATATATATGTAAATATATTTTTAAATATTGGTATATAATTATTAATATTTTTATATAATTATAAATATTTGTATATATATATATATATATTTATTAATATATTAATATAATAAATATATTTTTTATTTAAATTTATTTATTATAATTTCTTTATTATTTAAATATATATATATATATATAATTATATACACACTTTATAAAAAAATTATTGAAATTGATTAATTAAAAATGATTACACATTAAAAAATATTTACAAAATGGATAGGTTTTATTAATTATACAAATCATTAAAAAAATATGTATATATATTAATGCTAACAAAACCTATATTTTTTAACTCTGTTTGGAAATCACTGATAAAAACTATATAAAATACATTAAAAAATATTAAATGAATAAATATTATAAATTATTTTTTAATTAAAAAGGTAAAAACTAATTAACATTATTATTGAATATTTAATCTTAAATGTATGAATGTTATAAATCAGTGAATTTTGATAAACACTCCTTCTCTCTATACATGGGAGCGATTGAACCTTTTATTCAGAGGAAGGGTAATGTGGCCCATTTTAAGGTTGATCCCATTGTGGTCTTGGAACATCTAAGTATAGGTCGGCACACAATCATTGCTCACCACTTTCTCCCTATAGGTTCTCAACTATTAAAATTTGAGGAGTTTTTAGAGTGAATATCATCAATTTGAGGGGTTAAATCCTAGAAATGCATATCTCTAGGATGAAAATACTTCAATATAATCTTCCCTTCTGAGGAATCAAAGTTGTGGGCCTGGGGATTTGGCTCGATCATGATTAAGCCAGGTACCATTCATTTATGAGAATGGGATAGGAAATTTAATTTGTCTAAAGTTGGAGACTTCTTTGTTTAACTTTGGGTGAGGGTTTATGGTCTAAATTAGATTCTATGGAATCCAGAAATGCTATATGAAATTACAATTTCAATTATAATCCCAATTAAAATTGATAAGGATATAGAGGTAGCATGATTTGGTCATTTTTCTAGATTTTTGGTTGAAGTTGATCTGGGTTTTGATCTAGTTAATCATGTGATGCTCTCTACTAATGATGATTTTCTGGATTTAAAAATCATATATGAAATAATTCTCAATTTATGTATGAATTTAAAGGTAATGGGTCATGAACCCTCTAATTATAGGCATTTTTTGTTTTTGATTTCTATTCCAGGCGTGGACATAAGGTAAATTCATGCATTAAGAAGAACATGACTGAAACTATTTAAAATTTATCTTTTGATACTAATCAGATGTAGCATCAATTTGGTGAACAGGATAGTCAAAAAATTGATCATATTATTTCTGTTATGGATGGTGATGTTGGTCTCACCATGCAACATTCTAGTGGGAAATCAGGTGGTGTTCTTCATGTCACACCACTATTGTTGGGTGATACTACTGAAGAGAATAGAGAATGACTATTGAAGGACACTTCTCCTATTAAATCTCATTCTCTGAACACTAAGATGGATTTACAACCTAAAAATGTGAATTATAAAGGTAGGGAGAAGTCCAGGACTGACTTTTTTGCGGAAGAGATAAATGCACATGGTTCTGGTGATGATGCAAATGGGTTGTGAACGCTGTCTAGGAAGGCTGATCTGTAGGTGGTTGGGAAAATGGATGAGCAGTTACACACATAGTCGCCAGGACGGATTGAAATCCCTATTTGGTTTCTTAGAGGTGATGATTCTGACTGTGAGGTTTACATGCAGGTTGAAGTTAATTCCCATATAGTTCATGATAGGTTGTTTTTTGCATAAGGGGGTAGTGATGGGAAAAAGAAATTAAATGTTTCAGTTTCAAATCCTGTGTAAGGTAGAACCCTAGAGATAGTCTAGGCTCCTCAGGTGGTTGGACCACTAAAAAACACAGCGACTATTGAATCACTAACAACTTTTTCAAAGGGTTATCAGTTTCTTGAAGGTGTTCTTAGAGTAAGAAATGTTCAGTCTGCTCAAACATCATAGAAACCTCTTGATCAAGCATGTGTGGATAAGAAGGTGTCTATGATTAAAGGTAAATAATCCATGGTGGATGAAGAGGATTTCCAACTAGTTCCCCCTCATAAGTATAAGGAATATGCATCTTCACCTAAAGTGGTACAAATATCTTTTACTCAAGAACTCCCCCTGCATGTGGAACTTCTACCTTGCGGTCTCTTAGTGGATAATAAGAATGTGGATTGGTGATACCCATCAATTTTTTTTGACCTTATGAAAAATGCATATGACTTATTTGGAAGGGCCTCAGATGAAGAATGTGTCACTGCATGAGATAAATTTTTTTGTATCATTCCTCCTAATGACTCTAATATGAATGGCCTATTGAAGGAATCAACAAAGAGGTGGCTGATTGGTTCTTCTTATATATTTAGGCAATCTACTTCATGATACAACCATATGATTTTGGTTTCAATGATTACATTGTTGTGCATAAGTTGTTGGATATTAATATAGAGGATATATTTCAAGCTAACCTAGAGCTTGACATTCAGGATCTTTCATAGAAGTTTAGGATCTTCTCTATTATGGAAGAATCCTCTGAATCATCATCTGAATATGAGCATGTGCCACCACAACAGGACAAGACATGGTGGAGAGGACAAAACCCAAAGGGCAGGGGAAGACATCCAAAAAATTTAGGATATAGATGGAATTTTAGGAAGCGACTTCATGTTTTGTATGTGGGTAGGTGTACCTTGGTTGACCTAATCTCCTCGTTGTTTGCTACCTTTTTATTAATAAAATTGGAGTCATGGATTTGGTTTTCAAATCCATGGCTGAGTTGTTTGGAGTATAAAATAGAATGAATTCATATTAAATATATATATTATAACCATATTATAAACCTTAAATGTTAATGAATAAATATGTATAAATAAATATTAAAAATGAATAAATTACAAAAATTTAAAAGAAAAAATATTTATACTAATTAAATTATAAATAATAGTAAAAAATAAGTAACATTATTACTAAATAAATAATACTAAATGAAAATAAACAAATGAACGTTAAAAAATAGTGAAATTTAATAATTAAAAATCCGTAGATTGCAAAAATATTACAAAAAATGAACAAGTGTTATTAATTATATTTATTATTAAAAAATTAAAATTGAATATATGTTAAAATGAAAATGAATACATACATACATATATATAAATTACAAATTTATTAAAAATATTAAATGTTACTGAATAAAATTGTAAAAATAATTATTAAAAATGGATAAAATTAAAAAAATACTTAACAATGAAAAAAAAATGAAAAAATGAAAAAAAATGAAAAAACAATCAATATTATTAATGAATATATAATATTAAAAATTAATAAATTAAAAAAAATATTAAAAATTAATAAATACTATATATTGAATAAAGATATAAAAAATGAATAAAATTTACGAATTGGAAACATATTAAATGTTAATAAATAAATATAAATAAATATTAAAAATTAATAAATTTAAAATAAAATTAAAAAAATAAAATTAGAAACAAATTTAATATATATATATATATATATATCAATAAGGAATAAATAAATAGCACGTGTGTGTGTGTATCAATATATATATATATATATCAATATATATTTCTATATATCAAATAAGAATTTAATTATGAAAAAATATTAAAAATGAATACAATTTAAAAATTACTAAACATATAAAAATTAATATATATATATATATATATATATATTAAATTTAAATTAATTAAATAGTGTGTGTGTGTGTGTATTAAATTTATTCATTTTTATTAATAATCGTTTCATTAAGGTTTTTTAATATTTTTTTAATTTAATCATTTTTAATTTTTTTTAATTATTATATTTTATTAATTTTATATATTTATATTTAATATACATACTATTTATTAATATTTATAATTAATATATATATATATATATTAAATTTATTCATTTTTATTAATAATTGTTTCATTAATAATGTTTTTTGTATTTTTGAAATTTATTAATTTTTAATTCTTATTTGTTTAGTTACTACATTTTCTTCATTTTTCATATTTATATTTAATATATATTATTTTGTACTATTTATAATTAATATATATATATATATCAAATATATTCATTTTTATTAATAGTTGTTTCATTAAAAAAGTTTTTAATATTTTTGAAATTTATTCTTTTGTATTTTGTATTTTTTAATTGTTTCATTTTATTCATTTCATGTATTTATATTTAATATATACTATTTACTACTATTTATAATTTATAAATAAATAAATAAATAAATAAAATTTATTTATTTTTATTAATAATTATTTCATTCATATTTTTTTTTTATTTTTTGTAATTAATTATTTTTTAATTTCTATTTGTTTAATTATTTTATTATTTTATATTTTTACTATTTATCTATTTTTATTTTAATGGAGTATATATAAAATTAGGGGAGGCTAGGTTGGAAGGCTGTGTATAGGCCTGATGTATATGGGTTGGGTATGGAGGTTGGGTAGGTGGTTCAATATGTGTAGTGGTTGGCCCATGAGGCTTGTGTTGTATAATGTTTGCAGGTGTTGATCCCTGATATCTATGGAATTCTATGATGGTGGAATGTCAAGGTTTATAAAGTGATACCTTGACAAAGAGAAAGTTTGACGTGGGACAAAGCTATGCAGAACAACCATTTATCTGTGCTAAATAAATGTGATTGTAAAGGCCACCTTTTATCATCACTAAATAAAAGTAAAAATAATTTGTGGTCTTTATTAACACTTTTTTTCACTAATAAAGGGGAACCTTTATCGGTTCTTTTTTTAAGTGTTGATAAAGACCGCCCTTTATTGACCATTTTATTTAGTGCTGTTAAAGCGGACATTTATCAAAGATTTTATCTAGCACTGATAAGGTCACCTCTATTTATTTCAGGTTTGGTTGCAGTGCATGCAAATAAAAAGGAAACTTCAGAAAAGGTAGGGGCAACAAATAGGGAGAATCTCAGGATAACTATGCTTTCCCACCCAAGCCATTTGGACACACAAAGAAAATAATATTCCCTATGGTACTCTCTCCCCCTGGTCCCCACTTATAATTGGTTTTCTAACAGACTCTCCTACTATATTTACCCAATTTTCCTTCTTAGTATATACCTTCCATCACTAATACAAAACAAGATTTTATCAGCTCTAAAAAAGGCCTTTACTAGTGCTAAAAAAGTTTTGTTAATTGAGTTAATATTAAGGGGGGACCCCTTTATCAGCGCTCAAAAAAGAATTGATAAAGGACCCCCTTTACCAGTACTATTCGAAGTGCTGATAAAGTCCCAATTTATCAGTGCTTCAATTAGCGCTGATAAAGGCTCCCCTTTCTGGGTGTGCTGTTTATATAACAGTATACCCAACAACCTACAAAAAAATAAATAGTAGACCAAAATAACTAAACCAGAAAAAATAACCTGCAAAAAGCAGCAAAAACCTTCTAAAAAAATAACCACTCATAGTATATACAAAAGAACCACTTCACGATGCAAATAATGAAAAAACAAGCAGCACACACAAAAGTTTTGCAAACAATGCTATATACAATTAATGGACATCATGAATACAAAAATATTCACTCATGGTATATACCCAAAAAAATTCTATATACAATCTGACAATGTTTTATAAAATTACATTTACAAATATCCAACAAACAGTTAAAAACATTAATGTTTTCTCTTTTGATGTCTGTGGTCCCATCCAAAAAATGTCCTCTGATGGTAATAGTCACTGAACAAATCATCCCAACTCGAGAAAAATGTTACACCTATATAAGAAAACAAATATTATGTTAGAAGTACTATAAATAAATAAATTAAACATTAATATGAAGAATACATTAAAAAATGTCAATTTTTAATAAAAATGACATATTTGAAGTTATAATGGTCACATCGTGCCTTGTATTAAGGTGGGGTTGATTCCCATAGATAAAAAATGAATGATGGATCATTTTACTAATGTATCAAAACAATAGGAATTTATTTCCTTGGTTTTCAGTATGATAGTTGTGTTTTTTAATAAAATATCACTTCAAACTAAAAACATGAAATTTGAGTCATACTGATTGCATCGTGTGTCAGTTTGACATGAGACTACTTCATATATATCACAAAGGACTTACGAATTGTTGTCCTTAATTTAGAAGGAAATCAGAGTGCATTTTCTTTATTTTTAGTGAGTGAAACATTTTGAGTTAAAATATGAATTTTAAATTGATAACAGACACTTTTAGTCATATCGATCACATCGTTTGTCAGATTGAGGTGGGGTTGATTTCTACACATCACAAATGACTCATGGATCATTTTCCTAAAATATAAAAATAATACAAATTTTTTTTCTTAGTTTTCAGTATGTTAGTTGTGTTTTTTACTTGAATTAATATCAATTTTAAAAAACAAGACATATTTGGAGTCATACCAGTGACACTGTTTGTTGGATTAAGGTGTGGTTGATTCCTACACGTTACAAATTAATGATAGATCATTTTTCTAAAGTATTAAAACAATAGGAATGCATTTCCTTAGTTTTCAATATGCCATTTTTGTTTTCTACTAAATTTTCATTTCAAACCAAAAATATAAAATTTGAGTCATACTGGTCGTATCATGTGTTAGTTTGACATGATATTGCATGATATATATCAAAAAGGACTTAAAAATCACTTTCCTTAATTTGGAATACAATCAGAGCGTGTTTCCTTTTTTTTCAGTGAGTGACATGTTTTGAACTAAAATGTAAATTTTAAACTCATAACAGACACTTTTAGTTATAATGATCACACAATGCATTAGATTGAGGTGGGGGTTAATTCCTACAATCACAACCGACTCATGGATCATTTTCTTAAAGTATCAAAACAATATGAATGTGTTTTCTTGGTTTTCAGTATGTCAGTTGTGTTTTTTACTTGAATTAATGTCAATTTTAAATAACAAGACACATTTGGAATTATACCAGTCACATCATGCATTTTATAGAGGTTCAGTTGATTCATATATGCCAAAAATGACTTATATATTGTTTTTATAATGTATTAAAACAATCAGAATGCATTTCCCTAGTTTGCAGTATGCCAATTGTGTTTTTTACTAAATTGTCATTTCAAACCGAAAACATGCAATTTGAGTCATATCGGTCACATCATGTGTCAGTTTGATGTGACAATACTTAATACACATCACAAAGGACTTACAAATTACTGTCCTTAATTTGGAAGACAATTGGAGTGTTTTTTATTTGTTTTCATTAAGTGACACATTTTGAACTAAAATGTCAATTTTAAACTAACAGTAGACACTTTTAGTCATACCAGTCATACTATTCATCATATTGTGGTGGGGTTGATTCCTACATGTCACAACTGACTGATGGATCGTTTTCCTAATGTATCAAAACAATCCTAATGAATTTTCTCAGTTTTCAGAATGTCAATTGTGTTTTTTACTTTAATTAATGTCAATTTTATATAACAAGACATGTTTGGAGTCATACTAGTGACACTGTTTGTCAGATTGAGGTGTGGTTGATTCTTACACATCACAAATGACTGATAGATCATTTTTCTAAAGTATCAAAATAATTAGAATGCATTTTCTCTGTTTTCAATATGTCTGTTGTGTTTTTTACTTGAATTAATGTCAATTTTAAATAAAGACACATTTGGATTCATACTGATGACATTGTGCATCAGATTAAGGTGCGGTTGATTCCTACACATCAAAAATGACTCATGGGTCATTTTCCTAAAGTTTCAGAACAAAATTTAAGTACATTTTCAGCCTGAAAATCAATGCACCTTTGCCTCTGAAACCTAAAAGAAAGACCTAACATGCTCAATATGCTCAATCTACCGAGTTTAAAAGGATTATGGAAAAACCTTTGATCCCTATACGGTTGACATGGAATAACATCTGCTTTCTAAAACATAGCTTTAGTCGGCCCAGTAAAGAAAAAATTGTCATGTATTCAAGACCTCTGAATGAATATATGATAGTCGATTTTTCACTGGGTCGACTAAAGAGGGAAACTGCCAATGTTGCAAATTAAATCAATGTTTTTTTGGAGAAAAACCCTTCTCATTGTTGAAAACGAGAAGAGTGGAGTAAGATCCTATGCCTGTTATGTCTTAAGATGTCACAAAAAACTCAAGGGATGGGGAAATCCCTTCTGTATTCATGTTATATTTTGTGGTCTATCAAAAACACACATACCCTGTAAATGAGGACCACCAATTTATTTTAAAAACCAATCAACGTGAAATTCATTTAGTGCACATAGAAGGACCACCAACGACCATGATTTTTAGTGGGGGTGTTTAGCCTATACAAATCACAACATTACCATCAAACAAAGAGAAAGATAAGGTAGAAAAGATTATTAAAGCCAAAATTATTTTAGAAGTTTACCATCTTAATTATATATTTGAAAATTATTCCATCGGGTATGATTCCAATTCATTTCTAATCATATCTATATTATCTTGTGAATATGACTTTTTGGCCATCATGGTAGTACTGAAAAAATATAAATACAAAAAGTATTAATAATTATTTTAAATGAAATAGAAATTATCTTAAAAAATACCTCTTTAGGGATGCTGGTTTATTCATGGAATATGATATTTTTCATAAATTTACAAACATAATAACCAAAATATTTATCATTTGTTTGTTTTGAGCACTGTAGAAACATTGATAAAAATAAGTAATTTTTTTATATGTGTTTGGATAGTGAAATATTATTATATATACCCTGATACTTATCTAGTCATAGTACTTGTCAGGTTTCTTATCATTTTTTCCTGGCCTCATTCCATGATGTTGATGATATTAATGCACCACCCTATCATAATAGAATCCTCATTGAAAGATAATATAAATTATATGATTGGATGTTTAGTTCTAAAATGTTGGATTTTGTGTATTACAAATTGAAAAACACCATCATTTGTGGCCAGTTTTTTGGATATCCATGCATTGAATCCATAAAATAAATCTCTAGAGTATACAAATTGACCATAATGAGCATTCAATGATTCCTAAGAACAAAAAAATAAGCAATAAAAGAAATTAAAATAAATTTTATAGGATTAAATTGTAGAGTTTTACCCCTATATCGTTAGTATTAATAAGAGTCTGTCATCTGTAATTTTTTTGTTTAACGATTTGAGCAGTCCTGCCACTCTTTCACCCTATTTCTTGGAATTTATGTCTTCTTGTTCTATAGAGGTGATGTGAGGACTAACAAGTCCAAAAAAAATTTCATGAGGAAATCCCTTCAATAGTTTTTCATATACACATATGCAAAAAATATAAAATTTATTTAGTCAAAATTATGATAGTATATAATCTTTTGGAAAATCAAATCATGAAAACAAACCTCATGTAAACATTTACAACTGAGCCACCTAAACAATCATAGTTGGAGATTTCAGTAGTACTCTCAACACCAATGAAGTTTGGATCTTCCCCTTTGTACATATTTGCTTCAAAATCAATTATGTGATTACCACCATATTTCAACTTTGTATCCACATTAGCCTTCAATGATAATAAATGTGGATATAGAACGGGGGGTAAGGTGATTTGGGTAAATAATTTTGATTGGTTGGTTAATCCTTGAGATGTGTTTGAATCGATCTTTCTTTTCACCCCTTCCCTTTGTCCATCTATAATAACAAGCATCAATTTAGACCTTTTTTCATTAAATTTTTTAGGTTTAGCTTGAAAATTAAATTGAAAATGAATACCTCATTGCCGAAATTATTTTTTACAAGATGTGACAACCATGTGATGAATTTTCCTAGAGCTTGTTCAACCATAATAATATCTACATCATCAATTGGAATAGGTAGCTCAGTGCTCAACTCCAGGTCTATAGTAATTGACACTCTGACATGATCTGTCGGAAGTTGTCTATTGTGTAGCATATCGTTCTGGATATTGAACACTATATCCCTCACTACAAGGCGATGGATGGGTGTTGATAGGTATAAATCACAATCTTTTATCACTTTGTAGAATATCAAAATAGGAAAGGTATCAGTTTCTACTGTCTATCTGATTCACAGTTATTTTCACCCTTTACTGGAGAAAACTCTTCTCGTATTCCCATTTCAACCATGTCCAACCATGACTTAATTCCACCCTTTGTTTTTCTAGGTTGATTTAGCAACATTATGATGACACTATCACATTAATTTTTTTCAACATGCATAACATCAAGAAAATGTCTGATGTGTAGACAATTCCAGTATGGTAATTAGAAAAATGATTTTTTTCCAACTGGTTTTTGTAAGATTTTTCAAAAACAGTTTACCAAAAGAAGTGTCCACATCTTTAACTTTCTCAAATATCTGATCACATGTTAGTGGATATGGTGGTTTATTTTCATATAAACATCCATCTAATGATGTTTTCCAAGATCAGTACTTATGTCATCAGGGTAGAAATCCACGATTTCCTAGGATCACACTTTTCAATGAATGTTGCAACCTAATTGATTATGTACCTTGTTTGCAGATGGGACACCCAAGATTTATTTTAATGATATATCCTGAAAAATTTATATATTATAGAATTCCATTTATCATCCCGTACAACATTACTCTCAACATGAAATCATCATTTCTATATGTATCATACATCGCAACACCTGAATACCACAATAATTTCAAATCTTTGATAAATGGAGCCAAATAAACATCAATATCATTACTTGATTGTTTTGGTCCTAAGATAAGCATAGATAACATGATGTGTTTTCATTTCATGCATAACCAGGGTGGAAATTTATAATTTTCCAACATAATCTGCCATGTACTATGAGTGTGGCTTTAAAACCCAAAAGGATTCACTCCATATTTAGATAATGCAAGATGAAGGTTTCTCAGCTCATTTCCAAAGTTAGGATAATAATTATCAATTCTATTCCACTGAGGAGAGTCTTCTAGATTCCGTAGTTTTCCATCTTTATTTATTTTGTCTATGTTCCACGTTAATTACTCTATAGTCTCGTCACTTCCATATAGGCACATAAACCATGAAATGATTTGAAAGTACCATGAAAATTTTGTAGGACCATATTCATATTTCTTGTATCGAGAAGCACCACACTTTGGTAATTATCTAAGTTATTTTTGGTCCTTGATAAATTGTATACAATCATTCAGGTAGGCATGTATTCTTATAGAGATCATACCCATCGAGTGTACTATTAGTTTGAGATCATATGTTTGGCTATAGAGCTCATTATATTTTGGGAGGATGTCATTCAAGAGAGAAAGTAATTATGTAAAACTGGCATCAATCCATTCGTTTCCTCCTTTCAAATTATACAGCTTCTTTATGCCTCACAATGCTTTATATTTAGTGCAACCATCATACAATGGAATACTTTCACAACTCTTTAACTGCTCAAACAATTTTTGGAAATCACAAAGTTCATATTCCATTGTCCTTGTCATTTTCTTAATACTATCTTCATCATCATGCACATCTGTAATCAAATCCTCAATACGGTCTTATTCATTGTCCACATTTTAATCATATCAAATGATCCATAAAATACAGTGTTATCCCAGTTACTAACTACATTTTATTTTTCCTCGTGTTTATTCCAACATTTATAACTTTGATCTATTCTGTGACAGATCAAATGTTCTTCCAACTCCTTTGGACTAAATTGTCTTGAATAACAACATTGTAAACATAGACAAAGGATTTAAGAAGGATCATATGCATTATTTTTTTCAAACATGATGAACTCTTTCACTCCATCTTTATAATATTTTTTCAGATGATTGGCATCCATCCATTCTTTATTCATATCCATCCTATTTGATTCATTGATATTAATATTTACAAAAATAAATACATAAAACGTTGATATAAAAATTCACTAAGGCTAAAAAAGTTATAGACTTTAAATCCCATTTGAAAACTATTTATAAAATCACATTTGAAATCCCATTAAAAAACAACCATTTATACAAATTACTCTTTAAAATAACAAAACATTTTTAAAATAAACCAATTAGTTCCAAACATACTTTCTCAAAACCCCAATTATTTTCTAAACCATTTTAAAGCAATTTAAAACCAAAAAAGGATATGTTGAACACATATAATTTTTTAAGAAACATTTCAAAACACTTAAATCATTTTAAAAGTGAACCCCTAATAAAATCACTAGATGTCATTGTCACTTACCTCTATCTATCCAATGAAAATAATTTATGGTTTCACGCCTAATATGTCTCAAGACACCCCTTATCTATCTCTGATCACTAGTTTTCAGTGTTCCTCCCATCAACCTTATAGAATTTCCAACCCATCACGAGTTGGTGAACTCTTTTTATGGTGTTTTGACCCCGCACTGGCTACTCAAAACCATATTCACATTTAAATTTATGTTTAAAGATTAAAACTATCACATTAACCTATGAACATATAAACATTCTAACTTATTCACATGTATTATTATGATTAGAGCTTAACACAATCACACTCACCCTTTTTGAACCTATAGACTTACTAACCTTTTCACATAAAATTTATATATCATAATGGAACTATAGAAGTGCTTTTACAACCTAGGGGGACCATATAATTGTGTGTACCAACTAGGGTATCATGAATCAAGACCTCCTACCTAAAAACCCAAGTTACCATAAAAAAACCATGTAGGTGAGAATGAAATCAAGATAATTACCAAAAAAATGTCTCTCACCTCACCCCCAACACCATCACATATAACATCCCAATTTCACAACATATATCCATAATATAAATAATCAATAACCCATAATTGGTGAAACAAGTATAGAGGAAATCATTGAGGGTCACATGAGAAATAAACCATTTACTTTTTAAAGTGAAAAATGGATATTTACATGAAAACCAACTTAGTATGTAGAGTCTCACTCCCCCTTTTTAAAGTCTCATCATTTTAATGATTTTGGAAGAACTTGAAAAAAATCCCTTTTTCTTTCCAAAACATTCTCCAAGCACATGGGAAATTCCATCGAAAAACCAAAAAAGGCATAAAACCTAAATTTACTATAAAAACATTTAAATGACCCTATATGCCTTTTCAAATATTATTTTCATGACAATTAATCTAATTTAAAAATAATACATGAAATTCTTATGAAAAAACTCTTATGTGAAGCCTAGAATTTAAGAATGAAATTTATAATTTCACCCAAGAACCCATACATTAATATAATTTAATTGAAAATAAATTTATAAAGTATAAACATTCCATGAATTATAAAATAAAGGAATAGAAAAGAAAAACCTACTTTAAACTGAATGGTAACCATTACACAACATGTCATATTCCATGGAAAACACACAAAAAACCTAAAGCCCTAAATCCTCAGGAAAAATTAATCTCAGTTCTTGGGAGAAGGAGAAACCTATTTGAAATAGAGAAGAGAAGAGGAATTGGGGAGATAAAGGAGAAAGAGTTATAAGAATGCTTGAAATGGAAGAAACAATTGCTTTCTTAAACAATTAAAAAAAATCACATAACACAAACTTAAGAAATCATAGAATATTATATTTATCATTTTTCAAAATAAATTATATCATAATAATATATAAATTGTGACTAAAATATCACTACATGAAAAATAATCCTAAGATGATAAATATTAGTGAAAATACAAACCTTTTCACAACAACTTTTTAAAACATTGAAGTGAAAATTATATTTAAAATTTTAAGGTAAATAGATTACTATTGAAAAAATTATTATAAATATTTCATAATAAAAAGTTATTAAATAAACACAAAGGTTTTAAAAATGAGAAGTAAAAAAACATTAAAAATATTTACCTTTAATAGAATCCTTAATAATTCAAACTTGAAAAATTCATAATGTATTCATGGGGAAAGGCCTCTATAATGTGGTAAATAAGATACCCCTAATTCATGGTGTTTTAGGTGTGTGAGACAATTAGTTCATTTGGGGAACAATCTATGACCTATCAAGGGATGGGTAGTGTGGAAATGAAATCCATATTTATAATTTCTTTGTGGGTGTTAGATCATCATGAAAGTTGTTAATTTGAGTAATGATTAGTTGCGGTTCATGAAAATCCTATAAAATTTCAGGTCTCTAACAATCCCATGTTAGGATGTGGAGAGTCAAAGTGTAAGATTCATGTCTGAGTAAGTGGATGGGTCCTTGAGTTATTCCCTTGGGTTCAATGATGTGAGCATGTATGGGAGTTGTTGGAAATGATTGTGAGTTTCAATATTCAACTAATAATGAGATATGTTCATGCTTATGTTTTGTTAGTGATTTAATTTCTTAGTGCACATTGGGAGTGGTGTGTAGGTGAACCTAACCTGTAGGTAGAGGTGGTTGCTTTTGTGTGTGCACATAAGTGGCTGAGTTTCACTGGTAGACGATAGATACTCATGTAAGGGTATCGATTAAAGGAGATCAAGAATGAATCAATTATTTCAACCTATAGAGTGGGTCTTGGGTTGTTAGGGGATCTTGGTGATGGGAGATAGCATGGGTTGTCACTTAGTTCATGGGTTGAATCACGTGGAAAATCTTAATAAAGTTTTATTTAGACATTTACACTTGGGAAAGTAAGAAAACATGGTATTATTTAGACATCGTTTGATAAAAATATACTATGAATTAATGATTAGATTTAAAAGGTATTGAGAAGCATGCTGGTGCCTAACATTAGAGTTTTTTTAATAGTGGGAGTATTCAAGAAGAATATTAGAATCAGTAGTCTGAGGCATAGGCTCATTGGCCCAAGATGGTCGAGCAAGACCTCTAGAGACACTTCTTAGGGATGATAAGTCCTTATAGGAGGAGATTGTAAAGGACTCAGACTTTCTAGGTGTGTTATTCATTATTTTAGCCTTTATTTTAATTGATTTTAGTTATTATCTTTTTGGGTGAAATCATTCCCATAGTTTTTCATGTTGATACCAATTTGGTTATTGCTAACCCATGGTGATCTAGAATGGGCTTCAGTCCTTGTATAGATCCATCTTGGGTGACATGTCATGTTGACCCGTGTTAGGTTGTTACATATATTTACTTAAATACTTATGGGAATGAACATTTCCATCACCATCTGAATCTCATTATCTTATGAAACCAGAGGATCAAGCTTAATCTACTACACAGTGTGATAATATTTATTATAGATTGTAATTTCTAACCTCAAAATTTTATTTCTCACACAGAAAAAACATGTTATGTAGAATATATCATAATTATCTTTTTACTAGAACATGAAAACACGACTTTATCCATCATAGTGTGTTCACATGGAATCAAATTATACTTAATCATTTATACTGAGATGTCTTATATGGCATAGAAATCACAAAGTTTGTAGAACCACCAAGGTTTTCCTAAGACACTATGCAAAATGTATAAACTCCCCATGACATGAATAAATCTTACACATTCCCCTCATAGTGTGTCCATTATTACCATTAAATGAACATATCTTATATATAAATGGAATTATCTATACTGCCATTAAAAAGTTCACGAATATTGATATTCTATCTCCCATAGTGTGATCAACTATTCACCTTAAAAACATCTTGGATCTTAATTCTCATGGGTACCTCTACATGGTGTAAATTATTCCTCGTGAAACCAACCATAGAATGATGTAGATTTATTAGATTAAATTAGTGTGTTAGGATTTTTATTATATCTTATATATATAATTTCTATAATTTCTTCCCAAAACCATCCAAAACTCTATCACCCTTCTCTATGACATCATATTCTCTTTTGTAAGTACCTTACACATTAGTACATGTGACCTTCATGTATCACCATAAGTTCCTCCATACTTTTCCATTTCATTTAAAATTTGGCCTGCATAATTTTATGTATACATGTATTATTATGCATTTTTCATTTTTCTAGGAACTCTACTCACGGTGTAACACTTATACACAATCCATGATATTTTCTGAAACTTCTGAAATTTATCAAATGAAATCCATCCAATTAAACTGCATTATCAAAATTCTACAATTATTTTTTTGAACATATTCATCCCCTATTATAGAATAACTTCCAAAAAATATCAAATAAATATTTTATAATAACTTTCAAAACAACCATATATCATTCCAGACATCTACTTTCAGAACAACATCCAATAACCAATCATGTGTTGATAATAAATCCAACACCAATAATCGACATATGTTGAAAACAAATTTATCACTATCTATTAAATTTTTCCAATAAATCCATCAAAAACATTTTATCAATAAATCCAATACTAACCTATATCTAATAAATCCAATATTAACACATTTACAATAAATTCAATACCAACACCAATTCTCAATTAAATCTTGAAAATCTCCCCCCATTAATTATTTAGAACCACTATCATGAATCCAAAACATAATCACATCATGGATCCTACTCCAAATTTGAGGGACCAATAGATTCTTGGATTCATCATGATTCTTACTACCCATTTCACAAAAAATCCAAAGAAAAAAATCATCATCAAGGAAAAATATAGAGTCTTTGATAAATCCTCTACCATATGAAATAAGGGTGTCACTTTCCAAAACATTATCACTCTTCCAAAATTGTATTTATGTAAAAAAATAAAAAACTTCACTTCCTTTGATACCGCTTGTAATATTATTTTGTGAAACATGTGATGAAACTTATAAAATTAATTTCTCCTTTCAATTATTCCCAAAGTGGCCAAAAAGGTTTAGTACTATTGTTTTCATGGAAATATTCTCTACTAATTTTTATAAGCATTGGGAATAATTAATAAATATTATCTTAAATTATTATAATATTCATTTCATTACATTTAGAGTGGATATTCTCCCTCTTTTACAGTATATTTCAAGGATATTGTAAGTTACATCTCATTCTCTACTTATTTAAAAAAATTCTAAATTTGAGTTTCAAGCTTAAGAAAATTCATCAAATATTACTGAATCCTAAAATATTTTTATGGATTAATCTTACCACATAGAATTATACCATCAAAAAATATATTCAACTGTGTCATAATTTGATATAGGAAACAAAATATTATGCTACAAAAAATATTCTACCACAACAATACATTGAACCCACTTAAATTCATAACTTTCAAGCAATAAAAATATTTATATTCTACCATGATGAAAACCCACATTGCATTGAAGATTTTTAAATAAACCAATTCAAAATATGGTATACACAAATTGATTTTTACCAAATATAACTAGTGTGCAAACAAGGACCACCAACGACCACGATTTTCAGTGGGATGTTTAGCCCATACAATTCACAACATCACCATCAATATAAAGCTGTAATAAGTGAACCTAATGAGAAAGAAGAGAAAACTAACTATGGAGGTGTGGTTTAGCATGCTGTGGAGGTGTGTTCATGGTGCAGGAGAGGCGCGATGGAGGAGAGGTGTGACAGAGCAGAGGTAATGGTGGAGGAGAGCTACGATAGAGGAGAGGTACAACGGAGGAGAGGTGCGGTGGAGGAGAGCCGCTGGTGGAGGAGAGGCACAACAGAGGAGAGTCGCGTGGCGAAGCTCGGTTCACAATTGCGGAGGAGTCGACGACTCTGGAGGTAGGAGAGGAGGGAGGAGAAAAGGGAGGAGAGGAGGCGGCGACAATAGGAGGGATCATCTTTTGCGAGAGCTTGAGGGGTGCAAGGAAGGAGGAGAAAGTTAGGGTTTATTTATAAAACCTGACGAAACTTTTATCAGTGCTAGATAAAAAGCGCTGATAAAAGTATTTTTATCAGTGCTAAAATTTAAAGCGCAGATAAAGGTCCATCTTTATCAGCGCTAAAAAAGCACTGATAAATGTATGTTTTATCAGTTCTTTTTCACTAGCGCTGATAAAACATACCATTTATTCATAATTATTAAATTATAACCAATATATTTATTACATTTATAATTTTATTAATATATATAATTAGTATATTTATTATAATTTAATAAATTAAATTATAATTAAATAAATAAATAAATAAATATATATATATATATATATATATATTTATGTTTGTGTTTGTGTAAAATTATAATTAAATATATATATAATTTTATAATTTAAATTATAATTAAATATATATAAATATAAATTGATATATTAATTTTAATTTTAATTTCATAAGTATTTAAATATATATATATATACATATGTCTGTGTCTGTGTATATATTCATTAAAGACATATATTTATAAATAAATATATTCAAAAGGTATTCATAAATATATATTTATTATTTAAAAAAAATATTTTGTAATTTTATAATTATATAAACATATTTATATTTAATTAGTAATATATAATTATAATTATATATAATATATTTAAAAAGTATATAATTATATATAATATATTTAAAAAGTATATAATTATATAATAATAAATATTTATATTTTTAAATTTAATAAATACATTTATTGTTTATTTAAAGATATTTATTGTGATTTTAAGTATTTATGGGAAGATAAAGCTTCATACATATAGGAAATGAATGAATACACCAAGTATATATAGTACTATAGTATATATGGCCAACATTATAGGGTAAACAATAATGAACATATATTACTTCATGAGAATATGAACGTACGCATCAATTGCCACATTCATTTGGAAACATAAATTTATTAAAATATATATATTTAATAAGTATTTGTGTATATATATATTGAAAAGTATTTATATATAATATTATAAACATATAGTATAATAAATATTTGATAAAGATATATCTAAAACTAATAAACATAATAAACATAAATAAAACATAAACATAATAAACATGCATTTTTCATTTAATGTATACATATAAACATTATTTTTGAATATAATTAAAATATTTTTATATAAATTAATAATATTTTCTTTTAAAAACTTTTATCAGTGCTATTATTAGCTCTTATAGTCTCTTTTTTATCATCATTTTTTATTAGTACTGATATAGGGTAGATTTATCAGTGTTTTTTAGTGCTGTTAAAAGTCCCCCTTTTATCAGTGCTTTCTGATTAGCACTGATAAAACCTGAGCACTTCCCTTACCTGCATTTGTGGTAGTTCATGAGACCTCTGTAACATCTTACATCTTAAGATGAGGGTCAAACAGTAGTGTTCAAGGCTAGGGAAGAACAAGGTCGACCAGGGAATGAAGTTAGTGATTTAAGGGAAGATATATAAGAAAATTACAAATAACCCAAAACGAACCTACTTATGAAATGGTGGAAGCTGAATTTACCATATAAGAACTAGATGAAGAGTTTGATAAGATTTATTAAAGAAACATCAATGTTAGTATCAATAAAAAACAATCAAATTGGATTGACACCAAAGATCATATTCTTTTCCATTGGTTCAATGAATACATTATCAACTTTGAGGAGTACCTCAAGACCTAGGGAAAGATGGATACTCTCTTTAAGGATCTCATCCATGAAGATACTAAATGGGATAAGTTTCACCTTGATTGGAAATTCATAAGGATCCATGGTTCCAATATTTTTTGTCTTATTTGGGATGGTTCAAAGTCTTTCATTATGGTCTAATCTCTCACTGTTTGTGGCTCTCGCAAGAGTGGTGGGGCACTCCCCTCATTTTTATTAGATCTATCTTGATTTGGTTTCTCCGGTCATATTTGAAGGTAGAGGGATGGCTCAATTCTATCTCATGACCATGTAGGTAGAGGCAGCTTAAAGATCGAGGGGTAGCCAGGATAGGCTTCTTCATCCCCAGATCTCTTCATATTTGGGCACTCCTCAGTGTTTGTGTGATGTTCCTTGGATTCTTCATGTGACAGAAGTTTGGTTTGCGGATGGTGGCTAGTTCGTCGAGTGGTGTTCATCTGGCATCCCTCCTAAGTAGTGATGTTTGGAGTTCAGGTGGCGGACTGGTTTTCTTCATGCGATGGTGTTTGGAGGTCATGTGCCAATGATTGCCGAGCGAAGTTTGTGCTTGTGGTGGCTCTTTAGACACTTCTAATGAGGGATGGAATGGATGATTCTGGTTAGTCACCAACATCTTTATTTACAGCGGTAGTGTGACTATGATGGACAACAACATAGACTGAGGATGAATCGAGTGGGTTTTTCTTTTCATGAGACTTTGTTTGTCAATTGTTATAGTTGTAGTACTCCAGAGTACTTTACTGTTGATGGGTTTAGGTGTAGTTTGGTAGGAATATGCACTGATTTGGGATAGTTTTTTTGATTGGGTTATAAAGGTCTCTCTGGGCATGGGATTTTTCTTCATTTCATTTGGTTAACAGTGCGTGTAGCACCCAAAACATTTTATGATATGTTTCTCTTAGATACATTTGAGTCATAGCCTATATTTCATAAAGCACTGACTTTCTTTGAAACAACACTTGGTTATTTAGGAGATAGTCATAGCCTAGCCATTAAACTTAAATTTTCCACTTGTGTGTTTTGAATTTTGAAAATATTACATACACGGTTTTGTTTATGATGATATTTAGATTATGATAGATTTAACTTTATTTTTTTGGTGAATAGTAACTTACCCTTATGAATAGTAACCCACCCTTATGAATAGTAACTTACCCTTATGAATTTTAATATGACTCTTATGAATTGTATTCACACCCATGAATGTATAAATAAATTTAGGCACCTTAAAATGAAGATGAATAATTTAAGTGTTTATATTTTTCGATAAAATAATGATTTTAATTAAATATTAAAATAATCATATTTAGAAAATTATTTTTGAAAAATGGACTTCATATTTTCATTCTACATGTTGAAAACTTTTTAGGGTGATTTTTTGGGATTTATCTGAAATAATTGAATTTTTTATGAATAGTAACATGCGATAATTCACAATAGATGATAAATAAGAGATTTATCGAGTCATTGATGATGATATGATGATGTCAGCCCAATTAGTTCGAATTCACAAGCATTTATTACTGTTCTTGGTCATGGAATACTTACTATTCCTTGTCTTGTGAAGAAATAATAAACTAATGATTAAACAATTATGAAAACCCTCCTCTCCTCCACTATATAAATCACCCCTCACCCCTCTTCCTCCGACACCACTCAAGATTCAATCCTTTCCTAAACTCAGCTCAAATAGCTCCCTAACCTCCTCCCCCACGTCCAATACCTTTTGGTCTCACCAAAATGCCAAAATAAAAGGTCTTAAGGAGTTTTTCAAAGACGAGTACTCAAGAGGTGAACCTCTCTTCCTTTTTATTTCAATTACTTTTACAAGTTCCATTATTTTGTTCTATCTTCTCACCTCACCTCTTCCAAATGCCGTGATAATTCTAGTAACATACATGTACTGAATTTTTTTTGTGCTAATGGACTATTTCATTATAATCTTTCTTTTTCCCTTTCTTTTATACAATAAATGCAAGCACCGTCCGAGATGTGTTAATTTATCACACTCAAGGAAGACGAGTTTTCAATTGTCATTACTATCTTCAAGACTGGTCATTAAACCTTTTAAATGGTTGAACTAGGTCATAATATATGTATTTTACCATATTTAATATTCTGTAATCCTTACACACTCATAAAATGAAATAATAATACAAAACAAGTTCATTGTGCACAAAACTGCCAAGCCAAATCCAAGGGTTTATCATTAACTCATTGAATGATTCATCCTCATGGTATATAGTCAGAATCATTATAAGATCATTTATATATATATAATTTCATTAAAATATATATTAATAATTCTGGATGTTTAACCACATTTCAAATGAACTTCCATTCATGAATACAAGTAAACAAATCATGAAACCAAGTAAAAAAATGCTTCCAAAAAAATAAAATTGAATCTCTTAAACCCATGAAAAAGGACATTAATGAACTTAATAAGGTTATAACATATCAATTAAATGTTTATGAGGTTATGGAATTATTAATTAATGAAACTAAATTTGATTATTCAGGTTGTTAAGAACAATCAATAACACCTTCAAGCATAAGGTAAGAGATCCTCTCTCTCACTTTTTTTCAAGAATCTCTCCTATGTTGTGATCTTTTATTTTTAATACCTAATGATGATTTATGTCTTCAATACTCCCCCATACTTCCCTTATGATATATAAATAATTGGATACCCCTTTACCTCTCATTAAGAACTCTCAGGAACACTCAATACCATGCCGAAATGTTTGTAAAGGGTTTCTCATCACACTTTCATTTCCGTGAGATTTCCATTGTTTTCCAATTATTTATTGTATGTGGTATATGTGTACTTATATTTGATATATAATAACAGGATTATATTTATATTCATGGTATTCAATGACTCCCTTTAGGGTTCTTAAGTTCTGGTCATATGATTTGACTGATTACATTGTGGTAAGAGACTTTGTCTCAACTGTTATTTTATTGTGACTAACTTTGTATTGTGAACCTCATAATTATTATGTGGTGTACCTACTAACCATTTGAGATAAATTTACATTTAAAATTATATTTATATTAAATATCCACAATCTCATATCATGGATATGTTTGTTTTCAAAACAATATATCATTTTACATACGGTGTTTATTTGGAAAGTAATTTTAACTATGGAAATATTGATGAATCCGTATACTCTACTCTATACGGATATTAAAAAAGAATATCTATCTTTTATTTAATAAATGTATAAGAAATTAGTTGGACATGAAGTGGCGAGTGAGGCTTGCTATAGCCCCTCGATGCATCAGTAGGTCTCATGAGACAAATCAGTTGGCGACAAACCCTTCAAGTTTGTTTCCAAAAACCAGACGAGTTTCTACCCATAGAACTAAACCATTTTTATGGTATTATGGTATAACATGATAGATTCAGGACATAAAATTAATAATAATTATCTTTATTCACTATAATTTATTACTATCCATGAGGTTTTCACTATGACAAAATCTGTGGATGCAGTTTCATTCTCAGTTTATTAATGACGTGAGTTTTTCATTTATTCACTATGCCATATTGATTATGTCCAATTTTTTACAATTAAATTATTATTGATTCTTTATTCCACTATTTGTAACCCTTAATGAGAATTTTATCTCACCCCTTTCATTGTTTACTTTCAACAGGTGATGAAGATTAGATCATTTATTGAGTTCTTGTGGTTGTAGTCTTTAGTTTTTGTTATGTATCGTATTTTATAACCTTTTCCAATGTAATTTGAGTTACATATATGTATCTAGTTTCTTCAAGAATAATAAACTGATCATTCCTTTAATATTTTCATTCCTTCTTACCATTCCAATGTACTTGGTAATGCAATGGCTCCGGTCTAGAGGGGTCAGAGTATTACAGTTGGTATCAAAGGAAGTTTAGTAGAAAAATTGGAAACTAGAGTAGGAAATGTATAGTAGGGGACGTAGCCCTAAGGTATTATTTGATGATAAATGTACAATAATATCCTAGTATTTTGGTAAGGAATAGATTATGTTAGTCCTTCTATTAAATACATCCCTGTCTGGATACGAGCAGGTTGAGGTGGCTCTGGCACAAATGTACCTAGGAGTGAAAGCTCTGACAAGGAGTTTTGGGCTTAACCCAGGGTATCCTGGTACACAACAATGGGCCTTACTGCACTCTTAGTTAAAACACTCCTGGGGGATATTCTCAGTATAATTCATATTTTCTTTATAAGACATTATTAAGGATTGAAATATAAATTATTCCTTAAAGAAACCATTTTTCTGATTATGGGATTACCCATGTGTAGGATCTCAATTTATGTTAAGTATTTAGTTAAGTTAAGATTATACATTATGATTTATACCCTAAAATAGTGTGTGAAATTATTTAGAAATGGCATCTAACGGAAGAAGGAGAATCAATACTTGTGGCAAAGATACTGATCTCCCCACTGAGCTAGTCAACACAGTCAATGTTGGAGTAAATCAGATCATGACCATATTGGGACAACTTACTCAGGTTGTAATGAATAACCATTCCACACCTGTGTTGGATAGTTTCATGTGAAAAAATCCCCCCATCATTCATCAGGACTACTAATTCATTGGTTTCTAAGTAATGGATCAATTCCCTTGAAAATATATTCATGGAATTAAGATGCAATGAAAATGAAAAGGTAGTACTAGCTATATATTTTCTCAAGGGCGATGTTGATCAATGGTGATCCTTGATTCAGAATACCATGAAGGAAGAAGAAATAGATGTTATGGAATGGTGGAATTTTAAGGAAATATTCTTTGAAAAATATTTCCCTTGTGAGCACTGAACTGAAATGAAGAGAAAATTCTGTAGCTTAAAGAAAAGGGAAGAAGAAAGTGTTGCAAAGTATGAGGATACCTTCATAAGGCTAGCTAGGAATGCCATATATTACGTACATGACTCGACAGTCAAGATTGATCATTTCTTTGATGGTCTTAAGCCAAGTCTTCAAAGGGCACTGGCTTCTCAAACATTTTTATCATATGATGAAGTTGTATCAAGTGACATCAAAACAGAGAAGGAATTTGCTAGATCAATTTTTTTCAAGGGAAACCAAGATAAAAAGTGGTACTCTAATAACCAGGGGAAAGGTGAAGCACCAAAGAAGAACAAAGGAATGAAAAAATTACCATTATATGAGAAATTTGGAAAGAATCATATAGGGAAATGCTTGAAAGGCATGGGAGTATGCTATAAGTGTGGAGAAAAGGATCATCTATATCATGAATGAAAGGGGAAGAAACAATTTGATGATGTTCAATGATATAATTGTAGAGAGATAGAAAAATATGCAAATGAGTGTCCTAAGCAGCAAGGAAACATGCCTAAAAAAATCCAAGAGAGAAAGGGATAGCTTATAAGATTACAACCGCTGAAGTTAAATTTCTTAATGATGTGGTGGAAGGTACTTTAATTGTTTTCTCAAACTTAGCCAACAATTTATTTGATTCTAGATCATTGAATTCATTTATATCTTTCAATTTTTCTAAGAAAATTAGACATGTCAAATTTGATTTAATAAAGGATTTACCAGTCAAAACTCATAGGGGATGCATCATTACAAAAAAGGCATGTCAACTAGTCCCCCTCATGACACATAAACGTGCTTTAGTTTCTAAACTCATCATCATACCAATGACTAACTTTGATATAATTCTCGGTATGAATTGGCTGTCAAACTATGATGTGAAGATTTATTGCAAGAAAAGGAAGTTACAATTTTTTAAAATGGTGTAGAATCTCTTATCTTTATAGAGGAGACCTCACCATATGATTCTTATCTAGACCCACCCATAGTAGCTCTATTTAATTCAATTCTTGGAGAGGAAGAGAACCCAATATCTATGGGTGAGGAAATAAATATTCAAACTGAACATGTGAAAACAGTGAAAGAATACATTGATGTGTTTCCAGAGGATTTACTTGGACATCCTCTAGAGTGGGTAATTGAGTTTTATATCGACTTAATTCCTAGTGAAAGACCTATATCAAATACCCCCTATAGAATAGCCACTATAGAGTCAATAGAGCTAAAGAAACTACTAGAGGAGTTGAGTGACAAAGGATTTATTCGACCTAGTGTTTCTCCATGGGGATCCTCAGTCTTGTTTGTCAAAAAGAAAGATGTATCCATGAGGCTATGCATTTATTACAAGGAAATCAATGCTATTATAATAAATAATAAGATACTCTTCCCTGGATTGATGATTTATTTTATCGACTTCATGGTGCTCAATAATTTTCAAATATTTACCTTCGATTCGGATATCATCAACTTTGTGTGAGGAAGGAAGATATTTTGAATACAACATTTATAACCAGGTATGTGCATTACGAGTTTACAATGATGCCTTTTGGACTAACAAATGCACCATCTATTTTCATGGATTTGATGAGTAGAGTTTTCAAGGAATATCTTGATAACTTTGTTGTGGTATTCATCGATAATATCCCAATATACTTAAAAATCTATGAAGACCATGAGGATCACTTGCAGATTATTCTGAAAACTCTTAAAAGAAATGAATTATATGGGAAGTTTAGAAAGTGCGAATTCTGGATTCAATCATTTTATTTTATAGGTCATATTGTCTCTAAGGATGGAATCCTAGTTTATCCTACAAAGACAAAGGAAATCCAAGATTGGACCATGCCAACAAACATAACCGAGGTATTTAGTTTTATTGGATTAGTAGGTTACTATCGGCGTTTTATTCAGAATTTCTCCCTACTGGATAACCTGCTACCAAGCTCACATGTAAAGGAGTTAAGTTTGTGTGGACAAAAGAATGTATAGAATGCTTCAATGAATTGAAATGAAGATTGTTCAATGCTCCAATTTTGACTCTTCTATCTAGAAGTGATGGATTTTTAATATACAATGATGCATCAAAGAATGGCCTAGGTTGAGTCCTTATGAAAAATGGTAAAGTTATTGCTTATGTATCAAGGCAGTTGAAGTCTCATGAGAAAAATTATTCAACACATGATCTTGAGTTAGCAGCTGTAATATTTTCTCTGAAGATATGGAGACATTATCTTTATGGTGAAAAGTGTGAGATATACACAAATCACAAGAGTTTGAAATACATTTTCACACAAAAAGAAATCAACATGAGGCAAAGGAGATGGCTTGAGTTACTCAAAGATTACAATTATTCAATACACTACCACCCATGAAAGGAAAATAAGGTGGCAGATGTATTAAGAAAGAAAGATCATGGACTTCTAACTCAAATGAGGATTGAGAGAGATCTTATATTCATGGATCTACTAAAGATAGATATGAGAATTGTTAAGGAAGAGGAAACATCTTTCCTCTCTAAAA
Source organism: Viscum album (assembly GCA_963277665.1). NCBI lineage: Eukaryota > Viridiplantae > Streptophyta > Magnoliopsida > Santalales > Viscaceae > Viscum > Viscum album. The sequence goes on along the minus strand of OY728133.1, from coordinate 1,942,777,146 downwards.
TGATTGCTAAACCATAGTTACTAGGGAAGATAAAAATATCTCTATCTGATGATGAAAATATACACAAGAAAATTATTGCTATTAAGGATGGGAGATTGGTAGATTTCGTGTATGAAGAAGGAGTTCTGAAGTTTGGGAAGAGGTTATGTGTTCCATCAGTACCTGAGCTAAAAAGGGAACTATTATACGATGCTCATAGATCAAATTTCTCTACACCCAGGTAGCACAAAGATGTATAGAGATCTAAAGGAATATTTCTAGTGGGATAATATGAAGTAGGAAATTGATGGCTACGTGTCAAGGTGTCTAGTTTTTCAACAAGTGAATAAAGAAATAAAACATCCTAGAGGAGTGATGCAACCTATACCTATTCATATGTGAAAGTGGGATAACATTATGATGAATTTTTTCACCAGACTACCAAGGACACCTAGAAGGAATGATTCAATATGGGTAATTGTTGATCGTCTCACAAAATGAGCATATTTACTTCCTATAAGAGAGGATTTGCCACTTGAGTGCCTGGAAAGACTTTATATTAATGATATTGTAAGACTTCATGGTGCACCTATATCTATTGTGTCCGATCAAGATCCCCAGTTTACATCAAAATTCTGGAAAGGTCTCTATAGGGATTTGAATAATGAGCTTCATATGAGTACTGCTTATCACCCCCAAAATGACAAACAGTCTCAAAGGACTATTCAAACACTAGAAGAAATTCTGAGATCATGCTCTCTTGACTTCCATGGTATGTGGGATTAATACTTTCCATTGGTGGAATTTTCCTACAATAATAGTTTCCATTATAGTATTCAAATGGTTCCTTATAAAGAATTATATGGAAAGGCATGTCGAACTCCAACTTGTTGAGATGAAGTTGGTGAGAGGAAACTTATAGGCCCAGAACTTATTGAAGAGACCACGACAAAGGTGAAGAAAATACTCACCCATATTAAAGTATCCCAAAGTAGGCATAAGAGTTATACTGACAAATAGAGAAAGGATTTGGAATTCCATGTGAGAGATCATGTCTTTATGAAAGTATCTCTATGGAAGGATGTCTTAAGGTTTGGTAAGAAAAAAAATTGAGCCCCCAGTACATCAGACCATTTGAAATTCTGGAAAGAATCAGAGATTTAGCTTATAGTTTAGCAATGCCTCCAAGTCTCTCCAAAGTTCATGATGTGTTCCATGTGTCATTGTTGAAGAAATACATGCCAAACCCAATGCATGTACTCTCCTATGAAGAAATAGAACTGGAACCTGATTTGTCATACTGTGAAGAGCCTATCGAGATCCTTGACACAAGGGAGAAGGTATTGAGAAATCAGACAACTCATCTAGTAAGGGTTCTATGCAAAAACCAGAATATGGAGGAAGCAACATGGGAACCTGAGGATGTTATGAAGAAGAACCACCCATATCTTTTTGGTGGGCTTTATAAATGAAAAATTTCAAGGATGAAATTTCTGAAGGAGGGAATAATGTAGCACCCCAAACATTTTATGGTATGTTTCTCTTAGATACATTCAAGCCATAGCCTATATTTCATAAAGAACTAAGTTTTTATGAAACAACACTTGGTTATTTAGGATATAGTCATAGTCGATCCATTAAACTTAATTTTTCCACTTGTGTGTTTTGTATTTTCAAAATCTGACATACACAGTTGTGTTTAGGATGATATTTAGAGTCTGATAGAATTAACTTAATTTTTTGGTGAATAGTAACTTATCGTTATGAATAGTAACCTACCCTTATGAATAGTAATTTACCCTTATGAATAATAATATGAATCTTATGAATGGTATTCACACCCATGAATGTATAAATAAATTTAGGCACCTTAAAAATGAAGATGAATAATTTAAGTGTTTATATTTTTCTATAAAATAATGATTTTAATTAAATATTAAAATAATCATATATAGAGAATTATTTTTGAAAAATGGACTTCATTTTTTTTATTCTACACGTCGATAAATGGATAGGGTAAATTTTTGGGATTTATCTGAAATACATGAATTTTTTTTGAATAGTAAAATGCGACAATTCACGATAAATGCTAAATATTGAATTTATTGAGTCATTGATGATGATATTATGATGTAATCCCAATTGGTTCTAAGTCACATGCATTTATTACTATTCTTGGTCATAAAATATTTACTATTCCTGGTCTTCTGAAGAAATAATAAACTAATGATTAAAAAATTATGAAAACCCGCCTCTCCTCCACTATATAAATCACCCCTCACCCCCACTTCCTCTCACACCACTCAAGCTTGAAGCATTGCCTAAATTCTACTCAAATAGCTCCCTAACCTCCTCCCCCACTTCTAATGCCTACTGGTGTCACCAAAAGGCCAAAATCAAAGGTCTTAAGGAGTTTCTCAAAGAAGAGTACTCAAGAGGTGAACCTCTCTTCCTTTTTATTTCAATTCCTTTTACAAGTTCCATTATTTTGTTCTATCTTCTCACCTCACCTCATTAAAATTACATGATAATTCCAGTACCCTACATGTACTGGATTTTATTTGTGTTAATGGAATATTTAATTATAATCTCTCTTTTCCCACTACTTTTATACTATAAATGCAAACATCGTATGAGATGTGTTAATTTATCACACTAAAGGAAGATGAGTTTTCAATTTGCATTACTATCTTCAATAATGGTCATGAAACCTTTTCAATGGTTGAACCAGGTCATAATATATGTATTTTATCATCTTTAATATTGTGTAATCCTTACACACTCATAAAATGGAATAATAATACAAAAACAAGTTCATTGTGCACAAAACCGCCAAGCCAAATCCAAGGGTTTATCATTAACTCATCGAATGATTCATCTTCATGGTATATAACCAGAATCATTATAATATCATTTATATATCTATAATTTCATTAATAATATATATTAATAATTATGTATGTTTAACCACATTTCAAATGAACTTCCATTCATGAATACAAGTAAACAAATCATGAAACCAAGTAAGAAAATGCTTCCAAAACAATAAAATTGAATAGGTTAAACGCATAAAAAATTCCATTAATGAACTTAAAAAGGTTATAAAATATCAATTACATGTTTATGAGATTCTTTAATTATTAATTAATGAAGATAAATTTGATTATTCAGGTCATTAAGAACAATCAAGAACACCTTCAAGCATAAGGTAAGGGATCCTCTCTCTCACTTTTATTCAAGAATATCCCCTATGTTGTGCTCTTTTATTTTTAATACCTAATGATGAGGTATGTTTTTTAACATCCCACATACTTCAATTATGATATATAAATAATGGGATAACCCTTTACCTCTCATTAATCCCTCTCAAGAACACTCGTTACCATGCCAGAATGTTTGTAAAGCGTTTCTCATCTCACTTTTATTTCCGTGAAATTTCCACTGTTCACCAATTATTTCTTTTATGTGGTATAAATGTACTTATATTTGATATATAATAACACTATTATATATATATTTATGGCATTAAATGACTCGCTTGAGGGTTATTATGTTCTGGTCATATGATTCGACCGATTACATTGTGGTAAGAGACTTTGTCTCAACTACTATTTTGTTGTGACTAACTTTGTATTGTGCACCTAATAATCCTTATGTGGTGTACCTACTTCACATTTGAGATAAATTTTCATTAGAAATTATATTTATATTAAATATCCATAATCTCATATCATGGATATGTTTTTTGTCTAAACTGTATACCACTTTACATATGATGTTTATTTGGAATGTTATTTTAACTATGGAAATATTGATGAATCCCTATACTCTGCTCTATACGGATATTGAAAAAGCATATTTATCTTGTATTGAATCAATTTATAAATAATTATTTGGAAATTATGTGGTGGTTGGGGCATGATATATCCCCTCAATTCATCGGTAGGTCTCATGAGATAAATCAGTTGGCAATAAACCCTTCGAGTTTGTTTCCAAAAATCAGATGGGTTTCTACCCATAGAACTAAACCATTTTTACAGTATTATGGTATCATGTTCCAGATACCTGACATCCAATTAATAATCATTCTATTTATTCATTATCAGTTATTACTATCCATGAGGTTTTCACTATGACAAAATCTATGGATGCAGTTTCATTCTCAGTTTATTAATGGCATGATTTTTTCATTTATTCACCATGCCATATTGATTATGTAAAATTGTTTACAGTTTAGTTATTATTGATTCATGATTACACTATTTTTAACCCTTACTGAGTATTTGAGCTCACCCCTTTAATTTTTTACTTTCAACAAGTGGTGAAGATAAAATCATTTATTGAGTTCTTGTGGATGCAGTCTTTAGTTTTTGTTATGTATCGTATTTTGTAACCTTTTATAATGTAATTTGAGTTACATATTTGTATCTAGTTTCTTTAAAACTACTAAACTGATCATTCCATTGGTATTTTCATTCCTTATAACCATGCAAATGTACTTAGTAATGCACCGACTCCGGTTTAGAGGGGTCGGGGTGTTACAACGCAACTTCTTATAGGTACTAATGGGTGGGAGTCCTTAAAAGAGGGATGGGTGTGCTGACACCCATCATTTGCTATATATAACCATTATTAATGGATGTATGGGTACTTGAATTGATTTTTCATAGTGATTTTGGTCTTCCCTTTCATTGCATCAGGTTGACATTGAAATGATTTCCTCACAAGCTTCGTTGGGTGGGCAGATCAAAAGAGGGATAGGTGTGCTATCTAGCATCTAGTCCTCCCACCATATTTCAGTGTGATTGGGAGGGGTTCTCTACCTCATTGTGTTGGAATAGCATAACCCAACTTCTTGTCAGGGGGAGTGATGTATCATTATTGACCATTCTCACTACTACATTTTTTTCAGGGTGGGGGAAATAAATTTTTTTCTTTTGCTCATCTTGACATTTGTTTCCCATTGAATATTCGAAACCATTTTCAATTATACAAGTCAGGATTTTTTGGCACCTTTTCCTTTTTGGTTGTAATGGGTTTCCTCTTACCCCATTATTCAAAATAGGGTGTCTTGTTATTTAATTTAATAAAGAGGGTTTGACCCTCAACTTGTTAAAAAAATAGTCCCACCTCACTTTATCACCCCTTCCATTTATAGTCACCCAATACCATCATTAGTATTGTTGACTTATGGTGATTAATTTCACCACTATTTCAATCTTCCCCTATAAATTTCCCTCATTTATTTTTGGTTTTATGGTCCATCATGGTTTGACCTCATTAAGGCTCTCGTATGTCTTTTAATTATGTTGTACATACATCTAGTTTTTTGGGTACATAAATCAATGAAAACCCAACCAAAAAATCATCCTAGTTGGTGGTGAATAAAAACATATCTTGTGTTCTTCCCTTTTACTTCCTCCTTCTAATGAATTCATCTAAATTATTGGGTGTTTATCAGCTGGTCATTTTCAACATTTGGTATCCAAGGGAGGTTGGCTTGATACATGATGCCAGACTCCGAGCCATCATCCCCTTGATGCTCCAGGACATCATCAACACATACCATATTCCTTGTTGAAGGTAACAATGACCCTCTGGTGGTACATAGAATGGTGAATGGGGTCAAGGGATTAATGAAATATCCAATTATCATGAATAAAATAGTAGAGTCTTATCCTTTATGATGAAGGTTATGCTCCAAGCATGTGGACTCTGGGATGCCACCGACATCGGTAATGCTGAAGTATAAGAAGATTAAACGATGTTGGTGGACATATAGTGTGTTATATCACAGGAGATGATCTCTATACTCTCCATCAAGTCAAGTTCGCAGAAAACATGTGACATTTTCAAGACCATTCACATTATTATTGATCAAGCCTTCCAGGTCAATGCGCAGAAGCTTTACAAGGTTTATGAAGAAATTGATTTATACAATAGAGAATCAGTGGATGACTTTGTGATGTGGATCACCAGTTTGGTTAATCAAATCAAAATCGTCGGTGATCCAGATCCTCAATGTAAGGTCACTGAGAAGTATATTCACATCAACCCGTCTAGTTCTCCTAAATTTCTATTTCAATTGAGATGATACTTGACATATCAATGCCCTTTTTGGATGAGGTAACAAAGAGAATCAAAGTGAAAGATGACCATTTTGATATGGTTCCCACCACCAATGTTAGAGGGAGGCTTCTTCTCCCCAAGGATTAGTGGGTTGCATGGATGAAGGAGTAGTAGATGAGGGAGGAATCCTGCAATGACTACAAGTCCAGCAACCAGTGCTACTAACTACCCTAAAAAAAGACCGATGGTATAAATGGTGAAAATGGAAAGGATGACTCAAAATATAGTGACGGTCATGATGTCTCAATTAAAAAAAATCCATAACTATGGATGAATGGGCCATTAGGTCAAATATTTCTACAACTGGCTGCAAAGGATAAGGCCCTTCTAACCCAAGGTGTCAATGACAATCCCACTCTTCTTATAGTAAGGGTATGCACTTTGGTGCCAAATTCCACACCACTATAATCCACCATTTATCACGACCCATCCCCTGGGGCCCATGCTGTGACTACCCCAAGCCCACCTCCCAAAGGCCAGGAGTTGGTGACTAGTGGTGAAGGCATTATCGCACCAGTGAGAGGCATTTTCTTGAGTACCAGTACACACACACACAACTCCCAGCCAAAGGTACTAGAAATTAAAATCCAAGGAAACCATGAATGAAACCCACTAAGTAAAAGACAAACAGAGTACAACGAAAATTAAAATACATAATGAAAACCCGGGCTGGTATAAAATCCCCCCAAAAGAAAAATAGAACAAAATTAAAACTCTAAGTCCCTGAAGCTCATCCTACAGGAAGACTACCTACAGGGTTGGGGAAAGGTCGATGCCTGAAGCTGTGAAAGTAAACATCATCTCTCTGATCTAACTGAACACCCCCATGCCCTAGTCTGCCTCAGAATCCATCAAAGCTTTAGTCGTCTTCACAAGACATGACATGTGTGAGAAAAATCCTGTGTAGGGGTGAGTAAAACAATACTCATAAGGGGACCCCAAAACCATAAAGGTAAAGCACAAGTGAAAACCCAAAAAGGAATGCATAGTTAGCTCAACTCGAGTATATTCCCATACATATACCATGAACATCCAGATATACTCATCTCAACCACTAAGAATCACAAGGTCCAACCATATTTCCAGTACCAGGATTCTCACTGAAGGCTTAAGGTGTAACATATAAACCAGAAGTACATGATCCATGAGCTCACCATCCTTGATGGCCCCATCTAAGGGATACACTCCATCAGTTATTAACATACCATTCCTAATGGTACGTCTGAGAGAACATTTTCCATAGAGAACATTCTACTAGGTCCAACTCTAGTGCCCGACACTAGAGGTCTGGTCATCACAACCTTGATCTCGATGCAAGACTATGGATACCTAGGTGAAGAGGCCCGCTCCTCTTTACTACGCTCAGTTGAGGGAGCATTGCTCTAGACTAACCTGTGATACCTCAGTCACTTCTATAAGGAGTGACCCATGCCTCAGTATATCGAGGGAGTACTAACTCTTATCTAGGTATTGTTTTCATCAAGTGGATGAGTCCTATACTCTCTACTGTGTCCAACAGCCAAGGGGTCTCCATCTCTAATCAAGGATCCACACCCTACTCGGTAGGGGAGTACTACTTAGTGACTAGAGGACCCGTGCCCTAGTACGACAAGGGAGTAACAACTCTATCAGTTCTGGTGTGGAGGACCCATGCCCTGGTACGACATGGGAGTACTGAATCCTATAATAGAGGACCCGTACCATACCTAGTAGAGGAGTGCTGACTCTATCCAATCACATGTGGAGGACCAACGACCTGAAACAGTAGGAGAGCACCGAATCCTTTATTTTGTTCACTATGAGGGACCCACTCCCTAGTACGTTAGGGGAGTACCGACCCCTAGCTAGAGAACTCTCTCCCTAGCATGGTAGGGTTGTACCAACTCTACCGTAGCACTACATAAGTAGGACCCGCACCCTGGACCGGTAGGAGAGTACTGACTCCTACAATAGAGGACCCACTCCCTACCTGGTAGGGAAGTACCAACTCTATATGTGTTAGGAATAGAGGACCCACACCCTAGTCCAATAAGGGAGTGCCAACTCCAAGGATATAGGAATAAGGAGTACTCGCTCCTTGAGTTATCAAGGGAGTAACTGTTCTAACATCTCAACAAAAGAATCACCCTGATTCTACTCAAAATCTATCCATACCGGGAGGGCCTACCCTTCCAATCAAAGAGTTCATCCCCTAAATTTCTCAAAAACTCACTTAGATTATCTCCAAAGGACTGTATCATCACAAGGGTCCCAACCCTGCAGATGGACCGTAAATCAAAGGCTCCGATTGAAAGTTACAGGCATTTTTTTGGAAATGGGACTGGTTGGGTCCGAGTCCGGACTGACCCGACCTAGACTAAGGCCCACAGACTCGACTTGGGTCTGACCTAGCCCGAACCAGCTGGGCCTGGCCCACTGGGCCATGGGTTTGGCCCACTAGGCTGCGGGTCCGACTCACTAGGTTGCGGGTCCAGTCCACTGCCGGCCCGGCCTGGCTGGCTGGGCGTGGCCCGCCAGCACAAACCAGCCTGCATCGTAGTGGGATGGTTCCTCCAGAATGGACACGACATAATCATGTACTCTTTCCCCCAGGTGGCGCCAGATGGCACCGCCACCCCATCCAACCAGTCTGCATCAGCGGACTAGAATTGTCGTATGTGGCCCGGAAGAGTGCATTTGGTCACCCGACATCGCCGCGGTCAACACAGCGGTTCGCTGCATCCAGAAACCCCATAGTAGATGCTACAGGTTTTCTCAACCTCCGCTGCAGGTGACCAGTCTCCATCGTACCGGTGCGCAGCTGGTGCCGCCAGCGCCACCCCCAATGCACTGACTGGTTATTCTGTGGACCACCGGACGCGCTCCAGTGGTCCGTTCTTAGAACCAGAAGGAGACCTGTGATCCTTGCATTTCGTTCTTCACTTCTAAGGGCTCAAAACGTCATTGTGATCCCATATTCTAGAAAGCACTCAATTTTTGGTATCTCATTCACTGCCTCGATCTGTCTGTCATCATAGTTGGTCACTCCTCCATCGTCATTGCACTAAGGGCAGTTGTGAAATGAATGACCACTCATCGTCCCACAAAGAATGCGAAGAACGCAGGAAGAAGGAAGGGGAAAATACAAACAAAAAAGATAATAATGAACCTCCACCGTCATTTATCATGGAATTATTCCCCTCTTGTTAGAAGGTTTAGATGAAGCAAAATAAAAACATGGTAAAAAAATGGAATATTAATTCCCCAAGAACAAGTCCATTACGAAACCTCCTCCAAGAATGAAGATATGTGGGTCAACTAGTGTGAGTTGATCATCATTTTTCCTTAAATTTAAGAATGGGGAAAAAAATAAAGCACTACCCCTACCTTGATTCAGTTCTTTCACTGACGAAGAACGTATCCACGTTGTCATCATTCGTCTATGCTTGATCTGATTCCTTGTTGGCGATCATCGATCTCTGGTCTTGGTTATGTTATCCAAAGGAATCTTTGCCACTTCTCAATTCACCGACATTAATTTTTGGATGGGATTCCTCTCCTTCCTTAGTCGTTTGCCAAAAAATTCTCCAAGGATTCTCAGTAAAATCCAGTATCCACACCCCCGAACTTGGATCCTTTCTAAGCCATTAAATGACAAATCGTGATTTAGAGTTTTATATTACACTACATTACAAAGTAATTACACTGTTTCATTAGTGAAACAACATTTTGGTTTCGTTGTGTTACACACTTTTTCGCTGCAACAACTATGAGAGTTCAAACAAAAATAAAATAAAAAAGTTTATTTTATTTTAATTTTTTCTTAAAAGTCAAAAAATGGTCTTTTCTAGTCAACCCGCGCCGATCAATGTTGAGTCCATTCATAGTTAACGCTGCCATTCCAGATGCAACGGTGCCATCAGATTTTCAATCTAGGAACCCATTTAGAAGTTGTCAAAACCTCGCACCCGTTTCATTTTAATTCACTAAAATACTCAAAAACTAACTTTCACCATTAACCCATGCTAGTAAAAGATAAGCTCCGCCTAAGGGAAACATTCCGTAACAAGCTCAATGTTACTCTCAAATTTCCAATCCGAGTTACCATTTAGAAGTTATAAGGATTTGAAAATAAAATAATTGTTACTTAATTATTTTATTTACGGCCAAAAACTAACTTCCATTGTTGGCCCGCACCAGCCAACATTTGGACCTTTCTAGGAAAATCCTGCCATTCTGAGTTCGACGGCTCCCTTAGATTTTTGATCCAAGCACCATTTCAAAAGATATAAAAATCCTGCTCAGATGTTTAATTAAAAAACTTTTAAAAAGTTTGAAAATACATTCTAGACACTCTGGGTATCAGAATTATAATCCATATAAGAGCCTAGTCTTGTAAAAAATCCCATTTAAATTTGAAAAAAAATCCATGGAATTCCAGGACATTAAATTATCCCAACCTTAAGAAATTTTTTCCTTGAAAAGAAAAATTCTAAACTCAAGGGAAGTAAACTGAGTTCATCAAGGGTCTCTATGCTGCTTATAAGCATGCACCTTGAGAAACCATCGAGATTGAACACTTTCATGTCAATCTTCTGCTATGTCAACATCGTGCAAAAATAGGCACATGCCAATTTAGCTGCAACAAGTGGGAAAAGAATTGTGTACTCCAATCCATTTTTAGCCATGGGGTCTAGTAGCTCACCCCCACACTAACCTGATGTAGATAAAAACAGAAATCCACATTTCACATCCACCCCTGGATAAATCGTGCTAAATCCTCCACAAGCATTATGTGTTCAAGGATGATGCTAAACACATAGGTGTATTTACGAACGAAATAAGGCCGCCCATGAGTGAACATTGGGTCTTACTGGCCCCTCTATCTACAACCTCTAGCGTCTACACAACTTGATGAAACTGTAACACTTCCATACTCACTAGTGGTATTCCAACTGAGTATGGATGGTAAACAACCATTTCACACCGCGGAAACATCATGGGGTCTAACTTTGCCACCATGGAACATTTCTAAGCCCTCTCTTCTCGAGATTCCACCTTGTACTCCCTAATTTTTCCTTTCACTAGAAGGAAAAACCATTTTCACTATCGTGGAAACACCGCATCCTTTTCCTAATATAGTAAATCCGGGTACAAACAGTAGTAGTCCATACCCATAATGACATCGTAAGGTCTCAACGCCACGACTAAGAGATCTGACCTGCAACTCTCTCCTCCAAGAGTCAGGTCACACTATCACCACCAGTGTTTGATCAATGGGTCTCCTCTAGCTGGAGTCTCTAAGCATGGGGGTCAAGTCCACGGTCTATCCAGAACCTCAAAGTCTCAAACAAAACTTGAGAAAAAGGAGGATTATTAGCACCTGTGTCTATTAAAAAAGGCAGCCAAAGAAAAGTCACAAATCGTACCTCGAATTTATCTTTGAGCTTATTGGTCATAAGCCAAGATTACATGAAGCTATCCTCACCCACGTCCTCCAGCTCCTTGAACCTGGCGCGGAACACCACTTGCTGCTTGTCCAACTCCTTTACCTCGCCCGTCATCTTGCAAAACTCCTTACTCCAAGAGTTGTCTCTGCTAAGGAGGATTTTCTACCTACTACCCCTCAGTGGCATGACGGGTCAGACAATCCCTAGTGAGATTCCCTCAGCTATTGAAAGTGTAACACTACCTCTCCTACAGCTAGCCTGCTCCTTGGCATTGCTCCTGCGCCAGAGACCCATGTGTTTGTTTTCAGGTATGGGTATGCCTCTTATACCGAGATCTTGTCACCTGTCGTATTATAGATCTAGAAGACACATCTACCTTGTGACATCTGATGTAGGTCACATCCATCTTCTCCTCTTCCATATAGCTATCAACCACAAAGGATCACTCCAACACCCCATCATATGTTGAAATGCTAAGGGGTATCACTGATTCCCTAATCTCCTGGCATAGTCTCTAATCGAAGGTCTGTTCCCTAAAGTAAGGGGCCCGCACCATATCATTATTGTAGTGAGAAAGATCCGTGAATCTCGTCATGTTCTCAAGTGCTGTCATTTTTTTGTTCCACTAGGCTAGATACCCTGAGAGGGGGGGGGGGGTGAATTAGGGTATGAAAAATTAAAATGACTGCCCCTTCTGATATTGTTTTGCTGTTAGAAAAAACCATCTTCTCTCTCCTTCCTGATGCAGAGTATGAAAAAACCTTAAAGCATGCACATGACATAGTGATTTTTACTTAGTTCACCCTCACTGGGCTACATCAAAGGAGCATACACCATCAGTGTGACAACATACCAATTACACTATAAGCACACTTTTGTTTACAAGTTCGAAGCAGACTCACTGTCCCTCCTAGTTTACAACCACTCACACTTTGAGAACTCACTGCTCTCTCAACTGAAGTGTGCTCAATTCTTCTTCAGAATATCCACTCACAGTTTATAGACCTGTAGGTCTCTTCATTATCTCTAATGATTTTTTCATCCTTAACTGTTCATATATGCTCTGTTGATTCCCAACTTTCACCCGTAGATGAATCTCACTTTCCACCAGGTGTACTGGGCAACCCCAATTTTTACGCGCAACCCTTACTGCACCTTGCGCGTAATGCCCTTTGCCTTGTGAAAAATATAATTTTCGTGCAACACATCTTTTACACACAGACTCTACACGGCCTTGCGCATAATTTTCTTCTTTTACGTGAAATCCACTTTTCACGCAACACCACTTTTACGCGCAACCTCTGCTTTTCTTGAAAACAGTTCTTTTACGCACAAACTTCTTTTTTTCACACAACTCTCATGTGCACTCAAATTTAGCATGATAGAGAACAGATACTCTCTAAGTCTTGAGCACTACTAAATTAAGGAGTTCACTTCATATTTATAGGCAAAATCAACCCCCGTGCGAAAAAACCTTTCTTCTGCGCATAATCCTCATCGAGTGCAAAAAAACACATCTTCTGCGTCAAACTATATTTTGCGCAACACTCTAATTTTTTGCACACCTCATGACCTTTCCATTTTTCGAACTTCTGATCTTGAAACACCTCTTGCACGAAAAAAACCAATCATCTATTTCATGCACCATGCTAATTTTTCATGCACGACTCTAATTTTTCGCACACCTCTTTCCTTTTTCACGCACCACACAAATTTTTCACACAGGGCACTAATTTTTTGCGCACCTATTTCCTTTTTCGCACACCATGCAGATATTTCGTGCAACAATTTATTTTTTTCCACCTTGTATCTATTCTTTTGTACAGCCTACAGATTTTACATTCCTTTGTCGAGGTTCTTTAATCAAACATGTATAGTCAACAATATATCTTGAACCCAACAAATAAACTTGTAAACACCCTTTGTCAAAAAATAATACAGCATGGTCTGTTTTGTGAACAAACAAAAAAAGGATGCCCACATTTCCAAAAAACACAATCACCTCAAAAATGATTCAATGATACCTTGAGGGATTTTTTCCCAATAGTCATTCTTCCCTCCCATAGGTTCATAAACTTCTGTATATGCGTAGAGCATAAATTCGTCAGGAAGAACTCCTCCGTGAAGAGGTTCTCATAGTCAATCTAGGTGAGGGTCTCCTCATAATTCATTTGGATCAATAAGCTCCACCATCATCCTGCTGAGCCTTCTAGAAGGTTCGTGACCTATACTTCTATCTAGTCAAGATGTATCTTCACTAGGCAGAAGACTCACGTAACGGCCTCAAGCCAATCCTCTTCTACCTGAGGATCTGTCTCACCTCAGAACCTGGGAGGTCTCTAACTCTGGAACTCATGTAGCACACTTATCCTGCACCCATCCTCCTATGGTATTGCTGGAAGAAATTGCTGATCGATGGGTGGCTGCATTGCGGGTGCACCACCCGGAGTTAATGCCAAAAATTCTGTTCCCTGTACTAAAGCCTCTACTCTGGGTGGATCATCATCACAATCACATTGTAGAGTCCTGTCTGTCTGTTGTCAATGTGGAATTCTAAAATATATCAAGATTAACTATGATTAATGAGGATATCTGGAGAGATGACTCAAGAATGACATTGAAAGCACAACCATTCCTACATGACACATGTAGCCTTTATTTCCTAGAAACGAGTGTTTCAATATATCAAGTCAGAAAGTAGGTGTCCAAAGTACTAGCGTATGGATACATAATCCACTGCACCAACAATAGAATCCCTGGCCTGAATGTTTAACTCAAAACACTTAACACTATTTCCCAAAACCAAAAACAATAGACCCCTGGTCTTTGACTTAGAACTTACCACCTCTAATACCAATTTTTCATGACCCATCCCTCGAGGCTCGTTCCGTGCTACCCCAAGACCACCTCCCAAAGTTCAGAGGCTGGAGACTAGCGCCTAAGTTAATATCCCACAAGTGGGAGGAATTTTCTTGATTACCTGTACACACACACACAACTCCCAGCCAAAGTCACTAGAAATTAAAAGCCAAGGAAACCATGCATGTAACCCACAAAGTAAAAAAAACCATAGTACAATGAAAGGTAAAGTATAGGGTGGTAACCTTGGCTAGTATACAATCCCACCAAAATAAAAAGTGAAAATAAAGTAAAGTTCCAAGTCCTTGCAGTTCGTCCGCTGGGAAGCCTACCTTAAGGTTAGGTGAAAGGTAGCTGTCTAAAGCTATAGGAGTACACCTTGTCTGTCTGATCTCACTGAACACCCCCAGGCTGTGGTCCACCCTATACTACATCAAAAAAATTTCATCTTCATAAGGCCTGACATGTGCGGGAAAAATCCCAGGTAGAGGTGAGTAAAACAATACTCTGTAGGGGACCCTAAAACCACAATGGTAAAGAACCAGAGAAAAACCACAATAGGAATGAACAGTTAGATCTACTTGGGTATATTGCCAAACATATACCATGAACATCCAGATATACTCATCTCATCCACTAAGAAGCATAAGGTCCAACCTTATAGCCAGTACCTAGATTCTCAAAGAAGGATGAAGGTGTAACACATAAACCAAGAGCACATAAACCATGAGCTCACCATCCTTGACGGTACCTGTCCAAGGGATACAATCCATCGGGTATAATCCTAACATTCTTAATGGTACATCTAGGAGAAAATGTTCCATTAGAAAAATTATAATAGGTCCAACTCTAGTGGTCGACACTAGAGTTCCAGTCATCACATCCTTGCGCCCGATGTAAGACTATGAAAACCTAAGTGAAGAGGTTTTCTCCTCATCACTGCACTCAGTTGAAGAAGAAATGCTTCAGAATAACCTATAATACCTCAACCGCTATTGTAAAGAGTGGAATGTGCCTCAGTCTGTCAAGGGAGTACTAAATCCTATCTAGGAATTTTTTCCATCAGGTGGATAGGTCTACTCCTCACTATAGTATCCGACAGCTGAGGGATCTCCATCTTCAATTGAGGACCTGCACCCTACCTGGTAGGGGAGTAATACTCAACGACTAGAGGACCTGTGCCATAATACGATAGGGGAGTACCAAATCTGCCAGTTCATGTGTGGAGGACCAATTACCTGGTGTGACAGGGGAGTGCTGACTCATATAATTGAGGACCCACACCCTACCCGGTAGGGGAGTACTAACTCTATTCGATCACGTGTGGAGGACCCACACCTAAAAATAGTAGGGGAGTACTAAATCCATTAGTTTTTTTGCTATGGGGAACCTGCACCCTAGTACATTAGGGGAGTACCGACCCCGGGCTAGAGGACCTGCTCCCTAGCACAATAGGGGAGTACCGACTCTGCCATAACACTGCGTAAGGAGGACCCACACCCAGGAACGATAGGGTAGTACTGACTCCTATAATGGAGGACCATCTCCCTACCCGGTAGGGGAGTATCAACTCTATATTCATTAGGTATAGGGTACCCATTACCTTGTCCAATAGGAGAGTTCCAACTCCTAGGATGGAGGAATAAGGGGTACCCGTGCCTTAAGTCATAAAGGGAGTAACCGTCCTAACATCTCAACATAAGAATCACCCTGATTCTACCCAAACTTTGCCTGTACCGAGAGGGAATAACTTTTAAAACAAAGTATATATCCTCTAAAATTATCAAAAACTCACTTAGAGTATCTCAAAAGGATTGTCTTGTCACAAGGGTCCCAATTCCATAGATGTCTCGTCAATCAGATGCTTCGATTAAAAGTTACAAGATTTTTTGTGAAACATGGGCCGGTCAGGTCCAGGCTTGGTCCGAACAGGTCGGTCCAACCTGACCCAACCCAGCCTTGGACCACCAATCCAAAATAGGGCCAACCCAACCCGAAATGACTGGGCCCATCCCACTAGGCCGGGGGTCTGCCCATTGGGCTCGGCCCACTGGGCATCGGGCCTAGACCACTGCCGACCTGACCTGCTTAGGTGGGTACAACCTGCCAGCACAACCCGACCTACATCAGAGTGATCCAGCTCCTCCAGACCAGATGCAGAATAGCCACGTCCTCTTGCCACCAGGAAGCACCAGCTGACACCGCCACCCTATCCAACCAGTCTGCATCAGCAGACTAGAATTGATCTACGTAGTGGTTCTCCATGTCCAGCAACCCCGCGACGGATGCCATAGATTCTCCCAACCACTGCTATAGGCGGTCGATCTCCATCACTGCTGGCATCTGGTCTCTGTCACATTAGTGTGCGGATGCTTCTGGTGCCATTGCATCGACCGGTTGTTCCGCGGATCACCAGACGCACTGTGGTGGTCCTTTCTTCGAACGAGAAGAAGTCCTGCGATCCTTGTATTGCGTTCTTCACTGCCAGGGTCTCAAAACATCATTGTGATCCCTTCCACTGTAAAGCAATCGATTTCTGGTATCTCATGCATCACCTCGATTCATCCATAATCATCATTCGTTGCTCCTCCTTCGTCGTTTCACCAATAGAGGTTACACAACGATTGACTTCCCATCATCCTGCAAAGAACATAAAGAATATGGGAAGAAGGAAGGATAAAATACAAATAGAAAAGAGAGGAATGAACCTCCTCCTCCATTCATCATGGAGTTATTACACTCTTGTTAGGTGTTTCAGATGGAGCAAAATAAAAACATGGGAAAAAATATGGAATATTTATTCCCTTGGAATAGGCCTTATACGAACCCCCCTGCATGAACGGCGATCTGTGGGTTAAACAGCGTTAGTTGATCAAAATTCGTCATAAAATTTTAGAATGGGGAAGAACAAATTAAAACAAAACCCCCACCTCGATTCGGTTCTTTCACTGATGAAGAACATCTTCTCATTGTTGTTGTTCATCTATGCTTGATCTGATTCTTTTTTAGTGATCATAGATATTTGGTATGGTTTCCAATCTCTAAAGGCATCATCTCTGCTTCTTTATTTTCTAGCATTCATTGTTCTATGGGATTCCTCGCCATCATTGGTCATTCTCCAATGAATTCTTCAAGGCTTGTCAGTAAAATCCATTGTCCACACCCCCAAACTTGGATCCTTACTAAGCCATTAAATGGAGAACTGTGATTCAACATTTTTTGTTACAGTGCATTACAATGTCGTTACATTGTTTCATTAATGAAACATCATTTCAGTTTTGTTTCTTTACATGCCGTTTCACTACATTGACTTCGAGTGTTCAAACAAAAATAAAATAAACAAGTTTATTTTATTTTAAAATTTTCTTAACAGTCCAAAAACTATCTTTTCTGGTCATCCCATGTTGGTTGATGTTGAGTCCATTCCTAGGTAATTTCACCATTATGGACGCAATGGTGCCTTTATATTTTAAATCGGGGAACTCCTTTATAATTTGTCAAAACCACACATCCGTGCCTTTTTAATTTGCTTAAAAAAACTCAAAAACTAACTTTCACTCTCGACCTGTTCCGGTCGAGGTTAAGCTCTGCATAAGAGAAAAACACCCTCACGAGCTCAACGGTACTCTCATATTTCCAATCTAAGTTACCTTTTAGGATTTATAAGGATTTGAAAATAAAATAATTATTACTTAATTATTTTATTTACATCCAAAAACTAACTTCTATTGTTATCCCATTCCGGCCAACGTTAGACAGTTTCTAGGTTAATTCTTCCATTATGAGTTCTACGGTACCCTCATATTTTTGATCCAAGAACCGATTCAAAAGATAGAAAAATATCGCTCACACATTTAATTAATAAACATTAAAAAAGCTCAAAAATCCATTCCGACCGCTCTAGGTCTCAGAATTACATGACATCTCAGAGCCCAGTATTTTAATAATTACCATTTAAATTTGAAAAAAAATTCATGGAATTCCAGAACATTACATTCTCCCCACCTTAAGGTATTTTGTCCTCAAAAAGAAAAATCCTAAACTCAAGGGAAGGAAACCGAGTTTGTCAAGGGTCTCTGCGCTCTTTACAACACAACTCAAGGAACCACTGAGACTGAACACTTTCATGTACAACTTCTCTTAGGTCAACATAGTGCAACAACGAGCACATGTATCTTTAGCTGCAACAAGTGGGAAAAGCACTAAGTACTTCGATTCATTTGCAGTCATCAGGTTTAGTAGCTCACCCCCACACTAACCTGATGTAGATACAAATAGAAACCTAGAGTTCACATCCACCCCTAGATGAACTATACTAAATCCTCTATAAGAGTTATGCATTAAAGGTTGATACTAAATGCACATAGGTATTTACAAACAAAATTGGGCTGCCCACGAGCGAAGGTTGGGTCTTACTAGGCCCTCTATCTAAAACCTCCATTAGCCACACAAATTGCTGAAACTAGAACACTGTCACAGTCACTAGTGGTATTCTAGCTGATTATGGATGGTAAAAAAAAATTCACACAATGGAAACATCATGGGGTCTAACTCTGCCACCATTAAATGTTTCTAAGAATGACTATTCTCGAGAGTCCACCCTGTGCTGCCAGAGTTTTCCATTCACTGGAAGGAAAACCTGTTTTCATTATCACAGACACACCATATCCTTTGCCTAATACAGTCAATAAGGGTATGAACAGTAGTAGTCCATACCCACAATGATGCGGTAAGGCCTATATGCCCTGACTAAGAGATCCCAACCACAACTGTCAACTCCAAGAGTTAGGTCACACTATCATCACTAGTGTGTGAACAATAGGTCTCCTCTAGAAAGAATCTCTAAGAGTGAGGGTCAAGTCCACGGTCCAAACAGAACCTCGAAGTCTCAAAAAAACTCATTAAAAAGAAGGAAGAATATCACTTGCGTCTATTAAAAAAGGTATCCAAAATAAAAGACACATATCTTACCTTGAATTTCTCATAGTGCCTCTTGGTCATAAGTAGAGATCGTATACAATTGTCCTTTTCCATGTCCACTATCTCCCTGAGCCTGGCACAGACCACCTTGTGTTGTTCATCTATCTCCTTTTCCTCTCCCACCATCTTGAGAAACAAGTTACTCCAAGCGTTGTCTCTACCAAGAGGCTCATCTACTGACTCCCTCTCAGTGACACGATGGGTTGAAAAATTCCTAGAGAGAAGCCCTCGACCATTAAAAGCGTAACACCATCTCTCCTCGACTGGCCTGCTCCTTGGTGTTGCTCTTGCACCATAGACCCATGTGTCTATGTTCAGGTATGGGTATGCCTCATACATCATGATCCTATCACCTGTCATCTGCTAGATCCAGTAGATACCTCTACCTCATGACCTCTATTGTTGGCCAAATCTATCTTGTCCTCTACCAGGTAGCTCTCAACCACTAGGGATCACTCAAGCACCCCAACATACATCAAAATGCTAAGGGGTATCACCAACACTGTGATCTCCCATATTAGTCCCTACTCGAAGGTCCAGGCCCTAAATCAAGGGTCATGAATCATATATGTAGAGTAGCAAGAAAGATCCATGAATCTCACCGAGTACTCTGATACCATCACACTACCTTTCCGTAGGTGTAGCAGCTTCTATATACGCACAGATCATAAATCTGTAGGGAAGAACTCCTCCCTGAAGAGGTGCTCAAAGTAAATCCAGGTGCGGGTTGCCTTGTTATGCATATAGATCACTAAGCTCCACCATTGTCCCTCTGATCCCTATATAAGGCTGACGACTAGTATTTCCATATGGTTGAGAGTCATCCCTACTATGTGAAAGACTCGAGTAACCACCTCAAGCCAATCCTTAGTTACCTGAGAATCTATCTAATCTTGGAACCTAGGAGTTCTCTGACTTTGGAACCCATGTATCACACTTAGCCTGCGCACATCCTCCACTATTAACACTGGTAGCAACTACTGATTGATGGGTGGCTGCATCACTAGTTCACCACTCGGAGGTAACACCAAAGATTAAATGTCTTATACTAATGACTCCACTCAGGGTGGATCATCATCATGATCACGTTATAGAATCCTATATGTCTCTCATTGTGGTGTCATCCTAAAATATATTAATATGAACCAAGATTAATGAGTATATTTGGAGAACTGAATCATGAAGGAAATGGAAAGCACTAGAATTCCCACATGATGCATGTATCCTTTATTTCCTTACAACCAGTGTTTCCATGTATCGAGTTGAAAAACAGGTGTCCATAATCCTAGTGTAAGGATATGTCATCCACTAAAGCAACACTAGAGTCCCTATCCTAAAATCTGAACTTGAAACAATTAACATTGTTTCCCAAAACCAAAAACAACCGACCCCCGATCTTTGAGGTAGAACCAAACACCTATGATACCAATTTGTCATGACCCATCCACCAAGACCTGTTCCGTGACTACCCCAATCCCACCTTCCAAAGGTCAGGGGTTGGAGACTAGCATCGAAGGAATTATCCCAAAAGCAGGAGGCATTTTCTTGAGTACCTTTACAGACACACTCAACTCCCATCCAAAGGTACTATAAAGTAAAATCCAAGGAAACCATGCATGAAACCAAATAAGTAAAACACAACCATAGTACAATAGAAAGAAAAGTACAGGGTAAAAACCATGTCCGGTATACAAGCCCACCAAAAGAAAAACAAAACAAATGTAAAACTTTGAGTCCTTAAATCTCGTCTTCTGAGAAGCCTACCTAGAGGGTAGGAGAAAGGTAACTGCCTGAAGATGTGGAAGTACACCTCGTATGTCTAATATCACTCAACACCCCTAGGACCTGGTCCTCCATGGACTCCATAAAAGCTTTAGTCATCTTCACAAGACACTACACATGTGAGAAAAATCCCATATAGGGGTGAGTAAATTAATACTCAGTAGGGGACCCCAAAACCAAAAAGGTAAAACACAATAGAAAAACGACAAATGAATGAAAATTCAGCTCTACTTAGGTATATTTCCATTAATTTACCATGAACATCAAGATATAATCATCTCATCCAATAAGAATCATAAGGTCAAACCTTATATCCAGTACCGGGATTCTCACCGAAGTCTCAAGGTGTATCACATAAACCATGAGTAAATTATCCACAAGATCGCCATCTGAGATGGATACCATTTGAGGGATATACTCTATAGGTAATAATCCTACCATTCCTGATGTTAAGTTTGAGAGAACATGATCCATCAGGAACATTTTACTAGGTCTAAATTTAGTACCCGACACTAGAGGTCTAGTCTTCACAACCTTACACCTAATTCAAGACTATGGAAACCCAAGTGAAGAGGCCCACTCCTCGTCACTGCACTCAGTTGAGGGAGAACTGCTCCAAACTAACCTGCAATACCTTAGTCTCTCCTGTAAGAAGTGGAATGCACCTTAGTTCATCTAGGGACCACTAAATCCTATCTAGGTATTGTTTTAATCAAGTGGATGGGTCTTCTCCCCGCTACTGTGTCCGGCAGATGAGGGATATCCATATCCAATCAAGGACCTACACGCTACCAAGCAGGGGAGTACTACTCAGTGACTAGAGGACCCACACCATGGTGTGACTGGGGAGTACCAACTTTGTTAGTTCATGTGTGTAGGACCCGTGCCCTGGTACAACAAGGGAGTTCTGAATCCTATAATAGAGGACTTTCACCCTACCTAGTAGGGGAGTACTGACTCTATTTGATCACGTGTGGAGGACCTACACCCTGAAATAGTGGGGGGGGGGGTATCGAATCCATTAGTTTATTCGCTACAGGGGACCCGCACCATAGTACATTAGGGGAGTACCAACCCCTAGCTAGAATAACCACTCTCCAATATGGTAGGAGAGTACTGACTCTGTCATAGCACTGCATAAGGAGGACTTGCACCCTAGAACGACTGGGGAGTACTGACTCCTACAATAGAGGACCTGCTCCCTACCCGATAGGGGCATACTGACTCTTTATGAGTTAGGTATCGAGGACCCTCACCCTAGTCCAATAAGGGAGTGACAACTCAAAGTATAGAAGAATAAGGATTACCTATTCCTTGGGTCATAAAGGGAGTAATCGTCCTAACATCTCAACAAAGAAGCACCCCAATTCTACCCAAAGTCTGTCCGTACTAAGAGTGCCTACCCTTCAAAGAAAATATTATATCCTCTAAAATTCTTAAAAACTATATTAGAGTTTCTCAACAAGGTTGTATCATTGAAAGGGCCTCAATTTCATAGATGACTCGTCAATCAGACGCTCCGATTAAAAGTTACGGGCAGTTTTGCGAAACGGGGGCTGATTAGGTCCGGGTTCGGTCCAACCCTGTCGATACGACCTGAACTGACCCGGCCCGAGGCCCACTGAGCCGACCCAGCTTGAACTGGCTGGGACTGACCCACTGGGCCGCAGTTCCAGCATAATGGGCCACAGGTCCGTCTCATTGGGCGTGGCCAGCTAGCACAACCTAGCCCTTATCGGAGCGGGCTGGCTCCACCAGACCAGATGCGGCATAGTCGAGTTTTCTTGCCACAAGGCGGTGCCAGTTGGAGCTACCACCCCATCCAATCAGTCCGCATCAATGGAATGGAATTGTCGCACACGGACCAGTCATGTGCATCCAGTCACGCGACACCGTCGTAGTCAACACGGTGTTTCATCGCATCCAGAAACCCCGCAGTGGATGTTGTGGGTTCTCCCGACAGCTGCTATAGGCGGCCAGTCTCCATTGCACCGGACACACTCCTGTGGTCTGTTTTTCAAACCGAATAGAGGCCTGTGATCACTGTATTTCATTCTTCACTTCTAGGAACTCAAAAATTCATTATGACTCCTTTCTTTGGAAAGCACTTGATTTCCGATATCTCATGCACCGCCTCGATATGTCCATCATCAATGTTTGTTTCTCCTCCACCATTTTTGCATCAATGATGGTTGAGAAATGGCCAACCACTAATCATCCTACAAGGAATATAGGAATAATGAAGAATAAAATCCAAACAACAAAGAGAGGAACGAACCTCCACCTTCGTTCGTCACGGTGTTATTTTACTCCCGCTATAAGGTTTAGACTGAGAAAAATAAAAACATGGGAAAAAATATTGAATATTAATTCCTTAGAAACAAGACTGATATGAATCCTCCTATAAGAATGATGATCCATGGGTCAACCAGTGTTAGTTGATTAGTGTTTGTTGTTAAATTTAAGAATAGGGTAGAACAAATTCAAACACAAACCCTACCTTAATTCAACTATTTCACTGACGAATAACGTCTCTGCTTTGTAATTGTTCATCTATGCTTAATCCAATTCATTGTTGGTGATCATCAATCTATGGTCTTAGTTATGATCTCCGAAGGCATCTTCAACACTTCTCGGATCACCAGTGTTCATCGTTGGAGGGGATTCCTCACCGTCGTTGGTCGTTTGCTAGTGAATTCCTCAAGGCTTCTTAGCAAAATACAACATCCACACATCCGACCTTGGATTCTTTCTAAGCCATTAAATGGAGAATTGTGATTCTTAATTTTCTATTACATTGCATTACAAAGTCATTAATTTATTTCATAAATGAAACAAAATTTCTGTTTCATTGCGTTACATGTCATTTCGCATCAACGACTTTGAGATTTCAAACAAAAATTAAATAAACAAGTTTATTTTTTAAATTTTTTATTAAAACTCCAAGAACTATATTTTCAAATCAAACCACTCCGGTCAATGTTGAGTCTATTCTTAGGTAATGTTTCCATTCCATATGCAATGGTTCCCTCAGGTTTTCAATCTTGGCACCCATTTAGAATTTGTCTAAACTGCGCAGTAGTGCCATTTAAATCTCTTAAAAAAATCTCAAAAACCGACTTACACCCTCGACGTGTGTTGGTCAAGGTTAAGCTCCACCTAAGATAAACATTCCCTCAAAATTTCAATGGTACTCTTAGATTTGTATTATAAGTTACTATTTAAGAGTTATTAAGATTTTAAAATAAAATAATTGTTACTCAATTATTTTATTTACGACCAAAAACTAACTTCCATTGTTGGCCCGCACCAGCCAGCGTTAGGAAATTTTTAGGAAAATCCTACCATTCTGAGTTCAATGGTGCCCTCAGATTTTCTATCTAATAACCTTTTCAAAATATAGAAAAATCCTTCTCACACATTTAATTAATAAACATTAAAATAGATTGGAAATCCATTCTGGCCACTCCGGGTCTCGAAATTACGTGTCGTCTTAGAGCCTAGTCTTGTAAAAAATCCCATTTAAGTTTGAAAAAAAATCTAGGGAATTATGCGACATTACACCATCCCCAATATTATAAACCATGATAGAAACCTTTTTGGCTAGTCAAGGTGAGTGTCTTCAGACAACCAGTTCAGGAGGAGGCATGTGATGATGACTTTTTCTACCTTGAATTTGGCGCTACAAAACACATGACTAGGTCCCTCACTGTCATCTCTAAGTTTTAATCTGGGATATATGGTAATATAAAATCTTATATATGGATCCATCATTAACATTGAGGTATTCTAGACCATCTTTTTTGCCTATAAAATTGTCAATCACTACATGATCATGTGGGTGTACTTCATCCCGAGGCTCACTACTAATATCATTAGCATTAGAAAACTTGATGAGAATGGTTTCTAGGTACTGATCAACGAGGGAATCCTAAGGATCTGAAACCATAGGTGATGCCTACTGTCCAAGTTTAATAACTTCCCTATAAGAATATACAATATTAGACTCAACATTTCATAGACAATATGCTTATTTTCAAGGGGCTTAGAGAATGCATGGTGCTAGCTTGCGGGGTACAACGACCTAAATTACCAACATCTATGTAAGTTCTATCAACTAAATATGGTTCAAGGGATTCAATATATTGATCAAGTGGATCAATTATGTGATGGATGCATTGCTGTGAAGCAGCGGTGAGTGTTTTTACTTTACCAAAGAAAGCATCATGCGAAGAAAGTCCCCGACCTTTTCCACACCGACCTTTACGGCCTGATCACACGAAAAATGCCAAGAAGGAACCACTAATTTCAATTTCTCATAGATGACATGATCTGATAGATGTGGAGAAACCTATTTTCAAGAAAAGACTAGGATCTGGTGGAAATCAAACACTTTCAGGCCACGGTGGAGGTAGAGATAGGATGAAAGCTAAAGGTCCTCCACACCAACCAAAGTGGTAAGTTCACTTTAATGGAATTTAGTGAATAATGTGATGAGAATAGAATAAAATGGAAACTCACAGTGGCCTATTTACCATGGTATAATGGGTTCATTTAATGAAACAACCAAACAATGATTTCCTTGGATCAAATAATTATAAAGGAAAAGGGATTTTTTGGGATGTTCTGGGGTGAGGTTTTCTCCATCGTCATCTTCATCATTAACTGATCACTGATACAAAGACTTGATAGGATTATTTAATATGAGTCCTGGAATGAAAAATGACTGGTTTTTCACTTTTTCTACACCTTTGGATGTATTTCACATATCAAGATCATGAAGGCTCATTTGAAGAAGCTTGATGACCAGATTACACCAATGATCTTCATCAGGTATGAGTATGGATATAAGGCATACCGTGGGTATGATTCCATTAGAAAATACATGCACATAACAATCAATTTCCTCATTTATGAGACAAATAAGTGGGACTAGATTTCTCATGAATAACAAGGTATGTTGAGTAGTGATGAACTATTCACTGTCAAGAGCACTAGATTATATATACCAGGGGTAACATAGACCAACAACACAACCAGAGTCCATGGATCATCACCCACACCCACCAAAGCATGATTTTCAAACACTATAATACCAATTATAGATGGGGTGATTCCTACACCATCATCCATAATGTAGTTTTCCTTTCTACCATAAAACATGTAAAAATCACTTAACATCAATCATGATGATGCCTCGCTTCAGTTCCACACCATTGATAAAATCATCATGGCCACAACACCGCCTGGGTTTTCACTATGCAAGATCAAACTTGGTGAGCTACATTTCACTATGGATGATGAGCTAACTTCATTTGAAAAAGTATAACAACACTAGAGTTAGCGTAAAGTGATGCTTGAGTAGATAAAGTTGATTAGGGATAATGATACATGGGAGCTTGTAGATATCCCCATTGTCCATCATCCAATTATGCTCGAGTGGGAATTCAAGGAGAAGCATAATGAGCATGGATTAGTAGTGAAGCATAAGGAGAGGTTCATTAAAAATGGATATGTCCAGTGGCAAGGGATTGGCTTTTTGGAGGTATTTTCCCTTATTTCATGCATAGAATTAGTGTGTCTCCTCACCATGGTGACAAAAAAAGAAGGATGGTAGGTCCATAACATGGATGTAAATTTATAATTCTTAAATTGAGACCTCCAATATGAAGTATAAATTAAGAAATAACATAGATTTATCTTCAAAACCATGAGCACAAGGTGCTTCTACTCTATGAAGTGATTGGTGGCCTCTTCCAAGCACAAAAGCATGCAACTCCAAGAACAAAACCACTCTTTTTATGATAGGGTTTCACAAGAGTGGATTTGAGCACACTATATACACCCATGGAAATGAAATATCTTATCTGATCATCAGGGTGTATGCATAAGACTTCATCATCACAAGCACTGACGTCACCAACATCATCATGTTCAATTTTGAGATGAAGAATCTACTACGGATGAGTGACTTGGGATTTCTCTCATACTACCTTGGAATATAAGTGAACTAAGTTCTAAGTGTAATATCTATATTTGCATCCCCCTATAGAACTAAGATGTTTGAGAAGAGTGAAAAGGAGAGTAAAACCCATGTCCAGTGCTGGTGAAGGTCCTTCTGAAGTTAAGAAAGTTTAGAACCTTCCAATTGTTTCACGCCACTCTGTACCATAGCATCATCATAAGCCTCTGGTTCCTAGTGCACATGCAACTAGGAATTACCTATGTGGTGGGTTACATAATATGGTTCATGGAGGAACCACACAAATATCACCTAACCATATTCAATCACTTATTGCGCTACATCATTGGGACACAAAAATATGGCGTCCTATAAGCAAGGAAGATAAATAGTCGGTAGATCTTATTGGGATTCAGAAATAGTGGCATGGATGGTGACTTTGAATACTGAAAGAATACAAATGGGGTGTTCTTCTCCCTTGGAGACAATACCATCAACTAGAAATCACATAAACAAAAGGTGGTGGCTTAGTCTTCATGTGATGTGGAGTATATTTTCTTGGAAAATGTGGAATTTCAGGGAATCTTGCTGTCTTGAATATTAGGAGAATTTCTCTCATAAGACCTCACTGCGTAGGTTCTCAAAGTAGAAAACAAATCCACCACTGCGTTAAGCAATAAATTAATATTCCATGATCAGATAAATAACATCAACACTTGATTCCATTTCATTAGTGAGTGCATTGATAGAGGAAGAATCAATCTTGAGAACATTCACATCGAGGAGCATCTCGCAGACACTCTCACGAAGTCACTTGAGTACACAAAATTTCAAGAGTTATTCATGAAGAGTAGAATTTTTTGAGATCTGTTAAATGTGTATGAATTTAGGGGGTGATATTGTTGGCTTATAGTGATTAATTTCACCGTTATTTCATCCTTCCCCCCATAATTTTTTCTTTATTTATTTTTTATGGCCAATGTGTTTTGACCACATAAAGGCTTCTACATGGATTTTAATTATGTTATAAATTTGTATATTTTGTGTGTGTATATAATGTAATGAAATCCCCACCAAAAAATTATCCTATTTGGTGGTGCACAAAAAACATCTCTTATGTTCATGATTTTTACTTCCTACTACTAAGGTGTTCGTTTTTATTTTTGGGTGTTGATCATCCATGAATTTCCAACATTTAGTAAATATTTAAACTTATAAAAATACCCAAATAATGTATCTTTTTCCAACTATAACTTTTATTATCACAACCATCCAAACTCTCTAGATCTGGAATCTAGACATTTCTTTCAATGTAACATTGTGTTTCATTCTCACATGCCTTAATGTTTCCCTACTATGTTTACTGAGGCTCAAAATTCAGTCTATATCTAGATATTCATGTTAATATATTATCTTTACCATCTCTTCCTCTTGATTCAACGATGATTCTTCACATATTCTTGATATTTATTTTCATCATGAAATTCGATACTTGCTTCTTTATCATTTCTATAGCCTAGATTAGTGGTCCTACAAACTGTTTTCCCACCATCCCACTAATTAGATGTTTGATTTCGGTGTTATTGATAACATTATAGGTAATTTGTGCTTGCTAATAACCTCTCTTCCTTACAGTGAGATTGTTTCTATTATAGTTACTAACTGATCCACCATTCCCTATGTGAGGTTTGACACTTTCTATTTAAACTCTCACATTGTTTTGTTATTCATGACTCACATCCCTCACAACCCCATAAATTTATTTTCAATCAATAATATCTCACAGTAGGTGAATTATATTACGATTTTATCATCCTTTGATGTTGTTTTATAAGAGCCTTTGACGACTCCAGAGCATGGAAGAGGTCATCTACATAGAGGTGTTTACCTGTTCGATATAGTGATTCTTATTTAACATCCTTACATTTCCACCTGAGATCTAAAACTTTATTTCCACCATTACTATCCACATGTACATGTTTTTCAAGATATTTGAACAAACCTCAATTGATTTTTATTTTCATTTTGAATAAAATTAGTTTTCCAAGAACCATAAAAAATTTTACATTCCCCAATTAATATCTTATGTGACATAACCTTTTGAGTTAGTTCATTATGATGTGTGGGGTCCCTATGAGATTCCAAGTCATTTAGTTTATTATTATTATGTTTCATTTATTGATGTTTTTTATCGTAGGACCTATGTTTACCTTTTTCATGATCTTGCTTGACTATTTATACTTTTCCAATCATTTTATCAAGAAATTCATTATCAATAAAAAATAATTTTCACTAGTATTTGTTTTATTCCTTTAAATTTCTCTTTACAAAACATTGTGTCACTTATAAGATGTCCAACTTTTATACTTTTATGTAGAATTGTGTGATCTAATGTAAGAATTGTCATATATGGGAGTCTGTTTGGGATATACAATTATATATATATGTATATATCCCTTTAGTTTTGGGGTTCCATTATTCTTACGACCACCTATCTCAAAAATAACTTTCCATACTCAATTATTTAGGGGCAGAGTCATTTTTTAGTATTATTTTCCTCCATCCTTTATTATCCTCCCCCTTTGTTTTTTTGTTGTCTCTATTTTAATTTTGTCACATGGACCGATAGGTCTAAATTTGTTCTATTATTTCTTAGATATATATTTATAGGATATTCTCAAACCTAATGAGGTTGACTTTTTTTTTATCCCAACTTGGAGTAACATGTCATTTCTGATAATATTTTCTTTATTAAAAACTATCAATTTTCCAAATCCTTTAACCATTATTGAATTTCAATCTTGATTACTCTATTCCTCTTACCATCCAATAAATCATATTATCTCTTCTCAAATCCAATGTTAGTCACTTTGGTAATGTATAATCTTGTCATTAATCAACCATGGCCTCACGTTGACTAAGGATGACACTACCTCGACATTGCATGTTGCTCTTGAGACAACCACACATGAATTGACTATTACCATGAATAGAAGTGTGAATTATTGTAAATCTCATCACATGTAGAATAACTAAAATATATTTTCAACAATAGTAATTCCCCTTATTTTGAATTTGGAGACAAAATTATTTCCTCATATGGTTTTTGAGATGAGGCCTCATCCCGACTGACTCTAAGTAACGTAGGATGAATTGAAGGAATAGGGTTAGCAGAGCATCAGGAGTTCTTCATGAATATTAATCCATCCAAAAAAATATCCCTAGGGTCATATTTATAAGACAATATAGGAACATGGGTGAAGGTCTTGGCTCGTGTAGGTATACCGCAGAGGCTGATGTGTAGGTCCGTCGTGCAGGTTGATGCACATGTACCCTATACGACGACACTTATTGAGGGTACTTGCACAGAGGGCCTTTGATGAAGGGTTTAGACCTTTTTAATTATTCAATTCTCTTATATTATTATACTTTAGGTATTTCCCTTTGAAACATTTTCATCCATGTGAAAAAATAGAGTGTAAAAAAAATCCCCAACTCAGGATTGGATCCATTCAAAAGAAGGGGGTCTGATCCTGAGTTAAAGGGATAAAAGGGTGGGTGAATCGTGAAAGTCATATAGGTAGGCCATCCATGTGGTTAATCTTCCCAAGTCATTCATATAGGTGGGCCGTGCATAGGGTATTCTACATCTATAAACAGGGTCACTTTTTCAATGAACAATCCCCATGCCTCAGTATCTCTGGTCTCACCACGCTAGTGTTCTGCATAGACCTTCTGCATATGATTCTTTTCTAAAGCACTGTTTATGTAGATTGGGTTTGCAACTTACCATTTGATACTTATGTCTGGGTGTGTGATCTATAAAGGTCCTCTTGGTTGAGGGACTTTCACAAGATTACTTGCACGAGTACCCTGCACGAGCTCATGCCTTTACCAAATTCCCTCATTTCTGCATCTTTTTTAGACTGAAATTATTTTTAATGAAAATCCGAAAACTTATTTGTAGGTTAAATGGTTGTTCAAAATACTATAGTTTCTTATGAAAAAGATAAAAATCACATTAAGGAGATGGTAAAATCTATAGGTCCTGACTATTAAGACACGTGCGATACAAATCTACCAGATCTGATGAGACATATATAGAAGTATCATCATGACTACCCTGAGATTAATTATCTTCCTCATTATGGCCATGGTCATATGAAGGATGTCCTCATACTAGATTCAAAGAATTACACACCCATTTACTGGTTTTAATACTACAATAACTTCACTACTTCCAGTATTTCAAGCATGGGAGTATATATTAATGTTGGGACATAATCCATGATCGTTGTCACGAATCATAAAAAATGTGCTCTGGATTTGAAGCTACACATGCCTGAATTAAATTCACAATGTTATCCATTGGTATTTCACGAATCCAAGATAGACCAGTCAAAGGGTTGGAAGGTAGACTTGGACCTCTGCCCGGGAGGGGGTGTTAGGATGAAGTGGATGTGGGTGTATTGGGTTCACCAGAAGGTTGCTTAATTTTCAACCAAGTTGAATGTAGTGGAAATCTACGAAGCTATATAGGTGGCCTAGATATATGTATTCAAGAACATTGAATTCATCCATGAGATGTAAAGCTAATGGAGTCTAAAAATTAACTCTTTCCACTTGATGCATGGAGATTTTGGTATCATCTCATGGGATTTCCACAAGATCTTTGGGGATTAGATCTTTAGATATATATATAGAGTGTTCATCCCTCCAAGGGTGACATGGGATGACGTTGAAAGGATACCAAATCTAGCGTATGAGCTACTGAAGAAATCTTAGGATATTAAGAAGGAAGACCCCTACCTAAGGGTGGATATCTATCTCAATGCATGGATGAGTACCTTCCTAGAATGGAAGGGGAAATGCCCCACTTTAAAACTTCTTACGAGGTGTCCTAAGATGGGGAAGTGGAGTGATCCTATTACATTCTATCCAACTTTAGAAAAGGGGAAGTATAACCAATGGGGGTATAAGCCTACATCCAACATACCTATGAAGACATGTATTAAAGGATTTTTATCCATGCTGTTAAGTGCCTACCTGCTACCTATCCATGATTCCAATGGTGGAATGTGGCTAGAGACATTTTTCATAGAGGCCAAGCTAGGAAAGAAGAAGCATGTAGGGTTGGAAATCCCCATCCTAGAAAAAATTCACCAATTCTTGCTAAATATTAATGTAGGGAAGGCCTTGTTTAGAATTTTAGGACCATTCTAGGTAATTTAGGGATGGTTCAAATTATACTTTAGATCTTATGACATGTTAAGTGGGTTTGGGATTCTTAGGTTTAGTTTTGACTATTTGTTCACACCATTTCTGGTATTCATCCCTTGTCCTTGAAGCCGGGTGAGACCCAAACGAGGCCGAAACTCTAAAAGGAGTTCAATTTAATTCCATATAGGGACCTTTCTATTGAAATATTTACTAATGATTAAAAGACTGGTGATGAACTAAGATCGTGCATGTTTTCTTTTAAGGATGGTGTGATAGTGACTCATATTGATGGTGTGGTTATATATGACGAATATTATCCATATAGATTTGTGTTCCAATTCAAGTGTCTTCAATAAACAATTGTATCTCCTCTAGGTTACGTCAGATAATAAAAGAATCAAATTGTATCCCGACAGTTGTAGATGATTACAGCTATAGATCTAACTAAAGTGGTAATAAACGAGCTTCTAGAGAATGCATCCACTGGATTGACCTCTTGGTATGTCAAGGATTGGATTGCTTCATATCCTGAAGGAGTGTTAGCATACGTCATCCATCGAGTTGGGATTGTAACAACTTACATGCATGGAAATAGAGGTAGAAAGTCTAATTCTCATAAATAAGGTGCTTCATCTCAGCTGTAGGATGCTTCAGCCCCTTCATAGGGTGCAGAGGATGGGGTCCCAAGTTCTCTCAAATGACCTCATGCATGGGTTAGTCTAATATCAAGAATCTAAAGGGTTATTAAAAATAAGTCTAAGACTATATGGTCTAATATTTACCATCAAGAAGAGACCCTAGTTCTATTTACCCATACTTCTTTTATAACAGAGAGAGTCAATAAGCCCATGAAATCAAATATTATCAAATCAGCTTCATGATAGGCTAAGACAACCTATGAATATGGTCGACTAAAGGTAGTCCTATTTTGGTAGGACATTCCTTCTGATATTGAAATCATATGGTCACTTCTTTGTGTTGGGTTGTGGATTTTATAGATAGGAGATACTCAATACCCACTGAATCTAAATTTTTAGGACCATCCCACTTAGGTGGGGATTTATAAATGATAATTAGAGATTCTTATTTATATAACTAATAACCAAATCCCTACCAAAAGATGAGTGGAGGAAATGTCAATATGTGGTGATGCTGAAGGGGTTGACCAACTATCTTCTGAGGAATGGATTGACTATGTCGATTCTAAGGATGTAAGTTATCCATTTCTTGTATCTTTTTTAGGTTCTTCCTTTTTTTCATCTCAAACAATTTACTATTTCTGAGGGAAAGTTCATATTTATTTACAGCAGGCTTGGGAGAAATTAGTTAATATTCTATCACCAAAATATTTCCAAAATGGAACCCCACTTATAACTAATGAATCAACTCCTAAACTAGAGGATATATCCCTAGGTGAGTAGAAAATAGAGGCCAATATTGTGGGATAACTTCCACTTCCACCTATAATATCCATATTCGAGGAGGTTGGTACTATCCATACTACATTGAAAAATAAATAACATCGGAGAATAAAATATTTGGCTAAGTGCCTCATCAGTGATGGTAATTCCACACGGTAACATTAATATCAGATTTATTTACAACAAATGTCTAATACCATTTTTTGTTCTAGTATCTCTTTCTCTCTCCTATCTCAAGGGGCTTATAAATGATCCTCCAATAACCAAGGATGAAGCTCTATACCAAACACAGATTCTTGCTGGTGAGTTGACTACCTCAAAAAAAGAAGTGTCAAGGGTTGAGGATATATTCTCTTCTCTTGTCACTGCATATACTACTGTATAGAGAGGATATGATTCTTGTAATGTCAAATATTCATCATAAGGTTTCATATACAATCTATTGAATTTTACTCATGATATTACAGGTTCTTCTCATGCACCAGAGGACCCTACGATGACTGATTCTGACCTTTCGTCTATCTCTGAGGAAGTTGTTAGGGGTATCAGGTCATCATAAGGGGGTGATGGACTAGGTCCCGAGCCAAATGTTTTGGGCATCACCATGGGTGAGACTACCATGGGGGATTAAGACATTAATAAATTCCATGAGAAATCATGACATGAAATTTTAAGAAGTTATAGAATATGTTAATTTTACCACCTATTTAGAATAATTTGAGGAATTTAATAAGGAATTGAATGGAAACAAGTCTTCTGTTTTGTGTAACCAATTTTTATGCCTCATGTTTTGATCATGACTGGTTGATTTTTTTAGCTCTTCCTGTGGAAGATGTTGCAACAATGATGCATGAACAATGTTTTGAAATCCATACTGCTCTTATTTCTAGAGGATAACTAATTAAAGGAGATCCTAATGTTGGGGGGGGGGAGGGGGTGTTCATGAGCCTCTCACAATGATCTCTAGGAATACCTAGGATTGTGCCCCTTATCAATATGTTCTGGCTCAAACTACTAAGGCCAAGGATGTATAAGAGGAATCCACACAATCCACTAAATTATTATTGGGTGAATGTCATCAACTGCTTTAGTCAATCACATTTCTTATATATGTTATACTTTTGAGGCTAACAATGAGTATTATCCACTTTCAAGTTCCATAAACATCTACATCCAGGTCATAGGGAAGAGCCTCCATGCTAATACAACCGATACTGGAATGAAAACCCACTACTTTCCAAGAGAGACTGGGCTAGGGAAACTCATTGAGTAAAATAATACTAGAATAGATTTCTCCCCCTCATAGTGGACTTGAGTCAGATTTGGAGATACATAATTCTATTTCTGTCACGCGTCATGCGGGTGGGCAGGATATCTAGAAAATAATCCCCCTGAGGCCTTTCAAAGATCTACCTTCGTGATTCTATAGAATTTTGTTCGTATTTGGTATACTGGGATATAGAGGATTTAATTAATACATGATTCATTCTGTTGTGAATGATATCTTTCAAAAATGGGAGCAAGAACATTAGCTACAATAGAACCTCCTAAAGAAGAAGCTGCTTGTCAACACTTATAATCTTCAAGCTATATTATCCCAGGTAGAGGCCAACCATGCTAATAAGTTGATGGAGTTTAAACAAAGGATTAATTATAAGACCATTAAAACACTATTACTTCATTAGTAACTAGATTCAACTTATGGGGGACTCGTACAACTTCAGCATTCCCTTGATGGAGTCAGAAATGAGGGGTCAACTGCTATTGTGATTGTGACAGAGGAACTTTTCTAGGCTGAGGAGACTGAAGTTGTTCAGTTGTATGGGATTCAATAGGATACTGATGGGGTTCATGATGAAATTCAACAAATTAAGAGTTATGTTTATGGTTTTTTATAGTATGATGGAGAGACTCCATCTTGTGGATGTTACTCTAATTTAATTTTTTTCTCATAAATGAAAAGAATTTTGTTTCTAATCATCTATGTCTTCATTCCTATTTTACTCCTATGATAATAACATAACATTGAAAATAATTTGAATAGAAACAAATATTTTCATCATCTAGTCGTAACCATAGTAATAGGGATGGGGAGATGCTCTAATTGTTTTTCTAATCCATGGGACCTAGAGAGTGTGGTTTGACAGTTGCTAGGGTTTTAAGGACAACCCTAAAAACTTTGCATCTTTTGTATCATCAACTTGTTTTTTTACTAAGTAAAATTTGAATACATATCAGGTGAGACTTAGATTTTTATTAGGAATCCCTTTGTGGGTTTTTTTCCCAACATGTTTTGTGCCTATTTCTATTCATTGATCAATTTTTTTAACCACATAGATTACATGTCTAGAAAGTTCAGAATCAACATTTTCCATGAGTTTCCTTTGTGGGTTTTCAATCTGTGGAGTACTATGTATATTTTTATGGAAAGTTTAATTTTTTTCTAGATAAACTAGTGATACTAGTGTTTTTACGTTGAATAGATTTTTCCATGAGTTCGGAGATGATGGACAAGACAAGGCTTTTTGGACCAAAATCTTCCGAAATTATTCAGATACCTGATGGGAAATTTTGAGCCACAATTTTTTGGTTCCCAAAAAAAAATATGACATTAGAAAATAGATGAGTTATTTCTTGAGGATTAAGTTAATACTATTTGAAAACCCCATTTTGTGGGAAACTTTATGAAAATCTAGCTGGTACGTGTTACTACATAGTTAAATAGTGGAATCCTTTGGCTAACATGCCTTCAAATTTTTGACCAACTTATGAAAATCCAACTGGGGAATGTTACAACATATCTGGTCAAAGGATTTCTCTAGAATCCTAACATTATATTACTGATGACTGGAGGAAGTTTATGAGGATTCAGATTTCTCAATACCAAGATGGGTGGTTTTTCCAAGAGAAGATTTATGAGAATGAAGATAGAATTTGTATTGGCATTGACCATGAATGAGAAACTTCTTTTATATTAATTTGGATTGTGTGAAGGATGATGCATTTGTCAAATGACTGATTTTGGGGAGGAAGAACCTTTCTAAAAAGGGTTAAAGAATCATGTAGTTTAATATTGTGGGACTAGAACATTGACTGTGTGGTTTAACATATTATAGAAAGAACATTGTTGTATAATTCAACATCTTGTGACTAGAATGTTACACTATGAAGTTTAATTTCATACAGTAAGGAAATTAGGGGGGATATAATTTAAGGTCATTATCTTTGACTGAAAGGTTAATAATTCTCCTATTTGTTGGTAATTTGTCTGAGAATGTGCCATCACTTTTAGGATTAAAGAGGAAAATGTTATAAGCTATAATATGGGGATCTTTGGATCTAAATATTGGTATGGGGAAAAGGGATCAGGGCGATAGAGGTGGCATCTCTTGAGAAAACAATTACTGATGGCTGAAAAACCCATGGTGGGATAATTTATACAAAGCCAACTAGGGACTATTATTGCATAGTCCAATAGTGGAATCCTTTGGCTGAAAAGCCAGTTTTTTTGGGAGAACTATTAAAATACAACTAGGGATTGTTACAACATAGTTAGAAAAATGAGTTCTTAGGAATTATGACATTCTATTTCTGATGGTCAAAATAATTTTATGGAGATTCATATTTCTCTGAGCACAGAGTTTGGTTTGTGGAAGGAAAGAACTTGAATATGGGAAGATAATTTTACGTCAACATTACCCTATAATTGGTAGAAAAGGTTTTTATCTAGAGGTATGACCCAAATTTTGAAAATATAGTGCCTGTAGTTTTAGGTCACATGACTAGGACCATAACATTATGAAAAAAATAGGTGATATGCGACATACTCGACCCAGATCATTCCTGTATACTTCAAACATGAGGGAAGAAATTGTAAACCATGGTCTTGGGTGTTTTTAGATCGAGAGAAAGGATATGGAAAAAATAGGCGAGGGATGAATGAAAACTAAATTTTAATAATTGGTTCCAACATAATGTTATCAAATCTTATAAGGATAAAAGAGGCTTATCCCAAGGGAAAAGTTACTACTATTTAAAAAACCCATTTAGTGGGATACTTCATGTAGAGCTAACTCGGGAATGTTACAACATAGTCATATAATGGCATCCTTTGGATGACATTCCCTAAAATTTTATGGGAAACTTATGCAAATCCAAATGGAGAATGTTACAACATAGTTAGGAAAGGGAGTCCTCAGGTATCATACATTCTATCACCGAGATATGGAGAAAGATTATGAAGGTATGAAAGTATCCAAGATTAGAAGTATGGTGTTTGGAAGAGATATGTATGAGAAAAAAGGAAGAATTTGGACCGATATTGTCCATGAAGTGTAGAGTCCCTTACATAGATCTGACTCATATGTAAAATGTGGACATCTATGTTTCTGTGGTGGATCCTCTAATAAGGAGACCCAAATTAAAATTTCCTACATATATCTTTATTCGTATGTTGGAGAGGAGGAATTTTTTTACACGATGACTGGGAATAGGAAAAAAGGCCTAGGTGTCACTATGCATCTCACTGAAATGAAAATCAAGCCACACTTAGTTCTTGAGGTACCATTGATCGCATAGCGATTCACTAGTCAAATCCACGCTTACACCATTGTTTTAAAATGGTTTTTTTAATGAATATTAAAAATATAATAATAAATTTAAATTTATGTTTGAATCAATGAATTAATGTTTATCACTGTTTAATAGGGCAATTTTACTTGTTTTGGTGTTTACACTGTAGGAGGAGGTGATTTGGAGAGCTCGTGATGGAATTCAAGCAAAATGGGAAAAACTGTGCGAGAGCCCAAGCATGCATGTGAACAGTTATTTATACTGTGGATAATTTGTGCATCCAATTAGGATAAAAATGGGTGTATTAGTGAAAAATAATATGGAATACATTTCTCTAGAATACCATGAATCCTAATTTTTCCATTTGGAGGTCCAAAATAGGCCCACAATGTGAAGGAATTCTGGGCGGACCAGATTGGACCACCCTTCTGTATTTGGGCCATAACATGGGCCTCTAAGATCCAATTAGGCTGATTCCACCTCCCTTGGACAGATAACTCTAATCCTCAAATCTCCACCAAATTTCAAGCCATTTTCACGCGTTGTGTTTAGTAAACCAGACAAATAAATATGGAGTAAAAAATAAGCATTGAATAGTCACCTAGACCTTTAAACACATGACCACTTTATGTGGAAATATGGATGTAAATTTCCCATAAAATCACTACTCCCCTTCATTATATGTGTTTCAAGACCAGGGGTCAAGGTAGGTAGAATTTTAGAGCTCTCTTCACCCATTTTATTTCATTTCTCCCTCATGTACTTCTAAACCTCTTACTGATCAATTTGGGGAGTGTCCTTTGTTATAATCCCAAGATCCACACTTGTAATCTTCATAAGGTAATTGATTTCTATGTTTGTTTTCAATTGTTCTCCATTTCTACCTTATAAATTTGTGTTTTTTCTAGCATGATCAAATACATTTCAATGGAACCCGAATCCATATGATTCCATGCATAACTCAAATCTTGTGATGATTTGAGTGTGGATGCCTCTTTTATCACCCTTCCCTTTCACAAGTGTGCCAATGAATTGCACCGATTGATAAAATATAGAATCTTGAACCTATGAATATGCATGTTCTTGTATTGTGGAATATTTTATCATTGAAATAAATCAATTCATTTTATCACGTTTTTGATGTGATTCCTTGATTGAGTTCCGTTTTTACATCGATTCATGTTTGTTGATTTTGAGTGGTTGTCGATAATCAATATCAACTATCGATCAAATACTAGGTGGTAACCTAGTAAGAACTAACATACCATTTCTGGTTTAGTATGTATAAAATCAAGGAATCAATGATCCTTCCCTTTATCTTGAGATCAATTATGTATTGAGCATTAAAGGACACTTACCCAGGTTGATCACGATTTATCCAACCATTTTCTCTCAATAGTAATATAATTTCAATTTATGTTCTTAAAGAAACAAAACCAAAGTTTTATAAAACCCCATTCCCATTTTAATTTCTTAATCAGAACCTCATCTTGTAATTTATGATCTAAGGCTCCTTCGAGAGACGACCTGGGGTTACTGCTATACTACATAAATTCAAGTTAAAAATAAACATCTAATTTGACCCGCTCGACAAGATGATCAAATTTTTGTTTCATTGCTGGAGAGACAATATAATTTTTTTTATTTCCTTTTATTTATTTATTTTAATTCTTAATTAGTACTCTTTTAAATACCCACCCCCATTTGATTGTTTTTGTTTTGGTTTTCTATTTCTATTTTTGGTTGTTTTTTTGTGTTCTTTCTTTCAATCTCTCCCTCTCTCTATCTTATTCTTCTTCTCTATCTCTCTATATAAAATTATTTATTATAAAATTCTATTCTATTTTCACCCTCCTTAAATAATTTTTTCTATATTAAAACATAAAAAAACAAACTTCGCAACTTATTTTCATGACCTTATCAGAAAAAAGAAAAATTTCTTGAATTTGACACTAAAATTGAAAAGACACTTCAAACAAAAATCAAGACATCTTGAGAAGTTAAATCAAATAACACTAAGGAAACCCTCGTGGAACCTCAAGTGGTCCTAAACCAATCAAAAATTGAACCCAATAAAACCCAAGAAAACATAGCTGCAAATAATCAAACCTTAAAAGAACTGACCACCCTGGATGTGGAGTACTAACTTGTGTACATCCAATATCCTGGGGAAGTAGCCAACTTTGAGCTGAGTTCAGGCCTCATCCACCAACTTCCCAAATTCCATGGTCTTCCTAGTGGGGACCCTCATAAAAACCTTAAGGAGTTTCTCATAGTGTGCTGCACCATGAAATCCCAAAATGTCTCTGAGGACTTAATTATGTTTAGGGCCTTACCTTTCTCCCTTGATGGTGTAGCCAAAGATTGGATATACTATTTGACTACCAAAATTGGGGAATGGAATGACCTGAAAAGACTATTTTTATATAAGTTCTTCCCTTCCTTCCAAACAACATCAATTAGGAAATAAATTTGTGGCATTAGGCAATCACAAGGAGAGACCCTTCATGAATACTGGGAGAGATTCAAACGACTCTGCTCAAGATTCCCCCACCACTAGATTAGTGAAAAACTATTAATCCAATAATTATATGTGGGAATTATCCCCATGGATCATGGAATGATTGATGGAACATATGGTGGTGCCTTGGTTGATAAAAACCCTTTCGCCGCTTGTGACTTAATAGCCAACATGGCTCAAAATGCACAACAATTTGGTACACGAGCTATTACACCAACTGGAAGAGTTCAAGAGGTAAGTAATTCATCTCTAGAACAAAAGTTAGATAACAAGATTGATGAGATTCATACCCTTATAAGGAAATTAGCTCAAGCATAAGGTAACTCACAATATCCTATTGTTCCATTACATTGTGGTATTTGTTTTGATAATACTCATTTTTCTGACCAGTGCCCACAACTTCAAGATTCACCCATGTCTTGTGAAGCTGTGTTCCAAGGTCATCCATTCCAACAAGCACCTCCGTTCAAGAAAGAACAATTCAGGCCAAATCCAAATCTCAGGTGGCAAGCACAACCTCAGTTCCAACAAGGAGGAAACTCAAGCTACCCCAAATAGAATTGGCATCAATAAGGACAAGGTATGCAACCTTCTTATCCTTCAACTTCTCAAAATAATCCTCCTCCTCCTCCCAAATGTGAACCAATCCTTGAGGACATGGTAAAGAAAATGGCATCCCAAAACCTCCAGTTCCAACAAACCACACAATCAGCTATTCAAGACCTACGAACACAAGTGGGGCAATTAAAAAACACCATCAGTGAGCTTAAGATGAAAGGTTCTGGACAACTACCATCCCAACCCATTTCCAATATGAAGGAAAAAGGTAATGTATTTGCAGTTACAATTTGTAGTGGTAAATAAGTCTCTCCTTCTACTGATTCTGCACAATAGGTATGTCCCCCTCTTGAAAACTCTCTTTCCCAACCCTCAAAAATTTCAAGTAATGAAAAACAAGACAAAAAGGGTAACTGAGTTATCATTGATGATTCAAATAAACAATCCATTCCTATTCCTTTCCCCCAAAGACTCTCTAAATCTAAGAATAATTTTTATATTGAGATTGATAAAGAAATAATTGATACATTTATAAAGGTTAAAGTTAACATTCCTCTATTGGATGTCGTTAAACAAATCCCTCATTATTCCAAATTTCTTAAAGAGCATTGCACCCATAGAAGGAGACTAAAGGTGAATGAGAGATTCAACCTGGGAAGGAATGTCTCGGCCTTGATTCAACCAACAATGCTAGCCAAATGCAAGGATCCAGGCACATTCATGATACCGTGTACCATAGGGGAGACCTTATTTTCTAATTCTATGCTAGATTTAGGTGCTTACATTAATGTAATACCTCACTCAGTGTACACTTCTCTACAGGTTGGAGAGCTTCAACCAATAAGAATTATCGTAAAACTTTCCAACTGAAGTATTACACATCCAACATGAGTGATTGAGGATGTCCTTGTATGAGTGAAGAATATCATCTTCTCTATTCATTTTTACATTCTTGAGATGGAAGATACCATAACCCAAGGAAATGCTCTTATCATACTTGGGAGGCCATTCCTCAAAACAACAAAGACGATCATCAACGTTCACAATGGTACGTTGTCCATGGAGTTCAGAGGAGAAAAGGTAAGTTTTAACATCCTTGAGGCTATGAAACACCCTGTTGAAGATCACTCCACTCTTCCTATCTATTCGATGGAAGTTCTATCAAATGATGCAAACAAACACAATTATCTCCTCAACCCATACTATGATTCATTT
Organism: Viscum album; assembly: GCA_963277665.1. NCBI lineage: Eukaryota > Viridiplantae > Streptophyta > Magnoliopsida > Santalales > Viscaceae > Viscum > Viscum album. The sequence continues at coordinate 1,942,734,519 of OY728133.1, read as the reverse complement.
TCCTCTTCTTAAACCATGGATTATTTGAGTTTTGATTCATGTTATTGAGTGTTTTGTGGGTTCTAAAAAGTTTAAATTTTGTGATTTAATTGATGAGTGTGTTCATTCTGAGGTACCCATGACCGTATATGATTCTACAAATATCATTTCAATAGATTCTCTATTTTTAGAGAATAAACATGAGCATATAGATAGTTTCATAGACCTCACTCCTCCTAAAAACCCTCCCACAATCTATAAACCACCGTTGTTAGAACTTAAACAACTTCCTTTTAATTTAAAATATGAATATCTTGAGGTTGTTGACCAATTTCCCGTCATTATTTCCAATAACCTCTCTCCACAACAGGAATCGAAACTAACCAAGATTTTGAGAGAGTGTAAAAAGGAAATAAGATGGACATTGGATGATATTATCAGGATTATCCCATTTATTTTTATGCACCATATACATTTGGATGATGACGCTAATCCTATAAGACAATCTCAAAGCTGGTTGAATCCCACTGTCCTTGAAGTGGTAAAATTGGAAGTCAGTAAATTACATACTGCGGGGATTATTTATCCTATATATGATAGTAAATGGGTTATACCAGTGAAAATTGGGCCTAACAAAATAGGAATAATAGTTGTTTCAAATGAAAGGAATTAATTGGTTCTAACACATGTGGAAATATAGATGGCGAGTCTGTATTGACTACCGTAAACTGAATCAAGCCACGCGGAAGGACCACTTTCCTCTACCTTTTATTGACCAAATGTTAGAATTATTGGCTGTTAAGTCCCATTATTGTTTCCTTGATGGCTATTCGGGTTATTTCCAAATCCATATAGCCCCTGAGGATCAATAAAAGAGAACATTTACTTGTCCATTCGGCACATTTTCATATAGAAGGATGCCATTCAGTCTATGTAATTCTCCTGGTAAATTTCTGCGATGTTTGTTTAGTATTTTTTCTGAGTACCTTGATAGTTGTATGCAAGTATTTATGTATGATTTCATGGTATATGGTTCTTCTTTTGATGATTTTTTGGGACACCTAGGTTCTGTCTTTCGCCGCTACATTGAAAAAGATCTTGTTTTAAATTATGAGAAATGTGATTTTATGGATGAGTGGGGGATAGTTCTTGGGAATGTCATTTCAAATAAGGTAATAAAATTTAATATATATAAAATTGAATTAATTTCATCCCTTACATATCCAATTTTTTTTCGGGAGGTGCTATCTATCTTGGGTCATGATGATTTTTACCGCCGATTCATTAAAGACTTTAGTAAGATTGCACTTCCATTGTCCTGATTATTTCAAAAATATTCTATGTTTTTGTTTGATAAAAATTATGAGGATTCATTCAATTCACTAAAAAGGAGTCTCGAATCACCTCCCCTCATCCAACCACTAAGGTGGTATCTCCCCTTCGAGAATATGTGTGATGCCTCTAACTTTGCAGTCAGGGCAGTTTTATCACAAAGGGTTGAGAAGGCTCCTCATGTCATTGTGTATGCCTCACATACACTTGACCCTACCCCGGTAGACTATACAACCACTAAAAAATAACTCCTTTCTATTTGGTTTCATTTGAACTATTTCATTCATATCTTCTTGTGTCAAAAGTGATTGTGTTTTCTGACCATGTTGCCCTTCGATTCCTCTTAAAGAAACCTAAAACTAAGACCCACCTCATACGGTGGATGCTCCTCCTCCAAGAGTTTGAACTTTAGATTAGAGATAATAGGGGAGTAGAAAATGTTGTATATGACCACATTAGTAGGATTTCTCCACCACTGTACCACCATGTTGAATCATCCCTCCCTATTAGAGAATTCTTTCCTTATGAGAACCTTTGTGATGTTGTGAACCTTAACCCCTGGTATGTGGACATTGTGAATTTTCTAGAAACATCTAGGGTCCCCAATGATTTCATCACTTCCCAATACCATATACTTAAACATGATTCTCATTGTTACATTTGGTATGAACCATATTTATGGATAATTTTTGGTGACCAAGTAGTTCATCGTTGTGTCCCTAACCATGAGTTCACCTCTGTTTTGACCTTTTGTCACACTTTGGCATGTGAGGGACACTTTGGCTCTAAATGAATATATTTAAAGGTCCTTGAATTAGGAATTTATTGGAAAACATTGTATATGTATGCCCATAGATTTTTCAAGTCATGTAGTTGTTGTCAATTCCCAAGGAATATCTCCAAGAGGAATGAAATTCTGCAGCATCCCATGTTATTCTATGAAATCTTTGATGCATGGGGAATTGAATTCATGGGGCATTTTCCAAATTCATTTGGCTTCATGTACATCTTTCTAGATATGGACTACATTTCTAAATGGGTGTAAGCAAAGGATACTAGGACCGATGACTCCCGATTTTTTGTTGATTGTGTGAGGTCCCAAGTTTTTTAGTCGGTTTGGTTTGCCGAGATTCATCATTAGTGATCAGGGTTCCCATTTTTGTAATCCCAACATGAAAAATGTGCTTCATAATTATGGGGTTGATCATAAAGTCTCCACTGAATATCTCCCACAAACTAATGGACAAGCAAAAATATCAAATCAGGAAGTTAAGAGAATCTTGGAAAAAACGGTACAGCCCAATAGGAAAGATTGGAGTTTACGCTTGGATGATGCACTTTGGGCATACCATAAAACTTTTAAAACCCCAATAGGAATGTCACCATATAGAATTATGTTTAGAAAGGCTTTTAACCTCTTATTTAAGGTAGAACACTGTGCATATTGGGCTCTTAAACAATGTAATATGAATCTTTCAGATGCAGGTGAGCAAAAGAAGCTGCAAATTAAAGAGTTGGAAGAAATTTGACATGATGCATATGAGAACTCACAGATCTATAAAGAGAAGAAAAAGGATATCCATGATAGAATGATTAATCAATGGAAGTTACATATTGGTGAGAAGGTCCTCATGTACAATTCTAGGCTAAAACTCCACCTAGTTAAGCTTTGTTCCCGATGGCTCAGTCCTTATACTGTTACTAATACTTACCCTTTTGGTGCAATACAGATTTTGCTTGAGCAGAGTGGATGAAGTATTACCATCAATGGGCTATGACTTAAACACTTATATGAGGATTTTATAAAGAATCTGATGGAGGAAATCCACCTTCTAGAAGCAACATACCAGTGAAACACACAAGGTTTTATCCTTCTCACATTCTCAATTATTACAGCGAGGACACTACACATTCTTGGTGTGGGGGGGGGGGGGGGTGGATACATTCTTGGGTTCATTAGGATTTTCATCATATTTATTCTTTATTATCTTTTTTTACTTCTTTATGGTATTTTCACTTTTCCCCATATTTCTAGGTTCATTAGGATTTTCATTTTATTTATTCTTTCATCTCTTTTTGACCTTTTTATGGTATTTTTACATTCCCCCTTATGGTCACCAAATCATGGAACTTACTAAAAATGCATGTTGAAAATTTTGATTCCATGCTGTTTTAACATTTGATGAAACCTGTCTCTATTATGGAATGAATATTTTTATGAATTTAACATCATGGAGTGATTTTTAGTGAATTTGTTTTCTGTTAATGATATAAATGGTTGTATCTATGTGGAACCTTTGAGATGATTTATTCCCCTTGTGTGAGTAGTTTTTGGGAAAACAATTTCACTAATATCTCAACACATTTTTGTACCAAACCACAAAGTGTGAATATTTATTACTTAATAGAAGTTAAATATAATTTAGGTTAATATTTTTCAGCTTAAAATTATATTTACATATGTTCGTTCCTTATCCGATCTGTTTCATTACTGTACCGGATTGACCTATGCGTGTGTACTTGATATCCGACTATTGTACGCCCTCAAAAAAATATTTGGTTGTGTCTTGGAAAGGTCAAAAACCACTACTCCTCAACCTTTGATCTTGTTATAACTATTACAATTAGTGTCGTGAGGATATCAAACAAGCGTTGAGAGATAAGTGTGAGATTTGTTCTAAATGCACCATCTGAAAAAAAACAAAAATAATAAATGAGGGGAGTGATGAAATGTGTAACATATGGGGATTTCTAGGTTGGGAGCTTATGGTTTGACTTCCAGGAATTCTTAAGTGAGCGGGTCTTGAAATATTATTGAAAAGGATGTAAGGAAAGTTTGGTGGACAAAATCTTTTAAGCAGGAAAATGTTAAAATAAACTATATTTATTAGATAGAAAGTGGAAAGAATTGAATGGAATGGTTTTCACACACACACACACACACGAAGAGTTAGTTTCATGGATGAATTTTGAATTCCTTTCTCAATTTGGTATCATGAATCTCTTTGAATTTCATTGTGTATGATTTATGAGACTTCTTTATCCATTTTCACTTGGAAGAACTCCTTAGTGTAGTTTGTGCATTGATCACATTACTTTAATGAATTTAAATTTCCTCAAATTTTAAAACTTCATGATTTTGGGAATATATACATGCATCATTTTTTTGGATATGTGACTTTTCTGAGGAGTTAAATTTTTTAGGTGTGAGGGTGTGATCGCATAGTGATTCACTAGTCAAATCCACCCTTACACCGTTGTTTTAAACTAGTGTTGTAAAGAATAATAAAAATTTAATAATAAATTTCACTTTATGTTTTAACTAATGAATTAAATTTAATAATTGTTTAATAGGTCAATTTTACTTGTTTTGGTGTTTACATTGTAGGAGGAGGTGATTTGGAGAGCTCGTGATGGAATTCAAGAAAAATGGGCCAAATTGTGCGAGAGCCCAAGCATGCATGTGGAAAATTATTGGTACTGTGGATAATACATGTATCCAATTGGGATAAAAATGGGTCTATGAGTGAAAAAAATGTGGAATACATTTCTCTAGAAGATCATGATTCCCAATTCATCCATTTAGAGGGCCAAAATTGGACCACAATGTGAAGAAATTCTAGACGGGCCAGATTGGACCACCCTTATGTATTTGGGCCATAAGTCGGGCCTTGGAGATCCAATTTGGCTGATTCCACCTCCCATGGACATATAACTTGAATTCAAGACTCTCCAATGAATTTCAAGTCATTTTCACACATTGGGGTCAGTCAACCAGCCGAATAAAATGGAGTAAAATATATGCCTTGAATAGTCACCTAGCCCTTTAGATACTTGACCACTTTATGTGGAAATATGGATGTAAATTGCCCATATAATCACTCCTCTCCCTCATTATCTATTTTTCAATACCAGGGGTGAAGGCAGGTCTAATTTGAGATCTCAATTCACCCATTTTATTTCACTCATCCTTCATGTACTTTTAAACCTGTTAGTGATCAATTTGGGGAGTGCCCTTTGTTGAAATCCCGAGCTCCACACTTGTAATATTCATAAGGTAAATTATTTAAAGGTTTGTAGAAAATTGTTCTTAATTTCTACCTTTTAAATTTTTTTTATTCTGGTATGATCAAATACAAATCCAAGGAACAAGAATCCACATGCTTCCATGCATAACCTGTATCTTGTGATTATTTGAGTGTGGTTGCCTCTTTCCTCACCCCTCTCTTTCATGAGTGTGCAAATGGATTACGTCAGTTCCTAAAATCTAGGAGCTTGAACCTATGAATATGCATGTTCTTGTCTTGTGGAATATTTTTATCATTGACACAAATCTGTTCATCTCATCACGTTGTTGATTTGATGCCTTGATTGAGTTCCGTTTTTTACATCGATTCATGTTTGTTGATTTTGAGCAGTTACCGATAATCAATATCGTTGATCGATCAAATACTAGGTGGTAACCTAGTAAGAACTCACATACCATTACTGGTTTCAGTATGTATAAAATAAATGAATCAATGATCCTTCTCTTTCCCTTGAAAGTAATGACGGATTGAGCATCAAGGGACACTTACCTAGGTTGATCATTATTTCTCCAACTAGTTTCTCCAAGTAGTAATATAATTTCATTTTTTGTTCTTAAGGAAAGAAAACCCAAGTTTTATAAAACTCCATTCCCCTTTTAATTTCTTAATTAGAACCTAATCTTGTAATTAATGATCTAAGGTTCCTTCGAGAGATGACCTAGGCTTGCTGCTATACTACAGAAATTCAAGTTAAAAATAAACATCTAATTTGACGTGCCTGACAACGCAATCAACCATGCAGTTTAAATTCATGATGTGATGACATTATCCATGCAGTTTAAAGTTATACAGTAAGAATTTTGGTGAATCTATGTGAAAATCTAATGTAATATTGTGGCCAGAAAAGGGTATAGGACCCGAGTGTCACTATATATCTTGTTGAGGCAAAAATCAAGCCACACATAGTTCTAAATAAGTATTCCCCATATTGATTGAATTCATGTGTAGAGAAAAGGGACTTTTTTTAATATGGACTCATGCATGGGGTGAGACACCATATTGAGTCCTCTTATGTAAATATTATTCATACATATTAAAGTGGGGGAATTTCACATATTATGTTGTGGATGGGCCCAGAATTGAAGATCCATACATCACTAAATTTCTCACTAGAATGAGAATCAAACCACACATAGTTATTGAAAAAATAATGCAGTTTATTTTCATGCAATGAGGACATCTAGTGTTCCTTTTAAGGTCTTGTAACCAAGACCATGATAACCCCAATGAAAATTTATATTCCTAACTTTTTCTAGTAAATCTTTACAAAAATTACTAATCCCACATGAGATATGCTTGATGTGAGAAACAAGGAGTAATAAAAGTTTCTTCCATGACAAAAGAGGAAAAAAGTGAAGGATATGAGAATTTAGATTTTTTATAGTGGTTGGGACAAGTGGTACGATCCAAAAATCTATACATATCTCATTAGGATGAGAATCATGTTGTATATATTTCTTGAAATCCCATGTAGTTTAATTTCATTTAGTGAGGATGAAGATGAACCGACATAAAAGAGATGAAATGTTGTGACTGGGCCCAAGGGTCGAAATATGGTAATCACTATGTACCCTATGATGGTAGTAATCAAGCCACACATAGTTCTTGGAAGGTTCCTGATATAGGTCTGACTCGTACATTGTGAGTGGGGATTTTGTGTGTGTCTGGACTTGATATTGGAGATCTGAGCATCACTATATATCTCATTGGAATGAGAATAAATCCATACGTAGTTCTATAAATATCTTGTAGTTTATCATCATGTAGTGAGGACATTGGTCATTTAGTTTAATATCTTGTTGTAAGGATGTGGGTCTCCCGATGTGGAAAGGAATATTGTGGCTGGATCACAGGATATGACCCAGGTGTTACTACATATCGTGCTGGAGAAAGAATCAAGAAACACGTAGTTCTTAAATATAGTTCCTGACATCAATCAAGTTTTAACACAGGGGGAGAGAAGGATTTAAAATTTTATAGAATTATGGTTGATCCTAGAACATGAATTCTAGGAGTCACTACATATCTCATTGTAATGAGAATCAATCCATACATAGTTCTAGAAAAGTTCCTTGTATAGGTCTGATTCGTACACAAGAAAAAGAGAATTTTTTTATCATGGATGGACCTGGGATGGGAGGTCCAAAAATCACTACGTATCTCATTAGAATGATAATCAATCCACACACAATTCTCAACTAAAGTTCACTATTGTAAATTTAGGCTATAGCCACGGGTTCAAACAGTGGCTATAAGTCCCAAAACCGTGGCTATAAGTCCCAAAACCATGGACGGTAATGGCGTGGCTATAGGGCAAGACCTATAGCCACAGTTTCGAACAGTGGTAGAACATTAAGCCACACAAATCCTATATCCACAGTTTTGAACCGTGGCTAAAGCTATAGAGCCGTAGTTTAAAACTGTGGCATTAGGCCTACAACCACGGTTTAAAATCATGGCTGTAGGGCTTCACATTTCATAAAAAAACCTATAGCCCCTCCCCGAACAGCCCCCTTCACCCCTAGGTATCCCCCTTGCACCCCCTACACCCCCATGCCCCCTCCACCCACTGGAAAACCACCTTACACCCCCCCTGAACCCCCATGCATCCCCTGGATATCCCCCTTTCACCCCCACGAACACCCCCTGGACAGCCCCCTTGCACACCCCTGGACAACCACCTTGCACCCCCATTCCCCCTGGAAATCCCCTTTCACCCCCTGGATAACCCCTTGGCACCCCCTTGAACACCCCCTACACCCCCATGCCCACCTGAACAACCCCTTGCACCCCCTGGACATCCCCCCTACACCCCCATGCCCCCCTGGACAACCCCCTGCACCCCATGGAAAACCCTTGCACCCATGGACATCCCCCCCTGGATAGCCCTTGCACCCCCTAGACAACCCTTTCACCCCCATGCCCCCTGGATAGCCCCCTTGCACCCCCTGGACAGACCCCTTTCCCCCCACTCCTACAGTAGCCCACCAAACCCCCTGAACCCCCTTTCACCCCCTGGACAGTCCTTGCACCCCCTGGACAACCCCCCCCCCCCCCCACACCCCCATGCCCCCCTGGACAGCCCCCCTACACCCCCCTGGACAGACCTCTTTCCCCCCCACCCCCACTCCTGTAGTATCCCACCACCCCACCCCTCCCTGCACCCCCTCCCTATAGCCCTCCCTCAGGCAGACCCCCAACACCCCCATACCCCCTTGACAGCCCCCTTGCAGCCCCTGGACAACCCCCTTTCCCTCCCACTCCTATAGTAGCCCCCTCCCTGCAGCCCCCCCCTCGTGAAGACCCCCCAACACAACCCCACATCACCTTGAAAACCATCCCTAGACAGCCCCTTGCACCCTCCTAGATAGCCCTTGCACCCCCCTAGACAGCCCCCCTACACCCCCACGCCCCCTTAGACAACCCCTTGTACCCCCCTAGACAGCCCTTGCACCCCCTGGACATCCCCCCCTGCACCCCCATACCCCCCTGGACAACCCCCTTGCACCCCCACCCCCTACAATAGCCCACAACCCCACCCCCTCCCTACACCCCCTGCACCCCCACCCACCCCCACCCCACTTGCACACCCCCACCCACCTTGCACACCCCCTGTACACCCCCCTATGAGTCAAAAAAATATTTGGAACTGCTCATGGTGTCTCAAATGAGAGAATAATGGGTAAGTATTAAAATGGAAAACATAAATTCAATAATTTCAAACAATATATATAAGCATAAACTACCACAATGGGTTTTTGCACACAGCGCACCTCCATTGGAGGGGTTTTATTACAAAACAATGACTTGTTTATCAAACTAAAAAATTATTTTAACTAACACTTGATCAAGAATTTCAATTTAATATAAACAAGCAGAATCTAGAAGGAAACTAAATTCAATTTAAAAAATTCTTGAATTAAAGAGGCTAGAAGAGGGCCCACTGCCAGCTGTGTTGGAGGGTCCACCTTATCTGCTACCCTCTTCCCAAGCTAGGAATAAACTTTCCATGGTCCTGGAGAAACCCGTGTGCTATCATCATGTTAAAAAGAAAATCTTACATGAGGAAGGAAGAAATAAATCCATGCTGCCCAATGCTGCTTGAAAATCCAGAAGTGCATGCATGAAGAGTCCATCCAAACTTGGACCTAAATTGGAATGCAAAAACTGTTTGAGAAAATTTTTTCAACCCAAAATCTCACATTGATGATCAAGGACATCTGCCTTATTCCCTAATTATTTTTGTATTATTAGTGTGCCATACAATGTACGAAATTGAAGGTGAAACTAGTTATCAGGAAGAGAGAAAATGATGGGAAGTAAGCTCAAATAACCATTCCAGATCTGAAAAAAAGTCACCATCTTGGTATGATTTATCAAATGGTATTCCAAATATCATAAAAAGGAAAGATCTACCTTTATGGAGAGAAGATAGTGTTTCTCCTCAATAGGGAGATGAGTGGAGAAGACCATTGAGAAGCTGCCAGACTTATTTATTCCATGCAAATATGGAATTTATGGAAAGTTCATGAAAAAGTAATTGATGAGGTATGCATTTCTCTCATCCCTGTTAATGACCAAATAAAGCCTAATATTAAGGGGGAGAAATTTAATTAATCAATAATAAGAAGTTAAGGAAATTTGAGATCTCAAGGCTGATTTCTAAAACCTTCTACATGTACTTGAATGTTTTCAACATATGTATTGAGACGAGTGCAAGATCTCAGGTTGTAATTCCAAAAAGAATGAAGATATCATTTGCCATAATTTGGTTCAAACATGAGGAAATTTGATCATCCCCTAAATGATTCATTGAAATTATAATCAGTTGGTATCATGTTCAATTTGTTAATGGTACAACTTTGTTTTCTACATCAAACCGTCATATTTTCTACACCAAACATGGATCACATAGACTTTAGATAGAATGAATGATGGCACATTGTTTAAGAATGAAGTGATACCATCCTCTTTTATGAACTTTGTATTTATTTTCAATAAGGGGAGAAAATAAAATGAGAGAAGCCAATGAGAAAAAGGGGAGATAAGAAAATTAAATAACATATTGACATACCAATTGATGGATTGGTATTGACAATAAACACAATGTGAAATATTGTTAAATCCACATTGTGTTTGTGTCATAGATGTTTTCATTGAGGACGAAAAGTTGTTTCATGCCAATATGAAGATGATAAATGTATTGCAAGTTAGTTAGAGTACCCAAGAATATTGATGAGACAATTGGGATTTGTACAGCTTAGAAGGGAGTTGGAAGTTCCCAAGCTTGTTGAGAAGGAATATGAAGTTCCCAAGCAAAGGTGTTAGTATGATAATTTTATATGAGGCTTTAAGAATTATATGGAAGCTTGGAAGTGATGTAAACCACCACCACTAATTATTTCACAAAGAAATGAACAAAAGAAGAAAGTGTTCCCATTAGATATACATGATGACAAATATTATTGTTGATGTGAGTTTTTATGGCAAAGAATGAGGAAGTTTCTAGGAGCTGATGTGCAGAATCTATTGGAGCTTATTTGATGAGATAAAGTAGGTTCTCACGTAGCATATGTTTGAAGATCCATTCACATAGAAATGATGGTTTGAATATGTTGTTGGTGGTGATTAATATACAGATTTGGCTCAAGAAAATTTGAGAAGATCCACCCCCTGTACAGAACCCCCTCTCCCTCCCCCCTTCCCCCTTGCACACCCCCTACCCCTGCACACCCCCCTGCCCCCTCCCCCACCCTCCACAACCCCTGCCCCCTTGCACCCCCCTGCCCTCTTGCACACCACCCTTTCTATGTATTACAGGTATGTAGGATGCAAATTATTGGATAAACAACAACAAGTTAATTTTTTCTCAGGTCCAGACATCTATGGATTCGAGAGTGATGCAAGAGACATCCATTTTCCATAAATAAACCATTTGATGGTGGAATACCATTAATCAAGATAGAAGACAGAATGATCATTCATAGAAAACATTCATGGAGGTTTTCCATGAAAAATAAATTACTAACATAATGAAGTTGGACTATTACCATGTGTTTATGGAGATGCAAAAGAGCCTTAGAAATGTTTTTCTGTAATCTTCTTTTTTCATAGAGTTGCTATTATTTTCCCAATTTTTGGCCGCAATCAAGGCCCAAAAGGCTTGTATGTTCTAGATATTCCACCATTTGGATATCAAACTATAGGTAAGGATATTTGATATGACATCATACCCAAATGTGTTGTGCAAGGAATTGATAATCAAGAAGGGTATATATGAGGATAGGTAGAATGATTAATTCAACTCTATATAAGACCCATGACTAGGTTTTCTATCATTACAATGGGAGACACTTCCAGTATTAGGAAGTAAAAAGATCCATCAGAAGTATCCGAAAAGATACTATATGGGTCAAAGTAAGAGTTCCTCAGTACACTCTATTGTATTTAATACAACCAAGCGATTCGATTGTGTGAAAAGAAGGTATTGTAGCCATTCTTACAAGAAGACTCAAATGGAATTACATAGATGTTTCTAGTCAAGACATATATGATGTTATTTTTTTAGGGAATGAAAAAATTGATATGGGAAATTAGTTCAAGCTGGGTGTGGAGATCCTTATCAAATAATGTAGACTCACAATTCATTGATGACTTACGGGAAACTGAGTGAATCTGAGCAAGGCCTAGATTATATAATAGATAAGGGCTAGGATAATAAAAAAGTGGAATTAACTATTATTCGGTTCATTATATAATAAATGGTATTCTATCTACCACTTTTATAGATACATTCATTTCTTATCCTCATACACTTTTGTTATATAATTAGATTATATCCATTTTCAATTCATATTCAACCTATTTCATTAAAAAATACTCATATTTTTACTATAAATAAATATGATGAATGTATTCATATAATGTATCATTTGTTATAAACAAAAACATAAAGGTACATGATTCAAAAGTTCATACTTAGAGATCACCTATCCAACCATGATATAGACCAATGTCCAGAAGATCAAATATTGCACACTAAAGAGTAAACTTGAAATCATAAATTCCTCAAGCATGGTGTATGCCAAGTCAATTTGATTAAAAACACAAAAAATGGTTGCTAATGTCTAGAAAAAAATGGTATAAAATAACCATTACCTCCTGAATTTTATATTCACAGTAATCCCAGTTGCAAGTCGTGAGAGAAAATCAATTTCATCAGCTATGTTTACTTGTTGGTTCTCTGCATAGCATGTATCACTATCCTACATACCAGTACAAGTCATCAAACTCACAATATGATTAGTGCAACTAATAGAGTGGCTGCCTCAAGAAAAAAAATGGAAAATTGGACTACATACCATCAGAGGTGTGCTGAAGGAGATTGAGGGTCCACCTCGGAGTAGCGTCATAGAGGAGGTACAATGGTTGTGTCGGATGAGGATATAATTCAATATAATAATAATAATACATAACTACTACATAAACAAACATATCTCATAATATCATAATTCAATATATGTAGAAACATTCAGAAACACCGCAATGTAGTTCAGTATTACAATAATCAAACCTCACTGCATAATAAAATTACACATATTAACAATCCAAAAATACAATTCCCATCAATAGTGAGTATCAATATCAGTATCATTAGATTCATGATAACCCTCATCGACACCTCCTACAGAAACACCATCAGCACCTCTCACACCACTAGCATCATCATCGACATCAGAATCAGTACTGGCTCTGGCTATAGCTCCGACTCTAGTTCCGGCTCTGGCTCTGGAAGAAGAATCTAATTTAGTAGAACTCATCAACATCAAACATGGGTCAACTGCTGCATTTTCTACTAGTGAAAGTGTAGAAGAAATGGTATGCATTTTCTGGTAATGATCTCACAGGAAGTAGATATCGATATGGTGAGCCATGGTTTCACAAAAAAAGAGTTAAAACCCATTAATGAGGAGTGATCCATAAAAATGAATCTCTTGGTGAGGACACAACCATAGGGTTTCATTAATTAATATTCATAAATGAAGGTAAAAAAATAGGAACCTTCATCATGGGATGTGGTTCTGGAAGTTTGTTATAAATCAAAAAGGATATAATCAAGACCCTCCAAGACACCCCTCCCCCTGCCAGTCCCCACAACCCCCACCCCCACCCCCTCCCTCTTCCAGTCCCCCCACCTTCTAGCCTCCCTACCACCCCCCTACAGACCCTCCTGGAGACCCCCTGCACACCCTCCTGGACACCCCCACCCCTGCTAACCCCCCTGGACACCCTCCTCCCTCTACCAGTCCCCCCACCTTCCAGTCCCCCAAGACACCCCCTGCAGACCCTTCTGGATACCCCCTCCCATGACAATTCCCCCTGCCAGTCCCCCCTTCCAGCACCCCCCTATAGACCCTCCTGGACACCCCGTCCCCCCTTCCAGTCCCCCCTGCCATCCCCTCCTTCCAGCCTCCCTGCAGACCCTCCTGGACACCCCCTGCCAGTCCGCCCTCCCAGTCCATATTTCTCTTTTATAATTAACACATTCCCATGAATATTGTTCTTGATTCCATCTCCATGTGTAAATCAGTTAATAATGTCACTTGCTTCCTTATCAAGGTGACAACCTAATGATCAAAATTGACTAGAATATCAATTACATTGTATATTTATACAATTCTCTAAATATCTTTCTCATTTCTGGAAGTGAGTGAATCTTATTCTTTCCATATATAAGTAAATGATGGATCTTCAGTTATGATTTGGGCAGTAAGGTTGTTATATCTTCTTCTGTCAATCCATATAGACATCTTAGGCTCATAATCTAAGGAATAATATTCTCATAACCAATATAATCCCAACTTCATCACCAAATTCATTGATTTTATTAATATTTTCATGAATTATTATATACCCCCTTTACTTATTTTATATGAAATGTGCATAATTTGTGTGAAATATTAATGTTTTAATACTAAGTATAATTTTTGAGCATTTTTAGAAGTAGTTCAATTGAGTCAGTTTACTATTTTATTTCTAACTCTCAACCTACTGATTCAAATTGTTTGGTTCTTGTTTTTTAGGATTCCTTATTAAAGTTCTCACATATCATTAGAAGGAATCATGGGCCAATTTTTCCATTTTAAGGCTCATATGGACCCCACAAGATAACCCAAAGAATTTGTGAAGAAACTGGACCATCCACGATGATTGAGTTACTGGTCTCACTCCCGAAGCCCATATTTTGTTAAAATACATCATTTGTTCTTGATTATCCAAAAGAATCACGGGTAAAAATTTCAGGGCCCAAATCTAAGAACAAGGGTCCCAAATAAAGCTTTGAAGTCCAGCCCACCATTCGGGCCTAGAAATAAAATCAGTATAGTATTCATGACATATCTCATGATGTAAGCATAAAATCGAGCTGAGATATTGCATTTTGAAAGAGGAGATATAGGAGGCCGACTTTTTTTAAGTAATCATTCAGCTTTGAAGGCATATTCCTATTCAAAAACCCTTTCACATTTTGGACTTCAAAAAGACTAGATTGAAATGAACAGATTAAAATTGTTTAATCAGCCGGCCATAACTTTGGATACATAGGTCCCAATTCCTCCAAATTTTGAGAGTACTCGGCCAACTTTATTATATACAGCTTTGAGGAAGGAGATATTTGGATATTAAACTTTCTAAATAGCCAACATGGCGATGCAAGTGGAGGTACATATTGGGAATGAAAACATTCCACTTCCTTGGGCTATAAATGCATCTCCCTCCTCTCCTTCAAGGGGGTTGGCATTTCAGAAGAGAGGTGACCATATTGGCATGACTAAAGCCTTTCCAAAGGCTTGTGAGGATCTTCCATACTCATGTTTTCACTTGATAGACCTTTCCTCCTCTCTTTGTTTCATTTACTTTTATGTTCTTCATTGTTGTAATTTTGTAAGTCTTTTCCTTTGTAATTCTATTTTAATGCAAGTTTATTCTTCAATATATCTTATTATCATCCAACTTATATAGTCTAATAATAATTTTATTAAAATATTTCAAATACAGTTTAATCCCCTTCCCTTCTTTTGCTTCCTCATTCAATCAAAAATACATTTTTAATTATCATCATTGTTCGTGTGTGTGTGTTCGACGAACCACTCTTTTCTAATCCCTTTATTTTTCTTCTATTCTTAATTTATCAACATAATCATTATAACCAGACTATTAAACACCCAAATGGATGAGTAAATATCTCATTGGGGTGAGTCAAAATTTATGGATGTTAAGTGATTGAGAGTATTTCCTCGATGAGTATTCGTTAATTTAACATTTTCTATGTTGGACTTAATATGTCATGGATTAATGACATATTTTGTTTAACATGTGGTTTCCATGGATTATTGGAACCATAAATACACTACCATAAAAAAGTACTGATTGAGATTATAATACTAGTTAAGTTAAGGCTTGGATTAAAGCTTTAATACTTAGGAATTCTAATCGATGTCAACTTGTGAAGTGATTTTTAATTTAAATGCAATATAAAGCAAAGCTCAAGGATATCACAAGCTTAAATCCATAATAATGAACTCAACCCAATATTTATCAATTTGTTAAATCAATTATAGTCAATCAATCATTTAAATTAAGCTCTGCAAACAAACCCCCCTAAGCAAAATACAATCAACTAAAAACAAATGAGTATTACAAAGTATCATCGCCGAGGATTCGACCCGAGTGCTGCTATACTCATTAGCAGAGCACCAAAACTTTGACCGGTTGATAGGCGAAAATCAGCCGTGTGTTTCAAATGAAGCCGTTTCCGGGTATGGTGCTTTAAGTAGTAATTATTTTCTTGTTATTGTAATAAAAAAACAAAAAAAAATTAAAAAAAATTGAAAAAAACACAAAGAAAAACCCGTCTTCTCATAAAAATCATAAACTGAAAAAAATACAAAGAAAAACATGTCTTCCTCTTTCTTCCAACATCTCTCTGAATTCCCCATAGCCTCCCAAACAATCCCTTGGATTGGTTTGACCCTAAAATTGAGCGAAAAATTTTCCAACTTAGGAGGAACATAAGAGATAATCAACTCATTCAAGAACTAGTCCTCATCCAACCAGTTTAATTTGAAATTTCCAATCCTAGGGAACAAGCCATTAAAGAACTTTCTGCCCCTGATATAAATTACCAAAATCTTGGTATTCAATATCCAAACATAGAATATGACTTTGAACTCAAATCGGGTTTGATTCATCTTCTCCATCATTTCCACGGGCTAACCAGTGAGGATCCACATCTCCACCTTAAAGAGTTCCAGGTGGTGTGCTCTACCATGAAGCCTCAAGGGATTTCTGAAGAATAAATCAAAATTTGAGCACTCCCTTTCTCCCAAGATGACACTGCCAAGTCATGGATTTACTACCTACCTCCTGGTTCCATAACCACATGGAATGACATGAAGTGACTCTTCTTAGAGAAATTTTTTCCTGCTTCTCATACTGCTTCTATCCGAAATGAAATAAGTGGTATCCATCAGTTCCTAAGTGAATCAATCCATGAATACTGAGAGAGGTTTAAAAAGATTGTGGAACCCTATCCACACCATCAAATCCCTGACTAACTCTTGATCTAATACTTCTATGAGGGTTTATTGGCTATGGAGATAACTCTCATAGATTCCGCAAGTGGCGGTGCTCTTGTTGATAAAACTCCTACAGTAGCAAGAGATCTCATAAGTAACATGGCTGAAAACACACAACAATTCCATACTCGAGTACATGATCAAGTAAAACAAGCCCAAGATAATCAATCCATAGAGCCAAACAGGATGACCAAGTGGATGAGTGAACTTACAGGTCTTGTGCGACAACTAGCTGTGGCATCCAAATCCCTAACCTCATCTTCTCTACAATCAATGTTTCCTGGACCTGTCAAAAACTGTGGAATCTGTAACTCTCCATCTCATCCAACTGAAACATGTCTCCAAATTCAAGAGGATCAATCCGATTCATCTGGACTAATGAATCTCAATGCAACATATGCTCACCGGAACACCAACCCTCAACTATCAGGTCAATTTGTTAGAAACTTCAACCAACCTCACTCTGAGCCCTTCTCTTCTTCCTATAACCAAGGCCTTAGGTATGGTAATCCCATATCTCATCCTCCTCAATTCCCTCCTTAAAACTCAAACCAGTTTCAATATGGTCAAGGTGTTGGTAACTTCCAAAAACCTTATCCTTTTGTTCCTCAACCTCAAAGGAACAATCCTCCTCCTGGATTCCATTATCCTAGTGAGCCTTCCCAATTCCAAAACCAACAGAATCGATTTCCCAAGAACCAAAATCAAGGAAATCCCAATTCGGGACAAGCCTCTTCTTCCATGCAACCATGAGAAAGTGTAGTGGAAGATCTTTCCTCCTTCACCTGTTCCAGCCTCAAGAACATTGAAACCCAAATTGGCCAACTTGCATCCCACCTTAGTCAGCAGTAACCATCCAATTCTTCCCAACTCCTAGCTCAACCATTACCCAACCCCAAGGGTAATGTAAGTGAAATTGCACTTAGATCTGGGAAGAAAATTTCTATGCCTCAAGATAAGTCCTCCAAGCCTCCTTTGAATGTTGACCTAGAAAATGAAAATAAAAAGAAACTTGGAAAGGAACCTGAATCCATTCCCTCGCCTCCTTATATTCCACTTAGGAATCCAATTCCTTTTCCTCAAGATATTTCTAAACAAATGAATTCCTTTGAACCTGATCTCGAAATTCTCGACATGTTTAGACATGTTGAAGTCAACATTCCCCTATTAGATTCCATAAAAAAATTCCTAAGTATGGAAAGTTTCTCAGGGAATTGTGCACCCACAAGAGGCAACTTAGGACCTTAGAAAATGTTTCAACCCAAGAGTCCCTACCCATTAAGTGAAAAGATACAGGGAACTTTACGGTTCCATGCCAAATTGGAAGTTACAACTTTGATGATGCACTCATAGACCTAGGAGCCTCAATTAATGTCATGCCCAAATCCATATTCTCCAACCTTGGTCTAGGACCCTTACATCCAACGGGTGTTGTCATTCAATTAGCCAATCGAAGCACAACCAGTCCTGAAGGAATAATTGAGGATGTCCTTGTCCGAGTCAATGATCTTATATTCCCTACTGATTTCTATGTCCTTGACATTTAAGGTGAGACGAAATCTTGTCAATCTCCCCTAATTCTAGGAAGACCATTCCTCATGACTACGAGAACCAAGATTGATGACCATTCCGGCATCTTATCCATAGAATTCAGTGACCAACTGGTCAAGTTCAACATTTTCCAAGCCATGCGATACCCATCTGAGGATCACTCTGCATTCTCAATCCATGCTTGTAAGGACACTTCTAAGAGTAAATTGAACCCCATTTCTTCATGTTCATCCTATTCTGATGATAAAGGATCTTGTGAAATTTTCACCATAATTAACCAAGTCATAAATGGTGAAGTTGATGTGGACCTCTCATTCCTAGACTCCATAAATCTAGAGGAAATTTAAAACTCTCTTTAATCTCACATCAAATCTGATCTCTACTGCTCCACCTTGGACGGTATTAAAGAAAATGAATATGAAGCAACTGAAGTCCCTTCCTCTATTCCTGAGTTTTCTAACCCACAAATAAAATATGAGACTGATCTAAAACCTCTTCCTGAATACCTAAAATATGCATTCCTTTTCCATGATCACTCTTATCCTTTCATTATCTCTTATTCACTTACTTAAACTGAAGATTCCAAACTTGTTCAGGTGTTAGAGGAAAACAAAAAGGCCTTAGGGTGGACCCTAGATGATATACCAGGAATCAACCCTGCTCTTTTCATGCATCACATCCATCTTGAGGAATCATCCAAACCAATTAGACAACCTCAAAAAGACTCAATCCACTCATACTTGAGGTAGTTAGGGAATAGATCACCAAGATTCTTCAAGATGGTATTATTTACCCAATTTCTGATAGTGAATGGGTTAGTCCAATTCAAGTTGTAACTAAGAAGGGTGGGATAGCTGTTGTCACAAATGAACATGGAGAGGTAGTCACAACTCGAGTGAAAAACAAATGGCGTGTGTGCATCAACTATAGGAAATTGAATGTTGAAACAAGAAAAGATCACTACCCTCTTCCATTCCTTGATCAAATGCTGGAACGATTAGCCAGAAAGTCACAATATTGCTTTCTTGATGGATACACCAACTACTTCCAAATCCCAATCGCACCTCAGGACCAAGAAAATACTACTTTCACATGCCCCTTTGGAACATATGCACATAGAAGAATGCCATTTGGCCTTTTCAATGCTCCTGCAACATTCCAGAGGTGTATGATGAGTATCTTTTCCGAATTCATTGAACACTGCAAGGAAGTATTCATGGATGACTTTACAATTTATGGTGAGTCATTTGAATCTTGTTTGAATTCACTCTCTCTAGTCCTTAAAAAGTGTGTCAAGTGCAACCTTGTGTTAAATTTTGAAAAATGTAACTTCATGGTTGAAAATGGGATTGTTCTAGGGCACATAGTTTCAAAAGATGGTACTAAAGTCGATCCTGCCAAAATTGAAGTGAACCAATCACTTCCCGAACCCACTTCTATTCGAGACATCCATTCATTCCTCGATCATGCTAGTTTCTATTAGAGATTCATCCATAACTTCAGTAAAATTTCCCTCCCACTCACTTGGTTCCTCCAAAATTATGTCACTTTCCATTTCGATGAGGTTTTCAAGAGAAACTTCATTGAAATCAAAACTGCTCTTATATCGGCCCCAATAATGTAACCCCCAGATTGGTCCTTACAATTTGAGTTGATGTGTGATGCTTCTGATAGATCCGTTGGGGCTGTTCTTGGTCAAAGAAGATAAAATATTCCTCATGTCATCTATTATGCCTCAAAAACATTGGATGAAACTCAATCTCACTACACTTTCACTGAAAATGAACTTTTAGCAGTTGTTTTTGCCTTAGATAAATTCCGGACTTATCTCTTAGGTGCCAAAATCATCATCTTCAAAGACCATTCTGCTATAAAGTTCTTACTCAAGAAAAGTGATTCCAAACCGAGGCTAATAAGATAGATCCTAATGATCCAAGAGTTTGACATTGAAATAAAAGATAGACCAAGAAAAGAAAACCCTGTGGCTGATCACTTGAGTAGAATTTCTAATTCTGAAATCATTGATCCTGAATTCCCCACTGAGCACCTTTCATCTCTCACTCCAAAAATACCATGGTATGCCCCAATTGTAAATTAATTGGTTTCTGGTGTTTTTCCTAAATTTTTTTCAAAAGAACAAAAAACGAAGTTGAAAAGTGATTCAAAATACTATTTTTGGGAATAAAATAAACATTGGAAAACTGGGGCAGACATGGTAATTAAGAGATGTGTCAATGAAAATGAACATTCTTCCATATTATAATTCTGTCACTCACTTCTTGGAGGTGGACACATTAGACCACAAAGGACCTCCCAAAAGGTCCTAGACTCTGGATTATTTTGGACTTCACCCTTCAAGGATACACATGAGTTCTGTCAATCATGTCCTACTTTACAAAAGTTTGGTACAATTTCAAAGAGAAATGAAATGCCCCAAAAGCCTTTAATTTTCTGTGAGGTCTTCGATGTTTGGGGTATCGATTTCATGGGACCATTTCCCCATCCAATGGATTCTCATATATCCTTATTTCAGTTGATTATGTTTCAAGGTGGTTCGAGGCCAAACCCACTAGAAATGATGATTCACAAACTATTAGTGAGTTCCTAAAAACCCACATCTTCCACAGATTTGGCACACCACGTGCCTTGATAAGTGACTTAGGAACCCATTTTTGTAATAAAATCATGGAATCTCTTTTGAAAAAGAATGGGTTTGGACATAAAACTTCAACTGAATATCACCCCCAAACAAATGGCATGGCTGAACTTTCTAATAGAGAAGTAAAAAGAGTGTTTGAGAGATTTGTAAAACCCACCAGAAAAGACTAGACTAAAAGACTTAGTGAAGAACTTTGGGCTTATCAAACTGCCTATAAAACACCCATTGGGATGTCTCCTTTTAGGCTAGTTTTTGGTAAATCATGTCATCTACCAGTTGAAATCCAACAAAAGTCTTTTTCGGCAGTGAAAAAATGTATTTTTGATCTTGAAAAATCCGGAGAAGAAATATTGTTGCAATTAGCTGAACTGGAGGAGCTTCGACTTGATTCTTATCAGAATTCTATTCTCTACAAATAAAAATCCAAGGTACTCCATGAAAAACACATCATGAGAAAGGTATTACATGAAGGTGAAAAGGTAATGCTTTTCAATTCTTGATTTCGACTTCACCCAGGTAAGATTAATTCTCATTGGGAAGGTCCGTTTTTTATTAATAATGTTTACCCATTTGGTGCAGTACAAGTCCAAGACCCCTCTTCCAAAAGGACATTCACAGTTAATGGACATCAGTTAAAGAATCACCACGAGAGGATGCACAATCCCAGATCATCATCGACTTCCAATGAATACCCAACTTCTCCAGTCAACCTACCACTAGATGGATATGGAAACCCACCAAATCGAAACCAGGGGGAACCTCTTTCCCTTTAACTCCTTCTCTCTCTATATATTTCTTTTTCTTCCCCACTCTTTTATTTTATTTTTTAACACTTTCTTTTGAAAAACCTTTCTTTTTCACTTTCTATTTTGTGTGGGTGTATCTTTATAAAAAAAATAAAAATAAAAACCTAACCAAAAAAACCAAAAAAGCAATCACTTAAAAAATAAAAAAAAATAAAGAGTCATGATTACTCACCATAGAGTTTTGAAATTTTGTCCAACCATTTTGGGGAGTTAACAGACATGTTTTCATCTAAAAAATTTTGTATTTTCCTCATGACTTTGAATAAATATTTTTTTGTCAAAATTAACAAATTTGGAATGCTCAATTTTTGATTTGGAAAATTATTTTACCAAACTGTGAGGAATAACATTTTCTTTCATGCCAAGGCCACCTATGGCCATCTTTTAAAAATGTATGTTTTCACCCCCATTTGTTAGCCTTGAGTTTGTGGACCTTCGAGCTGAATTTCCTACCTTAGTGTGCATTAATATGATAGAGGAATTTTATGAACCACATGAGAATCACAATAGCCAAATAGCCTCCCATTTCCCTTACATTAATCCTCCTTTTAAAATCCCCTTCGAGCCTTTGAAAACCATTTCTTTTATAGCCACATTACAATCCCAATACCTTTTCCCACCCAATATCAACATGGATTTTCATTGCATAATTTTTTTTGAAATTTAAGTGTGGGGGGAATGGATTTCATTGTTTGGGTACCCTATTATTGATTTTCAACGAGTTATCATCTGGTTGAGGGAAAGCATCCATTTTAGTGTGTGGGAGAGGTTGTCATTCAGTGTGTTTTGGGGAATGTAATGTACTTACATTTATGTAATTTTGTAAATGTTATTGACATGTGTTCAAAAAAAATCAAAAATGATGAAAAAAAATCAAAAATAGGTTGTGTCTTGGGTAGGTCAAAAATCACACTTCCTCAACCTTTGATCTTGTTATAACTATTACAATTAGTGTCGTGAGGAGATCAAACATGGGTTGGGATCTGAGTGTGAGATCTTTTCCAAGTTCAACTTTCGAAAAAAAAGAAAAAAAGAACACTTGAATTATATTCTAATGTCAGTGGAAGAAGTTTTTTGGTTTGTAAATATTTAATCTTCTCATCCCCTTAATATTTTATTCCTCTATTATGTCTTTCTTCACACATTCATTCCCTTGTAAATCTGTGTTTTCATTTCCTTCAATGTTTTATTTCAAAAAATATATGCATTTCTTTTTCTATGTTGGTGTTTTAACCCTCTTCTTATCTCTCTTGGAAATTATATTCCTACCATACCATAGCCACAAAAAAAACCCTTAAAAATACCTCTTGATTCTTGTGCACTTGGGATAGGGATTGGAAGCTGAAAGCTCTTTTCAAACTCTAAGATTTTCACTTTTGGTTGGTGAAAGAGTGAACCTCCAAAAATGAATTTTATCATCTTAAGAGGTGTGAGTTTTGAGTGTCCAAATTTTACATTTCTAAATTTGAGCATGAAAAAAATGAATTAGTTTTGGAACATCGTTTCTATAACAACTTGTGGTGGAATTCAAAATGCATGAGTGAAATAGTCTAAACCTCCCCTGATTGGAGAAAACAACATTTTAATATATGTTGGTGAGTGAAAATGATTTTGTTATGTTTTTATTGCACATGAGGACATGAACAAAACTAAGTGTGGGGGATTTGATGTTATTAATATTTTCATGAATTATTATATACCCCCTTTACTAATTTTATATGAAATGTGCATAATTTGTGTGAAATATTACTGTTTTAATACTCAGTATAATTTCTGAGCATTTTTAGAAGTAGTTCAATTGAGTCAGTTTACTATTTTATTTATAACTCTCAACATACTGATTAAAATTTTGTGGTTCTTGTTCTTTAGGATTCCTTATTTAATTTCTCACATATCAATATAAGTAATCATGGGCCAATTCTTCCATTTGAAGGCTCATATGGACCACACAAGATAACCCAAAATATTTGTGAAGAAACTGGACCATCCATGATGATTGAGTTACTGGTATAACTCATGAAGACCATATTTTGTGAAACTCCACCATTTGTTCTTGATTATCCAAAAGAATCAGGGGTAAAAAGTTCATGGCCCAACTCTAAGAACAAGGGGCCCAAATGAAGCTTTGAACTCCAGCCCACCATTCTGGCCGAGAAATAAAATCAGTATAGTATTCATGACATATCTCATGATGTAAGCATCAAATCGAGCTGATATTTTGCAATGTGAAAGATTAGATATATGTGGAAGACTTTTTTGAATAAATAATTCGGTTTTTAAGGCATATTCCTATTCAAAAACCCTTTCACATTTTGGACTTCAAAAAGACTAGATTGAAACGGACGGATTAAACTTGTTTAATCAGCCGGCCATAACTTTGGATACATAGGTCATCATTCCTCTGAATTTTGAGAGTAGTTGGACAACTTTATTACATAAAACTTTGAAGAATGAGATATTTTGAGATTCAGCTATCTGTATAGCCAAATTTTCAATGCAATTGGAGGGATAGATTGGGAATGAAAACATTCCACTTCCTTGGGATATAAATGAATCCCCCTCCTCTCCTTCAATGGGGTTGGAATTTCAGAAGAGAGGAGACCATATTGGCATGACTAAAGCCTTGAAAAAGGCTTTGGAGGATCTTCCATAATCATGTTTTTACTTTAGAGACCGTTCCTCCTCTCTTTGTTTCATTTACTTTTATGTTCTTCATTGTTGTAATTTTGTAAGTCCTTTCCTTTGTAATTCTGTTTTAATGCAAGTTTCTTCTTGAATATATCTTATTCTCATCCACCTTCTATAGTCTAATATTAATTATCTTAAAATAGTTTAAATACAGTTTAATCCCCTTCCCTTCTTTTGCTTCCTCATTTAATCAAAAATCCATTTTTAATTATCATCATTGTTCGTGTGTGTGTGTTCGACGTACCACTCTTTTCTAATCCCTTTATTTTTCTTATATTCTTAATTTATCATCATAATAATTATAACCAAACTATTAAAAACCCAAATGGATGAGTAAATATCTCATTGGGGTGAGTCAAAATTTATGGATGTTAAGTGATTGAGAGTATTTGCTCGATGAGTATTCGTTAATTTAACATTGTGTATGTTGGACTTAATATGTCATGGATTAATGACATATTTTGTTTAAAATGTGGTTTACATGGATTATTGGAACCATAAATAAACTACCATAAACAAGTAATGATTGATATTATAATCCTAGTTATGTTAAGGCTTGGATTAAAGCTTTAACACTTAGGAATTCTAATCGATGTCAACTTGTGAAGTAGGTGCTAATTTAAATGCAATATAAAGCAAAGCTCAAGGATATCACAAGCTTTACTCCATAATAATGAACTCAACCCAATCTTTATCAATTTTTTAAATCAATTATAGTCAATAAATAATTTCAATTAATCTTTGAAAAAAACCCCCTAATCAAAATACAATCAACTAAAAACAAACGACTATTACAAAACATCACCACCGAGGATTCGACCCGAGTGCTGCTATACACATTAGCAGAGCACTAGAACTTTGACCGGTCGATAGGTCACAATCGGCCGTGCATTTCAGTCGTCATAGGCTAGTCACATGTGGTATTTTAGGCTCATCACTTTATGAACTCTAGGCTCATCACCTAAGGAATTCCATGCTCATAACCTAAGGAATTACATGCTCATCCCCTGAGGAAGGATGGGATTATGATGCATTAGAAAAGGTGAATCATCCTATTCTTATTGCATAATAAATCTTATACTTTTCATATATGGAATGGCAGGGTCCTCTTATGATAATCAAATAATTCTAGTCATGATTTTAAGTCTAGTGGGGACTAGTCCCCTTATGCTCATTGCATAAGTTTGGTCACGATTTAAATTCCAGTGGGGACTAATCATCTTGTACTCCTCATATAAGACAAATAATGACAGAATTATCTATAATATCATCATATAACCTATTCAAACTATTATGGTGACCAACCACTCATGGAAGGTCCATATCATATTCCAGTACATTCTAAATGCCAACCCATAATAAAAAACATTGATTCACGTACTTTTTAAATATAATTTAATAAAAAACTATAAATAAAAGCATACAATGATGATCCTAAATGAAAATAAATGGAAATAAAATCTTTTATCATCTTTATACTCTCACTAGTTATTCCAAAAAAACCCATGATATTGGATGATTTCCACCATAATCTAGTGTAAATCATATCCAACTCCGTTCTCGTTTTCACTCAATTATTTAGAAGAGAAATGGGAAACTATAATGAAAGGACTATGAGATTAGACATTAAATCAGCATGGAGGTCCATAAAAACCACCACATTTAAAGGTGAAATTGAAGGTGAATATGGGATGAAGCTCCCTCAACCTCCCATGATTTTCCCACATGTGTGAGAGGAAGAGAGGAGGGGTGAGTTGTTTAAAAACTCAAAGTGTATAAATGTTTATTTACCTTTCTTTGAGTGAGCCTCCATCCTCATCATTTCAGCATCCATTAAAATATTAATTTTTTTGTGGTGGTGCTCTCCATTTCCTAGGGGTAATCCTTAGAAGTACCAAACAAACAAAACACAGGTCCATTCCTCTATGATTTCATGGACCTATCCAATGAAACCCACAAGCCCTATACACACTAAGGACCATAAAAATCCCTCAACCCTTTCTAATCATTTTTCAAATGAGAAATTTTGAAACCCCTCATCTATAACTCTTTAAAAAATTCCCAACTATAAGTTTCTATATCATGGTTGTATTTCCCAAGAAGCACTACTTTCACCTAAATTTCCCATCTAGTGCATTTTGAATAGATATTTCTATAGGTGTGAATATAGGGCACCATACTTAGCCAATCATAGTATAAATGGGTAGAAAAAAAAGACATATCAATCATCACAATTTTCCACCATTCCAAACCAATACAAAATGGTATTTTTATTTTTTTTTCAATAGGGATAATCTCATGGGACATTCCCTCCAAAACACCTAACCAACTCACCCAAGAAGAGACAAAACAACCAAAACCATGGCCATGGTAAACTGATATTTTACTATAGGGAGACAAGTAAAACCAAATTTCCCAACAATATGGAAAATGTCACTCCACTTGGGTATTTTCCCTCCAAAACATGGAGATCTACTCCATGGAGGATCTATGGTGAAAAACCTAAAGCTTAAAATGGTTACAGGTCCACTCATCTATGCTCAGACACACACCCAAGATCCTATATCACCCCAGTCCTCAATTCACATAACTGGAAATATTATTGAGAATTTCAAAATATATATTCTCTAACCAAATAATGGTTCTAAAAATTTCCACATCCTTGGAAAACCAAAATTCATACTTGATAAGAATTTATCAACCAGTATTGGCATGAATCTTTAAATTTATCTCAACCATGAGTCATGGATCATGGGGAAAGTTCCAAATTTATAAGGAACCCTGCATATACTCATTAGACTAGGACAAAAACTGAAAACAATAGCCACATAATAGAACTAAGTAAATTGGTTGGGCCAACACATCGTATGGAGGAGGAAGTCTTGAAGAAGGGTATGGAGGAACCCTTCTGCCGATGCACCAGATAGAGGAGGAACACCCAAAGAATGGTATATAGGAAGGGAGTACACCGCTCAAGAAATAAAGCAACCCCAAATGGAGAAGTCGATCCATGATTGGAGAATCTGCACCGTGAATTATGGAACCACGATGAGGGATGGAGGAACCGAAGCCGGTAAGGATGAACGATAGAGGACAATAGCGAGGGCAAGAGAGGAAATCCATGAGGGAAGAGAGGAGGGAGTGATGAAAGAGGTCATCGGGGAGGAGGAGAGGTCGTCAAGGGAGGAGGGCACTATGATGAGAGGGTCACGTATTGGGGATGGAGTTGGAGCCCAACTAGAATCGAAAAAAGGGGGACGCATATCAGGGATAGAGGCGGAGCCCAACGAGAATCGAAAAAAGAAGGGGGACAGAATTGTGTATCCACTGATCAAAAATTAAACCATGGATATAAAAAAGTTATATCCACATACCTATAAAACCATGGCTATAGTTCAGTGGCTATAGCTTAAATTTATAGTAGTGGGTGTGGCGGAGTACCAACACCAAATATTGTGATCCGCTCAAGCACGAATCAAAATTTTGTACAATTTTACTTCACGAAACTAGGATGTGAACCATTTAGTTTAGCATATTATGGAAATGAAATGATAATTTTGGGTCTTATACTTATAAATGGGTTCCAAGTACCATTATAGAGTGGAAATAATGTGATTGGGGATTGTGCATGGGAGCTGCCCATACTTTCTTCCACATGTTTGGCCAATATGGAATCTCAGACCACTGAGGTGTTAGAGGGATATGATTGGTACTTATACCTAATATGGGGGCCCATATTGAAGGGACCATGAGGAGTGTCTCATATCATGGTATTTTAAGGGTTTCTTAAGGTCTAATGAGGGATGTTAACTATTATTTTAATGTCATGAAGTGAGGATGAATGTTGTCTGGTTTTTTATCATCAAGCGATGATGATGATGATTCCATGAGGTTTAACATCATGTTCCATGGAAGTTATGTTATGAAGTTTAATGTAGTATAGTGAAAAAATTATAGGTTGATGTGCAGTTTAACATCATGCAGTTAGGATGGGTGTCGTGCGTTTTAAGGTCACGTGACAAATGAAAACTACATAGTTTAACGTCATGCATCTAAGACGTTCATTGTGTGATTACATGAAATATTTATTCATGAAAATTTCATTGGTTGGGATTTTAATGAGATCTAAATCCATTGATATTAAGAAATAAGCTCTGTTTGAGTGGACCTTGTGTATGGAACAAGGTCCCTCCCTCTTTGGTTCGAGCTTTGGAGGCTTCTTTCCTGGTATCATCGGAGACCTAAGGACCAGTACCAATTATCTTTAGAGTAATGAGTGAAGGTGGACCTTCTTGTTAAAGTCTCATGCTATCTGATTCTTGTATACTTCCAAGTGATGCAAGGTATGCAATTTTTTCTCAATAATCTGCTCCAATTCATCGATTCATTTATGGTATCTCATATATGGATAGCTGGACACATATAGAAATACAAAGTGATGGTAATTTAACATCAATGGGAATGACTACTTCTATTCCATATACTAGTGAGTATAGGGTCAAACATGTGGAAATACAAGATATATTTTAGTAATACCATAAGTTATGAAAGATATTTTTAGGCTAATACTTTTTATCTTTATCCACCATATTTTGGATTATGTTTGATAGGGTCTTTTTGAAGGCTTTAGTACTTCCATTGGCTATTTCATGATAGCATGACAAATGGTTGGACTTGATACTGTATTCTTGGTATAGCTTTTCCACCTTAGTGGATTATATATTGGTTCCATTCTCCATTAGTATTGTATGAGGGACACCAAATCTGGTAATTATATTGGATTTCATGAACATGATGATTCTTTTGGATCCAACTTATTTGTGGGGTATTTCATCACCCCATTTGGAGAAGAAATCAGTAGTAGTCAATATGTATTTGAACTACTTAGTCGTAGCTGGAGGGTGTGGAACCACAACATCTATTCCCTATATGAAAAATGGATAGTAGTATATGAATGTATATATAAACTATGGTGGTTGATCGATGAAGTTAGAATTCACTTGGAATGAATGACACTACTTGGAGAATTCTATGAAATCCTCTATCACCGTGGGCCAAAAGTATCCAAGCCTTTAGATTTGGTTGGAAAGATTGTAACATGACTGGTGGGAACCATAATATCTCAAGTGTACTTATTTAATGATTGAAATGTTCTCTTCTCCATCAATAAATCTGATATGGACTCCATCAAATACTTATTTATAAAGGGATTTCTGGTTATTCGGGCTATCATAAAGAGTGAAGCTGGCTTCTGATCTTCAAATTTTCTCTATCCCAACACTATCTGATGAGAGTAATCTATTCTATAAGTATTCCAGGATGGGTATAATTCACCAAATGGTATGACCATATAGTTTAGGGATAGAAATAAATTATTTAATTTCTTCTACTCTAACTTGAAAACAATGTGAGACCATTTCACGATGGGAAATGATGATGATTTTTTCATCCCAGTTTCGATCTTCTAGTGATATAGCTGAATTTTCCAATGCATGTTCCTAGGCATTCTGCGATATTGGGATGTGAGTCAATGTTGGATTCGAGGGGGATTTATCCCTTAACCCTTGGACATAGTGAAGCAGGGGGATTATCTCCCCTTTTTTATGGAATAATCCCCATTAATATGTTTGATTTCCAGCTTTGAATCTCCTTTCACCTCCTAGTGGTCTATTAGTGTTTAGAGTGCATTTCTATTCCAACAATGAGGGACTTATATTACAGCTCATTTTTAGTAAAACCTTATGATAATAGGAAAGAATAAGGAATGTTTTTTTTTCTGGAGAGATAAGAACGATCCCTAACCCGACTTTGTTAAGCTTAGGGTCTTCCATTATCCTCCCTATTGAGCTTCTGGATGCACTGTCAAAATGAATTTCCCATGTTTGGGGCCCAACCTTAATAGAGAATGTATCATCATCTATAAATTCAGTATTTAATGATTTCATTTACATAGATGGGTGTTCCTCCTGGAAATCTACTAAGTCTTGGCCTTTCATTGCTTTCGGAGGCACAAATTGTATATCAAACTGCTTCAAAATAACCGACCACTGTGCTAGACATCCTATCAGCATAAGAAGAATGAGGATGTAATTGAGTGGGTTATTATGAGAGACCAATTGGACCTCATGGTGTTACAAGTAGTATCTCAGTTTCCGAATTGCAAAGATTAATTCCAAGAAGTTTTTCTCGATATCTGAATAATGAGTCTCAACATTAAGCATGGTTCGACTGAGATAATAAAAGTTTTTTCGTTCCCAAAATCATTTTTTTGTGCAAAGAAGGAATCTAGTGATCAAATATACAATTATAAGCTTTCCCTCAATAGGTGAATCTAATACTTGTGGGATCAAGTGGTATTTCTTAAAGTTTTCAAATGATTCTTGATAGTCCCTGGTCCACTGATATGTGACCCCCTTATTCATAAGTTTTGTGAAGGGAAATGAATAAATTACAAGGTTGGATATGAAGTACTGAGTGTAGGATAAGTTTCATTGAAGTCCTCTCAAATATTTAAGGTTTTGATGAGGTGACATGCTAAGGATAGATTCTTTTTTCTCAGGGTCAATTTTGATTCTACGATGGCGCATGAAGAAGTTGAGAAACTTTCTTGAGGTAACCCTGAAATCACATTTTAAGGGGTTCATCTTCAGGATATGTTATTATAACTTGTTTAAAATGGTTTCTAGGTCATCCAGGTGGTCAAAACGTTTTCAGTATTTGAATACTAGATAATCAAAATAACATTCCACAAACTTCCCTAGGAAGTGTTTAAATATGTAACGCATGGCACATTTTTATGTGGAATCAACATTCTTCAAGCCAAAGGAAATTAAACTATATCAGAATACTCCCTGGGGGGACTTGAAAGTGGTGGATTCTTCATCTTCTAGGGCCATCCAAATTTGGTTTACCCTGAATAGTCATCCAGGAAGGAGAGGGTTTGATAACTTGTAGTCTCATCAATCAAGAGTTCTATTATTGGAATCGAGAAGTCATATTTTTGATCAGTTGTGGTTGAGATCTCTAAATTTGATAAAAAATATATATTTATTGTTCTTATTATTCACATGTATAATTTTGGCTAGACTTTTCATATATTTTCCCTCTCAGATGAAGTTATCTTTAATGAGATTGTTCACCTCAACCTCAATTTTGGAAGAGTGAGTTGGGTGTGTCGATCTAGATACCTGTTTGTATCCTCAGTGTTATTATGGCAAGCCCAAGTGGTGGGTTCCCACCTTAGGGTCTAGAACTAGTATATATATTTAATTCTAGTAAAAAAATTCCTAATTTTACTTCAATAAAGAAGTATATACCATGTTTTCTTCAAAATTCATGGATTCACTAATCGATGTGGGTCTTGGATCTTCATCCGTACCTAGATTTATTTCTTTGAGTTTCTTAATAGTGGTGTAGACACCTTCCTCAAATGTTGGAGGGGAATCCTTGAGGTATTCCTCCTCTTCCTCTAACTCATGTTTTACCTATTCTGTATCTTCATGGGAAATATGTTATGAATAAAATTTCTCATAGTTGGGTGAGGAGTCAACATTTATACATTTAAAAGACGAGGCAACCATTTATGGATCAATTTATTGAACAAGTCCTTTTTGGATCTCCAAAGGGGAGACAATGGACTGAGAATGAGAATCTTCATTTTCTACCATTAACATGAAAACCAAACATAGTTGAAAAAACAAGGGTTTTTTAAGATATGGGTATGAAATAAAGACATTTTAATTCATCATTTCATTACTAATTAGAGTTTTGAAAAATTCTCTAGTGTTGTCGAGCTCGGTTTTCATGACTGACATCGCAAAAGTTACTAGATTTGTGATTGAAATCGGGCCCACCTTTTCAATTTGATTAATGGGAAGCATGTACTCTACATTAAGATTCTTCAATGGATTATATGAGATAATATCTAGACTATTCAGGGTATTGATTCAAGAGAAATCATCAGTCATGCATTTCTTCCCTTCCCTTTGATAGAATCTTGTGTCAATATACTATGATTCACAAGATTTGAATGAGGATTTATCATCATGAAATGTCCCAATTTACTTTTTGATACAATATTTGAGGCATTGGTGGTATTATTATGTGATACCCACATGCTGATATAGCCAAGGTCTTCCCAATAGAACGTTGAAGGTCATATCCTGCCTAACAACCATGAATTCTGAGTCAGACATGAGATCTCTAAATTGAGACCTGACTTTTATTTTTCCAAGAGGCTTTTGATAATTATTTTCAAAACACTGTAACATTAAAGTGCGGTGGGGGGGAGTGAGATTCATTGAAACCCAGTTAATGAATCATTTAAATTGGAATGATGTTTAATCCTGAGATGTTTTCAAAGAAGGCTCTTTGGATATTAATGTTATTTATCTTTATAGACATATAAAAGGATCAGAAGTGTACTTATATGATAGAATTCTCATCCTAATTTGTTAAATATATGATCATGTAGAATTTTATAGGATCAATATTTACACAATACAATTTTGCGGATGTAACCTAAAATTCAAATTTCTGAGGACTTGACAAGGCCATTATAATTGATTCCTAAAAGCCTTTTGATGGAATCAAGGAATCAAGTATTGAATACTTGGCTGGAACCAGGGCTAATAGCTTTATAACTTCATAATTATGGTCTAAAGTTATGAAATTACTAGAATAGATATGATATTTTTCGGGTTCTTTAGTAACTGAAGTACTTGATGTGGACAAATAATCACGTGGAATAAGAGTTGGAGGTGGTTTTTCTCTTGGTGGATTAGGTCGAATAGGACCGTCATCACGTCAATGATGATTAGGTGATGATGTATTCTTTATCCTATCTTCTAATATTATTATGTCTTGGTATAAATTATCATGTATGGGGGAACCTCCAAGCTTCTTCTTATCTCGCTGGAGAGCTCTCCCATGAGTTTTGGCTGCATAGAGGGTTCGTGCAGGGATGCAGCTAAGGTAGTGACTCCTGGAACAACTTCATCTTCCCTTATATTCTCAACCCTAATGAACTATTACCCCAATTACCCAATCAAGTGTATGGAATTAGGGTTCACGGTCGCACTCATCATCTAAAAAGTGATACATTATGTTGATAGCATTAATGTAACCAAAGATCAACTCCTCGCCTGATGTAGATTTCTCCTAACGGGTCAACTCTTGTTGTACATTTAGTGGGGTGATGCCTATACTTTTGGGATTATAGGAATGAAGTTTGATAAAGTTAAATAAAACTTTGGATTTGTTATAGGCATATAATCTTTCATTATCTTCTTACTCTTCTGGCCATATCACCTTTTTCAAGACTGGATCTCAGAGGTTTGTTCCACCAAAGGGGTCGAATGTATTGTATAATAAGTGATTGAATGCATAATTGGTTGTTTCTACTATGTTCAGAGGATAGAGTTATTTCATTTTACCATATTTTTTACCATACAATTTCTGAACTTCTGTATACCCTTTCAATTAACTTCCTACCATTCATTATCCTCCTCCATATCAGTGGCATAAACACATTCTATTTGAGGAGGTGGCCATCCCAACTTCACTTTCTCAGAGTCCACCATATTATATGGGATTTATTTAAAAACAAAACACTCCTCAATGTTGTTCCCTAGTACCTAATTTAAGGGTAAATATTTTTGGAGATCTTTTTCACTATCTTTGATGGGTTTCCTAGGATTTAGAAACTTGATCAAGTTGTTCTCAAATTTTGATATGAAGTAGCTAGGTACTTGGACATTTCAAAAAAGAATAGATCTTTTTTTATCATCTCATAAAAATGTTTTCACTTATATTCCCTTTGATTGTCCTAATTAAGTGAGAGTTGTTTCTAATGCTCAGAAAGAATAACTGCACGAAATGGTGTAGGATTTGGAGGGTAATGGGGTACTGGGGCATGATTAAGTGTAATAGTAGCCATCTTTTCTTTTCCCCTTCTCTTTCCTTAAGTTGAAAAAATTAATCAGGGCTTGGCTTTATTCTCTTTGATGTAATCTTCCACTCTTTAATTCGGCCAATGTTTTTAGTTTGAAAGGTCAAGGAAAATTGTTTTCTATAATGTCGAGCTGAACTGGTAGAGAAATTTCAAATAGAGGCCTTCCCGCCCTGTAATTGATTGAGTCAAAAAGATAGGGTACCATATGAAGGCTAGTCCCAATAGTGAATACATGAAGAACCTGTGTTTCACTACCTCATATTGTTTAGGGGTCCCCATAATGAGATCACAGTAAGAGAAAAAATGTTTCAAATGCTGATCTGGGTCTCCTGATCCATTAAAAATAGGAAAAGTAGGATTCCCAAAGTTTAGCAGGGGAAGATTCAGATATACCCATTTAGTGTAATACTAATTTTCTATTTGTATTGGTGTGTTTCATTCCACCATGTCTTCCAATCAATCCATTAGTGACTCAATAGTGTTCATGATATCTTAGGGACTGTCTGGCTGAGCTGGAGCTTGAACAGGGGAAACAAATGGTGGGGCCATTTGTGATGGCACCATTGGTATCTTCTAGGGGTAGACTATTTTTGAAGGCTAGTAAGGATGTTCTTGGAACCATTCTAGTTGTACACCCAATGTAGGGAACTCATGATATACTACTATGATATCCAAGTATATTGGTTGTTGGTATCACGTATTGAGTGAATGTTTTGGATCCATTTAATTTGCTATGGAAAACCCTCTTTGTTGTGGTACCCAACTAGGAGTGCAAGATAAGGATCTCCTTGTATAACATATCCAGTAGGAAGGCTACCTCAGAGCAGTTATACATTGAGTCTCCTCAATTATTTATTCTCTTATTCTTGTTGAGAAAATCTTTCCTCAAGTGAAAGAGGAACAAACTCTCCAGAATTTAGGTGAAGTACAATATTAATTTTACCATTTTCCTTATTAGATTCCATTTGTGGAGGTACTGGTAGAGTTATTGAAGGAATTACTAGATTCAGGGTGAGTCTCTAGTTCTGGGTATACATGACTCCTTCAATTGTTTCAGTGTGTACAACATTTTGAATGAAAAATTATTATTCCAATTCCTCCTCTGAATTGGCCTCATGTTTTTAGGGTCTAAAGGGATAGTGTTGATGACATTTACAATTGTATAATGAATTTCAGGAATTTTATCAATTTATTTTTGAGACTTTTATTTTCTATTCCCTCCATGAGTCTTTTTCCTCCCCTTTACTAATTCTCTAGAATCTATTCAAAAAATTGTAATCTGAAAGGAATCTCTAGACAATTTAGTTGTGTGTGTTCTTAATGAAGCTACTGGGTCATGGGATTTAGAGAACTAGGAGGATTTATTATGTGTCACTTCCCCTAATTGAGAGAAGAGTAGCATCCACTGAGGAGGAGGTTGCTGAGTTAAAAATCCCCCCATCCTTGAGGGATGGGGACATTCCCATTCCACTTTAACAAACCTTCACGCCTAGCTTTTTTTCCTTAAATGTTGTGTTGAAGAAGTTCCTAGCCTTATGAGCTCAGTATTCTCCTAAACTTCCATGGCTTCCACTACTATAAATGAACTTCGTATGCTATAGAGTTTTGTTCGAACATGATTTGGGTGCATCTTTTGGTATGCACCTGAATCACACACTTCCAAAGATTGTTGTGTTATTTATAAAATTTTCTCTATATGAAGGATGACTTCCCCTAATCCAGAGTCTTGATTTATATTTTCATATTCATTCCAAAAAAAATCTCTCAATAGCCTGCTCTCTTATGGCCTAACGTCGGTGAGATTTAGTTGGGGCCTATTTTTGTAGAGTATATCATCGATCGTGGACAAAATCCATTTTTTGAAGCCATCCTGAAGCTATAACATTGCATGATACCAATTTTTGAGAAATTTTTTTGTTGGGGATAATAGTGAAATGTAATGATCTATGTCCACCCCATCCTATGATATGAACACCATATGGGGAATCCGTGATCAAATGTTGCAAAATTTATAACGTGTTGAGGCATGCACGTTGAAGGGCTCCTTGCTGCTTCTTGAAATTTGGACGTTGTGTTGAAATGTGATCTTCCCAGTCAATTTGTAATTTCATCCCTTCTATAATATTGAATTTAATTAGATACTAATCATATGGTAATAAATTTTCCCTAAAGTGATAATGAGTTTTCCATATATTAAGTTGGATGTCGTGCACACAATATTCCAACCACGCCTTTAGAATGTTGTATTTATGGTTGGATAAAGTCTATAACATGACACATATATCATCTTTAGATAGTTTTTTCCTAATGTTTATAATGTCAAATTTTTCTTTTTCTAGAGGTTCCTCAACATGTTCTAACCAAAGTGAGTGTTCTCCCACTGCTTTATCATAAAAAGTAATATCAGAAGGGAATTCCTCTATCATATTGGAAGGTAGGTTATCCAAGGGGGGATTAGAGAATGACCATATACTTCGGATATCTTCTAGATGAGAAAGAATTTCACTTGTTAATGACAAGTCAATAGACAAGAATGGTCTTATTTTACCAAGTGCCTCACAGTAGGAGGGCTTTCTCATCACTACATTGCCAAAGGGAGGACCCTCTTGATGATGTTAAACACTATAGTAGAGAGATATTTTATAGTGAACACCATCATGGGGACGAATTACATAGTGGATTATATAAAGGGTAAGAACCTTTGGCTCTTTGGTCTTCTATCCACATGGTGTATTTTTGTGAATCTCTTTAGGAGATAAGCTCTCGGGACCAATCAGATTGTGGTTATGAAGCAATAATTCATGGTGAAGAGTCCAAGGAGTATCTTCATAATTATTTATACTACCCATGTAATTTGGTAATGGGATATTAGGATCTTGAGTTTCTATATATATGAATCCTATGGATTCTAGAACACCAACATTAAGTAGAGTAAGATCATAGACTAGATCTTCATTTTCTAGTCGTCTTTGGTGAGGCTTCTTTTTGGATGAATTCCTATGAATGACTGGGGTAAATTTCTAGGGGGAATTGGTTTTGAGGTATGAAAGATTGCTTGACTAGCCCCCATGTTTCTGCCAAAATTTTCTAGCAGGCTACTCTAATATTGGCAGGGGATTGTGCCTACATCAAATTGGTTGTTTAAATGATCAGATTACCTACTATTGGAACAAGTGAATGTTCCTAATCAAGTTTTCTATATATAATTGGGGTGTTTTCCCCATGACCTTCCTAGATAGGAGTGGAGGTGTGTGTGTTCTCTGACGTGTAATGCTAATGATCCACCCTATTTGTGTGGATGGAGTTTAGTGTCCATACCAACGATACTGTTGTTGTCCCCGTTATGATTCCCTGGAAGGTCTGTAGGATGGGGGTAGGGATTTGTGTTCTCTCTTTTACCATTATTAGGATATTATTGGAGACTTAAATGACTGTAAAGAGGATATATTCCCATTCTATACCTTGATTAGGGGTATGTGCCTAATACCATCCCCCATTTCCTACTATTAGATACTAGAAATACTCATGTGTGGAGGCAGAGAGTTGGGTCTACCGCCTATTCGTCATCGGGACTTTCTAACCAAATTATCTGGGTGCTTCTAGATGAAACTATTGGAAGGATTGATTAACACAGGTAGGTGTCTGCACCTGCTTGTGGTTTTCCTCCAAACATGGTTGGTGGGATTCTTTGAGTTCTTCCAGACGAGTCTTCTTGAAGGATTTATTAGTTTGGGAATTTGTATGTTCCTGGTCATGATTTGACATCATATTTGAATGGTGGGATTTATTGGATGATTCTAATTGATTCTTCTAGATTGTTGAATTAGGGTAGGCGGGTGCATGTTGCCTCATGTATTTCCCCCCAAAATTTTATTGGTAGGACTCTCTGGAGGGGGCTAAGGTGTGGTCATACTTCTTGTTGGCCGTTTTCTACCCCCAAAGAATCTTCTTGTGCATCTGGGTCTAGATGACCTATGATAGACTACCGAGCATGACACCCCCATCATGTTGAGGGTTCAAAACTGCATATTGTTGGAAACGAAGAATACTAGTAGGCACCTTTTGGAAGGATCCCTCTACCTTATAGACACGCCCATCTATGTCCTCTTGATCCAAATTCTTATGGTAAGGTAGGGAATGGTTGTAGTGTTCTGAGCATAAAAACCTAAAATGACAGAAGATGATGATAGGTGCCACCTACTTCTGGACCACCAGACACCACTGGTTGGGAAATTGGTGGGGATTTGCAAACTAGAGGGCCTGATGGGAAACATCCAAAGTCGATATCATACTATTTTGGAAATACTTCTGGACTAGTGCATTCGAGACACTACTTTGAAGATGCTGGGTTTGTGATGGATTCCTTTACTTGAAAAAAGACCCAACATGAATAGTGGATAGGGAATACATTGGTTAAATATGGAAGGATTCCATTGGATTAATGGGAGTCCTGATAGAAATTTATTGGATATATATGACAAAAATAAACAATAATACCCAATCAAATCATAATCTCATTTAGATAAACACAAGCATGATTGATTTTTTTTGTTTTTCCCTCTTTCATTTTGAGATCAAAAGGGTCCTGACAGGTGGGTGGAACCTTCATCTTGGTTAAGGATTCACATTAGGTTCATCATTTTTGTTTTTGATGGAAAATTTCATATTTCTTGATGATTTATTGTATGGGTTGAGTATTTTTAAATCATTTACGTTGGTTTCAATTTTTTTGAATGGTTTCCAATAGGTTTATTCAGGGAACCATAAACACCCAACGATTTTATATCCATGGGTACCTACTTTCCAAATGTAGGAAATCATTGAGAGGTTTGGACAATGATTCTTAATAACTCACATTGGTTAAGAGGATTGGAGGTTAGGGTCATCACACCATTTTATGGGGGATTGTTGCCTACTCTGGGACTCTCTTATAGATTTAAGATATGTTCATGAATCCTTCATTAATTCCAAAGTATGATGTGGATAACCCTTGAATTAAAAATAAGTTACTATCATGTATGAAACTTGGAATAATCTATATGTGTTTGAGGTTTGTTATCAATGGATATATCTATATTTATTCAAGGTTCTCTATAAATGACATCCTCTTATGTACTGATTAGAGATTCTTTGGTAATTATTATGACGATGTTGGTTTTCAACCACATAGTGGGGTACTCTAGATTTTATCATTATCCAAGGATATGGGAGTTTCCATTATGTTGTGATCAAACCCATAAAATGGAATTTATACATATCCTTGTGAAAGGAATCAGAATCCATGTAGTTCGATGGAATTTAATGGGGCACATAATACCTTTTAAGGTCATGTGATAAGGACCAAACCATTCAGTTTAACATCATGCAGTGAGGACATATAGGCCAAAGGTGTCCAGTCAAGTTTTGATGTGAGACTTATTCCGAAGAAGCTTAGGGAACCTGGAAGGGATATGGATTCCCAGGTTGAATAAGACCCTACTGGTAATGTGGGAAAAATAAAATAGGGTTGATTTGGGGTGTTTGGTTTGGACCTCTATGAGTCCTTTTACATTACCATTTGGATGGGAATCAAATCCCTTGTAGTTTGGTTGTGAGGACACATGCCTATATAGGCCTTCAAGTTTGTCTCATAGGGGTGTATGACCATTTGAGAGGATTAAGTTGGGTCTTATGACTAAAAAGGATTCCCTTTTGATGATTATGGTGATATGGTTGGGGCTTATACTAAGTATGAGGCCCATGAGTTATATTTTAGGGCTTATTTTTAAGAAGGATGCCTTGTTAATATGTTGGAGCTTACAACAAGTTGGAGGCCCAAGGATTAGATTGGTACTTTCACTTGGAATGATTCCCATAGTATTTAGGATCATGGGTATGTCATGATCACCACCAATGTCTAAGCCCACATGACTCATGCTCAATGTGAGAAACAATAGGAAGCGTAAGATCTGATAAATCCTAGAATCTACTTTTTCCTAAGGTTGGATACTTGGCCGTGAGGAACCACACCTATAAAGTCTCTCTGAAGGAATGTGAGAGGAAGATTTGGAGTAATACTCTCTACCAAAATATGAATTTGATCATGTAGAAACCATGATCTCTACTAATCTCCAATCCCACATGAGTTATGAAAAGTCATGATTGAATGTGAGAAACAAGAGGAAGTGAAAGATCTAAAAAACCACACAATCCATTTTACATTAGTAGAATATTCCAAGGATATGGAACATCCCTCCTATCATTATACCTTAGACCCAAAGAGAGAGATAAAGGGATTTAAAGTTCCCATATCCCCACTTATTTTCGTAACTGGGATAGTCACATTTTGTGATCTAACTGGATTCATCTCGTGGGTATGGAAGAGGAAGGAATTAAGCAGGATAGGTCATGCATAGAAGGCTATAGGATTACTCCAATAGGGATAGCCTAAATTTGGTTCCAGGAGGAGGATCTCATTCCCTGTCAAAGGGAAAGGCAAGCATGATCCTCACCCTCCATGTCTGGAACCAGAGGCCTCATGTCTTAGAGATGACTAGGGAAGGACATGGTCATAACCCTAGTATCAGAGACTGGGAGTTCCCAAAAACTATTCCCAGGGTCGGGGTCCTTATGACCATGTGAATTCATACTCACATGCACCCCAAGGACCCAACTGGTTAGGTAAGATAGGTGTGGAAAACCTATGACCTTAGGAAATCATACCCAAATGGGAGACATGTTGGTGTGCCTCTTTCCATGGGTATTTAGGTCTGGTGGTTTTGGTGGAGGTTGTGATTTGGTCCCCCTCAGATGAGGGATCCAAAGGAAGAGTGGCCCTACCATTGATAGCTTGGAAGAGGATATGAGAAGTGGATCGTACAGGGTATATTCTTGGGTAAGCCAAGGGATGCTCATGCAAGGAGGACTAGGTGATCGAAGGGAGTCTAGAATAAGGTATGCCAATGCTTCTAAGAGTGATTCACATAGGTAGTACTGCATGATCTATATGTACTTTGGGTGTTGGACCACTTGGGAAACAACACTTGGGCGAGGCTTTGGTTAATTCTTCAAGGGTCTTCATAGGTGTTTCCAAAAGTGTCTTCTGTTGGTCCCTAGTAAGGTAATGGGACCTCATGATAGTGTTTGTAAACCACAGGGGAAAAGGTTCCTCATATAGGTGTAGTGTGTTTTAAACCCTTGGAGAAATTTTGTTTCACTATCCCCCTTTGATTTCAACTTCTTTGGGTTTTGGAGGGCTACCTTGAAGGTTTGAGAGGGACTGGGCGAAGGACTAGGGTGAATAGAGCATCAAGAGTTCTTTGGGAAGTTTAATCCATCAAAATGAGGATCCCCAAGGTGATATTTATAGGGAAACATGTGACCCTGAGTGAAGGGTCTGACTCACACGGGACTTCTGAACAAGTTGATGTGAAGGTCCTTCATGTGGTCTATTGTGCAAGTACCCTACATGTCTATGATGCTTGGGGTACCTATGTAGAGGGTCTTTGTTGAAGGGTTATGGCATTTGGCCTTCTTCTCTACTGTTCTATTATTATCCTTAAGGTATTTCCATTTGACATCTTTTCATCCATGTGACAAAATAGAGTGTCAATAGTAATCAAGTTGGACCTTGTCTAGGATTCATGTATTAGATTCTCATGTAAAATTTATTCTATGATGTATCACACATATCTAGCTATAAATAAACATCCTCGCCTCTCATCATTGTATGATATATAATACTACATAATTCATGGATCATGTTAGATGTATGATATTGATATTTTATATCATTTTATTATATGAAGTATTTTTCTAATACTTTTATGTAAAATATTTTTCATATTAAGTTTTGTGTAGACATTCATTACTTATTCTAGTCACATGGAATGTAACACGTGATTATGAATTTTTCATATTCCAAAATAAAGAACAAAATTCATGGTGATATAAGGAAAATAATACTCATTTATTTAGAATACATGAAACTACGATTTGTGTATATATGTTTCTTTCTTTAGAGGAAGGGTATGTTGATTTATTATCATCAACCAGTATGAATCAAATGAGAGAACATAGAAATAGGGTGGTCCACTTGTCAATTTTCCAAACAACCAATGTAAACTTCATTTTTAGGTAAATTTTAAATGATTGTATGTATATTTGTGGATTTATATTTAATCATACTATTATTTTATGTATAAACAGGTCAATTGAACACCAAAATGTCATCTAAAATCCTGAACATAGGTATCCATTTAATTTTACATTATATTTCTTAATTTTAAATCTTTCAACACATTTTGAAAATGTTGTTTCTATGATTTTTCATAAAATAATTTTTATCATATCCATATATATTAACATGTTATTGGGTAAAAAATTCATTTTTATGAGAGCCTTTGAAATCTATCATTCTAAATTCATGTTTAATTATAATTTTATTAATTTTTTTACCATTTAGTATTTATTTCCACAGAAACCTACCCAATCCACGTACAATCCATGCCTTTCCTAGTGTAGCCCATTCCGCATTGGGATTTTGACCGAACCAAGGGTCTCAGGTGCTTCTTGAATATCCGAATGGGGTAAAGTTTCTCATTCCACCCTATTGTGGGCTATTAAAAAGTTAAATTAGATGATATATAATTATGGTGAAAATCCAAAACCATTGGGAATCAAACACCCAACCACATATATCGAAGCCATAACCCTAACCAATAGGACCTCCCCCAAGGAAAAGAATTTGTGTTAAGAAAATAAAACAATCTATAAATATTTAATATTAATTGTCTAATTTTTTTGAATTTGGAAACTAAACATGTTAACTATATCAGTTTTGTTCCTTAAACATTTGTTCCTTTAAAAATGAAAAAAAAAATCCAAACTAGTAAAAATGAAAAAATAATAATCAAATTGGTGGTTTGAATACAAGGAAGTTTTTAATATAACTTTGAGGTAATAATTCATAAACATCTTTATAATCTGAGGACTTCAATGTTGTGTTAAAAATATATATCACGTTGAGAGTCATGACATTGAAAATTTACCTACATTATTTGTTTTAGTGATTTTTTAGTATTTTTGAATAAGGTGAGTATAATAAAAATATATGTGTATTGATAAAATAAACATTCAATTTTTTTGATTTAAATATAATCCTATATACATCGAAGTCACAAAATAAATTATATGATGATGATTAAATTCATAAAGATACAAGTACTGAGTAATAAAAAAGCTTCCAATTTTCCGTTGGGATTTAATTGCAGCAGATTTCAATTAGAAAAGCTTGAAATCAAATTCTATAAATCAAACTCATGAAAAAAACTCGATTTAGGACATTGAATAAAAAATTGTGAATGATTTACTAAAATTAAGGTGTAATTTAATAAATTCATCAATGGTATAGAAGGATAGACCAAGAATCTATACATCATTAGTGAGGTTAGGTTTTCCTTTTTATATATGTATACACAACTATGAATTTTCTCATGCAAACCATATATAAAGTAACCATCGTACTACAACTCTGGATGATATGAAACTAAAGAAGAAAGGAACTCAAACTATTCTATATAGTCAGCTATAGAATCAGGTTGATGTAAAGAGGCTGAATCTTTATATAGATTTTGATTTCCAGGACCACTAAATCATGTTATCAACTCATCCTTCAAAATTGTCTAAGTCATAATTGGTTGGACCTCCAACAAAACCGTAAACCAGTGGATAGAAATACCTTCCATGAAAACTGAGCAAGTTACATTTTTAGAGTTTTTGGAGAATAATGAATTCCAAATATAGCTCTATTTGAGTGAACCATCCCCACAAATCAGTCTCATCAAACACTGGAATCTCCATGTGACATGAAATTAGTGATGGATTGGGGCTAGGAATGTTTAGAGCTCCTGGTAAGTGGTGATGTAGAGAATCTAGAATTTGGAGATTACCATGAGTGTCCAGAGTTCTAGGGCGGGGATGCGGCTAGTCGATAGGCATTGTGAAGTTGATAGATGATGCACTAGACATAGTTGTGTCAACAAAAATCAATAATTCATTGTGTAATGGTTACTTCTTAAAGGGTAAAATCATATAACATTAAAATTAATCCTAATCAATGACTTTACTTTCCCAACAATGTGTGTCAATCTTAGATTACATTTTTTTCTCCAAAATCTTGATCAGTGTGGTTTCTAAGAGACCAAGGCACTATTAAACACCTTCTAAGTGGTCATGTTGGAATATCTCCGTGAATAGAGGATAA
Organism: Viscum album; assembly: GCA_963277665.1. Taxonomy (NCBI): domain Eukaryota; kingdom Viridiplantae; phylum Streptophyta; class Magnoliopsida; order Santalales; family Viscaceae; genus Viscum; species Viscum album. Next base: position 1,942,689,585 of record OY728133.1, on the reverse strand, counting down.
TTAAGTGTCACCCTCCAAATGACAGGTCATTCCAAAATGTTAGGACTCCACTATTACACATGAAGCCTTTAACCGCGATAGAATAGAGATATTTCAATTAAGAAAACACTGACAATTAGAGAACCATTAAAAGCCATAGGCATTTATCAAAACTAATAAATAAATGATAAAAGGATCTTTTATCAATGATAAAAAACAACTGATAAAAGGGGCCTTTATCAATGATTATTTTAAAACTCATAAAGGGCCTCTTTATTACTGATTTTATTTAGCATTGATAAATGGTTCCTTTATCAGTGAAATAAATAGTGTTAATGGGTAACATTATCACCTATATTACTAGCACGGATAAAGAGGCATAGTACTACAATGTGCAATTAAAATTATAGCATGCTCCAATATAAAATACACTACACAGTAGCAGAAAATATAGGGAGAAATTACATGATTTAATTGAAATAAAATTTACAACACAAATACAAGAAAGAACACCATATTATAGAAATTTCAAACATTGGTTTGTAGAATTACATTATTAAGTACCGTTTATCACGTACATTAAAAAAAATCAAGTTTCCATTGTCTTTATCCCCCAACCAATTATCATTCTATTAGTTTTTAATCAACCCACCTCAGCTCAATCAAAAGAATGCACCCGTGTAAGCAAAAAATACATATGTTATTAATACTATAAAGAAATAAATTAAACCCAATGTTTCAATTTTAAACTAAAAATATATAATTTGAGTTATACTAGAAATAATATGTATCATATTGAGTTATAGTTTATTCTTTCAAATCCCACCATTTCTTGTTGTTCTCAAAAGTAGGTGATATTGAATAGGCTCACATATGTTGTGATAAAAACTATACCTAGGGAAGTGATCCTATCCAAGATCACTTTCTTTAGAGAACAAGCCTTAAACTCTCAAAAAAATTCTTATTCATCTTCTAGAATTATCAAATAGAAATGATAAGGAAATTAATTAAGAAATAGTAGATAAAATGATGAGAAAAAAATTCTATCTTGTTTGTCTGGTTTTGGCTATGTGATGCGTATTTTAAACTAAAATAGTACTTATATATTGAAAACACACACTTTGATTCATACCAACCACATCGTGGGTCATATTGACATGCATTCAATTTCTAAATGTCATAAATGAATTATAGATCGCTACACTAAAGTGTGAAAATAATCTGAGCTGATTTTCTCATTTTGGGCTAGTGAAGTGAATTTTAATCTAAAACGAAACCTTTATGTTGAAAACACACACTTTGAGTCATATCAGTCACATTGTGTGTCAGATTTATGTGAGTTTTATTCTTACACACTAAAAATTCATTATGGACTATTTTCCAAAATTTTAATAATAATCTGAGCTCGTTTTCATAGATTTGGTTATTTGATGTGTGTTTTAAACTAAAATGGCACTTCTATATTGAAAACTCACACTTAGAGTCATACCGACCACATTGTCTATTGTATTTACATGTGGTTGATTCCTACACATCAAAAATGAATATATATCATTTTCCAAAATTGTGAAAAAAATATGAGCTCTTTTTCTCAGTTTTGGTGATGTGATCCACATTTTTAACTAAAATGAACTTATATATTGATAACACACACTTCAATTCATAATAACCACATCATTTGTAAAATTAATATACGGTCAATTTCTATATGTCAAAAATATATTATGGATAGTTTTTCTATAGTTTGAAAGCAATCAGATCCCATTTTATTGATTTTAGCTAGTGACATGTGTTTTAAAATAAAATTTAACCTTTATATTGAAAACATGCACTTTGAGTCTATTTTGGACCAAGGAGTATCATGACCCTTTTTTGTGGGAGATATGGTCCCACTAGTAATAGGTAGTATATCCTTCTTGTATTATGAAGGAGGTTCCATAGTTGAGAGGTCTCAGTAGGTGATTTCAGGGTGTTCAGTGTTTGTGCAATCAACCCATGATGGGTATGATGTCCTCAAATAGCCTCCAACAGGTTTATTCACACTGCCAGAAACACCCAACAACCCTTTTATCCATGACTCATTAACTTTATTTCCAATTTTAGTAACTCTTTGGATGATTTGGACAATGACACTTGAGGACTCCATTGATCGATAGGATGTGAGGTCAGGATCATCAAATGCTTTTGGGGGGAATTATTGCCTTTTAAAAAACTCTATTATAGATCTAAGTAATGTTCATATGTTTGTGAATCATTCGTTTATTCCCAAGAATTTGTCCAGGGATTACCCCAAGGTCTCAAGATCAAGAATAAATAAACATGGGTTTAGAATCATCTCTATGTATCTGAGGTTCATTACTAATGAATACATCTATGTGTGTCTGAGGTCATTCATCAATGTTACCCTTTTATATACACAATAATGATTCTATGATCTTTTTTTGAGACAATAATGATTTAACCCATGCGATGAGGCACTCTGGAGTTTATCTTCATCCAGGGGGAGGAATATCATTTTGATATCAGGATCAAACCCATAATATCAGCTTCCTATATATCCTCATGAGAGTAATCAGATTCCATGTAGTTCAATATCGCTTTACTGGGCACATCAAATTTTAAGGTTCTGTAACAATCTTGGAGGAAGATTCCTAGTTATGATTTCATGTGGGACTTACGCTGAGGTGACCCAAGATTTTTAGAAGAGGCATAATCTCCTGGGTGGATATGACCCCAACATGGACATGGCCTAAAAAAAATTAGGTAAATTTGGGTGCTGGTTTTGGACATTAGAGAGGTTTCCTATGTTTCCCAGTTAGTTGGGAATAAAATCCCTCATAGTTCCATTTGGGTTGGGACTTACACCCTTGAGGTGACCAATTTGTGGGGGCATGATTGGGGTTTACCCATAAGAGTTTCCCAATAAATCAGGGCTAACTTATGAAGAAAATTCCCTAGAAAGTTTGATGTATTTTTTTGGGGTAGAATTATAAGGAGAATGTCCATTGAGCTCGAGCCTTAGGATGACATCATACATATCCTGATCAGAGTAGGAATCATAGTTCTCATAGTTCATTTTATTTGGGGAATGCATCTAGGAGGATCTTGATGCTTTGGGGTTATGAATATGTCATGATCGGTGCCAAACTCTAAGCCCACATGAGTCATGCTCAGTGTAAGAAACAAGAGGAAGAAATGGATTTTAAGATCCTTCATCCCATATCATCTACTGATAGATGCTACTATAGCCCAGAGGGAGATAGAGAAGTCCTGAATGTGTCAATTTTCTCTCTTTTCTTTTCGTACCCAAGATAGTTATATTAACCAATCTAGGAATTCCCTAGGATAAGGTAGAGAGTATCCCTGATTAAACCTCCTACATGAAAATATAGAGGCTTACCTCAGTGGGAGTGCCCTGAAATTGGTTCTAGGAAAGGGGAGGAATGTTACTTCTTGTCAAAGGAAAAAAATGCACGATTTTCCTTGTATATCAATGAATCTCATTAAAGGGAAAGTTTAGTGATTACTCTTGATCCCTAGAACAAGGAGTTTTATGTTAGTATCCCATTATTGGGCCCTAGGTTACCATAGAAATGTAAACTTATGGACATCTTGTGGGTCCACACCGTTGTGGGGATTACCTACGTGACTCCACTTACCATGGGTATGTAAACTCAAAAGGTCATGTTGATGTGCCTGGTGGTTTTATCATATGGGTCTGGTGTCTTTGGAAGAGGGTTTGGCATAATACAATTAGATTGTCTCATAGAGGGACAATGGATGAGGTTACATAAATGGAAGGGGATGATCAAAGCTAGAGAGTGAAACATCTAAGAGTACCCCATTCCGTGTACCATTTCTCTATACGGGATGGGGCCTCCCCGTAAAGCATTTTTCTATGTGATAGGAGGGACCATCCACGTACCATAATGGTATGTAGACCTTTATGTGGTATGCGTAGTGTTTTTCTACGCGTTACTAGGTTTCGGCCACGTAGCATGATGCTACTCTACGATAAGTTCCATCTACATAGTTTGGTGATATACTGCATAGGGTTATATCCATGTAGCATAGTGCTACATGACACATGGTTCCATTAGTATAGAATGATGGTACATGGGGTGCCGAAGTGAAGAAGGGGCATTGGTTTAGCTCCTTGTGAGAATTTCATCCACAAAGGAGATATGGTTTAGAGTTTTCCAATTATTATGTTTCCTTCTTTATTTTTCCTCTATGTGGTGTGTTTATACCTGTGGGAAATTTTTGAAAGAGGTCTGAACCTCATAAATTGATATATTCATAAATCTATTAGAAAATTCTGTCCAAACCTATCCAATCCATTCTCATTATCAGCTCCCCTTTGGGTCATTTTATAGAGTTTTAGGGAAACTAGATCTATGGATCTCAAGAAACCTTTTTCTAAAGCCCATGGGGAGATCACCTAGCCCATGGAAGAATTGTTCAAAAGAGGCCTGCGGGTTTATAGTTCACAGTGGAAAAAATCAATGCCTCAATCCTACAAACAACTTTGTCTTGTTTGTGGGGAACAATAAGTTTTTCCTCACTTGCGATCTGTTGAGTTTGCGGGGATGGTATGTAGGGCCGAGTTTCTCAACCACAATTTCACCAACGAAGTGGTTTGTGTAGATGACATGCGGGGGTGGAATTATTCACCTCTATTTTATCAATTTCATGGTTTATGGTGGCTGGTATGTGGGGGTGAGTTTCTCCACCTTTATTTCACCAGCAAGATGGTTCACGATGGCTGGTGTTGTTTTTTTCATTCCACTAACTACTCGGTTCATAGGTGATACCTTCTACATACCATTACAAGGATTTAGTACACAGACAAATAATTTTCCTTTTCCAAATTTGGATTCTTCGACAATTTTTTCTAAATCATTCATACAATTCATTTTCATTCCTTTTCTAAAATTATGGGATTATTTACTTTCCCTTTGAAAATTTTTCAAGACCCCACAAATTCCCCCATTAGAATGAGTTCTAATTTAGATAAAGAGGAGGCTATTCCAATGTAGAAAGCGGCCTTGAACTGAACTAGTTTGTGTTAAAAAGGTAGACCCATAGGGGGACCATGCCTACATATTGGGGGGGGGGGGTAGGTCATTTGTATTTTACCATACTTCTTAGTTAAAATCACTCGTCAAATTTCTCTTGGATCTCCTTACTTCTGTGTATCAAAGATAATGTCCTAAATCCTTCATCAAAAAACCATTATTTGCATTCCACAAACTGAAATCCCTTCACGGTCACCCACGTCCATGAACTACATTTTTAAATCCATGAACCGAACATTGATTTTCAAACTGAACATTAAGACTTCGCACTACAAGCTTTAGATAACCGCATAGCAAGGATCAGTGCATAACCCACCCAATCTGCAAACTATTTAGTTCAATGGCCAATGATTCACAGGCTAGTTCCTCATAGGTCATTCCATGAACTATATATTTGTGGGTAATTTTTTTTCACAAACCATTTCTGAGGTTCAGTATGCAGAAAACTTTGTTATGTAGATTTCTTTTAGTCCTTTTCAATTTTTTTTGTCTTTTGCCCAAAGATTTTATTCGACTAACCTCTTGTATGGTATTTTTTTATAGAAAAGAGATGGATTTTCAACTTATCTCAATAAAAGAAACCAGGAGGAGGAATACTATTATTGAGAACACTGAATAAAACCTTCATTACTACATCGTTTCTCAAGATGGAATCCTTAAAAATATTCTATCACCAGAGCTTATGGATTATCCACTATCTATCCAGTTGTCCCTTTACAACTTTGGCCTCCAAGATGATGTTACTTTGCCTCCAGTTGACCAGAGCATCTTCACTATTTGTCTTGAGGAATCTTTATAGTATAAATAGAAAAATATTCTTTCCATGAGGGAGATCATGACTTATTCTAGCCAAGGTGAAATATTTGTTCTGAATGTATATATGTGGATCCAAAGCAATCAATGTCACAACACTACATCTTCTAAATCAGTCGTTCAGGACTGCCCAACTATTTTTAACTTATCACGAATCAATGACAATAGAGGGTGGAGCTCCAAATGGAATCTTCAATCTGGAGGGTTCTTTTTTGACGAGTGGGCTTGGGAATTTTGGGTTCATCAAAACTTCTTGGAAGCCACTACGCTGTTGGAAGCCATCAATCTATACCAAGCAACGTGGGTTTCACAATTTTATATCTATTCACTGGGCGAAATACTACCTTATATTCCCAGCCACTGGTGTTGGAGCACTAACACCTTTCACTTGTCCCACTGTGAAGTGGGAATCAATTTATGGGATGTCTACTAGGTAAGGGTACTTACCATCCTTGGTGACATGTATGATGAGTTTCTTCCTACAGCCAATAAATGGGATAGTGTAGAATTAGTATCTTTTTTGGAGTCATATTTACTAGTCCTAGTAAAGGAAATGCTTATTCATCATCTTTATTCACTCTCACTGATTTCATTTGAATACTTGATAAGATTGTTCTTGAAGGTGAGAGGGCCAAAACTGAAAGTCCACCGCATGTGAACTCATCCAACTCAATAGTCCCAAAACATTTACGGCTCATACAGTGCCACCCTTGAGGTGGGTTATCACACCACCTAGGGTTATGAGGCCTGAACATACATATATCCTTATTTTAGACTGGTAGGTTTATTTTACAGGCTTTTCAGTGTATGGATCTTCCCCTATAAAAATTTATGCACCAGCGTTAGATCTTGTACTATGATGATGGATGCCACATTATCAAAGGGGAATCCCACCAACTTAACCATCCCTACACTTGCCTGAATCTATGAACCATTGGGGCAAATACATGAGGGAAGGCCTCCAGATCACATTAGTGGGACTTTTAAAATTTTTATGGCTATATATCAAAGCATTTACCCTATTATGAGTATCAACAAACCACAATGGTTCCTAGTTTTAACTTCCACCCAACTCTTCTCAGTATTTCCACTATTCTCCCTTGATCTCTAAATGTTGATGGCATGGTCGAACTATTGAGTGATGTTTGTCAGATTTATTTTTCACCTTACCCCATGAATCACAGAATAATAGTAGATGATGGGTGGGTCTCTTCAAAATAATGTTCATACCTCATCGCATGTCGAGAAATAATTTTAACCCCTCATATAAATAGGATGACTGTATGTGAACCCTATGTTCCCTACTGGTTTTCTCTATAACGACCCATACTTTACATACATTGTTAATACTTCAAAATTTAAGTACACTTATTACAACATATGACAAAACCACAAAGGACCGTATAGGTATAGTGTCTTTAGAAACTGGGAAACATAAACAACTGGTTCATAAATCTTCTACAGTGTCTCCCATTTATTTCATCATATCTAGGGTCCCTTTTAGCATATTCTACTTAATATCCATCTTCCTGACCTGGGGAAAAGAAAACATAAAAGGGTGAGCTCAAATGCTCAGCAAGGGCAAATAAAGGAAATAAAAATCATATCATATCTTTTTGAAAATCATAACCTGCAAAAGAGATCATAATATCTTAACATGGAACAAATCATAGAAGTGAAAAGGAGATCCCCATAATCATAACATGAAACTTGAAACTTTGTGGCATGCACACATAATCATGGAAAATCATTTCTTGTTAGTCATGACTCATTGCCAATACTATCTTAGTGGACAAAGTCCCTTTCTGAATCGAGTAACCCTCGTTTCAGTCCTGTTTCACTGAACCGGTATAACCTACCATTCCAGCCATGTCTATCTCATGAGATATAAAATCTTTACCCAATGCATTGGAGGGAGATATAGGTCCCACCCATCTTATAATGAATCCTTTCTTATGTGTGCCACATAAATCATAAATCATACATCATCGCATAACACATGTAATAAAAATGGGATTCTTGAAACATCATGACATCATAAAACAAATCATATAAGGTAAATGACTTCATAAAAATAATTCACTTACAACATAATCAAATCAATGTAATAATAGGGATAAAAACAGAACCCTTTATTATCTTAGATGGAAAATAATTTTGATAAAACACTTGAACTCCATTCTTGAGGAAAATATCCTTTCTTATTCAAAAACATTTTTCCTTTCATAACATGTCATACGACTTTAAAATAAAAGAAGTTGATTAAAAATAAACTTGAAAACTTGTAAAGGAAGCTTCTTGTAAATAATGTTTTAAAAATCCATTCATGCCGTATAAGATAAAAAAAACATTCTTCGTACTTTTTTCGGAAAAGTCAAAAAGTACCTCGTACGAAAAAACGACAAAAGATTCCTTTCATATTCTTTACTAAAAACTAACCAAAGGGTAAAATTTGATTTAAACTATTGTAAGTGGATGGAAACAATATTACATATTGAGGGAACATGGATGTGGATGATAAAATACACCCCAGTAAATGCCAAAGTATAAACAATCTCGGATAAAAATGAGATTGTGATATTTCCCTTACCTTAGGTCCGATTTGCTTTGTACGTTTCCGAAGCTCCTGTATAATGGTTTAAATAATGTTATTGACTTATTCCAGAATCATACATATTGATATGATATCATATATGGTCATATTCTTAGCTTCTTGTTAGTAATATTTCATTGTTACTTGTTACTCGGGTCTTTATTGCCTTTTGTTCTTATGCGTGTTTTGCCGAATAAATTCTTATTCTTCTTTTAAGGTTATAGATACCTTATATCCAGAATGGTATTAGTGTAACATATATCATATTTATTCATTCAATTCATTTATATAATTACTATGTAATGATGATTATGTAGAACGAGTCGCATCACATCGTGGAGACGGTATTCCGTACGTACGCACGAGTGATGATATCGTTCCTATGATCGTGGAATTGTATTGGAGTATATATATATTATTTCAGTATCAATATTACTTTATAATAATCATAAATATTTACTCATTACACCATTATACCCATCCTTGTAAGGTGATGGTGGAAAATAGATTACACCACGGCGTGGAGACGGTATTCCGTACGTACGCACGCGCGGTGATTTCATTTTTCCATAGGATGGATAGAAGGTGAATTAGGGTTGTTTCATATTTATAATAACATATCAGTATGTAAGTAATACTGATGTTATTACTTTATCATGAAACAACTAAAGAAGAAGAAGTTGAAGAAGAAAGAAATTGAAAAGATCGGTAATGGATATTACCTCTTCTTTGGAACGCCTCCTTGAATCATCCACTTAGGGAACTAAGATTGGTCTTTGAAGAAGACCAGGACCTCTAGGATTATTCTAGGGAAGTGGAGAGGAGAAAATGGCAGGGGTTGGCCGAGCTTGAGTGCTCAAATTGGTGTGAGGAGGAGGGGGAGGAGGTGCCCTTTTATAAGGGAGGAGAGGGGCATCTTAGGAAAATCTCAAAATATTATTTTATATTAAAGTCAAAATCGGTTTATAATGGTTTCAAAGGGTCTTATTTCGAAGGTAAAGTGGGTATGGGTCTAAATCCTCTCATCCAATAGGATTTAGACAAGTTTAGGTTATTATTTTAACCTTATCAATTAGATTTAACTCTAAGTTAAATAATTTAACTTTTACCGTGTCTTTTTGTTTTCTTACACTATATGGTTAATAAACTTACTATATGAAGCCAAACGAACCCCAAGATGTTTATTATTAATATATATATCTTTATCTAAGTCATTTGGCCGAACCTTAGATTTTTAGGAATTAAATAACAATTAATAATATAATATTTGTTTTAAAAACTAATTTATGTCAATTTTGACACTATTTGGTACATGATTTTTATGAAATTTCTAAAAGAATGATAAGTTCGAACCAAGTTACTTAAATCAACAATAACATGTCATATTAACCTATAAAATTAGTTTAAGTCATAAAAAGTCTCAAATTACATTTATTTGGGCATTTATAACATCAATTATGTTAATATTTTCTTAAAAAGGTAATTACTGTATCATCGTTGTGTCATAAATAAATTAAATTATTTAAAGTATAAAAATTAAAAATAAACTACCATTATGTAGTAAATCGTTTTAGCTTTCTAATGAATATTTATAGTCGAAATTATATTATGTATAACCTTATATTAAAAATGTTTTAGTTATTAAACTTTGATTTTAACTATTTTAACTATTCATTAAATAAAATAATATTAAATGTCATAATCTAATCCAAGTGGACCTAAATGGTCCTATTATATTCATAAGGTTGTTTTTGGTCGAATTACACTTATCCAATAGAATTAGGACATGTGTTAGGGTAATAGTAATATCATATTTACCCTTAGTTACCCTATTTACTATTAACCGTGGTAAAAAAAAGTAAAAAGTTACTATTCACCAAAAATTATTTTCATCTCATTGAACCACATTTTAGTTCTTGATATTAACCATGTCTATCGGATTTTCGAAATTCCAATCACAGAAGCGGTAAAATTAAGTTTTATGCAAAATTCACTTTTAACCTACCACTTAGTGGTTTCACTATTCATCAAAAATTGAAAGTTTTCAGAAAAGTACCAAAATTTCACCCTAGGCTATAATTGATATTCCGAATTCAAAAATGATTTCTATTTTACAAAATTCCCAACATATAAGTTGCATTAATTAATTTTATAATTAATTTCTGTTGTCACAACAAATAGCGTGTTTTTAAGAGATAATAACTATCAAAAGATTGACACTTGTTTATAACTGGTTTAAATGTGAAATTACATCCAATGTCCAACATTGTATTAAATTGTAAAAATATATTCTAAATATACTTTAAAACCACTCAAATTAATAATTTATCACTATTAATTATTTTTGATTAAAAAGTTGTTTTTAATTAAAATTTAGTAATTTTCACTATTCATCAGAATATGAAAGTTATCCGAAAAGTACCAAAATTTCACCTTAGGCTATATTTGATACTCCGAATCCATAAATGAAGTCCATTTTGAAAAATACAATTTAAAAAATTTCAAAAAGTGGTTATTACTATTCATAACGGCTAGTTTTAATAATATCTTAATAGCATATCGTTGTTTAGCGAAACTTGGTGTTGCGTACAACACACGATATCGTGGAAGGTCGCGATTGCGTGTAATTCAATCCAAGTCAGAGATTTGGGTTGTGAAATCTCCTTTTGGTGTAGCGTATAACACAATACATTAATGAAATTAAAAATAATATTTTTCATAAAATCTCGGGGTGTTACATTCTCAGCAATTTGGATGTATGCAGCATGTCTCACTCCTCCCAGTTACCTTGGTTAAGAGGGAATATCATCCAGTAATCCTTCATCAACTATGGTTTTTTATGATGTGGGTGAACTTTTTCATTCATGTCTATATTACTCCCAAATCGGCCTCTATCGACTTATCACTAGAGTATGACCAACAATGGGTAACATGCTATCCTGACTACATACTGGAATGGCCAGTCCAATGAGTAAAAATACCCTTGACTACTTATAGTCCTATTTTACCTATTCTAGATGCACCATCTCCCCCTATTCCTATTGTAATAAGGCATTCTGTTCATCGCTGCATTCATTCAAAGGGGGATTCATTTGCTCATCCTATCCTTGTGCACAATGATTCAGACCTCGTACCTTCAAATGATACATTCTATGGTCATACTGAATCTGGTCCAAGTGGAACATCATTGATTACCCTTAAATTCTTGGTCTACCCCCTGAGTTTGGCTACAGATATTGGACCAACTACAGATTTTGAAGGCTCCACTACTTGGGTAACCTATCCTAGGGCGACTACATTTTATATGGTTCCATTTAATTACAACATACCTATTGTGGAAAAGGAATAGAGTCAAGGTTCCAATACTGTTAGGAGTCATAAAATCATTAAGAGATGGGTGTGGCTTTGAATATGTACTATTGTTAATGAAACTCCTCTTCCAGAGTTCGCTAATGAGGACATCCTTCGACGACAATTTACCGACTAGGTTTTGGGAGGCTTTGACTACCTACATCTACACCAACTCATGTACCATATTTTCATAACTCGAGAGGATCTAGACACTTGTAAATATATCCTTGATCAGTTCAATGATTCACACCACCAAACAAAGACCTTTTCAGGTCTTACTGAAGAGCTTCACCACCTAACATTCAAGGAGAAAAATTTTCATGACCAAGTGATTATCCAAAAAAAGAGCTGCAGAAGTGTGAATCTCATATTGCCAAGGTGAAGGCACAACTAGCATCAACAACTGATGGTTTTGAAACTAATAATCAGAAGTAGTGAGATATCATAACCATTATGAAGCAAGTAAGGGTTGTTTTAGAATAGTTTCTTGATGACACCTATCATATAATTATTGATTTGATAGAAAGATCTAATCAAGATTTATTGTAATTCACTAAATTATCTTGTTCTATTATTTCCTTTTCTTTGACATCAGGGAGAAAATCCAGGCTATGGATTTCCTCCTTACCTTCATATAATGGGATGAGTATGTTTTCTATCCAATTATTCTCCTTCATTTTCTCCTTAGAATGTCAATCAATCATGATCAAATATATTTTAAAACATAATCTCAACCAGATATCAATTTAAATTTCAATATAGGATCACTAAAATAATCAAATCATGCTCTAATTTTTTCTTGAGATGAGGGGATCAGCGAGTGTAGTTTGACTGCTGCTAGGGTTTCATGAAAAATTCCACAAACATTATGTCTTTTCTATTATTACCCCAATTTTTTCCTAAGCCTGTTATGGTGTGGACTAATCTGGTATAACATGATTTTTTATTAGGTCTCCTTTTGAGGGTTTTATACCTAAATTTTTTTGTGTATCTTTATTTTTGGTTTCTTGACATTTTTTCCAAAACCATATTTGACATAGGTTTAGTGAGCTTTCACTAGACTTTTTTCTAGGATGCCCTTTGAGGGTTTTCATCTTGGAGAGTGTTGTCTTTTTCATGGGTAGATTAACGTCTTGAAAAATGGACTATAATTATTGATGTTTTAGGTTGAATATCTTTGACCATGACTAATATTTTAGGTCGAACAGTTTGGACTATGATTTGTAGAGAGAGAGTCCCAATTTAGGACTCGTTAATCGAGAATGTTCTCCATAGATTTCAATCATAGATAATGGATTTTCATGAAATTGACTCATGTTTTATATAGAATGGGATATGGAATGTGTCATGGAATCTATGTGGCATATAGAGATAGGAAAAACCTTTCCTGAGGAAATTTTTTTCTTTTGTTGATAGGCCATTTTTTGGGAAACATATGTAGATCTGTCAGGGCATGGTGCGCATATTCAAACAAAGGCATATGCAGAACACTAGTCTTCCATATCTGATAGCCATGAAGTTTTATGGAAATTTATACTTTTTTTATGTTTGTAAGACAATGGTGGGTGTCCTATTAGGGGAATGATGTCTGGAATTAATAGGGAAATTTTTATTGGATTTGGTTGAGAAACCACTCCCCTACGAATTTGTCTTGTGTAAAAGAGGGTTGATGCATGATGTAGTTTAACATCATATAAACATGACATTATAGACTAATTATTTGAATTAATTTTACTCTAAATAAGGGATAAATCATCTTCATTTATCAAGGTGGAATAACCATAAATGTTATATCGTCTTTAGGCATCAGAGGAGAGAGAGTATGTAAATTGTAATCCAGGGGGTTTTTGAAATCGAGGAATGAGGTGAGACGTAATCATCATAGGGGAACAAAGAGGTAGGAAAATCCTCTCCCTAGGAATAATTTTATGTTGGTTTATAGTCCCATTTTTTGGTAATATATGAAGATCCACCGAGGAATTGTGCATATTAGTCAAACAAAGGTGTTCACAGGAAACTGTGTTGGAGTTGGTGGCCTAGAACCAATTACTTTGTACTTTATGATAAACTTTTATTCATGGATTTTAATATTAATAAATACATTATCACATATTTATTGTTCTTATACATGATATTTAATGTGATAATGTCCTAAGGATAACTACTTCACTAAAGGTTCATAGTGGATCCCTGCCATGATGAGAACCTGGAAGTGCCATAAAATTATTCTTTAATATATGTTATATGGCTAGATGATGTTATTTGAGAGACATAAATAATACAGGACATTAGGGGTGAGGAATCATAAAACTTTGAGGCACCTTCTCATGGTGTGTTCCCTTGGTAATATTCTGGAGGATATTATGAGAATGATTTCCACCAGTTTGAAATCCATATTCCAAAGTGTCATTGGATGTTCCTATCTGTAGACATGTGTATTGGTCCTTAGAATTTATGTTTATTATTAATGGGTATTACAAATAGATCACTTAGATGTATTGATGATAACTATGATGACACACTATTTTCAATGAGGTAGGACATATTGGGTACATCCCAAATAATACTACATTAATAGATAATGTCAGAAAGGAATTATCCCTTATGTTCCATAATGAAACTAGATATCTTAGGCCCTTTTATGGAATTGATATAGCCTAAATAAATCCATTTCCAAAGTGAAGAATGGTCCAGATCAATTCTAAGAGTTCAAAGAATGAGTAATCGAGCACATGGTTTGATGACACTAGTATGAAAACCACTTGATTAGAGATATCGAGATAAATGGATTACTTTACACAATAAGAATTCGTATGAGGTGACACATCATTATGGTGTTAACTTATTTCTCTATGGGTTCTTTGGCATGTTACTAAATGAAAACCTTGTACTTTAGGTAGGCTTTTCCTAATTCCATTGAGAAAGAGGCCTAGAGGGCCACACACTAATTGAATCCATGTATCTCAGTTAAATATTCATTTAACATGTTGAATAAAGATTATTACCGGTTGTGGTTTTATAATTATTCAAGGATGACTGATTGCATTTATTTTGACACTAGTTATTGAAGAAAATATATTATGGGTGAAATAATATATATTTATTTTTGAATAATTCAGTGATATTTATTTAATAAATGAATAGTCATTATTCAAGTTCTAATAAATGTGGTGGAGAAAATAAAGAAAATGGAAAAACAAAAGTACACACCGTGTATATTAATATACACGCCATGTAATTTTTATGGGGATTTGTGAGATATAATATTATTTATTTAATTAAATAATATTTGGTATAATTTTCTGGGTGCATGTCAAGTGACAATAATAGTCAAATGTTATTATTAGACATGGGGTGTTATTAATAATTAAATGAAATGAATAAACGCCTTTGGGTAATTAATTCATTTTATTATTCTAAGTAATATAAATCCCAATTACATTATTCTCCTTAGGTCTAGAAATTTCTCTATTGTTTCACACAATATATCTGAAAAGATCTCTAGACAAGAAAGAATTCCTTTCCTCCAAGAATGCTCTCATGTTATGAGAAAGATCCTCCTCCATCGGGTCAAGGAGAGCGCTTTAGAAGCAGCTCTCCAGGATATTGAATGTGGATATCACAAGTGAAGGCTCTTCCCCGCTAGTACCTGGGGATCCATTTGGAAATATCTAGAGATGTGTGGAGCACATTTGGATCACTACTAGAGGAATCCTACACTTGGATTTTGTGACGCAATGACGGATCACATTGGATCATGACCAGAAGTATCAACAAATAGAAAATTTCATCAAGGAAATTCTTGTTTTTTAATTAAATTATTTATAACCAACATATGATGATCCTCTCTATGGTTTTGGGAATTCTCTATTTCCTTTTCTTTATTCATTCTATTTAGAATATCCAGCATTTTATCATCATGATAGATGTCAGATTGATCGGTGTTAATGGTAAAATAAAAGTTGGGTACACCCATCCACGCACTTCCTCTTTGCTCAAAACCTACTGGTGTCATCAAAGGGGTCATATCATTGATTATAATTATTTTGTTTTTTCTTTGATGATTTATGCATTTAATAGTTTAGTTATTTCAATTCAAGTTAATCGTTCTATAAATCTGAATCTCATGATCTATTCCTCCTATTTTGTATCTCATTCACCTTATAAAAGTGATATTTTCTTTTAATTTTGATTTAAATAAAAATAGAGGATCTCATCTGGATGTTCCAAAGCTTCCTAGACACGCAAAAACAGAACAAACAACATGTATTCTTACTCACATGCCATGTAGTCAAGGTTCAATGCATCAGGACTAGTCCACCAAACCAATCCATGTGTTGGATTTTATCTGAGTCTTTATGACTTTATGTGTTGACTAGGAACAAGTAGTACACAGTTTCTAGATCACACACTATGTGACCTACCAGACACGACGTGTAGTCCCTTCAGGTTAGGGTTGGACTTTGTACCCTGTACACGACTTACTCGACTGAAGACCATGTAACATGGATACTACACATCCTGTGGCCCACTGGACACACTGTGTACTCCGATGAATTGTGAAGTACATCTACACTCTGACAAACAAGACGTGTAATTCAGATAGATGGTTAATGGTAGTACACACCATATAGGAAGAACTAAAAGCTGTGTACTCATACAAATTACATAGATTTATTAAAATTTATTATTATATTATATAAACCCTTGATAAATGTACCATTATGTGGGCGTAATGATAGGGCACAACACGTGAATGATATTTTATACACTTGTGTTTAATTTAGCATCTATGTAATGTTCATTTCTACTCATTGGGTAGTTATGAACTATAATTCATCAGGTTTCCTTAAAGGTACAAGTTACATACACAAATAATTTTAAATGTATTTATTTGTTTAAAATTTTTATGGATGAGAATCTCAAGGAAATTCAGAAAAAGGGTTTAAGATAAAAGGATTGATTACTTAAAGATAATAATTAATTGACTCAAGTGTGATTTATCTTAAACAAGAACAATTATAGAATTGAATGATAATTTTATTTATTCATAAATATCATTGCATGTATGGATGATCATGAGCTAGACTAGGACCTCTTGTATGTGGATGGTTTCTTTTACTTAATTTATTTAAATTAAAATTGTTGGCCTATGAGCCTTCTCCTCATTAATATGTTGGGCCTACATGCCCAAGGTTACTTTTATGTAAAACCCTATTTTACCCCTCACCTACATGTGAGATAAAATTACATGTAATGGATGGAGCTCCAAAGTTAGTGGATGTGGCTCAAGTTTAGAGCCAAGGAGAAACCAATCCAAGGAGATACAAAGGTGGATAGGTGGACAACTGTAAACACAAACCTAAAAGGTTCAAGTTTTTTTCTCTCCTATTTATTTGGTTAGTTAATCAACTGCTAGATAAACTAACCAATATAACAATCTCATGATCATTCCATTTATTTTATTTATATCATTTGTGTGGTTTATTAATTGTGGGTGTGTTTTCATGATCACACAATTAATGAATTAAAAAAGCATGTAAGATGGAACTTAAATAAGACAGTATTATGCATAAATATTATCTTAGACATGATTAATCACTTATGTATATCGCACATAATATTAACAAGCATGTAATAAGGATAATAAAATGGAAATTTATGTATAAGAATAAAATCCCTTAAGGAAATATTAAGTTGGTATAGCCTTCCATAATCTTGGTTAGAATCAAACCATAGTTCAAAATTCTTGAACATCCCTAGTTGGGGTGATTTCAATTATCAAGGAATTATAATTTGAGATTTTGGGTTGACTTGACTTGGTTCACATCAAGGGTTGATTTCCACAACATGACTTTGTGTGACCAAGAGGCAAACTTTGAGGAAATCCAAAATAAAAGGATTTCAGGGTTAGGGAGTCCACTCAAGGATCAAGGAGTTGTGAGTTAATGTAGTTGGAATTTATAATGTATACCTAAGACCTTTCATGTTTCTTGATCAAACCTAGTTAGGGTACTGTGAAGGGAAATATGGATCCTTACAACTAGAATATTCAAGAAACAGAATATTCCAAAGTCAATGGTGAGGGATATTGGATTACCATAAAATAGTTGGAGACTAATAACTATTAATTATTTTTTTGTCTTAGTTTTATCATGATAAAGTACTAAATATTTTCTTATATTAATTTATAGAAACAAAAAGAACAAATTACATCAAACATATCATTGTGAACCATACTCAAGAAGGAAAACCTTCTCACCAACACCAATTTCTAGGAATGGCAGCAGCGTTCGCGCATCATCCTTCGATAGGAGAGGAAATTGTATGTGCTAGAGGAGCCTTTTCTAGTTGCACCTAGAAATGAGGCTAGTGATGAGGAAATATATCTCAATATGAAACATTTGGATGATGCCAACGATGTCCAATGTTTCATGCTATCGTCTATGTCTAATGAGCTCTTGAAGTGACATGAAAACATGGATGCATATAGCACGATGTCTCACCTTAAGGATCTCTATCAAAAGAATGTTAGATATGAGAGATATGATATCTCCAACGCTTTGTTAACAAATAATATTGGAGATTTTGTGCTGGCTGGGCCTCATATAGTCAATCTTATTGGCTACATTGAATGCTTAAACATTTTAGGGATTAAGTTCCAGGATGAGTTGCGTATAAATCTTATCCTATAATCACTTCCCAAGACCTTACCTTCCTTTATTTTCAACTACAACATGAGCAACAATGAGAAGTGTCTATTTGAACTTATGACTTTGATTCACCAGGTAGATAAGGACATAGGGCATGACAAAACCGCAGTCCTTATGGTGAATAAGAAGAGAAAGGACAAGAAAAATCCAAGGATTTATAAACAGTATGAAGCCCTCGAGCACCGTCCCTCCAAGAAGGGGAAGACTAGAGGAAGGACATGAAATAAGAGGTAGTATGTTTTTCATGTGGAAAGACAAGCCACTATAAGAGTTACTACACCCAGAAGCATGGGGATGCTAAAAGTAAATTTTTTATCAAGTGTAATATTTCCATTTTTACATATTGGTTATTAGATATATAATGTGGGGATCACATCTATATTAAAAATGTAGGAACCAAGTATATTTAGAAATATTTATAGAGGAGAGGTGGATTTTCAAGATGCCAATGGCACGAGGCTAGCTGTGTTGTCCATTGGTGATTACCATCTCTCATTTCCAACTAGGATTCTTTTGGTTTTACATAACTTTTATTTTTTACCCAGTGTTACCAAGAACATAATTTATTTATCATGTTTGGATATGGATGCATTTATTTTAATGTTTGGAAATAAGGGTTTTTTATTTTATAATAACAACATATGTTATGGTATGATGAATTTAAATAATGGTTTGTATGTATTAAATTATGAAAAACAAGTTTTGGAAATTGATAACAAAACAAATTCACATGACTCATACAACACTGAGTTGTGGCATCACTATATCGGTAATATAAAATATAATAACTTGAAAAAGATCTTCCAAGAAGGTTATTTAGACTCTACTGAGCTAAAACCACTTGATATATGTCATTATTATTTATAAGGGAAAATTACCAAGACGTATTTCAGTGGATAGGGTGAAAGGGACACAGAGATTCTAGGACTAGTACACACGGATGTGTGTAGACCATTTCCAGTAGAAGCTAGAGGTGAATATTCTTACTTTATTACTTTTACTAACGGTTCTCTATGAACCATTGGTAAAAAAATACTGAAAATCTTGTGCCAACGGTTTGAAACCGTTGGCATACTCTATGCTGTGAAAATTGCACAGCAACCTACAATTTGCACAACAGGCACATAGCAGGTGTCCATTCCCTCTCCTTTACAATTCCCTCTCATTTCCAATTATTGTACCTGAAATAATCAACTAACACATACATATACAATTACTGTACCTACAATAACCAACTAACACATACATATACATAACAAATTCATACACGTTTAATATATAATGCATCCTGGAACTATACACATCCAGAATTAAATTAGAATTCATAACATAATTATAAACATACATAATTCATTTAGAATTAAATTTAAAATTAAGATGACTATTATATGTGGAATCTGGAATTCAATTCATAATTTGATCGATTTTTTATATACCAGATGTTTTTACTAGAAATGATGCCCATTTTAAACAAAATACATACAACTGGAGTGATACCGGCCAAACTGTGCCTTGGATAGAGGCGAGGTTAACTCGTACACGTCACAAATGACCCATGGATCATTATCCTAATGTATCAACATATTCTGAAAGCGTTTGGTCGGTTTTCCAAATGTCAGTTGTTGTTTTCACTTAAAATGAAGTGCTTTTTAAATAAAAGAGAGACACTTTGAGTGGTTCCAGCCACACCGCACCTCGGATTGAGGTGGGGTTGACTCGTACACATCAAAAATGACCCATGGATCATTGTGCTAAAGTATCAAAACAATCAGAATCCGTTTGGTCGGTTTTCCATATGTACTTAAAATGTTGTCCATTTTAATCATAAGAGAGACACTTTAGGTGTTTCTGGCCACACTGTGACTCGGATTGAGGTGCGGTTGACTCATACATGTCACATATGACCCATGGATCGTTTTCCTAAGGTTTCAACAGATTCGGAATGCGTTTGATCGGTTTTTCGTATGCCAGTTGTTATTTTCACTTATAATCCTGTCCATTTTAAACAAAAGAGACACATTTAGAGTGGTACCAGCCACACCATGCCTCAGATTTAGATGGGGTTGACTTATACACGTCTCAAATGACCCATGGATCATTTTCCTAATGTATCAACATAATCTGAATGCGTTTGGTTGGTTTTCCGTATGCCAGTTGATGTTTTCACTTAAAATGATGTCCTTTTGAAACAAAAGAGAGACACTTTGAGTGGTGTCGGCCACACCATGCCTCATATTGAGGAAGGGTTGATTCTTACACGTCACATATGACCCATGGATGGTTGTGCTAAAGTATCAACACAATCAGAATCCATTTGGTAAGTTTTCCATATGTACTTAAAATGTTGTCCATTTTAAACAAAAGAGTGACACTTAGAGTAATTACGGCCACACCGTGCCTCAGATGGAGACGGGGTTGACTCATACACATCACATATGACCCATGGATCGTTTTCCTAAATCATCAACACATTATGAATGTGTTTGGTCAGTTTTTCGTATGGTAGTTGTTGTCTTCACTTAAAATAATGTCCATTTTAAACAAAAGAGAGACACTATAAATGGTGTTAGCCACACTGCGCCTCAGACTGAGGAAGGGTTGACTCGTACATGTCAAATATGACCCATTGATTATTGTGCTAAAGTATCAACTCAATAAAAATTATTTTGGTCAGTTTTCCATATGCTATTTGTTGTTTTCACTTAAAATGAAGTCCATTTTAAACAAAAGATAGACACTTTGAGTGGTTTTAGCCACACCTATCCCGACCCCCTTCCACCAAAGATGCCCCTCCTGAGCTGTAAATGGTGAAAGGGAGATAATGACCCCCGAGTCCCGCCTCTAGTAGGCCCCGGGTTGGCGACTAGCACCAAGGGTATGAGTTTTCACAAATATGGGAGGCATTACCCTTTTTTATTATTTAGGATTGGGAAATAGGACAAGTCAACCACAAAAAAGGAAAAGAACAAGTGTATAGAAATAAACCCAAACCAAGCCCATATTCATGTTTAAACAATTTTATAACAAGGTGAAAGTACAAGAAAGCTCAGAGTACAATACCAAAAGAAAAAAGTGTACAGTAACAACAACAACTCCAATTTTCCGACTAGTAGGGTCCCTCACGACCCTGGTAGTCCTCCTGGAAACCTGAAAGTAAATGTAGGGTGAGCATACAAGTACACTCAGTATGGAAACCTAAAGCTCTCATGCACAAGTGGGGAGACATCCTAATGTCCCGTGAGAACAACAGAAGAAACCTATCAAGGAATTCTATCCACCCAACCTCACCAGCCACACTCACCAGAACACAATCACAACAGGTTGTAGTATATAAGAACTAGAGTATTGGGTACCCTGCACCATTCCCCTTTAGTTAGCTGCGCTTTCTAATGGCGAACGTCCTGACGCTGCCACACTCTCCCCGCCCGCACACACCTGGGCCTCACAACCACATATCCCGCCCGCACACACCTGGGCCTCGCAACCGCGTATCCCCCCCAGACACACCTGGGCCTCACAACCACGTATCTCGCATGCACACACCTGGGCCTCACAACTACGTATCCCACCCATACACACCTAGGCCTCATCCTGAAGGTTCTTGGGAAAAAGTAAAACCTGCCCGAAGAGTCTTGGGCTAAACCACCCCAATCAAAACCTACCTGTAGGGTCTTAGGTGTAAGGTCGCCTCAATCCATCACAGCCCAGAGAAGAAGGAGTAGGAAGGAGCTAGTAACTAAGGGGAAACCACCATCTCCAATGAAATGGGAGTGTTCGACACTAAGTTCTCAACATGGGTGGGGTGCGATAAAACACAAAAGATACAGATATATATATGTATACCAAACACACATCCCAACCTATGGCTTCTAATAGAAAACTGAGCACGTGCCTCGGCACTGCTACTACAAAGCATGCATACAACAAACAACCCCAACCCCATTTAGTTTTTCATGTTTCAACAGAATTATTTTATTAGTTCCTTAACTACTGGGAAACTATCCACAACCAACCACATCGATCATTCGTAAAAAATATCCCTGCCATCCAAAAATCAAGTTAGGAAAACACAAGCCACACAACTAAGTCCTTCTTATCAACCAACCAACCCATTGATTATTAATCCTGTTCCATTACCATGACCCACCATTCATTAACTCTTCCACTTTTTATTTATTATTCATAACCCATAGTTTGTTCACATTTAAACCCATCACTATAGCCCCGCTGCCAACCACCACAACCACACCGAAACCCGTACATCATTATCCCTTTAATACCATTTATTAAAGCCCCATTGCCCATCACTAACATAGCATTCACACCAACCCACAACCAAGTCAACCGCAGCCTCGCTGCTCACCCGATCCACAACAACCCACAAAACACCCCCATCGCATGCCACCTATCCGAGCCAACACCCACATGTTCATTATTCCATTTTTGTTTAACCGGGGTAATCACAAAAGGGTTCCATATTTTCGTTTAATCATCCAACTTTATGTGATTAACAAAAATTCCACATTCAACAAGGTTCCATTCACAAAAACGGTCTAGAAGATAGGACAACATTTAATTGCGCAAGAAAAGGCCCCCAAAAACCGTGATTTTCAGTAGGCATAAGCCTATTAAATTTAAAATATAATATCACAGGATATAAAAAGTAAAGTAACAGTAATCACAAACTTCCCATCCCCATTATATAAGCCAGTTATTATCTTCATTAAACTGGTTCTACTGTGTTTCATAAAACAATAGGAAACCCACCCAGCATGATGCACAAATTAGAGAGACGAAGGT
This sequence comes from Viscum album, assembly GCA_963277665.1. Lineage (NCBI taxonomy): Eukaryota > Viridiplantae > Streptophyta > Magnoliopsida > Santalales > Viscaceae > Viscum > Viscum album. The sequence continues at coordinate 1,942,666,258 of OY728133.1, read as the reverse complement.
AAGATCCCTACCTCAATAGGTTCTGATAACAACGCTCCTCCCCGGATTAACTTTAGAAGACGTTTGTCGGCATCCGTCACTTTTATCAGGTCCTAGAAAAACCTCCTTGAGTGGAAGTCGGAAAGGAAAGGCTAAGGAAAGACAACAGATCCAATCTCAGAAGTTCTGCCTCGTCATTACGATGTTGTGCCTGCTGACGGATCGTAAATCAGAGCTCGGACGAAGAAGTTATGGAAGAAAGAGCCTTCAAGTCTCTTGGGAGAACTCTGCTCAGAGGAAAGGGGAGGAGAGGGGTGAGTTGAAAAGGAGGAGGGGACCCCTCTTTTTATAGGTGAGAAAAGAAAAATTACACGGTGTGTACTTTATGGTACATGGCGTGTACTCGGTTATTTAACACGGTCTCCACGCGGCTTCCAACACGGCTCCAAGACCGTTGACTGGTCAACACACAGTTTTAGGGTAACGCATACACGGGGAAGGACTACACGATTTGTAGTTTGGACAAACGGCATGTACCCATTTATTACACATGGCAAGGAAACAACTGCAACATGGAACACGGCCGTTGACTGGTAACGCGTACACGGGGAGGGACTACACGGCATGTAGTTTAGGGTACACGGCATGTACCCATTTACGTCACATGGCACAGACACAGCCTTCCACACGGGCTATACCCGAGGAGGGGGTACACGACGTGTAGTCACAATACATGGCGTGTACTTACAAAATTCTGGAAAGTGTGGGAAAAGTCCATTTTACCCTCCATAACACTTCAAGACCCTCTTTTTGACAAAGGAATGGGCCGGAGAGGTCCGGGCCATTACATTAGATACCTCTTAAAACATTCTCGTCCCCGAGAATTCAAAACCATCCCAGAGGAACCCAACAAGATACCTCTTAGGGCTCTTGTTATAATAGGAACCCAACCACCAACCCTAATTATAGGTGTTAGGAATTCCTTCTCCTATGTCGAGATATTATGCGCTTTAGGTGGCACTGACTCGCCTACACAAGTTTAATCGCATCCTAATTAATGCATCTCGATTAAGAATCTGGTCTTCCCACTTCCATACATTAGTATTTTTAAACTCACACTACCCCCAACACCGCACAACCCACACACTGCCCGAACACGTGGTTTGGGGAAAATTCCTTTTCCTATGTCGAGATATTATCCGCTTTAGGCGGCACTGACTCGCCTGCACGGGTTCAATCGCATCCGCATTAATGCGTCACAATTAAGGATCAGGTTTTTCCCTTCCCCACACACCCGGACATGTTACACACTCCCAGAGAACAAGGAAACAAAAGGTCTCATAACCGACAATCCAAGCATTCCATACATAAAAGGCACAAAGTATAACATCAAAACAAAGCTCAGAAGAACAAAGAAAACACAAGTCAAAACAACTCCGGGTACTGAGCAGGAATCTGGGTATCCTGCTCCCAAGTGCTCTCCTCGAGGTCGCCATGCCTCCACAACACGCGAACCAAGGGAATGGTTCTTCCACGGAGCACCTTCTCTTTACGATCTTCGATTCTGACTGGTCGTTCCTCGAAGGTCCCATCGTCTCCCATATCTAACTCTCCCTAGTCAATAACGTGAGAGTCGTCGGGTAAGTACCGATGAAGTTGGGAGACGTGGAAGACGTTATGAACCTTCTCCAACTGAGGTGGCAGGGCTAGCTAATATGCCACCTCACCGACTCGCCTCAGCACCTCAAAATGTCTGATGAACCTATGGGAGAGCTTACTCCTATTCCAGAACCTCCTCTGCCCCCGTCGAGGGGAAACCTTCATGAACACATGATCTCCCACCTCGAACTCCAAGGGCCTCCTCCGACAATCAGCATAAGACTTCTGTCGGTCCTGAGCCACTTTCATCCTCTCACGTACAAGCTGGACTTTCTCTGTGGTACTCTGCACTACCACTGGCCCAAGAGCACCTGTCTCACCAACCTCTTCCCATCAAATGGGTGAACGAAATGGTTTTCCATACAAAGCCTCAAATGGTTCCATGCCAATAGTAGAGTGGAAGCTGTTGTTGTAGGGAAACTCTACTAAAGGCAAGTGTCGTACCCATAATCCTCCAAAATCCAGAACGCATGCTCGCAGCATGTCCTCCAATGTCTGGATAGTCCGCTCTGTCTGCCCGTCAGTCTGGGGGTGGAAAGCAGTGCTAAGGCGTAGCTGGGTGCCCAAAGCATGCTGTAACCCCCTCCAGACTCGCGAGGTAAACTGAGTATCTTGGTATGAGATGATAGTATTTGGAACTCCATGCAAACACACCACCTCATCTACGTACCTCTGTGCTAAGGAACTCACCGGGGCCAACTCCTTAATTGCTAAGAAGTGAGCTGATTTCATCAATCGATCCACCACTACCCAGATAGCGTCATAACCACCTTGAGATCTGGGTAGTCTTGTGACGAAGTCCATTGAGATGTCATCCCAATTCTACTTAGGGACATCTAAAGGATGCAACAAACCACTGGGAACACGGTGTTCAGCCTTCACTTGCTGACACACAAGGCATTTATCCACAAACTCTGCCACTTCCCGTTTCACCCCGGGCCACCAAAACTGTTCCCTCAGGCCTCGGTACATTTTTGAAACTCCTGGATGTACCGCCAAGGCTGAGCTATGGAAATCACGGAGAACTCCCTTACGCATCACCTCCGGAACAAACAACCTTACATGGAAAAGAATCTGATGTCGTCTGTCCTCTGACCATCCTTCTGGAGCGTTCCCCTGATCGACACGATCCCGCATCACTTCCGCCTCAGAGTCCCCCCACTGAGACTCTTCCACCTGCCGCAACAAGGAGGACTACACCGTCATCTGAAACAAACAGCCTCTAACACCTTCTACCCTGGCATCCAAGTGCAAGGAAACCAACTCTCCCATCACCTTCCAAGCATCAGTGGATTCCCGAACCACTTCCTTATGCGACTTCCTGCTCAGGGCATCAACCACAACATTGCCCTTACCTTCAGTGTAAGAGATATCAAAGTCATAGTCTTGGAGAAACTCAACCCATCTCCACTACCGCAAGTTCAAGTCAAATTGGGAGAATATATAACGCAGGCTATTGTGATCTGAGAAGACCAAAAATCGCTCTCCAAAGAGGTAATGTCGCCATAACTTCAATGAGAACACTACTGCTACAAGATCCAGGTCATGGGTGGCATAGTTACTCTCGTGAGGGTGCAACTGCTTAGACCCATAACAGATCACTCCCTTCTTCTGCATCAACACGCACCCCAGACCCAGGCCAGAAGCATCACAAAACACCTCATAAAACAACCCTTCCTCTAGAAACCTGAGTACGGGAGCACTGACCAACTTCTCCTTCAGGTAGTCGAAAGCCTTCTTCCACTGCTCGCTCCATAGGAAGACCTGGTTCATCCTAGTTAAAGATGTCAATGGAGCAGCAACTCGAGAGAAGTCCAAAACGAACCTCCGATAGTAACCTGCTAACCCCAGAAAACTATGAACTTCTGCCATGCTCTTGGGTGCTGCCCAAGAAACAACTGCCTCCACCTTCGACGGGTCCACTGACCCTCCATGCTGAGACACCACGTGCCCAAGGAAGTGTACTTCTTGCGTCAAGAACTTACACTTCGACAATTTCCCATAAAGCTGGTGGTGTCAAAGGACTTCCAAGACTGCCCTAAGATGCTCAACGTGCTCCTCCTCTGATCTTGAGTAGATCAGGATATCATCGATAAACAAAACGATGAACCGGTCTAGAAACTCTCGGAAGACAAAGTTCATAAGTCCCATGAACACAGCCGGTGCATTCGTAACTCCAAACGACATCACTAGAAACTCGAAGTGCCCTTACCTGCACCTGAAAGACGTCTTCGAGATGTCACTGTCATGTACCCTCAGCTGATGATATCCAGATCATAGATCAATCTTAGAAAACCAACCTTCTCCCCTCAGTTGGTCGAAGAGATCCTCTATCCTTGGGAGGGGGTAACGGTTGTTGACCGTTACCTAGTTCAACCTTCGGCAGTCTATGCATAGCCTGAGACCACCATCTGCCTTCTTCATGAACAAAACTAGAGCACCCCATGACAATATGCTGGGTTGAACCAAACCTTTCTCCATCAGATCATCAATATGAATCCGAAACTCCAGCAACTCCGAAGGTTCCATCCGATAAGGGGCCATCGAAATCTGACGGGCACCATGCTGTAAGTCTATCCCGAACTCAACATCACATCAGGGGGGGGGTGTAGAGTCACAACCTCCTTGGTAAAAACATCGAGGAACTCTCCAACAACATCCGAGACATACATCATCACTGTATCAGTTGGAACCACTGATAACCCACCTAACAAGGAAAGGAGAGGCTCCACACGTTGGCTTCCCGCCTGATAGCTCCTCTTACCAACAAAAACTACACGTTACCCATCCACGTCGGAGAACACGACTCTTCTATGGAAGCAGTCGATAATGGAACTAACAGAAAATAACCAGTCGATGTCTAGGATGACATCGTATGGCTGCATCTGTAATAGAAGAAGATCCCCACTAGATCGATGTGGTCCCAACGTCAGCCCACATCCCGGCAAACACAAGATATGCTGGTCTGGGCTCCAACTGGTGTACTCAGCACCAGTGGTATGGAAAGTCTCTCTACGTCTAGTCCCAAATCATGGGCTAGACTAGGTGCAATAAAGGAGTGTGAAGCTCCTGAATAGAACAAAGCAGAAACGAGAGTGCTGAACAAACAAATCGAACCTCGCACCACCTCTGGTCCTACTGGAGCTGCCAACTCTATTGCGTGGAACTGTCCACGCCCAGCTCCTCTGCCTCTATGATGTCATCCGCCTCTGTGAACAAACCCTGGTTGAGGTCCCTGAGGAGCACCCTGAGGTCGGCCTCCTCCCACAAAGTCTGTCCTCGGAGGAGCATGGTCCTGCTGCTGCTGGAAGGGCCTCGCCGGAAACTGGTGCTGCTGAGGTGGGCACTGAACCTTCCCACCTCCACTGTACTGATCTCGGGTCGGGCACTGACTCTGAATGTGTCCGAAACCTCCACAAGAAAAAAACTTCAGTCCTGGGCTCATGAAAAATGGACGAGGACCTGAAGATCTGAACTGGAATTGCTGGGGCCTACTCCCCACTGGCCTGAACCTAGAAGGTCCCGTCGCAGGAGACCTGCTGCTGACTGGCTTCCCCTTCGACGAGCCTGGCTGGATCCCCTCTCGTGGTGCACCTCCCAGTGAGTGCATCCTCTCTACAACCTTTGCCTTCTTATGTACCACCAAGTACGTCGGAAGGGTGAAGGGGGTGACAACATACTAGAGCGAAGGACGAAGCGCTTCCTCCAAACGTCTCGCTCGAGACTCCTCATCCGGAAACAGTTCCGGAGCAAAGCGCAGGAGGTCCTTGAACTTGATCCACAACTTTCGTACTGACATACTCCCCTACTGAAGGGAGAGTAACTCCTGCCGCTTCTCCTCCTTGATCATAGAATAAAGGAATTCCTCTCGGAATTCCTTCCCAAAGTCAGCCCACGGAACCTCTGCCTCTATCCTCTCTCCGAGGTAGAGCGTCCACCATTGTCACGCAGCACCTCTCAGCTGACTGACTGCTAGGGGAACCCAATACTCCCTCGGAGCACGGATCAAGGTAAAAGCAATCCCTAGCTCCTCAAGCCACCCCTCCGTCTTCGTATCCAAAGTACTACCCTCTTACTTCTTGAGGGTCTGCTGCTGAAAATAATGGAGAGTCTTCTGCCACTGGCTATCTTCCTCCTCTCGGTCAATCCTCAACTGATCGACCGCCTGGATCTATTGGGCCTCGGCCGTCTGAGTCACCCGAGGATGACGTCCAGGTGCCATAGCTGTACGGTAAACAAGGATCTCCTAAGCCCAAGTAGTAAGGAAATTTCTCAGGTTTTATTTTATGACATTATTTCAATTTCTTTCCCAGAACACCCAAATCAAGTAAAACACAATCATGATGATTCATGTACCTTCCCTAAGGTCTCTACCCTGCAATCAATGTAGTCTCACTTGGTCGTTCGGTAGGCTCAGAGTCCTTGCATCAGATCACGGGGGGCCCTAAAATCCCATGTCCTAGCCGGTCTTCCCTAGCCTATGTCACACACCAAGATTAACTAACACTATTGCCCTACCATCCCATGCATCCTCACTGTGTCTAACTTCAGACTCCATCCTATCTCTCAACCATCAGCTCTGATACCATTATGTCATGACCCCCTCCCACCAAACATGCCCCTCCTGAGCTGGCAATGGTGAAAAGGAGATAATGACCCATGAGTCCCACCTCCAGTTGGCCCTGGGGTGGAGACTAACACCAAGGGTATGAGTTTTCAAAAATATGGGAGGCATTACCCTTTTTATTATTTAGGATCGGGAAATAGGACAAGTCAACCACGAAAAAGGAAAAGAACAAGTGTATATAAATAAACCCAAACCAAGCCCACATGCATTTTTAAACAATTTTATAACAAGGTGCTAGTACAAGAAAGGTCAAAGTACAATACCAAAAGAAACAAGTGTACAGTAACAACAACTACTCCAATTGTCTAACTAGTAGGGTCCCGCACGGCCCTGGTAGTCCTCCTGGAAACTGAAAGTAAACGTAGGGTGAGCATACAAGTACACTCAGTTGGGAAACCTAAAGCTCTCGTGCACAAGTGGGGAGACATCCTAATGTCCCGTGAGAACAACAGAAGAAACCTAGCAAGGAATTCTATCCACCCAACCACACCATCCACACTCACTAAAACACAATCACAACAGGTATTAGTATATAAGAACAAGAGTATTGGGTACCCCACACCATTCCCCTTTAGTTAGCTGCTCCTCCTAACGACGAACATCCTGACGCTGCCACACTCTCCCCGCCCGCACACACCTGGGGCTCACAACCACGTATCCCTCCCACTCACACCTGGGCCTCACAACCATGTATCCCGCCCGCACACACCTGGGCCTCACAACCACGTATCCCGCCCGCACACACCTAGGCCTCACAACTACGTATCCCGCCCGTACACAGCTGGGACTCATCCCGAAGGTTCTTGGGAAAATGTAAAACCTGCCCGAAGAGTCTTGGGCTAAACCACCCCAATAGAAACCTACCTGAAGGGTCTTAGGTGTAAGGTCGCCTCAATCCATCACAGCCTAGGGAAGAAGGATCAGGAAGGAGCTAGTAACTAAGGGGAAACCACCCTCTCCCATGAAATGGAAGTGTTCGGCACTAAGTGCTCAACATGGGTGGGGTGCGATAAAACACAAAAGATACAGATATATATATGTATACCAAACACATAGCCCAACCTATGGCTTCTAACAGAAAACTGAGCACATGCCTCGACACTGCTACTAAGAAGCATGCATACAACAATCAACCCCAACCCCATTTAGGTTTTCACGTTTCAATAGAATTAGTTTATTAGTTCCTTAACTACTGGAAAACTATCCACAACCAACCACATCGATCATTCGTAAAACATATCCCTTCCATCCAAAAATCAAGTTAGGAAAACACAAGAAACACAACCAGGTCCTTCTTATCAACCAACCAAACCATTGATTATTAATCCCGTTCTATTACTATAGCCCACCATTCATTAACTCTTCCACTCTTTATTTATTATTCACAACCCATAGTCCATTCACATTTAAACCCATCCCTGCAGCCCCACTGCCAACCACCACAACCACACCGAAACTCGTACATCATTATCCCTTTAATACCATTTATTGCAGCCCCACTGCCCATCACTAACATAGAATTCACACCAACCCAAAACCAAGTCAACCGCAGCCCCACTGCACACCCGATCCACAAAAACCCACAAAACACCCCCATCGCATGCCATGTATCCGAGCCAACACCCACATGTTCATTATTCAATTTTTGTTTAACCGGGGTGATCACACAAGGGTTCCATATTTTCATTTAATCAGCCAACATTACGTGATTAACCAAAATTCCATATTCAACAAGGTTCCATTCATAAAAACGGTCTAAAAGATAGGGAAACATTTAATTGCGCAAGAAAAGGCCTCCAACGACCTTGATTTTCAGTAGTCATAAGCCTATTAAATTCACAATATAATATCACAGGATATAAAAAGTAAAGTAACAGTAATCACAAACTTCCCATCCCCATTATATAATATAGTTATTATCTTCATTAAACCAGTTCAACTGTGTTTCATAAAACAAGAGGAAACCCACCCCGCATGATGAAAAAATTAGAGAGACGAAGGTAAGATCCCTACCTCAACAGGTTTTGATAACAACGCTCCTCCCCAGATCAACTTTAGAAGACGTCTGTCGGCGTCCGTCACTTCTGTCGGGTCCCGGAAAAACCTCCTCAGGTGGACGTCAGAAAGGAAAGGCCGAGTAAAGACAAAAAATCCAATCTCAGAAGTTCTGCCTCGTCATTACAATCCTGTGGCCGCTGACGGATTGTAAATCAGAGCTTAGACGAAGAAGTTATGGAAGAAAGAGCCTTCGAGTCTCTTGGGAGAACTCTGCTCAGAGGAAAGGGGAGGAGAGGGGTGAGTCGAAAAGGAGGAGGGGACCCCTCCTTTTATAGGCGAGAAAAGAAAAAGTACATGGTGTGTACTTTATGGTACACGGTGTGTACTCAGTTATTTCACACGGTCTCCACGCGGCTTCCAACACGGCTCCTCAGCCGTTGACTGGTCAACACATGGTTTGAGGGTAACACATAGGTGGGGAAGGACTACACGGCATGTAGTTTGGACACATTACATGTACCCATTTATTGCAAACGGCAAGGACACAACTCCAACACGGCACACGACCATTTACTGGTAATGTGTACGCGGGGAGGGACTACACGGCGTGTAGTTTTGGGTACACGGCATGTACCCATTTAGTTCACACGGCAAAGACACATCCTTCCACGTGGGGTATACCTGATGAGGGGGTACACGGCGTGTAGTCACACTTCACGGCGTGTACTTACAAAATTCTGGAAAGTGTGGGAAAAGTCCATTTTACCCTCCAGAACACTTCAAGACCCTCTTTTCGACAAAGGAATGGGCCAGAGAGGTCCGGGCCATTACAACACCGCATCTTAGATTGAGGCGAGGTTGACTCATACACATCACATATTACCCATGGATTGTTATCCTAAAGTTTCAACGGAAACTGAATGCGTTTGGTCAGTTTTCCATATGTACTTAAAATGTTGTCCATTTTAAACAAAAGAGATACACTTAGAGTGATCCTGGCCACACCATGACTCGGATTGAGCCCGGGTTGGATCGTACACATCACATATGACCCATGGATCATTTTGATAAAGTATCAATAGAATCCGAATGTGTCAGGTCGGTTTTCCGTATGCCAGATGTTCTTTTTACTTATAATCCTGTCAATTTTAAACAAAAGAGACACAATTAGAGTGGTACCGGCCACACCGTGCCTCAAATTTAGACGAGGTTGACTCGTACACATCTCAAATGACTCATGTATCATTTTACTAAAGTATCAACACAATACGAATGTGTTTGGTCGGTTTTCCGTATGTGAGTTGATGTTTTCACTTAAAATGATGTCCTTTTGAAACAAAAGAGAGACACTTTGAGTGGTTACAGCCACACCGCGCTTCATATTGAGGCAGGGTTGACTCGTACACATCACATATGACCCATAGATCATTTTCATAAAGCATAAACACATTCCGAATGCATTTGGTCAGTTTTTCGTATGGCAGTTGTTGTTTTCACTTAAAATGATGTCCATTTTAAACAAAAGAGAGACACTATGAATGGTTCCGACCACACTACGCCTCAGATTGAGGTAGGGTTGACTCGCACATGTCACATATGACCCATGTATTGTTTTTCTAATGTATCAACACAATAAAAATTCTTTTGGTCAGTTTTCCATATGCTAGTTGTTGTTTTCACTTAAAATGAAGTCCATTTTAAACAAAAAGAGAGACACTTTGAGTGGTTTTGGCCACACTGCGCCTCGGATTGAGGTGAGGTTGACTCATAAACATCAAATATTACCCATGTATTGTTCTCCTAATGTTTCAATGGAAAATGAATGCATTTGGTCAGTTTTCCGTATGTACTTAAAATATTGTCCATTTTAAACAAAAGAGACACACTTAGAGTGATCCCAGCCACACCGTGATTCAGATTGGGCCCAAGTTGGCTCTTACACATCACATATGACCCATGGATCGTTTTGATAAAGTATAAACACAATCTGAATGCATTAGGTCGGTTTTCCGTATGCCAGTTGTTCTTTTCACTTATAATCATGTCCATTTTAAACAAAAGAGACACAGTTAGAATGTACCAGCCACACCGCACCTCGGATTTAAAAGGGGTTGACTCGTACACATCTCAAATGACCCATGGATCATTTTCTTAAAGTATCAACACAATAAGAATGCATTTGGTCAGTTTTACGTATGCTAGTTGATGTTTTCACTTAAAATGATGTCATTTTGAAACAAAAGAGAGACACTTTGAGTGGTGCCGGCCACACCACACCTCAGATTGAGGTGGGGTTGACTCGTACATGTCACATATGACCCATGGATCGCTTTTCTGAAGCATCAACACATTCCAAATGTGTTTGGTCTGTTTTTCATATGGCAGTTTTTGTTTTCACTAAAAATGATGTCCATTTTAAACAATAGAGAGACACTATGAATGGTGTTGGCCACACCACACCTCGGATTGAGGTGAGGTTGACTTTTACACGTCACATATGACACATGGATTGTTATCTTAATGTTTCAATGGAAACCGAATGCGTTTGGTTGGTTTTCCGTATGCTAGTTGTTGTTTTCACTTAAAATGAAGTCCATTTTAAACAAAAGAGAGACACTTTGAATGGTGTAGGCCACACTGCACCTCATATTGAGGCAATATTGACAAGTACACATCACATATGACCGATGGATCTTTATCCTAAAGTTTCAACTGAAAACAAATGCGTTTGGTCGGTTTTCTGTATGTAATTAAAATGTTGTCCATTTTAAACAAAAGAGAGACACTTAGAGTGATCTCGGCCACACCGTGACTCGGATTGAGCCCAGGTTGGCATGTACACATCACATATGACCCATGGATCATTGTGATAAAGTATAAATAGAATCCGAATGCGTTAGGTTGGTTTTCTATATGCCATTTGTTCTTTTCTCTTATAATCCTGTCCATTTTAAACAAAAGAGACACAGTTAGAGTGGTACCGGCCACACCGCACCTTGGATTTAGACAGTGTTGACTCATACACATCTCAAATGACCCATGGATCATTTTCCTAAAGTATCAACACAATCCTAATGTGTTTGGTCAGTTTTCCATATGCCAGTTGATGTTTTCACTTAAAATGATATCCTTTTGAAACAAAAGAGAGACACTTTGAGTGGTGTCGGCCACACCGCACCTTGGATTGATATGGGGTTGACTCGTACACATCACATATGACCTATGGATCATTTTACTAAAGCATCAACACATCTTGAATGCGTTTGGTCTGTTTTTCATATGGCAATTGTTGTTTTCACTTAAAATTATGTCCATTTTAAACAAAAGAGAGACACTATGAATAGTACCAGCCACACCGCACCTCGGATTGAGGTGGGGTTTACTCGTACACGTCACATATGACCCATTAATCGTTCTCCTAAAGTTTCAATGCAAACCTAATGCGTTTGTTCTATTTTCCGTATGTACTTAAAATGTTGTCCATTTTAAACAAAAGAGAAATACATAGAGTGATCCTGGCCACACCGCGACTTGGATTGAGCCAGGGTTGGCTCGTACACATCACATATGACCAATGGATCTTTATGATAAAGTATCAACTGAATCCAAATGCATTAGGTCAGATTTTCATATGCCAGTTGTTCTTTTCACTTATAATCCTGTCCATTTTAAACAAAAGAGACATAGTTAGAGTGCTACCGGCCACACTGTAACTCAGATTTAGATGGGGTTGACTCGTAAACATCTCAAATGACCCATGGATCATTTTCCTAAAGTATCAACACAATCCGAATGCGTTTGGTCAGATTTCTGTATCCCTTAAAATGATGTCCTTTTGAAACAAAAGAGAGACACTGTGAGTGGTGACGGCCACACTGTGGCTCGTATTGAGGCCGGGTTGACCTGTACACATAACATATGACCCATGTATCATTTTCCTAAAGAATCAACACATTCCAAATGCATTTGGTCAGTTATTCGTATGGTAGTTGTTGTTTTCCCTTAAAATGATGTCCATTTTAAACAAAAGAGAGACACTCTGAATAGTACCAACCACACCGCACCTCAGATTGAGGTGGGGTTTACTCGTAAACGTCACATATGACCCATGGATTGTTCTCCTAAAGTTTCAATGGAAACCGAATGCGTTTGGTTGTTTTTCCATATGTACTTAAAATGTTGTCCATTTTAAACAAAAGAGAGACACTTAGAGTGATCCCGGCCACACCGAAACTCGGATTGAGCCCGGGTTGGCTCGTACATGTCACATATGACCCATGGATTTTTGTGATAAAGTATCAATAGAATACGAATGTGTTTGTTCAGTTTTTCGTATTCTAGTTATTCTTTTCACTTATAATCCTGTCCATTTTAAACAAAAGAGACACAGTTAGAGTGGTACTAGCCACACCACGCCTTAGATTTAGATGGGCTTGACTCGTACATGTCTCAAATGACCCATGGATCATTTTCCTAAAGTGTCAACACAATCTGAATGCGTTTGGTCGGTTTTTCGTATGCCATTTGATGTTTTCACTTAAAATGACGTCCTTTTGAAACAAAAGAGAGACACTTTGAGTGGTTCCGGCCACACCGCGCCTCAGATTGAGGAGGGGTTAACTCGTACACGTCACATATGACCCATGGATCATTGTGCTAAAGTATCACCACAATCAAATTTCCTTTGGTTTGTTTTTCTCATGTACTTAAAATGTTGTCTATTTTAAATAAAAGAGAGACACTTAGAGTGATCCCAACCACACCGTGACTCGGATTGAGCCGGGGTTGACTCGTACACGTCACATATGACCCATGGATAGTTTTTATAACGTATCAATGGAATCCGAATGTGTTTGGTCAGTTTTATGTATGCCATTTGTTCTTTTCACTTAAAATCCCGGCCACACCGCACCTCAGATTTAGATGGGGTTGACTCATACACGTCACATTGAGTGGTGTCGGCCACACCTCGTCTCAGATTTAGGCGGCCTTGCTTGCCAAGTATCTCACATAGGGGACTAGGTATCACCTAAGGCATGGTATTACCATCTTGAAAAACAGAAATGTCCTCGTTTTATCTTCAAGGAACCAATATCACTCATGAGTAATAAAAACCATCCGGGTAGCTCTCACCTAGAAACGAAAGCATTCATCCTTGAATTTCAAGTCTAAATTCCCTGAGCATGATGAGTCTGTCCATGAGTCTTAAACATGTAACCCATGTCTTATCCTAACAATTGACAAGTATACCAAATCAAACAAGGCATAATTCACAGAACATGGAGAATTTACAACAAGGCTTTGTATTCAATTTAAAGCATATCATCACATGCATTTGATGAGCATGAGCTAATAAGCATACAAAGACATTCATATAATTCAAGACATACAAAAATAGAATAATCCTAAATAACATTGCATGATCAGAGAAATAAAAAAAGCATGTGAAATCAAGGAGGAGGGTGGGGGGCTGTCTGGGGGTCCAAGGAGGATGGTGGGGGGCTGTCTGGGGTCTAGGGAGGAGGGTAGGGGCTGTTCGGGGGGGTGTCTGGGGGGCTGTCTGGGGACCAAGGAGGAGGGTGGGGGGATGTTTGGGGGGCTCTCCGGGGGGTGTTCGGGGGGCTGTCCGGGGTCCAAGGAGGAGGGTGTGGGGGGGGGGGGGCTATCTGGGGGGTGTTCGGGGGCTACCCGGGGGCTGTCCGGGGACCAAGGAGGAGTGTGGGGGGCTGTTCAGGGTCTAAGGAGGAGGGTGGGGGGGGGGGGGGCTGCCCGGGGGGCTGTCTGGGGTCCAAGGAGGAGGGTGGGGGGGGGGGGGTTGTCCGGGGTCCAAGGAGGAAGGTGGGGGGGGGGGGTGTCCGGGGTCCAGGGAGGAGGGTGGGGGATGTCCGAGGGGGTGTCCAGGGGGTTGTATGGGGACCAAGGAGGAGGGTGGGGGGGGCTGTTTGGGGGGCTATCCAGGGGTGTTCGGGGGGCTGTCCGGGGTCCAAGGAGGAGGGTGGGGGGGCTGTTCGGGGGGCTGTCTAAGGAGTTCCCAAACACACAAAACTCTACAAACATGCTCAAGATACACCAAAACCACTAAAAGACATCAACATCCATGAAAACAGACAATATATAAAAATAACTCAACCCCAATACTATACTACGGGTGTAGATAAAACCAACAACTAGAATAGATTAAACATCAAATCTCGGTAATATTAGTAAAAAATGTAACAGATCAACTTGTCCAACATCACCATCACTATCATCACCATCACCATCACCCCCATCCTTATGGTCATCATTGTCCTCATCATCATCCCCACCCTCCTCAACGCCCTCCTCCTCGCCCTCCGCCTCACCCTCCTCCTCCGCCTCGCCCTCCTCCTATCCCTCCTCTTCCACATCAAACTACTCGCCATCATCATCGTCAGGCTGGACATCATCTTGACCACCACTAGAACTACCACCTGGTGCACCATATATAGAACATATCGACAACATATATTCATCAAAATCTGGGCTGGCCTCTGGTGGAAGTGTTGGACGTAGAACTTCAATAAATTTCATAAATGCACTGTTTTCCCAAGAAAACTGTTCTGCCATCTCTATGGCCCTTTTGTCAGCCTGTTCTGCCTCTTCCCTAACTTGCTGCAACTTGGTGGAGCTAAAACTCGTACCTAAGGAGGGCCAATACTTCGTCAGGGCTATCCTAGGTCGGCAGCATATTCTGCGAGAATGTTCCTCTCCCAACACCTAATGTAAGTGATCAGTTGGCCCAAAATTTTCTGGTTCTTGGGCATCGAGGGCCTCTAAAGAAGCCTGTTACAAATATAAATATATTATTAAGTTACAAAATATATTTTAAAATATAAAATCAACATATTAAAACATACAATCTGCTGCTGATTCGGTTTGTTGACGGCACTTCCATCCTTTTTTCGTCTACTCGAGCAAAATAGTTTTGCTCGAGGCACACGTCCTTCAATATTCAGTTTTTGCCTCTACAATGACATTGAAAACTAAAGTTATATGAAAACTTTAGAAAATAATTAAATAATTGTGGAATGAAATGAAACTGTAAGTCATAAAGAAAACTTATAAACAATTGTCATACCAGCTTCCTCTTATGATCTGGCATTATAGTATGTCCCAGTGTGTGGAGGTATTTTTTGCATCAATGGTTTTTTTATTTTTTCCAGATGATTCCTAAATAAAATTTGATAATTTAAAGGATAATATTAATGGAAAACATGAAAGTTATTATTTAAATACCTAAAATATAATTAATACCTTAAACTGAGTAGTCGTCCAATGAGTAACCATCTTCTGATACTGCTCCATAGGACAATCATCCACGACTGTTACCGCCTCTAACTCAGTTCCAACTCTTGCACACCGGCCAATATACAACTCACACTTATAGGCTCTCCAAAGCTCACCTAAATCCTTCAAACGTGTCGGTCGTGCACCCTCACCATTAGGAAAATTAAATCGAAGTTGAAACCAAAGTATTAATTCATATAAATACAAAATTAATTCATGGCATTAAATACAATATATTTTTTTACCCATATCTCTACCCAAGCTCAATCCTTGACCTCATGTGGCAACTGTCTCCACGATAGCATGTTGATGGGAATAATGTCGGAGTATTTGGAAAGCGTTGCCAAAAAACTCCGACATTGCTGCCCTGTTTTCTCAACCATTTGGTTGTCTTCATTGTAATACACCATTACCTATGTACGGTGGTTCCACACCACACGCATGCGTGTACACCCCTGCCCTACCTCCTGTCAGTAGATGTATCTGTCATGAAAGAAAAACAAATATTTTATCAAAACATGTTATAATGGAAATAAATTTTGGTATAAAAATTTGTTAGGGTTCTATAAATATACCTGTGACAGTATGATCGCTGAGCACCATTGGATCCACAGAAACTGATGGAACACCCTGTGGTGGAACATGAGTCAAAGATGATGGAATATAGAAGCTCGGAGAGAGAGAAGCAGAAGGAAAAGAAGACGGGACAACTGTATGACCAGATTCTGGCTGGGGAGTGGGAATCATCATGGGATATGAAAAATATGGGCCAGAAGATACAAAAGGTGGAGAAAACATGGGAGGTATAAATATCCCGTGTGTCCCTAATGACACACTAGGATCATAATGTGGGAAGGTTGACATGTTAGTGGGAGGGGCAGGGTCTAGTCGGGTACGCGAAGCTGCTCATCCCCCTATGGTACGAACCCTCCTCGTACCACCGGCCTGAGTACTAGGACCAGTACTAGGCTCCTCGTCGAATAACTATTGACATATAGGTGGATCCTACGAAAATGTTTACAAAAAAAATAATCACATGACATTATATATAATTTAAATATATATATTTGAAAAAAAGTACTCACTGCAGGCACTAATGGTGGAACGCCCATCTCCTCCATTCGATGACTGTTCTCCATCATTTTTTTCCTTCATCTATCTTCAATTGGATGCATTTCCTTCTTTTGAAAACAAATATGAAATTAATTAGAAAAAGGAAACTAATGTGTAACCAAAAAAACTAAATATATGAGGGAATAGGGGGATTCATTGGTAATTTAGCTATCAATTGTTTTATAAGAGCTTGAATGGATTTAATAAATCATACAAGTTGTAATATTTACCAAGTTAGAAATATTGTTTTACTAGGTTTGGGTACAGTTCAATTCGAAATTAGAAAATGAAATTCAAATAAAACTACAACCAATAAACATTGAAAATTCACATAACGGTCAAGTCAGCTAAAACATATTTGTGATCAATACTAAATAAATTTTAATATTACCAACCTTAACAACCCAACTCTAGGTAAACCAAAAGAATTGAGAACATGGATAAATGATTCTATATATTTTCAACCACAACTTCAGGTTCACAATCAACTCTGACAATTGAGCTATTGGAGTCATCAAAAGAAATAAATGGATTGGTTCCAATGGAACTAGGGATAGTGTCAATTCAATCATCACTATCATCAAAAATATGTCTTGGAATTACTTCAACTATGACAAAAAATTTAGGTCGAAGTTGGTCTTTGACATAAAAAACTTATTTATCCATTGATGCCAAAAAATATGATTCTTCAGTAGCAAGAGTGCGAGTTATATTAATTAATCAAAATCCAAAATCATAAATAAATGTGCTCTGTCTCGTCATCGAATCAAACCAATGACATTTCATCATTGTGACTTGTCCATGAGAGTAATAATCCAATATTATTATTTTCTCAATGACTCCATAATAACCCACATTTTTAAATCGTGGTCTACTATCTAATACACTGGCATAACAATCTTATTGTGGCAGTAACCATAACTCCATCATGTTGTGTTCTCATGTTCTTTTCTCGTTCGGTGAAAATAAATTTGTACCCATTGATAACAATTGATTTACAATCAAGAACCACTGTATCAGGACCAAAAGCCAAAGCACTTATTTCCTCAGAGACAGATTCAGTAGAAAAACTCAATACCTACAATATAAATGACTACTAAACTTAATTAAATATTGATATAATTATTTTAAATAGTAATATTTTTACCTTCAATTTTAACCAAGCAGAATCCTCTTTTCTATGAAAAGTCTCCCTCCTTCTCAAAGATAAATAACGATGCTTTCTATTTATCCTTGTTTTATGTTCCCTATAGATAAAAAATATGAATAGTTTAACAGATATATATATATGTAAGATATACATATTCAATTTTTTTACCTGATATAGTCATCGAACAAATCATAGTTGAAAAAAACTGTGCAATGTGCCATCTCCCACTCTTCATGGCTTAATGTCTTAAATGTATATGATCTAGGAATTCCTCCTATTTGAGGAAGTGATGGAAAACTAGGTTCAATTTTCTCATACTGTACTTCTTCATTTCTCATTGGTTTTTTCATTCTTGTAGTAAGATCAGACAAATACATTGAGCAGAAATCCATACATTATTGAGCCAAGTAACCGTTCATGATAGAACCTTAGGGATGACTCCTGTTTCAGACATAAGACTTTAATGTGTACATATTTTCTTCAGTTGGATACATCCAATGAAAAGAAACAGGTCCTCAGAGAATTATTTTAGTGGGAATATAGACAGTCATATGTAGCATTCATGTGAAAAAAGATGGAGGAAATATTTTCTCCAACTCATTCAAAATTAATGGGGCATCTGTCAACATTTTTGCAAGAAAGACGTGGAAAACTTCTTAGTAAAAAGATCTCTAAAAAAATGGCACAACCGAATAATAGTCACCCTTACATTATTAGACAAAAGATGATGGATTGCTATTGGAAGAAACTCATGCTGTAGAACGTGATAATCATGAGTCTTCAAAGATATTATCTTCAACTCTCTTATGTTGGCCCGTTTAGATATTTTACTTGAATATCCATCAGGAACTCTAATAGTCTCTAATACTTCCAGAAATTGTTTTTTTCGTAGGTGTCATAACATAATAAGCACATGGAAGTTGCCATTTATTTTCACTGATACACACAGGATGCAATTCTGGTCTGATGCCCCAATCCACCAAGTCACACCGAGATCGTAAATCATCTTTTGTCCTCCCCTCGATATTTAGAAGAACCAAGTGCAAAATTTCTCATATATTATTTTCAATATGCATTACGTCTAAGAAATGATGTAACAAATTGGTTGACCAATAAGGAAAATCAAAAAAGATACTCCTCTTCCTCCAATTGTAACATGTTTCAGTGGAAACATTCTTTCTCTTTACAGATTTCATTTGACCCTTTCCGAATGAAAAACTGAAATCTTTCAATTCATTAAGCACATCAGTTCCATACATACGCTGATGTGGATCATCAGTCTCTATGGTATTATCAAATATTCAACGATTCATTCTATATGGATGATCCTTTGGCAAGAATCGTAGATATCCCATAAAACTAAAACTACAACGATGTTTCAGTCTTCTAGATCATGTATTCTTCATACAAACTGGACATGATAGTTTCCCTTTGTGCTCCATCCAGACATCATTACATAATCCGAAAAATCATTGATCATCCACATAAGCGCAACATGCATCTGAAATATGTCTTTCGAACATGCATCATTTGTGCGCACACCCACATCCCAAGGAATTTCAACTCTTTTATTAAAGGTTTCATGTATACATCAATATCAATTTCGGGATCAGAAGGACCAAATATGAGTATAATCATGAAAGTGAAAGGTTTTATCATACACAACCATGGGGGAAGATTATAAATGTGTATAAAAATAGGCCATGTGTTGTGCGAAGTAAGCATCTACCCAAATGGATTAAAACTGTCACATGAAAGACCCATTCTCACATTATGCACGTCAGCTGAAAAATTAGGATGTCGAGCATCAAATCTCTGCCATGCAAATCCATCTACAGGATGAACCAACTCATCATTAGTATTCTTTATCTCAGTATCATGCCATATCATTTTTTTGATATGTCATCAGACATAAAAATATTCTAGAGTTTGGGGATCAATGGAAAGTTCCATATTACTTTTTGTGGAATGTGGGATGGTGTTCCATCAAATTTTGACTTCCAGCGGGATGTGCCACATTTTTTACACTCATTTCGTTTAGCGATTTCCTCCTAGAATTAACTGAAATCTTTTGGGAAAGCATGGATTTTTTTCTTGAAAATCCATGTTCCTCAACTAACTTCCATGCCATATAGTGGTTTGAGGGAATATCTGCATCATCTGGAAGTAAATCCTTCAAGAGGGTAAGAATGCAATTGATTTCTGTATTAGAAATTCCATACATAGTTTTCCCATGAAACAATCGGATTAAAAATTATAGCCTTTTCATTTTATCACTTTGTCGATATACTGGAGTCATGGAAGCATCATTCAATTTTTTCACCCTATTAATATCATCATTTTCACTAGATGCATCATCTGTCCTCATATCGAAGTCTTCTTGAGTTGAAATACTTTCTTTTTCATGATGACAAATAAACAGAAACCAATCATCTAACAAATTCTCCATTCCAGTCCTTTCATTTCGATCATCACCAAATTGAGATTTCATTTTCTCCCCATTGTGATACCACACAAAGTAGTTTTCTTGAAAACCATATTTGGTTATGTGGTAGCTGACTTCTTCACGGCTCAACCAAGGTCTACCAACACAATTGGAACATGGTCAGTGTATGCGACCACTATCTGAAGCATTGTGAAATGAAAAATCTATAAAGCTCTCCAAATTGTTTTGAAAATTTCTTGAGATCCGATCTGTTTCATACATCCAACTTCTATCAATTCTGTAAAAAGAATTTATATAAGTCATTTTGTCATAAAAAATTCAATAGGATTGAACTTTAATATAAAATACAGTTAAGTAAATGATAAAGGAAGAAGTTTCTAGTCGATGTAGTGAACAATTAAAATAATTTAAAGAACAAGTACTCAAAAATTAAATTAAAATTTATTAATTTTAATTTTCATTAGGTCTATATGAGGCACATTACTCAGGTCCTATTATGTGTTATAGGCATCCCAAATCATTCAATCATGTTCAATAACTCATTATTGGAACCTCTATGGTCATACCTTTCATTACCCAATTACTTCCCCAAGTCAAGAGTACCCCATGGGTGAATAAATTTTAGGCTTCTACACTAATAGGTTGTTCATGGATTGTAAAAAGATTTAATTTCATAAATTATAGACAAAAACATTTATTTTTAAATTTGAGATTAATAATAAAGTATGTCAATGATAACAACATTACTGAATTAAACTTGTGACTTATCTAACATTTTTATGGATATCTAAACATGCCAACATGGCTAGTGAAAAGCACCCCACCCTCATAAAAGTGAGTATTGGCCAAGAAGGACACATAATATACAACGTACAATGAGAACCATATTTAATTTACCCTAAAGTTATATTATTACATTCATCTTGATGGAAATGGAATATATGGTCTTGGTTAACTGATGAATTCAAAAGCTCGTATTCCATATGTTGGACACTATCTAAGGCAAGAAATCATGTAAGGATGGGTATACATAATTCAATTTCTTACATGCTAGTGAGAATGAAGGCTTGAATTAATGACTTAAGTTCACTAATTAAATGAGGGTAGAGGTTTCATAGGCTATGTAAAAAGAATGATTAAATAAGGGTAAAGGTTGCATACACTGTGCATGGTGGGGGAGTCTCAGTCAATTTAGAAACTAAAATAAATTCCCATCATAGGTATCAATAAGAAACATCAGCATAAAAAGAAACTCCAAATAAAAAAGGAGTAAAAACATCAAAAATTTCATGAATTAACTGCTATGCATGGTTTATATACATGTTTAGCAGTAATTATATGTCTTAATCCTGAACCACCTCTATAGATCCCAGTTTTCACCAATAAACATAAGGTAAATATCTCAAAATATCTTTAAAACAACTCATCAATAGGCTAAAAATGTAAATATAATCTTGAAAGAACCATGGAATCTCTTTCACAACACATTATCACACACCAGTTGTCTTATGTGTTACTAAATACCAAACATATTCACATAACAAGTGTACTATAACAAATTACATTACACAAGCCTTATTAAAAAAATCTCATTTTAATAAAACACTTTCCTCAAGATTAAATCATTTCTGAAATATCTTTCGAAATCCATTTTAAATCACCTATGTCTACCTCTACCAACGGTTTTATGAAACCGTTGGTAAATGCCTCCTTGATGAACTGTTGGTATAGGAGCATTGGGAAAACAAAGATTTCCAGTAGTGGATTCCACTAGATGAGGTATGAGTCCACTAGTGAATCATAAATCTAGATTTTCCCATCTAACTATCTAAGTCACCATGACTAGTCAAACGAGGTGAGTAAGATAATGAAGTTATGAGGATCACAATGAGGATCCTTATCAATATCAATCATATTATTCAGACCTCAAATCATATCTCAATCTCACCCCAATCTCCATCGATGTGAATAATCCCATTTTCAACATCCATCAATTGTAATTACAAGAATTGATCAAGTTACATTAATGAATTATTACAATTGAGGATCTTCATAAAGTTCCAAGTAAGTGGTAAAAAAATCTTCAATTCAATTCAAAACCCCTTATTTAATTCAATATTTAGAAAGGTTATCTATACCAACTTCCTTCAAAAAACTAACATGTAATTCTAAACAGGCCTTTAAAAAATCATTTATTTCAAAACATCCCAAAGGCATTAAAGGATGTTTTACAATTAAAAATTCTCAATATTATTTCAAAACATGGGATTACAACCTATTTCCACATGAATAAATATCTAATTTAAAATTACCAAAGAAATCTCATTTAAAAATAATCATTCCAAGAGGGTTCATTGTCATTTCACAAATTAAATCATTTGAAACTACTTAGAAAACATTAAATAGGTCAACTCATTTCATTCAAATCAATTTATTTCATTCTTTGAATAAAAACTCAAGACAAAGATTCAATTTCACCAATTCATTCTTTAAATATTCTTTGAAAATAAATCTAAACACTCATGGAATTGAATAATTCATAAATACTTGAAAGATGTCAAAATTATAGTCATCAAATTCATGACTTGTTCAATTCAATGAGAATAGGGTTAAATAATATTTCACAAAGAATTTCAAGGAAAACATTCATAGAAACTTTTCAAAAAATTAATAAACAAATATAAATAAATTTCCAAGTAACAATTAATTACAAGATGAAGAAAAATCATAAAAAAACATACTTAGAAAATCTGGAATCCAACCGCAATGAATTTAAGATGTTTATTCTTTGATGGAGGGTTAAAGATTTAGTTAATTAAATGGATTAGAAAGGAGAAAGTACATATTAAATCAAAACACAAAAAAATGATATACACATAAAAATCAAAACTTAAAACTAAAATATTAGATGAATGACAATAAAAAAAGGTAGCACTTAAATATTTTATGTGTATAAAGAAGAAAATTCCTGATTTGAGATGAATTCGATGGAGTTTCAGCGGTTCAGATGGGGGAAGTCGCGAGAGGAGCCGAGCATCTGCAGATTTAGGGTTCTATCACGAATGGGGGAGAGGAGAGGTGTGGCCGACTGTATTTGGGGTAAAAATTTACCAACGGTTTTTAAAAACCATTGGTAAAGGGTGTTCTATCCCTTCTTTACCAACGGTTTATGCAAACTGTTGGTAAAGAACTGTGGGTAAAACCTCCCATTCCACTAGTGAAATGAAAGGATATTACCTATATAATCCTTCGGACAAGAAATTGACTATCACCAAAGAAGCCACATTTCTTTATAGGGATCACATCCTCAAAAAGGATAGTGGGATGAATATTGATTTCGAAAAAGTTGATGGTCAAGATACATAGGAGTTGGTACATGAACAAGTCCCAAAAGTCCCCATGGAAGAGGTTCAGAAACACAAGTACTGCATAGGTGCTCATGTGAGGTAAATGAACTAGATATATTTGGTTTCCTAGTCATTAAGGATGTTGAATCATTATTGTTAGAAAATGATTAACCTATTTCCTACAAGGAATAATTAGAGATATTAGAGGCTTCAAGATGGCTTTAAGTTGTGAGTTCTGAGATGGATTCGATGTATTAGAACCAAGTTTGGGTTCTGGTCGATGAGACAATTGATGTAAATCTTGTTGGATGAAAATGGGTGATCAAGAGAAATTTGGACATAGAAGGTCAAGTTATCATCTATAAAGAAAGGTTAGTGGTGAAAGGATTCAAAAAATATCAAGGAATTGACTATGATGAAACATTATCCCCAATTTCCATTTTTAAATCCATAAGATTCATATGCAACACAACAGCTTACAATGACTATGATATTTGGAATATGGATGTAAAAAAACATTCCTTAATGGGAAACTTTAGGAATATTTCTATATGACACAACCAGAAGGGTTTGTGACACTAGGTAAATCCAAATAGGTTTTCATGTTACATAAATCCATTTATAGATTAAAGAAAGCATCTCGGTCATGCAATATTATATTTGATGAAACCATAAAGGAATTTGGTTTAATTAAGAATGAATGTGGGCCATGTTTTTATAAGAAGTTTAATGGGAATGCGGTCATTATCCTAATAGTTATGTTGATGACTTATTAATTATTGGAAATGATGTACCAGTCTTATAGTTAGTTAATGACTAGTTGAATAAGTGTTTCTCCATGAAGGAATTAGGTGAAGCAACCTACATTATAGAGATCAAGATCATTTGTGATAGATCTAAGTGGATTATTGGACTATGTTGGGATACATACATTGAACAGATACTAAATAGATTTAGTAGACAACAATCCAAGATGGAATTTTTTCCAGTGTCAGATGACCTATATTTTTATAAGAGAATGTGTCCTTAGACAGAACAAAAGAAAGACAAGATGAGTAAGATCCCATATGCTTCAGCTATATGATCAATCATGTATGTCATGTTATATACCGGTTTTGATGTTTCCTATGCACTGAGCATGATAGTCATATATCAAGAAGATCTAGGAGAACAAAATTGGACTTCTATTAATACTATCATTATGTATCTGAGAAGAACTAAGGATATGTTCCTGGTGTATAGAAGAGATGAGGTGTTTATCATCAGAGGGTATGCTGATGCTAGTTTTCAGGCATATTAGAATGATCTGAAGTCATAATTGAGATATTTTTTCTATCTCAACAGAGGATTTGTGAGCTGGAAGAGTTCAAAGCATCTAATTGTCACCGATTCTACAATAGAGTTTGAACATATAGAGGGTTATAATATAGAAAAGGAAGCCATTTGGATTCCGAAATTCATCCCAAAGCTTGATCTGATGCCTAGAAGTAGATACCCTATCACATTGTATTGTGATAATACTACAGAGTTGGCTCTTGCAAAAGAACCACGGTCACATCAATGGACAAAGAAAATTCTCTGGATGTATCACCTCCTGAGGGATTTTATCAAAGGGGTGAAGTTATAGTGAGAAGAGTGTCCATGGAAGAGAATGTGTAAGGCCCCATGAATAAAGGCCTATCTTAGTAGAATCATGAATATCATGTGAGATCTAGGGTGTTAAAGATTGTTAGAAGTTTTCTCTAGTCCAAGTGGGAGTCTATTGGAGTTTGTGGCCTAGAACCAATTACTTTTTAATTTATGATAAACTTATATTCATGTATTTTAATATTAATAAATTCCTTATCACATCTCAATCATTATTCTATGTGAAAATTCATGTGATAATGTCCTAAGGATAGTTTATGCCCTAAAGGTTCATAACAGATCCCTACCATGATGAGAACTTGGAAGTTCCATAACACTATTCTTGAATATATGTTCTATGACTAGATGATGTTATTTTAGGGAAAAAAATAATACAATACATTAGTGGTGAGGACTCATAAAACATTTAGGCACCTTCTCATGATGTGTTCCCTTGGTAGTATCTTGGAGGATATTATGAGAACTAGACCCACCAGTAGGAAATCCACATTTCATAGTGTCATTGGATGATTCTATCTACAGACATGTGTATTGGTACTTAGAAATTAAGATTATTGTTAATGGGTATTAAAACTCATGCATTTAGATGTATTGAAGAAAAATGTGATGACACACTATTCACAGTGAGGTACGATATATTGGGTGTATCACGAGTAATACTACATTAATAGATAATGCGAGAAAGGATTTGTCCCTTCTGTTCCATAACAAAAGTTGATATCTCAAGTCCTTTGATGGAATGGATATAGTCCTAATAAATCCATGGACATGGTGAGAAATGGGAAATATCAATTCTAGGAGGTCAAAGAAAGAGTGATCGAGCACATGGGTTGATGACACTAACATGCAACCCACTTGATTCATGATATCAAGAAAAATGGAATACATTACACAGTAAGCATTCATATGAGGTGACATGTCATTGCGAAATTAACTTCTTTCTCTATCAATGCCTTGAAATGTTTCAAGATTCTAACCTTGGAATTTATCTAGGCTTTGCCTAATGCCATTGAGAAAGAGGCCTAGAGGGTCACACACTATGTGTATCCAAGTATCTCAATTAAATATTCATTTAACAAGTTCAATAAAGATTATTCTTGGTTGTGGTTTAATAATTATTCAAGGATGTCGGATCACATTTATTTCAACACTAGTTATTCGATAGAATATATTGTGCGTGAAATAATATATATTTATTTGTGAATAATGTAGTGATATCTATTTAAGAAATTAGTAGTCATTATTGAAGGTCTAATAAATGTGGTGGAGGAAATAAAGAAAATGGAAAAACAAAAGTACACACTATATATTTTAATATACATTACATGCAGTTTTTCTAGGGATTTTTGAGAAATAATATTAGGTGTAATTCATTGGTAACATGTCAAGTGATAATAATATTCAAATATTATTATTAGAAATGAGGTCTTACTAAGAATTAAATGAAACGAATAAATACCTTTGGGTAATTAATTCATTTTATTATTTTAAGTAATATTAATCCCAATTACATTATTCTCATTAGATCTAGCCATTTCTCTGTGGTTGTGCACAATAGATCTAAAAACATCTCAAGCCAAGAGAGAATTATTTTCCTCCAAGAACTCTCTCAAGTTACGAAAGATATTCTCCTCAACTGGATCAAGGAGAGATCTTTGGAAGCATCTCTCAAGGAGATCGAAGGAAGACATTGAAAGTGAAGGATATTCTGCGCTAGCACTTGAGGATACCTATGGTGATGTACAGAGATACACGGAGCACATGTGGATCACTACTAGAGGAATCCTACACATGGATTTTGGGACGCAATGACGAATCACATTGGATCGTGACCATTAGAATCAATAGAGATATAATTCCATCAAGATAATTATTACCTTTTAATTAAATTAATTATATCGAACATATGATGATCCTCTATATGGTTTTAGGACTTCCCTCTTTCCTTTTAATTATTCATTCTTTTCATAAGATCTGACGTTTTATCATTGTGACGGATCTCATATTGATCATTGTTAGTGGTAAAATCAAAGTTGGGTATACCCATCCATGCACTTCCTCTACTCCCAAAACCTAGAAATAGACATCCATTTCTGATGTCCATTGGTGATTATGGGGATTCATATCTTTATGGACATATAGTATGGTTTGTTTAGAGGGGTTATTGAATATGAAAAGTGACCATTTCTAGTTGAAATTTATCAGGAATACTAGGAATAAGTGGAGGCATTTATATCCTATCCATATGAGTTGATTCCTTACACAGGTTTAAACCTTGAGTAGGTAGGGATGGGACAATTTGTTTTCATGGATAGACCTGAAATATGAGGTTTGGATGTCACTATATATCCTATGATTATAGGAATCAATCTGGACTTAGTTCTTTTAAGGTTCATTCATACGAGGACATGGTTCACGCTTATGAATCGGGAACCTATTTTTTTGTTTGCACACGAGGTTACCAATGAAGTGGGACCAACATTGAACATTCCTATTCAGATTCTTCTCATGCATAGGAACATGGAGGACATTCTTTGGCATGTTGGGGACCAATAATAAACATTGATTGTCAAGCGTCATGTAGTTTTAATTCCATGAAATTTGAACATTGATGTAGAATCTTTGATTAACTGAAATATGTTCAGGCAAAGGTGTTCCAACATGTTCAAGATGTGGATAGGGAGGTGAGTTCAAGTCATGGTTTTAAGGGATCTTGGATCATGATAGATGATACAAGGCTTGGAATATGTTGACCAAATTGAAATAGGAAAAGCCTCTCATGGGTAAGAACTTTCCTTTGGTTGATATGCCTATTTATGGGAAACATATGCAGAGCCACCAAGGCATTGTGTGCATAGTAAAACAAAGTTGTCCACAAGACACAAGCCTCCCATATCCGATGGTCGAGGAGGTATATGAGGATCTGAAATAACTCTAAGCATAGAGTTTGGTAGATGGAAAAGATGTGTTAGGATATGTTAGAAACGTTCAGGCTATCATCACCCATAGAGTTGGAAACTCTTTTACATAGATATAGCTCACACACATGGTGAGGCATTTTGATTCCCTTGTTGGAGTGGGGCCCAATTCTAAAGATTCGGGTGTCCCAAAATTAGTTTCCC
Organism: Viscum album; assembly: GCA_963277665.1. NCBI lineage: Eukaryota > Viridiplantae > Streptophyta > Magnoliopsida > Santalales > Viscaceae > Viscum > Viscum album. The sequence goes on along the minus strand of OY728133.1, from coordinate 1,942,637,862 downwards.
TGCATAGGTTTGGGCCGTGTGTAGGGGGTAGGGAATTTTAGATATATTTTGGATATCTTGCAGTTTAATTTTATATGGTTAGGACTTTAGGTATCCAAATATAGAGGGGGAAACACTAATATGCCTTTTATTATCATGATAGTAGGATCAATCATTGTGGATTGATTTTCCTGGGCTATGTGGGGAATCCCCTTCCGAAATTCCTTAGCCCATGTGAGCTATAATCGGTGTAAGAAACAAGGGGTAGCAATGGTTTCACTCCACCACCTAAGGATGAAAAGATAAAATAAGGGAGTATTGTTGGGCCATGCAGTTTAACGTTATGCAGTGAGGATATGACTGAGTCAACATAAATGAGATAGTTGATATAGGTCCATGTAGTTTTATGTATTTTATAAAGGACATTGACAACACAATTTAACTTCGGGTTGTAGGGAAAAAAATATAAAAGGAATCATGCGTAAATATGGGAAAATTAGGTTGGGATATCCCTAATACGCCCTCGGATGTGAGAGGGTAAAGAAAGTGTAAGCCATTATTATGCGAGCCCTTAAATTAGGAGGGATGATGTGAGGTTTAGAATCCAATGGGAATACATAGGTTGGAAAATCATTTGTTGAGGAATAATTTTCCTTTGGTTGATAGGATATTTTTTGTGGGAAACATATGTAGAGGAAGTGGGTCATTATGTGAATAGTCAAGAAAAGGTGTCTATAAGAAACTGACCATCCATTTCTAATATTCGTGGGTGATTATGGGGATTAAACATTTCCCACGGAATGGAGTTTGATGGATGACAAGGATAAATCTGGGTATGTAAGAAATATAAAGACCGTTATTAGTTATGAGGTATGATATCCTCTACATAGATCTGATTTGTATGTAAGGGGGTGGAATTATCTTTTGGATAATACTTATTGCGATAATCATGGTTTGGATTTTTTTGCATGGGTTTATATTATCATGCATGAAATAGAGGCATTTTGTTTTCCCATGTGACTAGACCCGGGAGGGCCCATGTGTCACTACTTATCTCGCTATACTGATAATCAAACCACACATAGTTCATGTGATACCTTACAATTTAATGTCATGTGGTTAGGACTTACTTTTCCATGCAGTTTAATGTCGTGCAGTTAGGAATCTTCTTCTATGCAGTTTAAAGTAATGTGGTTAGGACTCTTCTGCAATGTAGTTTAACATCATGCGATTACAGCCCATGAATTTCTCTAAGAAAGTATGACCTATAAACAGAGGGAGGAATTTTTTCCAATGAAGGTTGGACCAAGATATGGGATTTGGGAAACACTACATATCCCTCAAAGGTAGGAATCAAGACACACATTATTCTAAAACAATTATCATTATACTGGTCTGATCCATTTACATGGGGGAAATTTTATTTTTGAATGGTGACTGGACCATGATGAAGGATGAGGGTGTCACTACATATCCTTTGAGGGAATGAATAAATCTATACATAGTTATGGTATCCCATATAGTTTCACATCATATGGTAAGGATGCGAGAAAACTGATATAAAAAGATAACGTGGGTGAAGTGTCAGACTTGAACCTCGTGGAGGTTTCCTTTGTATCCTAGTTAGTAGGGAATCAAAGTCTATGTAGTTTTGAAAACATGTTACTTGTACCGGTCTATCCCATGTAAAGGTAGGATTCATTTTCTTGAATGGTGGCTAGACCAATATGAAGAATCTCGTTGTCACTATGTATCCTACAAGGGAAAAAATCAAGACACACGTAGTTCTTGAGGTACCTTGTAGTTTAGCATCGTACAATTAGAAATTTTCATGGATTCCCCTATGAAATTATGATCTATACACAAGTAAAGGGACATTGTTGAATTTTACTGGTGGATGGACCAGGATGTAAGATTTGGGAGTCACTACATATCCCATTAACAAATGGAAATCAAGCCATACTTAGTTGTGAGGTTCCATATACCGGGATGACTTGTGCACTAGAAGGGGGAATTTTATACCATTTTTTCAAGATTATGGGATTATCATATTCCTTTATGATTTTTACACATGGGGAAACCCTTACCACCATTCCTAAGTTCACATGAGTTATACTTGGTGTGAGAAACAACGAGATATGAGGACTTCCCATCCAGTACAGGGGAAACATAGGATATAACAAAGGTATTTTGTGTCATGTGATGGTTGGACCAAGATATAGGGTTGAGGCATCTCTACGTATCCCATTGGTGAATGGGAATTGAGTTGTAAGTACTTCTATAAAATACCCCTTTCATAGGCTTGGGACATACACAAGGAGGTGGAGAAATTTTATTTGGTGGTGGATGGGCTATGATGTAGGATCTGTGAATCACTACGTTTTCTATAAAGGCAGGGATAAAGCCACATGTAGTTCTAGAAAAAAATTCCTTGTACCATTTTGAACCACACATAGGGAAGGGGAGAATTATTTTCTTCTGATGTTGGTGGATAAGACAGGATGTAGGGTCCAAGCATCACTATGTATCCCATTAATAAATGGGAATCAAGACACACATAGTTCTAAGATACACTCCATGTGATGGTCTGACCCATACATAGGAAGAAGGATTTTTTATCTTTTCGTTGCATGAATTTAAATCATGTGATATGAATCACTATTCATATCATAATAATCTCTATATTGTTTAATTTCATGTGGTTAGAAAAATTTTTCCATGTAGTTTAATGGTGTGCAGTTAGGATGAGTTGGCCATGTAGTTTAACATCATGCAGTTATGATGAAGGTGGTGCTATGCAGTTTAACATTATGTAGCTAAGACGGTTTCTATATAGTTTAACATCTTTTAGCTTAGATGTGGGTGGTAATATGAATTTTAACATCGTGTAGCTAAGACAATTTCTATATAGTTTAACATCGTGTATCATGGACGTAGGTGGTGCTATGAATTTTAACACCATGAAGCTATGATGATTTATGTACAGTTTAACGTCGTATAGCATGGACATATGTGGTGTTGTTCATTTTTACATCATGCGACTAAGAAGAGCATTTTATAATTACACAAAGTATTTTTTCAGAAACCATGCATTGGTGGGAGATGTAGTGAGCTATCCATCCATTTAAATTAAGTCATATTCTTTGTTATATTAGACCTTATGTTTGAAATACGGTCCTTCTCATTTTGGCTCCAATTTAGAAGGTTTCATTCTGAGTATCATCAAATTTCTAAGTACCAACACCATCTCTCCTTCAATGAAAGATCTAAGGAAAACATTATTATTGAATGCTCATGTGATCCAATTCAGGTAAGCATCCAAATGGTAAAAGGTATACAATCTTTTATTTTCCAGTTTTTCCAACTCATCAACTTTCTTTTGGGATTGTTCATATTTAGACAGTTGATCATAGACAGTGATGTGGAGCGATGGTAATTTAACTTCAATGTGTAGAACCACTTCTGTCCCGTATACTAATGAATACGAGGTTGCTTGAGTGGTGGTGCCAGTCATGGTCCAGTAAGCCCACATATCATGGAGAATCTTGTCTGGCCATGATTTCTTTCCTTTGTCTACCATATTCTAGATAATGTTGGATAAGGTCTTATTGAAGGCCTCTATCTTCTTGTTGGTTGATGCATGGTAGCAAGATAAATGGTTGGCTTTGATGCCAAAATCCTGATATAGATGGTCCAATACTATAGAGTAGAAATTGGTGCCATTTTCATTAGTATTGTATGAGGGACACCAAATATAGTGATAATGTTGGATTTTATAGACCTAAAAATACTTCTTTACCCAACCTATTTAAGGGGTATAACTTCTGTCCATTTGGAAAAGAACCTGGTTGCTGTGAGAATACATTTGAATTTCTTGGCCATGGTGGGAGGGTATGGTCCCATAAATTCTATTACCCATATGAAAAATGGATAGGGTTACTTGGTTGTGTGTAGTATCTCTGGGGTCTAGTGGATGAAGTTTGAATTAAATTGGTAGGAATGACACTTCTTGGTGAATGTGGTGCGATTATGCATCATGGTGGGAAAAAAGTACCGAACCCTTCGAATATTCTACGAGATATTGGACACTGATTTATACACTCCCAAAACTCTGACATGAACTTCTTTCATGATGGAAGTGGTCTCTTATCCATCAATTCATTTGAGAAAGACTTCATCAAGGACTCACTTATAGAGATCCTTTGGCTGGTTTGCGCCATCGTACCAGAGGAAGTTGGTTTCCCATATCTAGATCTATTCCCTTATATCCCTATCTTATGGGAGCTCTCCCTTTTCAAGGTAATATTCAATGGGATTCATCTAGCTGATGGTAGAACCATACAGTTCAGAAATGGGACTGATTTCATTGATTTCTTATGTGTTAGACAGAATTAATGGTGAGACCATCCATCAATGGGAAACACTGATGATCATTTTGTTCAGATTTGGGACATCCAGAGCTATGGATGCATTTTCTAATGCATCATATTTTGTATTTTATGACTGGGGGACATAATTTAATGTTGTATCTAATAAAAATTATATAATAAGTTCTTGTCCATGGTTCATCAAAGGGATCAAGTCCTCTTTCTTGATAGCATAGTCACTATTGACTTTCTTGATGAGCAGTTCTGAATAACCTTTTATCTTTAGGAGTCTAGATTGTTCTTAGAGTGCTATCTCCAAGACTACGATAAGATCTTGGTATTATGATTCAATTGTTTGTGAACCCTTTTAATAGTAGGAAGGATGAGGGAAGGACTGCCTTTTCTAGAGATATGATTATGACTCCCAGCCCCACTTTGTTGAGTATGGGGTCTTCCATTATTTTTCATATTGGGCTTCTGGAGGCACTGTTGAAGTGAATTTCCCACATCTAGGAGTTCTCATTAATAGATAACACTTCCTCACCAGGTAGCTCAAAATATAATGGGGCCACCTACAATGAGAGATGCTCTACTAGGAAATTTGCTACAACCTGGCCTTTGACGGATTTCTATGGTATGAACCGTATATCAAACTACTGCAGAATGACTGACCAATATGACATACTTCTAGTTAACATTGGACATCTGAGAATATACTTTATTGGGTTCCTACATGATACTAAATAGACCTCATGGTTCAACAAGTAATGCCTCAACTTCTGGACTGTAAATATTAATGCAAGGAAACTCTTCTCAATATTTTAATAATGATTCTCAACATCGATAATGGTTTAGCTAAGGTTATAGAGTCTATTCTCACTACGATCATCATTTTTCCATGCAAGGAAGACACCTAGGGATCTCTCCAAGGTAGTCACATAAAAAATGAGTGGTCTTCCTTTGACAGGTAGCATTAGAACTAGTGGTCTAAAGATATATCTCTTGATATTGTTGAATTCTTCCTAACTATCATCTATTCATTGATATTATACCTCTTTCTTCATCAACCTGGTGAAGGGAAAGCATTTTCTTATGAGTTTAGCTATAAATAACCGAATGTAGTCTAGGTGTACTTGGAGTCCTCTCAACTTAGTAATCTTATGAGGAGATTAAATTCCAAGGATGGCCTTTTTCTTCTCAGGGTCGACTTTGATGCCACATTGGCATACGATGAAGCCGATAATTTTTCCCAAGGTAACACTAAAAGTACACTTTAGGGGGTTCATTTTTAGACTATTTTGTCATAGTTTGTTGAAAAATATTTCAAGATCTGATAGGTGATCTGAGTGTTGTCACGAATTGACAACCAAATCATCTAAATAACAATCAATGAACATTCCCAAGAAGGGTTTGAAGATTAGGTGCATGTAACATTGATACGTGGAACCATTGTTTTTAAAACTGAAAAGCATTACTTTATAGAAAAACAATCATTGGTGATCCCTAAAGGCAGTGTAATATTCACCTTCTTGGTCCATTTGGATTTGATTATATCCTAATTATCCTTCCATTAAAGCGAGTGCCTCATATCCGACAGTTGCATCGATCAGTAGTTCTGTGATTAGGACTGGGAAATCGTGTTTCGAGTAGTGCTGATTGAGATCCCTGAAATTGATGCAAGATTTGATCTACCCATTTTTCTTTCTGAAGGGGATGATATTTGTTATCCATATGGGGTATTGGAATTACCTGATGAATATGGATCTGATGATCTTGTTGATTTCAGCCTCTAATTTGGAAGCATGTGTCGGGTGCATCATTCTGGTAGATTTATTATAACCATAGTGGTCTTCTTGCAAGCCCAGGTGGTTAGTGTCCACCTCTGGATTGAGGCCTGACGTTTCTATATAATTATAGGTGAAAAAATCTCAATTATCTTACTTTAGGAAAGAGGTGTATACCTCTTTCTCTTTAGAAGTCATGACCACAATAATCAGAGTTGTTCAAGGGTCTTCTTCTGCACCCAAGTTTATTTCATTGAGTTCATCAATGGTGGTAGAGACACCTTCCTGAAATGCCTGAGGGGAATCCCTTAGGTCTTCTTCTTCCTCCTATGCATCCTCATTATCTTCCTCTTCATCTTATTATGGTGAAATAATTCTTGATATGATTGTTCCATAATTGAGGGAAGAGTTTCAATTTTTGGTCTCTCGAAGGTGAAACCACCTCTTCTACCTCAGCCATCAGTGGGGGCTTATTCAGAGAAGATGCAATGATGGGTAAAAGAGTTTCGTTATCTTATTTGAGTTATGAGACACTTGCACCTACCTAAGTGGGTGAGGTAGGGATTTTCTATAGTTTTTATGATGGTTCGGGGACATTATTATCCAAACCCCTGCCATTATATTAAGAGTTAGTGAGATTTTAGAAATTATCATCCTCAACACCTATGACCGAAATCATGAGTAATACTGAATATGCATCCAAATTTAGACTTGTGCACTCAATATGATTGATGGTAATTAATTATTCTTCCCTGATCTATTTAAGGTGATTGGTGGGAACCATTTCTAAACCATTTGCGGTGGCAATCCAATCAACACCAAAACCAGAAGTCACTTCCCCATCAGATTGTAGAACCCTGCAACAATATAGTGTGATTCGTAAAGGTCTAATGGGGTCGTATCAGCATGTAGGGTCACAATCTCTCCATTAATGCTATATTTGAGGCACTGATTATAATATGAGGGGATTTCTTCTTGTTGATGCAGTTAGGGACTTCCTAGTAGGGAAATGAAGGCCATATTATTTTGGACCACCAGAAATTTTGGGTGAGCTATGAGGTCACCGAACTAGTTTTCGATCTTAATATGGCCTAATAGATTATGCACAATTTTATCATAGAACAACAAAGTTTCGGTGAAGGGAGTTAGATCATCCTAATTGAGGCCCAACTAAAGAAGTGTTCACAGTGGGATGATATTAACTCTAGATCCATTTTCAATGAAGACTTTTTGAATATCATCACCATTTATCCTGCAAGACACATATAAGGGTTTGATGTGTCCTTGCATGATGGTGTCTTCATCTTGATCCGTGAAAGAGATAACTATGTGGTATTCTATAGGATTGGTCTTTGACTAATAGAATTTAGTGGATGCTTCCTCAGCTTCAAATTCCTAGGGACTTATCAAATCTTTGATAACTACTTCCCTAAGATATACTGATAGATTCAATGAATCTAAGATTTACAACTTGTCTGGTACCGAAGATAACTGTTTCATAATTTGAAATTTATGATGTAAAGGCCAACACTTCCCATATTGGGGATTCTATTTCATAGGCACTATAGGGTCTTGATAATTTTATGATTATGGGTCGGCCCTTGGGATCAAAGTCTGAGGAGCTTCCATCCTTTGTGAATTGTGTCGGGAAGGTCTTCTCACCAACAGAGGGACATTATCCACCTTTTCTTCCTTTGATATATATTTTAGAAATATTGGACTCGGGTGGCTTCTTTTGGGGTTAGGATAATTTCCATGTCTCTATTGAATCCAATGGAGGGTCCTTCCATGGGTTTCTACAACATTGACAGTTTGAGTGGGGGTGTAACCATAATATTGGTTTCTACCATGGTTGTGTCTCCCTTGATATCCCTAGATTCTATGGATTCTTACTATAGAAACCCAATTGGGTGTGGGTAATTATGGTTGATAACCATACTCATAGTCAGATAAGGGATCCATTAAGTGGATGACATTTATGGAGCCAAACATCATCTCCTCTTCTGATGATGGTCTGCCTCATCATCTGCCTCTGATGGAGCTGTTTGGAGGGGCGGTGCTCGTTGTACCATTTGGCGGGGTGGCTCCCATACTCTCAGATCAAAGGGAATGAAATATTATAGTGATAAAGACAAATTTTTCTTTGGTGTAATTTCATCTTCCTGCTCTTGATTTCCACCCTTCTGATTGGACGACTTTTTGGGTGGTCGATCATTGGAGGATTGTGGGGCCGAGGATGTCAGTTGTGTTTCATCAATAGCTATTAGGGGAATAATTGGTCGCTTTAACTATAGTTGGAGGATACCGTGGACTCATTTTATTGTCTTATAAGTCATCCCACTATCAAAATTTTTCTCATTTTTGTTAATAACTCTTTTCCACTCCCCTCATTAGTCAGGGTCAGTAGTGGAAACATATTCCACTTGCACTGGTGGTATTCCAAACTTGACTTGTCCAGAATGTACCATTTTTTATAGGATTTACTTGAAGACAATGAACTACTAGAATACATGCCCCAATATATGATTGAAGGGATATTAATCTGGACATTCATCGAGACCTACTTTATTATCACTCTTTAGCTCCGGAAGACAGAGAAAGTTTCAATTCATGGGAGCTATGAAGTAGCCATAGACTTGGTCATCCTAGAATGAGTAAAAATTATGTATTAATTCCTCGAATTGATTTATCTTATCCCACTTTAACTCTTATTGTCGAGGAGGGGGTGACTATTTATGTGGGACCCACATTATTTGGAGAGGGATTTGTATCTAGAGCTAGTGTAGGGGGTGGCTTAAGTGTGACAAAAGTTGCTTCATCTCTTCCCACTATTTTGACTAGAAATGGTGGTGCTTCCTAGGACATGAGATTAGTATGTTTCAAGTAATATTATATCATTTGAGCACTGATGGAGAAGTCCCAGGACCCACTTGTATATTTCACCAGAGTAAGTGGTGTTCATAGCTCATCATGGAGGTTGTCAATGCACATACCCAACATCTCATCTTGGGGGAGTGGGAGATTCAAGGAGTAAGTTAGACCCTTACATCTAGAAATAAAGTATGAAACTCTATCATTCTATCACTGTTTATAGTTCATGAGGTCACTAAATATTGTTTTTATCAACTTTGTGTTAAACTATAATAGGAACTGGAGATGGAGATCCTCTAATCCTATTATTTAGTTATCTAAAAACTGTTGTACTGGTAAAAGGATTAATCTTGAGGGTTCACACAAATCATCTAAGATTCACAAATTCTTTTTTATCTAGGGTTCCCATCATGGGATCAGACTAAGATGATTATTGCATCAAGTGTTACTCTAGATCACCTGATCCATTGGACACTGGGAACACAGAGTTCCCAAAATTTGGTGGCGGTAAAACATTTCTTACCCAGTTGGGGTATGGTTTACCTTTTGGTTGTATAGAAGCATGACACCATTCCATATATTCTAATAGTGTCTTCAATGACATGATGGTATTCATGAGCCCTGGATGCATATCCGGTTTAACCTGAACATGATCAGGTGCAGTAGGGGGAAAGAATGGATGTGTCAGTGCTGTTTGAACTTGAGGTGGATACCCAGCTGGGGCATCCTTTATGGATTCACCTTAATCTGTTCTAGTTTCTTCTCCAATGGAGGGAAATATTGATATTATTTTGGGAATAGGTTTAGGTAGACTAATGGAACTGGTTCCATCTTGAATAATCTTTATAGCCTTACTTCATCTATTGGGATAAGCCTGTGGGGAAGAGGTACATCTGATGAAAGTGGGTGCTGACTCTCCACCTGGGGAACATACCCGGTAGGAAGGCTTTCTCATAGCAGCTCAATGTTGATTGTACTTAGATCCTTCATTTCTTCTTTATGTTGATAGAATCTCTCCTCAAGAATGAGGATATTGTTCACATTGTGAAGAGGTGGTGGGTTTTAGGAGACCTTTTTCTTATTCTTCTCCTTATTCGGGATTTGTAAAGGGGGAAATGATGGATTAGCTAGGGGAGCACCCAAATTTAAGGTATCCAATTGGTTATGGGTAAACACACCTTCATGCTCGGTGCGAACGACCTCTATAAGGGAACCATCCTCTCTTGCATCCTCCTCATTTGGATTATATTTAGTAAGGTCCATGGGATTGACATCCATGATTTTCACCAATGCATACATCATTGGGGGTGGCATACAGGGTGTTTAATGGTAGTAGGGCATCTTGCGTCCCTTTTCTGATATTCTCCTTCCATTATGGGACCCTATTTGAGTTTCTTGGCAAAATGTGACTTGAAGGGAGCCTTGACGTGACCTAAAAGTATGTCTCCTCCCCAAGGGACATGTGTTGTAAGACAGGATAGAATGAGTAACCTCTTTATTTGGCTTTCTCCATAGGTGGGAAAATACTGATTTCCTCTAGGCGGGTGGTTGAGGTAAAAATCCACCCATTACTGTGGATTGGGTTGCTCCTGTTCTTTAATCGATGTGTCTTGGCCCAGATTTGTTGGTCTTATATAGGCAGTTTCTGTTAAAAATTCCCCTAGACCTACAGTCTGGGGTTACTCCCATACTTTGGCGGTTGATTCTTCACTGTGTTCTCAATCTCATAAATTTAAATTCAAGCATGAGCCAGATATATTGTAGATCTACACATGAATTATATCCTTATGAGAACATGATCAGTGCTCATTGTTTGGATTCCCTTAGATGAGAAGCCTACTTAATGTTATCAGTGGTCTGGTTTAGGAGCTTCTCGATGAAATTATATAATTGTTCATGACACTTTTTAGATCTAATCAAGGCCAGTTCTTGTTGAATGGGTCACTTTTCCCGAATAGGTACTCTATTTGGCTTCCTTCTTGGGATGATGACATTAAAGGATGCCATCTCCAGTGGGTTCTTCTGGATAGGACCTGGGGTGAGGTGTAGATCTCTATATTCTCCCCACCCTCATATGTGAACACCAGATGAGGCATCACTGATGAGGCAACTCAATTTATGCATCGTGTGGAGGCAAGCCAACTCAAGGTTTTTCTTTTTTCCTTTATGATAGCTGGTGTCATGTAGATGGAAGGGATTCAAGGTCAATTTGTTGATGAAGCTCTCCCAATACAATGACATGGTCTCTATACCTATAATGGGGGAGAATTTTCATTTTCAACTTGTGGAGATTTTTCCTGACATTAAAGAGAATGTTGTTCATACATTCTTCCAATAACTCTTTTGGAATGTTGAACATAGAAGTGGATGTGGGCCATAACATAACTGATATATTGTCCCTAGATATATTTCTTCTCATGAGAAAAATATTATGTTGTTCTTATTCTAGTTAATACTATACTTTTTGTTCCCAACTTGGATGCTTTGTGATGATTTCATCCTGAGTAGCAGGGCTAGTAGGGACTTCATTAATTTATGAACGGTTTAGGGGCGGTTCCAAGGTGGAGTGTAGCGCTAGGGTATCTCCTGACTCAGAAATAATGTTACTTGTCATTGATAGGGTTTCCAACGTATTTGAACCATTCCTTACAAGAACCTCAGAATATGAGGGATTTCTCATATTTGGACCGAAAGGGGGAGGACCTTCTTTCCTGTGTGAATTAGGTTTGTGGAGAGGACCTTCTCAATAGAGGATGTGGTGGAAAGGACTACCATCGCAGGTTAACATCTAATCGTAGGGAGAATTTCCATGGAATGTACCCTGGTGAGGACCATTAGGGTAGACTATAGAAAGGGGAGGACCTTATTGTTGTTTTTGTTCATTACATGGAGGACCTTTGCAACGATTGTATTCATTGAGAGGGCTACCATTATAACTTGATGTATGAATATAGGGAGAATATCTACATTGTGCATCATGGAGAGGAACTTCAGGATGTATTTCAATGAGGGTAGGACCTTCTCATTGCTTGATGTCATTGCGGGGAGGTCCTTCTTAGGGACTGCCATCATGGCGACGAATACCATCATAGCATGATGTCCAACTATAGGGAGAATAATATCTACAATGTTTACCCTAGGGAGGATCGTCAGGATGGACAAAATAAAGGGGTTGAACTTGTTGTTTTTAGATATTCTTCTTAAGGAGAGATCTACCCCAACAAGCATCAAGAGATAGGATCTCACGAACAATCATTTCTGGCCCACGGAGTAAGCCCCATGGGTGCTCTAAAGAGGACCTTCAAAGCTGATGGCAGTAACATTGTAGGGAGGACCTTCACAATGGATACTTCCACTTCCATAATTTGGTAATGAATCGATATTATCTTGAGCCTCTATTGATATATATTTTATGGGATCAAGAACTCTAGCTTCCAGTAGAGTAGAATCATGAACATGGTCTTAATTTTCTAGCTTCCTTTGGTGACCTTCATTTTTCGGTGCTCTCTTGTAGGAAACTAGGGCTGCCTACTATTGGAAATAGACATCATACATGGATACCCATTTGGTTGGTTCCTGTGATGTTTCTAGTATACACTGATGATCATCTTTATTTTTGGTAGAGATATATGCCTTCCCTAGAGTGGCCACCACATTGGACTGGTGTCCCCTGTTGGGAACAAGTGTTTTTTCCCAATTCAGTTATCCAAGTATCACGGAATATAGCCGTTGACCTGCCTGGACTAAAGAATGGATGAAATTATGCTCCAGAGTAACCATATTTTTTTGTGGATGAATCACCCCACTAGAGGAGATGGAATCATGGGCCCAAATCCTCACTTTTTCTACAGACAAGATGGCGTCTTGACAGGTTTGGAGGATATGTGTTGGAATTGAATTTTTATCCTCTATCATTTCCAAGATGTGTTGAGATACATATTAGGATGGAATGAGTATGAATGCCCATTCTGATGTCGAAGAAAGAGTTTGTGTCAGCTACTGTTCCCCACATGTTACCAGTGGGTGCTAGAAGTTCTCTTGTGCTAGGAAGTGGAATGAGTCTCCTCTGACTTATACCCTGGATACGACAGCTACTATCTCTGGTTACCACTATATTTGACTATTGGGATTTATATTTTCGAGAAGGAATTTTTTCCTTCTCATTTTCCACTATATTTGTCTGATGGGCATGATGCGAATATGAAAAAATGTGACTCTTGTTATATTTTCTTACCACCATATTTGACTGGTGGGATTGATATTGGTATGCATGAATTTATGTCTACCTATAGATTACCACCATATTTGACCGGTGGGATCCATATGCATTGGAATCATTGTATGACTACCTATAGTTTTCCACCATATTTAGATGGTGGTCTTGGAATACATTAGCAGGAATTATTTTTCATCTTGTAGCTGGTTGACTCCCTATTTGGATGGTGGGATTATTACGTATCGGTGTGGATTTAAATGTGCCTATTATTTTCTACCCTATCTGCACAGAGAGAATTTTAGGTATTTTCAGGAGTTTTTTCTATCTCATATTGTTCCACCATATATCTATAGTGGGCTTTAGAAGGGGAGGTAGAGTTTTTTGTCTACCCATGGTAGGCCACCGTGTTTTTATGGAGGATCTAGTCTTTAGGGTAATTACCTACTCCAAATTATGTGTTCACCACCCTCAATGGGAATCCCAAGGGGCCCATGTCCATTGAAATTTATTAGGTTAAATTGGCATGAGATCCTCTTTAAAGAGAGGATATTGGTTTTTACACTACTCGGGTGACATCTTCTAGAAGGATCCCATGATCGAGGTTCCTATGCATCTAGGATGAAGTCATTAGCATCGACATCATTTGACTCCCTAAGGTAACAGAGGTAATCATTGTCGTGTATCATGGATAGACTCTTGAAATGATTTTAGATGGCCAGTGGGGCCATCCTATGTTGGATTTCCGTCGTAGCTGAAGATGTAGCTGGAGATATTTTATTGATTAGTGGTCCCACCTTGCAAACTCCATTGTGGGGAGAGTACTATGTTGGTGGTACCCTTTGATCGGTGCATTTGAAACCCAATGATGAAGATTCAAGGTTGGAGAGGGAGTCCAATTCTTCATCAGGGACCCAGCCGCCTGTGTGGTCGTTGGCATGTGTGTCTGAGCAAACTATTTGGATTTTATTGGATTGAAGGCAGCTACGCATAATACCTTTAATAGATATGACATATACAGACAAAACCCCCATCAAATTATCATCTCATGATCAAATTTATAATTGAAAATCTTGATTTAACATCTTCCTTTTTAATGTGAAAGGGGCTTAAGGTGAGGTAACTCGACCCCTTGGTTAAAGATTCACGCCGGGTTCACCATTTTTGTTTTGTTATGAGGTGTTTCATGAGCCTTTTTTGTGGGTGAGAAAGTTTCACTAGGACTAGGTAGTATATCCTTATTGTATTATGAAGGAGGTTCCACAGTTGATTGGTCTTGGTGGGTGATTTCATGGGGTATATTGTCTGTGCAATCTGATCACATTGGGTACAATGTCCTTGGATGGTCTCTAGTAGGTTTATTCATGGAGCTAGAAACACCCAACGAAACTTTTATCCATGATTCATGGACATGGTTTTCAAAGTTAGGTGCCCATTGGATGATTTTTCCAACAAAAATTACTGACTTTATTGGTTGAGAGGATGGGAGGTCGGTCACATCACACCCTTTTGGGGGGAATTATTTCATATTAAATGAATCTCTTATAGATTTAAGAAATGTTCATATGTTCATAAACCCTTGGTTCATTCCCTAGCACGTGTTCGTGGATTACCCCTAGGTCGCAAGATCAATCAGAAATATTCAAGGTTTTGGATTCATATGTATGTATCCATGGTTATTTACTGGTGAAAACATCTCTGCATGTCCAAGGTTCTTTATCAATGTTACCCTTTAATGGACACATTAATGATTCTCTAATATTTTATTGAAACAATGATGATTTGAGCCATGTGATGAGGTGATATAGAGTTTATCATCATCCAAGGGGGATGGAGATCATTTAGATATCTGGATCAAACCTGCAAGATGGGATTCTTATGTATCCTCATGAGAAGAATTATATTCCATGTAGTTCGGTGTCACTTTACTAGACACATCACCTTTTAAGGTCATGTGATAAGGATTCATCCATGAAGTATAACGTCATACAGTGAGGAAGTCTAGGCGGAAGATTCCTAGTCAAGATTTTGTGTGGGACTTACGGTGAGGTGACCCGAGATGCTCAGAAGAGGAATAATCTCTTGGGTGGATATAAAACAAATGGAGACATGTCACAAAGAACATTAGGGTGATTTGGGTGTTGGGTTTTTTACTTTATAGAGGCTTCCTACATATCCCAGTTAGTTGGGAATCAAACCCCTTGTAGTTCAGTTCGGGTTAGGACTAACACCCTTGAGGCGACCCATCTATGGGGTCATGAATGGGGATTACACATGGGAGATTCCCAATTAGTCTGGGATTACTCCTAAATAGGATGACCTAGTGGTTTTGAGGGAATTTTATTGGGACTAACTTCTTAGGAAAATGTCCCTTGAGCCCGGGACTTAGGCAAGCATCCTACGTATCCTGATCAGAGAAGGAATTAGAGTAACCACAGTTCATTTAATTTTGGGCTTACACCTAGGAGGAGGACCATGATTTGGGTTTATGTGGATTTTATGATTGGTTCCAACCTCTAAGATCACATGAGACATCATTTGTGTGATAAACAAGAGGAGGCAATGGAATTGAAGATCTCACATCCCACATCATCTGCTAATAGATGTTACTAAATCCTAAATGGAGAGAGAGGAGTCCTAAATGTTTCCATTTTCTCCATTTTATTTTCATAAACTCTATAGTTAGATTAAACTATCAAGGTATTCCCTTAGTAGAGGCATAAAATAACATTTATACGACCACCTATAAGAAAGGATAGGGGTTAACTTAGTGAGAGTGACCTGAAATTGGTTCTGGGAAAGGGGAGGAATGTTGCTTCTTATCAAAGGAAAAAAAGGCATGATTTCACTTGTATATCATTAACCCTCATCGAAGGTAAAGGTTAGTGATTACACTTGATCCCTATAACGGGGAGGTTTATGTTATTATCCCAAGGTTGGACCCCATGTTACCATGGGAATGTAAACTTATGGACACTATCAGGGTCCACACCATTGTGGGGATTACCTACATGACTCCTCTTACCATGAGTATGTAAACTCAAAAGGGAATGATGATGCACTTGGTGGTTTTATCATACGAGACCAGTGGGTTTGGAAGAGACTTTTTCCTAATACTTTTGGAATGGTTTGTGGAGCGAATGTGGATAAGGATACATAAATAGAAGGAGATGATCGAAATCGAAGAGTAAAACATTTGAGAGTACCCCATTCTACGTACCGTTTATTCATGAAGGATGGGGACCTCGCCACATAGCATGTTTCTATGTGGGAGTAGAGAATATCCGTGCACCATAATGGTACACATACCTTTATGTGGTCTTCATAGCTTTTTTCTACATGACAAATGGTTTAGGCCGCGTAACATGATGGCATGTATCCCCGATTTCCATCCATATAGCGTGGTGCTATGTAGTGAAGGGTTCCATCTGCATAGCATGGTTCAAAATGGAGAAGGGTTCTGTCCGCGTAGCGTGATGGTATGTAGGGAGAAAAAGCACAGAAGGAGAATTAGTTTGTCTCCCTACATGAATTTCATCTGTGAAGGAGATATGGTTTGCGGTCTGCCAATTATTATGTTTTCTTATTTATTTTTCCTTTGTGCGGTGAGTTTATACATGTGGTAATTAATTGGAAAAGGTCTGCGCCTCATTGACTGATCACTTTAGAAATCCGTATAAAAATCTATCCAATACTCTCTAATATAGTCCCTTTCTCATCTCCCCTAGGGGTCCTTTTATAGAGTGTTAGGGAAGTTGGATCTAGGGATCTAACGACACCTTTTTTGAAATCCCATGGGGAGCTCACACAGCCTGTTGATAACAAAGTCAATAGAGGCCCATGGGGTAGTGGTTCATAGTGGATGAAATCAAAACCTCTATCGCACAAACAACTTTGTCTCTCTCACAGGGCGCTGTGGATTTTACCTTACCTGTGAACTATTGAGTTCTCATGGACGGTATGTGGGAGAGAGTTTATCCGCCACTATTTTTCCAATGATGTGGTTCATGGGGACAATATGTGAGGGTAGAATTCACCACCTCTATTTTTCCAATGACATGGTTAATGGCAACTGGTATGTGAGGGAGATTTTCTTTGCCATCATTTCACCAATGATAGGGTTCGTGGAAGCTGGAAATATTGTCTTTATTTTTTGTACTACTCAGTTTGTAGGTGATGCATTCTGCAAACCATTTTCATGATTCATTATGTCAATGGATTATTTCTCTTTTCCAAATTCATATTCTTCAACAATTTTCTCTAAATCCTTCATCTAGTTCATTTCCTTTCCATTTCCAAAATTATGGGAGTATTTTCCTTACCATTGAATTTTTTTAGGACCCTACAGAGTCATATCATGTGTCATATTGATGTGTGGTTGATTCCTACACATCAAAAATGAATTATGCATAATTTTACAAAATTTTAAAAATAATTTGATCTTGTTTTATCATGTTTTTCTATTTGATGCGAGTTTTAAACTAAAATGTTGTATTAAGAATACATACTTTGATTCATACTGACCACATCATGTGTTGAATTGATGTGTGGTCAATTTCTACACATAACAATGAATTATCGATCATGTTATTAGATTTTGAAAACAATATGATATTTTCTCTTGGTTTTGTCAATTTGATACACATTTTAAACTAAAATGATTCTTTTATATTGAAAAAAATGCATTTCAAGTCATACCGACCACATCAGTTGTCATATTGACATGTGGTTGATTCATGAACATAAAAAATGAATTATGGATTGTTTTTAAAAAGCATGATAATATTAAAATCTTGTTTTCTTAGTTCAAGCTATTTGATGTGTGTTTTAAACTAAAATGACACTTTTGTATTGAAAAAACTCACTTCGAGTCATACCGACCACATCACGTGTCATATTTATGTGTGTTTAATTCTTACACGCCACAAATGAATTATATATAATTTTTTAAAATTTTGAAAAAAATAAAAGCTCATTGTTTTAGATATGGTGATGTGACATGAGTTTTAAAGTAAAATGACACTTTTATATTGAATACATGTACATTGATTCATACCGACCACATTGTGTGTTAGATTGATGTGTGTAAAATTCCTACATATCCAAAATTAATTATGGATCATTTTACTAAAATTTTAAAATAATATAATCTCGTTTTCTCAATTTTGGCTATTTGATGCGTGTTTCAACTAAAATGACACTTTTTTATTAAAAATAAGAAATTTGAGTCATAACAACTGCATCATGTATCAGATTGATGTGCAGTTAATTCTTACTCATAAAAAATGAATTATGCACAATTTTAAATTTTTTTTAAAACAATACAAGCTTGTTGTTTCAATTTTTTTGATGTGATGAACATTTTAAACTAAAATGACACTTTTATATTGAAAACACTCCTTTTAAGTCATACCGAAGATATCGATTGTCATATGAATGTGTGAATGATTCCTATATGTCAAAAATTAATTAAGGATTGTTTTCCTAGAGTTATAAAACAAACTCATATGATTTTATCGGTTTTGGATATTTGATGTGTGTTTTAAAATGAAATGACACTTTTTTACTGAAGACATGCACTTCGATTCATACTGATCACATCATGTGTTGGATTGATTTGTGGTCAATTACTACTAGAAAAAAATGAATTATATATCACTTTCCTAATTTTTAAAAATAATCTAAGCTCATTTTTATAGTTTTGGTGATGTGACAAGTGTTTTAAAGTAAAATGACACTTTAATATTAAAAACACACACTTTGAGTCATACCAACCACATCATGTGTTAGATTGACATTTGGTCTATTTATACACATCAAAAATGAATTATGGATCATTTTTCTAAAGTTTGAAAACAATCCGAGCTTGTTTTCTTGGTTTTGGCTTGTGATGTGTGTTTTAAACTAAAATGACACTTTTATATTAAAAACATGCCTTTTGAGTCATAACAATTTCACCAGGTGTCAAATTTAAGTGTGGTTCACTTGTACAGATAAAAAATGAATTATAGATAGTTTCATTAATGTTTGAAAATAATACAATCTTGTTTTCTTAGTTTTAAACTATGTGATGCATTTAAAACTAAAATAACACTTTTATATTAGAAACACGTACTTCGAGCCATACCAACCACATAATTTGTCAAAATGGAATACAATAAATTTCTACATATTAAAAATAAATTATGGATTGTTATATAAAATTTTAAAAATAAGCTGATCTCATTTTATTAGTTTTGTCTATTTAATGTGCATTTTAAACTAAATTGACACTTTTTTTATTGAAAACACACACTTTAAGTCATAACGAAAACATCGTGTATGGGATTAACATGAGGTAAATTTCTACACATAAAAAATGAATAATATATCATTTTCATTAAGCTTGAATAAAATCCAAGATCGTTTAATCAGTTTTGGTGATGTGAATCACATAAGATATTTTCACTTTATCCCTAACCATGGTTACAAGTTATAATTTACCAACATAACTGTCCATATAATATGAGTACTACTCTATACACCAAAAAGGTTTATTCAATCTATAGATAATGAAAGATGGTAGTTTCTTGGCTCATTTCAATATTTTGGATACTCATAATCAATTTTCTTCCACTGAGGAGAGTTAGCTGAATGACATAGTTTCCCATCTTTAATTATTGTATCTGTGTGCTATGTCAATTATCTCACAGTTTATTGACATCCATATAGTCTTCTAAACTATGGAATGATTTAAAAGTACCATAAAATTTTCAAAATACATGATTAATAATTTTTTTATCGATTCACGCCACACTTAGGGAAATTTATGAGTGATTCATGGTCATTGAAAAACAATATGAAATAATTTAGACAAGATTGTATTTTTTTAGATATCATGTCCATTTAATGTATAATTTGTTTTGAATTATATGTTCGACCAGGAAGTTCATTTTCTTTGGGTAGTATATCATTCAGAAGACTAAGTAGTTCTATAAAGCCGGTTTCACTCTATTTAATTCCATATTTAGAATTATATAACTTCAATAAAGCTAGAAATGTTGTTTATTTAATACAACCAGTATACAATGGTAACTTAGAAAAACTATTTAATTTCTTAAGAATATTTTTAAAACCATGAAGTTTATCTTTAATTTATATTTTCATTTATTCCACATGATATCCATTATCATATATACTGGTATTCATATCGAATGATCCAAAACCCATAATATTATCCCAATTGATGTGTGCATTCAAATTTTCCCCATTTTTAGTCCAAAATTTGTAGCTTTGATCTACTCTATGATAAATAAAATGTTTTACCAACTATTTTGGACTATTTTTTCTTGAATAAAAACAACGTAAACATGGAAAGATAATTTCAGAAGGGTCATATGCATTCTATATTTCAAAATTTATGAACTATTTAATTACATATTAATTCTATTCTATCATATGATTAACATGAATCCTTTTTTTATTCACATCCATCTATTAGATTCATAAAATATTCATTTTTTTTAAAAAAAATTAATAAATACACATAATATATTAATAATCAAAGGAGAAATTTATAGGTAATTTGAATAAGGGGAACCCAAAATTTTAATATTATCAGTTATGATTCCCAAAGAGTTATCATTTTACAGAAGGGTGACATGAAAAGACAAAACATGTGGTAAAAATGTTCTTGTTGATCCAATTTCTCGATTTGATGTTGTGTGAGACAAAAATTTGGTAATTATAAGATAGTTTTTATAACCTTCCTAGGTGGGAGTACAACAATATATAGAAGTTTATTTTTATTCATTTCTTCACTTGGTACATAGTGGTACAATTGGTGTTTCATTGATAGGGTGATTAGGAACCAAAGTTAATGATCTTTGATCAAATGATAAAGAAATCAACTTCAAAAAAAGTTTAACAAGTGTCCCAATTGACCTACAGAAAACCTCAACTCAAAATAATTATTGGAGTATAAGGCCAACTACTTGGGACCACCTGAAAATAAAACTCATCCTTAGTGGAACCAACAGAGTGAATCAACTCTATAAAATTTTCAGAATGGAAATCGAGAACGAGGTTTAAACTATAATAAAGAAGATATGGATGTTTTTAATCGTGGTCATGATAACAATTTAAATATTTAAGGATAGTATGAGTGAAGCTCTTAATAGAGTTCTGGGAGTCCACATTTCAAACTAATGTTGGTCACAATTCTAATTTTGTTGATGGACATAAGTATTCTTACACCTCCATCATATCAAAGTTATCTCAATAATCTTACCATTGTTGATTCAATAACTCTCACATAGTTTATGTAACTTTTATAGGTGGGAGTACAACCATAGGGAGGAGTTAATTATAAAATATATTTGAGGTTCCTTTAAATTTATTACTTTCACTTTTCATGGGAAAAAATTATAAATTTTATATATGTCATAAAATGAGAGGAGAGTATTTTTGGATAATCAAGTTTTATTCTTGTCGTAGTCACTTAATACCCTATAAATTATTACCTCTTACTATTTTATTTCACTAATTATGTCAATAAATCAATTAGTATATTATACTCTTATATTTTTACTATTAATTTGACAAATTTATATGTTTTTTAGGTTTTCTTGTTTTTAGTGTTTAAACCTCTTATTTAAATCCATCAGTATCCTCCTTTTGTTATTTAATTTATGATTTTAAATATTTAACATCACAATTTGGCTTCTAACCATGAATCATTTGTATACAAATATCATCCATGGATACTTCTATTACAATCGGAGTGAGAAATTTACAATGGTGGTTGAAATGAATGAAAGTGGGAAAAAGAAAAAGAATGCACTAAAAATAAAGACCCACTTATTAGTTGGAATCTATGTTGAAATGAAAGTGGAAGGAATCCTCAATGGGGTCAGCAGGGGGAAGAAACTACTAAGAGTGATAATTTACAAAACTGGGGCACTATGAATGAAAAAGTAAATGAATTAACAAAATTAATAATGATTTGAAACTTTCTTATGAAATTAATCAATATAATTTTAAAAAATAATTTCCATTCTATTTAAAGTGTCACTCTATATAAATTGGAAGAATACAAAAATGAATTTTGTTAAGGTTTGATGGGATAATCAATAACTATTTTAACTAGTATAAATTAAAATAATTTGATAAATATAATAGATTGAAATGTTTACAAACATGATTAACATTATATATGTTCTTATAGTATTTTGTAAAACTTTTTTTAAATATATCAATAGTTAAAGTACATAATAACATATTAATGAAACTAAAACAGATCAACTCTTTTTCTTAATCTCTCTCTAATAATTTTTTTTTGGATTTTGCAATAACTATGCAATTTTAAGGGTCAATTGGAGTCATACAGAGTAGTGGATCACGAATGGATGGTATGGGGGACTATAGAGAAAGGAAGAAGCATATACGAACCCTTGATGTGTGTGTGTGGGGGGGGGGGTGTTTTCATGTTTAAATGGAAGGAAATACAGAAATTAAAATTTGATTGATTTTGTATAAAAAATTAAAATATATATAATGAAAAAATATACTTTTATTGGGGGAAATAAGTTTCTTAAATCTAGTCAAAGAAACTGTACAAGAGAGGCTATTTCTGGAGGATTCAACAGAGGAGAAAATCCTAAGCATGGATCATCACTAGAAAAGAAGTAGATGAACAGATGTGTATAATGACTAGTAGAAACCATGATAGTGGGAAGGTTTGTAGTGGCTTACCAACTAGAAGACATACATGACATAAAGTGGACACATGACCACAGAATTAGAAGGTAGATTGATGAAAAATAAATGTGAGGGCAAGGGAGGTGGTGAAGAAATCTAAAATCATTAAAGCCCTTTGGAAAAATTAAAAATAGACAAAGAAGGAATAAAAATGCTAAAATAATGCAAGATCTTGAACGGTGGATCACAAGTCGTATACCTTAGGTTTTGAATGTAATGATTCATCTGAGATGTTTGATGAGAAGCGACAAAAAAGCTTCAGTTCCATGAGTACTTGAATGATGTGAGAGAGGGGTAACCCTGTTAGGGTTTTATTTAAAATATAATAAATGTTTTTATAGTGATTTCCAAAAAGCATTGATAAAAAGAGTTTTTTATGCATTAAAAAAACCAATTTTATCAGTGCTAAAAAAGTGCTGACAAAGATAAGTTTTATCAATCCTAAAATTTTAGCACTTCTAAAGATGACATTTATAAACATTTTTTACACTGATAAAGATATATCTTCATCAGTACTAAAAAAATAATGATAAAGACCCAAATAATTAATTTTTAATAATATAATTAATATAATAAAAAATAGAATTTATATAATAATAAAAAATATAAATGTATTTAATTAAAATAAATAATATATAATTATAGATATATATTTAGAGAAGTTTAAATATTTATTTATAAATAAATATTATTATATATAATTATAAATAAATAATTATTTATATAATTCTAATTATTTTAAAAGAGTTGTAAATATATATATATAAATATAATTATAGATGTATAGTTATAATTATAATTATAACTAAATATATTTGTAAATATATTTATAAATATTTGTATATAATTATAAATATTTTTGTATAATTATATATATATATATATATTAACATACAAAAATAATAATTATATTTGTTATTTAAATATATTTTTCATAATTTTAAAATTATGAAAGTATATAATTATTTATTCATAATTATTTAAACACTTTTTCAAAAGAGAGTGAAATTGAAAAATTAAAAATTAATAAACTTTAAAAAATATTAAAAAAATGGATAGTTTTTATTAATTATACAAATTATTAAAAAAATATGGATATATATTAGCGTTGAAAAACCTATATTTATCAACTCTCTTTGGAAATAGCTGATAAAAACTATATAAAATAAATTAAAAATTTTTAAACGAATATATATTAAAAATGAATATATAATTATTATATTATAATCTAAGTAAAATTATTATTGAATATATAATCTTAGATGTTTGAATGTTATAAATGAGTGAATTTTGATAATTAAAAATGAATATACTTCAAAATGTTTTTATAAAATGAATGAGTTTTATTAATTATATAATTTATTAAAAAAATTGAAAATGAATATATATTATAAAATTAAATGAATGTATATTAAACATGTAAATTATAACCATATTAAAAACATTAAATTTTAATGAATAAATATATATAAATAAATATTAAAAATAAAGAAATTATAAAAATATTAAAAAATAAATATTTAAACTGAATTAATTATAAAGAAAAGTAAAAAAAAAATAAGTAACATTATTAGTGAAAAATAATACTAAATAATAATTAATACATGAATGTTAAAAATAGTGAAATTTGATAATTAAAAAATCAGTAGATTAGAAAAATATTACCAAAATGAAGAAGTGTTATTAATTATCTAGATTATTAAAAAAACTAAAAAGGAATATA
Organism: Viscum album; assembly: GCA_963277665.1. Classification (NCBI taxonomy): domain Eukaryota; kingdom Viridiplantae; phylum Streptophyta; class Magnoliopsida; order Santalales; family Viscaceae; genus Viscum; species Viscum album. The sequence continues at coordinate 1,942,613,187 of OY728133.1, read as the reverse complement.
TGTTAAAATTAAAATTAATACATACATACAGATATATATATATAAACAACAAAAATATTAAAAAAAATTAAATGTTAATGAATAAATATGAAAAAATAATTATAAAAAATGGATAAAATTACAAAAATATTTAACAATGAAAAATTAAAAACAAATAAATTAAAAAATATTACAAAACAATCATGATTTTTAATGAATAAATAATATTACAAATGAATAAATTAAAAAAATATTAAAAAGTAATAAATACTATATAATGAATAAAAATATAAAAAATTAATCAAAATATAAAAAATGAATAAAATTTATCGATTAGAAATATATTAAATGTTAATAAATAAAAATAAATAAATATTGAAAAAGAATAAATTAAAAAAATATTAAATAAATTAAATATATATATATATATATATCAATTAAAAATCAATAAATATTGTGTATATATATATCAATATATATTTCTATATATGAAATATGAATTTAATTAGGAATAAATATTAAAAAATCATAAACTTAAAAAATATTAATCATATATAAATTAATATATATATATATATATATTAAATTTAAAAGAAATAAATTGTGTGTGTGTGTGTTAAATTTATTTATTTATATTAATAGTTATTCCATTAATAATTTTTATAATATTTTATGTATTTTAATCATTTTTTTATTTTATTTTTAATTATTATATTTTATTCATTTTGTATATTTATATTTAATATATATTATATTTATTACTATTTATAATATATATATATATATATTAAATTTATTCATTTTTATAAATAATTGTTTCATTAATATTTTTTTATATTTTTGAAATTAATTCATTTTAATTTTTATTTGTTTAATTATTACATTTTCTTCATTTTACATATTTATATTTAATATATACTATTTATTATTATTTATAATTAATATATATATGTGTGTGTGTATTAAACTTATTAATTTTTATTAATAATTATCGCATTAATAAAGTATTCAATATTTTTGAAATTTATTCATTTTTATTTTTTGTTTGTTTAATTATTACATTTCATTCATTTTATATATTTATATTTCATATATTATATTTATTAATATTTATAATTTTTTCATTTTTATTAATAATAATTTCTTTAATACTTTTTTATATATTTTTTTAATTAATTCATTTTTTATTTTTATTTGTCTAATTATTATTATTTTTTAATTTTTTACTATTCATATATTTTTTTTATTGGAGTATAAACAAAATTTGAGGGCATATGGGTTAACGAGCTGTGTATAGGCCCAATGTATATGGTTCGGGTATGGTATATGTAGGCACTGCCCATGAGGCTCATGTGGTATAGTATATGCAGGCGCTGATCCCTAAAAGCCATGAAACATTGTGATGGTGGAACATCCAGGGTTATAAAGTGCTTCCTAGACAAAGAGAAAGTCTGATGTAGGATGAATCCATTCAAAACAACTGTTTATCAGTGCTAAATATAAGTGTTTATAAAGGCTACCTTTTATCAATGCTAAATAAAAGCATTGAAAAAGGGTGGTCTTTATCGGGCCTTTTTTTTAAGTGCAGATAAATACCATCCTTTATCATCCCTTTTATTTTGCACTGATAAAGGGGGAACTTTATCAGTAATTTTATCTGGCGCTAAAAAGGTCAATGTTGTTTATTACGGGTTTATAGTAGTGTATGCAGATCAAAACCAAAATTTAGGCACGTATTTCGGTATTCTATGGAACTATTATAGTAGAATAGGAAACTAGAAAAAAGGTTGGGACAATGAACATGGAGAAACTCGGAAGAACTCATGCTTTCCCACCCAAGTCATTTGGCCTCACAAAGAGAATAATATTCCCTACGGTACTCTATCCCCCTGGTCCCCACTTATTTTTTGAAATATAACAAACTGTCCTGCTATATTTACACCCATTCCCTTCCTAGTATAAACCTTCCATTGTCCTGCCTTAAAATCTTATATCTTGGGAAGAGGGTCAAAGGGTAGTGTTTGAGGCTAGTGAAGAACAAGGTCAACTAGTGAATGAAGTTGGTGTCGTAAGGGAAGATAGAGGATATAATTACCAAAAACCCACAATGAACTTACTTATGCACTCTAAGGAGATGGTAGAAGCTAAAATTACAATCCAAGAACTAGATGAAGAGTTCTATAAGATTTAAGAAAGAAACATCCAAGTCAGTATCAGTAAAAAATAATCAAATTGGATTAACACCCAAGATTATATTCTATTCCATGGGTTCAATGAAGACAATATCCACTTGGAGGAATACATGAAGACCTGTGTAAAGATGAAAACTCTCATCAAGGATCTCATCCATGAAGAGCCTAAATGGGATATGTTTCACCTTAATTGGAACCTCATATGGATCCACAATTCCAATATTTTCAGTCTTATTTGGGATGGTTCAAAGTATTTCATTATGGTTTAATCTTTTCATTTAAGTTTCATTTTTTCCTTTTGTGGGTTTACAATTAACCCTTAAAAGTGTTTATTAAAAATACATAAAAATGGGTTAGTTAATGATAAGAAAATGTTTATTCAATTTATCAATAGTAAATAGATATTTTTAGATCCTTTATCTTAATATATTCCTATATTTATGTTTTTTAACCCAATTAGTATGGTACTTGGACCATGGTCATATATTACACATTGGATTTATTCCATGATATAACACAATGATAATCTATAAAAAATTGCCTTTCCTCCCATTGAGGTGTAAAAATTTACCCTATAAGGTATAAATAAATATCCCCACCTCACTTAATAACCCATTCCTTTTATTGAGTCCCTCTCCCTACCCCTTTATCCAGGGTTACCCATTGCACATGTGACCTAGGTGTCATGATTCTACAGTTGTGCATCCCCTTCTCTCACACAATCCATCCTTCTTTCAAACAAAACCACAATCATAATATCACCTTCATGTGTTACTTCCCCACAACCCTACTATAGTCACCAAATACCCTCTTTAGTATTGTTGGATTATGGTGATTAATTTCACAACTATTTCAATACCCCCCATAATTTTCACTAATTTATTTTTGGTTTTATGGACCAACATGGTTTGAAATCATTAATTCTCCTACATGGATTTTAATTAACTTTTAAATACATTTAATTTTTCTTGTGTGTATAAAGTAATGAAAACCCCACTAGAATATCATCCCAGTTTGTGGTTCACAAAAACATCTCTTGTGTTCTATCTTTTTTCTTCCCTCTTTCAAGGCATTTTTTATATTCGTGGGTGCTGATCAGCCAATAATTTCCAATATTTGGTATCATAGGGAGGTTTACTTGATCTATGATGATGGAATATGATCTCTCATAACCACGATGTTTCCAGACATAATTGATACATCCCAGATCCCTTATTTAAGATGAAAAAATCTTTATGGTGGTACATCAGGTGGTGAATGAGGTCGAGGGGTTGATAGTATATCTAATCCTCAATAAGAAAAACTATAAAAAATGGTCCTTGGTGTTGAAGGGTATGCTCCAAGAACACAGCCTTTGGGACACCACCGACATCAATGATACTAAACTCTAGGAAGATTGGATAGTTATGAATGCCATCCTACATGTTGTATCATAAGTGATGATCTCTATAATCACTATTAAGGAAATTTCTAAAGATGTATGGGGCACTGTCAAGACCAAATGCATCAACATTGATCGAATGTGAATGGAAAATGCACAGAATATCGAAAAGGATAACGAAGACATTTCTTTCCACAATGGAGAATCAGTGGAAGAATTGACGATGAAGATCACTGGGTTGGAAAAAAAACACACAATTATTGATGATCCATATCCTCTACATAAGGTCTTTGAGAAGTATCTATGATTCATCCCTTCTAGGTGCCCCAGAATTTATATTTCTATTAAGATGCTACTTGAAGTATTGATGCTCTATGTGGATGATGCAATAAAGAGACTCAAAGTTTTAGAGGAATATTTTGATTCAGTTCCCACCTCATACATTAGAGGGAAGCTTCTCCTTACTGAGGAGGAGTGGGTTTCACAGATTAAAGAGTGTCATATGAGGGAGACATCCTTCAACAAATCCATGTGAAGAAACTGGCACTGTCAACTAACATGATGAAATAATAATGGCGGAGACTTCAAAAATGGTAAGGATGTATCGGGATATAGAGGTGATCATGACTACATAAGAGAAAAACTCTAAAAATGTAGAGAAAAGGGCCATTGGGCCAAATATTTATACAGAAAGATGAAAAGGGTTGAAGCCCTTCTAACCCAAGTTGTTGACGGTGTGACTTCACTCCTTATGGAAAGGGAATGCACTACAGTTTTTGATTCCCCACCACCATAATCCACCAACCCCAATAATCTACTCCATGATACATCCCTTTGCGGCTGGTTGAGGATAATGTCTGACCACGACTGGATCAGGAGGAGGTGTGCAATGATGAATTCTGGTACCTTGAAATTGGCTCCATATGACTAGGTCCCACACTATCTTTTCTGAGTTTGACTTTGGGATCCCTGGAACCATGATGTTTGGATTTGGATCTACTATCAACAATGAGGGATGTGAGACTATCTTGTTCACTAACAAAATCAGCGAGTACCATATCATCATGAGGATTTACTTCATCCTGAGGCTCATCGCCAACATAATTAGCATCAAACAAATTTATGAGAACATTTTCCAAATACTAATCACTGAGGTCATCCTACTGATATGTTACCATCATTGGTTTCTATTGGCTAAGGTGAATCACTTCCCTAGGTGGATGTTCAAGATTAAACTCAACATTGCATATCTAGTATGCTTGTTGGCAAGGGGTTCAGAGAAATCATGACATAGACATGCGAGGTACAACCGCCTAAATTTCCAAGATCTATGTAAACTAACTCAATGTGATATAGTGAGAGGGATTCCATGGACTGATCAAGTGGATTAATTTTGCAATAGCTTCCTATATAAGAAGTAGTGTTGAGTGTTTTTCCTTGACCTAGTGAAGAATCATACGGAACAAGTCCTTGAACTTTTCCGCAATGACATTTTTGACTTGATAACATCAAAAATATAAAGACCCAAACCCGTGTTTCCAGATTTAGTACAATTTGTTTTTATAATGAAAAATGAAAAATAAGTAGAACATTTTACACTCTGAGACCTTTTCTGTTCTTGGATTTAGAGAATTAGAAAATTAAAATACAATTTATCAAAACTGTACAAAATTTATACATTTGTCTTCACATGTGATGCCTCCTTATATGAAAAAATACAAATTGAAATTCTACTACACCTGTGAAAAATAATTTAAACCATAGGGTGATAATTTTATTTCCTAATAAGGGGTTTTAAAATCCGTTGGAAATAATTTTCTAGAAAACTAAAAACCCCTTTGGAATCATTTATCAAATAATTCATTTTATAAAATAAATACTTAGAAAAGGGTTTTCAAGCATTGAAATTTCTTCTAAATATATTCAAATAGTGTATATTACTTTTAAAACAATAAATTTTCGGAATCATAATTATTTTTAAATACTTTTTTACATTTCTCTATTTTGAAAATAATAACATTCATGTATTATTTAGGATACCTAGCAGGACATAAGAAAACTATACGGCCACTTAGCTATATCACATATAGAAAAACATCCCCTTGAGGTCGTGGGTTCACTACCCATAACATATCATTTCATTTGATACTCTAGTTCCATAATTTTATAATTTTCTTAATGGTACCGTCTTTTTCACTCTTAGCCCAATCACATTTCCAAACCATACATAAATTATTTTCATAGCATAAAATAATCTTAAAAATCTCTTTACATGGAACAATATTATTTTAAATGGTCTCGAAAAATAATTATGATAAATCCATATTTATTAAGAATTACACTTATTTAAAATACATTAATATAAATTCTTAATAAATTAAAAAAATTCATTAATTAATGTCCATGGAATGTTAATAAAATATTAAATGATGGTCATATTTAATGTTATGAATGAAATTCATGGACATGTAAAAACAATTAAAAAATAAAATGATAACTTTTATCATTTACATCTTACCATAAATGAATGATACACATAAAGTGATAGCCTAAATAGAATACATAAAATAATAACTTTTCTCTTAGAAATTTATTTGTAAAAGAAAAAATTTAAAGATAATAATAATAAAACAAATTTTTTTATTGATTAAAAATTGGTTATTTAAAATCATGGAATAATTATTTATAACATTAATTCACTGCATGATATATATATATAAATAATTAAATATATAGTTATTTGAAAATAAATATATAGATGATTTCATTTCAAATGCTTCCCTTAAAAGTGTAAAAATTCAAATAAAAATTTGAAAACAAAATAAAGACATTGTTTTCTAAAACATAGACTTTCTAGGAATTTTGAAGTACTAACACCCTTATATTATATAATTTTAATATATATATATATATTAAAATAAAATTTATCCCTAACCTTAAATGAGGATGAACCCAAGGTTGTTGGATTCTAGACACAGGGAAAATGAAATAGAATGAGTTTAGGGAGGATGAGTTGGGTCTTTATGGTGTGAAAAACAAGGGTTTTAAACTGAAATTTTATTTTATACATTTCATTCATATTAATTATTTTGGGTGATGAATTTACAGTGTGAAAAGAATTCGAGGGTTTGTATTACTTGGCCAAATGTTCATATTAACCTCATTTTATGATTAATAATATATATATATATATATATATTGTGTTTCTTTGCTACTTTTGAAACTATGAAAATTGGGTTTTGAAAATTGAACAAAGCAGAATGAAATATGGTGTTCATTAAGCTTTTATGATACTCATAACTCGATTAGTCGAACTATTTAGAAAGATATAATATATATATATATATAAATTCCTTTAGAAGTTAAGGGGGAAATAAGAAAATGATTAACAAAATTGAGTCAAGAGTGGTGTTTATACATTACTCACACCACTTGGAGGATTTGGAAATGAACTGTCCATGGATTAAAGTAGACAACAATAGTGGATAGGAAAAAGAACACAGTGGTTAGAGGTTTAATGTTTAATGGATGTGGGGATGCGGTACAATGAAGAAGATGATCGTAGAAAGGGGCGAACGACTCAAATAAACCTGATCTTGAATAGATGACCAAGATTAAATCTTGTAGTTTTAAAACTCATCCCACATCGAAATGAAACAGGTTTTGGAGTATCTTTATAATAAAAGATGTAGGAGATACCTCCCAAAATCACAAGCACACACCATAATGGCCTTAAACACGAGTTGAGAAAGCTTTTGCCCATACTTTCCATACACTACCTGGGCCCTATACACGAGTCCCTCACTTGACCCTGGTGGGAACTATTCCAGTGCCTACTAGCTTGCTGGCATACATGTCATACAACAACGAGTACACCCAACTATGTCGAAGGCTTGGATGGTACCATACTAAGTAGTAGTTGCGCTGACTGCCTTGGGTGGTGGGTATGTACCAAATTTTTTTATTTATTAAAATTTTCTAGATAAAGACAAAGTAAAGAAAAATAATTAGAAAAGTAACATTGTTTTAATTTTTTCATTGGGTAACTTACGCCATTTAATTTACTATTAGTTTGATTGTTATTTGAAACTATCTTTTAAATTTTAAATATTATATATTACATTTTCAAATTATAAATGCTATATTACAAATAATTCAAGGTTTTTCTTTTGGTTAATTTTAAACATTTTCATTTATATCATTATTATTTGGATTTGAAACTATCTTATTAAATTTATTTTTATGTCACTTAATGGCTATAACAACCCCACCGTCTATATTTTTTTAATGGATAAAAATAAAAATATTATAAATACCTATGTTTATGGTTATTTGAAAAAAATCAAAATATTTTGATGTTCTTTTATTGTTTCCATAATGATGATGTAATTACCTCTTGTTTTTAGTATTTTTATATTATTCCTGCCATTACTTTTCTAATTATGGAAGATTCAAGGGAAGTGGGCTACACATTCATCATTATCTTGTTAATAGGAGGTGTTCCAGTTGTATTTATAGTACTTATTGTGAGCTTACAGAATTAAAAGTGGTTTTCAATTTTTTAAAGATGTAATGAAATCAGTGATTTATTAACAAAATATTCTTTTTTTTCTTAAGTTTGTATTATTTTGTATTGATATAATTTATTAAAAAATAAAAAATACATCATTAATCTGGGATGTTGAATTCTTCCACCTTAATTGAATTTTTCCCTCACAATTCGTTCATACACACTCACCACTTCTTCTTCTTTCAACTATAGTGTTCCTACATAAAAAACGTTACTATTATTACTAATTATTAAAATTTTATTGTAATAATTAATTCATACCTTCACTAAAATCTCTATAGTCGGCGATTCTAATGAAACCGTAGGTTTCTTCTAATCAAACCAATCCCCAATGAAGTTTTATTCTCCAACTTCATTTTCCCATACATAACATGAGAAATTGGGGTCAAAATCATGTAATCATCAATAAGATGTTGAGATAGATGCATAGTTCAGAGACATCTGACTGGACTTGATTCATATAAAACAATCAAACCGACACATCTTCTAATATTTCAAAGTCTTTGAGCCTTACATAAAAACTAAAACACAAAACTTGACACAGATAGGCTACGTGAAGGTTAACCTCTTCTGAAGCTTCAAAATAGTCCACTAAAGACTCAAAATAATTGGATATGGTAAATTTTTTGAAAATTCCCTCATAATATTTTCGTTCTTCTACATAAGATAGAAGTTGTATATGCACAATCACATAATAAGAAAAACCTGATCCTCCAAATAATCAGAATATATCAGGCGTGTTGGATATATTGTGAAGATATTTTCAAGAGAGCTAAAGGTTTACAAAGGGATGAAAATTATTTGAGCCTGATTTTATAATTATATTTTCAAGTAATTCATCTATAAGGGACAAAATACATTCTCGCGTTCTTCTTCCTTATGAAAATATTAAGGAAAATAATTTTCTAAGGAGGAGTATTTAAATTATTAATTTTTTATAATTTTTAAAAATAATCTAGAACATTGCTCAGATACCAACTGTAAATACTCGAACCCACACTTTCAGATTCAATACATTAAAAAGTTTTTTTTATAAAGGCAACTAAAAATACAAAGAACATTTTACACCCGAGGACCTTTTTAAGTCTAGGTTTTTGGAGAATTATAAAAATAAAACTAATTTATCAAAACATTACAAAATTTATACAATTGTCTTCATGAGATCTTCCATCTTATAAGAAACAAACACCAATTTAGATTCTACTAAACATGGAACAATAATATAAAACATAGGGTGAGCATTTAGTTTCCCAGTAAGAGGTTTTAAAATCATTTGAAAACACTTTTCTTGAAAACTAAAAATATATATTCAAACATTTATCAAATAAGTAATTTGATAAAATCAATACTTAGAAAAGCGTTTTTAATCCTTGAAACATTTTATAAATATCCTTTAATTGTGTATATAACTTTTAAAACCATAAATTTTAAAAATAACAATTCTTTTCAAATACTTCCTTGGATTTATCCATTTTTAAAATAATAACTTTTATGGATTATTTATGATACTTAGCAAGACATAAGAAAACCATAAGGCCACTTATCCATATCACATGTAGGAAAGTGTCCCATTGAGGTCATGGTTTCACTCCCCATACCATATCATTTAATTCGATACTCTATTTCTATAATTTATGAAAAAAATTATAATGGTCTTTTCTTTCTCACTCTTAACCCCAAAACATTTCAAAACCATATATAAATTATTTTCATAGTATAAAATAATATTACAAATTTATTTACAAGGTAGAATATTATTTTAGAGTGTTTATAAAAATAATTAGGAGAAATCCATAATTATAAATAATTTCCTTTATTTAAAAGAAATAAATATAACTACATAATAAATTAAACAAATTCTTGAATTATAGTGCATGGAATGTCAAAAATATATTAGATTATGGCCATATCTGATATTATGAATGAAATTCATGGACATGTAAAAACAATTCACAAATAAAATGATAACTTTTATCATTTACATCTTTCTGTAAAAGGATGACACACAAAAAATAATTTCCTATATAGAATATATAAAATAATAACTTTTCTCATAAAAAATATTTGTAAATGAAGAAATTTAAGGATTACAATAACAAAACAATGTTTTGTTATTTTTTTAAAATAGATAATTTAAATGCATGGAATAATAATTTATAACATTTATTCTCTATATTATATATATATATATAGTTATTTGAAAATAAATAAATATATTATTGAATTTAAAATTCATCCTTTATAAGGGATATAATTCAAATCAATGTTTGAAATCAAGATAAAGACTTTCTTTTATAAAGCATAGACTTACTCATAATTTTTAATTACTAACACCCTTATATTATTGAATTTGAAAGTATATATATATATATATAATTTTTTTAAAATAAAATATATCCATTACCCTAAATGAGGATGAACTTAAGGATGTTGTCTTCTGGAAATAGATCAAATGAAATAGAATGAGTTTTGGGATGATTAACCAAGTATTTGGGGTGTGAAAAATGAAGGTTTTGTATATAAATTTCATTGTATATATTTTATTTATATTAACCATTTTTGGTGATGAATTTTTAGTGAGAAAATCATATAAGTGTTTGTATTCCTTGGATAACTATTCAGACTATCCACATTTGACGATAAATAATATATATATATATATATATTGATTTTTTTCTTCATTGATTTTGAAAATACTAAAAGGGGGTTTCTAAAGTTGACTAAATCAGAATGAAGAATGGTGTTAATTAAGATTTTATGATACTCATAAACATGATTAGTAAGATTATTTGGAAATATAGAAAATATATATTTGTGTGTATATATATATATATATTCCTTTACAATCCGATGGAGGAAATAAAAAAACCGAGAAAGGGTTATATTTATACTTTAATCACACCACTTGGAGTTTTTGGAAATGAATCAGATACAGATTGAATTAGATATGTATGATGGAGTAAAAAAATAACACAGTGGGTCGAGGGTTACTAGTTCATGGATAGAGGGATGATGTACAATGAAGAAGATGATCAGAGAAAGGGGTGAACATTTCAGATCAACCCGGTCTCGAATGGACAACCAAGATTAAATCTTATGGGTTTAAAACATATCCAACATTGTAATAAAATGGTTTTTGGAAGATCTTTATAATACAAGATGTTGAATATCCCTCCAAAAATCATAAGCAAACAACAAAATGGCCTTACACATGGGTCGAGTGGTCTTCATAACAAACTCTCTATAGACAACATGGGGCTCTGTACACAGGTCCCCCAGCTGAACTTGGTGAGAACTAAACTTGTGCCTTCTAGATCAGTAGCTTACACAACTTGAAACACTGAGTACTCCCCACTAAGCCAAAGGCTTGGCCAGTGCCCAGCTAAGTAGTGGTTGCACTGTCTTCCTTTAGTGGTGGGTAAGTACTGATTTTTTTTGTTAAGTACAATTTTATGTACAAAAACAAAGTGAATAAATATAATTATCAAAGTAACATTATTTTTCTTATTTTCATTAGGTCACTTACACTATTTATATTACTATTATTTTTATTATTATTTAAAACTATTTTTTAATTTTAAATACTAGATATTACATTTTCTAATTCTCAAAACCATATTAAAAATAATTCATTGTTTTAATTTTTATTACTTTTAAACATTTTCTTGGATATCATTATTGTTCTGATTTTCAAATATCATCTTAAATTCGTTTTAAATTTATTTTTAAGCCAGCCAATGACTACTAAGAACCCAATGACTATATTTTTTTAATAGTAAAAATGGAAAGTCTTATAAAAACCTATGTATAAGGGTATTCTAAAAAAACATAAAAATATTTTGAAGTTATTTTATTGCTTCCATAATGGTGATCTACTTCCCTATTTTTATTAGTAATTTTTATATTCTTATTGCATTAACTTTTCTAATAATGAAAAATTTTGGGGAAGTGGGATATACATTCGACATTATCATGTTAATAGGATGTGTTCTAGTTGTGTTTCTAGTTCTTATTGTGAGCTTACTAAATTAGCTGTGGTTTTCAGTTTTGTAAAGATGTAATGAAATTAGTTCTTTATTAATAAAATATTCCTTGTTTGTTCTTAATTTTTTATTATACTATATTGATAACATTTATTAAAAAAAATAAAAAATACGTCATAGAACCAGGATGTTACAGATAATGCCAAGTAGGAACTTCTATTTTCTTCTACTCATGGATGACGTGTGATGTTATATGTGGTGAAATATAATTGCAAGCAAGGATCAGGCTCCGACAGTAATCAAATGCTTTCAATCCTTCGTGGAGGTGGAGAAATGATGAAAGATGAAGGTCCTCCACACTGACCATAGTGGTGAAATTCACATCAGTGGAATTTAGTGAATACTATGTCAATAATAGAATATAATTAAAAATCGTGGTTCCCTATTCACCATAGTAGAATTTGGGTATTGAACAACACAACTAAACAATGCTTCCTATGGATTGAATTATACTGAAGGAAAAGGGAATTCACAAGATGTTCTAGGGTGGTTCTATCTCCACTATCTTATTCATCCTCAATTGAGCACTGACAGGAAGCCTTAATGAGATGATATCATATGAATCTTGGGATGAAAAATGATTGTAGGTGCACTTTTTCTTCACCTTTGTCTATATTTCACTTGTCAAAATTGTAAAGTCTCACTTGAAGAAGCTAGATGAATGGAGTATACCAATGATCTTTATCATTTTTGAGTCTATATCCAAGGCATACCATGTGTATGATCCCATTATAAATAACATTCTTGTAACATGCAATGTATTATTCAAGGAGGTGGAGCAGTGGGACTAGATTTATTATAAAGAATACAATAGATTCAGTAGTGATGATCCATTCACTATCGAGTACACTACATTATATATATCTTGGGAGACATAGAACAAGAACATAACTAGAGTCATGGTATCAACACACACACCCACTAGAGCACAATTTTCTGACACTACAACACCAATTATGGACAAGGTGATTCCTACACCATCATCTAAAGTGGATTTTTCCTCACCACCATCCAAGTTGGAAAAATCACTTGACGTAGGTCACAATGATGCCTCATTTTAGTTCCACACCATTGATAAAATCATCAAGGCCACAACACCACCTAGATTTTTACTAAATGATCATGAACCTACTGAGAAACATTTCACTATGGATGATAAGCTAACCTCCATTGGTAAAGTAGAAAAACACTAAAGTTGGTGAAAAGAGATTCTAAAGGAGATGAAGTTGATCAAGGACAATGATACATGTGATCTTGTTGATATCCCCATTGGCCATCATACTATTAGGATCAAGTAGGACTTCAAGGTGAATCATGATGATCTTGGAATTGTAGAAAAGAATAATGCGAGGCTCATTACAAAGGGATATGTCCATTAGCAGGGGATTTACTTTGAGTAGGTCTTTACCCATATTGCACACATGTAATTGGTGTGACTCCTTATCACGGAAGATATGAAATAAGGGTGGGAGGTCATTCACATAGATGTAAAATCTGAATTCCTAAATAGAAACCTCCAAGAAGAGGTATACATCAATAAACCACTTGTGTTCATCATCAACAACCATGAGCACAATGTAATCTGGCTCTAGAATGTGCTCTATGGCCTTGTAAAACCTCGACCTTTTCTAGAGATGTCTTGGGCTCAACTTTAGGTATTATTTTTTCCATGTTTTAGAATAATTTTCATTTCAGTTTTAGCTTGGGGTGAATTTTGGTTAAAATTTGAGAAAAATTGAAGAAAGTGGGAAGTGCAATGTTGGTGCACAATTTCCCCTAACCACAGGTCCTGGCACCAAAAACTATGAAACCCTGGACAAAGAGTTTTTACATGGCTAGTGCTTATTTTGTAAAATAATTTGACCTAAAAGAAGAAACCATGAACACCCCCCCCCCCCAAATAGGCACACTGTTAGGGGAAATTCTAAGCTCCTTTCCCAGAGAACCGTGTGTGAGAATTAAATTGACCTAAAATTAGTTTAAAAAATTCAGGAACCACCATTTTAATACCAAATTAACCCCCATTTGACCATAATTACTCTTTCACTATTTTGAATCCTCTTGTATAGATTCAAACTCATTTTGTCCTCCTTTATTTATGATTTTAATCTTGGATTGAATATATGCTCCCCTCCTGGTAAGCGGATCTCATACCATGTGGCTTCCTTTCTCTTTCCAGTTCATCTTCCATCCATTAAAGGATTTTTCTTTCCTATTTTTGTGTAATAGAAATCTATGATTGTGCATCTAGATATTTAATTAAGGGATTTTGTTTTTTGGGTCTTTATTTAGGATTCAGATCAGGATCTTACACTACGTTGTTATTCTAATTAAATTGGGGATTTCCATTGGGAAATCACTCACCAATGAATTTAGGTAGGTGACCTATAATTAAAATATCAAAGTCTTGATTTCATTACGTGCGTGTAATTATAGAGTTTTTATTGGTTGATTATAAATTTAGTTTACTTACATTGAATTAATTATTTAGGTAGATTAATTAATTAAGGGGTTTGTGAAATTGTGGATTATGGATTGAATAATTAATTATTGAATTAATTATGAGATATTGAGATTATTGAATTGAGGTAATTAATTGTTGGATTATTTATTGGGATATTTTTATTATGAAATTTAATAATTAATTTTTGAATTGATTATGAGATATTGAGATTGTTGAATTTAGGTAATTAATTGATGAATTAAATGTTGAGATATCTACATTATGAAATTGAATAATTAATTGATGAATTAATTATGGGATATTATAATTTATGATTAATGATTAATTAATTATTTAATTAATTAATGGATGTGATGTGATTAATTAATTATTGAATTAATTAATGGGATTGGTGTAGTTAACAAATTGTTTAATTAGTAATAAAAATTATTTGGTTAATTAATTGTTGAATCAATTGTGAAATGGTGAATGGTAACATGACCATTCAATTGTGAAAATAAGAATGGTAGCATGGAAATTAAATTATGAAATGGTAAATGGTAACATGACCATTCACTTATAAGAAGAATAATGGTATCATGGCCATTTAATTATGAAATGGTGAATGGTAACATGATCGTTCACTTATAAATTTATGAATAATACATGGAAATTAAAATAATAATTGTAATGATTAATTATAACATGGGAATTAAAACATGTCATATCTATTTGGGATAGTTTAGACTCTATAATGCGTCGAAGTAAGTATCAAGGTTTGGATTTCCTTGGGAACCTGAGGGTTTATGTGGTTAAATAAATAATAATTGGTAATGTGATAATTGTTTACTTATGCATTGTACTTATTTCATCATAAAACTGTATACACTGATATTGACTAGATATTTTTTTAGATGCTATTGTTGGTGGCCTACTGAGTTGTACTCACAGCTTACTCAGGCTGCCTGATTGGGACCTAAATAAATTACATGATTGGAGGGCAAGTTAATGGAAAAGGACATTTGTTAGATGGATAACTTGGGATGGTGGATGGATGAGGGAACCATATTTGGTTTGGGACCCACTTGGATATTTTTAGTATATTTACACTTGAGTTTCATTTTTACACTTTTCACATACTTTTTCATGACATATTTCTTGTTTATATTGACATTGTACTTCTTAATTTGGTTATTATGAGATATTAGTATTGTTTTTGTTATGTCATATCATTTGGTTATTTTTATTATTTTTGTTGGATAATTACTCTAATAAAAAGCGGGAATATTAATCCCTTTATTGATATTAGACCTTGATAGCTAGTCAATAGCCTTTGGCATACGGGGATGCACACTTGAGGTCATATGACCGATCAGATCAGGGCACTAGTTAGTGGCACCCAGGTTGGGATGTTACAAAGTGGTATAATAGCTCAGTTTTTTTTATTTTATTTTATCTTTCTAATTGGAAAAGGTAGACCTGAGTATATAAAGAGTTGGGACTTGGTTATAATATCATGAATGGGAGTAGCTAACTCTTTTATGGGGTAAAACCCAAGTACCCCGGGTGGGATTGTTCTTATTGTAGTTTTTTTTAACAATTATAATTATTTTTCCTTGGGTGACACACTTGTTGTAGAGACCCGTATCTTGACGTACATGGACATTACATTACATTTGCGGAATACTTAGTACATAACAAAAACACACACACAAGGATCGTAATAGATTAGTGTCTTTGGAAACTCGAAATATAATCTTCTAATCCTGGTGAATGATCTTCAACATCTCCCATAAAGATCTTCTTTTTTTTATACCTAAAACCATTCTTTATATCCTGGGGAAAGGAAAACATAAAAGGGTGAGCTCAAATGCTCAGTAAGGGTAAACAAAAGAAATATCAATCACATCATATACATAAGCACATAACTTTTGGAAATATTAACATGTAAAAGAGATCATAATTTCATAACCTGGGATAACTCATGGAAGTGAAATGTAATCACAATAATCATAACTTAAAACATTAAACTTTGTGGCATACACACATAATCATAGAGAATCATTTCTTGTTAGTCAAGACTCATTGCCAAGACTATCTTAGTGGACAAAGTCCCTTTCTGAACTGAGTCACCCTCGTTTCAGTCCTGTTTCACTGAACCGGTATAACCTACCATTCCAGCCATGTCTATCTCATGAGATATAAAATCTTTACCCAATGCATTGGAGGGAGATATAGGTCCCACCCATCTCATAATGAAACCATTCTTATGTGTGCCACAAAATCATAAATCATACATCATTGCATAACCCATATAGTAAAAATGGGAATCTTAAACATCGTGACATCATAAAACAACTCATATAAGATAAAGGAATTCATAAAAATAATTCCATCACAACATAATCAAATCAATGTAATAATAGGGATAGAAACAGAACCCTTTATTTTCTTAGATGGAAAATAATTTTGATAAAACACTTGAAATGAATTCTTGAGGAAAATATCCTTTCTTCTTCAAAATCAATTTCTTTTCACAAAACATCATGCAATTTTAAAAGAAAGAGATTTTATTGAAAATAGTCATGAAATCTTTTGGAGGAAGCTTCATGAAAATAAGGCTTTATAAAAATGTAAAAATCCGTTCGTGCCGTATAAGTTAAAAAAACATTCTTCGTACTTTTGTCGAAAAAGTCAAAAAGTACCTCGTACAAAAAACGACAAAAGATTCCTATCATATCTTTTACTAAAAACTCACCAAAGGGTAAAATTGGGTTTAAAAAATTGTAGTTGGATATAAATAAAATTACATATTGAGGAAACATAGATGTGGATGATAAAATACACCCCAGTAAATACCAACGTATAAACAATCTCGGATAAAAATGAGATTGTGATATTTCCCTTACCTTAGGTACGATTTGGTTTGTAAGTGTCTGAACCTCCTGTATAATGATTTAAATAATGTCATTTACTTATTACAGAATCATATTCATTGTTATGATATCATATATGGTTCACTTATGACTTTATATTACCCGTTCTTTTGTAAATTCCATGTTAAAGAGCGTTTTGGGTTAAATTGTTTCATTTGTCGTCCGTGTTTTGACTTGTAATTATTCATATGATTACTTAGATCATGATTACTTAATTCCAGAACATAAAACATGATTTATATATATATATATATTCAGGATATACATATATATAATAAATCCGTAAATGGAAAGAAATACACCGTTCATGGAGACGGTAGTCCGTACGTACGCATGAACGCTGTTTTCGTTTCCTTATTGAATTGAATGGAATTAAGTAGATGACATACATATAAATATAAATAAATCCAGTATCATTATTATTTCATATATTTCATTAGTACTTATTATATATACTTTATAATCATTCATGAATGGTTAATCATTGAGAATGAATCTCATCGTGTCATGGAGACGGTAGTCCGTACGTACGCACGAGCGATGATATCGTTCCCATAGTCGTGGAATTGTGTTGAAGTGTATGTATACTATTTCAGTATCAATATCACTCTATAATAATCATATATAGTTACTCATTATACCATTATACCCATCCTTGTAAGGTGATGCTGGAAAATAGATTACACCACGGCGTGGAGACGGTATTCCGTACGTACGCACGCGCGGTGATTTCATTTTTCCGTAGGATGGATAGAAGGTGAATTAGGGTTGTCTCATATTTATAATAACACATCAGTATGTAAGTAATACTGATGTTATTACTTTATCATGAAACAACTAAAGAACAAGAAGTTGAAGAAGAAAGAAATTGAAAAAGATCGGTAATGGATATTACATCTTTTTGACGCGCCTTTTCTTAACCTCCACTTAAAGAACTAAGGATGGTCTTTGAAGAATATCAGGACCTCTAGGATGATAATAGGGAAGTGGAGAAGAGATTTTTTCAGGGGTTGGCCGAGCTTGAAGGCTCAAAGTTGTGTGAGGAAGAGAGGGAGGAGGTTCCCTTTTATAAGGGAGGAGAGGGGCACCTTAGGAATATCTCAAAATATTATTTTATATTAAAGTCAAAATCGGTTTATAATGGTTCCAAAGGATCTTATTTTGAAGGTAAAGTGGGGATGGGTCGAAATACTCTCAACCAATAGGATTTAGACAAGTTTAGGTTATTATTTTAACCTTATCAATTAGATTTAACTCTAAGTTAAATAATTTAACTTTTACCGTGACTTTTTGTTTTCTTACACTATATGGTTAATACACTTACTATAACATGCCAAACGAACCCCAAGTTGTTTATTATTAATATATATATCCTTATCTAAGTCATTTGGCCGAACCTTAGATTTTTAGGAATAAAATAACAATTAATAATATAATATTTGATTTAAAAACTATTTTGTGTCAATTTTGACACTATTTGATATATGATTTTTGTGAAAGTCATAACAGAATTATATGTTTGAACCAAGTTTATTAAATAAACACTAATATATCATAGTAACCTATAAAATTAGTGTAATTCATAAAAAGTCTCAAATTATATTTATTTTTGGGTTTATAACATCAATTATGTCAATATTTCATTAATAAGATAATTACTGCATCATTATTGTGTCATAAATAAATTAAATTATTTAATGTCTAAAAATTTCAAATAAAATACCATTATGTAGGAAAAGTTTTTATCTTTCTAATGAATATTTATAGTCGAATTTATCTTATGTATAACCCCATATTAAAAATGATTTACTTATTAAACTTTGATTTTAACTATTTTAACCCTTCTTTAAATAAATTAATAATAAATGTCCTAATCTATTCCAAGTGGGCCTAAATGGTCATATTATATTCATAAGGTTGTTTTTGGTCTAATTACACTTATCCAATAGAATTAGGACATGTGTTAGGGTAATAGTAATATCATATTTACCATTAGTTACCCTATTTACTATTAACTGCGGTAAAAAAAGTAAAAAGTTACTATTCACCAAAAAAATTATTTTCATCTCATTGAACCACATTTTAGTCCTTGATATTAACCGTGTCTCTCGGATTTTCGAAATTCCACTCACAAAAGCGGTAAAATTATGTTTTATGAAAAATTCAGTTTTTTAACTACCACTTAGTGGTTTCACTATTCATCAAAAATTGAAAGTTTTCAGAAAAATATCAAAAATTAGGCCTAAGATATATTTGATATTATGAACTCAAAAATGATGTCTATTTTACCAAATTCACAACATATCAGTTGCATCAACTAATTTAAAAATTAATTCCCGTCGTCAAAACAAATAGCGTGTTTTTAAGAGATAATAACTATCAAAAGATTGACACTTGTTTATAACTAGTTTAAATGTGAAATTACATCCAATGACAAACATTGTATTAAATTGTAAAAAAATATTCTAAATATACTTTAAAACCACTCAAATTAATAATTTATCACTATTAATTATTTCGATTGAAAAAGTTGTTTTTAATTAGAATTTAGTAATTTTCACTATTCATCAAAATATGAAAGTTATCCGAAAATCACCAAAATTTCACCCTAAGATAATTTCGATATTCCGAATCCAAAAATGAAGTCAATTTTGAAAAATAAAATTTACAAAATTTCAAAAAGTGGTTATTACTATTCATAACGGCTAGTTTTAATAATATTTTAATAGCATATCGTTGTTTAGTGAAACTCGGTATTGCGTACTACACACGCTACCAAGGAATGTCGCGATTGCGTGTAATGAAAGGCAAGTCAAGGATGCGTGTTGTGAAAGCTCCTTTTGGTGTAGCGTATAACACAAGACATTAATGAAATTAAGAAGAATATTTTTCATAAAATCTCAGGGTGTTACATTCTACCCCCCTTAAAATGAATTTCGCCCTCAAAATTCGTCGGGGTTATAAATGGTTTACTACTCGAAAGTTTCTTTAATAGAAACCCACATCGTAAAAAGGAATACCAAAACCAATCTTTAAAAACAAGAGTATGAAATGTAACGGTTACCCAAATAAACTAATCACTGGGTTTCCACATAGGTGAAAATATGGATATGGAAGAGAAATCTAACCATCATGTTCTGATGGAGAGTGGTAGAGAACATGGCTATGGAAAATCCAGTAATAAAAAATCCATAGATTTGTGATGATATAAGGTACCATCTGATTCATCAGGTATAAGATCACTAGGAAAACATTTTTGGTTTTCAAGATCATTTCCCTAAAGTTGAAAATTTGAATTAGAATAAATACTTACTTTATTTTGGTACAATCTCACTGTTGTTCGTGCCTTGAACAATTTCCACTTCATCTCTTAAATAAATGAAGTTGAATTTGTTATTCGTGAAGTGTTAGCAGATCATGTGATAGAATGACGGGTCATTCCATCTGTCTCAAACAAAAGGTTAGCAAAAATTATATACATAAGTCGATCTATAGTGAGATTAATCATATATGGTTCCTAAAATGGACTTATACTTCATATATCATACTGCTTAATATAATAAAACTTGTTTCTACTAAACAGAGACTTCCTGTAGGCCAGTGGTAGGTGATAAAGGCCAGTCGCACTTCGATCGTGGGTTCGATTCCCACATCCTTGTCCGACGCGATGGGCTGTCGCCCGTCCTGCAGGTTGTCCTTTTTCTAAAACTACATTACTATAACATCCCATAAATAATATCGAAAATCTTCTATCCTTAAACAATACTAACTTATGTCCAACATAAACCATTCTAATCTTTAGGCTTATCCATAATACTGCAGTCCACTCTCATAATATAGTGAAAACGATTACCAGAGATTTAATACTGTCGTTGATCCCCATATATCATAAGATATGTGTTGTTGGTCACATTCCAAACATTCAAAGGCCTTAATCATGTATTCTCTTGAATACCCATTGAACCTTAGTAAAAACATGAATGCAGTTAAAAGTTAACTCTTTCCACATACCAAAATCCAAAAATTCTATATACTCAAACCATGATATAACCTTCTCCTTATATCAGTCATGAGATCATGAATACAATCAAACACCTCATTATCTTATTATTCCTTCATTATGCGCATATCATCTACTTTCCAAAAAATATCTGAATAACATTTCATGGTTACTAGTACCATTAATCATACACTTTAAAAACTTAGGAAAGACAATAGTGCAACATTCCTTATATGTCTCTTTATTCCATAGTACCATGAGATTACTTATACAACATTACACTTGATAAACATGTAATCATTCCACTACCTTCTTAAACCATTGACCGAGCTTCAACAATTCTTTCATCTCACATATCATTTGTAGTCTCTTCATCATCATCAACATAAATACTTCCCATACGACCATACTGATTCTCTTCATGAGACTTTCCCTTAGGGCATTGGTTTGCATAATGCCCGTACATTCCACATTTAAAACATTTAACCATTGTTGATGTCGTAGAAATACCATTATCCTCATCCATGTTGTTAACTGAACCTTTTCCTTTGCATTTACTTGCTTTGTGTCCTTATTTTCCACACCCAAAGCATCTTCCATTTCCTTTGAAACATTCTCCTTGATGCCTCTTCCCACATGATTTACATAGGGGAAATTGAACTTTCTTTCCTCTATGATCATCATGAAACTCCATCTTTCTCTTATTAGCCGAGTCAGGAAACTTACCAAATTTTACTTTTTTGATCATATTATGAGATTGATGATTCGACATAATAATAATGTTTGGACTTCCAAATCCCATTTCATTATGAAGAATATCATTCCATTGTCCATTATATCCTCCATTATCGTGAATCATCTTGTTTCCAGCCATTTTCTAAAACCCAAAAAAGAATAGTGTGAGAGGCAAAAATCATGCTAGGGAAAAAAACATAATAGAGGTGGAATATCCTCAATATCTAACATCTTAGGTTAAATTCTATGATCGTTACCATAGTTCTAGGACTGTATCCTATACGTATACTTATCCTTAGGTACATCCCTAGACATACCTTATAAATATCTCTAGGGATCTCACTAAAGTTCTCGCATCCTAGTTTCCAAAGGTTGACTAAACCTTTCCTCTGATACCAACTGTAGAGACCTGTATCTTGACATACATGGACATTGCATTACATTTGCGGAATACTTAGTACATAACAAAAACACACACACAAGGATCGTAATAGTTTAGTGTCTTTGGAAACTCGGAATATAATCTTCTAATCCTAGTGAATGATCTTCAACATCTCCCATAAAGATCTTCCTTTTTTTATACCTAATACCTTTCTTTATATCCTGGGGAAAGGAAAACATAAAAGGGTGAGCTCAAATGCTCAGTAAGGGTAAACAAAAGAAATATCAATCACATCATATACATAAGCACATAACTTTTGGAAATATTAACCTGTAAAAGAGATCATAATTTCATAACCTGGGATAACTCATTGAAGTGAAATATAATCACAATAATCGTAACTTAAAACATTAAACTTTGTGGCATACACACATAATCATAGAGAATCATTTCTTGTTAGTCAAGACTCATTGCCAAGACTATCTTAGTGGACAAAGTCCCTTTCGGAACCGAGTCACCCTCGTTTCAGTCCTGTTTCACTGAACCGGTATAACCTACCATTCCAGCCATGTCTATCTCATGAGATATAAAATCTTTACCCAATGAATTGGAGGGAGATATAGGTCCCACCCATCTCATAATGAAACCATTCTTATGTGTGCCACAAAATCATAAATCATACATCATTTCATAACCCATATAGTAAAAATGGGAATCTTAAACATCGTGACATCATAAAACAACTCATATAAGATAAAGGAATTCATAAAAATAATTCCATCACAACATAATCAAATAAATGTAATAATATGGATAGAAACAGAACCCTTTATTTTCTTAGATGGAAAATAATTTTGATAAAACACTTGAAATGAATTCTTGAGGAAAATATCCTTTCTTCTTCAAAATCAATTTCTTTTCACAAAACATCATGCAATTTTAAAAGAAATAGATTTTATTGAAAATAGTCATGAAATATTTTGGAGGAAGCTTCATGAAAATAAGGTTTTATAAAAACGTAAAAATCCGTTCGTGCCGTATAAGTAAAAAAAACATTCTTCGTACTTTTGTCGAAAAAGTCAAAAAGTACCTCGTACGAAAAACGACAAAAGATTCCTTTCATATCTTTTACTAAAAACTCACCAAAGGGTAAAATTGGGTTTAAAAAATTGTAGTTGGATAGAAATAACATTACATATTGAGGAAACATATATGTGGATGATAAAATACACCCCAGTAAATACCAACGTATAAACAATCTCGGATAAAAATGAGATTGTGATATTTCCCTTACCTTAGGTCCGATTTGCTTCGTAAGTGTCCGAACCTCCTGTATAATGATTTAAATAATGTCATTTACTTATTACAGAATCATATTCATTGTTATGATTTCATATATGGTTCACTTATGACTTTATATTACCCGTTCTTTTGTAAATTCCATGTTAAAGAGCGTTTTGGGTAAAATTGTTTCATTTGTCGTCCGTGTTTTGACTTGTAATTATTCATATGATTACTTAGATCATGATTACTTAATTACAGAACATAAAACATGATTTTTATATATATATATTCAGGATATACATATATATAATAAATCAGTAAATGGAAAGAAATACACCGTTCATGGAGACGGTAGTCCGTACGTACGCATGAATGCTGTTTTCGTTTCCCGATTGAATTGAATGAAATTAAGTAGATGACATACATATAAATATAAATAAATCCAGTATCATTATTATGTCATATATTTCATTAGTACTTATTATATATACTTTATAATCATTCATGAATGGTTAATCATTGAGAATGAATCTCATCGCGTCGTGGAGACGGTAGTCCGTACGTACGCACGAGCGATGATATCGTTCCCATAGTCGTGGAATTGTGTTGAAGTGTATGTATACTATTTAAGTATCAATATCACTCTATAATAATCATATATTGTTACTCATTACACCATTATACCCATCCTTGTAAGGTGATGGTGGAAAATAGATTACACCACGGCGTGGAGACGGTATTCCGTACGTACGCACGCGCGGTGATTTCATTTTTCCGTAGGATGGATAGAAGGTGAATTAGGGTTGTTTCATATTTATAATAACATATCAGTATGTAAGTAATACTGATGTTATTACTTTATCATGAAACAACTAAAGAAGAAGAAGTTGAAGAAGAAAGAAATTGAAAAAGATTGGTAATGGATATTACCTCTTTTTGACGCGCCTTTTCTTAACCTCCACTTAAAGAACTAAGGATGGTATTTGAAGAAGACCAGGACCTCTAGGATGATAATAGGGAAGTGGATAAGAGATTTTTTCAGGGGTTGGCCGAGCTTGAAGGCTCAAAGTTGTGTGAGGAAGAGAGGGAGGAGGTGCCCTTTTATAAGGGAGGAGAGGGGCACCTTAAGAATATCTCAAAATATTATTTTATATTAAAGTCAAAATCAGTTTATAATGGTTCCAAAGGGTCTTATTTTTAAGGTAAAGTGGGGATGGGTAGAAATCCTATCAAAAAATAGGATTTAGACAAGTTTAGGTTCTTATTTTAACCTTATCAATTAGATTTAACTCTAAGTTAAATAATTTAACTTTTACCGTGACTTTTTGTTTTCTTACACTATATGGTTAATACACTTACTATAACATGCCAAACGAACCCCAAGTTGTTTATTATTAATATATATATCCTTATCTAAGTCATTTGGCCGAACCTTAGATTTTTAGGAATAAAATAACAATTAATAATATAATATTTGATTTAAAAACTATTTTGTTTCAATTTTGACACTATTTGATATATGATTTTTGTGAAAGTCATAACAGAATTATATGCTCGAAACAAGTTGATTAAATCAACAATAATATATCATAGTAACCTAGAAAATTAGTGGAATTCATAAAAAGTCTCAAATTATATTTATTTTGGGGTTTATAATATCAATTATGTCAATATTTCATTAATAAGATAATTACTGCATCATCATTGTGTCATAAATAAATTAAATTATTTAATGTCTAAAAATTACAAATAAAATACCATTATGTAGGAAATAGTTTTATCTTTCTAATGAATATTTATAGTCGAATTTATCTTATGTATAACCCCATATTAAAAATGATTTACTTATTAAACTTTGATTTTAACTATTTTAACCCTTCTTTAAATAAATTAATAATAAATGTCCTAATCTAATCCAAGTGGGCCTAAATGGTCATATTATATTCATAAGGTTGTTTTTGGTCTAATTACACTTATCCAATAGAATTAGGACATGTGTTAGGGTAATAGTAATATCATATTTACCCTTAGTTACCCTATTTACTATTAACTGCGGTAAAAAAAGTAAAAAGTTACTATTCACCAAAAAAATTATTTTCATCTCATTGAACCACATTTTAGTCCTTGATATTAACCGTGTCTCTAGGATTTTCTAAATTCCACTCACAGAAGCGGTAAAATTAAGTTTTATCAAAAATTCAGTTTTTTAACTACCACTTAGTGGTTTCACTATTCATCAAAAATTGAAAGTTTTCAGAAAAATATCAAAAATTAGGCCTAAGATATATTTGATATTATGAACTCAAAAATGATGTCTATTTTACCAAATTCACAACATATCAGTTGCATTAACTAATTTAAAAATTAATTCCCGTCGTCAAAACAAATAGCGTGTTTTTAAGAGATAATAACTATCAAAAGATTGACACTTGTTTATAACTAGTTTAAATGTGAAATTACATCCAATGACCAAAATTGTATTAAATTGTAAAAATATATTCTAAATATACTTTAAAACCACTCAAATTAATAATTTATCACTATTAATTATTTCGATTGAAAAAGTTGTTTTTAATTAAAATTTAGTAATTTTCACTATTCATCAAAATATGAAAGTTATCCGAAAATCACCAAAATTTCACCCTAAGATAATTTCGATATTCCGAATCCAAAAATGAAGTCAATTTTGAAAAATAAAATTTACAAAATTTCAAAAAGTGGTTATTACTATTCACAACGGCTAGTTTTAATAATATTTTAATAGCATATCGTTGTTTAGTGAAACTCGGTATTGCGTACTACACACGCTACCAAGGAAGGTCGCAATTGCGTGTAATGAAAGGCAAGTCAAGGATGCGTGTTGTGAAAGCTCCTTTTGGTGTAGCGTATAACACAAGACATTAATGAAGTTAAAAAGAATATTTTTCATAAAATCTCGGGGTGTTACACTTGTGGTGTGATGTGATAATTGTTTTGATATTTTTTGAAGAATTTACTCATGTACCATTATGGAACAAGGGTTGAGTACACACATATCATTTTAGGTACTCAGTATTATTGTGTGACATGCATCATTTTAGGCATGCAAGGGAAAATTGGGTTTGGGTATGTTGTCGAACTTGAACTATTTTTCCTTGTGAAATTGAATTAATAATGTTTCTAACATGAAATGAATTTTAAATTGATACAATATGAGAATAAATGGGTGTATAATGAGAAACATTAATATGATAATGATAGTACCCTTTGAAAACCAAGACCAAGGTGTAAGATGTTATGGGTAGTGATAACTCCATGGTTTTGACCGCATAGTGAGGTTTGGGGAAAGGATTTTTTGTGGATTGTTGTAATTTTACTCTAATGTAAATGTGATAAAGTGGTGTTATGTTTGCTAAGAAATATTTTTTTTCATTGTAGATATATTTCCCCATGACAATTCTTATTGAGAGGATGACAAGAGGATACGATTGGAAATGTTCCTCTAGTAGTGGAACCTAAGGCACTGATATTATTGGGTAAGGAAGAGGGAGGGAAGTTATGATAGAACTTTTCTCACTTTATGAAACTTAAAAAAAGATACCCATGGAGGGTTTAGAAAAACATGTATGATTTGATGAGGGTGTTTCAGTTGAAACACCATCCTAATTTTACTAAAGTGGGTGTACTAGAGGGAGTTGAGATCTCTGTTGAGCCTATCTAGACTATACATGATCACATAGATAATACAGTCAAGAATAGGATCAATTTGACATCTTATATGTTACGGGGATCAGTAAAGTGATAGTAAGACTTTGATTCGTGAATTGGACAAGTTGATGGTATGCTATTGAAGGACATCTTAGAGAGATTCCTAGAGCACTTCTACCTAGAGATGCTGAGGTGGAAGAGAGTAGCCGAGTTCATGATGTTAAATTAGGGGAGTATGTTTGTGATGAACTATGAAGTATTATTTATATATTTTAGTGATTTTATCTAGTGTTAGTAGGGTATGAGACAACTACAATGATGTTTTTCAGGTAGTTATTAAATGTGAGATTAAGTACCAAGTTAAACTTTTTAAATTAAAGAAGTTTGTTGAGGTTGTGGATCAGGATCTCATAGATAAGGGGAACTTGAAGAGGATTCTATTGTAGGAAAAGTGGTTCTATTTGGATGGTTGGGAGGTATGACTTCTGAGAGAAGGAAGATTCACTACGAGAATGTTATCCAGGGTGATAGAAAGGGGAGTAGAAAGGGGGAAGGTTAAGTTACACATGACCTTTCCAATGCGATCTATCACCAGTGTGGTAAGTCAAAAAACTTACAGAGACAACACCCTGACCACAAGTTGAGTGTCCAACATGCGGTAGGTTGGGACATCTACATAGGTTTTGCAGGATTCCATGATAGATGGGTAGTGATGTAAGATATATATAAGACCAAAGTTCGGTAAAGGGATATTTTTCACCATATCAATAGGGTAATTTGAGTTCTACTATATGTATAAGTAGTGGTAGTATAAGAGGTGCTTCTGGGAAAGAGTGCCCATATAAGTATAGTGGTGCAGCATAGGGGACTCAAACTCCATCACATGGAAGAGGGGTAGGACAGTTGCATGTAGTTCAGCCTATACTGGTGGATAGTGAGGTTGGACCATCGAAAATGAGAGGTACTATTCTTATCGCTTCTACATTATCTAGTTCCTTGTTTAATAATGGTTCCTCTCATTACTTTATTTCTACAGAACTTATTAATGGTTTGTTCCTGTCGGTGGAGTTCGTGAGAGTAGTTTTGAAGTGTTAGGACCAACCTAATAAGGATGATTATCATATTCAGGAATTCTCTTTTATTTTCAAGGGAATATAAATCAAGGAAAAATCACCTCACTTTGTTCTTAGTGAAAATCACAGTGACCATCATATTCAAAAAATTGGATTCACAATGATTATGAAAGACCATCGAATTGGGAATTTTTTTTTCTTGAAAAGGATCATCATACTCAACCTAAGTCAAGAATTAAAGGTTTGATCAAAATAGGGAATAATTTGAGTCCTCATGACTATGATATAAATTTGATGATGCTTTGATGTTTTTTATTTCTCAAAAATCATAATTAAGTTGAAAAATTTATGATGCTATATTGATAAAAGAAAGGGGGTGAAGAAGTACGGAAAATCTTATTGATAATATAATTGGAAGTATATAGGTCTTGTAAATCATATTTAGGCCAACTGTATTTAGGGAAATCATATTCAGGATGACTAGGAAAGAAATATTTTCCTGAAAGAATAAAAAATTATAATACTTCCTAATGAAAGTAACAAAATTATAGAAAGAATGGCCAGTTACATCACTTTAAATTATAAGTTAGATGGTGCTAAAGTTGAGTTTAAATGTTTAAAAGCCATGAAAAAGGTTATGAAACCTAGTGAATTTTTCAAGAATATGAAAATTGGTGAAAAAAAATATTTTCGATCTTAATATCATTGTAATGAGTTTACCAGATAAAGATTTGTTAAAAGTTTAGGAGGTTGATGATGATGAAGATGTTGGTTTTCAGTCAGACCCAAATCCAAAATATTTAAATATTTGGAGGAATAAGTTGATGAGTTTCATAATCTAAAAAGATAGAGAAATTAAGTGTTGAAAGTTCATTTGAAATTTATTTAGAAAAGAATAGAGTTTCCATAGTTGAAGCTACTGATACTGATCCAACATAATCAGTATACCATTGTAATAATCGGAGGCCAAATTTTTTTTCATCGAGAGATGTTGTGACCAATAAAAAAGAAAGGAAGTTAAAGTTTTTAGATCCAATAAAAAAAATAGAAATCAGAGATCAATCAACAATGTAGTCAAACATTTACAATAGGTTTAATTACTTTGTGGTTCAATAGAAAAGAACAAGAATAATCTCATTTAGAGATTATTGGATGTGTTTTCAAAGGGGGAATAAAATCTTTCATAAAGAGTTTGAAGAATATATAAAAAGAAATGTATTAAAGAATATTACATCTTCATCATAATGAATAACTCAGAATGGAAAGATCAATATTTCCGTTGGTACAGAGAAATGTAATGATTTGTCTTCATTTATGATTTGTTTTTAAGAAGGTAAAGAAAATCAGAGTGACCAAATGCATTTATCATAATGAAGAAATCATATTTAGAAAACCAAAATGAAGAATTGGAATCAAATTGATGTTTTTAAATTAATAATAAACTTATATGAAGATATTAGAATATTTGAGAAGCTTCAAGAAGAGTTTATAATCATTGAATAAGTCAAGATGCACATGTGATTCAAGGAGATTTAATGATTTGGGTAAATTTTGTTGAGTATGAAATTTTTTAATAATTCCATCCAAACCACATTTTGGGGAAACAATAAAAGGAAAAGTAATTTGTACTTTCATCCGACATAAGTACTATTCATGAAAGGAAGATAGAAGGTGGAGTACTGAATAATTATATAGAGAAGAAGTTTTTGGACTTTATTTTCTTGAAAAAGTTTTCCAAACATAAGAAACATAGGAGAAGAGACAAGATCATATTTAGTTGGTCATCATATTGGTCTGAATCATCCAAATCAGAAAATACTATTGGGTTTTCTAGATTAAATAAGAGGTTGTTCAGAATTGTCTCAATAATATTCTAATAGAGATATATATTTTCTTTATTGAACAGTTAGACTGGGAAAATTAGACTGGGAAATCAGACTGAGTTTTATTAAAAAGTCTATAAAATTTCTTACCAGCTTATGGGTAAGAAAGTCATGATTTTTTTAAAGATCATATTTTGAATGTTGGTCAAGAAGCATCATAACATGTCTGTATCAAAAAAATTCTTATTTCATTTTGTACTACTTGAATCACATGCACTGCTATATTGATCATAGTGTTATATTAGTGTAAGGGAATATCCTACTCATTGTATTCCACAGAAAAGGATTGTTTTCTAGTGTATTGTATGGTATTAGATCATTTCCAAACCATACCAAGGACATAGATACTCTTATTGAGTAGTGAACCTTGTAAATTATTATGTTCCTATGGATATGTGTTTGAATTTTTTGTGCAAGGAGAAGAATATTTAATAGGTGAAAAGGTGTTTTATTAAGTAAGGAAACATAAAAGTAAAATATATCACTGATTCACCCCCTATCAGTGATACAACTATCTTGACTGGGAAATTAAAATTGGGATAGAGACATGGTTACCTTTATTTATTCTTTATTGATGTTTTAAAGATATGTTTATGGAGAAATTGAATTGTTTCAATAGTAAAGGTATTCTGGTCTTAGATGGTAAGAATCATCATATTTGGAAAGATATAATATTTTCCTATCTCATGTCTCTTAGATATGATGTTCTTGAAGCTACAATAGATGGTTTTCCTCCTATTACTAATAAATTTCCTCTTACATTTGTTGATAAAAAGAATATTGGGAATGATGGAAGATCTAATAATCCTTTACTTTCATCACTTTATAAAATTGAATTTTTATGGGTGAAGGGTGTTTCTACAACCAAAGGTATATGGGATAAGTTGAGAAACATATACAGAGGAAATAAAAAAGTGAAGAAATAAAATTTACAAATTTGGAGGCTAAAGTATGCATATCTCAAGATGATTGAATACGAATCGGTTGGTGAATTCTTTACTAAGGTGAATAACATTGTAATTACTATTAAATTTATTGGTGAAAAGTTAGAATATTATAATGTTATTAAAATGATCTTGAGAATCCTTCCCAGCATATTTAATGATAAAGTTTCTTAATTAGAGTATAGAAATGAAAATGTTAATTGAGAAATTTCTTTCATGTATTCCAAGAAATACAAGTCAAAGAATATACTTACATAATAATAAGTTGGTGGTTATGATTCCGAAAATGAGGTATGTAAAAATATTGATGATATTTTATCCTTTTTTTCTAAAAATGCGAGAAAAGGTTCAAGTAAATTTAAAGGGAAACTTAACTTTAAATTCTCTTAATGTGGAGTCATTAGAAAATTTTTAGATAATTTTTGTTGAATTAAGAAATAAGTGGATAGTGATGATGAAGAAATAAGTCCAAGAAGATCATGGAAGAAATAGGGTGATAAGAAAATATTTTTACAAGAGGGAAAGATAAAAAGTTCTTCAAATCCAAAATTAGATGTTTCTTACCTAAGATGACGAAGAAGAAGACAATGATATTGAATCCAAAAAAATTATCTGATCATATTAGTGAGAATACTTTCATTGAAACAATTAATAATGGATATTTTAGAAGTAGAAGTTCTAAAAAAGAAGTAGCTGGATTATAATTTCATCTTAAAGAAGAATTAAAATAATTACTAACAATGATTGGATGTAAAGAGAAATAAATTTGGAAGTTTAAAAATAAAATCTCCTAAACAAACAATAATATATGTTTTCTAATTATGAAGTTAACATGGAAAAATAAATTGATGATTTGAAGAAATATCTTAAGTGAGAAGAGAATTGTAATGAACATCTGGAAGTAAATTTTAAGGAAAACTAATAAGTACTAGAACTTTTCCAAAAAAACATTCTAAAGTTGAATGGAGGAGTAAAAGATTCAAAAAATCTATCTATGAAGTTGGTTAACTTTATCATGAATAGAAACTTGATAAGAATCAAAAAAAGTTACCTTAAAAGGTTGATAAGAAAGCTAAAATTGTTTTCAAGAATAAGAATAGTGGGAAAGTTATGTATGTGGCCAAGACCAACAAATTTGAGAATTCAAAAATTCCTAAAAATGTATGAGTCTAAAAAATTCTATTAATTATGGTTATAATAAATCTAAAAATAAAACTGTGTTGAATAAGAATATTCTGATTGAAAACAAAAAATGTTCGTGGTCAAAAAGTTTATATAATTGTTGAGAAGCATGTTCAAAACTATAGTCCGTATGGATGTTTCATATGAAAATATTATTTCTATGTATACTACTGGTATTATTGATTATTCAAAAAAAAAATATGTGTTAGTTTTACAAAAATCCTCAATACTATTCCACAAATTACATATGGAAACTTTTGAGGTGGAGTCAATCTTCTGAAAGGAAAAAGT
This sequence comes from Viscum album, assembly GCA_963277665.1. Lineage (NCBI taxonomy): Eukaryota > Viridiplantae > Streptophyta > Magnoliopsida > Santalales > Viscaceae > Viscum > Viscum album. The sequence continues at coordinate 1,942,580,182 of OY728133.1, read as the reverse complement.
CTGAGAAGGGTGTTCAGAAGAAATATGAGAAAGATGGTGTAAAAATTGAAAATAAGTTCCAACCCAAGGAAACTATTTGTGAAATGTGTGACTAACTTGGAAATCATTCAAAGTTTTTTATTTTTTATTACTAGCACAACAAAAATTTGTTAACAATTCTCAGTTGCTGGAGATGAATAAAGAAAAATTTCTTTTTTGTAGAAACTACCCTGAAAGCTATAAAAGGATAATGACCGTAGATTATTGATAGTGGGTTTTCTTCTCATATGAAAGGATATTTAAAGTTGTTGCAGAATGGAAAGACTTTAAATAAGAAATAGTGACATTTGACAATGATGAATCTTAGAGAATCAAAGGTGTTGGATCATCCATCATTGCAAATGAAATGTTGAAATACATGAATGATATGTATGTTTATGGACTAAAACACAACATGCTATGTGTTTCAAAAAAAATTGACGAAGAAAATAAATTCATTTTTAAATAAGATAATTTTTTTAAAAGTGAGAAATATGAAAAGATTATATCAAGAGGCCAATGTAAAAAATTAAACTCATTTCAAGCTAGTGAAATAAAAAACTCTTGTTAACTAGGAATAGTGTAAGAGAATCAATTTTCAAATAAAAGGCTAGTACACATGTGTTATAGAAACATGAGAAAGTTATAAAAGAGATAAAGTGTCTGTAGAATTCATTATTTTCAATGAAGAAGATATTCAAGCAACACTATTTTTCATAAGGGGAAAATTACAAACTCAGTGTATAAGAAAGATGAGATTTTTTCAAAACAACCCCTAGAAAATATTCATTCTGATATCTATCCGATAATGAGAAAAAAATCATCAAATTAATATAAGTACTTAATCACATTCATTTATGACTTTACTGACATTACTTTTGTTATGTATATGAAATATAGGTCAGATACTCTAAAAAATGTTTAAAAATTTGAGGAGGAAAGCTGAGAAGGAATGTGATTATTCAGTGAAGAAGTTGAGAATTGATAATGGTAGTGAGTATAAGAAATAATAATTTGAAAGTTATCTTAAGAAGCATGGAATTTAGTATGTGTATAGTTCCCCATACAATATTAAAAAAATGGGGGTTCGGAAAGGAATAATAGAAGTCTCATGGAAATAGGGAGAACTATGTTACTTGAACATGGTATTTCTCATTATTATTTGAGGTAATCCATGAGTACTGCTATATATATTCAAAACTGATGTTTTTATAGGCCAAGTTCAGATATGGATCTATAAAAAATGTTTTATGATAAAACTAATAGTTTGAAGCACTTAATAGTTTTGGGGGGTCCTTAAATTATAAATAAGAAAGGTGGAAACATTGGAAAGTTTTAGAAGAAAGGTGAATATAGAAAATTTCTTGGATATTCTCTAGAAGGAAGAGGATATAGGTTTTTTAGCAATGAAACAAAAATTATTGTTAACTCTATTGGTGTAAATGTTATTTAAAAACCTATGGAGTATAAACAAGATTTTGAAGATAAGGAAGTTGAACAGGATAAGGAATGTTTTTTTATCATTTGTGATAAGTATAAAGACAATTTTAATCATAATCAAGAAGAATAATTAGACTCAGTTATTTCTAGTGATGAGGAAGAAACTCAAAAATCTCATCCCAGGAAAAGGAATAAAGTAGAAACTTAGAACATTATTGGTGATCAACATCAAAAGGTTCAAATAAGAAGAACAAAAAATGCTATTACACACAATTGTTTGTATTCGAAAGTTGAGCCAAATGATGTGAATGAAACTTTTGAGTATCTGTAATGGGTTAATTCCATGAATTAGGAGAAGGATTGTATAGAAAATAATGATACATGGGAACTCATACCTAAACCAAATAAGAAAAATGTTATTTGTACAAACTGGATTTTTGGAATAAGGTGAATGAATAAGTTGAAGTGATAAAAAACAAGGAAAGATTAGTGTGAAAAGGTTACTCTCAAATTTAAGGTGTTTATTTTGATGAAAAATTGATATGGTGGAAAGGTTATAAATAATTATAATTTTTCTTGATACTGATGCACAATGAAGTTATAATTTTTTTGAAATGGATGTAAATTCAACATTTCTGAATGGGGATCTTGATGAAGAAGTTTACATTGAACAACCATGTGTCTTTATTATTGGGAAAGATGAAGTGTATTCTAAAGAAGTCCATGTATGAGATAAAAACACCACTTAGGGAATGGATTTCCAAATTGGATACTTTCTTAAGGTAGATGATTTTTGAGAAAGGAAGATTTGATAGAAATCTTTACATCAAAGAAAGTCACGAGTTTTCCCTCATTGTAAATGCTTATGTTGATGAAATTATATTTTGTGAAAGTGATGAAAGATCTTGAGAAGTATTTTATAAAGTGATGAAAATGTTTTTTTATATGTCTATTCTAAGAGAAATAAAATAATTTCATGGGTTAGAAATTTTTAAAAATATGAAATACAATTTTCTTTCTCAAGAAAAGTGTGATAAGGAAATTTGTGATAAGTTCAACATGAAAAATTTAAAAACCAGTTTCCACACTGATTTTAGTTGGAACCAAGTTTTCTAAATATGGAGAAGGAAAGGAAGTTGATCAGATAGAGTTTCAAAAGTTTATAAGATGTTTTTTTATTTGAATTCCTCAAGAACCGAAATTGTTTATGTTGTTACCTTATGTGAAGTATTTCAGAGTTCTCCAAAAGAATCACATTTACATGATGGAAAAATAATCTTCAAATACATTGGAGGAACAAAAAATTTCATAATCAGGTATGATAGCTTAGAAAGTATTGAATTGTTTAGGTATTTAGATGATGATTAGTAGTAAATGTTAATGATAGAAGATCTACATCTGGTGGAGTTTTAATTTTGGGGAAAATTTAGGTTATTTGGCATAAAAGAAATAAAATTTAGTAACTCTTATTACAAATGAAGCTTAGTATGTTGCTGCTACTCAATCTTCTAACCAAATTAATTGGATTAAGACTTGATTAGAATAATTTCTTGTTGAAGTGAAGTTACCATTTCTCTTGGGTGTGATAATCAAAGTGAAATAAATCTCACCAAGAATCCGATACAACATTCTCATTCAAAACATATTGATATAAAATATCATTTCGCAAAGATAATGTGTATAAGAATTAATTGAAGCTGGAATATGTTCCCACATCGAAATAAGTTGCTAAAGTTTTCAAAAAAACTTTATTGAAGGAAACATTTTCTAAATTGATTTTGAACATGGACATACAATATCTTTATCATCAAGGTTGAGGTATGTGTTCTTGTCCCCTATCTCATATTAACTTTGTATAGTGTTGTCAAGGGGGATAATGTTTTCACAAATCTATCCTTATAGAATAATGCATAAAGGGGGAGTTATGGGTAAGCTGTGAATTCAACATGAAATTGTGTGAACTATTCTAACTATTTTTTGGAGTAATTTTAGGAAACAAAATTTTTGTATTCAAGGGAAGTTGAAAAGATGAGGAGGAAAAGAAGATGATTTCTCATGGATCATAACTTTTTGAAAAAATGATTTTTTTCAATAATTCTTATTTCATACAATGGGTTATCTCACTCAGGAGTTGTTAGTGTGTTTATTTTTGAGTTTCATTTTGACAATTGAAACATAATTTAGAATGACATATTTTTTTCAATATTAAAATTATATTTACTATTTTAGTTATTATGAGATATTTTTATGTTTTAGTTATGTCATATCATTTGATTTTTTTGTTATTTATGATGGTGTATTACTATGATAAAAATAGGGTATAGTCTACCCATGATCTATATTAGACCCCCAATGCTAGTCAAAAAAACTTTGGCATATGGAGAGGTGTGATTGAGGTCATGTGATCGACCGGCTCGGGGCACCAATGAGCGATACTTGGGTTGGGAAGTTACATGCCTCCACTAAACACCAAGAGCATATAACACCAAGCTCGATTCCATCCTTCTGACACTAGAGTTTCATAAGATAAACTCTAATCATGATATATACACTCATCTTAATGGAATATATCATATGATCATTGAGGTGTATATATATTAATTTATCATCACCATCACTAATTTCAATGACATCAACATGTTCAAGTTTGAGATGAAGAATCTCTTTTGGATGAGTGACTTGGAATTTATCTCCAACTACCTCAGTATCAAAGTAAACTAAGGGTCAAGTGGAATTTCCCTATTTCAATACATCTACAAGGATAAGCTATTGTGGAAGAGATACATGGGAGAGTACAACCCTTATCAAGATAAAATCAGGGTCCTCTTGATGCCGATAAAGTTTAGCACCTACCCATGTCGATGTCGCTCAGTACCTGAACATAATCAGTAGCTTCAGGTACCTAGTGCATACACAGTCATACATTACCTAGGTAGTAGGATACATAATCCAGTTCATGGAGGAACCACAAAAACATCATGTAGCCAAATTCAATCACCTATTATGCGACATCATTGAGACACACAACTTCAACGTCCACTTTGCAAGGAAGGTAAAAATTAGGTCGATCCTATTAGGCTTCAGCAATAGCGACACGACCGGTGATTTTGATGACTATAAGAGCACCAATAGGGTGTTATTATCCCATACAGATAATCCCATAACCTAAAAATCACCTAAAAAGGTAGTGGCTTTATCTTCATGTGATGTGTCGTAAATTGTTATGAAAACTATAGAATGCTAGGGAATTTTTTTGGCTCAGTTTTGAGAAAAATGTCTCTCCTTTGACCACAACAAGACAATGGTAAAAGTAGACAATAGGTCTAACATTACCTTAAATAATAAATTCTTCATCCATTATCAGAGAAACCACATAGACACTCGATTCCATTTCATGTAGGAGTGTGCTGATGGAGGAAAAATCATTCTTGATCCCACTCGCACTGAGGAGCAGCTTACTGACACTCATAAAGTCACTTGGGTGCATGAAATTTTAGGAGTTTCATATGAAGAGTGGCGTCATTGAGATCTTTTGAATGTAGCTAAAATTAGGGTGGGGGTGATATTTTCAACTTATGGTGATTAATTGCACCACTATTTCATCCTTCCCCCCTTAATTTTCCTCATTTTTAAGGCCCAATATGATTTGACCTCATTAAGGCTATCACATGGATTTTAATTTTTTTTGAATACATATTTTTTTGTTCATATAAATAAATGAAAACCCCATCAGAAAATCATCTCAGTTGGTGGTGCACAAAAACATCTCTTATGTTCTTGCTTTTTTCCTTCATCCTTTGAATGCATTTGTTTATATTTGTGGGTTTTGATTAGTTAATAATTTCTAACAATTATTGAAGATTTATCCTATTAAAAATACTCAAATGATGACTCTTTGTCCCCCAATAACTACTATTATCACAACCATCCAAACTCTCTAGATCTTACATCTAAACATTGATTTCAATGTAACATTGTGTGTCATTCTCACACACCATAATGTTTCCCTAAAATGTTTAATGAGGCTCAAAATTTGATATATATCTGAATATTACTATTAGTATATTCTCTTTACCATCAATTCCTCTTGATTAAATTATTCTTCTTCACATGTTCCTGATATTTATTTTCATTATGAAATTCAATATTTACTTCCTCATCAGTTTCCCTATCCTAGATCAGTTATCCTAAAAACTAATTTTCCAACCATACCACTAATTAGATGTGGGATTTTTGTGTTATTGATCGCATTATAGGTAATTTAGGTTTTCTTATAACCTCACTTCCTTATAGTGAGATTATTTCTATTATAGTCACTAACGGATCCACCATTCCTTGTGTGAGGTTTAAAACATTTTCCTTGGACTCTCATATTGCATTGTTATTTATGACTCATATACCTCATTACCCCATAACATTATTTTCTATAAATAAAATATCTCATGAGGTGAATTATATTATGATTTTCTCATCATTTCATGTTGTTTCATATGATCCTTTAATGAATAAGGATCTTAGTAGAGGTAATTTTCATAGTGGTGTCTACTTGTTTGATGCAATGATGTCTATTGTCTATCCTTCCATTTTGACCATAGCTATGGAATTCCATTTTCTCCATAACTATCCACTTGTAGAGGTTTTAAAAGAGCTTTAAAAAAACCTCAACCCACACATTTATTTCCATTTCAAATCAAATTAGTTGTCCAAGCACCATGGAAGATTTTATATTCCTATGGTAATATATTATGTGACTAAAACTTTTGAGTTTGTTCATTGTGATATGTGGGGTCCCGGTGAGATTCCAAGACATTTAGTATATTATTATTATGTTTCATTTATTGATTATTTTTCTCTTATGACCTATTTTTACCTTTTTCAAGATCTTTCTGGACTATTTAAACTTTTAAAATCATTTTATCATGAAATTTATTATCAAGAACAAATAATGGTCACTAGTATTTGTTTTTTTCATTTTGGTTTCTCCATAAAAAACATTATGTCACTCATATGATGTCCTGCTTTTATATTTCTCAGTTCAATGGTGTGATTCAATATAAGAATTATCATATACAGGAGACTGTTTGGGATATACAGTTTTATATATATCCCCCCTTTAGTTTCAGGGTTCCGTAATTCTTAGGACCATCTATCTCATTAATCACTTTCTATCCTCAATTATTCCGGAGAAGAGTCCCCTTTTTTTACTATTTCCATGCCTCTTTTATTTTCTTCTCCCATTTTTTGTTGTCTCTATTTTATTTAGGACACATGGCCTAATAGGTATAATTTTTTTCAATGAGTTATTTACTATATATTTCTATAATAATCTCATACACAACGAGGTTATCTTTGTTTCTATCCCATCTTGGAGTGACATGTCATATCAGATAAAAATTTCTTTATTGAAAGATATCAATTTTCCTAAACTTTTAAACCTTATTAAATCTTACTTTTACCATCTACTCACTCCTACTATATCTTCTCATATCTAATGATAGTCTCTTTGCTAGTTTATATTGTTTTCATTCATCGACCATGCCCTTCACATTGACTAAGGATGCACTCCCTCAAATTTTCATGTTTCTCCCAAGAAAACCACAAATGAATTTCCCATTACCAAGAGAAATATTCATTCTTGTAAATCTCTTCATATGAAGCATACCTACAAAAAAATTGATAATAGGAAACACTTAGCTTTTTTACTTTTGAGACTATATTTGGTCTTCATGTGTTTTTTGAGATGAGGTCTCATCCTGACTGACTCAAATTAATATAGGATGAATTCTAGGACGTGTAAGATAATAAAACGTGATAACATATATTTATTCAAATAGAAAAAGTTGTATTTTGGTGAAAATAATATCTTTCACCGTCTTAAGGTTTTCCTTGATTCTAAAGTCTATGATAAATATGTATGAATTTAGTTATTCTGACACTTTATTAGTAGTTGTGAAGGTAACCTTTGTTCATTTATTTTTCTCTTTGAATGTTTCCTTGCTTTGTAATTTTCATCATATTGATGACAAAAATGATTTTTTATGAATAGTTCAATATGAAATAATATGTTAGCTTAATTTCCTCTACCTCTGGGGATGAATCCTAAGTTTTCAACATCATTTATCTCTATATAGACTTAGTCCCCTTAGGCTTGGTTCATTATATTCTACTATAAGTTCACTAACTTTTAGTTTTATTATAGGATAAAACACCACTTCATATTTTATCAACAAGCATTTTCTATTTTGATGATATCATTATCACATACAGTGAGTTATGTATGACTGCTTGTCTCAAGTCCAAAATTCGTCAACAAATTCAAACAAAGGGATTGGTGGTACCTAGAAATATTTTATTGACATATAAGTGTCTTTTGATAATAAAATCTTCTTTCTATCCCATCCAAAATAACTATTCGATCACTTATAGAAGACTGAGTTATCTCTAGAAATTGCCACTAAAAAACCTATTGAAACTGAGGAAAAGTTACATTATGATGATAATGCATCATACTCTTTTATTGAGTGATATCAATTTTTTCTTGGGAAACTCAATTACCAGATAATGAATTTTTCTGATATTAATTATGTTGTCAACAACATTTGTCAATTTATGAATAACCCTATGAATTCATAGTGGGAATCCTCAATGATTGATATTTTTTTGGTCCAAACAACTCATTTAAAAAGTTATATTTTTTACATTAATGGATTGTGTTTATATTTGGTGTGATAATCAGGTATCTATAAAAATCACATCAATTTTTATTTTCATAAGGAAACAAACACGTTGAGGTAGATTGTTACTTAATTTGACATCACTTCGAGTAAATTTTTTTTCCTTCAGCTTCATTCCCACTAAAAATTATCTTACTAACATTTTTATCAAAGGAATTAATAGATATAGAGTGATGTTTAGTTTCATCAAGCTAGGGATGTACTTTATATACAACACAAATTGAATAATTTATACAAACTATTTCTTTTTATTTTTTATGGGAATCATGTATCCCATGTTAGTTATGTATGATATTGATTGGAAGCATGGGACCTAGTCAAATCATACCTAGTCCAAGATTCATGTATTAGAGTCTCATCTTAAATTTCTTCTATTATGTATCATTAATATCTACCTATAAATAAACTCCATTTCCTCTTATCACTATATGAGATATCACTTTACACAATTCAGGAATCATGTTAGATATCTGAGATTGACATTTTCTATCATTTCATTATATGAATAATTTTTTTTGAAACTTTTTATATAAAATATTTATCATATTATGTTTTGTGTAGACATTCATTAATTATTTTAGACCTATGGAATATAACATGTGATTACACATTTTACATTTTCAAACATAAAGAACATAATTCATGGTGATACATGGAAAGTAATACTCATTTATTTTAAATACATGAAACTATAAATCATGAATATATGTTTCTTGCTTAACAGGAAGTCCATGTTGATGTATTATCATCAAAGAGTATGGATAAAGTGATAGAATATAATAAATAGAGTGGTAGAATCATCAATTTTCTAACCACCCAATGTTAACTCCATTATTCAGTCAATTTTCAATGATTAGATGTATATCAGTAGTTTTATATTTAATTATACTATTTTTATGTATAAATTGGTCAACTAAACACCAAAATTTTATTTGGAATCTATAACTTAGTTAACATTTTATATTTACATTTTTTTGATTTATTTTAAATATTTTAACACATTAAGGTAATTGTTTTTCTATGATGGTTCATAAATTTTTTTTTCTTCTAGCCAGATATATTATGAAGTTATAGGCTAAAAAATTGATTTGTAAATAGTTATTGAGAGCCTTGGAAACCTATCATGACAACTGTATGTTTAACTTTAATTTTCATTAAATTTTTTTACCAATCTATAATTTGTTTGCACATAAACCCCTAGATGACCTATGTACAATCCATACCCTTCCCAGTGTATCCCATTCCCCACTAGGATGTTGACCGAATAAAAGGTATCAGAAGAATCTTGCAGAGCCAAATGGGGTAAAATTTCTCATCACACTCTATTAGGGGCTATCACATGGTTAAATTAGATGATGTGTAATTACAATGAAAATACACAACCAGTGGGAATCGAACACCCAACCACATAGCCCGAAGCCCTAACCCTGACCACTAGACCATACCCCCATGGGAAAAAAATTGTGAAAACAATAGCCCCAAATTATTTAACATTCATATTTTTTTGTGTATTAAGAAAGAAAACATGCTAACTTTATCTTTTTTTCCTTAACCATATATTCGTTGAAAAATGTAAAAATTCAAACTGGTAAAAATGAAAAAAAAACATCCAATGAGTGGTTAGAATACACCAATTTTTTTAATATAACTTTGAGGAGATAATTCATAAACATATTCATAATTTTGGGACTGTAATATTTTGATAAAAATATATATCATGTTGAGAGTTGTGACATTAAAAATGTACTTGCTTCATTTGTTTCAGTTATTTTTAAGTATTTAGGCACAAAAAGTGTATAATGAAAAAATAAGTGTATATAGAAAAAAAAACATTCAATTTGTGTGCTTTAACTATAATCCTACATTCATGTAAGGAAAAAAATTAATTCTATGATAAATATTAAATGATTGAAGATATAATTGGTGAACAATAAAAGGATTTTAACTTTTAATTGTGATTTAATTACATAATGTTTAAATTATAATAAATTCCAAATAAAATTATATGAATCCAATGAAAGAAACTAAACTCAATTTATTACAATGAATAAAAAATTAAAAATGATTTACTTAAATTAAGGTGTAATTTAATAAATATATAAAAGGTGTAGAAGAATAGACTTAGGAATCTTTACCTCTTATGTGAGGATGAGTTGTCTTATTTATAGAAGAATAGACAACCATGAGATAGTATAATATTTGAAATTAAAAATATAAAATAAAATATTAACCCAGTAAAACAATTGTCTAGTCAACTCATTTATTAAATATCTAATATTCTGACACCCCCTCAAGTTTGGTTTACCTAGAATTGATGCATAATGAAAGGAAGAGAAGTAAATTATAATAATCCCCCTCAATATGTGCATACCTAATTTAACCATATATATACATAAATAAAATAAATAAGAATATATATATGAGTATGCTTGGATTCATCCTCTTCTTTATGAGCTCAACTCATGATAAAAATGATCTATCCGAAGTAGAAAAACTACAGATAAAGAATATGTGGTAACCAATGAACTCCCATGATTATAATGATGAGTGCTGGAATATACCGGATGAAATAGTGAACAATTAGTGGCCTCAAAAAGGCTAGGTGAGGATGTTGATAATGAATAGTGATTGAATATACCGGATGAAATAGTGAACAATGTGATTCCTCAAAATGGTCAGGTTAAATGGAATCCTTTTTGGTGACCCAAAAGGCTGGGTGAAACATCACCCGATTTGTGGATCCAAACAACCATGTGAAATGATGCTTGTCTTATATACCGAAAGTCCATGTTAAATGTCACGTGACTTTTAGTCCCAAAAAAACATGTGGAATTTTGTTTTTCTTCAAACCCAAAAGGGTTGGGTGAAACTTTTCCGGTCTTGCATACCAAAATTGTTTGATCACCAAAAACAAAGAGGACCAATGGAAGTTTAGGCTGTCCAATAAAGATCTAATAATTTTTGAAGAAGTCCAAAAAAAGTGTGGGAATCTTGAAATTGGTTTGGGTAGTGATGAAGAGCATAATGGAGGTCCATGTAGAAAATTATATTTCGTCATTGAACTATATGAGGTGCATGGATGGCCTTGTATCACATTAGAGAGAGAAAACATTCTTTATTTTCTAATTTTAAAGAGGTGGTACTTGGAACATGAAACTACAGAGAAGTTATAGGGATAACTGAGATGGCATACACAAGGAGGAACAACATGATGGAATACAACTAGGGGTGATAGGTTGGAGATGGGGGTAGGTGTAGAAAATATAAGAACATGGCAGAAAAAACTCTATAGAATCATAGTAGGGGCCATTGTAGTAGGATGTGGAGGTGGGAAGGAGGGAGGTTTCACATTGGGAGTGTAGTAGATTATTTTTTATAAAAGTTTTTCTAGAAATTTTTTGAAATAATGTTAGGTTAAAATTATTTTTTACTTCTAATGTGGAAAGGTAGCAGGGGCCCTACCTCCTTTCCTTTTAATTGAAAGGTAGGATAACTAATGTTGTCTTTTCCTCTCATTGGTGCGGATCGATGACATAGAAAAGGTAGCATGGGCAATGCTGCCATTCAACCAAATTAAAGAGAAAGTTGGCTTCTGCGATGCCATCTATCAACTAAATAAAGTTGAAAGGTAGAATCACCCTCCATGACTTTCCCTAAAGAGCCCATACAATGTCACCTACCCCCGCCCTTGCCCACTAAAAATTTCTTTCATTTCTCTATGTGAACTCGCTATCTCTCTACAATTATTCTGGTGGTTCTTTATTTGTGCACAACAGTTTCGGTGTCCTAAAAGGAGTGTCAAATTTTTCGAAGCCTCATATAGAGGTATTTATTTATATATTTTAAAGTTATTTATTTATTTAATTGATCTATTTTTAGTGACTTGAAAATATTTTATTTACTCACTAGTTTAGTTTGTTAGATATAGTTTATATATAATAGTTATTATTAGTAATGATTAAGTATAGTTTAACTAATGAATAATATAGGATTAAAGAATGATTAGATAATAATAATTTACTAATGAATACCATATTAGTAACTAATGAGTAAGGCATAATTAATTATGGATTATGTAATGTTTAACTAATGATTAGATAATGAATAAAGAATGATTGAATAATTATTCAAGAATGATTAACTAATGATTAACAATTGATTAACTAATGACTAAAGAATGATTAACTAATGATTAAAGATTTATTAAATAATAATTGAAGAATTATTAAGTAACGATTAAGTAATGATTAACTAATGATTAAAGAATTATTAACTAATGATTAAAGAAATATTAAGTAATGATCAAGTAATGATTGACTAATGATTAAAGAATGATTAACTAATGATTAATGAATTATTGAAGAATGATTAACTAATGATTAATGTGTGTTTAACTAATGATTAAATAATGATTAACTAAGGCTTAAGAAATGACTAAAGAATGATTAACTATTTTTTTGATTCCAAAATTAAGGGCGAACCAAACATCCTGAAAGCATCAAGTAATGCCTCGTGAAGACGGATCGTGAAGCTCCCAGAGCCCTACGACCGGCACTAAAGAGCTCCTTCATGACCCACTGCGATGAAAGGAGGTAGGATAGCTCTGTGAGCCCCTTTGACGTTTGTGAATTGCCATGAAGCAAGGAGGCGGGATAGATCTGCAGGCCCCTTTGATGTTTGAAACCCACTACGAAGAAAGGATGCGGTACAGCTCTATGGGCCCCTTTGATGTTTGTGACCCGCCACGAAGACCTACCATGAAGCAAGGGGGTGGGACAGCTCTGTGAGCCCCTTTTATGTTCGCGACCCCCCATGAAGACCCACTGCGAAGCAAGGAGGCGAGACAGCTCTGAGATCCCCTTTGACATTCGCGACCCGCCGCGAAGACCCGCCGCGAAGCAAGGAGGTGAGACAGCTCCACAAGCCCCTTTGACATTCACGACCTGTCATGAAGCAAGGAGGCAGGACATCTCCACAATCCCCTTTGACATTCGTGGCCCACCATGAAGTAAGGAGGCAGGACAGCTCTGTGAGCCCCTTTGACATTCGCGACCCACCGTGAAAACCCGCCATGAAGTAAGGAGGTGGGATAGCTCCACGAGCCCATTTGACATTCATGACCTTCCATGAAGCAAATTTCTTCTTCGCGCTGAGCAAAACCTACTTTGTGGTGCCTCTTTCCTATAAATACTCGGATCCCCTCAAGCCTGGTGGACGAAATCTACGACCTTTCAGCTTCCAAGATCTCGAATCATGAAGCACTTCATGCTCTGTAAACCATGAGTTCCTCAAGGTACTTTTTCTCCGCAAAGTACCTCCCTCTTGGCCTTAATTGAGCCCCTCTTCCAAGAGGGATTCCTTTCGCGAAGCCTATGGGTCTTCGCAGAGGAAGTAGATCCCCAAGGGGACTCGGGTCTTTGAAGATCACTTACGCTTCGCGAAGCACCCTCCATACACATGTAACCCATGTTCCAAGGCTGGATCACTGTGCATCACGAAGCACATTGCTTCACAATACTATTCTTTTCAAGGCACCCTTGCTTCACGAGGCATTACTTCATGAATCCGTTTCAACTTTGCGAAGATCCTCCCATATGCACCTAAGCCCTATCCCTAGCCTAGGAGACAACACTTCGTGAAGAACATCTATTTGCGGAGTCCCTCGACATCATGGGGCACTAGAGCTTCACAAAGCTTCTACTTGTGACCCCCTTTTCTCTACAACTCCTTTTCCCATGCAACCCCTTAGGTTTTCACAGAGCAATTTCAAAGTCCCTTGGATGATACTTCCTATTGCTTTGCATCACCTCATGCTTCTCCGAATAGGCATGCTAATGGCTATTTCTTCTTCCCATAGCCATGCTAATGTGGACCCCCCAATGGTTCGCTCCATAACACCCCCCTCAACACGGCGTTTCCTATCCCTTCACTTCCCCAAGGTGTAGCGGGTGATGGTTATGTAAGTCCTAGGGGTACAGAGCACATCTACATTCATCCGAGCTACATGAAATTAAACTTCCAAGCGCTATCGTCCTCAGCACATGACGTTAAACTGTGACCTCACCTCATGCCTCACACGCGAGGAAAGGTCAACCACCACGGTGTAAGCCCCTAACTTTTCTTGTTGGAGGAAGCATCCTTTCCCCTCCTTTCATCAGTGCCAAATCCCTCTCCCGCTGGCCTTTGTCGCCACCGGGCCTCCATCCTGGAGTAAGTTCCAACCTCTTCGGGCTTCTAACCATGCATAAGACCTTGTTTTTTCTTTGGGCCACCAACCACACGTGAGCCCCAGTCCACATCCCATGGACGCACCTTTCACTACGTGATCGTCAGGTCTTTTCAATCTCTTGTTTCTCACACCAAGAATGACTCATGTGGGCTTAGAGAAAGCATTGACCATGAAATACACCTTGGGAATCCTAGAGTGTAAGCCCCAAACCCCATAAGAACTATGAGGTCTTTGATCCTTACCAAGGTAGGGTACGTAAGAAGCCTCCCTGAGGTTCAAGCCCAACAACCGGTCATTCTGACCCCATTCACATTGGTTCACCAACACCTTGGGAAAACTAGATGAACTATGAGGTCTTTGATCCTTGACAAGTTAGGGTATGTAGGAAGCCTCTCTAAGGTTCAATTCCAACAACCGATCATTCTGACCCTATTCAAGTCAGTTCACCAACACCTTGGGCAGCCTAGAGAGTAAGCTCCACACCCAATATGAACTACATGGTCTTTGATCCTTGCCAAGGAAAGGTACGTAGGAAGCCTCCCTGAGGTTTAAGCCCAACAACCAGTTGTTCTGACACATTCACATTGGTTCAACAACACCTTGAGCAGCCTAGAGTGTAAGCCCCATACACCATATGAACTATGTAGTCTTTGATCCTTGCCAAGGTGAGGTACGTAGGAAGCCTCCTTGAGTTTCAATCCCAAAAATAATTCTCTCTGAACCCCTTCACATCAGTTCCCACCATAAGAACTATGCAGGTTTGATCCTTGTCTCATAGAAAAGGTATGTAGGAAGCCTTATTGAGGTTCGACCCCATCCAGTGGTAAGCTGTTGTGACCCAATTCAGTAGTAAGTCGTTGACATACCTATCCAGCAGTAGGCCGTTGTGACCCCATCCAGTGGTAAGCCATTAAAATCCCCAGTCGGCGATAAGTCGTCATCATATGAACTATGTAGAATTTTATTCCCTGCCATAGGGATATATAGGAAGCTTATTCAAGGCTCAATACCAAAATCATCGTCATCCTCATGGAGTTTCCACCCCATTCAATATCCACTTCACTCAACAATCCATTATCCGTCCTAATTCTTACATGGGCCTCCACATCCCGGTGGGGTCATGCCACCTCATTCTCCATTCCCCTTAACAACAAGCAGGAAGCTAACCACACATTATCCCCAACATCAGTGTTCCCTCTAGAGGTTTAACCCATCCGATCCACTCTAATTAGTGTTCTAATCAGTTTGATCCATCTCCACTGGAAGTTAAACCGGTGACATACCCTATGTCAAACACGGGAAGCTGAGGAAAACCTCAGATACATGCCTATGGCATATGATTCCTCACATTCGATGTGGGAGGCCTCGGGCTTCCGTTCCCTTAAGAAGCCATATAATAAGGGGAAGAAACCCAGACGCACCAGTGTTACAGTGTCCAGAAACACCAGTGATGTCCAACATGACTACTCCCCTGACCGAAGGTTGCTGCCCTGACTGGACCCTTTGGAATGTCCCGATAAAAGCAGTGTAATTAACTATTTTCCATGAAGATATGTCGCTAGGAAGAGTTTCATGAACAAAATATTAAATCTATAAGGGAGACCCGGACTAGGTGATGATTTCTGAGGAGGAATCCACGGAAGGAAGAACCGACATCCCATCATCCCATTTTGATCAAGGAGAAAAATCCCTGAACAAGGAACACATGCCACCCACCTTTGGAAAGCAGGAATGTGGGGCAACAAACAGCACCGCCGTCCCCCAAACGAGATAGACACGTGTGCCCTATTAGAATCATTGGAAACAAAAATGGTAAACCCGACGTGAATGTATTCTCCTCAATATTGAGATAAGTTGCGTTCGAGGCATCAATGGACTAGCGTGTCACCGGATCCAGTTATCTGGTGTTGGGTCCCATCAAGCATATAGTGGGCCTGGCGTGAAACTCACCAGAATTTGGGGCAGTAAAACGTTGTCAATCCCATTCTGTGATGTTTTCAGCGTGGAACCCGTTTACTAGTCATGGAATATGGGAATGCGCTGGGGAATTGGTTGAAGATTCTTTTTTCTTTCAGCACTGACGAGTTAATCTACCTACTCCTCAAGGAATCAAGTTGCTGCACCCGGAATGCGATCACTGCCTGCCCACCGATGCAGGGGAAGCGGTAGTGCCAACATGGTAGTCCCTCATGGATCCGCCTCTTCTTCAACAGCCTATACACCCATGTCCATGGGGGGGCCCACGCCCCATCTCCCCGCCCGAGGTTATTCAGCATAGGGTAATCAACCACCTCGTGCACTGTTACGAGGAGGTGGGGATCATCCCAACGAGGGATATGGCCCACATGGATTTGGAGGCATCTGTGCCTCATCATCAATGCCACCCCCGAGGGCTGCACAAGGATCCACTGCTCCCCATACCGACATATAACTATTTTGGGAGCCTCTCCCTAGAAGGCTTCGATGACTCCCTTCCCTACACCGACGAGGTAGGTGATGTCTGGGCTAGCCCAGTCAGAGTCGCATTCTAGGGGCTCCCAGTGAGGGATCCCACTCAGCCACGTTAGCGCCACCACCCGGTCTTACTAGATGAGGAGCAGGTAATCCACATGCCTACACCACCAGCTTTGGTCCATTCGACCCAGCTCCAGCGTTAGGAGCAAGCCCAAGAGGATGCCCGCCAACGAGCGTCAATGTCAGTAACTACTATGGCATGAGCCACTGACTACGCATATCACCAGTTCCATGTATACACAAAGTACGGGAAATTATATGCCCAACCTAGATCGAGGCCCCAACTGCACCACAAGAAGGTTGTGTTGACTCTCTTGGTTGCTGACATAGGCAGCGACCGCCGTAGACTAACCCGCATTGATTCCACCCAGTACAGAGGTCCTCCCAGTATTGCTACCATAAAGAGCATGGGCCTTACACACTTCGAGGCATGGCATGGAGGGTCAACCCATGCCACCTTCAATCCAAATGAGGGTCTTCCCCATGGTGTTGACGCTCTGTACGGAAGCCTCTCCCATACCCACTACACCAGGTATGTAGTCATTCCTCCTACCCCTGATTGTAGATATGGGGGCGTCACACATCTGGTCTCTCTTCAACCTAGGAATCCTCCCCACATTCTCTTAGTAGATGGAAAAATCCCTCCTCTCCTCAGAAAATAGAGGGGTGAAGGCCAGTCTCACCTCACTGTCTTTCAGCATGGAGGTCCTACCCGTTTTCAGCTAGACCGGTACAAGGACCCTCCTCATACTGAGGTCACCAGAGGAAACAAGAACAGAGGTCCTCCCCATGTTCCTGCAAAATCCAGTAGAGGTCTAACCCACTCCAATGATACCCATGGAGGTCCTCCCCATGTCCCCTTTGACATCTGTCCTGGTGCTCCTTGCACCCCGACTTACTCAGGCGGAAGCCCTCTCCGCCCCAGCACCAGTGCGGCCGAAGGACCTCCTGTCAGAAATCTGCCATGTCCTGAAAATCTACCCATGGGCAGGAAGGCGGGTCTTCACTGCCACAAGAAGAAATATGGGAAGGTCTGGACAGAGATTAATCCAGTATACTTCTTAGACTCTGAAGTAGAGTATGAATTAGCGCAGGAACCTTCCCCCCGCTCATATGAGTCAAGGGTCGGGGAAGGAACGAGGCGCATCAGCCTAGTACTCCTGAAATGTGTGGTCCATCGGATTCCTACCTCCCTCTGTAGGTATATCTAGGAGGAT
This sequence comes from Viscum album, assembly GCA_963277665.1. NCBI lineage: Eukaryota > Viridiplantae > Streptophyta > Magnoliopsida > Santalales > Viscaceae > Viscum > Viscum album. The sequence goes on along the minus strand of OY728133.1, from coordinate 1,942,562,030 downwards.
AAAAGTCTGGAAACCCTGTAGGTCATGGTTGTGCAATCACCACCGTCATCACCAGAAGCGCTCTCTACCTCGACAAGAGATCACATAGAGCTATTTTGTTGACAAATAGTGGGAAAAAGCATCGTGGCCTATCGCTAGTATCCCTAGCCACTGAGCCAGAAAATTCGGTCGTCATCCTGTCTTATTGCGATGTAGCGGCCAGGTCTCTACACTCTTCGGAGGACAACCTATTATTTGGAGGCTAGTAAGCTCGCTCGCCGTACTCTCCACCGGCCAGCCTGCCGCCCCAGCAGTCTGCCTCAGTGCTGCTGCCAGTTCCTCAGCTGCCTCTGGTTGACGAGTTGGGTAATGATGGGATAGAACATGACTTTGAGCTGAGGAGGTTATGTAACATCCTCACATCGGACCACTTACCCGAGATGTTCTGGCCCATGGAAGCACCAAATTTATCTGCGCCAGAATCCCTCACCCCAGGGGAAATTGAGTGTTTCCACCAAACCTTTTGGGTGACACACTTTCAACTTCGTCATCTGTCAGTGGTTTATCCTAGGATCAAAACACATTTTGAAGGCATTGGAGAGCAATGTCATCTTGTCGATTTGGCCGAACTTCCTGTGGCTCAGTGCCCTGAGTCACCAGGCCGTCGTAAGGCCCTCCAACAGCAATGCATTCAGATTTTTAAGGTAATCCGCAAGGTTATCAATGAGGCTTCCCCCCATGTGAAAATCCGTGGCTGGGGGAAGTATGTTGCCCTGCTCTTCAGTCCTATCCGGCGGCAGCCTGACTCACTAGGTGATATCAAAGATATGCCCCCAGGAAGGGTCATGGTCAACATGGCCGACATAGTGGATGAGGAGGATGAGCTGGAGCTTCTTGATGGGGACTTACCCCCCGAGGGTGTGCCACCACTATTGGACCCATATGGAAGAGTTACTTGCCAATAGAGGAATATACTAGGTCTCCATGCGCCCACTGAGACATTAGTACGCAGCCGAAATTCCGTTTAGGATAAAGAGCACGTCGGAGCATCCAAACACTCTGACCCATCCGCCTCATTGCAGAGGATGGAGGAGGAACCTGAGAAGGCCACATCGCACCAACAACTTGCTGAGAAAAAGAATTTAGTTGATGACCTCATGGCTGAACGCACTGCTGAGCGACGGCCAGACTATGACAATCCTAGACTAGTACAGTAGGGGTAGGAACAACTTTCCCTCGGCGAGCTGTGTCTAGGTAACCCTGATCATGTTGCTCCCACGGATAGGGTTGAAGCCAGAACTTATGATAAGAGGGCGTAGAATGTCTTTCCAAACCCTCCCGAACGGCGCGATAATCCAAGGGACCCAGCTCGGGCTCCCCCAGCTGCCCTGAGGGTCATGCCCCCAGCCGCTCCATGAGCCGTTGGGTCTGCTTACCATGTTGAAGAACCCGCCAACGTGCTTGTGGTTAGGGATCCCCATCAAGACAGAGACCCCCACCCAAATGATCCAATGGTGACACTCATTTCCTACGTAGAGGCTTTAGAAATGTGATAGGTGGAAATCCCACCCAATGGAAAGCCATATCCAGAATGGGTGGATGATATGCCAGCACCTCCAGGTTTCGGGAATCCCACCTTGTCCCCCTTTAATGGGACAAAGGTCCAATCACAACATCTGATCCACTTCGCCTTAAGGTGTGGGCCCATGTTAGGGACTCCAGCACAGCAAGAGGGCTCCAAGCTCCGATGCTTTTTGAGAAAATGGAGAGGCCTGTGTTTGTTTAGTATAGCCAGCTCCCCATCAGATCGATAAACAACTGGGAGGACCTCCATAGGAAATTCCTTTACCAGTTTAGCTCCACTACACGGAAGACACTCATCACGGACCTCTTCAAGTGAAAACAGAGGCCTGATAAGCGTGTCGCAGACTTTATCACCTAGTGGAAAGGACTTACATACTCCCTTGACATGCCACTGACATAGGAGAAATAACTAACGATTTGTGTGGGAAATGTTAAGATGAAACTGGTTCCCTCTCTGATCACCTAGAACTACCCTAGAGGATTCCGAGACTTCTCCGATAAGGCCCAGTGCCTGGAATAATCCTTGCAACAAGCCGACCAGGCACATCCGTTGACTCAAAAAATTCTGGTGAGAAGGGTTGTCAGAGCCAAACCTGCTGCGGTGGCCCAAATAGAGGCCCCTATAAAGCTGAAATTATTACCAATGGATCCACCTCCGCAACCTCTCAGAGGACCAACACCACAGGTGAAAACTCTAGCCAGGAATCAGCCTCCTCAAAACCAGAAGGTGCCCTCGTGTAATACACTACCACCGCCTAGGCGGGATAATCAGGCTCTGCCTCCTTGAAAGGATCCTCCATCTCCTCATCAAGGATAGGATCTAAGGGCCTTCTTTATGGATAGAAGAAACTGTACCTACTCGTTCAACGAGAATCAGGTCCCCGACTATTTCTAAAGTGCCTTGGAACAGGGGATTATGCATTTTCTTGAGTGCAGAAGGCCAGAAAAGGCGAAACTCACAGATCACCCCAACTACTACCCCTATCACCGAATCTTGGGTGAAACCCTCAAGCAGTGCTATGTGTTCAAAGACTAGTTTCAAGACTAGGTCAATAACAACATAGTCAGGCTGGGCCTGGCCCCGACACAAGTGGTAGGTGTCTTCATAAGGCTAGATAGCAATAGCGATGGCGAAGGCGAGTGGAAACATGTTTCTAATCGTGGGTCCCAAAATTATGATTACTCAATGGCTCAAAAAATGATCATCAATGCGCATGGTATCAATCGTGCATGCCCAAATCAGCAGGAGCCATCAGAAGTTGTAGTTGACACTTCTTCATCACCATCTCAGCCGGCCTCTTTCCAGAAGAGTAAGCATCAATGACGCAATGGAAAGCAATGCTCCTCTCCAATGCCATCATCGTCATGTACTTTTAGTGACTTCATGCCCCCATAGATGGGGATTCCTCCCAGAATCTACCCAGTAGTGAATGACTCTTCAAGTTATAGTCAAGGGCACACTTCGGTTAACACTATGGAGTTGGTAAACCCCTACATGACTCCCAACAATGGGGTGCACCAGGCATACCTCCCCAACGTCCCCAACCTACACCAATATCGGTGGAGTTTTGGACATATGGGTCATCAAGGAACATCAGTTGGAACTTCCAGACAGGCCATGCATGCCACTGAGACTAGACAATAAGCCCAATGTAGAGCTCATCATTGTGCAGCCTCTTCATCCTGTGTCGTCGGGCCCGCCTCCACCACTGTTTGTGCTACTAGATTTGGCAGAGCCACCTCGAGCATGTCGTGACAAGCCTCGCCCTACTACAGGCCGGTCTTAGTCATCCTACCCTCATCCGATAGCTACTTTTCGGGCTCCGACTAGTGAGTAGAGGGACATGCACAATACCAGTTAGCCGCTGGTCCAACCAGTAGGGCCCGCCATACATCCTGTCATAGAGAGGCCTCCTACAAGTGGAAGTTAATTCCTAGAGCGGAAATATGATGTTCTCAAGCACCTTGCAAACATACCAGCAAGGATTTACATCCTCAAATCCTTTATCCTATCATCAGATCTGCGCGAGGTGCTCGCTGAGGCTTTAAGAAGTCCCCTTCAGTTTAAGATGGAGATAGAAGCGACAAAAGCCTTTAATGCCGAAGCGGTCGAGAACACTGAATATCAGGGAATCATTTCATTCTCGGGAGAAGATGAAGGTTCTTCCATACCGGGGCACATTCGCCCACTATACATCACAAGAAAATTTAATGGTGTGGAGGATCACCACTATCTTGTTGACACTGGCTCTGGGACCAACCTTATCCTGACATAGACACTGTGAAAGTTGGGGTTATTTGAAGATGACCTAACTCCCTTCGACTTAAGAATCTTGGGATATGACAGGACATAGTAGACCCCAGTTAGCAAGATCCATTTGAAGACCTAGTTTGGTGGACTAGTTTCCAGCACCGAGTTTATGGTTGTCTCCCAAGACACTACTTGCAATGCATTGACGGGAAGACCATGGCTCCACCTACATGCGGTGGTTCCCTCGTCGTATCACTAGTGCCTCAAGTAATCCTTCAATGGTCGAGTGGGCATGCTCCAAGGTGACACGTCTCCTTTTTCCTCTTTTGAAGCCCTCTACCTAGATGCCGACTATTACAAGATCAAGGACAAGTAGATTCAGGCTAGTGAGGTTGAACCCGTTATCATTGTAGCTGACCCCTGGGAAGGTTTTGGATGACGCCTATGTCTTCCCGATCCATCAATTGGAGGCCATGAACCTCGACATGGGGCAATGTTTTGTTGTATTTGGTACAAGGGGGAAGTATATTCCCAAGTCTAAGCGATGGAAGAAGATCACCTCTTAATCCTACAAAAATCAGGCTCAGGTGATCCTGGAGCCTCTTACCCCCATAAGGTATCGGGATGTCCACCCCATGCCAATGGCAGTACGTCATACATGCCTGTTTTCCCATGCTAGAATTAACCGACTCCAGCTAATGTGCCAATATTGATTTTATATCATTAATCATGGCCCCTTGGGCCAAATACCAGGCGAGATCAGATTGACAGCCTTCATTGCTATGGTTTTGGCAGCACATAAATCTCCCGATGCAGTGTCCACTGCCTCCCAGGCTGGTACCAGCCTCTCACAGGAGGCTTCTGACTGAGAGGAAGCTCCTCCCACTAGATATCCTTCCTTAGAAATCGAAGAAGAGGATTTGTAGGATACTCCCCCACCTTTGAAGAGGGCGTCTCCGCCACGGTCAATGAACTGGTACCGGTGAACCTTATTAGTGAGGCAGATCTGAGACCCATGTTGATCAGTGCTTCCATGTCCCTTGAGGAGCAGCAGTGGTACATAGAATTCCTAAAGAAAAATCGTGATGTATTCTACTAGAGGTATTATGAGATGCCAGGGCTAGATCCTCAGGTACCCGTACACCACCTTAGTCTCTCGAAAAATCATTGCAGGTTCAAACAGCCTCCCAGGAAGATGCACCCTTCTCATGGCACCATGGTAGAGGTGGAATTTGATAAGCTCATCAGAGCCAATTTCATTAAGGAGGTCTAGTACCCCAAATGGATATAAAACATTGTGCCAGTTAGGAAAAAGAATGGGCAGATCAGAGTCTTCATCGACTTCCAGGATCTTAACTGTCACTATCTGAAGGATAATTTTCCCCTTCATGTGGTGGAATTGGTTATCGATGCTACAACTGGGTTCCAAGCCCTATCCTTCATGTATGGTTACTCTGGATATAATCATATCCGAATGGACCCCGAGGACGAGGAGTCCACAAATTTTAGGGTTCCACAACGTAGTTTCTGTTACCAAGTCATACCCTTCAGCCTGAAGAATGCAGTTACCACCTATCAGTAGGCCATGCATCACATATTCAATATGACCCTTGGGAAATTGGTGGAATACTATGTGGATGATCTGGTGGTCAAATATTTCCTGTGTTAGGACCCTCTCAAAGACCTTGAGAAAGTTTTCTACTTCCTCTGTTATCATATTTTGAAGATGAACTCATTAAAATGTTCCTTTGGGGTCACCTTAGGAAAATTTCTTGGCTTTATTGTCAACCATAGGGGCCTTGAGATTGACCCAGAGAAGATCAAGGCCATCAGTCAGATGCCCCCCCTGAGTAATATTCAACAGCCTGGGGGTTTCCAAGGCCACTTAGCCTACATATGCTGATTCATTGTGAATCTGGAAGGTAAGTGTAAGCCCTTTTATTGTCTCATGAAGAAAGGCATTGCCTATGAATGGGACAAAGAGTGCCAGACCGCGTTTGAGGAAATGAAGCAGTATCTGCTCCGTCATCCGGTCTTGATGCCACCCATCTCTAGAAAGCCGATGATATTTTATGTGACTTCCCTGGAACGATCTCTTGGCGCCCTTCTCACCCAGAAGAATAATAAGGGGATAGAGAACAGTCTTTACTACCTCATCCTCATGCTCCTTGATACAGAGACCAGATACTCCCCCATCAAAAAGAGCTGCCTTGCACTGATATTCGCAGTGTAGAAATTGTGACACTAATTGAAGCACCATGAGGTACAGCTGGTGTCTCAAATAGACCTAATGAAGTACATTCTGAACCTCCCCATGTTGATAGTCCGTCTAGCATGGTGGGCAATAATCCTCCAGTAGTTCGAGATCGGGTTCATCCCTCAGAAAGATATTAAAGGGAAAGTAATGGAAGAATTCCTTTCTACCCACCCAGCTCCAACTAACCAGTCCTTAGCTCTCTATTTCCTTGATGAGGTGATCCTCTTGGTAGACGAAGTCGTGCCATGCTGGCAGATGCACTTCGATGGTGCTTCCCGAAGCCCCATCGGTAGGAGGCTCAATGATCCCAGACTCAAACGGGTAGGCTTGGGTATTGTCTTTATTACCCCAGCACAAGAAATTCTGTCATAATAATTCCTATTGTTGGAAGGCTGCACCAATAATGAGGCAGAGTATCAGGCTCTTAGTAGTGGCCTCGAGCTGGACCTCGAGATTGATGTGCCCCATTTGCATGTGAAAGGGGATTCCGAACTAGTCATCAAGCAGATCAACAGTGAATATGTCATCATAAATTCAGCGCTCGTACCATTGTTGGAGCGCACTCTTCAGCTAATGGCCCAGTTCCCATATTTTCCGGAAGTTACTCCTATCCCTCAATCTCAGAATGGTCGAGCCGATACCCTAGCCGGCCTGGCTGCATCACTTGTAGAGCCTGAGCAGGATGACCTGATTATCCACATGTCACATCAGAGAGTCATTTCTCCTGTCCCCTCAGATGATGATGACGGCCCACGGGTGAGCCATATCACCACTGGAGCCTCTACGTCAGGACCCCTAGGTTCCCCAGATACAGTAGTTGAAGTGAATCCCAACTGAAGATCCCCCTTTTTCAAGTATCACCAAAATGGGTACCTCCAGGCTGATCGAGCTGAATATGAGCGAATCTGGAACTGTGCGCTGCAATTTACCCTCCAGAGTAGTCCTTATCTAGAGCAGATCCTCCAAAAGCATGGGTTCGATGGTTTCCCCCTTAATTACATCCAAGGAGTCGAGATTTCTTAGGTCATGTAGGAGGTTCATGTCGGTTCCTGTGGCACCCACCAGACTGGGCCAAAGCTATCTCACCAGATCCAGAGATTGGGGTACTTTTGGCCCTCCATGATCCATGATTGCATCAAGTTCTCCAAGAGACGTCACGAATTCCAGATTCATGCTAAATTTATGAATATACCGCCTAAACCTCTCCACTCCACCAAGTACTCTTGTCTATTTTCAGTGTGAGGACTCGATGTCATAAGACCATATCCACCAGCGACAGCTCTCCAGTGCAGGTTCTACCTGACCGCTACGGATTTCTTTTCCAAGTGGGTAGAAGCAGTTCCTCTCAAGGTGGTTAAGGCCCAGTCTATCATGGACTTTGTGAGCTCCAATATCATATACCGATTTGGAGTCCCTCATGCCGTCCTCACTGATAATGACACCAACTTACGAGCATCTGAGTGGAAAAAGTTGTACGCCAAGTACAACATCCATTTGAACCATAGCTCATGCTACCACGAGTAGGCGAATGGACAGATCGAGGCATTAAAAAAATCCCTCTCTAACATTTTAAAGAAAATGGTTGGTCAGAATAAAAAGAGTTGGCTGGAAAAGCTCCCTAATGCCCTATGGGCTTATCGAACGTTGACTCGTAATTCCACCTAGGTGACCCCATATTCCCTGGTGTATGGAACTAAGGAAAAATTGCCCATCAAGATTTAGTTGACTTTGTTACGCACAGAGGTCTATGACCAGTAGGTGCCAGATAAGGTGGCCAAAATTCATATGGATGAATTGGAAGCACTTGATGAGAATAGGTTTCGTGCCCATCACAATCTGGAAAGGCATAAAAACAAGATCGACAGAGATTTCAACAAGAAGGTTTACCTATTCTGTTTCTTGAAAGTCAACTTGCTATTGGCCCTCCGGACACCAATGATACATGGAAGGAAACCATCCAATTTGGAGCTCAAATGGGAAGGACCTTACATAATTCACATGGTTTACCCCAATGGTGCATACTCCTTGGTGACCATTCATGGTGAGCGTATAACTCCTCCCACCAATGCCATGTTTCTTAAGTAATACTTTTCCTAAGCCAGTTTGGTCCTACACAACCTTAAACTGTATATGGTTCTATACGACCTTAATCTGTATACGGTCTGACATGAACCTAAACTATTTGGTCCTGCATAACCTTAAACTGCCGGGTCCTGCACGACCTTAAATTGCTTCATCCCGCACGACGTTAAACTGTTCATCATCCTCCCCGCACGACGTTAAACTGCATGGCCCTTTAGAACTATGTGTGGCTTGATTTCCATCCAGATGGGATACATAGGAACGCTCAAGCTTTTCATCTCGATCCCAACCCCCAAACTCTTCTCTTTGACTATCCCCCTAGGTATAGTTCTCTCAGAGGATCCTTACATGATATAGTGTAGGATTCTTTAGCCCCACTCATGTCGGGATTACGACGGTCACACCATATTCCCACTCCCCATTCTTCTATCCTCCCAAATCCTCACTGCACGATGCTAAACTGCATGGCCCTCAAGAACTATGTATGGCTTGATTCCCATCCTCATGGGATACATAGGAATGCCCGGACATTTTGTCTGTTGGACCAGTCCAAATGCCAGAATCTCTCCTCGGGTTAAGACATATGATGTGGTGTAGGATTTTCCCCCAATTCACGTCGATCTCATCTCGATGCCGCCATATGTCCCACTCCCCATAGGTGTTCGACTCTTTCACAGATGGGCATAGCTATGCTTCACCCACTCTTTTGATTGGGAATCCATCATCTTTCCTTTCCAAAAGGCCCCCCAAATGGCAGAGATACAAGGAACAAGGGCTCTCCTACCACTTCGTGCCAATTCCCTTGAGGATGTTGAGCAAAAAAGTGATACAAGTCCCGCATTTCAAGTATGTTCAGCGGTCGATGCTCATTTGTTGTTCCAATTCCATGTAACTACAAGGAAGCTGTGTTTAGAATATGGTCAAAAACTATCCTTTGTCATTAGAGCCACCCCAAGATGTCCCAAACATTGAGTGTAGTGGTTCATTCTGCCCTGTTGTATCTCTAAGCAGTGAATTCCCTTTGGCTGATGCCAGTTCTCAGACCCTTATGGGGAAAAGTCGATTCCAACTTCTTGTTTCCCACACCTATCATTACTCACATGGGATTAGGAGTTGTGATGAGGTGGTAACCCCACAAGAGGTCATATAGCTATAGTTGGTCGGGATGCCCAACCTCAGGTTCCTTGTCCTTTTCCGACCCTATCCCAAGTTCTCATTTAATATTGTGTGGTGTGGTGTAGAATCATGTCCTCATTCACATTGGGCTATTTATACATGCCACACATATCCCCTTGAGACATCCCTCCTTTCATTTATCATCCATACCGCGAGCACATGACCTGCCATGCTTTGCATGCCCCATCATTTGGGTTCTTGTCATCCTCTATATCCAGAGGGGCCCCCGAATTCCATGGATGCTCGACCCAAGGGCTTTCCTACCATTACGGGCTAACGTAATCGAAGATTGCGGGCGAAAAATTGATATGAGTCCCATGTTGTGAATATGGTCAACAGTCGATGCTCAATTGTTTTCCCTGAACTCCGGTCACATGATGGAAGATACTGTGTTGCGAACTTGGTCAATAGTTGTCTTCAATCATCGTTGTTTTTTGGTGGTCTTCCATAAGCATGATGGTTCGCCTTTTTTTCCCATGCATATGACATTAAAATAGAAATATATGCTACGAGCTCTTTGACCCTAAACTAAGATCACCTTTCTCCTCATTGCAAAATGTTAAACTGCAATCTGGCCACGACATTCTATTTGTGACCAAATCTCAGGCCCCTTCCCCAAGTCTTAAATCGTACAGGATTGTATAGTGTGGTATGGGATTATGTCCTCATTCACTTCTGGTTACTCGTCACACTGCACACCTTCCTTTTTGGGGTAACTTACCCCATTCTTCATCCTCATTGCAAGATGTTACACTTCAAACTAGCCGGGACTTTCTGTCTGAGGCCCAGCATCAGGCCCCTTGGCCTTTTACAGCCTAGGGTCCCAAGTTCTCACTCAGGATTGTACAGTGTGGTATGGTATTATGTCCTCATTCGTGTCGGGTTACTCGCCACGCCGTACACCTCCCTTGTTTTAGGTAACTTACCCCTTTATTCGTTCTCATTGCAAGATGTTAAACTGAAAACTGGTTGGGACTTTCTATCGGAGGCCCAGCCTCAGGCTCCTTCGCCTTTTAAGGCCCCCATCCCAAGTTTTCACTCAGGATTGTATGTTGTGGTATGGGATTTTGTTCTCATTCACGTCGGGTTACTCGCCGTGCCGTACACCTCCCTTGTTTAGGGTAACTTACCCCTTTCTTCATCCTCATTGCAAGATGTTAAACTAAAAATAGGCTGGGACATTTTGTCCGAGGCCTAGCCTCAGACCCCTTGGCTTTTCAGGCCCCCGATCCAATTTCTCACTCAGGATTTTATGGCGTGGTATAGTATTTTTTCCTCATTCACGCCGGGTTACTCGTCGTGCTGTAAACCTTCCTTGTTTAGGGTAACTTACCCATTTTTTATCCTCATTGCAAGACGTTAAACTGAAAACTAGCCGAGAATTTCTGTTCGAGGCCCTCCCTCAGGCCCCTTGGCCTTTTCAGGCTCCCAGCCCAAGTTCTCACTCAGGATTTTATGGTGTAGTATCGGATTATTTCCTCATTTGCACTGGGTTACTCACCGTGCCGTACACCTCCCTTGTTTGGGGTATTTTACCCATTTGTATCCTTACTGCATGACGGTAAGCTATGTGCTACCATCCTCTAGAACTACGTGTGGCTTGATTCCTATCTTTATGAGATACATAGGACTGCCCAAACGTCTAGAATTCGGGTCCATCCCCTCTGTTAGAGATCTCCCTATTATCTGGTCCCTTTGTCCTACCCTTTCCCAGGGAGAGGAGTATATGGTGTGGTATGAGACTATGTCCTCATTCACGTTGGGTTTGTAATGACCACTCCATGTACCTATCCCTCCTGAGAGTCCACTATCCCCTTATTTTATACTCATCCTTTCAAGTCATCCACTCTCAAGTTGAGCAGTCCCCTCGACCCTCTTTGGTGATTCACCAATGCATACAAGAGTACTCTGGTTCAGCGTCTGGAGTGTCGAATTTTACATGGACATGGTTTTTCCCATTTTTCAAGCTTCGTGTTCCCCTTCATTTGGGCTTCCATAACCTTTCACATCCGAAGAGACCCTCAGATGGCATGGATGCTAGGACTAATGTCTCTCCTACCGTTATGGTACATCATTGACGAAGGTTTCAGACAAAAAATCGATACAAGCCCCACATTACGAATATGGTCATCAGCCGACACTCATTTGTTTGTCGTTATTACAGGGTAATGCGATCTAGATGTTGTGTTTCGAACACTGTCAACAGTCATCCTCCATCATCACGCTAGCCCCTTCAAGCCTTAAATGTTAGTTACATTATTCACACCATTTTCCACCTAATCATGTCCAAATGGAATTTTGACACTCCTGACACTATCCCTTAGTGTGTATTGTCACTTTAAGAGGATAAAACCATGGTGAAGGCATCATTTGGGGTTCCTCACCAACTTTCCTTTGGCGTGCATTCCAGGTTTTGAAAAAAACCTATTCTGCCCTTGTTTCCCACACTGAGTTTGACTCACGTGGGATTAGGGGTTGGGTTTAGGTCTTTACTTGGAAGGGTTTTGCTTCTCCTTGTTCTGATCTCTAAGACCATAAACTAAGATCTCCTTTAGAACAACATACATCTTAATTACCATTCTTATGGGATACGTAGGAACACCTAGAAATCTTGTCTTTGGGTCCAACTTGAGTTCCACTGATTTATCTCTTCTCTTCTGCCTTCGGGGCTTTAACTCTTATGGGACTATGCAGCAGGGTATGGGTTTATGTCCTCATTCATGTCGGGTTTGCACTAGCCTCACCACGTATGCCTCTTTCTAGGTGTTATCACCCCTTACTTCATGTCCCTTGTCCTTCCCAATGTTAAAATGCATCTTCAAGAACTACATGTGGCTTGATTCCCATTTTAATGGGATACGTAGGAACACCCAGACGTCTCTTTTTCGAGTCCAGCTCAATAGGGAGCTAGTTTCTTCTTCCCCCTTTTCTTCTAATCTTTCCTGGCCCCTCGTCCTGAGGTTTCCTCTTAGGAATGGCACACAGTATGGTGTGGACCTTTTCCTCATTCACGTCAGATATGCTTTATCACGCTGCGTGCATCTCCTTTAGAACCTCATCTCTCTTATATACTTCTGAGACATATGACTTTAAACTATGATTCTTAGTCCCACATGACTTTAAATTGTTATGTCTATCCTTCACAAAGATAAAAGTGAACGTTTGGTCCCATCACATGACCCTAAACTTTGACATTATTGTCCGGGCCACATGACGAAAAAACGGCTCTACATCGTGATGACCTCACCCAAGGGGGTGTCATGTTTGGTATTGGTTACACACCATACCATTTGTCAACTCCTACATATGGATTGATTCCTCTAGAGATACCTGAACCTTCCATCCTTGGTCCATCGATTCACAAAAAAAAACCATTCATCCTAAAGGAAAAACAAGATATATCAAATACCACTTCTTTTGGTGCAAGGGCTAGACCCGCACAACCTTATTATCTCCAACACCGGTATCTTACCATGAAATCATTAGAACTACATATAGATTGATCCCAATACACATGGGGTATGTAGGAATGTTTGTAAACTTTTTCTCGGGCTTAGCCTAACATTCGTTTTTGGTCCCCCGACTTGAAACCTTCCCCAAGAAGCACACAGTGATCCGGACTAGGTCTTTATTCACATCAAGTATTGTAATTAAAATGTCGTGTGTTTCTCCTTTCCTACCATCCATGGTTCGAGCTCTAAGAAAATAAACTAATATCTCTTCCAGAACTACATTTGGATTGATTCCAATCTTCAGGGGATAGGTAGGACTGCCCAAGCATTTTTTTCTCCGGGTCCAGCCCCAGGAATTTACAAATATTGTCCCTTATTTTTCAGCCCATTTGTCCGAACTCATTTAGGAACATGTGGTGTGGTTAGTACCTCCTAGGTTCTCGCTCATGTCGGGTTTTTCAATGGCCACACCATGTGCTTCCCATAAATTTGCTCAGTGTGGTCTGAGTTCTGTAACCCAAAACTAAGATCTCTCTATGGGAACTTCAAGTCACGTTTGGCTATTCTGACACCTTGCGCATAGTCCATTAAATTAAACCACCTTAATTTTCCACCCTAAGACCTTAAGTTGAAAGCGTGCGACCCCAGAACCCTTGTCCTTCGGGACAGACTCAACTCCCTCTATCTGATGCATCTCATAGTCGTATTCATATGCCTTTCGACAAAGAGCCCTAAGTATGTAATTTTCACTGGGACATTTCCCTCGTTCCATGTCCAAGCTTCATGAGCCCATTATTTAGATCCTAATCCTCTTCCACATCAGAAGGGACCCCCTTCACGGCCTGGTCTCATGCCACACTGGGTTACCTACTATTTTGGGCCAACGTCCTAAAGACCCCAGACGACATTTGTGATAGGTCTCATGTTTCAAACATGGTCAGTGGTCGACCCTCATCTGTTTGTCCCTATATAAGGATAATGAGATATGGATGCTATGTTTCTAACATGGTCAATAGTTATCCTTTATCATCACGTGCCCATAATTGTGGTCCAGATCTCGAGCATCATGATTCACATATTTCCACTCCCTAATGTTCAAGTGGAATTCTGACATACTCAGCTTTACTCTTCTGCGCATCTAGGTGCATTATATAGGTGGGTCAACACCACACATAACTTTAATTATCCTGCATGAAATTAAACTACGCTATCAGAACTACTTGTGGCTTGATTCACATCCTCATGGGGTATATAGGAATGCCCAACCACTTTGCTTCGGGCCCAGCCTAACTTTCACTATTAGTCCCTTGACCTTCTTGGGATACATGGTGTGATCTGGACCGCAAGTCCCCATTCTTGTTGGGTATATAGCTACCGTACCACATAATCCCTTCATGTGATCTTCCTGTTCACTCCGCGTCCTATCGTATGACGTTAAACTACATGAGTTCATATGTCCTCAACACATGACACTAAACTGGGGTTCTACCCTGAACAAGTTTGAGATGCCTAATTTTAATCATGGGATGCACCAGTTTCCTCTCCAGAGAGGATTATCCCTACCAGCATTGGTCCCTGACCACACTGTGCCCCAAGAACTACGTTTGGATTGATTCCCATTCTAATGAGATACGTAGGAACCCCCAGACATCCTATCTCCGGGTCTATCCCCAAGAATCATAATTCCTATTTCACCATCCCTTTTCGGTCCCTTGACCAGAGCTCTTTTGGAGAACCATGAAATTGTAGCTTTACCCTGAACAAGTTCGGGATTCCCCACGATAATGTTGGGAGGCGATAGTTTCCTCATCAGAGAGGTCCTGTTCATAAATATGTTTGATCCCTAATCAGACCGATGTACTCACCTAATGCATTTCCACCACGGTGGTGTAATTTCAAGAGTGTTGGACTCTATTTGAACAACCCATCACTCCACTCTCCACACTTTTCATGCCCTTTATTCAGATCCTCACTCTCTTTAACATTTAGAGGAACCCCCTAACTGTATGGATGCTCAGTTTGTGGCTCACCTACTATCCAGGGCCAACGTTCTGGAAGACAAATGGACGACATTTCGAGTCCGGACCAGTGTTTTGAACACGGTCAATGGTCGTCCCTCATTTGTGATCTCCATTTTAGGCTAACACAATAAGGATACTTTTTTTTGAATGTGTTCAACAGTTATCCTTCATTGTCACGCCACCCCTACAGTGTTCTGAATATTGGGTATCGTGATTCACACCTTCCATTTCCATCTGTTCATATTTATTCCAATGTCCTTGGAGTTTCCCCACTCGTTCTCTAGAGCACATTGGAAAGATGACATGTTGATTATTCTGAGGTCCTCGTCCTCCAATCGGGCCTCTCCCATTTCTTTCCAGAAATCCGGATTGGTTGTTCAACCCCCTGGATGCCCGAAGCCTGGTTTTCACTTTTACATTTGGATGGATTGATAAGGTGGTCATCCATTGTTTCTCTCATCAGGCCTGACCCACGTGAGCTTAGGTAATGATCGCTGGATGCTCCACGAATATCACAAGAATTCAATAATCCAATAAAAATAACGGAACTCATGCATTCATATGGAAGAAAACAATCAAAGCATGAAATCATGTTTTAGGGTTTGTAATCATTACAGTACCTGAGGGTTGATTCGCCCCATGGAAGGGTTAACCTCATCAAAAGAGCCTAGCAGCTCTGCCACCCTCTGGCTGGTGGCGTCCAGGATTTTCTACCGCCTGTACAGTTCCAACTCCTCCTTTCCAGTAATGGGGCGCAATTCATCAGTCGCAATCTAGGCCCTCCCCACATCAGTCCGGATAACAATAATTTCTTTATAGGCTCGCTTCATTCCCTTTTTGGCCTCTTCCAGCTAGGCCTTCAATCACAATATTATCTCAGATTGTGTGTTGAGGGAGGTCGAGTACTCGTCTGCTCGACTCTGCAGCCGCTGGACCTCATCTTTAACCTTCTGGAGCCTCTTAATGTTCACTGCTTTCCTCCGCTATCAACCCACACCAAGGCCACAGTCATGCTCCCAAATCTTCTCCGCCATAAGATCTCAGACGATCATATGGGGACACTGGGAATCCACTCCCCCAACACACCGTTCGCGCAGTCGAGAGCGAATTCTATCCATCTCATCCATCCATAGTGCTTGGGGGTGTCATCAACAAAGTGATTGATCCACTTACATGATCGAAGATGGACTATTCTACTATCCTCTTCATTAGAGGTCTTCTCGTCCTAGTCAGCATGGTTGGCAGGCTCATATGTAGGGAACGCCCCCAGGAACTCTTCAGGAGGGTCCACATCTAGTGTTTGATCGGGCACGATGTGACCTGGGTTATCTGATTGATCCTCATCATCAAATCCCACTTCAATGATCTCAGGCATAGCCCTACTGGCAGTCCCACCAGTGATTGGGAGCACCATAGTTCAGTCAGTCAGAATATCCTCCTCCATGATCACTGACATTCCTCTGGGAAAGATGCCGCCAGAAGACCCAACCAACCTCATTAAGAAAACCCATACCATTTTAAGAATTGCACGCACCAAAAAGGGACATGAAGGTCAGTTAACATGGTCAGGGGATGACAGTCATAAAATTGGTAGAGGGGACTTACAGAGATCAAATTCCTGGTCTCGTTATTGGGTTAATGTCATCGGGACCCCGAGTCATGGCCCTCCGCATATTACCGGAAGATATGAAAGCTCTTAAGGGGTCACCTCAGGTGTCCTGGACCCACTAGACATAGTAATTGATGCAACCACAGGTGTAAATCCCAAAGTCCCCACATCTTCATCCACTAAGGGATGAGAATGGGTTCTGTGAATTATGCTTTCTTGCATAGTTTAAACATAAATGGAGGGTCCAAAGTAGTCTAGAAATGGATCCTGGGGAGTGGATAATAAGTTTTACCTTGAGTGCCTTGGTGAATTATTTAATGTCCGAGCCCTGATCTCCAATTTCACCCTCCTCCAATGGACTCCCTCTACCGGCGTCGGCCCCCCAGGAGGACTCATTCGATTCTTCTGATAGAGGGAAGCACTCTCTCAGTTTAGCAGCCAACATTTATGGAGGGACTGTATGATCCAGCAGCACCTTGACGTGGGTTTTCATTGGACATAGAGCACTCTGGGAATACACAAAGTCCTCCAACTCTGCCAGGTATTTCTCCACCTCTTCCAAGGACACCGTAAAGACGGCCCTGATAGGGCCTATCCCTGACAAGTCCATCCCGAGATGGTTCAGGTGTTGCCACATCTCGGGAGGGCTCAGGAACTATCTATTGACTTCCCAGATATCCTAGACCTCCAGGAACACAACATCATCCGGAATGTCTATGTGACATAGCCGCTTCCCCAGAGACTGGGGGGTATCCTACAGAATCCCCTCAGTGGCCTCCCTTCTGGGTAACTTTGCTCTTCTACGGCCATCGGGTCAACTGTCACTGCCTCCCCCTCAACTGGTGTGGGCCTCACCGCCACGACATCCTCGATACCATGAGATATACCTACTGCCTTCCAGCCTCGGCATTGAGTTTGGGGAGGTCCACTATTACCAGCCTCGATAGTTGGCTGCTTTAGAATTTCCCCTGGGTAGGCTACCTCCCAACTTTGGGTGTACTCCTTGACCAACCCAAAGGAAGTAGTTGGCAGAGGGAGATCATTCCTCATCTTTCCATTATCTCGAGTGAATATGAGCCACATCTGCCTCATCACGCATGGATGCTCTTGAAGGCTCCCCTCTTGGTAAACCTGGGGGGTTAGTCGCTGCATGCATCGAAATTTCCAGGAAAATCGGTATGGGCTGTATGGCTCGCAAATTGGCTCACGGTCTACCCTCGCCACCAGGACTCCACCTCGAAAGGTGAGGATATAAGACCAGTGATCTTCGGTCCCTCATCTATCATCTGTGAAGGCCCTCGTTGGCAGCATGAATGGATGGAAGTTGAACTCTTTTACCTTCCAGACTCTGTTTAATAACGATGGTACGGTCAGCTTGGCCGAAAATCTCCCCACGACATTCAGGAAGGATGGGAGAAAGTTCGATCTCAGAGGAGAAATAGGGTTTGGGTATTCATTAACCCCCCTAATGTGTGCGGCTATCCACCCATACAGAAGGTGGAACGACCCACATATCCTCTATGGCCTCTTCCCCTCACTGATGTGCCAGAGCATTTTTTACATCTTGGCAAGCATTAGAATTCTAAGATTCACCCGCCCTCAGGTCACTAGCATGGAGGCCATGATGAAGGTGTTGGGTCGCACTCCTACATTTGTGTCCCTCACCATCAAGATCCAACCATAGATGATAGCCGCGATGAATGCTGCCAGCCTTACTATCGGCTGCTTCTCAGTACTGATGTTGAACCCCCAGGTTTTCCACTATCTTTCCTATAAGATTTGCCAGTACGACTGCTCCTTGCCTCATTGAGCTGCCTTTGGGAAAGTCTGAGGCCTCACTGGGAACCGTCTTCCTTCAGGTAAGTTCAAAAACTACTTGAACCACCGTCTAAAGTGGACATCTCTCGCTGCTTCCTTGTCCTCTCCCAAGACCAGTCTCATCAATGCCATCGCCAGTCGCAGCATCTACTCCGGATCCTCCCACGCACCCATAGCAGGGAAGAATTCGTCGTACATCGCCCCTAGTATTGGGACCCCAAGATCTGATGCACATCCGATAAACTGATACCAACCTCCCCGTGATGTAGGTAGAAAGTATTAGCCCCAGATGACCACCAGATCAACAACTTTGGCATCAACTACATCGGCTGGTAGATGTGAAATTGGGAGGGCCAAGCCGCCCCATACAGACTGACTCTCCTCAGCTCTGCCCCGAACTATTCACATGAGGCACTTACCCAGTAAGCCCAGGCCCAGTCATCCATGAAGTTTCCTCCATGGAATAGGTACCACCCATCAGACCATCCCTTCTTTGGGTTCCTCAGCATCGCCTTTAGGATTGTTTGGTATAGAGGAGGGGACGTCTCCAACTGCAATGATTTCTCCTCAATGATGTTCATGTGATTTTATAAACAACCAGTGGTAACGGGCGTAATGTTCTCTTGAGTATGGCCATTAGCCACCTTGAACCACTGGCGCTAGCACGACGTGCTCCTGAACCAGTAGCCTATCTCATCCCTACTTTCTTTAGGGATGAAGATGTCATCTCTCAGTCCAAATCCATACAAAGGTACCCTCTTTCATATCGGGTAGTACCTTTGTCTTTTAGAAAATAGCGGGACCAGAGAATCATGGTTATAGTGGATTTGTACTAACTCCCCCAGACCCAATCTATTCGCTATCTCTTCCCTTCGGGTAGCGTCTACAAGTACCCCCCTAACGACCTCTTGGTGAGCCATCATGTCCTTAAAATTTAGATAAATTTTGGAATGGATCGCGAAGCTCGACCGCGGAGATCGATCGCAGAGCTTGATCTGGACAGCAGAATTGTAGAGCCTTGCACTGACCCTCAGACGCATGTTGTAGAGTACACTAACGGAAATTTAAAGATTTGTTGTGCACCACAAAGAAAAAGCCCCGATTCACCGAGAGCGATCACAAAGTACTTGGAGCTTCAATAATCGAGAGTGAAAAAAGTTGAAATCGTGGAGGATAGAAAAGGAAAAAAGAGAATTCAGCCCCACTATTTATGGATGATGGACCCAGGCACTTCGTAGCACATCCAGCCGTGGCATCCTTAGCATTGCACCCATCCCGCGTATGGCTGCTCCGCTTCATGAGCCTCCTTCGTGAGGCCTCTTCACCAGCTTTCTTCGTGAGTCTGCCTCATGGGTAACAAGGAATTTTGGCGATGGACCCTCAGACATGGATGATTGTTTTCTCCTCGACTCCCAGTCTAGGGTGGTATTTGTTGAGGCCAAAATTGGGGGTGAACCGAACATCCTGAAAGCATTAGGGACTACCTCATGATGACGGATCATGAAGCTCCCGAAGCCCTGCAACTGGTGCCAAAGAGCTCCTTTATGACCCACCGTGAAGTAAGAAGGTAGGACAGCTCCACGAGACCCTTTGACATTCGGGACTCGCCACTAAGTAAGGATGTGGGAAAGCTCCATGAGCCCTTTGAAATTCGCAACCATCCACGAAGCAAGGAGGCGAGATAGTTCCATGATCCCCTTTAACATTCGCGACCTTCCGCGAAGACCAGCCACGAATCAAGGATGCAGGACAGCTCCGTGAGCCCCTTTGATGTTCGCGACTCTCCGTGATGACCCGTCGCAAAGCAAGGAGGCAGGATAGCTCTGAGAGCCCCTTTGAGGTTCACGACCCGCCGTGAATACCCGCCCCAAAGCAAGGAGGCAGGAAAACTTTGTGATCCCCTTTGACGTTCGTGACCCACCACAAAGACCCACCATGAAGCAAGGAGGCAGGACAGATCCGCGAGTGCCTTTGACGTTCGCGACCCGCCACAAAGACCTTCCGCGAAGCAAGGCGGCATGACAGATTTGCGAGACCATTTGACATTCTCAACCCACCGCGAAACAAATTTCTTCTTTTTTCCGAGTGAACCCTGCTTCACGGCACCTCTTACCTATAAATACTCAACTCCCCTCGAGCCTGAAGGATAGATTCTCCAACCTTTCACCTTCCTAGATCCCGAATTGTGAATCACTTCCTGCTCTGCGAACCATGATCTCCTCAAGGTACTTTTTCTCTACGAAGTACCTCCCCCTTTTCCTTAATTGAAACCCTCTTCTGAGAGGGATTCCTTTCACGAAGCCTATTGGTCTTCGTGGAGGAAGGAAATCCCCAAGGGGACTCAAGTCTTCGTAGAGAACTTATGCTTCACGAAGCACCCTCCACGCGCATGTAATCCAAGTGCCAAGGCCGAGTCACTGTGCATCAAAAATCAAATTGCATCACAATGCTATGCTTTGCAAGGCACCCTTGCTTTGCGAGACATTTCTTCATGAATCCCTGTCCACTTCATAGAGCTCCTCCCATATGAACCTACACCCTATCCCTAGCCTAGGTGATTGCACTTCACGAAGCACATCCCTTTGCGGAGTCCCTCCACTTCATGGGGAACCAGAGCTTCACAAAGCTTCAACTTGTGAACCCCTTTTCTCTGCAACACCTTTTCCCATGCGGCCTTTTAGGATTTCACGAAGAAATTTCAAATTCCCTTGGATGATACTTCTCATTGCGTTGCTTCGACTCGTGCTTCTTCACATAGGCATGCTAATATCTATTTCTTCTTCACATTTCCATGCTAAATTGGACCCCTTAATGGTTCTCTGCATAACACCCCCCTTAACACGGAGTTGCCTGTCCCTTCGCTTCACCAAGGTATAGCGGGTGCCGGTTACGTATATCCTAGGGGTGTGGAGTGCACATACCTTCGTCCGAGATGCATGACGTTAAACTTCCAAGCGCCATCGTCCTCCACACATGACGTTAAACTGTGACATCACCTCGTGCCTCACATGTGGGGAAAGGGAAACCACCTTGTTTTTAGCCCCTAGCTTTTCTTGCTAGAGGTAGCATCCTTGCCCCTCCTTTCATCGGTTCCAAATCCCTCTCTCACTAGGCATTGTCGCCACTGAGCCTCCATCCTGGAGTATGTCCCAACCTCTTCAGGATTATAACCATGCGTAAGCCCCTGTTTCCTTTTTGGGCCGCTAACCATGCATAATCCCCACTCCACTTCCCACGGATGCACCTTTCACAACGTGATCTTTAGGTCTTTGTTGTCTCTTGTTTTTCACACTGACCATGACTCACATGGGCTTAGATTAATAATCAACGATGAAATCCACCTCGGGTGACCTAGAGTGTAAGCCCCACACCCCATATGAACTACGAGGTCTTTGATCCTTGCCATGGTAGGGTATGTAGGAAGCCTGTCTGAGATTCAAGTCCAATAACCGGTAATTCCGACCCCATTCACGTCAGTTCACCAACACCTCGGGCAGCCTAGAGTGTATGCCCTACACCCATATGAACTATGAGGTATTTGATCCTTACCAAGGTAGTGTATGTAGGAAGCCTCCCTAAGGTTCAATCCCAACAACCAGTCATTCTGACCCCATTCACGTCGGTTCACCAACACCTCGAGTAGCCTAGAGTGTAAGCCCCACACCCAATATGAACTACGAGGTCCTTGATCCTTGTCAAGGCAGGGTAGGTAGGAAGCCTCTATGAGGTTCAATCCTAACAACTGGTTGTTCCGACCCCATTCACGTCGGTTCACCAACACCTAGGGCAGCCATGAGTGTAAGCCCCACACCCCATATGAACTATGTGTTCTTTGATCCTTGCCAAGGCGAGGTACGTAGGAAGCCTCCTTGAGGTTCAAGACCACCAACCAGTCGCTTCGACCCCCTTCACATTGGCTCCCACCATAGGAACTACACAGGTTTCATCCGTGTATCCTAGATAAGGAATGTAGAAATCCTCCCTGAGGTTCGACCCCGTCCAGCGGTAAGATGTTGTGACCCCATTCAATGGTAAGCCGTTGATGTCCCTATCCCGCGGTAAGACATTGTGACCCCATCCAATAGTAAGCCATTGAAATCCCCAGTCGGCGGTAAGTCTTCGTCATATTAACTATGTAGACTTTGATTCTCTTCTATGGGGATACGTAGGAAGATTCTTCAAGGCTCAAGCCCAAAATCATCGTCACCCTCATTGAGTTTCCACCCCATTAACTATCCACTTCACTCAACACTCCATCATCCATCCCAATTCTTACCCAGGCCACCACATCCCGGTGGGATCATGCCAATTAATTCCTCATTCCCCTTAACAACAATAAAGAATCTAACCACACGTTAGCCCCAACATCAGTGTTCCCTCCAGAGGTTGTACCCATTTGATCCACTCTAATCAGTGCTCTGGTCAGTCTGATCCATCTCTACTGGATGTTAAACCTGCGACATACCCTGTGTTAAACACGAGAATCTAAGGAAAACCTCAGATACATGCCTATGGAATATGATTACCTGCATTCTATGTGGGAGGCCTCGGGATTCTGCACCCTTGAGAAGCCCTATAATAAGCATAAGAAACCAAGACACACCAGTGTTCCAGTGTAACACCATGAGATTTTATGAAAAATATTATTTTTAATTTCATGGAAGTCTTGTGTTGTACACTACACCAAAAGGATATTGCACTACACACATCGCTGACTTGCCCTGAATTACATGCAATCACGACTTTCCATAATAGCATGTGTTGTATGCAATACCTAGTTTCACTAAACAACGATATGTTATTAAAATATTATATAAACTAGCCATTATGAATAGTAATACCCAATTTTTTGAAATTTTATAAACTTTATCTTTCAAAATGGACTTCATTTTTGTATTCGGAATATCGAAATTATTCTAGGGTGAATTTTTGGTATTTTTCTCAAAACATTCAATTTTTGATGAACAGTGAAAACACTGGGTTACTATTTAAAAACCAACTTTTTATTTAAATAATTATTTATTTTATTTAAATTTATTTTAGGTCTAAATTGATACATAATACCTATATAAGTTCAATGTAATTCATTTGAGCCATTTTATAATAATTTTGAATATATAAAATTTTATTGAACTTTTCACCGTCTTTTACCCACCTCCTAGGAGAATTTGAAAATTTACATAAAACAGAATTTTACCGCTTCTGTGAGTGTAATTTCAAAAATATAAGAGACACGGTTAATATCAAGGAGTAAAATGTGGTTCAATAAGATAAATTTTTTTTGGTGAATAGCAACTTTTTACTTTTTTTACCAAGGTTAAAAGTAAATAGGGTAACTAAGGGTAAAAATGATATTATTAATACCCTAACACATGTCCTAATTCTATTGGATAAGTTTAATTCAACCAAAAAAAACCTTAGGAATAAAATATGGACATTTAGGTCCACTTGTAGTAGATTAGGACACTTATTATTATTTTATTTAAATAAGATTTAAAATAGATAAAATCAAAGTTTAATAACTAAAACATTTTTAATATAGGGTTATTCAAAAGATAATTTCGAATATAAATATTCATTAGAAAGATAAAAATATTTCTTACATAATGGTATTTTATACATTATTTTTTAACATTAAATAGTTTAATATATTTATGACACAATGATGATGCATTAATTACCTTATTAATGAAATATTAACATAATTGATGTTATAAATACCCAAATAAATGTAATTTGAGACTTTTTATGATTTAAAATAATTTTATAGGTTAATATGACATGTTAGTATTGATTTAAATAATTTTTTTGAACTAATAATGATGTTATGATTTTCACAAAAATCAATTACCAAATAGTGTCAAAATTGACAGAAATACGTTTTAAAAAAAATATTATATTATTAATTGTTATTTTATTCCTAAAAATCTAAGGTTCATCCAAATGACTTAGATAAGTTTATATATATTAATAATTAACAACTTTGGGTTCGTTTCTCTTGTTATAGTATGTTTATTAACCACATAGTGTAAGAAAACAAGAAGACACAGTAAAAGTAAAATTATTTAACTTAAAGTTAAATCTAAATGATAAGGGTAAAATAGTAACCTAAACTTGTATAAATTCTATTGGTTGAGAGGATTTAGAACCATACCCACTTTATCTTATAAATAAATCAATTTGGAGCTATTATAAACCGAATATGACTTTATTATAAAATAATATTTTATGTTTTTCCAAAGGTGCCCCTATCCTCCATTATAAAAAGGGCACCCCTTCCCTCTTCTCTTCACACCCTTTTGAGCCTTGAAGCTCGGCCAACCCCTGCCAATTCCTCTTCTCAATCTCTCTAGTTATATCATAAAGGTTCTGGTATTCTCAAAAGACCAACTCTAGTGCCCTTAGAAGAAGTTTAAAGGAGGTGCGTCGAGGAAGAGGTAATCTATTCTACCGACTCTTTCAAGTTTCTTTCTTCTTCTACTTCCTCTTCTTTAGTTGTTTCATTATAAAGTAATAACATAAGTATTAATTATATACTGATATGTTATTATAAATATGAAACAACCCTATTTCACCTTCTATCCATCCTACGGAAAACGAAATCACAGTGCGTGCGTACGTACCGAATACTGTCTCCACGCCGCGGTGTAATCAGTTTTTCCACCACCACCTTACTTGGATGGGTATAATGGTGTAAAGAATAAATATATATTATTATTATAACATAATAATGATTATATTATATTATATCATCCACTCCAATTACATTCAATACATATGGGAATGATATCATCGCTCGTGGGTACGTACGGATTACCGTCTCCACGACGCGATGAGATTCATTTTCCATGTTAACAATTCAAGAATGATTATAAAGTATATATAATATGTAATCATGAAATATATGACATAATAATGCTACAGTATTTATGTATATATATATTTATATCATCAACTTAATTCTATTCAATTCAATAAGGAAATGAAAAACAGCGTTCATGCGCATGTACGGCCTACCGTCTCCATGAATGGTGTATTTCATTCCTTTTATCAATATATTATATATATATAAATATATTCTGAATATATATTATATATAAATCATGTTTTATATTCTTGAATTAAGTAATCATTATCTATGTAATCATATTAATAATTACAAGTCAAAACATGGATGATAAAAGAAACGATTTTACTCCAAACGCTACTTTAACATGAATTTATAAAAGAATGGGTAATATAAAGTCATAAGTGAACCATATATGATATCATAACAATGAATATGATTCTATAATAAGTCAATTACATTATTTAAATCATTATACAGGAGGTTCAGATACATATGAAGCATATCAGACATAAGGTGAGGGATAATTTTTCAATCTCATTTTTATCCGAGATTGTTTATTCGTAAGTATTTACTGGGGTTATTGCTATCATCCATGCCCATGTTTTCTAAAAATGTTTTCATATATATTTTAAAGATCTTTTTACCCATTTATGAAATTTACTACATGTTATTAAAGGAATCTTACTTTTGTTTACCACACAAGGAACTTTTTGACTTTTCTGACAAAAGTACGAGGAGAATGTTTTTTAACTTATACGACATGAATGTATTCTTGCGGTTTCATAAAGCCTTATTTTCATGAAGCTTATTTTATAAGATTTCATGATTATTTTAAAAAAAAATCTTTTTATTTTAAAATTGAATGGCATTTTGTGATAAGAAAATGATTTTGAAGAAGAAAGGATATTTTCCTCAAGAATTTATTTCAAGTGTTTTATCAAAACCATTTTCCATATACGATAAAATTATTTCATATGTTTATGTTTAAAGTATAATGTATCTATGATTAACATGGTTTCACTTTTCTTACGATGAAATGATATCAATTTGTTTTATATGGATTATGTTATGATGGGATGCCGTTTATGAAACCCATTTTATTATTTGGGTTATGATGAATGATTTATGTTTATTTTGTGGAACAAGTAAGAATTATTTCATTATGAGATGGGTGGGACCTATATCTCCCTCTAATGAATTGGGTAAAGATTTACATCTCTTGAGATAGACATGGATGGAATGGTAAGTTAATCCAGTTCAATAATACAGGACTGGAAGGAGGAGTGAACTCAATTTAGAAAGGGACTTTGTCCACTAAGATGGTCTTGGCAGCAATGTCTTGGTTACTATGGAAATCATAACATTTGATTAATGGTTTTCCACAATTAAATGTTTTATTCCCATGATATTTTATCATGATTGATGTTCCTTTATGATATATTCCTTACGTACTTCCAAGATTTATGTCTTTGCTCAAGATTTTGATGTTTAGATTTTATGTTCAAGTTTTTAAATTCAAATGCTTTTGGATTGTTTTATGTTCTCTATGTTTAACCATACTAAGCATTTGATCTCACCCTTTTTATGTTTTCTTTTCCCCAAGATTTAAAGAAATGTCTTAAGTAAGAAAAAAAAGAATATCTTTATGGGAGATGTTGAAGATCTTTCACCAAGATTAGTAGATTATATTACGAGTTTCCAAAGACACTAAACTATTATGGTCCTTTGGTGTCTGTTTTTGTTATGTATTAGATATTCCGTAAAAGTAATGTAATATCTATGTATGTCAAGCTTTGGGTCTCTACAGTTGGTATTAGAGGAAAGTTTTAGTCAACCTTTGGAAACTAGGATGCATGAACTTTAGTGAGATCCCTAGAGATATTTCTAAGGTATGTCTATGGATTTCCCTAAGGTTAAGTATAAGTATAGGTTATAGTCCTAGAATTATGGTAACAATATTAGAATTAACTATAAGATTTTATATATTGAAGGTACTCCCCCTTTATTATGTTGTTTTCCCTAGCATGATTTTTGTCTCTCACACTGTTCTATTTGGGTTTTAGACGATGGCTGGAACCCGAAGGAACCGTGTTGATAAATGTAATGGACAATGCAATGATTATTCTCCCGAACAACCAAATGTGATGGGAGATGGAGTGAAAAATATTATTGCTATACTTACACAATCTATGAATCATTCTGGATTACCAAATGATCAGATAAGGGAACAATATTCTATTGAGTCCTTCATGAGAAAACATCCACCTTCTTTCAGTGGGTCTTCCGATCCACTTGTTTCTGAACAATGGATCAGTACCATTGAAAAGATATTTTCCATACTTCGTTGTTCGGAACATGAAAAATTCATTCTGTCTATTTACTGTTTAGAAGGTGAATCAAATCAATGGTGGACTCTAATTAATAATACGATGCCCCGAGATGAAATTGAATCCATGGAATGGGATGAGTTCAAGAACTTATTTTTCAATAAGTACTTCACTCATATTCTTCAAACAAAGATGGAAAAGGATTTCCTTGAGCTTAAGAAAAAGGATGATGAATCTGTTGGTATATACGAAGCGAATTTTACAAGGCTTTCAAGGTTTGCATATGACCTTATCTTCCAACCTTGATCGATTCTTCAGTGGCTTAAAACCAAGTCTTTGAAGGGCATTAGCTATAAGAGACTTCAGTAGCTATAAATAAATTGTGCATTGTGCTATCAAGGTAGAAATGGAAGTTGGTGTTACATATCCATCTCATGGTGAAAAGAAGATGAATAATGGTGAAAAGAAGATGAATGTTTCTTTATGCTCTAGGTGTGGAAAGAAGCATGGTGGAGATTGTCTTAAAGGGACTAGAAAATGTTTTAAGTGTGGAAAAGAAGGTCATCGAGAATCTGAGTGTCGAAGTAATGGGAAAAGGGTTGCTAATGATGTGAATAAATAAAATACTGCAGAGAACACACCACCAACACTTCAATGCTTTAAGTGCAAGGAAATAGGGCATTATGCTAATCAATGCCCTAATCCAAGGGATAATGATGATCAACGTGAGCAACCTCTTAAGGAAAAAGATAAAGGGAAGTCACATATGATCACTATTTGTGATGTTGAGTATGAAAATGATGTTGTGTAATGATTAAGTGTTTTTGTAATGGGATTTCAAAATAGTATCCTGGAATCTCATTTATGGCATCGTGGAATTTTGGAATATCTATGTATTGGTTTTCAATAATTATATGGTACCGGTAACCATGAAAAGTGATTGAAATATTTTTGGAAAGAAGATGATATGCGCATAATGAAGTTATAAAGAAAAAATGAAATGAGATCATGAATGATATAAGGGAAAAGTTATATCATGGTTTGAGTATATAAATTTTTTAGGATTTTGGTATGTGGAAAGTGTTAAATTTTTACAGAATTCATGTTTTCACTAAGAGTAAATGGGTATTCATTTTTCAATAGAATACATGATTAAGGTAATTACATGTTTGTAATTTGACCAACAAGATATATCGTATGATATATGGGGGGATAAATGGTGGTAATCACATGCTCGATAGATGACATTTATAGTAATTGTTTTCTTTATACTATGAGCTTGGACAAAAGTATTTTGGATAAGCCTAAAGATTGGAATGGATTATGTTGGACATAAGTCAGTATTGTTTAAGGCTAGAATTTTTTTCGATATTATTCATGGAATGTTATAATAATGTAGTTTTATAAAAAAGGACAACCTTCAGGACGGGCGACAACCTGTCGCTTCGGACAAGGTTGCATGAATCGAACCCTCAACCAAAGTGCGACATGCCTTTATCGCCTACCATTGGACTACAAGGAGTCCCTGGTTACTAGAAACTAGTTTTATTTTATTATGCAGGATGATAGATGAAGTATAAGTCCATTTTGGAACCATATCTGATTAATCTCACCATAGATGGACTTATGTATATAAAGTTTGCTTACTTATGTTTGAGAAAGATGGAATGACCTATCATTCTATCGCATGATCTGCTAAAACTTCACAAAATACAAATTCAACTTCTTTTCATTAAGAGATGAAGTGGAAATTGTTCAAGGCACAAACAACGGTGAGATTATACCAAAATAAAGTAAGTTTTTCTTCTAATTCAAATTCTTTAACTTTAGGGAAATGATCTTGAAAACCAAAAATGTTGTCCCAGTGCCCTTATATCCGATGAATCCGATGGTACATTAGATCGTCAAAAATTTATGGCTTTGTGATTATTGGATTTTTCAAAGCCATTTTCTCTACCACTCTCCATCAAAACATGATGGTTATATTTCTCTTCCATATCCATATTTTCACATATGTTCTCATATGTGGAAACCCAGTGATTAGTTAATTTGGGTAACTGTTATGTTCCATACTTTAGTTTTTGAAGATAACTTTTGGTATTCCTTTTTTACAATGTGGGATTCTATTAATGAAACTTTTTAGTAGTAAACCATTTATAACCCCGATGAATTTTGAGGGCGAAATTCATTTTAAGGGGGGTAGAATGTAACACCCTAAGATATTATGAAAAATAATCTTTTTAATTTCATTGATGTCTTGTGTTGTATGATACACCAAAAGGAACTTTCACTACACACATCCCTCACTTGCCTTGCATTACATGCAATTGCGACCTTCCACGATAGCGTGTGTTGTACGCAATATCGAGTTTCACTAAACAACGATATGTTATTAAAATATTATATAAACTAGCCATTATGAATAGTAATAAGCACTTTTTTGAAATTTTATGCATTTTATTTTTCAAAATGGACTTCATTTTTGGATTCGGAATATCGATATTAGCCTAGGGTGAATTTTTGGTATTTTCTAAAAACTTTCAATTTTTAATGAATAGTGAAAACACTAGGTTACTATTTAAAAACTAACTATTTATTTAAAAAATTATTTATTTTATTTAAATTTATTTTAGGTCAAAATAGATACATAATACCTATATAAGTTCAATTTAATTCATTTGAGTCATTTTATAACAATTTTAGATATATAAAAATTTTATTGAACTTTTCACCGTCTTTTACCCACCTCCTAGGAGAATTTGAAAATTTACATAAAAAATATTTTTACCGCTTTTGTGAGTGGAATTTAGAAAATCATAGAGACATGGTTAATATAAAAAGGTAAAATGTGGTTCAATAAGATAAAAATAATTTTTGGTGAATAGGAACTTTTTACTTTTTTTTACCACGGTTAAAAGTAAATAGGATAATTAACGGTAAAAATGATATTATTATTACCCTAAAACATGTCCTAATTCTATTGGATAAGTTTAATTCGAAAAAAAAACAACCTTAGGAATAAAATATGACCATTTAGGTCCACTTGGATTAGATTAGGACACTTATTATTATTTTATTTAAAGAAGAGTTAAAATAGTTAAAATCAATGTTTAATAACTATTTTTTTTTTAATATAGGGTTATACATAAGATAAATTCAAATATAAATATTATTTAAAAAGATAAAAATATTTCCTACATAATGGTATTTTATATATAATTTTTAAACATTAAATAAGTTAATATATTTATGACACAATGATGATGCAGTAATTACCTTATTAATGACATATTAACATAATTGATGTTATAAATACCCAACTAAATGTAATTTGAGACTTTTTATGAATTAAAATAATTTTATAGGTTAATATGACATGTTAGTATTGATTTAATTAACGTTTTTTGAACTAATCATGCTGTTATGATTTTCCAAAAAATCAATTACCAAATAGTGTCAAAATTGACATAAAATAGTTTTTAAAACAAATATTATATTATTAATTGTTATTTTATTCCTAAAAATATAAGGATCTTCCAAATGACTTAAATAAGTTTATATATATTAATAATTAACAACTTGGGGTTAGTTCAGCTTGTTATAGTATGTTTATTAACCATAGAGTGTAAGAAAACAAGAAGAAATAGTAAAAGTAAAATTATTTAACTTAAAGTTAAATCTAAATGATAAGGTTAAAATAATAACCTAAACTTGTCTAAATTATATTGGTTGATAGTATTTCGACCCATACCCACTTTATATTCTAAATAAATCAATTTGGAGCTATTATATACCGAATATAACTTTATTATAAAATAATATTTTAAGTTTTTTCAAAGGTGCCCCTATCCTCCCTTATAAAAAGGGCACCCCTTCCCTCTGCTCTTCACACCCTTTTGAACCTTGAATCTCGGCCAAACCCTGAAAATTCCTCTTCTCAACCTCTCTAGTTATATCATAGAGGTTTATTTGTTCTTAAAAGACCAACTCGAGTGCCCTAAGAAGAATTTTAAAGGACGTGCATCGAGGAAGAGGTAATCTATTCTACCGACTCTTTCAAGTTTCTTTCTTCTTCTACTTATTATTATTTAGTTGTTTCATTATAAAGTAATAAAATCAGTATTAATTATATACTGATATGTTATTATAAATATGAAACAACCCTATTTCACCTTCTATGCATCCTATGGAAAATGAAATCACCACGCGTGCGTACGTACGAAATACCGTCTCCACGCCGTGGTGTAATCAGTTTTTCCACCACCACCTTACTTAAATGGGTATAATGGTGTAAATAATAAATATATATGATTATAATAATATCATACAGATTCTATGATATTATATAATCCAATAAAATTCCATTCAATATATATGGGAATGATATCATCGCGCATGCGTACATACGGATTACCGTCTCCACGACGCGATGAGATTCATTTTCCATGTTAACAATTCAAGAATGATTATAAAGTATATATAATAGGTAATAATGAAATATATTACATAATAATTATAATATATTTATGTATATATATATATATATATATATGTTTTTCATCTACTTAATTCCATTAAATTCAATAAGGAAACGAAAAAAAGCATTCATGCGTACATACGGCTTACCATCTCCATGAATGGTGTATTTCTTTCCATTTATTGATCTATTATATATATATATTCTGAATATATATTATATATAAATCATGTTTTAAATTCTGGAATTAAGTAATCATGATCTATGTAATAATATGAATAATTACACGTCAAAACACAGATGATAAATGAAACGATTTTACCAAAAACGCTACTTTAACATGAATTTACAAAAGAATGGGTAATATAAAGTCATAAGTGAACTATATAAGATATCATAAAAATGAATATTATTCTGTAATATGTCAATGACATTATTTAAATCATTATACAGGAGGTTCAGATACATACGAAGCATATCAGACATAATGTAAGGGATAAATTTGCAATCTCATTTTTATCAGAGACTGTTTATTCGTAAGTATTTACTGGGGTTATTGTTATCACCCATGCCCATCTTTTCTAAAAATGATTTAATATATGGTTAAAGCCCTTTTTACCCATTTCTGAAATTTACTACATTTTATTAAAGGAATCTTACTTTTGTTTACCACACGAGGAACATTTTGACTTTTCCGACAAAAGTACGAGGAGAATGTTTTTTTAACTTATACGACATGAATGGATTCTAACGGTTTTATAAAGCCTTATTTTCATGAAGCTTCCTCTACAAGATTTCATAATTATTTTCAACAAAATCATTTTCTTTTAAAATTTAATGGGATTTTTTTGATAAAAAAATTATTTTGAAAAATAAAGGATATTTTCCTCAAGAATTTATTTTAAGTGTTTTATCAACACCATTTTCCATCTAAGATGACATTATTTCATATGTGTATGTTTCATGTATAATGTCTCTATGATTAATATGGTTTCACTTTTCTTATGATGAAATTATATCCATTTGTTTTATATGGATTATGTTATGATGGGATGATGTTTATGAAACCCATTTTATTATTTGGGTTATGATGAATGATTTATGTTTATTTTGTGGCACAAGTAAGAATGATTTTATTATGAGATGTGTGGGACCTATATCTCCCTCTAATGCATTGGGTAAAGATTTATATCTCTTGAGATAGACATGGCTGGAATGGTAAGTTAATCTGGTTTAGTAATACAGGACTGGAACGAGGAGTGAACTCGATTCAGAAAGGAACTTTGTCCACTAAGATGGTCTTGGAAGCAATTCCTTTGCTATTATAGATATCATAACATGTGCTTAATGGTTTTCCACAATTAAATGTTTTATTACCATGATATTTTATCATGATTGATGTTCCTTTATGATATATGCCTTACGTATTTCTAATATTTATGTCTTTGCTCAAGATTTTGATGTTTAGATTTTATGTTCAAGTTTTTGCATTCAAATTTTTTTGGATTGTTTTTTGTTCTATATGTTTACCCTTACTGAGAATTTGAGCTCACCCTTTTTATGTTTTATTTTACCCAGGATTTAAAGAAAGGTTTTAGGTACGAAAAAAGAAGAAGATCTTTATGGGAGATGTTGAACATCTTTCACCAAGATTAGAAGATTATATTCCGAGTTTCCAAAGACACTAAACTATTATGGTCCTTTGGTGTCTGTTTTTGTTATGTATTAGATATTATTTAAAAGTAATGTAATGTCTATGTACATCAAGATTTGGGTCTCTACATCTAGTGTCCAGACATGCCAGTGATATCCAATGTGTCTACTTCCCTAAACGAAGGTCGCTGCCCTTGCCGGGCCCTTTGGAATGCCCCGACAGAAGCAGTGTAATTAACGGGTGTCCATGAAGATATGACTCTAAGAAGAGTTTCAAGAACAAAATCTTAAATATATAAGGGAGACTCAAACTAGGTGATGGGCTCTGAGGAGGAATCCATAAAAGGAAGAACCGATATCCCATCACCCCGTTTCGATCAAGGAGAAAACGTCCCTAAACAAGGAATGTATGCCACCCGCCTTTGGAAAGCAGGAATGCGGCGCAACAAATAGCACCACTGTCCCCCAAATGAGACGGACGCCTGTGCCCTAACAAAAGCGTCAGAAACATAAATATTAAATATTAATTAACTATTGATTAAAGAATCATAAAATAATGATTAAATAATGTTTAAGTATTTATTAAACAATGTTTAAATGATGATTAACTAAATATTAAATAATGGTTAATTAATTCTTAACAATTGATTAAATAATTATTCACTAATTTTTAACGATTTATTAAATAATGATTAATGAATAATTAGCTATGATTAAATAATGTTTAACTAATGATTAATGAATTATTAAATAATGATTAAAGAATGATTAACTAATTATTAAGAAATTATTAACTAATTATTAATGTTTGATTAACTAACTAAAAATGGTCAGGAAAGGGGAATTAAAAGGTACAAAGAAATATGCAAACACACACATGCAGGATGTCAGGGAGACTAGAACCTAATACCTCCCTGACACCACACATGGCCCTTTTCCACTAGGCTGGGCCATAGGGGAAATGATTGATTAACAAATTATTAAAGAATAATTAACTAATGATTAAATAATGATTACCTAATGATTACAGAATAAATAACTAAGGATTAAAGAATGATCAACTAATGATTAGTGAATTATTAACTAATGATTAACTAATGAGTAAATATTGATTAACTAATGATTAAATAAATATTAAATAATAATTAAGCAATGACTAAAGGATTTTTAAATAATTATTAAAGAAATATTATATAATGATTAAATAATGATTAAATAATGATTAAATAATTCTTAACTAATGATTAAAGAATGTTTTACTAATGAGTAAAGTTTAATTAGCTAATTATTAAATAATGATTAAGTAATGATTAAATAATGTTTAGATAATGATTAAATAATGATTAAATAATGATTAAATAATTATTTATAAATTATTAGCTATTGATTAACTTTGTATTAACAAATAATTAACATAAATGAAAGATGGATAATTGGATGAAAAAGAGCCTTAACTGCACACATGATTTTTTACTCCCTCAATTTCGATGATTCATATCCTATTAAATGCTTGGTTTATTTCTCTCTATGGATATGTTTTAGATAAATCACATTCTATTTATAAACCACTGAACATAACTTTAGGAAAATTAAAAATTTTATTGTGAAACATTAGTGTCATCTTTTAGGATATAAGAATATATTATAAAATTTTGGTATCATAATTATTATGTGGTTATTTAACCAATAAAATCCATGTCGGGATACTAGAAGTGGATGTGGCTCTAGAATAGATGCACCTAGGCGTAAAACCCAAAAACACCTCATTGAGCTAGAATTGATCGGGAACTGGTGCACGAAAACATGCATTATTGCACACCCAGTTTGAAACTACCAAGGGATAAGATTTAGAAGATTCATATTTTATTTATAAAATTCTAAACATACATTTAGGAAGACTAAAAATTTTAATATGAAACATTAGTGTCATATTTTAAGATATAAGAATATGTTCTAAAACTTTAGTTTCAAAAAGATTATATGATTAACCGTCATTGTAATGTTATTTACACTATAATAATCTTGATAAAAAACATTTTTGAGGTAGAGAATTATTTTTTTATGTGTCTACTACTATGGGAAGGTTATTCAAACCGGGAAAGGAGCTTCTTATAGTACACAACCGACAACAACCATTAGGGCACCTGATTTTGTAACCCTAAGATTACTTCGAGAATGAATTATTACAAGCTTAAATAATAGACCTGATAAATAGATAAAGTCTATTATCTATAGACATGTTCAATTCTAGGATACACAATGGAATCTTGCATGTCCGTTTCATACTAATGAGAAATGGTTTCATGAAATAAATTTATTTTCACAATGTTCGGATGGTGCAATGATGGAGTTATATGTTTACCTTTCTACTATCCAACAATAATATCCAATTTTACAAAGATGTAGACATACAAGAGTGGTTGAAGAAGTTCCATCCCATGAAATTAATGTTATTCCCTATAATTAGGAAGAGTATATCCTAGCTGATCTCCCAAATATACATGTCAATCTAACATCTAGTGAGGAATTTTAAAATGATGGATAAAACAGAGAAAAAAATTAGTATTAGAAGAAATCTATATTATTGGGGGAGGAATTTTCTTGAAATACATTAGTTTTACAGTAGAATTGACCCATAATAAACCATTCACCACTATTCTCGTCTTATTTGAAAGCAATGGCATGTTTTATTGAATTTTATTGGAATGTTATCACACCTACAACTGAGTTTTCTAGAGTTATAGAGGATAGGTTTAGTGAGATAGAAAAAACATTATTTTTTGGAAGGTATTTTCCAAGTAAATATGCATTAAAAAATATAATAAAAAGATTTTATATTGAGAGGCACTGCAGATATTTAGTTCAAGAATTAAGCCATACAAAATACATCATATGGGGTGATAAATATGGGTATGATTATATATTCTTGTTGAGGGAGATTCCTAACATTGAATTTGGATGTTGAAGAATTTCAAAGATTGAGGAAACTTACACTTATGTTCAGAAACACCTAACACTATATCATACTTTATTGGATTCTTAATTTGTGTAATCCATTATCATTACATTGATTAGGACCTAAAAATAAGTTCATGTATCCCTTTTTTAAGAGAGTATAAAAAAGAAATTTAGTGATCATAAGTCCTATAATAAGGCAAGGATGGTGAAATTGAAGGCAATTGTGAAGGTCTATAGTGATTGGGATGGCTGGTATCAGGTGTTGCCACAATTTCTATCCATATTAAAAGAAAATACCAAGTTCTCTTCCATATTTATATGAACTAACATGTGTCTCAAGATAACTGAATTGATCTACATCATGTTAAATTTTATCAATTTTTATGGGAATTCCTCCCCTATATTTCCACATTTTATTTCTAAAAAAAGATTATATAGATTGAAGAAACATTTAAAAATGGAAGAAACAAATGCATTTTTCTTTATTACAGTAAACTAAGATATATATCATTCACCTCTACCACTTTTATTTTCCATTGTGGAGAAGGAAAATTATGAATCATTGTGTTGATTTTTGGTATGTATGAGAAACCATTTCACCCATATTAGGGGTGTTTGTTTGATATATATTCGTTATCGGACAATGAATGAGGAAATAAATGTGGATCTTGATAGATGGAGACCCCTAAATGAAAATCATTTGTACTACATCAGACACATTTCTATAAATGTGATAAAAATATTCCACGATGATCCTATGAAGAAGGAAATCATGAGGCTTGGTATGCAATCTTTTTATTTGGTTTAATATTTCAATGTAATAATAAAGATAATTTATGTCAAATATGATCACTTATGTATAAAATATGAGCGATATTAATGAATGTTTGAACAAAGTTTTAAATAAATATGCATGTCTAATCAAGGATTATATGATTATATGATGTGGATTCCAAAAAAAAGGGCATTTCCATATGACGGGGGAAGAGGTACAGATAGAGGACCACAAACATTGTGGAGTGAATTAATGCTATCTTAAAGGGGATTCATAGGTTATCTATAATTGGGCTAGTTTAGTAAAACATTATCATTGTGTGAAGTACTTGATTTATAGACAAAAAAAGGTCTCATAATGGATTCATTAGGGGCTATGTTACAGAAGAAACTTTCAATAAGAGATTGAAATGATCATTAAAGAAGATTTTTTTTATCAAGGGTGCCTTTGAAGCTGGTAATATTATCGATTTAAATTGAAAGACTGACTGAACCCCATCCCAAATAGCAGTAATCGAGTGTTGGGGGTATTAATAGAAGAGAGGTAATTTCATTGTGTAAAATTACATGCATTATAGTTCCATCTACACACTCTATCACAACATGTACCTCTTTTAACATATCATGAGAAGCATATGTTGATCTAGTGTACCATCTTCACACCATTTCTAACTTCTATGTTTCACTATTATCACTTATTGGGGAGTTTTAATATTTTCTTATGCCTGAAGACCAGTCGATATTGAAACATGACCTCAACAGGTCGAGACAACGAAGGAGACCGATGTCTAAAATAATGTAGAATGAGATGGATTAGACTCAAGAACAAGGGAAAAATTTTAGATGTAACATATTTCATGATGAAGGTCATAATAAGAAATGATTCCCTAACATTAATGGATCAAGTTCACACTCCCATCCACAATGGTGTATTGTCTCCAATGTGATCTTTTTCATATTATCAATTACATGGGGTTATTATCAACTCCTATATTTTTATAATTTTCTGAAACTTTTAATATCAAATAATATTAATCCCTTCATCTTTACATTACAAGGAATATATCAAGTACATGTGATGTTACATGGAAACATAATCAAACTATCCCTGGATAAACCATAAATAAATCAAGTGAGAAAATAATCATTAAACATACCATCATGTGAGAAATCATACATAAATTAAAAATGATACCATTTGGGATCTAACTTATTAGTTGAAGTCAAACTAAGGTTGTTTTGGATTATAAAAGAACAACTTGTCTTAATTTTCTAAAATTTATTGTAACTAAGTTATAAAATATTTTGGAGTTGGAAAATGCATTCCTTTAATCAAATTTTAGGATGAACCATCTTAGTATGCCTCCAAAATATGATGAAAATATGTTACAGAATGTTATAGATATCTCAAAATGTTTTTATGGCCCTTTCCCTATCCAATCAAAACATGATGGCAATATGTAACTTTCCAAAACATCTTACAATCATGTTTTAGAGGCATACTAATAAGTTTCATCCTAAAATTTAATTAGAGTAATACTTTAGACATTATCATATCTCAATTATTTATTTTTTTGACCAATTTTTGTTTCAATACATTTACTATATTTATAAAATACGCTATTTTTTTACTTGAATATTAGAAAAAATATCCAAGACATTTTGGAATAGTC
This sequence comes from Viscum album, assembly GCA_963277665.1. NCBI lineage: Eukaryota > Viridiplantae > Streptophyta > Magnoliopsida > Santalales > Viscaceae > Viscum > Viscum album. Next base: position 1,942,523,089 of record OY728133.1, on the reverse strand, counting down.
ATCGATGAAAATTTGAAATTACCTATTGATCCAACACATTCTGCCCAATATTCCCTTGGGAATGTTATGTTCTCCTCTAGTGAATCAAGTGTAAATATCTTTACAATGATTTTTTTACTTTGATTGAATTATTACCATTTCTATATCTGATTAAAAACTTACTTCAAATATATATTTTAATTCTTTTAAAATCAATTGGCCAAGGATTATCAAATTTTGACTAATGTTTAGTGCATATAACACATCTTTGATATGATCTATACCTGAATTGGATTCAATTTCCATTATTCCCTTTCCCTTAAAAGAAATGTAATTTAAACTACAAATATTTACATTTAGAATCTATTGAAGTTTCAAATTACTTCAAGAGATAACTGCCAATGGTCGTTTGGTCTGTGCAACCATTGTCGATGAGACCTTCCTCACTTGTATGGTAGATTTCAAAGAAATAATCCAACTTGAGAAGCATTGTTTTGTTGAAAATTTCAATTAAATTTTTTCTCACCGTGCCCCATATTTTGGTACTCTCACATTTGCCATTAGTCCATCCCTAATGCATCCTTTTTTCTAGTTTTACAAGGTGGAAGTTGATTTTATTTCATCCTTTAATTGTGGTAGATTCTAAACCAACAAAATCTTATAATATCTCTTTATTTTTCCTTTTCAGCCTTGATTATTTTTGTATCTTGGATAAAAATTTCCCTTCAATGAAGCCTTAAAACCTCATGATTCCATTTTTTTATTGTGCCTGTAAAGAATTTAGAAACCTTTCCAAGATGATCATTGAATGATCTTCTTTATTCACCAAAGTGAAAATAATTATTTCAAATATTTTAGGAAAATTTACAATAATTTTTTTGAACTAAAATATATTTAGGAAATTAACAATGATGTATCCTTTATTTTAAATTATATGAAAACCTATAGTTTTCACCATTTCAGTGCCCATCTTTTGGAGTTTGACCTATTTGATCAAGTTTAAGGTTTTTATTCCCATAATCCATTCATCACCTTCATACTACTTCTAGAATTCAAAATCTGATTTCACTATCATATTTATGACACATATTTCAAGAGATAATAAAAAAATAACATGATGTGGCCCATAATCAAAATGTTCCAATGGATAAATTTCTAGACCAAAATAAGAATGGGAGGAAAAAAAGGCACTGTAGGAAAGTGGACAATAGTTGGTTAAAAATTTTCTTAGAAAACAATGGGAGGGATAATAAAAGTAATATGGTGGGAAAAGAATGGAGTGAAGAATTTGGGGAATAATTATCATTGTTTGGGACTTCTAATTCTTGGAATTAAATTGTTTTTCCTTATCTTGTACTAATAGAGCCTCAGATTGTTCAAATAGAATATATGAAAATCTCTAAAATTTCTATTATATTTAGTAATAAATATGAATACAACAGTATAGAATGGTACATAAATTATAGAACTATCAATAGGAAAATGTATTATAAGTTTTAGAAGAATAAAACTAAATCTAATGGAATATTCTCCAAGAGCCAAGTTGAAACCTCCAACAACATCAACTCTCTAACGAGTGTTCCCCCCTTATCTAGAATAGCTTTATTAAATATAGATTTCTACTAGGTGATAAAAAACAAAATAACCAAGATTAATAGTTTTAGAGGGTTTCCTCCTCCTTTTATGTGTTTTAAGTGGCTGGGTGAACCCCTATAAACTTCATCCACCTAAAGTTCCACCTTGTCCTTAAGGTAGAAAATTGAAACTAATCCCAAAATAAACAATAATTTTTCTATGTCACTTTTTAAATTGGACTCTCTCACCACTGAACAGGCCACTCCCTTTGTATCCAAAATAGAGTCGGGTAAAACCTGCTTGATGATGTCTTCAAAAAAATGTTTCAGTAGGTGTTCCAGAATGGGATCCCTAAAAACTAATTTAAGATGAGATATATGAAACACTAGATGAACTTTTCCGGGCACTAGAAGATATAGATGACAAAAAATAACTTTAAACTTTAATAGGAGATGGAAAGGGCCATAAAAACATCCCGAAAGTGTATGAAACATTTTGGTTGATGAAATAGTCAGCCAATGAGATTGCAACTTGAGAAAAATGAGGTCACCCATATGAAATGAAACAAATCACCATTTCCTGCTGGTTGTCTATTTCATGGAAAATTGGGCTACCATAAAATTTAATTTTAACTATTAAAAGCTTCATTACAATCAACTAAGGCCCCTGAAACCACCTCAAGGTCAGTGTTCCCCAGGGTTTAGTGGGGAAGAGTTGGTGGCTACATCCTATAAACAACCTAAAATGGGGTTTTTCTAGTATATACATTGAAGGAGGTAATTTAACAAAACTCTTCCTAGTGTAACCATCAAACCCACTACCAATTACTATTAGAATAAAATCACCATAAGTAAGTCTTGGAGATTCTAAAATAACTTGTAAATATCATTCCTTTATTATATTTAATGGAACTTGGTTTTTTGTGTTGTCTAACAATTTCATTCATGAAAATACCAGCTACATCATTAGATGATTAAGGGTGTATAAGAGGAAAAATTTGGCATGATTTGAGAGATGATCCACCAAAACTAGTATAACCTCATACCTTTGTGATTTATGAATACCAAAATTGAATCCTATAGAGATTTCTTCCAAGAAAAAAATATGTAATTGGGTGTGGTTGTAGAAAACCCACAAGACTCAATGTTTGGTATTTTTATCATCGTTAAATAGTACATTCTCAGTGTTAGTTCTAAAAGGGGCATTGATACCCCTGAGGAGGTGGGGGTGAATTAAGGTATGGATATTATTTTCCAACTTATTCTTCCTACCCCACTATATCTTGATCTCTTTGTTATAAGGGTCACTTTTTTTTGGATTAAGTTTTTATACAGACCATATTATTTCCTTCTTTTTCTAGTGATGATTATTTGAATGCAATGAAAAGAAAGAAATTAGGTAGAAACAAAGATTTTTACTTGGTTCACCCTCACTGGGATACATCCATAGAGCATACAATGGTGATGTGTCGATGTACCAAATCTAATAAAGCTCAGTACCAATTTACAATGTTCAGGCTAGATCACTTCTATGCCCATGCTCACTACCTTTACAATGGTTAGGGTCAGATCACTACTTTCCCAAGGGAAACTTCCAATGTCTCTCTCTCTCTCTATCTCATTGTCAGTGGAGAGGGTAACCTTCTAGCTCTTCCTTTTTTCACTGCTCCGGAAATGATCCACACACAGGTTATAGACTTGTAGGTCCCCTCATTATCACTAATTAATACATCCTACACTGTATGTAGATGCTCTGTTGAAGTTAAATTTTCAACCACTGATGAATACCCCTTTTCCACTGACCCTTGGGAAATAACCTTTTGAAAATACTTTTAGAAAGATCACTACTTCGCAAAGCTCCTTATTTATCAAAGCTCAAACAAGCCTTCGCAAAGTCCCTGGCTCTTCACAAAGCACACTGCTTCATAGAGATCAAGCACCTTTACAAACCAAAATTCTTTTAGAGAGCTCAATTAGTCACCACGAAGCTCCTTCCTTTCACAGAGCTCAACTAGTCTCTATGGATCACACTTCCTTCATGCAGTACACTACCTTTGCAGACCACCATACTTCGTGAAGCTCACTAAGACAATAAAGAACAACCCATCTTTGCAAAGCTCTAAATTATTAGAAGCATTGAGTTTATTCAAGAATAAAACATTCTCTTTTCAATTCTCAAGCTCTCTTTGAAACCTTTCTTTGCGAAGCACCCCTTGGTTTGAAATATCATAGAAATTCTACATTTTCTCTCTTTAGAACATGTGGAAAGAAGTGGGGGTTGCCTCTTATTTATAGGCATGGTTGAATGCGAATCTCCGCTTCTTCCAGCGTAATTTTTGGATCGGTCAAAATGTATCTATGATTCTACTTCACTTTGAAAAGCACCATTGAAATTTGTCATTGTAGCAATGCTTTCCGTCAAACACTTCACGCCGTTGCAATGATCCAAATTTTGTAATCTAAGAGCCTCTGTCAAAAAAAATTGTCTCTCCACAATGCTCCCTTCCAATTCTTTTCACCTCTTCCATTCATGAAGCTCATTGTTATCATAGAGAATTCCTTCAATTCATTTGTGCTACCACCACAATGCTCCCTCAGAATGCTTCTTACCTTTTCCATTCACGAAGCTCATCGTAATTGTGGAGTTCACCATCTCCATTATTCATGTCTTTGTGAAATACACGTCATGAATCCCATATTCAAAAAATTCATGAATTTTCCATATTTTGATGAGATCTTCAAGGAAATAAACTTATCTAAATGCCCACCAAACACCAAATTTTGGACCCCAAAAATTGGGTAAACACTGGAAAACAGAGCCACCTTATATATATTATTTTAAAACCACCTCCATATCTTCCATTAATTTTCATGGTTCTTTGTAAACATGTATTATCAATAAGATCTCTAGAACTCAACAATTCACCATGAAAACTTTATTTTTCAATATAAAAACCAACCAAAAAATGATGCAATGTTACCTTGAGATATTTTTTGTAAACAATATTACCCTATGGGTTTGTTGACAAATCTTGTCATATTGATTCTCTGCACTTTGATATCTCATTAAACCTTCTTATAACATCTTCTAGAATTCACCTCTTTCTAATAAAATAGCAGTCAAAGATTTACTCAACACATAATCTAGTCCCACATGAGAAATGCTTGGTGTGATAAACAAGAGTACTATGAAATGTTCATCAATTATTCACTTCATTCTAGACATCAATTGTTGAACCCATTCCAATTACACTCTTCTGATTTCATCACAAACCTCAGTTGTCATGATATCTATTATTTAATTGATCACTTATAGAATCTTCAAGTTTAAAAATCTCCCCCATCTCATTGCTCCCCATATCATGCTGCTCCACTTGTTGTCTTCTCCTTGTGTCTTTGACAAAGATATTTTCTCACTTCTACAATTTATCACCCTTAAGGAGTCACTCTTTATCCCCCTTTGTCAATGAACCCAAAGGTCACTCCTTCTTGGTCTAAAATAGAGTAGAGAACATAGATCAGTAAATTATGGAAAAACACACCATACCACTGGGAGAGGGGGTGTCCCAAATACACAATTTTTCAAGTATGGGGAGTCAACTGGACTCCCAGAGCTAGTCATTTCCTCTGAAAAGATTCCTTGGGTAAGGCCATTTTCAGAATGTATGGAACCTTGAGTTTTGTATGCAAATACTCCAACTTCAAAAGCCTTTTCTCCACTTACTCCTTGATAAAATGATATTTTATCTCAATGTGCTTTGTACATGAGTGATGGACTATATTTTTTCTAAGATTGATAGAACTTGAATTATCTCACTAGATTCTGATCGGAGACTTCACTTTAACTACAATGTGATCAAGTTTCTCCATAATCCGCAATAAATATGGGTATTCTTGGGTGTCCGCAATATACTCAGATTCTGTGGTGCTCAATGAAATGCAATCTTGTTTCCTTCTTAGCTAAGAAATACACAATCTACCAAGATAGAAATCACCTATGTGCATTGACTTCTTGTAATCTGCTAAATTGGCCCAATATGAATCTGTATATCCCAATAACTATGGCTATAATTTTTCATTATAAATAAAACTGAAATCCATACTGTCTCTGATATACTGAAGTATCCTTTTCACTACAATCATCTGTCTTTCCTTGGGATTGATTTGATATAGCGCTGCATGGAATGTCGAAAAGACAATATTAGGCCTTGTTTCTTTCAAGTACAATAATATTTCAATGATTTTACTATACTTTATGATATTATATTCCTTGCCTTCATTAACCCATGATAGCATTATTCAGGTATCCACTAGAGTATTCATCTCCTTGGAAATTCCATTCCAAACCTTATCAAAATGTCCTTGGCACATGTAGATTGAGAAATGAATGTGTCATTCAATCCTTGTGTCACCAGCACCATCATACTTTGATTATTTTCATTGTTAAAATATAAATTTTAATCAACTCCACTGTGCTAGAAGCATAGCTTCTTTTGAAACTAATATAGTATTCAATACCATGCTTTTTCTACTTGCTTCAACCCATATAAAACATTCTTCATTTGACAAACCCTATCCCCGTCTTCATGTATGATATAGATTTTACTTTTTCATGGTCATTATTAGTATCTTATTTTGAATTATCATTTTCCACTTTTACTCCCCCCTAGTCTCTTACCACTTCATCACTTTCAATAGAAAACTTGTCACTATATCATTGTTCAGTGACATCATTTCTGTCAACAACTTTTCTCAGCTTATTTTTAAAACATTGTTGATATTATCTCGCAACTTCCTAGTATCCTAAAAATATCCAGATGATACTATATTATTAGAACTAAATAGATAATAATGAAAAACATGAGTATTTATACTTATCCCCAAATAATTTTTCTTGAACATAAACATTCACCCATTCTAACCCATTGATATCTTGCATCTAATTAATATATAGAATGATACCCCTAGGATATGCAACTATTCCCATTGTTAGGCCAACTATTTAGACCCAAAAATGTTCTAATTATCCTACATCATGTCTTCACATATGAAACTTAGAAATGATCCATTAAAAAAACATAATCTTACTGAGTTGTAACTTGGTGTAGAAAAAAATAGATAAAGTTAAGAACACCATCACTATCCTTTATGCCAAATTAATTTATTTCTTCTTTGACTCTGCTAACTAATTTTAATTAGTTGATATGCTGGAGCACATCACTTCACCACTTTAAATATTTTGATGTGAATTACTCTTGGATCGTATCTCCCCTTAATCCTGAAACACATGAACATCATTTAACAGCATTTATACACATATGGAGATGGGATCTTATGTAATCCTCAAGAAGAGGATTGTGGGGGATTCTGATGGGTCAAACCTTTGATTATTTCATGAAAAGCATCGAACTATTTCTTTAGCTACTCTAACTACCTATCCAACTTCAATTTTTCTACACATATGGCTAGGAATTCTTTACCCACATTCTGAGTCTTCTTCTGAAATTAAAATTTGATATGTTAGGTCTGTTGGTGACAAAGAAAATTTGGAAGGGATAAGGATAATAATAAAGTCTTCGAAGCTACCTTGCGAAGCCCTTTAGTGGAGCTCTATGGCCCCATGCCCGCTGCGAAGAAAGGAGGCAAGATGCTTCGCAAGCTGATTTGACATTCCTGAGCCCTCCATGAAGCAAGGAGGCATGATGTTCTGTAAGCCCCTTTGATGTTCACGATCCCTCCGCAAAACAAAGAGTTGGGATGATCCATGAGCTGATTTGATGTTCGCGAGCCCGCCGCAGAGTGGAATCCATCTTCGCGCCGAGCAAGCTCTACTTCACGCTGCCTCTTGCCTATAAATACCAGACTTCCCCCATGCCCAAAGGAAGGATCATCTGACCTTTCACCTTATCAACTCTCAAATCATGAATCACTTTCTTCTTTTTAAACCATGAGTAGCTCAAGGTACTTTTTCTCTGCGAAGTGCCTCCACATTGCCCTGTTTTCACCCCCTCTTTCGAGAGGGATGCCTTCGGTGAAGCCCAAAGGCCTTCTTGAAGTAAGGAGATCCTCATAGGGACCCAGGTAATCATGGAGTGTTTATGCTTCGTGATGCACCCCCATGCACACGTGACTCAAATGCTAAGGCAGCGTCATTGTGCCTCACAAAGAATATTTCTTCACAGGACCTTGCTTCGCAAAGTACCCATTCTTCGGGGGGATTCACATCGTGAATTCCCTTACAATTCATGAAGCACCTCTTGTATGCACCTATGCCTTATGCCTAAGCTAGGAAACTTCACTTCGCAAAGCCCGTATCTTCATAAAGCCCTTCCATTTCTTGGAGCACCAAAGCTCTATGAGGCTTCTAATCATAAACACCTTAGCTCTGTAACTCCCTCTCCTATGAAACCTCCTAGGTTCACATGAAAGAAACTTCAAAGTCCCTTGGGAGACGTTTCACATTGCGTTGCCTTGCCAAATTCATCTTCGCATAGGCATGCTTACGACTATTGCTTCTTTGCAGAGCCATGCTAATGTGGACCCCCAACGAGATCACCTCTTGACACCCACAATCATGACATTTCCAGAGCATTCCCTTCATAAAGGTGGAGCTGGTACTATTTATGTAAGTCCTGGGGGTGCAGTGCAAACCCACCTCATCTAAGATGCAGGATGTTAAACATCCAAGCATCTTCATCCTCATCACATGACGTTATATTGTGACTTCCCCCCATGAATCCTATGTAGGGAAAGGGAAACCACTCTAGTGTAATCCCCTAGCTTTTCTTGCAGGAGGAAGCATCTATTCCCCTCCTTTCTTCAGTGCCAAATCCCTCTCCCGCTGGGCTTTGTCGACACTGGGCCTCCATCCTAGAGTAAGTCCCAATCTCTTTGGGTTGCTAAGCACACAAAAGACCCTACTTCATCTTTGGACTATGATCATGTGTAATCCCCACCCCATTTCCCATGGACACACCTTTCGCGACCTGATCATCAGGTCATTGCTGTCTCTTGTTTCTCACACCGAGCATGACTCACGTGGGCTTAGAGAAAGCACTGACCATGAAATCCACCTTGGGAAGCCTAGAGTGTAAGCCCCACACCCATTCTAAACTACATGGAATTTGATCCCTACCAAGGAAAGGTACGTAGGAAGCCTCCACGAGGTTCAATCCCACCACCCCGGACGTTCCGACCATCTTCGCGTCGGTTCACCAACACCTTGGGTAGCCTAGAGTGTAAGCTCCACACACCAACCTGAACTACGTAGTCTTTGATCCTTGCCAAGGCTAGGTATGTAGGAAGCCTCCCTGAGGTCCAAGACCACCACCCATTGGTTGCTCCGACCCCCTTCACATCGTTGTACCAAGATCCCATTATGAACTACATAGACTCTGATCCTTGACAAGGAAAGGTATGTAGGAAGCCTCTACGAGGTTCAAGCCCACCACCCTGGTCGTTCCGACCATCTTCACGTCAGTTCACCAACACCATGGGCAGCCTAGAGTGTAAGCCCCACACACCATTCTGAACAACGTGGACTTTGATCCTTGCCAATGAATGGTACGTAGGGAGCCTCCACGAGGTTCAATCCCACCACCGTGGTTGTTCCCACCATCTTCACGTCGTTTCACCAACACCTTGGGCAGCCTAGAGTGTAATCCCCACACACCAACTTAAACTACGTGGTCTTTGATCATTTCCAAGGCAATGTAAAAAGGAACCCTCCCTGAGGTCCAAGCCCACCACCCATTGGTTCCTCCGACCCCCTTCACATCGGCATACCGATCCCCCATTCTAAACTACATGGACTTTGATCCTTGACAAGGCAAGGTATGTAGGAAACCTCCACGAGGTTCAAACCCACCACCCCAGTCATTCTAACCATCTTCACATTGGTTCACCAACACTTTCGGCTGCGTCATAGTGTATACCCCAAATGACCCCTCCCGAACTATGTGTACTTTGATCCTTTCCAAGGCAGGGTATGTAGGAAGCCTCCACGAGGTTCAATCCCAACACCCGATTGTTCCGACCCCCCTTTACATCGGTTGGCCTACACCATCCCTCTAGACCTTAGGTCCTTATTCACGTCGGTTCACACCTGACCTATATGGAATTAATCTTGTGACCCCATTCAATGATAATTCATTGACATCCATATCCAGTGGTAAGCCGTTGCGACCTCAATCAGTGGTAAACCGTTGTGACCCCATTCAGTGATAAGTCATTGATATCTCAATCAGTGGTAATCCATTGCATCTTCTATTTAGTGGCAAGCCATTATAATCCCATTAGTTGGGACCCACACCTTTGGTCCGTCCTAGTGGCGTCAGACCAACCCGGGCTGCTAACCACGTGTAAGCCCCATATACATCATCGGGTTGTTGTCCTATGTGTAGAACCCAATCCAATCTCGTCACATGATCTTTCCCTCGATCGTATGTGCCTCGAGAAGGTCATTTCCCAATTCATATGTTCCACTTACTCCAGGTCTTATCCATGTGTCTATTTTCATGGGTCTCCTCCTTACACGTCCCATCACCCTCTTGAACTATGTAGACATTGATTCCCTGCCACGAGGATACTTAGGAAGTCGCTCTGATACTCAAGACAAACATTATCATCATCCTCATGGTGGTTCCATCCCATTCACCACCCATTTCAATCAGCACCCCATCATCCATCTTGATTTTTTACCCGGGCCGCCACCTCCTGCTAAGGTCATGTCAACCCACCTATATCAGCATGTCCTCTAGGGGTTACACTCATCTGATCCACTCTAGTCAGTGTTCTGATCTGTCCGATCCATCTTCATTGTACGTTAAACTTGAGGCATACCCTATGTTAAACACAGTAAGCAGAGAAAAAACTCAGAGACATTCCCATGGAATATAATTCCTCACATTCGATGCGGGATTCCTCGGGCGTCCATGACCTCTAGAAGCCTTATAATAAGGGGAAGAAACCCAGACGCGCCAGTGTCCCAGCATCCAGACATGCCAGTGATGTCCAACATGACTACTCCCCTGACCGGAGGTTACTACCCAGACCGGACCCTTTGGAATGTCTTGACAGAAGCAGTTTAATTAACTGGTGTCCATGAAGATATAAAATTGGGAAGAGTTTCACGAACAACGTCTTAAATCTATAATGGAGACCCAGAATAGGTGACAAGTTCTGAGGAGGAATCCAAGGAAGGAGGAACCAACATCTCATCATCCTGTTTCGATCAAGGAGCATACATCCCTGAATGAGGAATGTATGCCGCTCACCTTTGGAAATTAGGAATGTTGGGTAACAAAGCCACGCATTCCGTCCCGCCAAACGAGACGGACATGCGTGCCCTGATGAAAGCGTTGAAAATAAAAATGGTGAACCTGACTTGAAGTTCTTATCCTCAAAATGGATATTCGTATCACTTGAGGCATCTATGGACTAGTGTTTCATTGTATCCAATTATCTGGCACCGAGTCCCAATAGGCAAATAGCGGGCCTGGTGTGAAACTCACCAAAAGTTGGGGCAGTAGAATGTTGGACATTCCATTATGCGATATTGTTAGCGTGGATCCCTCTTACTGGTCATGGATGATAGAATGAACCTAGGTCATTGGTTGTCAATTCCTTTTCTTTCAGCACTGATGAGCTAATCTCCCTGGTCTTCATGAATCAAGTTGTTGCATCCAGAACGCGATCACCACCTGCATACCGATACAGGGGCTGGGGTAGTGCCAACACGGAAGTCCCGCGCGACTCTGCCTCTTCTACGACGACCTCTAAACCCATGACCATGGGGCACCCATGACCCATATACCCATATGAGGTCATTCAATGAAGCGTGATCAATGACCTCATACGCCGGTACGAGGAGGAGGGCATAATCCCGACTCGGGATATGGCTCTCCTAGACCAGGACGCATTTGTGCCTCATCGTCAATGTCGCCCCTGAGGGCCGCACAGAGAGCCACTACTCCCCACACCGACATATAACCATTTTAGGAGCCTCTCCCTAGAACTCTCTAACGACTCTCTGCCTTACGCTGATGAGGTAGGAGACGTCCGGTCTAGCCCGGTCAGAGTCCCATTCCAGGGGATCCCAACGAAGGATCCCACCCAACTACATAATCACTGCCACCCAGTCTTACTGGATGATGAATAGGTAAGCCACGTACCTACACCACCAACTCCGATTCATCCGACCCAATGCCAGCGTCAGGCGCAAGCTGAGGACGCCCGCTAAGGAGCGTCAATGTCGACGGCTATTGTGGCCCGATCCACTGTCGATGCATATCATCAGTTCCCTGAATACAATGAGTAGGGGCACCTATACACCAAACTAGGAATGAGGCCCCAACCGTCCCACGAGTAGGCTAGGTCGACTCTCTTGGTCGTCAGCACAAGTATTGGCCACCGCGAGCTAACCTGCATCGATGCCACCCAGTACGGGGGTCCTCCCTATACCACTACCATAGAGAGCGTGAGCCTTCCCCACTTCCAAGAAAGGCACGAAGGCCTGACCCGTGCCACCTTCAATGAGGTTCCTCCCCATGATAGTGATTCTCATCACAAAAGTCTCTCCCATTCCCACTACACCGAATATGGAATCATTCCTCCCGCCATAGACCGTGGGTATGGCGATGTTACACATCCGGTCACTCTTCAGCACGTGGATCCTCCCCATGTCCTACTAGCAGCGGGAAAAGGTTCCCTTCGCCTCAACAACCAGAGGGGTGATGGTCAGCCACTCTCCACCCGCACCTAGCATGGAGGTCCTACCCGTGTTCAGCTATCCGAGTACAAGGACTCTCCTCATACTTAGGTCACCAGGGGAAATAAGCACGGATGTCCTCCCCATGCTCCTGTTGTTTACAAAAGAGGTCTTGAACACTCCAGTTATACCCATGGAGGTCCTCACCATGTTCCCTTAAACATCATTCCTTGGGCTCCTTGCACCCCAGATTTCTCAGGTGAGAACCCTCTCCACCCCAGCACCAGTGCGGCTGAAGGACGTCGTGTCAGAAATCCGCCCTGTACCGAGGATCCACCTAGGAGAAGGAAGACGGGTCATCGTCTCCATAAGGATAATTCTGGGAAGGTCCAGACAGAGATCAATCCAGTCTACTTATCAGACTCTGAAGCAGAATATGACTCATCTCGGGAACCCTTCCATCGCTCATCCGAGTTAAGGGCTGGGGAAGGGACAAATCACATCATCCTAATACTCCTAGAATGCAAGTACCATCATATTCCCACCTCCCTCCATAGGTATATCTAGGAGGATGAAAATATGGATACCCCACAAGTCACAGTCATGCAATCACCACTATCATCACCAGAAATGCTCTCTACCTCGACAAGAGATCACAGAGATCTATTTTGGGGACCAATGGTGGGAGAGCAGCAGCGCGGCCTATCTCTAGTATCCCTAGAATCTGAGCTAAGAACTTCGGCCATCAGCCCATCTTATAACAAAATAGTGGCCAGGTCGCTACAATATTTGAATGATAGCCAGAGATTCGGTGGCCAGTCAACCCACTCGCCATACTCTCCACCGGCCAGCCTGTCATCACAGTAGTCTACCTCAGTACCGCTACCAGTTCCTCAGCCACCCCCAGTTGATGAATGTGGCAATCAAGGTATAGACCCTAAATTTGAGCTGAGGATCTTATGGAACATCCTTGCAGCGGACCACTTCCCTGAGATGTTCTAGCCCGTGGCAGCGCCGAATTTTCATGTGTCGTAATCACTCACCCCAGAGGAGGTTGAATGTTTCTGCCAAACCCTCTGGGAGATGAACTTTATCCTTCGTCATCAGCAAGTGGTTTATCCCAGGAGCCAAGCGTATCTTGAAGACATTGGTGAGCAATGTCATCTAGTCGATCTGACTGCACTCTCTATGGGCCAGAGGCTCGAGTCACCAGGCCGCCGTAAGGTCCTCCAAGTGCAATGTGTTCAGAGTTTCATGATACCCTGCAATATCATCAAGGAGGCTTCCCCCATGCACAAATCCATGGCTGGGGGAAGTATGCTACCCTCCTCTTCAGTATCATCCGGTGGTAGCCCGACTTGCTTGACGATATCGAGGACATGCCCCCAGGAAGGTTCACAGTCAACATGGCCGACATAGTGGATGAGGAGGATTAGTAGGAGCTTCTCGATGGGGATTTACCTCTTGATGGTGCACCACCACTACCAGACCCATCAGGGAGGGTTACTCACCAGCAGAGGAACCTACTTGGTCTCCCTACGCCCATAGAGGCATTATTACCCAGTTAGAATTCCAGTAAGGAGAAAGATGATGTTGGAGCTGCCAAGCACTCCGACCCGTCAACCTCAATGTAGAAGACTAAGGAAGACCCTGAGAAGGTGAAATTGCACCAACAACTTTCCGAGCAGAAGAAGTTGGTCGATGAACTCTTTGTTGAGGCTCTGAAGAGCGAGGGAAAGAATACAACAATCCTAGACCAGTACAGTAGGGTTAAGAATAAATTATGTAACACCCCAAGCTTCCATGGTATGTTTTCCTTTGAATAATTCAATAGCTTGCATTGTATGCAACTTCCAGATTCTAACACACCACGACCAATCAAAGTAGCCATTATGCATATTAATACCCACTTTTTGAAATTTTATAAATTTTATCTCTCAAAATGGACTTCATTTTTGGATTCATAATATCAAAATTATCCTAGGGAGAAATTTTTTTACTTTCGGATAACTTTTATATTTTGATAAATAGTGAAAATTACAAAATTTTAATTAAAAACAACTTTTTAAATAAAAATAATTAATAATGATAAATTTTGAATTTGAGTGGGTTTAAAGTATATTTAGAATATATTTTTACCATTTAATACAATATTGGTAATTAGACATAATTTCACATTTAAAACGGACATAAACAACTATCAATCTTTTGATAGTTATTATCTCTTAAAAACACGCTTTTTTTGTTTTAACAACGAGAATTAATTTTAAATTAATTTATGCCACTTTTGTGTTTTGAATTTATAAATATGGATTCCATATTTTGAATCATGAGGTCCAAATTGTGTGAATAGGTAACTTTTATTTTTATACATTTTGAATAATTACTTTGGTAAATATTTTATTTACCATGGTTAAAGGGTAAATCCAGTAAATAAGGGTAAAAAAATAATATTATAATAATAGTAATTTACCTTAAAACGTGCCCTAACCCAATTGGTTGATACATTTCCAACCATGGGATTATTTGGGTTGATTTTGGGACCCCATGGAGCCACTTGTAGGTGATAAGGACACTTTATATTAATTAAGTTAAAGTGAATACAAAAATGACATAAGCATATATCTTTTAGAAAAACAATTTTTACATAGGGTTATATATGTTATATTTTAGAATATAAATATTCATTAGAAATATAAAAAAATTTCCTACATAATGGTATTTTATTTATAATTTTTAGACATTTAATAATTAAATTTATTTATGACACAATAATGATGCAGTATTTTCCTTATTAATGAAAGAATCAAATAATTGGTATTATAAAAGTTAACATAAATATAATTTTAAAGTTTTGATTCCATACACAAATTTTATTAGTTAATATAACATGTTATGAATTCTTAAATGAATTTGTTTCTAATTAATAAAGTTTTTAAGACTTTAACAAAAATCAATTATTAAATTTTGTCAAAATTGACACAAATGAGTTTTTAAAACAATTATTATATTATTAATTGATAATATATTCCTAAAAATCCATGTATAGTCCAAAAGACTTATATCATGATAGGTGTATCATTAATGGACTACTTGGGGGTCTCTTGGAATTATATAGTACGTTTATTAACTATATATTATAAAAATACAAAGTGACATGGAAAATGTCAATCTAATTAACTTAGAGTTACAACTAAAATATAAGGTTAATATAATGACCCAAAGTTGTCTAAAATATACTGGTTGAATGGATTTAGACTCATACCCGCCATAGAATTTGAATAATCCACTTTGGAGCCATTATAAACTGAATATGAAATTATTATAAATTAATATTGTAAGTATTTCCTAAAGAGCCCCTCCTCCCCCTTATAAAAGGACACAACTTTTATCCAATTATTAACACCTTAAAAGCATTTTGGTTCAGCCAACCCCTGACCAAATAGACTATCAACTTCCATCAATTCAACCTAGTGTCCTTAGTTTGATCAAAAAGTCAACCTGTGGATCCCTTTTGATCAAATCAAAAGGAAGAACCCGAAGAAGAGGTAATGTTTTCACCACCTTTTTTCAAGTTCCTTTCTTCTTCAACTTATTCTTTCTTTGTTATTTACTTTCTAACATAATAAATCCATTATCTTCTATATACTGTGATGTTATTATACATATGTTACAACCATATTCATTATTCTATCTATCCTTTGAATGACATGTCACCATATGTGCATACGTACGGCTTACCGTCTCCATGTCATGGTGTAATTGTTATTCAAAAAAATTATTATTTGGATGGGTATGATAATGATAGGTAATTTATGTAAATAATAAATATAACATGATTATTATTCTGTATATATGATATACCATCCAATTATATATTATTTTAATATCAAGAGAATGATATTAACGCTTGTGCGTACGTACGGACTACCGTCTCCACGAACGCGATGAGATTCATTCTCCATTGTATCCATTCAAGTATGATTCTCATTTTATGATTAAATAAAATGTTTATGTACTTGATATCATTCTATATATGAATAATATACAACCTATCCATAACAAGCACGACTTATGTAAGAAAACATGTAAAAGAAAATGAGTAAGTTAACACCCGAAATGACGATAATACTATGATATTATTAAAAACGCAATGTTAAAAGATCATATATGAAATCATATTAATGTATATGATTATTTTATAATATAATAACAATTATTTCACCATTATAAAAGAGGTTAAACTACCCCCAACCAAGGAAAAGTACAAGGTAAGGGGTTTTCATCTCACTCTTTATTCCTGTGAGATTCATGCCATATTGCCACTATTACCTTTTGTGTGGTGTATGTACTTCCCATAATTATATTATTTGTGTAATACAAATTAATTTATGTGTATTTACATATTAATTATATGATACTTCTTTTAATGCGGTGTATGTTTCATATGTTACCAAATTGTTAAGGGTTAATTTCACAATCTCCTTATTATCCGAGGTTGTTTTTACGTAAGTATCCACTGGGAAATATTTATTATCCATGTCCATGTTTCATAAAAGATTTATCAAAGGGATTATTTTTAAGGAAAGTTTTACTAAAACATCATTTTAAATGTTTTAAATATTTATTCTTCTAAATCTTTCTCATTAATTTCCATGTTTTCAAAATGGTTTTTAAGGATTTATTTATATGGACATGAATATTTCTAAAATGATAATTCATTTGAAAAGTTTCAAAGTGGTATGGTACACATTTATTCATAAGATGTCTTTAAATGACTTCCATTCTAAATTGTGTGACTTTTAAATGTTTTCATGAAAAAGGAATATTTCTCTCAAAGAGTTTTACAAAATCATTTTCATCTATGTCAACATCCTTTGATGGATTTTAAACTTGTTTGAAGATGATTTATTATGATAAAAATATTCCATATTGTATTGAAGGTTTTGCGATATGTTTTACTGTGGATGTGTTATTTTTATACCATTCATGGTTTATGGATAAAGTATTGAAATTTCATATGCTAGTTTTAATACAAATATTTATGTTATGTTTAAACCTGTTCATATGAGGAATGCATTGGACTTAGTAAGTGATGGGTGGAGCCCGCTATAGCTCCTCGATGCATCGGTAGGTCTCATGAGACAAACTAGTGTCTTGGAACAAGGCCTTGACAAAATCTTATTTGTAGTCTTGGCACAAGTCCTTGACTATGTGGTTATAATAGTCTGGCATTATGCATTCCATCATTATGAAAGTGGTTATTGATATTGCATGTGATTATTTGACTAGTTGAATATCCATGTGAATAATTAAATGGAATTATTTCATTTTATTTTTTCCATATCATGCTGAAGTTCAAGTTTAAAAGGCTTTTGTTCTAGTTATACATTGACATAAACGTTTATGCTTATTTATAAAAGTTTCTGCTATATTGTTATCCTTACTGAGCATCTGAGCTCACCCCTTTCTATGTTTTATTTTTCCAAAGTTGTGAAGAAATATTTTATGACTGACCTGTAGGGATAGTTTGAAGGGGATATGAGTGTGGAATATGGAGACTATGTTATTTTAGTTTCTCACTTTATGATGTAATGTAACAATTATGAATGTATCTAGTGTTTCTGAGGCTACTAAACTAATCGGTCTTTCGAGACTTGATCTTTTGTGTTCATGACAATGTTATGTAATAATGCACCGACTCTAGGTAACTGGGGTTGGGGCGTTATAGTTGGTATCAGAGGAAGTTTAGTACAAACCTTGGAAGCTATATTTAGTTAAACTCTGATTAGAGCACATAGCCCTAAGATAGAATTTGCGGATTAGTATAGAAGAAATTCCTATAATTTTTCTATTGTATAGATTTTGTGAGTTTTCAGAGCAATACATCCCTGTCTGGATACGAGCAGGTAGAGGCGGCTTTGGTACAGATGTACCTAGGGGTAAAACCCGAAAACAGTGCTTTGAGCTAGACTCGAACGGGAACTGGTGCACGACAACGGGCCTTGCTGCACTCTTGGTTACGACACTCTGGGAGGATATGCTTAGGATAATTCTCATTTTCTTTAAAAACTATTATGAAGGGTTTATGAGTATATAATTCCTCAAAGAAAACATTTTTATGATTATGTATTATATCGAAAAGCTGTTCAATTCATGTTAAGTGTTTTACAAGTTTGGATTTATGTATTGTGATTCCTAAACTAATCTAGTGTATGCCATTGTTTATAAATTGCTCCTAGTGGAAGAAATGGAAACCGTATCAATGCACGTACTCTATGTAGGAATTTCCCTCCTGTTCAAGATAATTATAGAGGAGCTGGTGATACAACTGGTATTGATCATCTTATCACCATATTGGGACAACTCACTCAGGTTATGAATAATAACCTTAACCGTATGGAGCACCCGGATCCACAACATGGAGAATCAATGTTAGATCGCTTCATGAGGCAACAACCACCGATATTCAATTGGAATACAAATCCATTGGTAGTTGAGCAATGGATAAGTTCCCCAGAGAATATATTTCAGGATTTGGGGAGTAGTGAAAGGGAAAAAGTTGTCATGGCAGTTTATCGCCTCACTGGAGATGCTGATCAATGGTGGTCATTGATTCAAAACAAAAAATAAGATAATTAAGTATCAAATATGGAATGGAGGGAGATTAAAAAACTTTTCTTAGATAAATACTTTCCTCATGACCATTGAGCAGATATGGAAAGACAATTTCTCAGTCTAAGGAAAAATGATGATGAGAATGTTGCAAAGTATGAGGCTAACTTTACAAGTTTATCAGGGCATGCATTAGATTATATAAGTAACCCAAGGAGTAATATTGATCGTTTCTTTGATGGGTTAAAACCATTTTTCCATCGAGCATTAGTCTCACAATCCTTCTCGTCGTATGAAGATATTGTCTCATGTGCTATCAAGACAGAAAAGGGATTATCTAAATATTATGACAATAAAGTAATGTAAGAGAAGAAGAGAATGGTGGAACAAGAGACAAATAAAGGGAAAAAGGGAAAGAAGGATTTTCCATTATGTGATAATTGTGGGAAGAATCAGCCCGATACTTTCCTAAAAGGAATGGGAGTTTGTTATAAATGTGGAGAGAAAGGTCACCAGGCTCGTGATTGCAAGGGAAAGAAAGAGGCTATCAATGTTGAATGCTTCAATTGTAGAGAAATGGGGAATTATACAAATGAATACCCTAAGCGCCACGGAAACTTACCTCAGAAAAGGCTAATTGATCAAGGCCAATCTTATAATGTTACTACAGTTTAAGTGGAATAATTAATGTATTTGTGTTTTTGGATTCAAAGATTATATTCTGGTTATAAGAATAATGTGATATATATAAGGATTGTACTGTAGTACTTGTGGTTTTCATTAAGGTTTTAATATGACTAAGGTAATCATATTTTAATTATGTGACAATAAGATAAACTTTACTTTGTCTGGGGAATCTGATGTCACAATTGATTTTGGAATTTATATACCTTTTACGGAGATTCTAGACAGAGGTACTTTGGATAAATATAATGTTTGGAGTGGATTAAGTTGAACTTTGGATAGTATTGTTTAAGGTTAAAACAATTATTATGATCAATTTTTGGAATATTACGATACTATAGTTTTAGGAAAAGGACAACCTGCAGGTCAGGCGATAACCCATCGCGTCAGACAAATCTGCAGGAATCGAACCTACAACCATAGTGCGGCAGGCCTTTATTACCTATTACTAGCCTGCAGGAAGTCCCTGGTCATTAAAAATTATTTTTCTTCATTTTAAATGTATATTTTAATGTTTGGATCCTTATATGATTAGTATAAATATAATATTTTTTAGTTTTATTATCTTTTGGAGTGAAAGATAAGTTTGTGGTAGAAATTAGTTGAAGGATGAAACTCTTCTTGTCAAGTATATATATATATATATGTATATATGTATATATATTTCTCTTATTCTATGAAGAAACTAATTAATAAACATTAGGTAAGGTATCTTAAAACCAAAAACATGTTATCTAAATACCTTATGTTTTGTTGAACCAATGATATTTTAAATCATCATAGATTGATGGCTTCGAGGCCCTCAATTCTACAATTTTTTGTCACTGATGACCTCAATCACTCCCAATAAATATTTATATTTTTCCTCCAATTATGTGTCTCTAATTTCCACCAATGTTCTCCAAATCGAGATCATAATTTGGTGGTGACCCTTTCATTTCTCTTTTCCTCTTATTAAGACTAAATTTTATTAACCCAATTTTCGATGTGGGTTTTCCCACAAAGATATTTTCTATTTTCAACCTTTTATTTTCAAAGAACAATTTCAATTTTTGAGGTTGTAATTATTTGATGGAGGGGAGAATTTAACACCCCAAGATTCCACATTACATCTTCCTTTGAATAATGCAATAGCTTTCATTGTACGCAACTTCAAGATTCTAACACACCGTGACCAATCAAAGTAGCCGTTATGAATACTAATAATCACTTTTTGAAATTTTATAAAATTTTTCTCTCAAAATGGACTTCACTTTTGTATTCATAATATCTAAATTATCCTAGGGTAAAATTTTGGTACTTTCAGATAACTTTTATATTTTGATGAATAGTGAAAATTACTAAATTTTAATTAAAAACAACTTTTTTAATCAAAATAATAAATATTGATAAATTATGAATTTGAGTGGTTTTAAAGTATATTTAGAATATATTTTTACAATTTAATACAATATTAGTTATTTTATATAATTTTACATTTAAACCGGACATAAACAACTGTCAATCTTTTGATAGTTATTATCTCTTAAAAACACGCTTTTTTGTTTTAACAACGGGAATTAATTTTAAATTAATTTCTTCCACTTCTGTGTTTTTAATTTAGAACTATAGATTCCATATTTGGAATTAGGAGATATAAATGGTGTAAATAGGAAACTTTTATTTTTATACATTTTGAATAATTACTTCGGTAAATATTTTATTTACCATGGTTAAAGGGTAAATCAGGTAAATAAGGGTAAACAAATAATATTATAATAATAGTAATTTACCCTAAAACGTTACCTAACCCTATTGGTTGATACATGTCCGACCATGGGAATCTTTGGGTTGATTTTGGGACCCTAGGGAACCACTTGTAGGTGATAAGGACACTTTATATTAATTAAGTTAAAGTAAATACAAAAATGATATAAGCATATATTTTTTAGGAAAACAATTTTTACATAGGGTTATATATGTTATATTTTTGACTATAAATATTCATTATAAATATAAAAATATTTCCTACATAATTATATTTTATTTATAATTTTTAGACATTTAATAATTATATTTATTTATGACACAATAATGATGCCGTATTTTCCTTATTAATGAAAGAATCAAATAATTGGTATTATAAAAGATAAAATAAATATAATTTGAAAGTTTTGATGCCATATAAGAATGTTATTAGTTAATATGACATGTTAGTATTTCTTAAATGAATTTTTTATAATTAATAAATTTGATAAGACTTAAAAAAATCAATTATTAAATAATGTCAAAATTGACACAAATGAGTTTTTAAAACAAGTATTATATTATTAATTGATATTATATTCCTAAAAATATAAGGTTCATCCAAAAGAATTATATCATTATATTTGTACCATTAATGGACCACTTGAATGTCGCTTGTATTTATATAGTATGTTTATTAACTATATAATATAAAAATACAAAGTGACATGGTAAATGTCAATCTAATTAACTAAGAGTTAAAACTAAAAGATAAGGTCAATATAATGACCCAAACCTGTCTAAAATCCATTGGTTGAATTTATTTCGACCCATCCCCACCTTAGACTTTGAATAATCCACTTTAGAGCCATTAGAAACCTAATATGAATTTATTATTAATTATTACTTTAATTTTTTTCTGAAGAGCCCCTCCCCCCCTTTATAAATGGACACAACTTCTAACAAATTCTTCACACCATCAAAGCCTTATGGTTTATCAAACCCCTAACCAAATACTCTCTCAACTTCCCTCACTTCATCCTAGAGGCCTTAGTTTGATTATAAATCCAACCTATGGAGCCCTTTTGATCAAATCAAAAGGAAGAACTCGAAGAAGAGGTAATGTTTTCACCACCCTTTTTCAAGTTCCTTTCTTCTTCAACTTCTTATTTCTTTGTTATTTAATTTCTAAAATAATAACTCAATTATCTTCTATATACTGTGATGTTATTATAAATATGGTACAACCATATTCAGTATTCTATCTATCCATTGAATGACATGTCACCATACGTGCGTACGTACGGCTTACCATCTCCACGTCGTGGTGTAATTGTTATTCAAAAACATTATTATTTGGATGGGTATGATAATGATATTTAATTGATGTAAATAATAAATATAACATGATAATGATTCTGTATATATGATATACCATCCAATTATATATTATTTTAAAATCAATAGACTGCTATTGTTGCTCGTGCGTACGTACGGACTACCGTCTCCACAAACGCGATGAGATTCATTCTCCATCCTATCCATTCAAGTATAATTTTCATTTGATGATTAAAAATAATGTTTAAGAACTTTATATCATTCTGGATATGAATAATATACAACCTATACATAACAAACACAACTTATGTAACAAAACATGTAAAAGAAAAAGAGAAAGTTAACACCCGAAATGACGATAATACTAAGATACTATTAACAAAGCAATGTTAAAAGATCATATATGATATCATATTAATGTATATTATTCTTGTATAATTTAATAACAATTATTTCACCATTATACAGTAGGTTAACCTACCCCAAACCAAGGAAAAGTACAAGGTAAGGGGTTTTCATCTCATCCATTATTCCCGTGAGATTCATGCCATATTGCCACAATTACCTTTTGATTGGTGTATGTAATTCCCATAATTGTATTATTTGTGTAATACACATTTATTTATGTGTATTTACATATTCATTGTATGATACTTCATTCAATGGGGTGTATGTTTCGTAAGTTACCAAATTGGTAAGGGTTAATTTCACAGTCTCCTTATTATCCGAGGTTTTTTTTACATAAGTATCTACTGGGAAATATTTATTATCCATGTCCATGTTTCATAAAATATTTTTCAAAGGGATTATTTTTAAGGAACACATTACTAAAACATCATTTTAAATGTTTTAAATATTTATTCTTCTAAATTGTTCTCATAAATTTCCATATTTTCAAAATGGGTTTTAAGGATTTATTTATATAGACATGAATGTTTCTAAAATGTTAATTCCTATGAAATGTTTCAAAGTGGTATGGTACAGATTGATTCAAAAGATGTCTTTAAATGTATTCCTTTCTAAATTGTGTGACTTTTAAATGTTTTCATGAAAAAGGGATATTTCTCTCAAAGAGTTTTACAAAATCATTTTCATCTATGTCAACATCCTTTGATGGATTTTAAACTTGTTTGAAGTTGATTTATAATGATACAAATATTCCATATTGTATTGAAGGTTTTGCGATATATTTGACTATGGATGTGTTATTTTTATACCATTCATAGTTTATAGATAAAGTATTGAAATTTATTATGCTAGTTTTAATACGAATGTTTATATTATGTTTAAACCTGTTCATATGAGGAATGCATTGGACTTGGTAAGTGACGGGTGGAGCCCTCTATAGCTCCTCGATGCA
This sequence comes from Viscum album, assembly GCA_963277665.1. NCBI lineage: Eukaryota > Viridiplantae > Streptophyta > Magnoliopsida > Santalales > Viscaceae > Viscum > Viscum album. The sequence continues at coordinate 1,942,499,106 of OY728133.1, read as the reverse complement.
TCAGTAGGTCTCATGAGAAAAACTAGTGTCTTGGAACAAGGCCTTGAAAAAATCTTATTTGTAATCTTGGCACAAGGCCTTGACTATGTGGTTATGATAATCTGGCATTATGTATTCCATCATTATGAAAGTGGTTATTGATATTTCATGTGATTATTCGACTAGTAGAAAATCCATGTGACTAATTAAATGGCATTATTTCATTTTATTTTTTCCATATTATGCTGAAGTTCAAGTTTAAAAGGCTTTTGTTCTAGTTATACATTTTCTTAAATGTTTATGCTTATTTATGAATGTTTATGATATATTGTTATCCTTACTGAGCATCTGAACTCACCCCTTTCTATGTTTTATTTTTCCCAGGATGTGAAGAAATATTTTATGACTGACCTGAAGGGATAGTCTGAAGGGGATATGAGTGTGGACTATAGAGACAATGTTATTGTAGTTTTTCACTTTATGATGTAATGTAATAGTTATGAATGTATCTAGTGTTTCCAAGGCTACTAAACTAATCGGTCTTTTGAGACTTGATCTTTTGTGATCATGCCAATGTTTTGTAATAATGCATCGACTCTGGGTAACTGGGGTTGGGGCATTACAAATTCTTCATGGCGAGCTGCCTCCAGGTAACCCTAACCGTCATGCCCCCACAAACAGGGTTGAGGCTGGAACTTATGGTAAGAGGGTGCATTATGTCTTACCGAACCCTTCCGAACGATGCGACAATCCAAGGGACCTAGCTAGGGCTCCCCCAGCCGCCCCAAGGGTTGTGCCTCCAGCCGCTCCACAAGCCGTTGGGCCTACCTACCATGTTGAAGAACCCACCAACATGATCGTGGTTAAGGATCCCCGTCAGGACAGGGACCCTCACCCAGATGATCCAATAGCGACACTCATTTCCCCCCTTGAGCCGTTGGAATCACAATATCTGGAAATCCCGCCTGATGGAAAGCCATATCCAGCATGGGTGGATGATATGCTGGTACCTCTAGGTTTCAGGAATCCCACCTTCTCCCCCTTAAATGGGATAGGGGACCTACCGCAGTACCTGTCCTACTTCAACTGAAGGTGTGGGCCCATGTTAGGGACTCCAGTGCAGCAGGAGGCCGCCAAGCTCCGATGCTTTGTGCAAACATTGGAGGGGCCTGCATTCGTCAGGTACAACTAGCATCCCATTAGATCCTTAACAAGTTGGGAGGAATTTTATAGGTAATTCCTCTACTAGTTCAGCTCTACCATGTGGAAGAAAAGCATCACATACCACTTCAAGTGCAAACAAAGTCCTGATGAGCGTGTCGTAGACTTTATCGCCCGGTGGAAAGGGATTACATATTCCCTTTACATTCCATTGTACCAGGAGAAATTACTAATGATGTGCGTAGAAAATTTCAAGACGGAACTGGTTCCCTCTCTGATAACCCAGAACTACCCCGTGGGATTTCGATACTTCTTCGATAAGGCCCAGCGCCTAGATGAAGCCTTACAACAGGCCAGCCAGACACGTCTGTTGCCTCCAACAATTCCAGTGAGAAGGGCTGTCAGATCCAAGCCTGCTATAGTGGACCAAATAGAGGCCCCTTGATAGCTGGAATTATTACTGGTAGAGACACCTCTCTAGCCTCACAGAGGCCCGCTACCATTGGTGTGGCCTCCAGCCTAGCAGCAGCTTCCTCAGAATTGGAAAGTGCCCCCACAGAATGCGCCGTAACTGCCTAGGCGGGACAACCAGGCTCCAACTCCTCAAGATGCTCCTCCAGTTTTCCATCAGGGCCAGGCTCCAAGGCCCCCATTTCTAGAAAGAAGAAACCATACCTACTAATTCAACAAGAATCAGGTCCCCAGCTATTTCCGAAGTGCCTTGGAATACGGGATTTTTCATTTTCCTGACTACAGAAGGCTAGAAGAGTCAAACCTCACTGATTGCCCCAACTATTGCCCCTATAATCAGATCCTGAGGCACACCCTCAAGCAGTGCTATGTGTTCAAAGATAGGCTTCAGGACCAGGTCGATAATAATATAGTCAGGTTGGACCTGACTCCAGCACAAGTGGCAGGCATCGTCGTAAGTCCAGACAGCTGCAGCGACAACGAGGGCGAGTGGTGGCAGGTTTCTAACCATGAGTACCAGAATTATGATGACTGGATGGATCAAATAAATGGTTCATCATGCCTATGGTATCATTCATGAACACCTGAATCAGCTGGAGCCTTCAGAAGCTGCAGCCGCTACTTCTGCATCATCATCTCAGCCGACCTCTTCCCAGAAGAGGAAGCATCGACGACGCAAGGGAACACAACATGCCCCCCCAATGCCATCATCACCTCACACTCTTAGAGACTTAATTCCTTGGTAGATGGGGATTCCTGCTATAATCTGCCTAGTAATGGATGACTCTTCATGTGATAGTCAAGGGTATGCTTCAGTTAATACCGTGGAGTTGGTAAATCCCTATATGACTCCCAACGATGGGAAGCTCCAGGTAGACCTCCCCAACTTCCCCAGTCAGCACAAACGTCAGCATAGCCATGAACATATGGGTCATCAAGGTGCATTAGTTGGCACTTCCAGCCAGGCTGTGCATGCCACTGAGACCAGACAACATGCCTAGTGACGATCTCAGCACGTGTAGCCTCCTCACTCGAGGTCATCAGACCCGCCTCCACCACTGTTTGTGTTGCTGGATCAGGCAGAGCCACCTTGACCATGCTGCGACTAGCCTCGCCTTGTTATAGGCTGGTCTCAGTAATCTGGATCCCATGCGGTAGCTACAATGCGGGCTTCGACTAGTGAGAAACAGGATGTGCCCAACAACAGTCAGTTGTCGGCCTAATTGGCAGGGGCCCGCCATGCCTCCTGTCATAGAACGACCTCCTGCAAGCATAATCTCACACTTGGCATATAAGTATGATGTTCTCAAGTACCTTGTCGGCATCCCAGTGAGGATTTCCAGCCTCGAGGCCCTTCTCCTATCGCCAGATATGCGTGAGACCCTCTCTGAGGCTTTATGAAGCCCCCTCCAGTTTGATATGGAGGTAGCAGCTACAGAAGCCTTTCATGCTGAAGTGGTCGAGAATGATGAATGTCAGGCCATCATTTCGTTCTTTGGAGAAGATGAAGGCTCTCCCATACATGGGCACATCCACCCATTATACATCACCATCAAATTTAATGGCATGGATGTTCGCTGTTGTCTTTTTGACACTGGCTCCTAGATTAACCTTATCCCAATAGGGACACTACAGAAGTTGGGGTTATCCGAAGATGACCTAACTCCATCTGATTTAAGAATCCAGAGATATGATAGGTTATAAAAGACCCAAGTTTGTAAGATATGTTTGAATACCCATTTCGATGGCCTAGTTTCCAGCACCGAGTTTATAGTTTTCTCTCAGGACACCGCGTACAATGCGTTGATGGGCAGACCATGGATCCACCTGCACGCAGTGGTTACCTCATCGTATCACCAGTGCCTCAACTACTCCCTCAATGGTAGAGTGGGCGTACTTCAAGGGGATGCGTCTTTTTTTGCCTCTTGTGAATCCACTACCTGGATTCCGACTATTACAAGAGAAAGGACAAGAAGATTCAGGCCAGTGAGGTCGAACCAATCATCGTTGCAATTGACCCCTGGGAAGGTCTGAATGACGCCTACGTCCTCCTGATCCATCAATTGGAGGCCACGAACCCCAATATGGGGAAATGTTTTCTTATATTTGGGACAAGGGAGAAGAATATTTCCCAGTCTAAGCGACGGTGGAAAATCACCTTGTACTCCTACAAAAATTAGGCTCAGGTGATCCCGGAGCCTCCTACCCCGTAAGGTATTGGGACATCCACCCCATGGAAACAACATTACATCATACATGCCTATTTTTTCGGGCTAGAATTAACCAGCTCAAGACGATGTTCCACTACTGCTTTGACATTATCAAGCATGGCCCCTTGGGTCAAATTCCAGATGGGATCAGGTCGACAGCTTTCATTGCTATGGTTTCGACAGTAGAAGAATATTTCGATGCGGTGACACTGCTACTCAAAATGGTACCAGCCTCCCGTCGGAATATTTTGACCCAGAGGAAGCTCCACCCACTGGGGATACCTCCTCCACAAGAGAAGAATAGGATTTATAGGATACTCCCCCAGCCTTTGAAGAGGGCGTCTCTACCATGGTCGATGAACTTGTACAGGTGAACCTCGGTAGCAAGGAAGATCGGAGACCCACATTTATTAGTGCCACCATGTCCCTCGAGCAGCAGCAGCGGTATGTAGAATTCCTAAAACAACACCATGATGTGTTTTCCTGAAGTTAAAATGAGATTATAGGACTAGATCCTCCGTTAACTGTCCACCGCCTCAGTCTTCCAGAAAATCATCGTGGGTTCAAGCAGCCTCCCAAAAAGATGCACCCTTCTCACGGTGCCATTGTCGAGGCCGAAGTTGACAAGATCACCAGGGCCAACTTTTTTAAGGAGTTCCAGTACCCTAAGTGGCTATCCAACATTGTTCCTGTCAATAAGAAGAATTGAAAAATCAGAGTATGCATCGAATTTCGTGATCTCAACCGTTATTGTCTGAAGGATGATTTTCCCCTTCCCGTGACAGAATTGTAGATCGGTGATATAACTAGATTCCAATCCCTTTCCTTCATGGACGGGTACTCCAGATATAATCAGATCTGGATGGCCCTCAAGGATTAGGAGTCCACAACTTTCAAGGCACCGCATGGTACGTTTTGTTACTAGGTTATGCCCTTCGGTTTAAATAATACATGTGCCACCTATCACCGGGCCATGCATCGCATATTCAAGAAAATCCTTGGGATATTGGTAGAATGCTATGTGGACGATCTGGGGTTAAAATCTCACCAATGTCAGGACCATATCAAGTACCTTGAGAAGGTGTTCGAATTCCTCTGTTCCTGCCACTTGAAGTGCTTGAGGGTTTTTAATCATTACTGGATGCTCCAAGAATATCACAGGTGTGCAATAAAGAAATACAAATAACGGAACTTGTGCATTCTACAGGCATCAAATAATCGAAGCATGAAAGTAAATTTTAGGGTTTGTAATCATTATAGTACATAAGGGTCGATTTACTTGTGGATGGGTTAACCTCATTGAAAGAGCATAGCAACTCCGCCACCCTCTGGTTGGTGATGTCCAAGATTTCCTGCCGCCTATTCAATTCCCACTCCTCCTCGGCAGTGAGGGGGTGCAATTCATCAGCTACAATTTGGGCCCGCTCCACACCGGTCTGTATGATGATCATTTTTTCATAGGCTCACTTAATTCCCTCTTCAGTCACTACCAGCTGGGCCTTCAATCAGAATATTAACTCAGATTGCACGCTGAGGGATGTTGAGTGCTCGTCCTCCCAACTCTACAGCCACTGGACCTCATATTCATCCTCCTTGCACCTCTTGATGTTCACCGCTTTCCCCCGCTGCTAACCCACACTGAGGCCATGATCATGCTCCCGAATCTTCTCTTCCATGAGGTATCAAATGAGCATGTGAGGACGTTGGGAATCCACCCCCATCACACAATTCGCATAGTCGCGAGTGAAGTTTGTCCATATCATCCATCCATAGTTCTTGGGGGGTGTCATCAATGAAGCGCTTGATCCACTTCCATGACCGGCGACAGACTATTCTGCAGTCCTCTTCATCAGAGGTCGTTTATTCCTTGTCGGTGTAGTTGGTAGGTACATATGCAGAGAATTACCCCAGGAACTCATCACCCAGGTTTTCATCCAGTGTTTGATTAGGCATGGAGGGACTTGGGCTATCTGAACGATCCTCATCGTCAAACCCCACCTCGATGATCTTAGGCTCAACCACCCTGACGGCCCCACTGGTGATTAGGAGAGCCACTGTTCGATCAATCTGGACCTCTACCTCTAATGTCACTAGCATTCCCCCGGGAAAGGAACTGTCAGGGGTACCGAATGACCTCACCAAGGAAACCCACGCCATTTGGAGGACTGTGCGTATGAAAAAGGGAACATGCATGTCAGTTAACATGGTCAATGGATGAAAGTCATTAAATTGGTAGAGGAGACTTACAAAGATTGAATTCTCTGTCTTGTTCTTGGGTTGATGCCATCGGGACCCCGAAGCGTGGCCCTCCATATATTGTTGGAAGGTCTGAAGATTTGGGAGCCACTTCAGATATTCTTGACCTACTAGACATGCTGATCTCACCGGCAGTAGGCATAGACCCCCAAGGTGCCACATCTGTATCTTTTGAAGGGAGAGAACAATCTATTTGCACAAGGCCCTCCTCCACAATTTAGATGTTATAATGGAGTCCATAATAACCTGAAATGGGCCTTGAAGAAGGGGTTTGGAATCTTTATGTCAAGGGCCTCGACGAACTCTTCAAGATTTGAGTCTTGATCCCTGACTTCACCCTCCTCCAATGGGCTCCCTCTCACTGGCTTGTCTCCCCAAGAAGATTCATCTTATTATTCTGATAGAGGGACATGTTCCCTTAAGTCAGCAGTTGACAACTAAGAGGGAGTGGTGCAATTGAGAAACACATTGACTCGATCTATTATTGGATGTGGGGTACGCCGGTAGTTCACAAAGTCCTCCAGCTCTGTCAGGTATTGCTCCGCCTCCGCTTGGGATACCACAAAGCCAACCCTGATAGGGCCTATCCCTAAAAAATATATCTCGAAACGGTTCATATGTTGACACATCTCCGATGGGTCGAGGAATTGTCTGTTGAATTCCAAGATGTCCCAGGCCTTTGAGAAGACAACATTCTCTAGCATATAAATGTGGCATAACTGCTTCTCAGGAGCCTGAGTGGATATTCTATGGAACCCTCTAGGTGGCCTCCCCTCAGGATAGCTTTGCTCTTCTGGGACCACCGGGTCTATTTCCACTATTTCATCTCCCTCAACTGGTGCGGGCATCGCCGCTATGGCCGTCCCGCCACTGCGAGATTTCCCTGCCACCTTCTAAACCAATACCTGAGGTTTTTGAGGCATGTTTTCATCAACTTGAATGGTTGGTTGCTTCAGCATTTCCCTCGGGTAGGCTGCCTCCCAACTCTGGGCATATTCCTTCACTAACCCGATGACAGGGGTCTGCAGAGGCAGTTGGTTCCACATCTTCCCGTCTTCCCACGTGATCATGAGCCACATCTGCCTCATGAAACACAAGTGTTCCTCATAGAGCACCCCCAGAAAGACCTACGAGGTTAGTCACTGCATGCACTTGAATTACTAAGAAAATTGGTGCGGGGTGTACGGCTCACAGAGAGGCTCATGATCCACCCATTCCACCAAAACTCCACCTAGAAAGGTTAGGATATAGGCATGATGCTCCTCTATTCCCCGAACATCATTAGTGAATACCCCCATCGGCAATGAAAACATGTGGAAATTGAACTCCTCCACCTTCCACTGTAACACCCAAGAATTTTATGTGAAATATTTTGTTTTTATGTTATATAAATCATCAAAGGAATCTTTCACTACACACAACACTAGCTTGGCTTGCTTTACAGGCAACCGCAACCTTCCTCGATAGCTTGCGTCGTACGCAATACCGATTTCCACTAAACAATGATATGCTATTAAAATATTATTAAAACTAGCCGTTATGAATAGTAATAACCACTTTTTGAAATTTTATAAATTTTATTTTTCAAAATGGACTTCATTTTTGGATTCAGAATATCGAAATTAGCCTAGGGTGAAATTTTGGTATTTTTCTGAAAACTTTCAATTTTTGATGAATAGTGAAACCACTAAGTGGTAGTTAAAAAAACTGAATTTTTCATAAAACTTAATTTTACCGCTTCTGTGAGTGGAATTTCAAAAATCCGAGAGACACGGTTAATATCAAGGACTAAAATGTGGTTCAATGAGGTGAAAATAATTTTTGGTGAATAGTAACTTTTTACTTTTATTTACCACGGTTAAAAGTAAATAGGGTAATTAAGGGTAAAAATGATATTATTATTACCCTAACACATGTCCTAATTCAATTGGACAAGTGTAATTCGACCAAAAAAAACCTTAGGAATAAAATATGACCATTTAGGCCCACTTGGATTAGATTAGGACATTTATTATTAATTTATTTAAAGAAGGGTTAAATAGTTAAAATCAAAGTTTAATAAGTAAATCATTTTTAATATGGGGTTATACATAAGATAAATTCGACTATAAATATTAATTATGAAGATAAGAATATTTCCTACATAATGGTATTTTATTTGTAATTTTTAGACATTAAATAATTTAATTTATTTATGACACAACGATGATGCAGTAATTATCTTATTAATGAAATATTGACATAATTGATGTTATAAATACCCAAATAAATGTAATTTGAGACTTTTTAAGAATTACACTAATTTTATAGGTTACTATGACATGTTATTATTGATTTACGTAACTTGGTTCGAACTAATAATTCTATTATGATTTTCACAAAAATCTATTACTAAATAGTGTCAAAATTGACATAAAATAGTTTTTAAAACAAATATTATATTACTAATTGTTATTTTATTCCTAAAAATCTAAGGTTCGGCAAAATGAATTAGATAAAGCTATATATATTAATAATAAACAACTTGGGGTTCGTTTGGCTTGATATGGTAAGTTTATTAACCTTATAGTGTAAGAAAACAAGAGAACACGGTAAAAGTTAAATTATCTAACTTAAAGTTAAATCTAAATGATAAGGTTAAAATTGATACCTAAACTTGTCTAAATTATATTGGATGAGATGATTTAGACCCCTACCCACCTTTTCTTCTAAATATATCAATTTTGAGCTATTAAAAACCGAATTTGACTTTATAATAAAATTATATTTTTAGTTATTCCAAAGGTGCCCCTCTCCTCCCTTATAAAAGGGAACCTCCTCCCCCTCTTCCTCACACCACTTTGAGCCTTCAAGCTCGGCCAACCCCTGACAATTTCTTCTCTCCACTTCCCTAGAAACATCCTAGAGGTTCTGTTCTTTTTCAAAGACCTATTTTAGTTCCCTAAAAGGAGGTCTCAAAGAAGCATTTCAAATAAGAGGTAATGTCCATTACCGATTCTTTCATCTTTATTTCTTCATCCACTTCTTATTCTTTATTTGTTTCATTATGAAGTAATAAAATCAGTATCACTCACATAATAATATGTTATTATAAGTATGAAACAACCCTATTTCACCATATATCCATCCTACGGAAAAAAAAATCACCGCGCGTGCGTACGTACGGAATACCGTCTCCACGCCGTGGTGTAATCTATTTTCCACCACCACCTTACTTGGATGGGTATAATGGTGTAAATAATGACTATATATGAATATTATAAAGTAATATTGATTCTGAAATAGTATACATACACTCCAATACAAGTCCACGATCATAGGAACGATATCATCACTCGTACGTACGTACGGAATACCGTCTCCACGATGTGATGCGACTCGTTCTACATGATCTTCATTTCATAATGATTATATAAATGAATTGAATGAATTAATATGATATATATTACACTAATACCATTCTGGAAATGAGGTATCTATAACCTAAAGAGAATAATAAGAATTTATTTGACAAAACACACATAAGAACAAAAAGTAATAAACACCCGAATAACAAGTAGTAATGAAATATTACTAATAAGAAGCTAAGAATATGACCATATATGATATCATAACAATAATTATGATTCCTGAATAATTCAATAACATTATTTAAGTCATTATACAGGAGGTTCAGACACTTACGAAGCAAATCAGACCTAAGGTAAGGGAAATATCACAATCTCATTTTTATCCGAGACCGTTTATACTTTGATATTTACTGGGGTGTATTTTATCATCCACATTCATGTTTCCTCAATATGTAATATTATTTCCATCCACCTACAATTTTTTAAAACCAATTTTACCCTTCGTTGAGTTTTTAGTAAAATATATGAAAGGAATCTTTTGTCGTTTTTCGTACGATGTACTTTTTGACTTTTCCGAAAAAAGTACGAGAAGAATGTTTTTTAACTTATACGGCATGAATGGATTTTTAAAACATTACTTCCAAGAAGATTCATTTACAAGTTTTCAAATTTATTTTTTAATCAACTTCTTTTAGTTTAGATTTGTTCGACATGTTAAGAAAGGAAAAGTGTTTTTGAAGTAGAAAGGATATTTTCCTCAAAAATGGAGTTCAAGTGTTTTATCAAAATTATTTTCCTTCTAAGATAATAAAGGGTTCTATTTATATTTCTATTATTACATTGATTTGATTATGATGTGATGGAATTATATTTTTATGAATTCCTTTATCTTATATGAATTGTTTTATGATGTCACGATGTTTAAGATTCCCATTTTTATTACATGGGTTATGCTATGATGTATGGTTTCTGATTTTGTGGAACACATAAGAATGGTATCATTATGAGATGGGTGGGACCTATATCTCCCTCCAATGCATTGGGTAAAGATTTTATATCTCATTATATAGACATGGCTGGAACGGTAGGTTATACTGGTTCAGTGAAACAGGACTGAAACGAGGTGTGAACTCGGTTCAGAAATGGACTTTGTCCACTAAGATAGTCTTGGCAATGAGTCTTGACTAATAAGAAATGATTCTCTATGATTATGTGTGTATGCCACAAAGTTTCATGTTTTAAGTTATGATTATTGGGATTACATTTCACTACTATGATTTATCCCATGTTATGATATTATGATGTCTTTTGCAGGTTAAGATTTCCAAAATGTTATGTTCTTATGAATATGATGTGATAGATATTTCTTTTGTTTACCCTTACTGAGCATTTGAGCTCACCATTTTGTATGTTTTCTTTCCCCAGGTCATGAAGAAGGTTATTAAGTAAGATATTCCAAAAGGGACTATAGATATGATGAAATAAATGGGAGACAGTGTAGATGATTTATGAAACAGTTGTTTATGTTTCCCAGTTTCTAAAGACACTATACCTATACGGTCCTTTCGTGGTTTTGTTATATGATGTAATAAGTACGCTTCAATTTTGAAGTATTAACAATGTATGTAAAGTATGTGTCGTTATAGTTGGTATCAGAGGAAAGGTATAGTCAACCTTTGGAAACTGGGATGTGAAAGCCTTAGTAAGAACACTAAGGATAATTCTAAGCATAGAACACAATCTTAGTGTTTTTGAAATGGACATGAATAACCTAGGATAAGACCTTAAGTGTGAAATTTTATTCTTGATTATGTGGTTTTCCTATTATAATTAGTGTTACTCACACTATTCTTCTTGGTTTTAGTCAATGGATGGAACCCGAAGGAACCGTGTTAATGCGGAATGCGACGGGCAATGCAATGATGGTCCCCCTGAGTAACCAAACGTTATGGGAGCTGGAATGAAAAATCTTGTAGCCATGCTCACACAACTTTCTCAAGATATGAATCATGCAGGACTTCCAAATGAGCAAAGGAAGGAGCAACATTCTGTTGAATCCTTCATGAGACAACGTCCTCCTTCATTCAGCGGGTCTACTGATCCATTAGTTGCTGAACAATGGATTAGTTCTACTGAAAAGATATTTTCAGCTCTTCAATGTTCTCAGCATGATAAAGTCATCTTAGCAGTGTATCGTTTGGAAGGTGATACTGATCAATGGTGGAATCTTATTAAGAATATGAGGCAAAGAGATGAAATTTATTCCATGGAATGGGATGAGTTCAAGAACTTATTTTTCAATAAGTACTTCCCTCGTATTCTCCGAACAAAGATGGAGAAAGAGTTTCTTGAACTGAAGCAAAAGGATGATGAATCTGTTGGTACCTATGAAGAAAATTTTAAAGACTTGCAAGGTATGCTTCTGGAATTATTATCCAACCTGAGAGTAAGATCGATTGATTCTTTAGTGGCTTAAAACCAAGTCTTCGAAGGGCCATAGCCATAAGGGACTTCAATAGCTACGAGGAAATCATTCGATGTGCTCTCAAAGTTGTGATGGAAATTGGAGTAACCCATCAGTCATATGGGTTTGATAAGTAGAAAAAATTGGAATTCAAAGGAAAATATAAAGAGCACACTGAAAAGAAGATGAGCTTTCCCTTATGCTCAAAGTGTGGAAAGAAACATGGAGGGAGTTGTCTTAAAGGGACAAGTAAATGTTTCAAATGTGTAAAGGAAGGTCATCGGGCATTTGAATGCCGCGATGATGGGAAGAATATGTCTAATGATGCAAATAAAAGAAGGGATACACAGAATGAACCTACTACACTTCAATGTTTCAAGTGCAAGGAGATGGGGCATTATGCCAATAAATGCCCTAATCCAAGGGTTGATGATGATGGTCGAAGTCAACAAACTCTTAAGGCTAAAGACAAAGGAAAGTCACATGCAATTTCTATCAGCGATGTGGAGTACGATAACGATGTGGTGAAAGGTACACTTACCATCCACTCTAAAGTAGCAAATGTTTTATTTGATTCTGGATCCACCCACTCTTTTATTTCTGAAGAACTTTCTAAGGGTATCACTGTATTACCTCAACAATTAGATGTTGAGTTAGCTGTGACAACACATAATGGCACAACAGTCGCATCAAAAGTTTATAATTCTTCTCCGATCGAATTTTGTGGGAAAGTGCTTCCTGCAAATCTTGTGATCCTTCCTATAGTGGAATTTGATGTGATTCTTGGCATGGATTGGCTTTATTTATATGGAGCTCATATCAATTGCCAATGAAGGGAAGTCACATTTCATATTCCAGATAAATCTATGATCGTCTATCGATGCAAGGATGAACATAACCTTCCAGTGGAAATTTCTTCCATCTTATGGGTCTTGATTCCACTAAATGAAGGTTATTTATCTCAAATGGTTGGTGATAAACTGAAGATTAATAATATTCCCATTGTATAGGAGTTTGATGATGTCTTTCCGGAGGAATTACCAGGTCTTACACCAAATCGTGAAGTTGAGTTTTCAATAGAACTCATACCGGGTGATTTGCCTATTTCAAAGACACCTTAAAGAATGGCCCCAATTGAGTTGCAGGAATTGAAGAAGCAACTCCGAGAGAATCTTGATAAGGGATTCATACGCCCTAGTGCGTCACCTTGGGGAGCACCTGTTCTATTTGTTAAGAAGAAAGATGGATCAATGAGACTCTACATTGATTATCGAGAACTTAACAAGATCAATATCAAGAACAAATATCCTCTCCCACGCATTGATGACTTATTTGACCAACTACACGGAGCTCAATACTTTTCCAAGATTGATCTTCATTCAGGGTATCATCAATTAAGTGTCAAAAGGGAGGATATACCAAAGACGTCTTTCCGTACAAGGTATGGACAATATGAATTTATAGTGATTCCATTTGGTCTTACTAATGCCCCTGCTATCTTCATGGATCTGATGAATAGAGTCTTTAGAGACTATCTTGATCAATTTGTGGTAGTCTTTATAGACAATATTCTTGTCTATTCAAAGAGCAAGGAAGAACATGAATATCACTTGAGAATTATTTTGAAGGCCATGAGAAAGGAGTAGCTTTATGCCAAATTTACCAAGTGTGAATTTTGGATTCAAAAAGTTTCATTTTTGGGTCACATAATCTCAAAAGAGGGGATATCTGTGGATCCAGCAAAACAGAGGTTATCGAAAGATGGTCGAGACCAACAACAGTAACTGAGATCTGAAGTTTTCTTGATTTGGCTGGATATTATCGACGTTTTGTGAAATATTTTTCATGATTATCTATTTCACTCACTAAGTTGACTCAGAAAGGAGTTAAGTTTGTCTGGATGGAGGAATGTGAAGAGAATTTCAAGGAGTTGAAAAGAAGGTTATCCAGTGCACCTGTGCTCACACTACCTTTTAGTGGAGAAAGGTTTGTGATATATAGTGATGCATCCAAGAAGGGATTGGGGTGTGATCTTATGCAAAATGATATGGTGATAGCTTATACCTCACGACAGTTGAAAATCCATGAGAATAATTACCCAACTCATGATTTGGAGTTAGCTGCGGTAATCTTTGCATTAAAGGTTTGGAGGCATTATCTTTATGGTGAGAGGTATGATATTTATACTGATCATAAAAGTTTAAAATATATTTTCACACAAAAGGAGCTGAATATGCATCAAAAAAGATGGTTGGAGCTGATTAAAGATTATGACTGCTCAATCCATTACCACCATGGGAAAGCAAACAAGGTGGAAGATGCATTAAGTCTACAAGACCATGCCAGTTTATCCATGATGAGGATTACAAAAGATCCAATATTTATGGATTTACAAAGGATGTATTATCACATACATAACTTATTTTAAAGTTATTTTTAATTTATTTTCCATTCATTCTTTTTTTTTGGGGTTTCCAAAGGTTTTATGGAGAATATGTGAGTTTTCAAGAATTGGGCCAAACCGTGAGCCCAATTCCAGATTTAAAAATAAATTTTTGTTTCTTTTATAACTTTTTCATTTGTTAATATTTTTCTGTAATTTAAACTCCTAAATGTCCTCCCATGATATATTAACACCAAATTTAAATTTGGAGCCTTTATAAATCCATAATCATGGGGGATTTGGGTTTTTATTTGAGAATTGGGCCAACCCGAAAGCCCATTTTCCAGTTTTAAATTGTTTTTTTAATTTTTTAATATCTTATTCATTATAATGAATTTTTCGGTGATTCCACCTCCCCCTCGACCCTAAGGAGTCCAGGCGCGCTCCCACTCATTTCCCCCTCTTTGGAGCTCGTTTGCATCGCGATGGAGTGCAGAAATTCTTAGGGTTTCAAAAATCAGGAAGATTTGAGGAGGTAAGTTATTTACATCATAACTCTCTCAATTCTTACTATTTTCCCCCATTCCAGTTCCTATATGATCTAATAATCCCTATTCGAACATCCCATGAATTGTTGGATGTTTTCAAATTCAGATTCTGGTGTATTTTGAGTCGTTTTCTTCAAGATTATTTTGGGTATGTGTTTCTCTCTTCAATTCCTTCCTTCTCTTTAGGGTTTTCTCCCACTTTCATAAATTTATAGAGTGTCCAGATATTAGGGTTCATACCTAGGGTTTGATTTGGGGTATTTTTGGTGAAATATTAGGGTTTAGGGTTTGTTTTCACATCCTTGTGGTGCGGCGGAGGTGCGGTTGAGGTTTCTCACCAAGATTCATGGGTTTTGACTCAAAAGGTAGGAGGTTCCATGTGTAAACAATTAGTGATGAGTTAGCTTGATGTATTTAACCATTTTTCATATTCCTCATATGTTGGGTGGGGTGCGAAAACTTTTTATGATTGATTTGGTTATGTGTTAAATTTTATAGTCGCTTTTTAACATGAAATTGGGTGTTTTCATGTGTAACTCATGGGGTTTTATTTGGGTGTGGTTTATAACTTATGAAATTGGTTCATTAAATCTTGTTTGGACTGCCAATTCCGGTTTGGTAATTTACTAGTGTCATGTGGTTCTAAAAATAAGGGTTTTGAATAGGTTTGATGTGTAAAACCTTGTTATACTTCTTGAGGTCATTTTAGGAAAATGTGTGTTTTCATTTGTATCTTTTGTGGTATTATTCAAGGTTATTTTATAACACTTGAATGTGTTTTTATAAATGTATCTAGGACTGAAAATTCTACTTTTTATAGGAATTGGTATGGTTTTGGTCTTAAATGGGGGTTTTAAATGGGTTTTGTGTGCAAGACATAGACACCCCTTGAGTTGTTTTTTTGAAAATTGTGAATATTTTGTTTGGTTAAACAAAGTGGATAAAAGAGTTTATATGTACTGTTTGGGGGGTGCGATCACCTAATATTAGTTTTTGAAAGGTATGGTGGTTATTTAAGATTTCAAATATTTTTTTAGAATGTTTTATAAAGTGCAGAAATGTTTTAGAAAATGGGAGGAGAGCTACAAAACATGGTTGTGGGCTGTTTTGTGTGAGTGTGTTGTGAAAATTGAATTTTGTTGATGAAAGTGGTATTATATGTTATTTTAGTGGGCTGTTATGTGAGTTATAATGTCTTGTAATGTTTTATGAAAATGGTTTAAAGGATTTGTGGAAGTGTCCATGTAATGTGAAGAGTGTTGTGGGCTATTTTTGTATGAGTTGGATTTTAAAATAAATTTGAATGAAAAGTGTAATTTTGTGACTTGTGTGGTATACATGTGGGCTGTTTGGTGAATTTTTGATATGGAAATGATATTTTCATGTGCAAAGTATATATCTTGACTTTTTGAACTTGTTTGAGCACAAAGGGAAAACCCGGGTATCTAGGTGGGTGGACGTGTACTAGTATGCTAGTGAATCTGTGAGGTTTGGCCTCAGTTTCACTTAGCAAGATTGACACTTACAACTCTAACTAAACTATAATGATGATTATTGGGGAACACTAGGTTATGGGTATGTTCCCTACTAGTGCCTCGTGCACGAGAATGGATATTTGTGATGGTTACTCTCACCGAGATACGAGGTACCTGGGACCCACTGCTAGCTAGTGCCTAGGGGTTATTTCCCATTGCTTGTGCTCACTGGATACTTTTTTATTACCGTCGGTATATGGTATGAGAGGCTGGAAAATTCAGTAGCTATGGTATTTATTTTAAATGTTTTTATTCGTTAAATTAGCCCACCTAAAAACTATTTTTATTTAATGTTGCATCTTTTAGAAATTTTAACTAGCATCTCATGTCTTTGAAAACTTGCATGCTTTTCGCCATTAAATGTTTATCACGTGGAATCTATTAGTGGTGGTATCCTATTGGGCTTTGGATCACACCCTACTTACACCCTTGGGTGTAAGTAGACTTGGTTATTTTTGTTGTCGCAGGTTGGGTACAGTTATTTTGTTCCAGTGGTTCGGGTTTCTAGCAGGTCCTTGGTAGTGAAGTCTTGTGGAGATAGCATAAGGGTGGTGCCCCTTGACAAAAGGGTTCTTGGGCTGTCCTTATTTGTTTTTTACCTTTCTAATGGTCTTTAAATGTAGTTTTAACTTATGTAATTCAGTTCTGAAATTTTGTAAAAGATGGTTTTAGTTGAAAAATCCAGATTTGTTTTATTGAGTTTTTTTGTTGTTTAATGTTTATAAAATTGGGTAAATCATTCCCAATTATCATTATATGATACCCGGGCACTTGTGCCAGCCCGTGGGGATCGGTAACGCTCTTTGAGCCTTGTCACGGGCTGGGTTTGGTGTCGATTTTGGCGGCGACCAGATTTGGCTCATGACAAAATGGTATCAGAGGAGGTTCGCTCCATTTGAGTCATGTTATTTGGGAAATAGTTAGGATAGTCTAGAGTTATTATTGTTGGGACATGGAATTCTAGTTATGGGTAGTGTTCTTGATCACCACACCTCATTTCAGGATTCAAGTCGCCAGGGGAAGATGGGATTTGTCTATGTCTATGGGTTTTCTTGGTTTGATGATGATTAGGGGAAATGAAAAGAGAGCTGGGTTAATAGTCTCAATGAGCTCGCAGGGTCTGGCAAGCCATGTGGAGCCGGGGATATTCCCTAGAATACTCTCTGTGATAGTGAAGTGATTGGAATATGTCCGCCAACCATATGTCCAAGTCACCCACTGAAACTAGTTTCCTCTCGCATTGTCTGGTGTTCTTTAGTTTTGAAATCTTGGCACTTTGGTTTAAGGTGACTTGGTTTTAAGAAGCGTAAAGTTTTTATGAAATGATTTTCAAATAAATAGGGAATGGTTTGGTTTATGAAATAGCGGAATTGAATTTTCAGAATTGTTTTGAAATGTAAAATGGTGTTCTTACACCTCTTTGAAAGCGGGAACTATATTGAAGTTGGTTTTGAAAAGTGTTTCCAATAGAGTTTTCTAAACAATAAGATTGTGTTTTAATGGGATGATATGTTTTGAAATTGATGTGAATATCTTGAAAGTGAGTTATTTTCTAAATGGTTGTGACTTTCTGAAAAAAAAATTTAGATTTGAGTTGGGATTTTGATCTCGTGGTTAGCGGTTTTGAGAAAAAAGGATGTGTTGGTTGACCGTTTTGGTTTTAAAAAGTGGAACAAATTTTTGTTTTAACCTTTGGTATTTTCATGAGCAACCACATGCATGGGGTTATATGGGAAGATGGATGGTTGATGACATGACTCGATGAGTGTCGAGATGGATATGAGGAGGGTGCCCGGTGTGGCACTGAAACATGCATGTGTAAGGCCCATGGGGTACCATTGGTGGATGCGCTAACCGCTGAACCATTTGTTTTGAAAGAAATGTTTTTAAAGAGAAACATGAAGACTTGATGAATTGTTTGGAATAGTTTATATTATGTATTTTGGAAAATGTTGATGTTGTGGGATGTTTTGAGTCCAAGAACCCCTCCTATTTGGTCTGTGTTTTGGGTTTGGGTTTGGTCAGTAAGTTGTGTTATAGGGACAGTTAGTGGTCTCTTTTGAAAAATGTTTTGGGACGCCTTTATGATGGTTCCCTTCATGTGTTTGTATCTGGTTTGTGGTATATCTTGACTAATGGACCATCTTGGTTGGGTCCATGGGTTAAACCGTTGGATAAGGTACACCCCCATTAAAGGTTAGTGCACAACTGAAGTGCAACCCAGATTGTTTCGCCGTTTGAAGACCCTCCAGTTGATCAATATAAGGAATATTTTTTTCTTGAGATTTTTAGATTGAGTCTACATCCATTCCTTTCTTTTATTTTTAGATCCTCTTGTAATGGGAGAGTGCTCGTGGAAGGGTGAAAGAGACCATAGTTTCTTATGTTTCCTGATTCATCGAAGGTGGATGTGGTCTATAGTTGTTAGTGTGGATGAGTGTCTCGATGGTGTCTAAGAGGGCCTTTGGGGTTCTTCAAAGTTTCTTTGAAGCACGAGTTCATGTTAAACCACCAGTGTGGGAAATATGGTCACAATAGGATATTGTGGCCACATTATAGAATTGTGTGTTGTTTGGGGATGTTGTATAACGTCCCTCTCCATGCATTGTTTATATCAGTCGTAATGGCCATGTTCGGTGATGCCTTATGATGTCATGTGATCGATTGACCATATAGGTGAAAGTCGTGAAATCCTACGAGAGTCCCTCTTGTGTTGGGTGAATGTCTCCCTCGGAAAAACTTCAAAATCTTCCATTTTAGAGGAAGGTTAGTGTAGGTGTTATTTAATTATATTGTTTATAACCTAAAGAAACAAGGTGTGATGTGTGTGCATCTTCTTAGCCCTAGTTTCAGTGAAATATCGGGATAGGGTAAACTGAGTATGAAATTTGTTATGTCTGTAAAACTTATCTTGGGTTGTGGTGTAGTTGTTGGTGGAATCGAAAGAATAATTCTCATTTAGTGGGTTTCCGAAGACTAACTGCGAGGCCGAAGATTCTTCAATCATTTGAGCTCCAACCATAGGTCTCGGAGAGAAGCTGGCTCGTAGTCAGGGGAAATCACAGGGTCATTTAAACCCTTGTAAAATTTCATATCCTCGGTGTGAAATATAGGAAGTGTTTAAACCTATGGTGTCATCATATTCCTTCTATTGTTCTCGTTCAGTGGAAATAGGTGGTGGGCCTTGTACCCATGTCATCGCCTAATGTCATTCCCTCCCCCTTTGGTTTCCATTGAGTCTTTGGAGAATGGTTGGAAATTTGGCTAGACATGCTGAGCACATGTTTTGTGAACGATTAAGAGATACTGTGTGCCTGGAAGCCGTGCAGGAAGATTGATCAGCACAGTTAGTTCACGGTTTCAAAAACTGTGCAGACTAACCGTGCGACCTTCCCAAATCTTGAAATTTTTGGCTCTTTCTGTGCCGACATATGCTGGTTGATTAAGATGTTTGGTTCATATGGTGGGGATAACCACTATGATAATAATGTATGTTCCTTAGGAAATTTTGAATGGAAGTCTACCCTAGGTACCAGGGAGTCCGTTCAGGCCTCCCCCTATTAGTGTCCTGATTTTGTCTCGAAAAAAATATTGGTTGTCTCTTATAGTGGGGAGCATATTAGTGTCCCCCCGTACCAGTAACATAGATTTATCTATGGTTTTGGCTTGGTGTAGATAGTCTCGTTCGGATATATCTAGCTACCAACATCTTCCTTGACTAAACGTTGGGACTAGAGAGCGCCCAATGGTTTAGTTAAAGTAAGGTAAGTGTAACCTTGTTCAAAGTTGTTGTTCGTTTGGTTGAATTGCTTGAGTCTTGTTCAGATAGTGTTTGAAGAGTTTCATTTTGGGATAAAGTATGAATTTCATTAAGAATTTCAGGAAAGTGGTGTATGTTTTGGTTTTGAGAGTAATCCTTAATTGATCACTGGAGGTGTTTTGGCCTTTGGAGGTGAAACCTCGCAAGTGAGTACCTATTGTCTTCTCAGTGGGGTTTGGTTGTTGCATTAACCTTGCTGTGACTTTTCGGGGTGGAAAGTTTTCAAGGTGGGGAGAATTGTCACATACATAACTTATTTTAAAGTTATTTTTAATTTATTTTCCATTCATGCTTTTTTTGGGGGCTTCCAAAGGTTTTTTGGAGAATATGTGAGTTTTCAAGAATTGGGCCAAACCGTGAGCCCAATTCCATATTTAAAAATAAATTTTTGTTTCTTTTATAACTTTTTCAATTTTTAATATTTTTCTGTAATTTCAACTCCTAAATGTCCTCCCTTGATATATTAACACCAAATTTAAATTTGGAGCCTTTATAAATCCATAATCATGGGGGATTTGGGTTTTTATTTGAGAATTGGGCCAACCCAAAAGCCCATTTTCCAGTTTTAAATTGTTTTTTAATTTTTTAATATCATATTCATTATAATGAATTTTTCGGTGATTCCACCTCCCCCTCGACCCTAAGGAGCCCAGACACGCTCCCATTCATTTTCCCCCTCTTTGGATCTCGTTTTCATCGCGATGGAGTGCAGAAATTCTTAGGGTTTCAAAAATCAGGCAGATTTGAGGAGGTAAGTTATTTACATCATAACTCTCTCAATTCTTACTATTTTTCCCCCATTCCAGTTCCTATATGATCTAATAATCCCTATTCGAACATCCCATGAATTTTTGGATGTTTTCAAATTCAGATTCTGGTGTATTTTGAGTCGTTTTCTTCAAGATTATTTTGGGTATGTGTTTCTCTCTTCAATTCCTTCCTTCTCTTTAGGGTTTTCTCCCACTTTCATAAATTTATAGAGTGTCCAGATATTAGGGTTCATTCCTAGGGTTTTATTTGGGTATTTTTGGTGAAATATTAGGGTTTAGGGTTTGTTTTCACATCCTTGTGGTGCGGCGAAGGTGCGGTTGAGGTTTCTCACCAAGATTCAAGGGTTTTGACTCAAAAGGTAGGTGGTTCCATGTGTAAAAAATTAGTGATGAGTTAGCTTGCTGTATTTAACCATTTTTCATATTCCTCATATGTTGGGTGGGGTGCGAAAACTTTTTATGGTTGATTTGGTTATGTGTTAAATTTTATAGTCGCTTTTTAACATGAAATTGGGTGTTTTCATGTGTAACTCATGGGGTTTTATTTGGGTGTGGTTTATAACTTATGAAATTGGTTCATTAAATCTTGTTTGGACTCCCAATTCTGGTTTTGTAATTTACTAGTGTCATGTGGTTCTAAAAAGTAGGGTTTTGAATAGGTTTGATGTGTAAAACCTTGTTATACTTCTTGAGGTCATTTTAGGAAAATGTGTGTTTTCATTTGTATCTTTTGTGGTATTATTCAAGGTTATTTTATAACACTTGAATGTGTTTTTATAAATGTATCTAGGACTGAAAATTCTACTTTTGATAGGAATTGGTATGGTTTTGGTCTTAAATGGGGGTTTTTAAATGAGTTTTGTGTGCAAGACATAGTTACACCCCTTGAGTTGTTTTTTTGAAAATTGTGAATATTTTGTTTGGTTAAACAAAGTGGATAAAAGACTGTATATGTACTTTTTGGGGGGTGTGATCACCTAATATGAGTTTTTGAAAGTTATGGTGGTTATTTAAGATTTCAAATATTTTTTTTAGAATGTTTTATAAAGTGCAGAAATGTTTTAGAAAATGGGAAGAGAGCTGCAAAACATGGTTGTGGGCTGTTTTGTGTGAGTGTGTTGTGAAAATTGAATTTTGTTGATGAAAGTGGTATTATATGTTATTTGAGTGGGCTGTTATGTGAGTTATAATGTCTTGGAATGTTTTATGAAAATGGTTTAAAGGATTTTTGGAAGTGTCCATGTAATGTGAAGAGTGTTGTGGGCTATTTTTGTATGAGTTGGATTTAAAAATAAATTTGAATGAAAAGTGTAATTTTGTGACTTGTGTGGTATACATGTGGGCTGTTTGGTGAATTTTTGATATGGAAATGATATTTTCATGTGCAAAGTATATATATTGACTTGTTGAACTTGTTTGAGCACAAAGGGAAAACCCGGGTATCTAGGTGGGTGGACGTGTACTAGTTTGCTAGTGAATCTGTGAGGTTTGGCCTCAGTTTCACTTAGCAAGATTGACACTTAAAACTCTAACTAAACTATGATGATGATTATTGGGGAACACTAGGTTATGGGTATGTTCCCTACTAGTGCCTCGTGCACGAGAATGGATATTTGTGATGGTTACTCTCACCGAGATACAAGGTACCTGGGACCCACAGCTAGCTTGTGCCTAGGGGTTATTTCCCATTGCTTGTGCTCACTGGATACTTTGTTATTACCGTCGGTATATGGTATGAGAGTCTGGAAAATTCAGTAGCTATGGTATTTATTTTAAATGTTTTTATTCGTTAAATTATCCCACCTAAAAACTGTTTTTATTTAATGTTGCATCTTTGAGAAATTTTAACTAGCATCTAATGTCTTTGAAAACTTGCATGCTTTTCGCCATTAAATGTTTATCACATGGAATCTATTAGTGGTGGTATCCCATTGGGCTTTGGCTCACACCCTACTTACACCCTTGGGTGTAAGTAGACTTGGTTATTTTTGTTGTCGCAGGTTGGGTACAGTTTTTTTTGTTCCAGTGGTTCGGGTTTCTAGCAGGTCCTTGGTAGTGAAGTCTTGTGGAGATAGCATAAGGGTGGTGCCCCTTGACAAAAGGGTTCTTAGGATGTCCTTATTTGTTTTTTACCTTTGTAATGGTCTTTAAATGTAGTTTTAACTTATGTAATTCAGTTCTGAAATTTTGTAAAAGATGGTTTTAGTTGAAAAATCCAGATTTGTTTTATTGAGTTGTTTTTTTGTTTAATGTTTATTAAATCGGGTAAATCGTTCCCAATTATCATTATATGATACCCGGGAACTTGTGCCAGCCCATGGGGATCGGGAATGCCCTTAGGGCCTTGTCACGGGCTGGGTTTGGTGTCGATTTTGGCGGCGACCCGATTTGGTTCGTGACAAAATGGTATCAGAGGAGGTTCGCTCCATTTGAGTCATGTTATTTGGGAAATAGTTAGGATAGTCTAGAGTTATGATTGTTGGGACATGGAATTATGGTTATGGGTAGTGTGCTTGATCACCACACCTCATTTCAGGATTCAAGTCGCCAGGGGAAGTTGGGATTTGTCTATGTCTATGGGTTTTCTTGGTTTGATGATGATTAGGTGAAATGAAAAGAGAGCTGGGTTAATGGTCTCAATGAGCTCGCAGGGTCTGGCAAGCCATGTGGAGCCGGGGATATTCCCTAGAACACTCTCTGTGATAGTTAAGTGATTGGAATATGTCTGCCAACCATATGTCCAAGTCACCCACTGAAA
Organism: Viscum album; assembly: GCA_963277665.1. Classification (NCBI taxonomy): domain Eukaryota; kingdom Viridiplantae; phylum Streptophyta; class Magnoliopsida; order Santalales; family Viscaceae; genus Viscum; species Viscum album. The sequence goes on along the minus strand of OY728133.1, from coordinate 1,942,475,401 downwards.
CTAGTTTCCTCTCGCATTGTCTGGTGTTCTTCAGTTTTGAAATCTTGGCACTTTGGTTTTAAGGTGACTTGGTTTTAAGAAGCGTAAAGTTTTTATGAAATGATTTTCAAAAAAAGAGGGAATGGTTTGGTTTATGAAATAGCGGAATTGAATTTTCAGAATTGTTTTGAAATGTAAAATAGTGTGCTTACACCTCTTTGAAAGCAGGAACTATATTGAAGTTGGTTTTGAAAAGTGTTTCCAATAGAGTTTTCTAAACAATCAGAGTGTGTTTTAATGGGATGAGATGTTTTGAAATTGATGTGAATATCTTGAAAGTGAGTTATTTTCTAAATGGTTGTGACTTTCTGAAATTTTATTTAGATGTGAGTTGGGATTTTGATCTCGTGGTTAGCGGTTTTGAGAAAAAAGGATGTGTTGGTTGACCGTTTTGGTTTTGAAAAGTGGAACAAATTTTTGTTTTAACCTTTGGTATTTTCGTGAGCAACCACATGCATGGGGTTATATGGGAAGATGGATGGTTGATGACATGACTCGATGAGTGTCGAGATGGATATGAGGAGGGTGCTCGGTGTGGCACTGAAACATGCATGTGTAAGGCCCATGGGGTACCATTGGTGGATGCGCTAATCGCTGAACCATTTGTTTTGAAAGAAATGTTTTTAAAGAGAAACATGAAGACTTGATGAATTGTTTGGAATAGTTTATATTATGTATTTTTGGAAAATGTTGATGTTGTGTGATATTTTGAGTCCAAGAACCCCTCCTATTTGGTCTGTGTTTTGGGTTTGGGTTTGGTCAGTAAGTTGTGTTATAGGGACAGTTAGTGGTCTCTTTTGAAAAATGTTTTGGGACACCTTTATGATGGTTCCCTTCATGTGTTTGTATCTGGTTTGTGGTATATCTTGACTAATGGACCATCTTGGTTGGGTCCATGGGTTCAACCGTTGGATAAGGTACACCCCCATTAAAGGTTAGTGCACAACTTAAGTGCAACCCAGATTGTTTCGCTGTTTGAAGACCCTCCAGTTGATCAATATAAGGAATATTTTTTTCTTGAGATTTTTAGATTGAGTCTACATCCATTACTTTATTTGATTTTTAGATCCTCTTGTAACGGGAGAGTGCTCGTGGAAGGGTGAAAGAGACCATAGTTTCTTATGTTTCCTGATTCATCGAAGGTGGATGTGGTCTACAGTTGTTAGTGTGGATGAGTGTCTCGATGGTGTCTAAGAGGGCCTTTGGGGTTCTTCAAAGTTTATTTGAAGCATGAGTTCATGTTAAACCACCAGTATGGGAAATATGGTCACAATAGGATATTGTGGCCACATTATAGAATTGTGTGTTGTTTGGGGATGTTTTATAACGTCCCTCTCCATGTATTGTTTATATCAGTCGCAATGGCCATGTTCGGTGATGCCTTATGATGTCATGTGATCGATTGACCATATAGGTGAAAGTCGTGAAATCCTACGAGAGTCCCTGTTGTGTTGGGTGAATGTCTCCCTCGGAAAAACTTCAAAATCTTCCATTTTAGAGGAAGGTTAGTGTAGGTGTTCTTTAATTATATTGTTTATCACCTAAAGAAACAAGGTGTGATGTGTGTGCATCTTCTTAGCCCTAGTTTCCGTGAAATATCGGGATAGGGTAAACTGAGTATGAAATTTGTTATGTCTGGAAAACTTATCTTGGGTTGTGGTGTAGTTGTTGGTGGAACTGAAAGAATAATTCTCATTTAGTGGGTTTCCGAAGACTAACTGTGAGGCCGAAGATGCTTCAATCATTTGAGCTCCAACCATAGGTCTCGGAGAGAAGCTGGCTCGTAGTCAGGGGAAATCACAGGGTCATTTAAACCCTTGTAAAATTTCATATCCTCGGTGTGAAAGATAGGAAGTGTTTAAACCTATGGTGTCATCATATTCCTTCTGTTGTTCTCGTTCAGTGGAAATAGGTGGTGGGCCTTGTACCCATGTCATCGCCTAATGTCATTCCCTCCCCCTTTGGTTTCCATTGAGTCTTTGGAGAATGGTTGGAAATTTGGCTAGACATGCTGAGCACATGGTTTGTGAACGATTAAGAGAGACTGTGTGCGTAGAAACCATGCAGGAAGATTGATCAGCACAGTTAGTTCACGGTTTCAAAAACTGTGCAGACTAACCGTGCGACCTTCCCAAATCTTGAAATTTTTGGGTCTTTCTGTGCCGACATATGCTGGTCGATTAAGATGTTTGGTTCATATGGTGGGGAGAACCAATATGATTATCATGTATGTTCCTTATGAAATTTTGAATGGAAGTCTACCCTAGGTACCAGGGAGTCCGTTCAGGCCTCCCCCTATTAGTGTCCTGATTTTGTCTCGAAAAAAATATTGGTTGTCTCTTATAGTGGGGAGCATATTAGTGTCCCCCCGTACCAGTAACATAGATTTATCTATGGTTTTGGAATTGTGTAGATATTCTCGTTCGGATATATCTAGCTACCAACATCTTCCTTGACTAAATGTTGGGACTAGAGAGCGCCCAATGGTTTAGTAAATGTAAGGTAAGTGTAACCTTGTTCAAAGTTGTTGTTCGTTTGGTTGAATTGCTTGAGTCTTGTTCAGATAGTGTTTGAAGAGTTTTATTTTGGGATAAAGTATGAATTTCATTGAGAATTTCAGGAAATTGGTGTATGTTTTGGTTGTGAGAGTAATCCTTAATTGATCACTGGAGGTGTTTTGGCCTTTGGGGGTGAAACCTCGCAAGGGAGTACCTATTGTTTTCTCAGTGGGGTTTGGTTGTTGCTTTAACCTTGTTGTGACTTTCCGGGGCGGAAAGTTTTCAAGGTGGGGAGAATTGTCACATAAATAACTTATTTTAAAGTTATTTTTAATTTATTTTCCATTCATGCTTTTTTGGGGGTTTCCAAAGGTTTTATGGAGAATATGTGAGTTTTCAAGAATTGGGCCAAACCGTGAGCCCAATTCCAGATTTAAAAATAAATTTTTGTTTCTTTTATAACTTTTTCATTTTTTAATATTTTTCTGTAATTTCAACTCGTAAATGTCCTCCCCTGATATATTAACACCAAATTTAAATTTGGAGCCTTTATAAATCCATAATCATGGGGGATTTTGGTTTTTATTTGAGAAATGGGCCAACCCGAAAGCCCATTTTCCATTTTTAAATTGTTTTTTTAATTTTTTAATATCTTATTCATTATAATGAATTTTTAGGTGATTACACCTCCCCCTCGACCCTATGGATCCCAGGCGCGCTCCCATTCATTTTCCCCCTCTTTGGAGCTCGTTTGCATCGCGATGGAGTGCAGAAATTCTTAGGGTTTCAAAAATCAGGCAGATTTGAGGAGGTAAGTTATTTACATCATAACTCTCCCAATTCTTACTATTTTTCCCCCATTCCAGTTCCTATATGATCTAATAATCCCTATTAGAACATCCCATGAATTGTTGGATGTTTTCAAATTCAGATTCTAGTGTATTTTGAGTCGTTTTCTTCAAGATTATATTGGGTATGTGTTTCTCTCTTCAATTCCTTCCTTCTCTTTAGGGTTTCCTCCCACTTTCATAAATTTATAGAGTGTCCAGATTTTAGGGTTCATACCTAGGGTTTGAAATGGGGTATTGTTGGTGAAATATTAGGGTTTAGGGTTTGTTTTCACATCCTTGTGGTGCGGCGGAGGTGCGGTTGAGGTTTCTCACCAAGATTCAAGGGTTTTGACTCAAAAGGTAGGTGGTTCCATGTGTAAACAATTAGTGATGAGTTAGCTTTCTGTATTTAACCATTTTTCATATTCCTCATATGTTGGGTGGGGTGCGAAAACTTTTTATGATTGATTTGGTTATGTGTTAAATTTTATAGTCGCTTTTTAACATGAAATTGGGTGTTTTCATGTGCAACTCATTGGGTTTTATTTGGGTGTGGTTTATAACTTATGAAATTGGTTCATTAAATCTTGTTTGGACTGCCAATTCTGGTTTGGTAATTTACTAGTGTCATGTGGTTCTAAAAAGAAGGTTTTTGAATAGGTTTGATGTGTAAAACCTTGTTATACTTCTTGAGGTCATTTTAGGAAAATGTGTGTTTTCATTTGTATCTTTTGTGGTATTATTCAAGGTTATTCTATAACACTTGAATGTGTTTTTATAAATGTATCTAGGACTGACAATTCTACTTTTGATTGGAATTGGTATGGTTTTGGTCTTAAATGGGGGTTTTTAAATGGGTTTTGTGTGCAAGACAGAGTTACACCCCTTGAGTTGTTTTTTTGAAAATTGTGAATATTTTGTTTGGTTAAAAAAAGTGGATAAAAGAGTGTATATGTACTGTTTGGGGGGTGTGATCACCTAATATGAGTTTTTGAAAGGTATGGTGGTTGTTTAAGATTTCAAATATTTTTTTTAGAATGTTTTATAAAGTGCAGAAATGTTTTAGAAAATGGGAAGAGAGCTGCAAAACATGGTTGTGGGCTGTTTTGTGTGAGTGTGTTGTGAAAATTGAATTTTGTTGATGAAAGTGGTATTATATGTTATTTGAGTGGGATGTTATGTGAGTTATAATGTCTTGGAATGTTTTATGAAAATGGTTTAAAGGATTTGTGGAAGTGTCCATGTAATGTGAAGAGTGTTGTGGGCTATTTTTGTATGAGTTGGATTTTAAAATAAATTTGAATGAAAAGTGTAATTTTGTGACTTGTATGGTATACATGTGGGCTTTTTGGTGAATTTTTGATATGGAAATGATATTTTCATGTTCAAAGTATAAATCTTGACTTGTTGAACTTGTTTGAGCACAAAGGGAAAACCCGGGTATCTAGGTGGGTGGACGTGTACTAGTATGCTAGTGAATCTGTGAGGTTTGACCTCAGTTTCACTTAGAAAGATTGACACTTACAACTCTAAATAAACTATGATGATGATTATTGGGGAACACTAGGTTATGGGTATGTTCCATACTAGTGCCTCGTGCACGAGAATGGATATTTGTGATGGTTACTCTCACCGAGATACGAGGTACCTGGGACCCACAGCTAGCTAGTGCCTAGGGGTTATTTCCCATTGTTTGTGCTCACTGGATACTTTGTTATTACCGTCGGTATATGGTATGAGAGGCTGGAAAATTCAGTAGCTATGGTGTTTATTTTAAATGTTTTTATTCGTTAAATTAGCCCACCTAAAAACTGTTTTTATTTAATGTTGCATCTTTTAGAAATTTTAACTAGCATCTCATGTCTTTGAAAACTTGCATGATTTTCGCCATTAAATGTTTATCACATGGAATATATTAGTGGTGGTATCCTATTGGGATTTGGCTCACACCCTACTTACACCCTTGGGTGTAAGTAGACTTGGTTATTTTTGTTGTCGCATGTTGGGTACAGTTTTTTTTGTTCCAGTGGTTCGGGTTTCTAGCAGGTCCTTGGTAGTGAAGTCTTGTGGAGATAGCATAAGGGTGGTGCCCCTTGACAAAAGGGTTCTTGGGCTGTCCTTATTTTTTTTACCTTTGTAATGGTCTTTAAATGTAGTTTTAACTTATGTAATTCAGTTCTGAAATTTTGTAAAAGATGGTTTTAGTTGAAAAATCCAGATTTGTTTTATTGAGTTTTTTTGTTGTTTAATGTTTATAAAATCGGGTAAATCGTTCCCAATTATCATTATATGATACCCGTGCACTTGTGCCAGCCCGTGGGGATCGGGAACGCCCTTCGGGCCTTGTCACGGGCTGGGTTTGGTGTCGATTTTGGCGTCGACCAGATTTGGTTCGTGACATGGATCTTGGAATTATAATGGAAGGGGAAAAATCTTATCTTTCTCAAATGAATGTTCAACAATCTATACATGTGAAGATTAATGAGGCACATAAAGAAGATGTCGAGTTACAAAAGAAGGTGAGAAATGTTCCTGAATTCAACCTTGATTGTGATGGGATAATAAAGTTCAGGAATCGGGTTTGTGTTCCTCCCATACCGGAATTAAAGAAGGAGCTACTGGATGAGGCTCATAGTTCTTCATTCTCTATTCATCCAGGAAGCACGAAGATGTATAGGGACCTGAAAGAGTACTTTTGGTGGGATGGCATGAAAAGAGATGTTGCTGAATATGTCTCTCGATGCTTGGTTTGTCAGCAAGTTAAAGCTGAGAGATAGAAGTCTAAGGGGATGTTACAACCATTACCCATACCTGAATGGAAATGGGAAAACATCACTATGGACTTTGTCACAGGACTTCCTAAAACATCCAAAGGCAATAATGCTATCTAGGTCATAGTTGATCGTCTTACCAAGTCTGCACACTTCATTACTATTAGAGAGGATTTCTCTCAGGATCAGCTTTCCAAGATATATGTAAAGGAAGTGGTAAGATTACATGGAGTACCACTTTCTATTATATCTGATCGGGATCCGAGATTTACCTTGAAGTTTTGGCGAAGTCTTCAGCATACTCTGGATATAGAGTTGAGTTTCAGCACTGCTTATCATCCTCAGACAGACGGTCAGTCTGAGAGAACAATTCAAACCCTAGAAGATATGTTGAGAGCTTGCTCTATGGATTTCAAAGGTGGTTGGGATCAACACCTGCCTTTGGTGGAATTTTCTTATAATAATAGCTTTTACTCCAGTATTCAGATGGCTCCTTATGAAGCTCTCTATGGAATGAAATGCAGGACTCCAACTTGCTGGGATGAAGTTGGGGAAAGAAAGCTTTTAGGACTTGATCTCGTTGATGAAATGGCAGAAAAGGCCAGATCTATTCAACAACACATAAGAGCAGCTCAGATTCGACAGAAAAGTTATGCCGAAAACTGAAGAAAAGACCTAGAGTTTGAAGTAGGTGATAAGGTGTTCTTACAAATATCTCCCTGGAAGAGAGTCATGAGATTTGGAAAGAAGGGGAAGTTGATCCCTAGATATATCGGTCCTTTCGAAATACTGGATCGTGTTGGGAAGGTAGCTTACCGATTGTCACTTCCACCGAATCTCTCTCAAGTTCAAGATGTGTTCCATTTATCTCTCCTGAGAATGTACATACCTGATCCTTCACATGTACTGAGCTCAGAATTTGTACCGCTGGAGCAAGATCTTTCTTATGAGGAACAACCGATAGAGATTCTGGATCGTAGCGAAAATGTCCTACGAAGCAAGACCACTCGATTGGTGAAAGTTTTATGGAGGAACCACCAATTAGAAGAAGCTACATGGGAGCTTGAGGATATGATGAGGGAGAGGTATCCTCATCTGTTTGTTACAAAGTGAGTAATTTCGAGGGTGAAATTCATTTTATGGGGGGTAGAATGTAACACTCGAGACTTTTATGTGAAATATTTTGTTTTTATGTTATATAAATCATCAAAGTAATATTTCACTACACACAATACTAGCTTGTCTTGCTTTACACGCAACCGCGGCCTTCCTCGATAGCTTGCGTTGTACGCAATACCGATATGCTATTAAAATATTATTAAAACTAGTCGTTATGAATAGTAATAACCATTTTTTGAAATTTTTTAAATTTTATTTTTCAAAATGGACTTCATTTTTGGATTTGGAATATCGAAATTAGCCTAGGGTGAAATTTTGGTATTTTTCTGAAAACTTTCAATTTTTGATGAATAGTGAAACCACTAAGTGGTAGTTAAAAAAAATGAATTTTTCATAAAACATAATTTTACCGCTTATGTGAGTGGAATTTTGAAAATCTGAGAGACACAGTTAATATCAAGGACTAAAATATGGTTTAATGAGATGAAAATAATTTTTGGTGAATAGTAACTTTTTTACTTTTATTTACCATGGTTAAAATTAAATAGGGTAATTAAGGGTAAAAATGATATTATTATTACCCTAACACATGTCCTAATTCTATTGGACAAGTGTAATTCGACCAAAAACAACCTTAGGAATAAAATATGACCATTTAGGCCCACTTGGATTAGATTAGGACATTTATTATTAATTTATTTAAAGAAGGGTTAAATAGTTAAAATCAAAGTTTAATAAGTAAATCATTTTTATTATGGGGTTATACATAAGATAAATTCGACAATAAATATTAATTAGAAAGCTAAAAATATTTCCTACATAATGGTATTTTATTTGTAATTTTTAGAAATTAAATAATTTAATTTATTTATGACACAACGATGATGCAGTAATTATCTTATTAATGAAATATTGACATAATTGATGTTATAAATACCCAAATAAATGTAATTTGAGACTTTTTATGAATTACACTAATTTTATAGGTTAATATGACATGTTATTATTGATTTATGTAACTTGGTTCGAACTAATCATTCTGTTATGATTTTCACAAAATTCAATTACTAAATAGTGTCAAAATTGACATAAAATAGTTTTTAAAACAAATATTATATTACTAATTGTTATTTTATTCCTAAAAATCTAAGGTTCGGCCAAATGACTTAGATAAGGCTATATATATTAATAATAAACAACTTGGGGTTCGTTTGGCTTTATATGGTAAGTTTATTAACCTTATAGTGTAAGAAAACAAGAATACACGGTAAAAGTTAAATTATCTAACTTAAAGTTAAATCTAAATGATAAGGTTAAAATTGATACCTAAACTTGTCTAAATTCTATTGGATGAGACGATTTCAACCCCTACCCACCTTATTATCGAAATATATCAATTTCGAGCTATTAAAAACCGAATATGACTTTATAATAAAATAATATTTTTAGTTATTCCAAAGGTTCCCCTCTCCTCCCTTATAAAAGGGCACCTCCTCCCCCTCTTCCTCACACCACATTGAGCCTTCAAGCTCGGCCAACCCCTGCCAATTTCTTCTCTCCACTTCCCTAGAAACATCCTAGAGGCTCTGGTCTTCTTCAAAGACCTATTTTTGTGCCCTAAATGGAGGTCTCAAAGAAGCACTTCAAAGAAGAGGTAATGTCCATTACCGATTCTTTCATCTTTATTTCTTCTTTCACTTTTCTTATTTAGTTGTTTCATTATGAAGTAATAACATCAGTATCACTCACATACTTATATGTTATTATAAGTATGAAACAACCCTATTTCACCATCTATCCATCCTATGTAAAAAGAAATCACCGCGTGTGCGTACGTACAGAATACCGTCTCCACGCCGTGGTGTAATCTATTTTCCACCACCACCTTACTTGGATGGGTATAATGGTGTAAATAATGACTATATATGACTATTATAAAGTAATATTGATTCTTAAGTAGTATACATACACTCCAATACAATTCCACGATCATAGGAACGATATCATCACTCGTGTGTACGTACGGAATACCGTCTCCACGATGTGATGTGACTCGTTCTACATGATCTTCATTTCATAATGATTATATAAATGAATTGAATGAATGAATATGATATATATTACACTAATACCATTATGGAAATGAGGTATCTATAACCTAAAGAGAATAATAAGAATTTATTCGACAAAACACACATAAGAACAAAAAGTAATAAACACCCGAATAACAAGTAGTAATGAAATATTACTAATAAGAAGCTAAGAATATGACCATATATGATATAATAACAATAAGTATGATTCTGTAATAATTCAATAACATTATTTAAATCATTATACCAGAGGTTCAGACACTTACGAAGGAAATCGGACCTAAGGTAAGGGAAATATCACAATCTCATTTTTATCTGAGATCGTTTATACTTTGTTATTTACTGGGGGTGTATTTTATCATCCACATCCATGTTTCCTCAATATGTAATATTATTTCCATCCACCTACAATTTTTTAAAACCAATTTTACTCTTCGGTGAGTTTTTAGTAAAATATATGAAAGGAATCTTTTGTCGTTTTTCGTACGAGGTACTTTTTGACTTTTCCGACAAAAGTACGAGAATAATGTTTTATTTAACTTATACGGCATGAATGGATTTTTAAATATTTACTTCCAAGAAGCTTCATTTACAATTTTTCAAATTTATTTTTTAATCAACTTCTTTTAGTTTATAATTGTTCGACATGTTAAGAAAGGAAAAGTGTTTTTGAAGGAGTAAGGATATTTTCCTCAAGAATGGAGTTCAAGTGTTTTATCAAAATTATTTTCCATCTAAGATAATAGAGGGTTCTGTTTCTATTCATATTATTAAATTTATTTGATTATGTTGTGATGGAATTATATTTTTATGAATTCCTTTATCTTATATGAATTGTTTCATGATGTCCCGATGTTTAAGATTCCCATTTTTATTACATGGGTTATGCTATGATGTATGGTTTCTGATTTTGTGGCACACATAAGAATGGTATAATTATGAGATGGGTGGGACCTATATCTCCCTCCAATGCATTGGGTAAAGATTTTATATCTCATGAGATAGACATGGCTGGAATGGTAGGTTATACCGGTTCAGTGAAACAGGACTGAAACGCGGAGTGAACTCGGTTCAGAAATGGACTTTGTCCACTAAGATAGTCTTGGAAATGAGTCTTGACTAATAAGAAATGATTCTCTATGATTATGTGTGTATGCCAAAAAGTTTCATGTTTTAAGTTATGATTATTGGGATTACATTTCACTAATATGATTTATCCCATGTTATGATATTATTATCTCTTTTGCAGGTTAAGATTTCCAAAATGTTATGTTCTTATGAATATGATGTGATAGATATTTCTTTTGTTTACCCTTACTGAGCATTTGAGCTCACCCTTTTGTATGTTTTCTTTCCCCAGGCCATGAAGAAGGTTATTAAGTAAGATATTCCAAAAGGGACTATAGATATGATGAAATAAATGGGAGACAGTGTAGATGCTTTATGAACCAGTTGTTTATGTTTCCCAGTTTCAAAAGACACTATACCTATACGGTCCTTTCGTGGTTTTGTTATATGATGTAATAAGTACGCTTCAATTTTGAAGTATTAATAATGTATGTAAAGTATGGGTTATTATATCCACACTCGGTTCAGAACTGACAGTGCGGTCAGCTTGGATGGAAAGCTCCCGACAACGTTCAAGATGGACGGGTGGAAGTTCGATTCAGGAGGGGAAATGGGGTTCGAGTATTCGTAAACCCCCATGACATGTGCCACTACCACCCATACAGGAGGTGGAATGGACCACATTTTCTCGAAGACCTCTTCCCCTCACTGATATGCCACAACATCTTATACATATTGGCAGGCATCGGGATCCCGAGGTTGACCTGCCCTCCTATTGCCAACACGGATGCGATAATAAATGTTCTTGGTCGTACATCCTTGTTGGTGTCCCTCACTGGTAGGATCCAACCGTAGATGAGAGCTGCAATGAACGCTTCCAGCCTGACTATCAGTTGTTGTTCGATGATGACACTAAATCCCCACTTATTCTACTGGTTGTCCTCAAAAAGTCCCTAGTATGAGTGATCCTTACTATAGGCCCCCTTTGGGAAAGTCCGAGGCCTCGTTGGAAACTGTATGTGCATTGGGAAGTTTAGGAACTGTTTGAACCACCACCTGAAATGAACATCCCTCACCGCCTCCTTGTCCTCTCCGAGCACAAGCTCCACCAAAGCCATCGCCAGTAGCAACATTTTCTCCGGGTCCTCCCACGCACTCATGACGGGGAGGAATTCATCATACATAGCCCCCAGTATCGGGACCCCTGAGATCTGGTGGATATCCCACAAGCTGATGCCGACTTCCCCATGGTGAAAATGGAATGTTTTTGTCCTCTATGACCACCTTCTCATCAACTCCAACATCACTTGCTTCGGCTAATATATGTGAAAATAGGAGGCCCAATCTACTTTATACAAGCCCACTCTTCTTAGCTCGACACCAAAATCATCACACGAGGTGCCTACCCACTAGGACCAGGATCAATCATTTGTGAAGTGGCCGCCTTGACGCAGGTCCCACTCCTCAGACCACCCCTTCTCTGGGTTCCCTAGAACTGCGTTCAATATCATCCGAGGCATGGGGGTAGACGTCTCTGACTGTAAATCCTTCCCATTAAAATTATTCAGGTGGTTGTATAATCAGTTGACAATGAGGGGTGTGAAGTCCTCTCGGGCATGGCCATCAGCCACCCTAAACCATCGACACTGGCATGGCGTGCTCCGGAACCAGTAGGCTGGTTCGTCCAGACTTCCTTCTAGGATGAAGACGTCACCCCCCAACCCGAAGCCATACAAATTAAACCTCTTACATAACTGTTAGTTCCTTTGGATCTTCGATAGTAGATCCACTAAAGAACCGTGGTAAGAGTGGCTCCAAATTAGCTCTCCTAAACCCAGACTATTCACCATCTCATCCCTTTGGGCTGCATCCGCAAGGACCCCCTGGGAATCTTCTTGATGAGCCATTCAGTCTTTTAAGTTGGGATGATTTTTGGGTTTGTTCGCAAAGTGTGTTAGCGAAGCGCGTTCGTGAAGCCTATTCGCGGAGCCCTCCCTCGGCCTCCAAATGCGGAGTCATGAAGAGAAAAAATTTGAATTCAAAGACTCACTATGCGCCACGTTGCTGAAAGCCCGATTCATGGAGAGAAATCACGGAGTACGCGGAGCTTCACAAATCGACAGTGCTAAAAGCCAAAATCGCAAAGTGGAGAAAAGAAAAAAGAGAAGTCCTACCATTTATTTATAGGAGACGAACCTCGCCGATTCGTAGCGTGTCTCAACCGCAGTGAGCTTCGTGGCGTGCCCAACCGACCCGTCGCTTTCCCACTTGGCGATCCTCCTTCGTGATCTAGCTTCACGAATGACTGAGGAATTTTGGCAATTGAACCTTAGACTTTGACCCTTGATTTCTCCATGGCTCCAAGTCTGAGGGGGGGCATTTGCTAGTGCCAAAGAAAATTGGAAGGGAGAAGGATAATAAGAATGTCTCTGAAGCTACCTCACGAAGCCCTTTCACGGAGTGCCATGGCTCTGCGCCTGCCACGAAGCAAGGAGGCAGGATGCTCCGTGAGCCTATTTGACTTTCATGAGACCACCATGAAACAAGGAGACGCGATGCTCCACAAACCCCTTTGATGTTCAAGAGCGTTCCACGGAGCATGGAGGTAAGATGCTCTATGAGAAACTTTGATGTTCGTGAGCCCTCCAAAATGCAATGAGGCGGGATGCTCTATGATCCCCTTTGACGTTCGCGAGCCCACCGCAAATCAAGGAGGCAGGATGCTCCTCAAGACGATTTGACATTTGCGAGCCCGACGCAGAGTGTAATCCATATTTAAGGCGAGCGAGATCTACTTTGTAGCACCTCTTGCCTATAAATACCAACCTTCTCCCATGCCCAAAGGATGGATCATCCAAACTTTCACCATCTCAGCTCTCAAATCATGAAGCACTTTCTGCTCTGAAAACCATGAGCTACTCAAGGTACTTTTTCTCTATGAAGTGCCTCCCATTTGCCCTGTTTTTACCCCCTATTTTGGGAGGGATTCCTTTCGCAAGGCCCACATGAATTCACGAAGGAAGTAGATCCTCATGGGGACTTAGGTCATTTTGTAGCATTTATGATTCATGAAGCACCCCCCCCCCCACACACATGTGACTCTAATGATAAGGCGACGTCATTGTGCCTCCACTATTGGAAATGTGGTTTTTACCCATGGTTCTTTACCAACAGTTTTCTTAAACCATTGGTAAATAAGGGCTAGGAAACCCTTTCCCAACAGTTCACTAGAACCGTTGGAAAATGGTACACCTTTTCCAACAGTTCTATGGAACCGTTGGCAAAGGGGTGTTCAAGTTACCCTTTCCCAACAGTTTTATTAAAACCGTTGGGAAAGGCAACCCCTTTTCCAATGGTTCAAACAGAACCGTTGGGAAAGGGTACCCTGAACACCCCTTTTCGAATGGTTTTTAAAAAACATTGGTAAATCTTTTCCCCAAATACAATCGGGCTGCTGCTCTCCCCTAGTTGCGATAGAACTCTAAAATCAATCCGGCGCTCGGCTCCTCTCTCGAACTCCCCCATCCGAATAGGTGAAAATCCATCTGAATCATCTCAAATCAGGTATTTTATTCTTTATACACATATGCTACCTTGTTTTTATTGTTATTGATCTAATATTTTAGTTTTAAGTTTTGATTTTGATGTGATTTCACCCTAAAAAATAAGGAAATGAATGAATATTTTGTTAATTAATTAGTTTCCCATGTAATATCATTTGTGTTATAATGTCTATGCTAAATAAAGGGGTAATGTAATAGAAGACCTTGAATAAATTTTGGAAGTAGGGGTATGTTGCTTTTATGATAGGTTTTTGTTGTGTTTTATTGTATTTTGTAGGTTGTTGTATGGTGATTGAGGTGACCAGTTGGGATTTGTGATATGTGGGGTTGTAATGTGATGGTTAGTGGGCATGGATGTGACATGTGAAGTTGTGTGATAGTGATGATGTGGGGTGGTGTTGTTCTGTGTGGAGGTGTTGTGTGATGAGGTTGTGGTGTATGATGTGGTGATGTGGTTTTGGTTGTGCGGTGGTTTGTGATGTGAAATATTTGTGTTGTGATATGTGGTTGTTTTAGTGATATGGTTGGCCGATGTAACATGGCGACGATGGTTATTGTGAGATGGTGAGTTGTTGTGTGGTGGTTTTATTAGTTTCCTGGTTATCTATGGAATAAATTATGCTGTTAAAAAAATAAGATAGTAAATAAATGATATGGAATAGAAATGGATGTGTGGTAAATGGATTTAATTAATTTAACATTAAATGAATAGACAATGTAAGTGTGAATGAAGTGTCTTATAAATGAAAGTGGGAAATTCTATGTGTCTTGTGTGGTGGTGGTGTGGTGTGTTGCATATAGTGGTGAAAGTGGTTGTGATGGTTTATGTGTTGTATGGTAGTAGTGAAGTGTGTGATTATGTAGTTAATGTGAACCCATAGGTTGGGTATTTTGTGCTATCTATATATCATGTATTTTATGTTATTTTTACACATTCCCAACCAGAGTTGGATAAACTTACCAACGATCAGTGGTTTTGAGTTATGGGTATTTTTTCTAATATCTAGGATGGTGGTTATATGGTTGGATAGATACCATGTCTTCCCTACTCTTCCTTCATAAGTGATTAACCATGTGTTTTTAGGCAAGATGTGATGTGATTGTCCATGTGTCTTCAGGTGAGATGTACTATGATTTCCCTAGTGTTTTCAGGTGAGGTGCGATGTGATAAGGCTATAATAAGATGTGTCATGTGGTTGGGGTCATGTAGGATAGGAGGATGGAACAAGGTTGATGTTATTCATGTTCATGATACCCTACTAATATGGTTATGGGATGAGGCATGCTGTGATGTGATAACACATGAAGTTCTTATTGGTTTTACATTTTTTCAATAACACATTAGTATGTTTTTTTCACATGTGTAGTTGATACCTTGATTGTTTTCTTCCTTTATCATTTACTTAAATGTATTTTCTATTAAATTTCAATCCTATTGAATTGTTTATGACAAAATGACTTATATAAATTCTTTTTACAGAATGGAAAGAAGTTGGATGTATGAAACCGATTGGATCTCAAGCGATTTTCAAAACAATTTGGAGAGCTTTATATATTTTGCATTTCACAATGCTTCAGATAGTGGTCGCATACACTTCCCATGTTCCAATTTTGTTGGTAGACCTTGGTTGATCCATGAAGAAGTCAGCTACCACATAACAAAAAACGGTTTTCAAGCAAACTACTTTGTGTGGTATCACAATGGGGAGAAAATGAAATCTCAAATTGTTTATGATTGAAATGAAAGGACCGGAATGGAGAATTTGTTAGATGATCGGTTTCTGTTTATTCATCACCATGAAAAAGAAAGGATTTCAACTTAGGAAGACTTCTATATGAGGATAGCTGATGCATCTAGTGAAAGTGATGATATTGATAGGGTGAAAAAATTGAATGATGCTGCCACGACTCTAGTATATCGACTATGCGACAAAATGAAAAAGATAGAATTTTTAGTCCGATTGTTTCATGGGAAAACTATGTATGGGATTTCTAATACATCAATCAATTACAATCTTACCCTCTTAAAGGATTTACTTCCAGATGATGCAGATATTCTCTCAAACCACTATATGGCATGGAAGTTAGTTGAGGAACTTGGATTTTCATGAAACAAAATTCATGCTTGCCCGAAAGATTGCAGTTTATTGTGGGAGGAAACCACTGAACAAAATGATTATATAAAATTTGGCACATCCCTCTGGAAGTCAAAATATGATGGAACACCATCCCGCGTTCCACAGAAGGTAACGTGACACTTTCCATTGATCCCTAGACTCCAGAATCTTTTTATGTCTGATGACATATCAATAAAAATGAGATGGCATGATACCAAGAGAAAGAAGACTAATGATGAGTTGGTTCATCATGCAGATGGATTTGCACGACAGAGATTTGGTGCTCGACATCCTGACTTTGAAGCTGACGTGCGTAATGTGAGGCTGGGTCTTTCATGCGACGGTTTTAATCTATTTGGGTAGATTCTTACTTCGCACAACACATGGCCAGTTTTTATACACATTTATAATCTTCCTCCATGGTTTGTATTAAAAAACCTTTCACTTTCATGAGTTTACTCATATATGGTCTTTCTGATCCCGACATTGATATTGATGTATACATGAAACCTTTAATAAAAGAGTTGAAACTTTTTTGGGATGTGGGTGTGCGCACATACGATGCATGTTTGAAAGACATATTTCATATGCGTGATGCGCTTATGTGGACGATCAATGATTTTCCGGCTTATGCAATGATGTCTGGATGGAGGATGAAGGGAAAACTGTAATGTCCAGTTAGTAGGAAGAATACACGATCCATAATATTGAAACATCATTGTAGTTTCAGTTTTATGGGACATAGACGATTCTTGCCAAAGGATCATCCATATAGAATGAATCATCAAAGATTTTATAATACCATAGAGACCGATGATCCACCTCAACGTATGTCTGGAACTGACGTGCTTAATGAATTGAAATATTTCAGTTTATCATTTGGGAAGGGTCAAATGAAATCTGGAAAGAGAAATAATGTTTCCACTAAAACCTGTTACAATTGGAGGAAGAGGAGTATCTTTTTTGATTTTCCTTATTGGTCTACCAATTTGTTACATCATTGGTTAGATGTAATGCATATTGAAAAGAATATATGTGAAATGTTGCTTTCAGTTCATCTAAATGTCAAGGGGAAGACAAAAGATGATTTATGATCTCAGCGTGACTTGGTGGATTGGGGAATTAGACCAGAATTACATCCTATGCGTATCAGTGAAAATAAATGGAAACTTCCATGTGCTTCTTATGTGATGACACCTACGAAAAAAAACAATTTCTTGAAGTATTATAGACTATTTGAGTTCCTGATGGCTATTCAAGCAACATATCTAAACGGTTCAACAGAAGAGAGTTGAAGCTAAAATATTTGAAGAATCATGATTATCATGTTCTACTGCATGATTTGCTTCCAATATCAATCCGTCATCTTTTTTCCAATAATGCAAGGGTGGCTGTTATTCGGTTGTGGCATTTGTTTAGAGAACTTTGTGCTAAGAACTTGTCTAAGTCTTTCTCTCAAAAAATGTTGACAAATGCCCCATTAATTTTATGTGAGTTGGAGAAAATATTTCCTCTATCATTTGTCACATGCATGCTGCATCTGACTTTCCATATTCCCATTGAAATACTTCTCGGAGGACCTGTTTCTTTTCGTTGGATGTATCCAACTGAAAAAAATATGTTCACATTAAAGTCTTATGTCTAAAACATAAATCATCCCGAAGGTTCTATCATGAACGGTTACTTGGCTCAATAATGTATGGATTTCTGCTCGATGTATTTGTCTTATCTTACTACAAGATTGAACAAAACAATGAGAAATGAAGAAGAAAAGTATGAGGAAATTGAACCCAGTGTTCCATCACTTCTTCAAACAGGAGGAATTCCTGGATCATATACATTGAAGACATTAAGCCATGAAGAGCGGGGGATGGCACATCGCACAGTTATGTTCAATTGTGATTTGTTCGATGACTATATCAGGTAACTAAATTGATTATGTATATCATACATATATATCTATTAAACTATTCATATTTTTTATCTACAGGGAACATAAAACAATGATAAATAGGGAGCATCGTTCTTTATCTTTGAGAAGGGGAGAGACTTTTCATAGAAAATAGTTTTCTGCTTGTTTAAAATTGAAGGTAAAAATATTACTGTTTAAAATAATTATATCAATATTTAATTGAGTTTAATAGTCATTTATATTGAATGTATTGAGTTTGTCTGCTGAATCTGTCTCAGAGAAAATAAGAGCTTTGGCTTTTGGTCTGAATACCGTGGTTCGTGACTGAAAATCAATTGTTATCAATGGGTACAAATTTATTGTCACTGAATGAGCAAAGAACATGAGAACACAACATGATGGTGTTATGGTTACTGCCACAATAGATTGTTATGCTAGTGCATCAGATAGTAGACCGCGATTTGAAAATGTGGGTTGTTATGGAGTTGTTGAGAAAATAATAATATGGGATTATTACTCTCATGGACGAGTCACAATGATGAAATGCCATTGGTTTGATTCGATGACAAGACATTGCACATTTATTGATGATTGTGGATTTCGAGTAATTAATATGACTCGAACTCTTACTACCGAAGAACCATATGTGTTGGCATCAATGGATAAACAAGTTTTTTATGTCAAAGACCAACATCGACCTGAATTTGGTGTCATAGTTGAAGTAATTCCAAGACATATTTTTGATGATGGTGATGATGGAATTGACACTGTCCCTAGTGCCATTGGAACCAATCCATTTATTTCTTTTGATGACTCAAATAGATCAATTGTCAGAGTTGATTGTGAACCTGAAGTTGTGGTTGAAAATATATAGAATCATTCATCCATGTTCTCAATTCTTTTGGATTACCTCAAGTTGGGTTGTCAAAGTTTGTAATATTCAAATTGATTTATTATTGATCACAAATATGTTTTAGCTGACTTGACCATTATGTGAATTTTCAATGTTTATTGGTTGCAGTTTTATTTGAATTTCATTTTCTAATTTGGAATTTAACTGTATTCAAACCTAGTCAAACAATATTTCTAACTTGGTGAAATTTACAACATTTATGATTTATTAAATCCATTCAAGCTCTTCTAAAACAATTGATAGCTAAATTACCAATGAATCCCCCTATTCCCTCATATATTTAGTTTTTTGGGTTACAAATTAGTTTCCTTTTTCTAATTAATTACATATTTGTTTTCAAAAGAAGGAAATGCAGGCAATTGAAGAGAGACGAAGGAAAAAAATGATGGAGAAAAATCATCAAATGATGGAGTTGGGAATTCCATCATTTGTGCCTGTAGTGAGTACTTTATTTCAAATTGATATATTTAAAGAATATATAATGTCATGTGATTAATTTTTTTGAGAACATTTTTGTAGGATCCACCTATACATTGATAGTTATTCGAAGAGGATCCTAGTACTGGTCCTAGTAGTCAGGCCGGTGGTACGAGGAGGGTTCATACCAGAGGTGGACAAGCAGCTGCGCGTACCCGACCAAACCCTTCCCCTCCCACTGACATGTCATCCTTCCCACATTCTGATCCCAGTGTGTCATTAGGGACACATGAGATATTTAGGGCTCCCATGTTTTCACTACCTTCTGCATCTTCTGTCCCATCATTTTCACATCCCACGATGATTTCCACTCCCTAGTCAGAATCTAGTCAGACAACTGTCCCATCTTCTTTTCCTTCTACTTCTATCTCTTCGAGCTTCTATATTCTATCGTCTTTGACTCCTGTTCCACCACAGGGTGTTCCATCAGTTCTTGTGGATCCATCAGCGCTCAGTGATCAGACCGGCGTAGGTATATTTATAGAACCCTAACAAATTTTTATAGAAATATTTATTTTCATTATAACATGTTTTGATAAAATATTTATTTTTATTTCATGACAGATACATCTACTGACAGGAGGCGTGGGTGGGGGCATACACGCATGCGTTTGGTGTGGAACCACCACATACAGGTTATGATAGATTATAATGAAGACAACCAAATGGTTAATAAAACAGGGTATCAATGTCAGAGTTTTTTGGCGACGCTTTCCAACTACTCCGACATCATTCCCGTTAGCCCGCTATTGTGGAGCCATTTGCCACATGAGGTCAATGATAGAGCTTGGGCAGAGATATGGGTAAAAAATCTGTTCTATTTAATGCCATGAATTATTTTTGTATTTATATGAATTAATATTTTGATGTCAGCTTTCATTTAATTTTCTTGATGGTGAGGGTACATGACCGGAACGTCTAAAGGATTTAGGTGAGCTTTGGAGAGCCTACAATAATGAGTTGTATATTGGATGGGTTTCTAGAGTTGGCACTAAGTTAGAGGTGGTACCGGTGGTGGATGATTGTCCTATAGAGCAGTATCTTCAGATGATTACTCATTGAACAAGTACCCAGTTTAAGGTATTAATTACATTTGAGGTATTTAAATAATAACTTTCATATTTTTCATTAATAATATCTACTGAATTTTCGAATTTTATTTAGGAATCATCTGGAAAAAATAAAAAAAACATTGATGCAAAAAAATACCTCCACACACCGGGATGCACTACGATGCCTGATCATGATAGGAAGCAGGTATGTCAATTGTTTACTATTTTTCTTTAATACTTACACATTCTTTTGTTTCCTCAATTATTTAATAGTTTTCTAAAGTATTCATATAAATTTAGTTTTCAATGTCATTGTAGAGGAAAATATAAAATATTGAAGGACGTGTTCCTTGAGAAAAACTGTTTTGCTCGAGTAGACGGAAAAAGGATGGAAGTGCCGTCAACGAAGCGACTCTGCAGCAGATTGTAAGTTTTAATCTATTGATTTTATATTTTAATATCTATTTAGTAACTTAATGATATATTTATTTTTGTAACAGGATGCTTTAGAGGCCCTCGATGCCCAAGAACCAGACAATTTTGGGCCAACAGATCACTTACATCAGGTGTTGGGAGAGGAGCATCTTGGCAGAGTACGCTGCCGACCTAGGATAGCCCCGACGAGTTTTTTTCCCTCCTTAGGTATGACCTGTAGTGCCACCGAGCTGCGAAAAGTTATGGCACATGCAGAACAGGCTGAGAAAAGGGCCATAAAGACGACAGAACAGTCTGCTAGGGAAAACAGTGCGTTTATGATATTTATTGAAGTTCTACGTCCAACACTTCCAGCAGAGTCCAGCCCTGCTTTTGATGAATATATGTCGTCGATACGTTCTATATATGGTGCACTAGGTGGAAGTTCTATTGGTGGTCAGGATGATGTCCAACTTGATGATGATGACAGTGATGAGTCTGATGCGGAAGAGGAGGGAGAGGAGGAGGGCGAGGCAGGTGGCGAGGGCGAGGAGGAGGGCGAGGGCGAGGAGGAGGGTGCGGAGGAGGGCAAGGATGATGATGGGGATGAGGACAAGGGTAATGATGGTTATGGTGATGTGGTAAAAATTTATCCATTAAATTTTTGACTAATATTACTGAGATTTGATATGTAATCTATTCTAGTTGTTAGTTTTATCTAGAATCGCAGTATAGTATTGGAGTTGAGTTATTTTTATATATTATCTGTTTTTTTGGATGTTGTTGTCTTTTAGTGGTTGTGTGTTTGGGAACCTCCCTCCTTCCTGGACCCTGAAAAACCCCCACCATCCTCCTTGGACCTCGGACAGCCCCCCGGACAGCCCCCGGACAACCCCCCGAACAGCCCCCGGAAGCCCCCTGGACATCCCCCGCACCCTCCTCCCTGGACCCCGGACATCCCCCCAGACATCCCCCCAGACATCCCCCTAAACATCCCTCCCACCCTCCTCCTTAGACCCCGGACAACCCCCCGAACACCCCCGGAAAGCCCCCCGCACAGCCCCCACCCCCTCCTTGGTCCCCGGACATCCCCCCGAACACCCACCAGACAGCCCCCCGGATAGCCCCCACCCTCCTTGATTTCATTTACTACTATAAAAACTATAATATATATTTTACTTATTTTCATCATGATAATCAATGTAAATCACATTTTCATATCTAATCAATATCATAGATTCTTGGTATGTTATAAAAGGGATGTATTCATTGGGCATGACATTGTTAGCTCTGAAATGTTTCATAGCATGATAAACTAAAATCTATTCTATACTAAGAATGATATAAAAATATTCTATATGAATGTCCACAAGATTTTATGTAAATACCATTCCACTAATAGACACATGAGAATTCTCATAAATCACGTTTACCTTAATATTTCTACAAGGATTTTTAGTAAAAGATTTATCTTCTATTAATTTTCTGATATTTTCATTTTAAATGTAAATTTTTCGTAAATAAATTAATTTAAAGACCCATAGTAAAATAGTGCATTTGAATAATGTGAATAAACAACTAACATACCATTATAACTATGTCTCTTTTGTTTAAAATGGACAGGATTATATGTGAAAAGAACAACTGGCATACGAAAAACTGACCAAACGCATTCAGACTCTATTGATAATTTATCACAATGATCCATGGGTCATATGTGACGTGTATGAGACAACCCGGGCCCAATTTGAGGCATTGTGTGGCCATGATCAGTCTAAGTGCCTCCCTTTTGTTTAAAATGGACAACATTTTAAGTACATGCGGAAAACCGACCAAATGAATTCGGTTTCCATTGAAACTTTAGGAGAATGATACATGGGTCATATGTGACGTGTATGAATCAACCCCACCTCCGTTGTAGGTGCGGTGTGGCCGCCACCACTCAAAGTGTCTATCTTTTGTTTCAAAAGGACATCATTTTAAGTGAAAAACATCAAATGGCATACGGAAAACTGACCAAACGCATGCAGATTGTGTCTATACTTTAGCACAACGATCCATGGGTCATATGTGACGTGTACGAGTCAACCCCGCCTCAATTTGAGGCACGGTGTTTCCGACACCATTCAAAGTGACTCTCTTTTGTTTAAAATGGATAGGATTATAAGTGAAAAGAACAACTAACATACGAAAAACCAACCAAACGCATTTGGATTCTGTTGATAATTTATCATAATTATCCATGGGTCATATGTGACATGTACGAGTCAACCCCGCCTTAATCCAAGGCACGGTGTGGCAGGGATCACTCTAAGTGGCTCTCTTTTGTTTAAAATGGACAACATTTTATGTACATACGGAAAACTAACCAAACAGATTCTGATTGTGTTGATACTTTAGAAAAACGATTCATGGGTCATATGTGACGTGTATGAGTCAACACTGCCTCAATACGAGGCCTGGTGTGGCCGACACCACTCAATGTGTCTATCTTTTGTTTCAATAGGTCATCATTTTAAGTGAAAAACATCAACTGGAATACAGAAAACTGACCAAACGCATTCATATTGTGTTGATACATTAGAACAATGATTCATGGGTCATACGTGATGTGTACAAGTCAACCCCGCCTTAATACAAGGTGCAGTGTGGCCGACACCATTCAGAGTGTCTCTCTTTTGTTTAAAATGGGCAGGATTATAAGTGAAAAGAACAACTGATATACGAAAAACTGACCAAATACATTTGAAATGTGTTTATGCTTTAGGAAAACGATCCATGGGTAATATGTGACATATATGAGTCAACCCCGCCTTAATCCGAGGCACGGTGTGGTCGAGATCACTCTAAGTGTCTCTCTTTTGTTTAAAATGGACAACATTTTATGTACATACAGAAAACTGACCAAACGCATTCAGTTTCCATTGAAACTTTAGGATAACGATCCATGGGTCATATGTGACGTGTACAAATCAACCCTGCCTCAATATGAGATGCAGTGTGGCCGACACCACTCAAACTATCAGTCTTTTGTTTCAAAAGGACATCATTTTAAGTGAAAAACATCAACTCACTTACGAAAAACCGACCAAACGCATTCTGATTGTGTCGATACAACAGCACAATGATCCATGGGTCATATGTGATGTGTACGAGTCAACCTTGCCTCAATACGAGATACAGTGTGGCCGACACCACTCTAACTGTGTCTCTTTTGTTCAAAATGGACATGATTATAAGTGAAAAGAAAAACCGGCATACGGAAAACTGACCAAATGCTTTCAGAATCTATTGATAATTTATCACAATGATCCATGGGTCATCTGTGATGTTTACGAGTCAACAAGGCCTCAATTCGAGGTCCTGTGTGGCTAGGATCGCTCTAAGTGGCTCTCTTTTGTTTAAAATGGACAACATTTTATGTACATACGGAAAAATGACCAAATGAATTCTGATTGTGTTGATACATTATCACAATGATCCATGGGTCATATGTGATGTGTACGAGCCAACCTGACCTCAATCCAAGTCACGGTGTAGCCAATATTAGTCTAAGTGTCTCTCTTTTGTTTAAAATGGACAGCATTTTAAGTACATATGGAAAACTGACCAAATGGATTCTGATTGTGTCGATACTTTAGCACAACGATCCATGGGTCATATGTGACATGTACGAATAAACCCCGCCTCATTATGGGATGCGGTGTGGCCGAAACCACTCAAAGTGTCTGTCTTTTGTTTCAAAAGGACATCATTTTAAGTGAAAAACATCAACTGGCCTACGGAAAACCAACCAAACTCATTTTTATTGTGTCGGTACTTTATCTCAATGATCCATGGGTCATATGTGACGTGTATGAGTCAACCCCGCCTCAATAAGAGACGTGGTGTGGCTGAAACCACTCTAACTGTGTCTCTTTTGTTTAAAATAGACAGGATTATAAGTGAAAAGAACAACTGGCATACAGAAAACCGACCAAAAACATTCTAAATGTGTTTATGCTTCAGGAAAATGATCCATGGGTCATATGTGACGTGTACGAGTAAACCCCGCTTTAATCCGAGGCACGGTGTGGCCGAGATCACTCTAAGTGGCTCTCTTTTGTTTAAAATGGACAACATTTTAAGTACATACGGAAAACCGACCAAACGCATTCGGTTTCCATTGAAACTTTAGGAGAACGATCCATGGGTCATATGTGATGTGTACAAATCAACCCTACCTCAATCTGAAACGCGGTGTGGCCGGGACCACTCAAAGTGTCTATCTTTTGTTTCAAAAGGACATCATTTTAAGTGAAAAACATCAACTGGCATACAGAAAACCGACCAAATGCATTCGGATTGTGTTGATACTTTAGTAAAATGATTAATGGGTCATTTGAGATGTGTACGAGTCAACCCTATTTAAATCTGAGACATGGTGTGGCCAGCAACACTCTAACTGTGTCTCTTTTGTTTAAAATGGACATGATTATAAGTGAAAAGAAGAACTGGCATACGGAAAACCGACCAAATGAATTCGGAATCTGTTGATAATTTATCACAACGATCCATGAGTCATTTGTGACGTGTACAAGCCAACCTAGGATCAATCCAAGTCACGGTGTGGCTGGGATCAATCTAAGTGTCTCTCTTTTTTTTAAAATGGACAACATTTTAAGTACATACAGAAAACCGACCAAACGCATTCGGTTTCCATTGTAACAATAAGAGAATGAACCATGCGTCATATGTGATGTGTAAGAGTCAACCTTGTCTCAATCTGAGGTGTGGTGTTGCCGACACCACTCAAAGTGTCTTTTTTTTTTAAAATTGACTTCATTTTAAGTGAAAACAACAACTAGCATACGGAAAACTGACCAAACAGATTCGGATTGTGTCGATACTCTAGAACAACGATCCATGGGTTATATGTGATGTGTACAAGTCAACCCCGCCTCAATCCAAGATGCGGTGTGTCCAACATTATTCATAGTGTCTCTCTTTTGTTTAAAATGGATATCATTTTAAGTGAAAACAACAACTGACATACAAAAAACTGACCAAATGCTTTTGAAATGTGTTAATAATTTTGGACAATGATCCATTGGTCATATGTGACATGTAAGAGTCAACCTCACCTTAATCTGAGGCACGGTGTGGCTGAGATCACTCTAAGTGCCTCACTTTTGTTTAAAATGGACAACATTTTAAGTATATACGTAATACTGACCAAACAAATTCTGATTGTGTTGATACTTTAGAACAACGATCCATGGGTCATATGTGACGTGTACAAATCAACCACGCCTCAATATGAGACGTGGTGTGGCCAACACCAGTCAAAGTGTCTATCTTTTTTTTTCAAAAGGACATCATTTTTAGT
Organism: Viscum album; assembly: GCA_963277665.1. Lineage (NCBI taxonomy): Eukaryota > Viridiplantae > Streptophyta > Magnoliopsida > Santalales > Viscaceae > Viscum > Viscum album. The sequence continues at coordinate 1,942,449,167 of OY728133.1, read as the reverse complement.
GAAAAACATCAACTAGCATACGGAAAACCGATCAAACGCTTTCGGAATATGTTGATACTTTAGGAAAACGACTGATGGGTCATTTTTGACGTGTACGAGTTAACCTCGCCTCAATACGAGGCATGGTGTGGCCGGTATCACTTTAGGTGTATGTATTTTGTTTAAAATGGACATCATTTTAGGTAAAAATATATGGTATACAAAAAACCGATCAAATTATGAATTGAATTCCAGATTCCACATATAATTGTCATCTAAATTTTAAATTGAATTCTAAAAGAATTATGTATGTTGATAATCACGTTATTAATTCTAATTTAATTATGGATGAGTATAGTTCCAGGATGAATTATATGTTAAATGTGTATGAATTTGTTCTCTATATGTATGTGTTAGTTGGTTATTACAGGTACAATAATTGTATATTTATGTGTTAGTTTATTGCAGGTATAATAATTGGATTGAAAATGAGAGGGAATGCACAAAATGAGGCCTACTGTGCAAATTGCAGAGCTGCTGTTCAAATTGCAGGCTGCTGTGCAATTTTCACAGCATAGGCTATGCCAACGGTTCCAAACCATTGGCATAGCATCTCTGATTCTTTTTTTATGAATGGTTCAATGAACCATTGGTTAAAAACCTTTCCCAACGGTTTAGAAACCGTTCGGAAAGAGGAGAGTCCTTGGGCTTTCCCAACGGTTTGGCACAACCGTTAAGATAGGTTAATTTTTCCCCACCGTATCCCAACGGTTCATTGTAAACCGTTGGGAAAAGCTTTCCCAATGGCTTACATCCCTACGGTTTGTAGAACCATTGGTATAACATATACCAACGGTTCTGCAGCCTTTCCCAATAGTTCAGAACCGTTGGGAAAGACTGTATTTCCAGTAGTGCTCGTGAAGCACATTGCTTCACACGACCTTACTTTGCAAAGGACCCATGGTATGTAGGGATTCTATTTTCAAATACCCTTCCACTTTGTGAAACACATCTTCTATGCACCTATTCCCCATGCCTAGGCTAGGACACTTCACTTCGCAAAGCCCACATCTTCACGAATCCCTTCCATTGCATGGAGAACTAGAGCTTTATGAGGCTTCTACTTATAAACCCCTTTGCTCTGGAACTCCCTCACCCATTAAACCTCCTAGGTTCGCATGAAGAAACTTTAATGTACCTTGGGTGACGTTTCACATTGAGTTTCCTCGCCTCATGCTTCTTCACAAAGGCACACTAACAACTATTTCTTCTCTGTATATCCACGCTAACGTGGACCCCCAACTGGATCAACTCTTGACACCCCCCAGTCATGGCATTGCCAGTGCATTCCCTTCACCAAGATGCAGTGGGTACTGATTATGTAAGTATTGGGGGTGCGGAGAAAACCCGCCTCATCCGAGCTGCAGGACGTTAAACTACCAAGCATCTTCATCCTCAGCACATGAGGTGTAACTGTTACTTACCCCCATGAATCCTAAACAGAGAAAGGGAAACCAATCTGGTGTAAGCACCTAGATTTTCTTGTTGGAGTCAGCATCTCTGCCCCTCATTTCTTCAGTGCCAAATCCCTCTCCCACTGGGCTTTGTCGCCACCGGGACTCCATCCTGGAGTAAGTCCCAAGCTCTTCAGGCTGCTAACCACACATAAGCCCTTGTTTCTTCTTTGGTCTGCGATCATGTGTAATCCCCACTCCATTTCCCACAGACTCACCTTTCGCGACGTGATCATTAAGTCTTTGTTGTCTCTTGTTTCTCACACCGAGCATAACTCATGTGGGCTTAGAGCAAGCAGTGACTATGACATCCACCATGGGAATCCTAGAGTGTAAGACCCACACCCATTCTGAACTATGTGGACTTTGATTCTTTCCAAGCCAAGGTACGTAGGAAGCCTCCACGATGTTCAATCCCACCACCCCGGTCATTCCAACCATCTTCACGTTGGTTCACCAACACCTTGGGTAGCCAAGAGTGTAATCCCCACAGAACAACTTGAACAACATGGTCTTTGATCCTTTCCAAGGCATGGTATGTAGGAAGCCTCCCTGAGGTCCAAGCCCACTACCCATTGGTTTCTCCTAACCCCTTCACATCAGTGTACCAAGCCCTCGTTCTGAACTACGTGGACTTTGATCCTTGCCAAGGAAAGGTATGTAGGAAGCCTCCACGAGGTTTAAGCCCCCCACCTCGGTTGTTCTGACCATCTTCACATCGGTTCACCGACACCTTGGGCATCCTAGAGTGTAATCTCCACACACCATTCTGAACTATGTAGACTTTGATCCTTGTTAAGTAAAGGTACATAGGAAGCCTCAATGAGGTTCAAACCCACTACCCTAGTCGTTCCGACCATCTTCACATTGGTTCACCAACACCTTGGGCAGCCTAGAGTGTAAGACCCACACACCAACCTGAACTATTTGGTCTTTGATCCTTTCTAAGGCAAGGTACATAGTAATCCTACCTATGGTTCAATTTCACCACCCATTGGTTGCTCCGACCCCCTTCACGTCAGTGTACCAAGCCCCCATTCTGAACTACATGGACTTGGATCCTTGCCAAGGCATGGTATGTAGGAAGCCTCCACGAGGTTCAAGCCCACCACCCTGGTCATTCTGACCATCTTCACATCGATTCACCAACACTTTGGCCTACCTCAAAGCGTAAGCCCCAAATTCCCCCACCCAAACTACGTGGACTTTCATCCTTGCCAAGACTGGGTATGTAGGAATCCTCCGCGAGGTTTAAGCCCAAAACCCGGTCGTTCTGACCCCCCTTTACATCAGTTCTCCTACACCATCCATTTGGACCCCATGTCCTTATTCTTATCGGTTCACCCCCAACCTGCATGGAATTTAACTTGTGACCCCATTTAGCAATAATTCATTGACATCCCTATCTAGAGCTAAGCCGTTGCGACCTCAATCCACGGTAAGCCGTTGTGACCCAATTCAGCGATAAGTCATTGTTATCTCGATCAACGGTATGCCATTGTGTCTCCTATTCATTGTCAAGCTGTCGTAATCCCATTAGCTGGGACCCACACCTTTGGTCTGTCCTATTGGCGTCAGACCATCCCGGGGTGAATACCACGCGTAAGCCCCATATACATCATCGGGTTGTTGTCCTATGTGTACACCCCAATCCATGCTCATCACCTGATCTTTACCTCGAGCCTATGTGTCTTAGGAAGGTCATGTCCCAACCTAGAGGTTCCACTTCCTTTGGGTCCCATCTATGCGCCCATTTTCATGGGTCACCTCCTTAGATGTCCCATCACCCTCCTGAACTACGTGTACATTGATTCCCTGCCATAGGGATACGTAGGAAGTCTCCCTGAGATTCAATCCCAACATTACTATCAGCCTCACGACAGTTCCATCGCATTTCCACTCATTTCACTCAGCACCCCATCATCCATATTGATTTTTTACCTGGGTCGCCACCTCTAGGTAAGGTCATGTCAACCCACCTACATTAGCATGTCCTCTAGGGGTTACGCTCATCTGATCCACTCTTGTCAGTGTTCTGATCAGTCTGATCCATCTCCGCCAGATGTTAAACTTGTAGCATACCCTGTGTTAAACATGGGAAGATGAAGAAAACCTTAGAGACATGCCCATGGCATATAATTCCTTGCATTCGACGTGGGATGCCTCAGGCTTCCATGCCCTCAAGAAGCCCTATAATATGGGGAAGAAACCCAGACACGTCAGTGTCTCAGCATCCAGACACGCCAGTGATGTCCAACATGACTACTCCCATGAACAAAGGTTGATGCCCTAACCAAACCCCTTGGAATGTTCTGACAAAATCTATGTAATTAACTCGTGTCTATAAAGATATGGCACCAGGACGAGTTTCACGAACAATTTCTTAAAACTATAAGGGAGACCCGGACTAGGTGATGAGTTTCGAGGAGGAATCCAAAGAAGGAATAACCAACATCCCATCATCCCATTTCGATCAAGGAGCAGAAGTCCCTAAAAAAAGAATGCATGCCGCCTGACTTTGGAAAGTGGGAATGCAGGGCAACAAAGTCGCACCTTATGTCCCACCAAATGAGACGGACGAGCGCGCCCTAGAGAAAGTGTCAGAAACAAGGCATTTTTCACAATTTTTTAATTAATACCATTAGTAGAAATTTCTTTCTTTGATGCTCCACCAAAATACCATTTTTGATGATTCTTTCTCTGAGTACGAATCTTTCCACTGATCCTATGCTCATACAACTTCCTCTATTGCTGATCTCTTTCTACTGCATTCACTTATTACTTTGTGGAATGACATGTGAATTTTCCAAGACATTAATTAGTCATATTTATTTTACCAATTGTTCTATTCACACCACCTTTTCTTGTTGGGGTTGAGTCTTCCTTTTACTTTACATTCTTCTTAAATACACTTGGGGAATATCCTCCCTTTTTCATCTAGGATTTTCCACATGCATTCTAGTGGAGTTTTTGTGAGTGTAACAGGGAGGGTTTTTGATACACCTTTCGTTGAGAACCTTGTGATTCCCCTAGGATAATAAACCTATTTTTCAGCTTACTATGTTGTCTTCTAGTATAGGCTGTTTCATTGTACACTCCCTATGCTGGGGATCTCCTTCTGAGTTCCTTTTCATTCCCCGATTTCTTCTTTCTATAATGTCGTACCAAATTCCCATAATAATAACATATAAAACATATCCCATTAAATACATACATCATGTAATTATTTCTCAGATGAGATGTTGATGTAGATTCAGTTTTTCCTCTGACATTGAGCTCTTGGGCTTCTTGAGACTACTCATATTATGTCCCTATCTTCCACAATAGTAGCATCTGATAGATGCTTTCTTATGAGAGGCGATCCTTTTAGTATTTTCATGGAGCTTCTTCTTATTCTCAAATTTAGAAATATTTCTTCCTTCACATCATGAAATATATTCCAAATCCATTGAAAAAAACATTATGTATTACCATGCATCCCACAAAAATAGCACATGATGGCATCAAATCCTATAAAATACATTTTAGGTATCTATTTAGCACCCATTGGAAGATTTTTATTTCTGGAAATATTCATGGATCTCTCATTCATGAGAGATTTTTCATCATATCCCATACCCGTTTTTCCGAAACTAGATGGTCTTTGTGATGATACAATCCTTTCATGTTTCTCCACTATAGTAGAATTTTTTTTATTTCATCATCACATCATGTAGGATAATCAAATAGTAATTGTAATGAATCCACCATTTTAGGCTTTCCACTAGAATTGGATTTTTCAACTTCTTTATTTACTAATTCTATCTCTTCTTCCAACATTTGAATCTTTATATCCCTTAAATCAAGTTGAGCATTAATTTCTCTCTTGATATTCTTCCCTCTACCTATATCATATTACAATTCACATGAGAGCTTATCCACCAAGTCACTTTTCACCTATATTTTAAATTTTTCTTGAGAAACAGAATTAGAACAGAATGAATTTTCTTGTTATAGAATTTGATTCTTCTGAACTTTTTCAGACAACTATGTTCTAGATTTTAGATTCTAAACTTCATATGATTTCTGATTCTCTTCATTTTCATCATCTTTTTGATTTCCTTTCTTTCTATATATCTTTTATTGTTCTTCACCATGAAAATAATTATTCTCCCAAAGATTAGTAGCCACATAAATAATCCTTGTATTTATTCCTCTTAGCTCATTGACCTCAATTACAAGTGCTTGGATATGGATAACTTTAGATATAATCTCTTCATCTAATCTCTTTGTTTCATGGACAACATCCACTTTTCTTTTTATTGGATAATCTTTATCAACAATTTTTCCAATATAATTGTAACACCCTGAGATTTTATGAAAAATATTTTTTTAATTTCATTGATGTCTTGTGTTGTAAGATACAACAAAAGGAGCTTGCACTACACACATCCATGACTTGGCTTTCATTACACGAAATTGCAACTTTCCACGATAGCGTGTGTTGTACACAATACCGAGTTTCACTAAACAACGATATGTTATTAAAATATTGTATAAACTAGAAGTTATGAATAGTAATACGCACTTTTTGAAATTTTATAAATTTTATCTTTCAAAATGGACTTTATTTTTGGATTCGGAATATCAAAATTAGACTAGGGTGATTTTTTGGTATTTTTTTGAAAACTCTCAATTTTTGATGAATAGTGAAAACACTAGGTTACTATTTAAAAACCAACTTTTTATTTAAATAATTATTTATTTTATTTAAATTTATTTTAGGTCAAAATTGATATATAATACCTATATAAGTTCAATGTAATTCATTTGAGTCATTTTATAATAATTTTAGATATATAAAAATTTTATTGAACTTTTCACCGTCTTTTTACCCACCTCCTAGGAGAATTTGAAAATTTACATAAAACTTAATTTTACCACTTCTGTGAGTGTAACTTCGAAAATCCGAGAGACACGGTTAATATCAAGGAGTAAAATGTGGTTCAATAGGATATAAATAATTTTGGGTGAATAGCAACCTTTTACTTTTTTTACCACGGTTAAAAGTAAATTGGGTAATTAAGGGTAAAAATGATATTATTATTACCCTAACACATGTTATAATTCTATTGGATAAGTTTAATTCGACCAAAAACAAACTTAGGAATAACATATGACCATTTAGGTCCACTTGGATTAGATTAGGACACTTATTATTATTTTATTTAAGGAAGAGTTAAAATAGTTAAAATCAAAGTTTAATAACTAAAACATTTTAATATAGGGTTATACATAAGATAAATTCGACTATAAATATTCATTAGAAAGATAAAAATATTTCCTACATAATGGTATTTTATTTATAATTTTTGAATTTATTTATGACACAATGATGATGCAGTAATTAACTTATTAATGAACTATTAACATAATTGATGTTATAAATACACAAATAACTGTAATTTGAGACTTTTTATGAATTACACTAATTTTATAGGTTAATATGACATTTAGTATTGATTTAATTAACTTATTTTGAACTAATCATGCTGTTATGATTTTCAAAAAAATCAATTACCAAATAGTGTCAAAATTTCTATAAAATAGTTTTTAAAACAAATATTATATTATTAATTGTTATTTTATTCCTAAAAATCTATGTTTTGGAAAAATGACTTAGATAAGGTTATATATATTAATAATGAACAACTTGGGGTTCGTTTGACTTATTATAGTAAGTTTATTAACCATATAGTGTAAGAATACAAGAAGACACGGAAAAAGTAAAATTATTTAACTTAAAGTTAAATCTAAATGATAAGGTTAAAATAGTAACCTAAACTTGTCTAAATTATAATGGTTGAGAGTATTTCGACCCATCCCCATTTTAGGTTCGAATTAAATTAATTTTGAGCTATTATAAACCTAATATAGCTTTATTATAAAATAAACTTTTATGTTTTTCCAAAGGTTCCCCTATCCTCCCTTATAAAAAGGGCACCCATTCCCTATTCTCTTCACACCCTTTTGAGGCTTGAAGCTCAAACAACCTCTGTAAATTAATTTTCTCAACCTCTATAGTTATACCATATAGGTTCTGGTCTTCTCAAAAGACCAACTCTAGTGCCCTAAGAAGAAGTTTAAAGGAGGTGCGTTGAGGAAGAGGTAATCTATTCTACCGACTCTTTCAAGTTTCTTTATTCGTCTACTTCCTATTCTTTAGTTGTTTCATTATAAAGTAATAATATCAGTATTAATTATATACTTATATGTTATTAGAAATATTAAACAACCCTATTTCACCTTCTATCCATCATACGGAAAACCAAATCACCGCACGTGCGTACGTACGAAATACCGTCTCCACACTGTGGTGTAATCAGTTTTTCCACCACCACTTTACTTGGATGGGTATAATGGGGTAAAGAATAACTATATATGATTATTATAACATCATATTGATTATATGATATTATATCTTCCACTAAAATTCCATTCAATATATATGGGAATGATATCATCGCTCGTGCGTACGTACGGATTACCGTCTCCACGACGCGATGAGATTCATTTTCCATGTTAAAAATTCAAGAATGATTATAAAGTATATATAATTGGTAATAATGAAATATATGAAATAATAATTCTAATTGATTTATGTATATATAAATGTATTTCATCTACTTAATTCCGTTCAATTCAATAAGGAAATGAAAAACATCGTTCATGCGTACGTACGACCTACCGTCTCCATGAATGGTGTATTTATTTCCATTTATCGATCTAATATATATATATACATATATTCTGAATATATATTATATCTAAATTATGTTTTATATATGTAATTAAGTAATCATGATCTAAGTAATCATATGATCAATTACAAGTCAAAACACGGACGATGAATGAAACGATTTTACCCAAAACGCTACTTTAACATGAATTTACAAAAGAACGGGTAATATAAAGTCATAAGTGAACCATATATGATATCATAAAAATGAATATGATTCTTTAATAAGTCAATGAAATTATTAAAATCATTATACAGGAGGTTTGGATACATACAAAGCATATCAGACATAAGGTAAGGGATAATTTTTCAATCTCATTTTTATCCGATATTGTTTATTCTTAAGTATTTACTGGTGTTATTGTTATCATCCATGACCATTTCTTCTAAAAGAGTTTTCATATATTTTTAAATCCCTTTTTACCCATTTCTTAAATTTACTACATGTTATGAAAGTAATCTTACTTTTGTTTACCACACAAGTAACTTTTTGACTTTTCCGAAAAAAGTACGGGGAGAATGTTTTTTTAACTTATACGGCATGAACGAATTATTACGGTTTCATAAATCTGTATTTTCATGAAGATTCCTATACAAGATTTCATGATTATTTTCAAAAAAATCCTTTTCTTTTAAAATTGAATGGAATTTTGTGGTACGAAAATGATTTTGAAGAAGAAAGGATATTTTCCTCAAGAATTTATTTCAAGTGTTTTATCAAAACCATTTTCCATCTAAGATGACATTATTTGATATGTGTATGTTTCAAGTATAATGCCTCTATGATTAACATGGTTTCACTTTTCTTACGATGAAATGATATCCATTTGTTTTATATGGATTATGTTATGGTGGGATGACATTTATGAAACCCATTTTATTCTTTGGGTTATGATGAATGATTTATGTTTATTTTGTGGCACAAGTAAGAATGATTTCATTATGAGATTGGCGGGACCTATATCTCCCTCTAATGCATTGTGTAAAGATTTATATCTCTTGAGATAGACATGGCTAGAATGATATGTTAATCCGGTTCATTAATACAGGACTGGAATGAGGAGTGAACTCGGTTTAGAAAGAGACTTTGTCCACTAAGATGGTCTTGGCAGCAATGCCTTGGCTACTATGGAAATCATAACATGTGATTAATGGTTTTCCATAATTAAATATTTTCTTCCCATATTATTTTATCATTATTGATGTTCCTTTATGATATATTCTTTACGTACTTCCATGATTTATGTCTTTGCTCAAGATTTTGATGTTTAGATTTTATGTTCAAGTTTTTGCATTCAAATATTTATGGATTATTTTATGTTCTCTATGTTTACCCTTACTGAGCATTTGAGCTCACCCTTTTTATGTTTTCTTTTCCCCATGATTTTAAGAGACGTTTTAGGTAAGAAAAAACAGAAGATCTTTATGAGAGATATTGAAGATCTTTCACCAAGATTAGAAGATTATATTCCGAGTTTCTAGAGACACTAAACTATTATTGTCCTTTGGTGTTTGTTTTTGTTATGTATTAGATATTCCACAAAAGCAATGTAATGTCTATGTACATCAAGCTTTGGGTCTCTATAGTTGGTATCAGAGGAAAGGTTTAGTCAACCTTTGGAAACTAGGATGCGAGAACTTTAGTGAGATCCCTAGAGATATTTATAAGGTATTTCTAGGGATGTCCCTAAGGTTAATTATAAGTATAGGTTATAATCCTAGAATTACAGTAACTATATTAAAATTAAGCGTAAGATGTTTTATATTGAAGGTAATCCCCCTTTATTATGTTGTTTTCCATAGAATAATTTTTTCCTCTCACACTGTTCTTTTTGGGTTTTAGATGATGGCTGGAACCTGAAGGAACCGTGTTGATCAATGTAATGGACAATGCAATGATTGTCCTCCCGAACAACCAATTGGGATGGGAGATGGAGTGAAAAATCTTATTGCTATACTTACACAAGCTATGAATCATTCTGGATTTCCAAATTATCAGAGAAGGGAACAATATTCTATTGAGTACTTCATGAGGCAACGTGCACCTTCTTTAAGTGGGTCTTCTGATCCACTTGTTTCTGAAAAATGGATCAGTACCATAGAAAAGATATTTTCCATACTTCTCTGTTCGGAACATGAAAAAGTCATTCTAGCTATTTACCGTTTAGAAGGTGAAGCAGATCAATGGTGGACTCTAAATAAGAATACGATGCCCCGAGATGAAATGGAATCCATGGAATGGGATGAGTTCAAGAACTTATTTGTCAATAAGTAATTCCCTCATATTCTTCTAACAAAGATGGAAAAGTATTTTCTTGTGCTTAAGAAAAAGGATAATGAATCTGTTGGTATATACGAAGTGAATTTTACAAGGATTGAAAGGTATGCATCTGTATTTATCATCCAACCTGAAAGTAAAGTTGATCGATTCTTCAGTGGCTTAAAACCAAGTCTTCGAAGGGAATTAGCTATAAAAGACTTTAGTAGCTATGAATAAATTGTGTGTTGTGATATCAAGGTAGAAATGGAATTTGGTGTTACATATCCATCTCATGGTTTTGACAAGAAACGAAAGAGGGAGTTCAAGGAGAAATCTCGGAATAATTGTGAAAATAAGATGAATGTTTCTTCATACTCAAGGTGTGGAAAGAAGAATGGTGGAGATTGTCTTAAATGGACTAGAAAATGTTTTTAGTGTGGAAAAGAAGTTCATCGAGCAGCTGAGTGTTGAAGTAATGGAAAATGGGTTGCTAATGATGTGAATAGAGAAATGACTGTAGAGAACGCACCACCAACACTTCAATGCTTCATGTGCAAGGAAATGAGGCATTATGCTAATAAATTCCCTTATCCAAGGGTTAATGATGATCAACGTGAGAAACCTCTTAAGGAAAAGGATAAAGGGAAGTCACATGCGATCACTATTTGTGATGTTGAGTATGATAATGATGTTGTGTAATGATTAAGTGTTTATGTAATGGGATTTCAAAATAGTATCATGGAATCTCATTTATGGCATTGTGGAATTTTAGAATATCTATGTATTGGTTTTCAATAATTATATGGTACCAGTAACCATGAAAAGTGGTTGAAATGTTTTCGGAAAGAAGATGATATGCACATAATGAAGCGATAAAGAAAAAATGAAATGAGATCATGACTGATATAAGGACAAAGTTATATCATGGTTTAAGTATATAAAATTTATGGGATTTTGTATGTGGAAAGTGTTAAATTTTTACATCATTCATGTTTTCACTAAGAGTCAATGGGTATTAATTTTTCAAGAGAATACATGATTAAGGTATTCACATGTTTGTAATTTGACCAACAAGATATATCGTATGATATATGGGGGATAAATGATGGTAATCACATGCTCGACGTATGACATTTCTAGTAATTGTTTTCTTTATACTATGAGCTTGGACAGAAGTGTTTTGGATAAGCCTAAAGATTAGAATGGATTATGATGGACATAAGTTAGTATTGTTTAAGGATAGAATTTTTTTTCGATATTATTTATGGAATTTTATAATAATGTAGTTTTAAAAAAAGGACAACCTGCAGGACGGGCGACAACCTGTCGCGTCAGATAAGGTTGTAGGAATCCAACCAACAACCGAAGTGCAACATGCCTTTATCACCTACCACTGGCCTACAGGAAGTCTCTGGTTATTATAAACTAGTTTTATTTTATATTTCAGGATGATAGATGAAGTTTAAGCCCATTTTGGAACCATATCTGATTAATCTCACCATAGATAGACTTATGTATATAACTTTTGATAACTTATGTTTGAGACAGATAAAATGACCTATCATTCTATCACATGATTTGGTAAAACTTCGTGAAAGAAAAATTCAACTTCATTTCTTTAAGAGATGAAGTGGAAATTGTTCAAGGCATGAACAACGGTGAGATTATACCGAAATAAAGTAAGTATTTCTTCTATTTCAAATTCTTTAACTTTAGGGAAATGATCTTGAAAACCAAAAATGTTGTCCTAGTGCCCTTATATTAGATGAATCAGATGGTACCTTAGATCATCACAAATATATGGCTTTGTGATTGTTGGATTTTTCATAGCCATGTTCTATACCACTCTCCATCAGAATATGATGGTTAAATTTCTCTTCCATATCCATATTTTCACCTATGTTCTCCTATGTGGAAACCCAGTGATTAGTTAATTTGGGTAACCGTTATGTTTCATACTTTAGTTTTTAAAGATAATTTTTTGTATTCCTATTTACGATGTTGGTTTCTATTAACGAAACTTTAGAGTAGTAAACCATTTATAACCCTGACGAATTTCGAGGGTGAAATTCATTTTAAGGGGGGTAGAATGTAACACCCTGAGATTTTATGAAAAATATTATTTTTAATTTCATTGATGTATTGTGTTGTACGCTACACCCAAAGGAGCTTGCAATACACACATCCCTGACTTGGCTTGAATTACACGCAATCACAACCTTCCACGATAGCGTGTGTTGCACACAATACCGAGTTTCACTAAACAATGAGACATTATTAAAATATTAAATAAACTAGACATTATGAATAGTAATACCCACTTTTTGAAATTTTATAAATTTTATCTTTTAAAATGGACTAAATTTTTGTATTCGGAATATCGAAATTATCCTAGGGTGAATTTTTGGTATTTTTATGAAAACTTTCAATTTTTGATGAATAGTGAAAACATTGGGTTACTATTTAAAAACTGACTTTTTATTTAAATAATTATTTATTTTATTTAAATTTATTTTTGGTCAAAATTGGTACATATTACCTATATAAGTTCAATGTAATTAATTTGAGTCATTTTATAATAATTTGAGATATATAAAAATTTTATTGAACTTTTCACCGTCTTTTACCCACCTCCTAGGAGAATTTGAAAATTTACATAAAACATAATTTTACCACTTCTTTGAGTGTAATTTCAAAAATCCAAGAGATACGGTTAATATCAAGGAGTAAAATGTGGTTCAATAAGATAAAAATAATTTTTTTTGAATAGAAACTTTTTAATTTTTTTTACCACGGTTAAAAGTAAATAGGGTAATTAAGGGTAAAAATGATTTTATTATTACCCTAACACATGTCCTAATTCTATTGGATAAGTTTAATTCGACCAAAGAAAACCTTAGGAATAAAATATGACCATTTAGGTCAACTTGGATTAGATTAGGACACATATTATTATTTTATTTAAAGAAGATTTAAAATAGTTAAAATCCAAGTTTAATAACTAATTTTTTTTTAATATAGGGTTATACATAAGAAAAATTCGACTATAAATATTAATTAGAAATATAAAAATATTTCCTACATAATGTTATTTAATTTATAATTTTTTAATTTATTTATGACACAATGATGATGCAATAATTATCTTATTAATGAAATATTAACATAATTGATGTTATAAATACCCAAATAAATGTAATTTGAGACTTTTTATGAATTAAACTAATTTTATAGGTTAATATGACATGTTATTATTGATTTAATTAAATTTTTTCAAACTAATCATGCTGTTATGATTTTCACAAAAATCAATTACCAAATAGTGTCAAAATTGACATAAAATAGTTTTTAAAACAAATATTATATTATTAATTGTTATTTTATTACGAAAAATATAAGTTTCATCCAAATGACTTATATAAGGTTTTATATATTAATAATGAACAACTTGGGGTTTATTTGGCTTGTTATAGTAAGTTTTTTAACCATATAGTTTAAGAAAACAAGAAGACACGGTAAATGTAAAATTATTTAACTTAATGTTAAATCTAAATGAATAGGTTAAAATAGTATCCTAAACTTGTCTAAATTCTATTTTTTGAGAGGATTTAGACCCATACCTACTTTAGCTTCGAAATAAATCAATTTGGAGCAATTATAAACCGAATATGACTTTATTATAAAATAATATTTTAAGTTTTTCCAAAGGTGCCCATATCCTCCCTTATAAAAAGGGCACCCCTTCCCTCTTCTCTTCACACCCTTTTAAGTCTTGAAGCTCAACCAAACCTGCCAATTCCTTTTCTCAACCTCTATAGTTATATCATAGAGGTTCTTGTTTCTCAAAAGATCAACTCTAGTGCCCTAAAAAGAACTTTAAAGGAGGTGCGTCGAGGAATAGGTAATCTATTCTACCGACTCTTTCAAGTTTCTTTCTTCTTCTACTTCTTCTTCTTTAGTTGGTTAATTATAAATTAATAACATAAGTATTACCTATATACTGATATGTTATTATAAATATGAAACAACCCTATTTCAACTTCTATCCATCCTACGGAAAATGAAATCACTGCGCGTGCGTACGTACGGAATACCGTCTCTACGCCGTGGTGTAATCAGTTTTCCACCACCACCTTACTTGGATGGGTATAATGGTGTAAAGAATAAATATATATGATTATTAAAACATCATACTAATTCTGTTATATTATATCATCCACTCCAATTTAATTCAATATATATGGGAATGATATCATCGCTTGTGCGTACGTACGGATTACCGTATCCACGACGCGATGAGATTCATTTTCCATGTTAAAAATTAAAGAATGATTATAAAGTATATATAATAGGTAATAATGAAATATAAGACATAATAATTCTATTTGATTTATGTATATATATATTTATTTCATCTACTTAATTCCATTCAATTCAATAAGGAAACGAAAAACAACGTTCATGCGTACGTTCGACCTACCGTCTCCATGAACGGTGTATTTATTTCCAATTATCGATCTATTATATATATATATATATTCTGAATATATATTATATATAAATAATGCTTTATATTCTGGAATTAAGTAATCATGATCTAAGTAATCATATGAATAATTACAAGTCAAAACACAGACGATAAATGAAACGATTTAACCCAAAACGCAACTTTAACATGAATTTACAAAAGAACGGGTAATATAATATCATAAGTGAACCATTTATGATATCATAACAATGAATATGATTCTATAACAATTCAATTAAATTATTTAAATCATTATACAAGAGGTTCGGATATATACGAAGCATATCGGACATAAGGTAAGGGATAATTTTTCAATCTCATTTTTATCCGAGATTATTTATTCGTAAGTATTTACTGGGGTTATTATTATCATCCATGCCCAGGTTTTCTAAAAAATGTTTTAATATATGTTTAAAGACCTTTTTACCCATTTCTTAAATTTACTACATGTTATGAAAGGAATCATACTTTTTTTACCACACGAGGAACTTTTTGACTTTTCCGAGAAAAGTACGAGGAGAATGTTTTTTTAAATTATACGGCATGAACGGATTATTACGGTTTCATAAAGCCTTATTTTCATAATGATTCCTCTACAAGATTTCATGATTATTTTCAACAAAATACTTTTCATTTAAAATTGAATGTCATTTTGTGATAAGAAAATGATTTTGAAGAAGAAAGGATATTTTCCTCAAGAATTTATTTTAAGTGTTTTATCAAAACCATTTTCCATCTAAGATGACATTATTTCATATGTGTATGTTTCAAGTAAAATGTCTCTATGATTAACATGGTTTCACTTTTCTTATGATGAAATTATATCCATTTTTTTATATGGATTATGTTATGATGGGATGACGTTTATGAAATCCATTTTATTCTTTGGGTTATGAGGAATAATTTATGTTTATTTTGTGGCACAAGTAAGAATGATTTCATTATGAGATGGGTGGGACCTTTATCTCTCTCCAATGCATTGGGTAAAGATTTATATCACTTTATATAGACATGGCTAGAATGGTAAGTTAATCCAGTTCAGTAATACAGGACTGGAACAAGGAGTGAACTCAATTCAGAAAGGGACTTTGTCCACTAAGATGGTCTTGGAAACAATGCCTTGGCTACTATGGAAATCATAACATGTGCTTAATGGTTTTCCACAATTAAATGTTTTATTCCCTTTATATTTTAACATGATTGATGTTCCTTTATGATATTTTCCTTACTCACTTCCATGATTTATGTCTTTGATCAAGATTTTGATGTTTAGATTTTATGTTCATATTTTTTGCATTCAAATGTTTATGGATTGTTTTATGTTATATATGTTTACCCTTACTGAGAATTTGAGCTCACACTTTTATGTTTTCTTTTCCCCAGGATTTAAAGAAAGGTTTTAGGTAAGAAAAAAAAGAAGATCTTTATGGGAGATGTTGAAGATCTTTCACCAAGATTTGAAGATTATATTCCGAGTTTCCAAAGACACTAAACTATTACGGTCCTTTGGTGTCTGTTTTTTATATGTATTAGATATTCCACAAAAGTAATGTAATGTCTATGTACGTTAAGCTTTAGGTCTCTACAATAACTTGGCATATCATTTTATTCATTCATTCCTAAAATATCATTGAATAAATATATATCCTTAGAGTATAATACATTTCCAGTTTCCTTCAACTCAATCACACTCTTTCCGTTGACACTTCCACACTGAGAAATTTCACCAGACTTCTGATTATTCCTTGAATTTCTACCCTTTTACATGGCTCACCAAGGTATGATCAAACTAAAAATTTAATTTCACCAATAAACTGAACTGATTCAGAGAAAAAAATCTGATAAAATAAACCTACCATTTGATAACAATTGTTAGGTCCAAAAGGGGAATATATAACTTGAGAGGGGGGTGAATCTGGGTATAGATATTCTTTTCCAACTTATTATTCCTACCCCACTAGATCTGGAAATATTTTTTATAAGGGTCACTTTTTTTCACATAAGTGTCTATGCAGACCATATGATTTCCTTATTTATCTATTGATGATGCTTTGAATGCAGTGTAGGGAAGCATGTAGGCAGACACATAGATTTTTACTTGGTTCACCCTCACCGTGCTACATCCAAGGAGCATACGATGGTGATGTGCCGATTTACCAAATCCACTAAATCCCACTACCAATTTAAAATGTTCAGGATAGATCACTTTTACACCTAGGCTCACTACCTTTACAATGTTTAGGGTCAGCTCACTACTCTCCCAAGGGTCACTTCCTATGTCTCTCACTCAGGCTCACTGCCGGTGGAGAGGATCACCTTCTTCCTCTAACTTTTACCACTACTCTAGAAAGGATACACTCACAATTTATATAATTTTAGGTCCCCTCGTTATCAATAATGAATACATCATCCACTTTATTTAGATTCTCTGTTGAAGTCCAATTTTCATCCACTAGTGAATACCCATTTTCCACTGACCACTGGGAAATAACCTTTGAAAATACTTTTGCAAAGATCACTACTTTGTGAATATCCTTATTTTGAAAATCTCAAACCAGAATTCATGAAGTCCCTACCTCTTAGAAAAGCACACTGCTATGTAGATCTGAAGAACCATTGCAAACCCTTCTTTAATAGTGATCGATTAGCTGTCATGAAGCTCCTTCCTTTCATAGAGCTCAACAAGACTCTATGGATCCCACTTTCATCATGAATTACACTGCCTTTTTGGTACACCTTACTTTTAAAATATCACTAAGAAAATGCGGAATACCCCATCTTTGTGAAGCTCTTAATTCTTAGAAGCATTGACTTTGGTAAAGACTAGAATAGTATTTTCACAAAGCTCCAGATCTATTTGAAACCTTTATTTGTGAAGCACCCCTTGCTTCATGATATCAGAGTGATTCCTAATTTTCTCTATTTAGTTCATACAGAAAGAAGATGGGTGGCCTCTTATTTATAGGTATGGTCGAATGCAGATCTCTTCTTCTTCCTACACGATTTCTAGATCGTTCCATACATCTCTACGGTGATCCTTCCCTTCATAAATCACCACTGAAATTTGTCATTATCATAATGATCTTCATCAAATGATTCGTTTAGACATAATTCTCTAAATCTTGTATTCCTATATCCTCCATAAAGAAACTATGTGTCACTACAATGTTCCCTCTCAATTCTCCTGACCTCTGCCACCATGAAGCTCATTCTTTTTTTAGAGATCAACTAGCCTCTGTGGATCCCATTTCCATAGTGAAGCACAATAACTTTTTGGAACACCTAACTTTGAAAAGCTCACTAAGAAAATGTGGAACACAACATCTATGTGAAGCTCTCAATTATTATAATCATTCACTTCAGTAAATACTAGAGAAATCTTTTCAAAAAGCTCAAACACTCTTTGAAACCTTGCTTTCTGAAGCACCCCTTAATTCGCAATATCAGAGAGATTATGGATTTTCTCTCTTAAGTTCATGTGGAAAGAAGAGGGTGACCTATTATTTATAGGTACTATAGAAAACGGAGTTCTGCTTCTTCCATATTTATTTTGGGATCATACAAAAGGTCTCTGTGGTGCTCCATCCCATTGCAAAGAACCATTTAAATTTTTCGTTGTCACAATTATTTCAATCAAATGCTTCACATTTCCGCAATGATCCAAATCATGTAATCATAGATCCTCCAACAAAAACCTTTTCATCACCTAAATGATCCATCACAATGCTCCTCACCTCTTTACTTTATGAAGCTCGTCATAATTACAGATCATTCTGTCAATTACTTTACGCTGTCTCTGCAATGCTCCCTCACAATGCTCTTTACCTCTACTATTTGTGAAGAACATTGTAATCATAGAGTTCACCATCACCTTTCTTCATGTATTTTAGAAATACATATCGTGAAGTCCATATTCGCAAAATTCATGTATTTTCCATATTTTGATGAGATCTTCAAGGAAATCCACTTTTCATAATTCTCACCAAACTCTGATTTTTGGACCCCGAAAATTCAGCAAACACTAAAAAATAGTGCGACCTTGTATCTATTATTTTGGTATCACCTCCAGATCATCCATTCCTTTTTCATGGTTCTTTGTAAACTTTAATTATTAACAAGATCTCGAGAACTACAAAATTCACCATGAAAACCTTCTTTTTTCAACAAACACAACCAACCTAGAAATGTTGCAATGTTATCTTGATGGATTTTTTCCCAACGCTTGAAAAAATTTAAGGAATACTTGGATCATCCCTTTCCAATAAAATTGTGTTTCCAACCACTTAAAGGTCATGAAATATCCATTGTGTCCACTAATTAGTGTTTTATGTAGAAGACCGATATCACCTTAAAATAAATATTCTTTTTGTGTAACATAAAACCAAAAAGAATAATATTTTTTTCCATTAAAGATAAAAATTGGTCCTAAAAAAATTTATATTTATGGTTTTCCTCTTTCACTAGGTTTATATGAATCAAACATGGCTAAAAAAGGGCCATCTACAAAACATGGGGTTATTTTACTCTTGAAAGAGCATCCACTACTGAATTGGACTTCCCTAGTTTATAGAGAACTTTGATGTTATAGACAATTGATTGAGCTTTCTAAAATTTTTATTCCATTGAAATAATTCACTGAATCAAAAAATTATTGAGAATTTTATGGTTACTATAAAAAATAAATTTCCTACCTAGGAAGTACTACTTTCATTGTTATAATGCATGCAATAAACTTGTCAATTCCATTTCATAAACGGGCTTATTTAAGGTGGCTCTAGAAAGGGCCTTGCTGAAAAAAGAAATGTTTCTCCTTTCCTGTATAATCACTGCTCCCCAAACCCCTTCTTATAGCACATTGTGAATGTGTATTTCCCTTCCAAGGATGATTTAAGTGTTGAAACATCATTTTTTTCATCGGGATACAAAGATGAATTTTAGGTAAGGGAGATTTACTTATTAACAAAGAACAAGGGAAAGAAGGGAACCCTTAATGTGGGAAGCTTCTTAGTTTATAAAATAATGAAATCCAAAAGCTATAATTACTATTCATACCTACGTAAACCCTTGGTGACAAGATCAGCAATAAAGTTTACTAAATTCAAAAAGAATGATCTCAATATTTTAGAATATGAGTAGGAAAATAGGCATGGTATTATATCTTAGGAAGAGGTTCAAATGGTAGTGTTCAAGGATAGCGATAAAAAAGGTCGACTAGGAAATGATTTTGGTTCTATAAGGGAATATTGAAGAGAAAATTACTAATAACCCACAAAAGACTTTCATATGCACACTAATGAGATGATAGAAGTTGAATTTATAATCAAAGAATTAGATGAAGAGTTTGAAAAGATTTATGAAAGAAACATCCAAGTAAGTATCGATAAAAAATAATCAAATTTGATTGACACCCAAGATAGTATTCTTTTCCATGGGTTCAATGAAGGTAATATATACTAGAAGGATCTCGGTAAAGATGGATAATCTCATCGAGGATCTCATCCGTGAAGAGCCTAAATGGGATAATTCTCACCTTGATTAGGGCCTCATAATGGATAAAACATTTTATGTTTTATTTGGTATGGTTTAGAGTCCTTAGTTATGGTTTAATATCTTTGTTTTAGGTTCATTATTACCTTGTCTAGGTTCAAACTTAACCCTTAAAAGTGTATTGAAAATACCAAAAATATGAGTTAATTAAAGATAAGAAAGTTTTCATTCAATATATCAACACTAACTAGATGATTGCAGATCCTTTGACTTAATATATTCATCTATTTATGTTTTTTGAACCCAATTATGCTAGGAATTAGACCATAGTCATGTATTATACATTGGATTTATTCCATGATATATATTAATGATCGTATATAAATAAACTAATTTTCCTCTCATTGAGGTATGAGATTTTATCCTAGGTGGTATAAATAAGTACTCTCACCTTGATCACTCACCCACCCATTTCTCCATGGTTACCCAATGCACATGTGACCTAATTTTCATGCCTCCCCAGTTTTGCACCCCCCAATATTACACAATCCACCCTTATGTCACACAACACCCCAATCACAATCCCCCCTTCAGGTGTTACTTCATCGTGACCCTATTATAGCCTCTTAATTCACTTTTTTATTTCATGTTTGTCCCTGGAACACCAAAATGATGTATTTTTGTCCACCTGTATCTACTATTATCATAACAATATCAACTTAAAATCCCCCCTCTAGGTTTTCTTATCACCTATCATCCTTATAATGAGAATATTTATATTATAGTCACTAACGGATCCACCATTCCTAGTGTGGGGTTTGACACTTTCTCCATGATCCCTCAAATTACATTGATTTCATTGAATCATGTCCCTCACAACCCAAAAAATCTATTTTTTATCAATAAACGTAAATATGAGTCAAATTATTATTTATTTTATCATCCTTTGATGTTGGTTTTTAGGAGATTTTGATGAATCAGGAACCCGGTAAAGGTCATCTGCATGAAGGTATTTACTTGTTCAATGAAATGATGTATATTTCTCATCCATCCATTTCCACCATATCTCTATAAAAACATTTTCACCATATCCATCCACTCGGAAAAGCTTTACAATCTCTTTTTCCCAAACACCAATCCACATATTTATTTCCATTATGAATCCTGTTAGTTTTCTAATCACCATTGAATGTTTTATATTCCTTAGTTAATATCTCACATGTCATATCCTTTTGAGGTAGTTCATTCTAATTTGTATGGTCCCTGTGTAGTTCCAAGTCATTTAGGGAACTATAGTTTTGTTTCATTTATTGATTATTTTCACGTATGACCTATTTTTATAGTCTTTAAGATCATTTTGAACTATTTAATATTTTCAAATCATTTTTTCATGAAATTCTTGATTGGTTCTCCACCGCTAACAGATGTGTATGATCAAATAATATCCACATGTATTTTTTTCTTCCATTCAGCCTCTCCTTCAAAAACATCATGTCATTCATTATATATTCCACCTTGACACCTCTTAGTATAATTGTGTGATTGACCATAAGAACTATCATATAAAGGAGACTATTTAGGCTATAATATTTTATACAGAGACTACCTATCTCATTAATATGTTTCCATCCTCCATTCATCATGGGTATAGTACCTTCTCAATACTATTTCCATCCCATTTTTTTATCTTATCCCCTTTGTTTTTTGGTTATTTCAATTATTTTCATAACACATGAAACAATCAATATAAATTTGTTCAATGAGTTCTTCACTATATATTTCTTGGATATTCTCACACCCAATGAGGTTACCTTTGTTTTTATCCCAACATGGAATGACATTACATATCTTATAATGTTTTCTTTATTGAAACCTCTTAAGTCTTCTAATATTTTACCCCTTCTTGAATTCTGATATTGGTTTTTGTCTTCCTCCTACCATCTCTTCTCATATATAATGATAATCTATTTGGTAATGTATATTCCTATTATTCACCAATAATTCCCTTCATGTAGACTATTGATTCCACTGTTTTGACTTTCTATGTTTCACCCAAGACAACCATAAATGAATTTTGTACTGAGATTATAAGAAATATATGTTCCTGTAAATATCATCATATGTATAATACCTACAAAGGATTATTGAAAACAGTAAGAACTATGATTTTGACTTTGGAGACTATATTTATCCCTTACACGGTTGTCGAGATGAGGTCTCATCCCGACCAACTCCATGTAATACTGGATTAATTGTAGGACCAAGAAGATAATCAAACATGAGACCTTGTATATATTCCAAGAAATAAATATTTGGGTGAAAATGGTTATTTCACCATCTTAATTATTTCATTAATGATTAAGAATATGGAAAATATGTATAGAGTTGATTATTTTGACACCTATCGGTTGTGAAGATAACATCCCTTCATTTATTTATCTCTTTAAATGTCACTTTGTATTGGAATTTTCATCAGCTTCATGTTAAAAATTATTTTATTGATGAGGAGGTATATATAAAACAATCTATTAGCTTAATCCTAGGTTTTTCAAATTCATCACTCTCTATATGAACTTACTTAGTCCCATAATGTTTGGTTCATCAAATTATACTCTATGGCCACTACCTTTTAGTTTTATTAGAGTATGAAAGACCACTTAATCTTTTATCCACACACATATTCTATATTTTTTTATATTTTTTTATTTTGGCCGGATATATTACCAAGTTAGAGGGAAAACAATTTATTTATAAATAGTTGTTGAGATCCTAGGAAACATATAATGTCAACTTCATGTTTAACTGCATTTTTCTTTAAAATAGTTTTATGAGTCAATAATTATTTTTGCACAAAACCCCCACCTGACCCATATACAATTCATACCCGTCCCAACATATCTTATTCCTCACTAAGATTTAGACCAAACCTAGGGTCTTGGATACGTATTTTAGAGCCAAATGGGGTATGGTTTCCCATACCACCCTATCATTTTCCATCATAAGGTTAAATCAAATGAAATTTAATTACAATGAAACTCTGCAACCATCGGGAACTGAACCCCTGACCATGTAGACTGAATCCTCGACC
This sequence comes from Viscum album, assembly GCA_963277665.1. Classification (NCBI taxonomy): domain Eukaryota; kingdom Viridiplantae; phylum Streptophyta; class Magnoliopsida; order Santalales; family Viscaceae; genus Viscum; species Viscum album. The sequence goes on along the minus strand of OY728133.1, from coordinate 1,942,425,533 downwards.
CTAACCACTAGACCATATGCCAACAGAACACATTTTTGTAAATAAAACAAACCGGTACCAATTTCTTTAACATTGAATTTCTATTTTTTGAATTATTAAATTAAACATGTTAACTATATCTTCTTTTCTTAACCATTTTTTCCTCTAAAATGAAAAAAATTCAAACTACCAAAATGAAAAAAAAATCCAATGTGTGGTTAAAATGAAGGGAAGCTTTTAATATAAATTTTAGTTATAAGTCATAAACATCATCACAATACAACGACTATAATGTTGGGATAGAAAAAATATCATGTTGACATCCTTATCATTGAAAATGTACCTGCTTTATTTGTTTGATTTCCATTATATTATTTAGCCATAAAGTGAGTATATGGAAAAAATAAGTGTATATTTAAAACAAACATTAAATTTTTGTGATTTAACTCAAAGTATACATGCATGGGAGGCAAAAAATAAATTCCATGATGAAGATTAAATACACGAAGATACAAGATGTGACCAATAAAGAGCATCCAAATTCCCTTATGAATATAATTAAAAAAATATTTCAATTAGAATAAAGTCGAAATCAAATGCGCTAAATCAAAATCAAGAAACAGAACTATATTTAGGCCAATGAAAACAAAAATTAATAATGATTTGCTTAAATTAAAATGTAAGTTAATAATTTCATCTAAGGTATGTAAGGATAGACCCTAGAATTTATACCTCATAAGTGAGGCCGAGGTGTCTTATTTATAGACAAAGATGCAACCCTAAGATAGTATAATATTTGAAATTAAAATTACATAAGAAAAGGTTTCCCTTATGAAACATTTTAAAATTCAACCATGTGTGGTACATGGAAACCTTGCATCACATCATAGGAAAAACTCTTTTATTTTCTTATTTGCAGGAGGTGGCACTGGCTAGAGGAAGCTATTGGGAAACCCTAGGTCTGGATGAGATGAAATGCATAGGGAGGAACAACTTGATGGTGTTGTGATGAGGCGTGGGGGGGTACATTGGTTTGGGATTCAACACACTTATTGAGGAGAGGTAAATTTTACATAACACAAATAGAGGATATTTCTCAATAATAATGAAGAGTTATTCGCAATATTAATGGGTGGAATAATGAATGTTGAACAAATTTATTGGATATATGTACTTAGTGTCTATAAATAAGGATTTGGTAGAATATTTTGAGAGATAAAGATGATGAAATTAACTTGTACTCTTGAAGAGGTTCTTGGAAAGCTGTTCAAGATGTAGTCAACCAAGAGCAAGAAGGGGGATTACTTATCAGATGTAGAATGTGAGGAATGTAATCATTTAATAGGTTTGAAGTATCAATGATGTGATCAATGATTGGGGGAATATATTTAAATTCTTCTTGATAGTGATGATAAGGTGTCATGTCCTGATTAATGATCAATGATACATTATGATGGCGGGATCACGAGAGATAAAAATCTTTTGGGTGTCGCAAGATGGTGTGAGGCTGACAGATGTTTGGATGAAGATCTCTGAGGTAGTGATGTTTCATCAACATAAGGGTGATGTTTTATCATAGATGAATATTTAAATCATCTCATTGAAGTTATATTTTTCTGAGATAATACAGGGTGTGGTTTTCACACAAGTTTTTTACACCATCATTGAAATTTATGTTTGGGCATTAAATGGATTTTTCATTCTCTAATTCATAGTGGATATTTTAAAATTTCGTCATGGTTTTATAATCCTCTACCTTGGAGGATTTTTCTATCTTAAAAATACTTCGTTCTAATTTATTCATTGTGCTTTATATCACTTCCATATTTCATTGGGCTTCTCATGAATATTTGCAAGCAATTTTCTATTTGGGATTGGGATTCTCCACCAACATGATATGTAGTATATATAGAAATATATATCATCATAGAAGAGTTTATTATAGTATGAGGTGATGATGGGGAGGAGGGAGGGTAATATTTGGATATTCTGCACTGGGAGTGCAGGTGACCTCCATGAGGATGCTATGTGAGATATGGACATGTGCGTAATAAGAGGAAGCATGCCTAGAGAACTGGATGGTGGCGTGCTAGATGTGGTAGTTGATGATAAAGCACTATAAAAAATATAACATGACATGAAGAAAATGTATTACCCTTTATTGTAGGTTTCTAGTTTAAGCACAAAAACTATATGACATTTTTTTAACTTTTCTTTCAATTTTCTCATTTTATACTAAAATGCTACCAGTTAAAGAACTAGAAAAGGTAGAACTCGACATGATTATTTTTTTGATTATAGGGTTAATTTCATTGGAATATGAAGGTGTTACTGGGTTATCATAAGAAGCATTTGTTCATGGGTATGTTAGATTATCCATTTAAAAATCGACAAACTTTTTAGCATCTGAGTCTAAGAAAATTGACTAAAATCCACATATAATTTTGAACAGGTGGACCATTGACATAAAGTTCTATAAGGATGATATTTTGGTTTGGAATTCTCACATTCAAGATCAATTTTCTATCAGATCCTTTCCTTTCATCCTGTTAGCCGCCCTGGTTGTGGACTTCAATATAAGTGAAGTTATCTTCATCCATCTACATAACTTTGGACTTGTAATTATTTCTGTTAATAAGATCACATGGTATCCTAGACATGTCTTGTTTTATATTGGGGATTTGGCCTCCATTTAATAGTGTCTAAAGAGAATATTTAGAAAACATTTCCCGTGAATGAGGATGGAAAACTATTTATAGTGATGGATACCATGATAGAGAACCTGTGATGGATAAGATATACACAATTCAAACTAAATGAAAATTGAAAAAAAACCAATTACACTTAAATAAATGACAGAAGAATATTTTTCAATTTGAAATATGGAAACATTTCAATTTCAGAGAACTTATTGAAAAGTGTACTTATGATAAGCAGTTTATAAATTACAAAAGAAACCCACTTAAATGTGCGACGAAAAAAATTTCAATAAGAATATGATAATAGTTTCACAAAGAGATTTTCAGAAGTGAAAGGTGTTCTAAGGATTCTTTTGATAGCAATTATCGAAACTATTTATATAACTTAAAATTTATGATAAGCATTTTAAATAAAGAAGCATACACTTTTCATTAATTACTAAAAGGTTATCTTATAATTTATCCCTTATAATGAAAAGTTTCAAAAATAAGTGTTGTTGGTGGTGATTTTTAAAATATTTTAATGATTAAATTGTTTAATAAAACCACACTAGTGATAAAAAACACCTTTTCAATAATCAAGTAGGAGAATATTGTACCAAAGAACTTATTTCAAGTGATAAGTGTGCTATTAGAAGTTCAAATTCCAGTCCATGGGTTGGGTTTGTGTTAGTTCATCCTTTTGGTGGACCCATTTTAACTCAAACCCAACCTGATCCATTTAATCAATGACCCAAATTAATTGAATTATCTCATTTATCATAAAAGTAACCTAATTAAAATGAAACATATGTTATCAATGTCACAAATCAAACCTCTTAAACTATTGAAAATAAAAAATGTGTTATAAACAAGATGAATTATTTCAACTTGTAATGATTATAAGAGTTAAATATAATTACTATTATATTTTTAATTAGGTTACATAGATTAGATGGGTCATGAATGGTGAGCCTGAAACCTACCTGAATATTATTTGTGTCAAATGACTCAAATCGATTATAACCGGAGCCCATATGGGTGACCCATTTTTTTTAATCATGCTGCATCAAGTTCAAAATTTCCTCTTTTATTCTATATATAATTGTTTTTCCTTCATTGAAGTTTTTAAAATAGTGACCTCACTTAAAGAAGAGGTAAGACTTATTTTACCAGCCACCCATCCATCTATGGGATTTTATTGTATTTTATATGTACATGATCTGTCAATGAAATTTTCCTATTTTCCTTTTATACCTGCTATCTTATGATCAGTGGGTTTATTGTCGGTAAATCATCATTTTCAAAATGGTGCCTCATCCTTGATTTGTGAAGGGAGGTAGGCCTAGATGGTGGTAGCTGATGAAGTGGGTGTCCAAACCCACCTACCGGGCTACAATGGATAAAGGAATGTCGGGGGTGAGGTTACCTATATAATGCGCTCTCTCTCTCATCAATTTCAGCATCTCATCGGATTCCCAAGTTCTCCATTTATTTTCAGTATTTAGCGAGGAAGTTTCCCCATTATTCAACAAAGATATTATAAGGGTTTTATCCTTGTAACAATGAGGGAGTGTGCAACCACTTTTACCCATAGTGGGATCCTTATATTTTCCTGTGGTTTTTTACCCCTATCATTCTGGGGATTTTTCCACATTACATCTGGTGTCCATTTATTTCCACATTTCCACTTTATCTTATATCATGATTATTTTTTCAATAGTGGATCAATTATTTTTTTGTCTCATCAATTTTTATCAGAGAAATTCTCTAGCCCGCTGTTGTTCATGTTTTCATGTATTACTAATTAGCATAAATTTGAGTATGATCTATGATTGCAAATCCAGTTGACCTGTCACATCAGAAAAAAATTAAATTAAATTATTAAATAAATAATTTTGAAATATATTATGATCTTTAATAATGGCATGTCTAGATGGAGGTGAAATTCAAGATCATGAAATTCAATGGGAATAATTTTTCGTTGTGGAAAATAAATATGGAAGCATGTTTTTGAAAAATAACTGATGAATAACAATTATAGAAAATATGGAAGATGTGATTATGGAGGGTGTTATAGTGGGATAAAAAAATCATGAAATGGATTAAAATTTGGAGAGTACTTATATAAGTGTAGATATACTAGTTTTTGAAGTGACGATGACTTTTGGATTCAAACAACATCTCAACGATGCATTGATAATCGACTCAGGAGAAACATGGCACGTGACATCTCAGTGGGAATAGTTTGATCAGTATGAAACTATTTTGAAAGGAATTGTGTACATGGGGAATGATCACACCTTGAATAAAATTGGATTCAGTACCATCAAACTGAAGAATCATTATGTCATAGTATGGACCGTACAAGGAGTACACTATGCGAAGGGCCTGAAGAAGAGCATAATGTCTTTGGGAAAATTTGAGGACATCAGATGAAAGACTCGAAATAGGAATGGAGTGATGAAATTTGTAAAGGGTGTTCTTATGGTAGTGAAGGTGAAGAAGATATTAAATAACTTCTATGTGCTTATGGGTGAAATGTAAAAGGAGACAGTGATAGTTGTTTTATCAACTAACTCGATGGAATTATTGACGACATTATGGCATCAAAAGCCTGGAAATATGTTAGAACGAGACCTAAAGATTCTTTCAGATCAAAATTTGTTGTCTGGTATTAAAAAGGTATTCATACAATTTTGTGATCCTTTGTTTAGTAAGAAATACAGGTTAATGTTTGGGATGTCAATGACACGAAGCAAAGAGATATTAGAGTTGATCCATTTTGACGTTTGGAAAGCCCATGTTATATCCATGGGAGGATAAAAATACTTTGTATCCTTCATTAATTATTATTATAGATATTTTATGTGTACTAAATAAAGAGGAAGGTGTATGTTTTTAAAGTACTAAAAACATTCAAATCATAGAAGGAGCCTGAATATGGAAAGAAGATCAAGTGTCTGAAGACTGAAAATGGTAGAGAATATACAAGAGAGATGTTTGAATCATTTTGTATACATGAAGGAATCAAGATATAGATCATGGTGTCATATAAGTTTCAATAGAATGGAGTGTAAGATCAGATGAACAAGACCCTATTGGATAGAACAGGGGCAATGTTAAAGATTGTAGGTATTTCCAAAATATTTTGGGCAAAATTTGTGAATACCACATATTATGTGATAAATTGATTTCCTTCATTGGTGATTGATCTTAAGACACCAATGGAGATATGGATTGGTAAACCTATTGACTATTCTTAGTTAAATACTTTTGGAAGTCCTGTATATGCAGTATTTAAATACCAGGAAAGTTCATAGTGGGATTCAAGATCCATGAAATTTATCTTCATGGGGTATGATGATAGTGTGAATGGGTATTGTTTATGGGGGCCCACTTCTTACAAACCTATCATCAGAAGATATGAATATTTTTTAGAATACATGGTGAAAATTAAAACTGATCGAGACATGGATAAAGAGAATACAAAAACTATAATAGTTGAATTATAGGAAAAAATACAAGGAAGAACCAGTTTCCTCTGAGGAATTATAGAGCATGAAGATCAAGTACCGGTTGAGTCTAGACCACGACGGTCAACTCAAGAGAAAAGAGGACCAATTTTGAACTCAGACTATGTCACTAAGGTCAATATTAATTACTTATTATTAATGGAGGATGGATATCCATATTGTTTTTTGGAGGTGAACAAGATTCCAAATGTATCCTCAAGGATGGCGATGGTGTAGGAGGATCTTGAAGCCCTTCATATGAATAAGACATGGGATCTTGTTCCATTACCTCATGGCAGGAATTACATTAGAAAAAAATGGTTAATTAAGATCAAGTGGGATGGAAAAGACCAAGGGGAGAGATATCATGAAATACTGGTAGTCAAAGGATATTATCAAAAAAAGGTATTCATTTTAATGAAATATTTTATCCTATTATGAGACTGATGAATGTTCAGATAGTTCTGACGATGTCTGAAATATATAGTTTACATCTAGATTAGATGGATGTGAAGACTATTTTTCTACATGGGGATGTTGATGCAGAGATCTATATGCTCCAACCATAAGGCTTTATTGAAGAAGTAAAATAGAACTTGGTTTACAGGTTGAAAAAATATTTGTACAGTCTCAAGTAGGTGTCAAGGTGTTGGTACAAGATATTTGATTCCAATATTATGAGACTTGGATAAAAAAGGCTTCATGGAGATCCTTAAAATTATTTTATGGATTCTAATGGTAATTATTTAATCATTATTCAATTGTATGTGGTTGACATGTTAGTTGCAGGCCCCAACAAAGATCAGATCTAGGACACAAAGGTATAGTTGGCTAGATATTTTGTTATGAAGGACTTGGGACTAGCAAAAATGATTATTGGGATAAAAATTTACTGAGACAAAGATAATGGGTAGATTTTTCTATCACATAATAATTACTTATGGAGAGTCTTGAAATGATTTAACATGAAATACTGTAATCCAATATCTACCCCTCTTGCTTTTAATTTGAATTTATCCTCAATGACGAGTCATATAAGTTAAGTAGAGAGGATGGATATGTCTCAAGTACCATATTCATCAACAATGGGTAGTCTGATGTTTTCTATGGTTTGTACTAGACCAAACATTTCACATGCAGTGGGAGAATTTAGTCGGTACATGGAGAATCCAGGATGGGAGCATTGGAGCATCGTGAAGAGGATCCTAAGATACATCAAGGAAAACTCAGATGCTACATTATGTTATGGAGGATCATATTTCACTAGAAAAGGCTTTGTTGATTCATATTTTTAGGTGATTCTGACATGACAAAATCCACTACTGGTTATGTTACATGAGGAGCGATGAGCTGGATTTCAAAGTTATTATAACGACCCAAAGATTCCAATGGAAATTTACTTCTTATAATTATTTCATATAATTGCATTAAATAACAAAAAAATGAACTAATAAGTACTATGTGACCTCTAAACATAAGTTTTCCACTTCTGTGATTTGAATTTCAAAAATATAACATACACAGTTGCGATTGGTAAGTTATTTAGAGTCTAATATGGCCAACTTAATTTTTTTTATAAATAGTAACATACCCTTATTAATAGTAATGTTACCATTATGAATAGTAACATACCGTAATGAATATTAACCATACATATGATAGTATATAAATAATATTCAAGTGGAAGTACGATATACCTATATCTGGGAATAAGAAAATAAATATTTTAAAATTGTTGTTTTTTTGAGTAAATTGTGATTTTAATTAAAAATTCTATTAATCATATTTAGAAAATTATTTTTGAAAAATGGATTTCATTTTTGGACTCTGCACATTGTAAAATGGTAAGGGTGAATTTTTGGGATTTTTCTAAAATACATGAATTTTGGGTGAATAGTAAAATACATTAATTTACCGTATAAATACATTATAATTTAAATCCTCTATTCCTGACATCATAAGTTATCTTAGAACCCAAATATCAAACTCAACTGAAATTATTAATATTTTTTTTCATGAAATCATCACTATTTATTATCTTATGAAAAAATAATAAACAAATGATTATAATATTATGAAAACCCTCCTCACCTCCAATATAAATACCACTCATCCTTACCTATTCTCTTCACCCCTCTCAAGCCTGTCAAATTGCCTATATTCTGCCCAAATCACTCCCCAAGCTCCACCCCCACATCCAAAATCCCTTATAATCTTCAAAAGACCAAATCATCTCCACTTAATAGGCTATCAAGGAAGATTGATTCTAGAGGTAAATTCTTCTTTTCAATTCATTTAATTTTCTTTAAACTTCATTTGTTTTCTTTATATCGTTACCCATCCTCATCCAAATGTTATGAAAACTCAATTAAATTACATATAAAGTATTTTCTTTATGATTATGGAATAAGTTATTATCATCTTTCTTTTACTCTTCTTTTATTTTAGTAGTAAATACACCATCCGAGATGTGTTAATTTACCACATTCAAGGATGATGGGTTTTCAATTTTTGTTACCATCATCAATTCTGGTTATGAAACCATTTTCATGGTTGAACCAGACCATAATATATGTATTATGACTCATATAGGGTTCATGGATCCTTTTTTACACATGGTTTTGGTTTATAAAACAAAATGTGTTCTCTGTGGTAAAAAACCACCGATTAACCCAAAAGGTTGTCACTAAAGTTTTAAATAATGATTAATATTCACTACAAGTAACCAGATGAAATTTAAAACAATTTAAACATATATATGTTCAATAATAAAATATAACTCCAATTCTGGACAACCACTCTCATCATAAATGTGTGTCTGAACATGAATAAGTGAACCGATCTTTAAAACCAAGGAAGCAAACAGACCCGAACAATGAAATTGAACCTCATAACAAATCAAAAAAGGTTATACATGAACATAAAATGGTTATAATAAATATTTTACATATATAATAGGTTTTTAAATTATTAAATAATTAACCTAATTTTATTATTCAGGTCATTAAGATGAAGAAAAGATCACCATCGAATTTAAGGTTAGGGATCCTCTCCATTTCACTTTTATTCAAGAATGTCCTCTATGATATGAGATTTTATGTGTAATAACTAATTTTGGGGTATAATTTAAAACCTCCCCATACTTACCTCATTATTTATAAGTGATGAGAAACCCATTTCTTTCTCATGAATCCCTGTTAAGTACACCTAATACCTTGCCAATAATCCGTAAGGAATTCTATCCGAATCTCTTGTATTCCTTCGGGTTGCCTTATCTTTCTCTCTACCAAAATGAATTTATCTTATATAATTATGTGAATCATATAAAATCTTTGAAAATTCAAGAAATTGATTTATCAAGACCCTTACATCCTTCTATTTTTGGGATATTCATGTTTTTAAGTGATTCCCTCCTCAATACTTCCCGATAAGCAAACATGTTTTAAGGGAACATCCCAAATTCATACATGATTCCAAGGGCACTATATATTCTATTTTAATTCACCATTGTCTTTATAAAATCGGACCTTTTTATTATGAAATTATTTGGGATTTAATTCTGTTTTTGTATAAATTATTATCCCCTTTTCTATTTTATAGGCTCTATAGTATTTTCCTTAAAACCTCTCAAAAATGTTTTAATGATAAAATTTCATAAATAATTTTTCTTAAATGTTGTAACTTATACTTGAAATAATTTCCCATGATACATACCAATTTTCCATTATTAATGTCCATCTATATTTTAGTTCCTTTCGTTTATGGATACTTTTATAATATGCTCATTTGTTATGCTTTATGTCATGATTATGGTACCCAATCCTTTCCATGGGTAGCCCTTAGGTTTATATATGATTGATTATATATGATTCATTATGTGGATAAAATATTCATGGAATGTTAATATGGGTGTTCTTAGATAGAACTCCAATTCATTGGGTAAATTTGAGTCTCATGAGACGTTATGTGTAATGGTCTGGGAGGTTAGTCTTGGCTTGTGCTACTATATGAAACGGTCCAGGTGGTTATCCTTGGCTTATGATACTATGGGAAACAGTCTTGGCAGTTATCCTTGACTCATAATAAATTCATGTTTTATGTTTCTTCCACATTACAATGAATCCATGTTTATATAATTCCATTTTTATATGTTATAATTCCATATGTTACATGCCTTTTTTATATCATCATGTCATTCCTTCTATCCCACGTGCTAATGGTTTTTTCTTATGGTTATTCCATTACTAGCCTTTTAGCTTATCCATTTGTTCATGTTATCTCGAAGTTATCCTATGAAGATTAATGATCACAATGAAAGATAGAAGCTCATCATGTAGTTTAAATAAAAATTTGTTTTTTATAATGTTTGATTATGTACCTGGTCTTATAAGACACTAGAATTTACGATCCTTGGCTTGTAATGTGATGTATAATTATGCTTAAAATCATGTAATGTTATATGTAAAAGGCTATGGTCACTATAGTTATAGTTATTTGTGGATTTATCAATGAATGATGTAGATTGCATGGAAGCTACATAGGCTTTCAAAGATGTGATGTGGATGATAGAGATATTGGAGAAGCTCAGGAACATACAGGAGTAGATTCCATTTTTTTGTGAAAGTCAAAGTGCCTTTCACATTACAAGTAATCCATATTTTCATTCCAGGATGAAGAACATTGGGGTACAATATCATTGTGTCCATGAATTGGGGGAGTAAAGCAATGTGGACATGCTGAAAATTTTGTAGAGTTCTTAATGAAGGCAGTTGAATCTGATATGTTCAGATGGTGCAGATCATCAATCATCCATGAAGAGACTTGAGCGGTATGTTTGGCCAGATAGAAAGGATGTGTGGAGATGTGATTGATTTGGAATCAAATATCCCAGTGGGAGATGGGTCTAAATTTCTTTATTTGCAAAATGGTACTGCCCCCTTGATTTGTCAAGGGAGGCGGTCGTGGGTGGTGGTAGATAATGAATTGTGTGGACCACCCCATTTACCGAGATATACGAATGAATGGAAGGTAGAGTAGAGGTATCCTATATAAAGGGCTCTCTCCCATCAATTTTTACATCTCATCCAGTTCACGAATTCTAAATTTACTTGTTGTATTTTGTGAGGAGGTTTCCCCATCATTGAAGAGAGATATTATGAGGGTTTTCTACTTATAATAGTGGGGGAGTGTGTACCCACTTTTACCCATAGTGATATCATTCTATTTGCCATTTTTTTTTCAATTTTATTTTGGGGGTTTTACACATTATATTTTCTATCCATTTATTTCTATATTTTTCACATTATTTTATCTCCTGATTATTTCTACACCAATGGGAGAATTGTTTTTCAATATCAATATTTCCCACACCAAAATACTATTGTTTTATGCATTGTTGTGCATTGAAAAGAAATAATATCTTGTTTTGGTCTATTTGTCCCATGTCGAGTATAGGCGACACATGAAGAGGCTATTAGAATTAGTTGATTGGTTTGGATTGTCAAAAACTGAAGGAATAGGTTTATTGGGAGATGAGGATCTTTAATGAGAGATCAAGTGGTCTTCTTTAGAATGGTGTAGTGAAAACCATTTCAAATTCATCTAAGCTTGTGCATCCAATGTTGATTTTGAAAAATGTAAGTCACTTTTTATCTTCCCATGTGAATTTAAATCGAATTTAGTATGAATTTCCTTTTCAATAACTGAATTTCTCTATGGAGTTTTCAGTGGATGATGATTTTCAGGGAGATCATAGAGTATATGATGCTCTTTCAGATCATATGTGGCCTGTAATGGTCCTTAAATTTAGAAATAAATTAGTATAACTGTCCTTAACAAAAACATAATATATGATTTGCCTATATTGCTTTAATGAATGTTGTGTTTTGTTTCTGGAAAACATTCTATGTTTTTTATTTAAAAAACGAATTAAAAAATATTGACAGCAATTTTTTTAAAAACAATATGTGTTTGGTATTGAAAAACCATTTGTTTTATTTTTAAAAAACATAATAAAAAATTTATTGAATTATGTAAATGAAAAACCTGTTAGGTTTTGGGTTTTTTTCATGTTTTTTGAAATATGAGAAGGTCAAAGGAATACAGTACATTATTTTTTTTGAGACTGTCAAAAACCTTTTTTTGTTACATTTTACAAAAAAATATTGAAAATTGAAAACATTAAATGTTTTCATGAGCTAAACACAATAAAAAGTGTTGGGGGAAATATTTTTTTTCACGTTTACAGTAAAATTAAAATACAATGAAGGCTACATTTGGATTATTAAAATATTTCATGTTTTTATATTTAAAAAATATTTTAGAATTTTAAACTTAATTAATAATGATAGTGAGTCAGGTACCTTTGAAATTTTTGGTACTCAATTTCAAACTTTTTTTTAAAACAAATTATCGTGACTTAAGTATATTTTGAAATGTATCTTTAACTATGACAACACATTTAAATATATGTTTATATATTAAAAAATTTTAAAATTAATTTACAAATATTACATGGAACATACATAGATTAAATAAATAAATTTTTTATTGTCTTATCATTTTATAATATATAAATAATTAATTAATAATAATTAATTTAATCATGTATTGTTTTAGGATATTCTAAGAGGACTACCCCAAACTAATCTAATTTTGGAATGAATGTTTTATTGACTATCCTGAATTGAATAAAAATTGATTAACCAATATCCAAAGACACTTATTTGGATTGCATAGTGTTGTATTGGATAGTGTTTGATAGTTGGATGAGTATCTTCTGAGGGTGTTGCGCCAACTGAACTTGTCAAATCATCACCAGCCCTTCACCCCTGCTTTTGATAGTTGTGATTGAAGGATGAATTACTTTAGTGATGAGTAGGGATAGAGGGGTGGGGGACTTGTTTTGGGTTTGATGATTTGGATTGGTTAAATGAAAAAAATCAATTTGGATGAATGCACTCACTTTGAAAACACGCACTTTGAGTATGTCAATTGTGTTTTTTACTAAAATGTCATTTTAAACTGAAAATACACACTTCGATTCATACTAGTTACATAAATTTTAACCTAATTTGATTTTGATTCATACACATAAAACATGACTTATAAACCATTTCCTTAAATTATCAAGACAATATGAGTGCATGTTCATGGTTTTCAGTGAGTGATACATGTTTTGAACTAAAATATCAATTTTAGATTGATAACATGCAGTTTGAGTCATACAGGGAACAATGTGTATCAGATTAAGGTGTAGATGATTCTTACACATTAAAATTGACTTATGGATCATTGTCATAAATTACCAAAGAAATCTTAATGTGTTTTATTCTTTTAGAGTATGTCACTTTTCTTTTTTACTAAAATGTCAATTTGAAATAAAAAGACACACATGGATTCATATCAGTAACACTGTGTATATGATTTAGGTGTGGATTATTCTTACATGTCATAAATGACTTATGGATTGTTTTCGAATCCTATCAAAAGAATCTGAATGTGTTTTCTCAGTTTTGAGTATGTTAGTTGTGTTTTTTAGTAAAATGAAAATTTAAACTTAAAACAAACACTTTGAGTCATACTAGTTATATCATATGTTGGTTTGATGTGAGAATGGTTCCTACACATAAAAAATGACTCATAAATCCTTGTCCTAAATTATCAATACAACCCAATAATTTTTCTTGATTTTCATCAGGTGACACACATTTTGAACTAAATTGTCAATTTTAATCTGATAACATAGAATTTGGGTCATACCGGGCGCACCGTGTATCATATTGAGTTGAATCTGATTACTATATGTCAAAAACAACATGTTGATAATTTCCCTAAAGTTTCAAAACAATATGAATGTGTTTTCTTATTTTTTGAGTATGTGATGTGTGTATTCAACTAAAATGTCAATTTTAAACTGAATACATGCACTTTGAGTCGTATCAGACACATAGTGTATTGGATTGAGGTGTGGCTGATTTATACACATCAAAAATAACTTGTGGATAATTTTCCTAATGTGTTAAGACAATAAAAATGTTTTTCATTCATTTTGAGTATGTCACTTTTATTTTTTACTAAAATATCAATTTTAAATAAAAAGAAACACTTTGATTCATACCAATCACATCGTGTATTGGATTGAGGTGGGGCTGATTCCTAAATATTGAAAATGACTTATGGATATTTTTTATAGATTATCAGAACAATTTGAGTTCATTTTTTCTATTTTGAGTATATTACTTGTGTATTTTACAAAAATTTCATTTTAAAATAAAATCTTGTACATTGAATCATACCAGTCACATTGTGTTCCGTTTTGACATGATACTAATTATTATATGTTAAAAATGAATTATGTTCCTTTTCCTAAATTATAAAGATAATCTGAGCTTGTTTATTTGGTTTTAAGTGAGTGACACATGTTTTGAACTAAAATGTCAATTTTAAATTGATAAAGGATTAAGTTATATTGGAAACAACGTGTATCATATTTAGGTGAGGATAATTCCTACACGTCAAAAATGACTTACGGATCATCATCCTAAAGTAACAAAACAATCACAATGTGTTTGATTCATTTTGAATATATCACTTTCCAACTTTTTTACAAAAATGTACATTTTAAATAAAAATACACAATTGGAGTAATATTGGTCACATAGTGCATTTTATTTAGGTGCAGATGATTCCTATATGTAAAAAATGACTTATGGATAATTTCTATAATTTATCAAAATAATTTGAATGTGTTTGATAGGTTTTGAGTATGTCAATTGTTTTTTACTAAAATGTCATTAAAACTAAAAAAATTATTTTTGAGTTATATCGGTCACATCGTGTTTCAGATTGACATTAGATTGATTCCTACATGTCAAAAAATTAATTATAAACTATTTTACATAATTATCAAGACAATATGAGCATGTTTTCTTAGTTTTTAATGAGAGACACATGTTTAGAACTAAATTGTCAATTTTAATCTTATAATGGACACTTTGAGTCGTAATTGGAACACCGTTTATTATATTGAGGTTCAAATGATTCTTACACCTGGAAAACTAATTACGTACTATTTTCTTAAAATATCAAAAAAATCCGAATGTGTTTACTCTATTTTGAGTACATGACATATGTTTTCAACTAAAATGTCAATTTTAAACTGAAAACATTCACTTTGAGTCATACTGGACACATTTTTCATTGTATTGAGGTGTAACTGATTAATATAAATAAAAAATGACTTATAGATTATTTTAATAATGTATGAAAAAATATAAATGTGTTTTTTGAGTATGTCACTCAACTCATTCACTAAAATGTAATTTTTTAATAATATGACGCACTTGGAGTCATATCGGTCACACTGTGCATTAGATTAAGGCATTGTTTATTATTACACATCAAAAATGAATTATGGATAATTTTACTAAATTATCAACTCAATCAAAATTTGTTTTCTTGGTTTTGAGTATTTCACTTGTGTTTTTTACTAAAATTTCAATTTAAACTCAAACATGCACTTGGAGTCATACTGGTCACAAAATGCATCAGATTTAGGTGTGGATTATTCCTACACATCACAAATGACTTATGGATGGTTTCACTAAAGCAAAAAAAACAACCAAAATGTTTTTATAGAGTTTGTGTATGTTGGTTTTATTTTTTACTAAAATGTCATTTTAAATTGAAAACTGACACTTTGAGTCATACCATTCACATCATGTGTCTATTTGATTTGAGACTGATTCATACATGTCAAAAATTACTTATAAATAATTTTCCAAAATTATCTATATAATATGAGTATATTTTCTTTTTTTTCATTTTGTAAAATTTTTCATTCTAAATTGTCAAATTTAAACTGATAATGGATAATTTGAGTCATATCGGGCACATCATGTATCAAATTGAGGTGTGACTGATTCCAACACATTAAAAGTTAGTTATGGATCATTGTTATAATGTATGAAAACAATAATAATGTGTTTTCTAGTTTTTTAGTATGTGACGTGTGTTTTTAACTAAAATTTTTATTTTATACTAAAATGACACACATTGTGTCATACGAGACACACCATATATTGTATGGAGGTGTGGTTGATTCCTACATGTCTAAAATTACTTAGGGATCATTTTAATAAAGTTTCAGATAAATATAATATGTAAATTAACTAAAAATTTAGAGAAAATGATGTTAAAATCAACTAAATAAGTAGTAGGAAATCACCTTTTCATTGTGGTTATATACATTCCGAAATCAGGTATGCTTCCCATTTATTTTTTTAAATATATTTCCTCTTGTAAATATGAGGGTTATCAAATGTCTTGTTAGTATCTGATAAATATAAATAAATGAAGGATTAATAAATATTTTAAATTAAATTATAATTATCATTGAAAATACCTCTTCAGGCATATTATTTTTTGATGTCATACAATATCCTTTATAAAATTTCCAACATAATAAGAACAATATGTTCCATTTTTTTGTTTCATAAAATAC
The DNA here is from genome assembly GCA_963277665.1 of Viscum album. NCBI lineage: Eukaryota > Viridiplantae > Streptophyta > Magnoliopsida > Santalales > Viscaceae > Viscum > Viscum album. The sequence continues at coordinate 1,942,408,857 of OY728133.1, read as the reverse complement.
TAAAATATTGTGAAAAATAAGTAATTTATTTTGATATATGTTTTGATAGTGAAATATTATTTTATATACCCCAATAATTATCCACTTGTAGAAGTTGAAAGGATCCTTTAATCCATGTATTTTCCCCATGCAATGATTTTGATGATATCTAAATACTGACCTATCATAACAAAATTTTCATTAAAAAAATATAAAATATATAACTTTATGTTTAATTGTAAAATTTTGCATACAGTGTATTAAAAATTTATAAACATCATCATGTGTGGTCATTTTATTGGGTATCCATGAATCAACGCCAAAAAATAGATCTTTAGAGTATTTAAATTGACTGTAATGAGTAACCAATGTTGCCTAAAAAGGAATAAGAAATGAAATGAATGAAAATATATTTGATATTATTAAATTGTAGAGTTTTACACCTAAATTTTGGGTATTAATAAGAGTCTATCATCAATAAGTTTTCTTTCAGACATTGTGGTCCATTGTTCTTATATTACGTCAATTTTATTTGGTTCCAATTTGAATTCTTATGTCGAAGTGATGTGAGGACTAATGAGACAAAATTTATGTTCACATGGTTTTCCCTGCAAATAGTATTAACATGTTTGTAGTTAAAACATGTAATTTTAATTATTTATAATTCCTATTCACTATATTATAATAGTTTATAGGGTTAAACATAAGGGAAAACAATTAATATGACTGTATAACCAAATTTTTCAAAACAAGACCACTATAAATAGTATTCTTTATATTTTTCAGTATTTTAATTATTCTAATGAATGAGAATCTACTAAAGATGAAACCAGGATTAATTTTACATAACTAGTTTATGTAAAAATATTTATTGGATACAAGAGGAAACAAAAATGATGATCAAATAGTAAAAACAGAGATGGAAAAAATGATCATGACAGATGTAGTGGGAAAATTAACACCATTGGTTTGAAATGGGTCTCTTCATTCACAAAATATAAATTGAATTATCATTCATGAAAATGGGTTTGATTAGTCTCCCTTTCCAAAAGATTAAAAATTCATATTAATGAATCTTGGAGTCCCCCTCTTCAGGAAATATTAAAAAAATGATTTTTGAAGAAAAAACAAAATAAATAATCTCATAGATTGTTTTTGAAGTTTTTTAATGAAATTTGAGAGATAAAAAATAATTTTTGAAGAATTCAGAATCAATCATGTCGATCGATTCAGATTCTTGAAAGATGATACAAAGAAGGGAAAATATTAAAATAGAGGAATTAAATCCACAGTCAAAATAATTACCCAATAATCATTTAAATTAAAAAGAAAATGAAAAATTACAATCACAAATGAAAACATGAAACATGGGAGAAGAATCTCCCCTCAAGAATAGTGGTTGTAATGAAGTGTGATACTTTTATCCCCCTATTATGCCTCAAATTTCTTCTTTTGTATTAGTCTTTGACATTCGGAATGTGAAAAGATCCTTAGGGTCCCCTCTAGTATCATCTACTTCCCAGACTTATCCTCCGACATATTCATGTTTATCACCAATATCTTACACTGACTAATGTAGATCTTCTCTAAGTCACCGAACACATGGACTAGTCTTCTGTAATAACCATGAACTTAGAAAATCTCTTCCAACTGATTGATACCATATGTTGGAAGCATGAACCTAAATCCATAATCTGTCTTCTATAAAACAAATGATAAAATAATTAATACACTGTTATAATTACCATTATTATGTAACTTCTCAAATTATATATAATATTATTATCATCATAAGTATTAACTAACATATCTATTTACAAACTTATTATAATTATATATTTATACAAATAAAATAATAATTATTATAATTTTCTTTATTATTATTATTTTATTTTTTTCTTATTCGACCATTCCACCATAGGCTGTCTTCTACAAAATGGATAGGATTGGATTTGGGTGAAGGCTTCATTAGATGAAACAATACAACTTTAATGAAGTAAGAGGAAACATCATCTACCCCCCAAGGTCAGTCATGAATGTAAGGTCATCTGGTGTCAAGCTTATTCAATGGTGAAGGAAACACTGATGCGGGGTCGGTGTGGGTTATTTTGTCATTTGTGATTCTCTGATGAAGCGATTTCGACTTCAGATTTGGTTTGATGAATAGAGCATGAGCTCTAGTGCTGGACTAAGAACTCTTCTTCATCCACTAGTTACTGCTATAGTGGGATACCCTTCAGTAGTTTCAAATCCACAGCCTCGGGTTTGGTGCTCAGCGGATTTTTGTACATTTTTCCTCTTTCTAGCATGGATACATGAGAGTTTCCTACCACAAGTATCAGATTTCAAGGGAATTGATGATGAGGAAGTTTCAATGAGGGTTTTGTTCCTCTTCCGTCTCTAAAAAAATCTAAACTCAGACTTGTGAAAATTATTCTATAGGTTTTGATTCTCAGGTGGAGTTCAATGTTGGTAGTAGATATAGGATTGATGCTAGTATATCTTCTAGAGGTGATCTTGACAGTATCAGTGATAACAGAAGATAGGGGTGGTGGTATCAGACTTGGCCAGTGGTGGTTGAGGACCGCTACTGAGGGATCTTTTTCAATGGTAGCAGATGCGTGTTATCAGTAGATGAGAATATATGAGGGATTCTATCAGTGGATGTGTGATTTTTTTAATTGATGTTCTGAAAAAAAAACAGTGTAGGTTATTTTTTTTAAAATATGTCTTAAAGGTGGCATCGGCGTTGCTGCCTTCCACCCCCATGTTGTCTTAGGCCTGGATCGATGACTTGGCAAAGGCAGTAGGGGGGATGTTTCCTTTCCCTCATATCCCTATAAAAGGACTACCCCCTTCTCCTTACTTCAATTTTCCCCCATATCTTATAAATCCACTGCTAATCTCTCTAAAAAAATTCCTTTTTCGGGTGGTGGTTTCAGTTGTCCAAAAGAAGGTTTTTTTTTGAAAATCATCATTTAGAGGTATTTTTTTATTTAATTTAATGATTTTAATTTATTTAATTGAATTATTTTTAGTTCTAAATATTTCATTTTTAAGTAGTTTAGTTAGTTCTAAATATTTTTATATTAGGTAGTTTAATTATTTATATATAGTTTATAATACTAATTATTATTAGTAATGATTGAGTATAGATTATGTATAGATTAAGTATATAATAAATTAAGATTATGTATTCTGAAATTTTTATAGCATAAAGATTATGTGGTTATCTAAGCAATCCAATCCATGTCTCGATACAAACAAGTGGATGTGGCTCTAGCACAGATGTAACTAAGGTTAAAACCCAAAAACAATGCTTTGATCTAGATTTGAATGGGATCTGGTGCACAACAACGAGCTTTGCTGCAATCCTAGTTTGACACTCCTGGAGGATATGTTTAAGATGATTCATATTTTCCTTATAAACTACTAAAATACCTAAGAATAGAAAAATCAAATCAGAATATTTTTCAATGATAAAATGATAATTAAGATGATATAAAATAAAATGGACACGAAAAAAGGCATTAAAATGAAAGTTATTATTAGTAATTTAACTATTTTTAGTCAGTTTTAAAGATGTTATTTATTATGTAGTTTAATTAGTTATATATAGTTTAGAAATAATACTTATTATTAGTTATGATTAATTATAAATTGATTAATGATAACATAGGATTAAAAATGAATACACATGGTTAGTTAATTATAATTAACGAATGAATATCATATGATTAATGATTAAATAATAAATAAATAATTAAATAATATCTTAATAATGATTAACTAGTGATAAAAGAATGATTTATTAGTTAAAAAATGTACTCAGAAAAACTAGTATCATTATTTAGAATATTACAAGATAATCTAAAATTTTAGTATCATAAAGATTATATAGTCTAGAAATAATAGTTTTTATTAGTAACAATAATTATAGATTAATTACTGAATAAATTAGTATTAAAAAATGAATACATGTAATGATTAGCTAATAATACTTATCATTGATAAAATAAAAAATTATGATTACATAAAATGAAATATTGAAGAACAAACACATTAAATTACACATGAATGTTTTAAAACAAACAAGATATACCTTGAAATTTTCCAATTAAACATGGTTGGGATTAGATTATCGTGACTTATGAAGTGAGGTAAAATCAAGTTTATTTTTATTTGGTAGCTTAATGTCACAACCCACCTTCACCAAGATGAGAGAAGGTACAAAAAACTTCCAGACACTTACTTCTTCATGTTGAAGGAGAGATAATGACCCCAGAGTCCCGCCTTCTATAGGTTCTAGAGTGGCGACTAGCACTAAGGGTATAAAAATATTATGTAATATGGAAGGAAATAACCTTTTAATAGAACATGATCAAGAGATAAGATGGTAAATCCCAAGTAACTTAAAAAACTGAAAGTAAAAGTAAAGGCGAAAATCCATTCACATATGCATGTTCAAAATAAACTGATACAAAACACAAGAAGTCTTTGATAAAAAATACCAAAAGAAAGAAAGAACAACAATGAAAACTCCCGAAGCCTAAGCTAATAAGGTCTGGAATGGTCGTCAATGTATTTATGGAAACGTAAAAGCAATTTTATATATGTAGGGTGATTATAATGGTATACTTAGTAGGGAAAACTACAAGATCTCGTGCACAAGTGGGGAGACATTCTAACACCCTGTGAGAAAGTAGAGGTAACCATAATGCTTATCAAGGAATCTATCCACCCGACATCACCAAAGAACACTTCCTAAATAATGCAAGTCAGGTAAATTAATAGTAACGAAACATAGATATTTGGGTACCCCACACCACATTCCCCTGGTTATTTAGGACATCCTACACATCAGACCTCCCCCATAAGTTCCACTACAGTCCCACTACCGCCCCAACAATAACATTATAGGCCACCAAAACCATGCATCATGTCCACATACTGGGCCAAAACAACCACCTCCATGCCAGAAGGCACCTGGGCTAGAACAACCATTGCCACGCCTGAAGACAACTAGGCCAGAACAACCATTGCCACACCCGAAGACACATGGGCCTCATCCTGAAGACACTTGGAAAACAAACATATCCACACAAACCTGGGATAACCACCACAACACACACTATTCGAAGAGTATTAGGAAATAATTAACTTCATGCCGTCATAGCATACCTAAAGAATCTTGGGCTACTCGGGAGAGGGAGTAAAAATGAGCTAATAACCAGTCAGTCATAAGAATTTTGGAAAAAACACTCTTCCCCATGATATGGGGATTTTTTAAATGATGTTATCAACAAGGGTGGGGTTCATATAAGAAACACAAGAAATAAATGTTATATATATAGGTAAAAAAGTACTCATCTTAACCTAAGGGTCCCAAAGCAGAAAACCAGCCCGTACACAACTACTCTTGTTGCTATCCCTATATGTAAAAATGAACCACGACCACAACCAGAGCACAACGCACTCCTATAAAATGGTTTCCCCATATAACCCATTCTTGTTATCATGTTTAATTTATTCTTTTTAAAAAATTCCTCCACTATCGAGTAACGAATAGGCACAACCATGGGCCAAGGAAACAATTGAAGGAAAAATGACCAAGCAACAATTTAAGCATTCACACTTGGTTCTCTTGTAAAATCCCAACAACAAAAGGGATCCATGAGATCCATAGAGGTACTCCAACCAAGCCAAGACCCAAAATACCAGATCCACACTGCCTCAGATTCGCAAACCAACAACCCCTCAACTAGAGGTTCCATTCCCCTCTACATCACCCCACAATGCATCAAACAGAGCAGCCACACATACCACATGAGCAAAGAAAAGAGGTTTTAAATTTTTTCCAACACCATTTATTAAGTTCCATCCTTCTGTTTGGTTAACCAAGGTGATTTCATAGGGATTATTCTTCATCGTCCATATATTCAATCATCCAAGTTTCCATGATTAACCACTTTCTATGGTACAGTCGTTCAATCACAAGATTCTCAGAAAAAAAAAGTTTTATTAGTGTGCAATAAAAGACCACCAACGACCATGATTTTTAGTGGACATAATCCCATTAAATTCACAACATAAAAATGAAGGTATAACACATCAAACATAATCCACTTTCCCACCCCTTAATCCTTTAACAAACCATTTATTATTTTCATTAAAGTTTGGTTTCATCTACATACTAAGGGAACACCATCATACCCACCCTACGTGATGACCAATAAAGAGAGATGAAGAAAGAACCCCTACTTATATGATCAAAGGATCAATGTTTTCTCCTACCTCCAAGAACTGGGGATTCACAACTTACATGAAAAGAAAAACTGAGGGCTTCAAGGATGAACAGGAAGGGCTCCAACATGGGTTCACGATTTGTCTCTAGGTTAAGTCTCTAAGAGAACTTAGAGAAATAGAAAGGAATTATGGAGAGAGGATCTCACCTTTAGAAGGGTTAATATCCTAAAATTAGGGGGATTATTTATATGTACATAAAAGTTTAAATGTGTATTGAAAACTTGATTGGGAGGTTTCACATGTTGGGATTTATTGAGATTTAACAGTTCTCCTATGATATGGTGGAGATAATGGGCATGAGTTGATAGATTTACTTTAAACGGAGAAAAAATCACAACTAGGGAGAAACTGTAAAACACGTCAAAGGTGTGATGGAAAAGAAAAAGGGACACACATTTTGGTAACTCAAGGTTCACCTAATTATTTGGGGTTTAAAGCATCTTTTACTAGATTTAAATGTCCTTGAAAAGGGAATTAAAACACTTTTAAATTAAAAGATACATTACTGGGGAAAAACTAGAAAAATCCCGGAAATTGGGAAAGGGGGTGTGACACTATTTGGTGAGACATATTAATGGTTCCACCTTATAAAGTGTGACCATGATGGTGCGACCGTGATAGTGGCACTGTGACCCGTGTCACCGTTTCAGTGGAACTGTTTGGTGGAACTGAGTTTTTGGAAAAATCCAGGGCAAGAGGCCACGAGACCCCTAAGGAAACTACAAACACTATATTTCTTACAAAGGAAGGGCTCGAGAAAAAATGGTTATTACATAAAATACCATTCAAACTATTCTGATCCTCAATAATTCATGAGTAAACCCGATGAAAAGAGAGGGGTTCGAACAACCACCTCATAAGATACCTCTCAGGGACCAACCACCCTAGAGATGTTTGAAAGCCGGAACAAACCACGATATCGAGGAATGATTCTCCCTCATCTATCTGCTGAACAAATACAGATACACTACCATCCTTATCCCCCAAGTAACCAAACAAACATTTAATGGTCACACTATTTAGACATATGGGTTAGGAAGTCCCTTCCACCATGTCAAGATACTATTCGATTTGGGAGGCATTGACTCTCCCGCATGAGTTAAATCACATCCACCTTAATGAGTCTTGATTAGGGATCTGGTCCTCCCTTACCCATAGTGAGGAATTTACACACATTTAGAGAATCTGAGAAAAAACTCATATTATAGAAAACAACGTCAATCATTACATAACAACAAGGAACAAGGGAAAAAAAGATCAAACTCAAAACAACTATGGGTACTGAGCACTCATTTATGCTTCTTGTTCCTAGGTACTCTCATCGAGGCCACGATGCCTCCACAACAAATGAAACTAGGTAATGATCCAACCATGAAGCACCATCTCCTCATGATACTCAATCCCCACTAGTCGCTCCACGAGCATCACATTGTCCTCAACATCCAGCTCTCCCTAGTCGAGGACATGCGAGTCATCATGTAGATTCTGATGGATTTGAGACACATGGAAGATGTTGTAGACCCTCTATAGAGGTAGTGGTAGTGCCAGCTAATATGCCACCTCACCAACTCATCGCAACACCTCAAAGGGTCTGACAAACCTGGGAGAAAGCTTACTCCCCCCTATCGAACCTCTGATGTTCACACCAAGGGGAGACCATTAAAAAAAACATGGTCCACAACATGGAACTCCAAGGGTCTCCTCCTATGGCCATAATACGACTTCTTCAGGTCCGAATCCACCGTCATCCTCTCTTGCACAAGATGAACCTTCTCCATTGTGATCTGCACTGCCTCTGTGCTAAGAACACCTGCCTCCCCAACCAGAGTCCAACAAACGGGTGAACGACATGGACTTCCATACAAGGATTAAAACAGAGTGATGATAATGGTATATTAATAACTATTGTTTTAGGAAAACACTACTAGAGGAAAGTTTCTTACCCATGATCCCCCAAAGTCTCGAACACATGCTCGAAGCATATCTTCCAATGTCTGGATGATCCTCTCTGTCTGCCCATCCATCTAAGTGTGGAAAAAAGTGCTAAGGCATAGATGGGTTACAAAAGCACACTATAACCCCCTCTATAATCATGAATTAAAGAATTCATACCAATCTGAAATAATGGTTTTAGGAACTCTATACAACCGCAAAACTTCACCCAAGTACTTCCTTGCCAAGGCATCCACTGCGCTCAACTCCTTAATCACTGAAAAGTGAGCATATTTAGTCATCCGATCCACCACTACCCAGATGGAATCATATAATTCCTTAGCTAAGGTTAGTATTGTGATGAAATCCATTGAGACATCATCCCACTTCCACTTGGGAACGTCTAAGGGATGCAACCGACCACCCGGAATATGGTGCATAACCTTCACCTACCAACACACGAGGCACTTTTCCACAAACTATTCCACTGACCGCTTCACCCAAGTTCACCAAAAATAACCCCCAATCCCTTGTACATTTTAGAAACTATTGGTTGTACCTCCATGGGGGTTATAGAACTCACCGATAACTATCTCACGTATTACCACAGGGAAAAACAGCTTTCCACGAAAAAACATTTGGTTTTTACCTTCTTATGACCATTCTTATGGATCATCACCCCTGCTAACATGATTACACATCACTTTATCCTATATGTAACCTCATTAAGACCCCTTCACTTGTTTTACCATGAAAGGATTCACATTCATCTGAAATAGAAATCCTCTATAATCCTCCACCCTTGTATCCAGGTGAAAGGCATCCAAATCCTCCATTGATTTTCAAGCATATGATGACTCTCGAACCACATCCCTATATTAATTATTACTCAAGGCATCGACCACCACTTTCCCGTTTATTGAGATGCATGATATTTATAATTCATAATCCCGAGGAGACTCAATCGACCTCTGCGGTCTCATGTTCAGGTCTCAACGGGAGAAGTCATACCTCAAGATCTTGTGATCTGTGTAGACCACAAAGCGTTCTCTGACGAGGTAGTGACACCAATACTTTAGTGAGAACAAAACTACTATAAGATCTAGTTCATGGGTGTCATAGTTACATTTGTGAGGATGTAACAGCCAAGACCCATAAGAGATCACTCCTAATTGCTGCATCAGCATACACCCCAAGCCTAGACCAAAACCATCACAAAACACTTCAAACATTACCCCTTCATTTGGAAACCTCATTTCTAGGTAAATAAATTTTTTTCCCTTCAGATAACAGAAAGATTCCTGACATTTATCACTCAAAATGAATGCCTGGTCTTTCTTCATCAAGGCTATCAAAGGTGTTACGACTCGATAGAAATTGGGAAAGAACCTTCGGTAGTAACCTATTAGACCAAGAAAACTACAAAACTCCTCCACATTCTTGGGTACTACCCAAAAAACATGTCTTAGACCTTTAAGGGGTCCAATTATAGTCCTTTTTTGGGACACCATGTTTCCAAGGAAGTGCACCTCTCATTTCCATAACATGCACTTGGACAAATTCCCTTAGAGATCATTGTGTTGTAGGACCTCCAAGACTATCCTCAGATACTTAGTGCGATTCTCCCATAATCGTAATTATATTAGGATGTCATCAATGAACATGAATACAGACCAGTCTAGATATTCATGGAAAACAAAGTTCATGAGTCCCATGAACATGGATGTCACATTTGTAATGCCGAATGACATGACCATGAACTCAAAGTACCCATATCTTCACCTGAAAGTAGTCTTTGATATGTCACCCTTATTCAACATCAACTGGTGATATCGTGACTACAGGTCTATCTTAGAGAACCAACCTACTCCCTTCAATAGGTCAAGAAGGTCGTAGATCCTCTGGAGGGGGTAACAGTTCTTGACCATTACCTGATTCACCCTTCAGTAGTCTATACACATCCTGAGACCACCATCTACCTTCTTCACAAACAAGATTGGAGCACCCAATGGGGATGCTCTCAGTCAGATAAAACCCTTCTTCATCTGGTCATCTACCTAGATCCACAACTCCCGTAACCTAGAAGTTTCCATATGATAGGTAGCCATCGAAATTGGACGAGAACCAGGTTGAAAGTCTATCCCGAAATCAACATCACATCAAGGGGGTAGAGTCACCACCACTCTAGAGAAGATGTCTAAGAACTTTATGGTGATACACAGAACTTCCACCATCTCTGAGTCTTTTGGTTCCACTAATAGCTCATCTATAACTGAAAGAAGGGGCTCCACACGTTGGCTGCCCTCCCAAAAACCCCACTTGCTGACGAAATCTACACATTGTACACCCTATCTGAGAACACGGTCCTTCTCTGAAAGCATTCAATAACAACATTCATAGAAAAAATCCATTCGATGCCCAAGATGACATCGTATGGATACATTTGTAGTATAAAGAGATCCCCCCTATATTGATGCAGCCATAACATCAATCTACACTCTCGAATAACGTCAAACAGGATGGTCCGATCTCCAACTAGCATACTCAGAACCAGGGGTATGGAGAGCCTCTTTACATATAGGCACATGTAATGCTCTAGACTGGGTGATACAAAGGAGTGTAAATTTTTTGAATCAAACAAGGCAAATGCAATAGTACTAAACAAGCTAATCATACCTCGAACAACCTCCGGCCATGTCGAAACTACTGCCTCTGTGGTGTGAAACTTCCCACACCCATATCCCATACATCTCAGCTATTGAACACCTCCCAAACCACACTATGGTATAGGTACTTGAGGAGCACCCTAAGGTCATCCTCCTCCGGCAACGTCCTCCCCCGGTGGAGTGGGAGCTCGTTGCCCATGCTGCTGCTGAAATGTTCTGGCTAGAAACTGCTTCTATTGAGGCAGGCACTGAACCTTCCCAGCTCCACTGTACTAAACTTATTCTGGGAACTAATTCATGATATTACCATGGATACCACAGATAAAGAACCTCAGTCCTAGACTCGTGAGGAAAGGATGGGCACCGAGAGATCAAAATTGGAACTACTGGGGCATGCTCCCCGCCAGCTAAATCCTGGATGGACCTGATACTAGAGGCATGCTACTAACAACCTTCCCCTTTGACGAGATCAACTAGATCCCCTCACATGGCACACCTACCAGTGTGTGAATCCTCTCCCCCACTTCATATTTCTTGGATCCTCTATGTACGTCTGTAATGTGAAGGAAGTAATAGTGTACTACTAGGAAGGTCAGAGTGCCTCCTCTAAGTTCCTTTCCTGTGATTACTCATCCAGGAAGAGGTCTAGAGTGAGACGAAGGAGATCATCGAATGTGATCCCTATCCCCCCACTATAATACCCCCTTGATGAAAGGAGATAAATTAGTACCTCTTCTAAACCTTCATCGTGGAAGAAAGGAATTTTGCCCAGAACTCCCTCTTGAAGTCAGTCCATGAAACCTTAACCTCCTTATTCGATCAGAGATTGAGTGTCCAAAACTGACGGGCCACTCCCCGCATCTGGATTATAGCCAGAGGAAACCAGTACTCTATTGGAGCTCGAATCAAGGCGAATGCTCTACCCAGTTCCTCAATACAGCACTCTGTCTCCATGTCCGAGATGATGCACTCATACATTCCAAGGGTCTTCCGCTGAAAGTCACGAAGTGTCTTCTACCACTAGTCATCCTCCTCCTCCTGATCTGTCCTTTGCTGATCATCCAAACCAGCCTCCTAGGCTTCGATCACCTGCACTACTTGTGGATTCCATCCGGGTGTCATAGCTGTAATGTAAACCATGAATGCCTATTCCCGAGTAGTGTAGAAGACTTCATTTAATTTTTTTCTTAAACCATTTATTTATTTTAAGATCCCAAAACACCAAGAACACATAGTAAAATAAGTCATTATGATGCATGTACCTTTATTAGGGTCTCTACACTGAAATCAGTGTATCCTCACTTTGTCATTAGGTAGGTCCAGAGTCCTTGCATCAAATCATGGGGACCCCTAAAATCCCATGTCCTAGTTGGTCTTCTCTGGCCTATTTCATGCACCAAGATTTCCTTAAACCATTTCCCTACCATCCCATGAAATATTCACTATTCCTAACTCTGAAATCCATCCTATCTCTCAACCACCTCCTAAGATACCATTCTATCACAACCCACCTTCAACAAGATGAAGGAAATGACATAAAACTGTGTGACCCTTCCTTCTTCAAGTTGAAGGGATGATAATGACCCCCCAAGTCCTGCCTTCAATATGACCTAGAGTGGAGACTACCACCAAGGGTATAAAAATTTTACGTAATATGGAAGGAATTACCCTTTTTATAGAACATGATCATGAGATAAGATGGTAAATCTCACGTAACTCCAAAAACTAAAATTAAAAGTAAATCCAAAAATACATTCCAAGATGCATGTTCAAAATAAATTGATACAAAGTACAAGAAGTATCTGATGAAAAGTAATAAGAGAAGGAAAAAAATATGAAAACTCCCAAATCCTAATCTAGTATGGCCCCGCACGGTCCTCAAATTCCTCTTGAAAACCTAAATGAAATTTTATATACATTGGGTGAGTATACAGGTATACTCAGTAGGGAAAACAAAAATATCTTGTGCACATGTGGGGAGACATTCTAATGACCTCTGAGAAAGTAGAGGTAACCAGAATTCCTAGAAAGGAAACTATCCACCCAGCCGGACCAAGGCACACTCCCTAAATAATGAAAGTTAGGTAAATTAATAGTAATAAAACCTCGACATTTGGGTACCCTGCACCACTTTCCCACTAGTTATTTAGGACATCCTACATGTCATACCTACCCCATAAGTTCCACTATAGTCCCATTGCAGCCCGAACAACAACCTTATGGTCCAACACAACCATGTATCCTGCCTGCAGACACCTAGGACACAAAAATCACCACCATTACTGAATACACCTAGGCTAGAACAACCACTACCACACTTGAAGACACCTGGGCCAGAACAACCACTTCCACGCTCGAAGACACCTGGTCTAGAACAACCACTACCACGCTTGAAGACACCTATCCCTCATCCTGAAGACACTTGGGAAATAAACCTTTCTTCACACACCTGGTCCAACCACCACAACACACCCTACCCAAAGAGTCTTGGTCCATAATGAACCTTAGGCCATCATAGATTACTTGAAAAAACATGGGCTACCTGGGAGAGGGTGTATAAAGGAGCTAACAACCAGTCACTCATAAGAATTTTGGAAAAAAACACCCTTCCCCATGAGATGGGGGTGTTTGGAATGAAGTGATGAAAATGGTTGGGGTGCATATAAGAAACCCAAGAACTAAATGTTATACATATAGGTAAAAAATCACTCATCCCAAACTAAGGGTCTCAAAGAAGACAACCAACCCATAAAAAACTATGTTTGTTGCTACCCCTACATGCAAAAATGCACCACGACCACAACCAGAACACTACCCACTCCTAGAAAATAGTTTCCCCATCAAACACATTCATTTTTTCACTTTAAAGTGATTCTATTTAAAACATTACTCTTATACTGGTCAAATAATAGGCACAACCATAGGCCAAGGAAATTTTTGAAAGAAAAATGGCCAAGCAGCAATTTAAGCATTCACACCCGATTCTCTTGTCAAGTCACAATGACAAAAGGGATACATGAGATCCCTTAAAGTAATAGAACCATTCCAAGACCCAAAATACGAGCTCCACATTTCCTTATATTCGAAAAACAACTACCCTTAAACTAGAGGTTCCATTCCACACTACGTTACCCCACAAGGCATCAAACAGATCAAGCACATATACCACTAGAGAAAAGCAAATAAGTTTTCAAATTTGTCCAACACAATTTAATAAGTTCCTTACTTCTGTTTTGTTAACCGAGGTGATCACACAGGGATACTTATTCATCTAGAATCCATTCAATAATCCAAGTTGACATGATTAACTAGTTTCCATGGTACAATCATACTATCACAAGATTCTCTAGAAAACATAGTTCCATTATTGTGCAAGAAAGGACCACTAACGACCCCGATTTTCAGTGGACATAATCCCATACAATTAACAACATAAAAACGATGGTATAACACAACAAACAACATCATCTTTTCCACCCCTTCATCCTTTAATAGATGAATTATTATCTTAATTAATGGTTAGTTTCATCTACGTATTGAGGGAACACCATCATACCCACCCTGCATGATGAAAAATAAAGAGATACCAAGGAAGAAACCCTACCTGAATGATCAAAGGATCAAGGTTTTCTCCTCATTCTAAGAACTAATGATTCACAAATTGCAGGAAAAGAAAACCTAAGGGCTTCAAGGCTGAGTGGGAAGGGCTCTAGAATGGGCGCACGATTCTCCTATAGGGTAAGTATCTAGGTGCACTTATAGAAACCAAAAGGAATTATGAATTGGGGATCTCGGCTTAAGAAGTGGACATATCCTAAAATTAGGGAGACGATTTGGAAGTACCTAAAATTAAAAACATGGCTTGAACTTGTGTTTGGGTGGCTTCACACATTAGGATTAATTGATATTTAATAACTGTCCTTAGATATGGTGTATATAATGGGTTCTATTTAATATATTTCTTTTAAATGGAGAAAAATGTGCAATAGGGGAGAAAATTTAAAATGTGTCAAAGGTGTGACACCTTGGAAAAAGAGACACATGTTTTGGTAACTCAAAGGGCACCTGACTATTGGGGATTTAAAACATATTTTAATGGACTTAAATGTCTTTTAAATGGGAATTTAAACCCTTTTACGTGAAAGGATATGTTACTGGGGTGAAACTAGAAAAACTCGAGAAACTGATAAAGGGGGTGTGACACCGTTCGGTGAGACACCGTAAGGGTTCCATCATAAACGGTGTGACTATGATGATGAGACTGTCATGATTCCACCATAACTGATGTCACCATAATGGTGCCCCCATTTCGGTGGAACCATTTGGTGGAACCGAGTTTTTGGAAAACTACCGGGAAGAAGCCACGTGACCCCTAAGAACACTACAAACACTAAATTTTCACAAAGGAAGGTCATGAGAAAACTGGTTTATTAAACTTAATGAATTCATCTAAAGATATGTACTTAATAAGTTAAGTACATACTTTTATAAGATGCTATTAATATTTAAAAAATCATTTAGGTTTTACCTCACTTTTGAAGTTAGGCTCATATCATCCAAACCATGTTTTGTTGAAAAATGTTGGTATTTATTGTATGTTGTAAAACATTCATCTGTTATTTTATGTGTTTGTTCTTCTCTATTATATATTGATTGAATAATGATTAACTTATTATTAACTTAGTAATGATTAACTAGTGATTAAATAATGGTTAACTTAGTAAAAACTATACTAAGAAACATTAGTATCATCATTTAGGATATAAGAAAATCTTTTAAAATTTTAGTATCATAAAGATTATATAGTTTAGAAATAATAGTTATTATTAGAAATGATTAATAATATATTAATTAATAAATAACATAGGATTAAAAAATGAATCCATATTTTGATTATTTAACGATAATTATGATCCTATAAAGTTAAATGAAGAAGAAAAAACACATTAAAAAACACATGAATGCATCATAACTTACAATAAAAATCCATTACATGTTTCAATATAATTTGGTTAAGATAATATGATTCTCACTTCATACATGAGGTAAAATCCAGCTTATTTTTAATTGACAACTTAATAACATCTCGGAAGGATATAAACTTCACTATTAAACTTTAAAAAGTTTTTGGCATTATAATGACATCTACGACATGTCATTAGAAGGTATAAGGCTTTTGAATGTTCAAAAGTGATTTATTTATCATTCTAAGATGTTATTAAGATCTCAATAAAAAGTAAGTTGGATTTTACCTCATCTAAAGGGAGAGTCATCTCATCCAAACCACATTTTATTGAAAAATGTCAATGAATTTACTGTATGATATTAAGAATTCATGTCTTATTTAATGTGTTTATTATTCTTCATTTCACTTTATATGATCATACTATCATTTTAGCAATGATAAATAAACTAATTTGATGGTTCCTTTTCTTTTAACCTCAGTTTCTGAAACATTCTACGACTTGTATTATAATAAAATTTTATTTAGTAAAACATTAATAGAATATTTTTGGGTATAAAAAGACATCCTAAAATTACATTCTAATAAATAATCTATGGTCAAACATCATTGTAAATATTTTTTACACTATCATAATTTTGATCAAAGAAGAATTTTTGACATAGAGACTCATGTTTGCCTATGTGTACTGCTATGGGGAGGTCATTCAAAATGAGAAAGGAGCTTCTTACAATAGAAAAAAATAGTGTTTACTATAGATGATTGTGTAACCCTAAGTTACCTTTAATATAGAATTTGTGGTTCCTTAAATCTGGGACCCAATCAAGAGATCAAGACTATGAGTTATAGATATTTTCAATTCCCGGCAACACTGTGGCATCTAGCTTGTCCAATGGTGGCTTATGCACAGTGGGTCCAAGAAATTATTTTATTTTCTCAACGCTCAAATGGTACCATGATGAAGTCATATGTTGATGTTTCTACTGTACAACAACAATGTCCAGTTGTACGAAGATGTAGACTTACAATATTGGTTGAAGATAGTCCTCCCCATGAAATAGAGCCTATTCCAAATAATTCATAAGTGAAAAAACTAGATGATCTCCCAGATATACATGTCAATCTAAATTCTGATGAGGAGTTTCATAAGGAAGGAATAATTGGTGACAACGGTTCTAATGAGGAGGGACCAATGGAAGATAGGGATGAGATTTCGAGAAATGAATTAGTTGTAAAGAAGCCTCAACTGACAATAAATCATCCACCACTCTTTGTATCTTGGTTAGAAACAATGAAACATGTGCCTGAATTCGGAAATAACGTTCTCACACTGGAAACTAAGTTTCCCAGAGTCGTACCAGATATTTTTAGTGATATGGAAAAAACGATATATGTTAGATGGAATTTTCCATGTAAATATGCATTAAAAATCATGCTAAAGATATTTCACTTTGAGAGGCAATGTGGTTATATAGTTCACAAATCAGGCCATAGTAAATTTCTCATATGGATTGAGAATTATGGGGATGATTGTAGATTTCTCTTGAGGGTGATTCCAAACATTGCATTTGGATGTTAGAGAATCTCTATGATTTAGGTAGCTCATACTTGCATTCAGCCAAACTTGACACACGATCATACCTCATTGGATTCAAAATTTGTGTCATACATTATTGATGAGATGATTTGGACATGATAAGATGTTTTGATATCCCTTGTTCAATAGAGGATACAACATGCATTTGGTTATAATATTTCCTATAATAAGGCATGGAAGGTGAAACAGAAGGAAATTGGGAAGGTCTATGGTGATTAGGATAACTCAAATCAGGTCTTGATGTAATTGCTAGTCGTACTGAGGCATCATAGAAAAGTTTTATTCCATATTGATAAAAATGATCATGTGTCTCACGATAACCGACTTGATCCATCTCGGGTTCAATTTCATCATTTTTTCTAGGAATTTCTCCACTGTATCTCTACATTTTGTTTCAGAAAATAGTTCATTCAGATTGATGGAACATGTATATATAGAAAATACAGGGGAATATTATTGATTGCAGAAACCCAATATAAAACCATTCACCTCTTTTTCTTTCCTTTTCCATTATTGAGAAATAAAACTATGAATCATAGAGTTCATTTTTGGTATGTATCAACAACTATTTCACCATCATTCGGGGTGTTTGTTTGATATATGACCGAGAATGGGCTATTAACAAGGAAATCAATGTGGATCCTGATACATGTAGATACCCAAATGCACATCATCCATTCTACATTATAAACATTTCTATAAATGCGTATAAAAAATTCCACAATGAATTGATAAACAAGGCAATCACGAGGATTGGTACAAATTTTATTTTTTATTTTTTACGATTTTAAACTAAAGATAAAATCTAATTATGTGAAATATCATCCATTTTGTGAAGCATTTGAGTTGGATCAATAGTGGTTTGATGAATGTTTTGAACAAATCTTCTAGGCTAACCAAGAAGTTTATGATTATATGATGTATATTCCAAAAGAAAAATAGACAATAGCATATTACGGGGTGAAGAAGTTCAGATAGATGACCGCAAACATTGTGGAGTGAATCAATAGTGTCTTCAAAGGGATTATCAAGCTACTTATAACTATATTAGTTCAAGAGACATTATATCCTTGCATGAATTAATTTGTTGATAGAAAAAATCTAGCGTTAGACAGAATAAATCAGGGGATAAGGTACAGAAGACACTTTCAATGAGAGATTGAAAAGAATATTGAAGAATCTTCTAGTTATCATGTCTTCATTTTTTCTATGAGAAGACTCTTGATTTGAAGTTCAAGATATTTTGAACCCCACCACAAATAGTATTGGTGAAAAAATGGTTGTATAAATGGAAATGAGGCAATGCCAATGTTGAAACTTTATGGCCTTACAGTTTCCATGGACACATGCCATCATATCATATGCCACTGTGAATATATAATGGGATGAATACATTGATCTATTGTACTAAATGGACACCATTTCTAACTATTATGCTGCACCATGGATGTCTATTGGGGATTTTCTTTATTTCCCAATGCCTGAAGTCTAGCCGATAGTGATACCTAACATCAATCGATTGTGTCCCAATGGGAGACCAAAGGACAGTAGGATGTGGAATGAGATGGAATGGCTTCAAGAACATGGGCATTGTTTGAGATGCACCATATGTCATCTAGAAGGTCAAAACTAGAAAAGATTCCCTAACACTGTTGGGTTGAGTTCACACTCTTAGCTATAATGATGTATTGTCTTCATTGTGAGATTCTTATATTGTAAATTTTATATTGTTGTCTCTTATTTTTTACCTCAATTTTCTAAACCCCAAACCCAAAAGAAAAACACTAAACCCAAAAAATATTCCCTATACCGTAATCTCAAAATTCTAAACCCTAAACATTAAAACCTAAACCCTAACCCTAAAATCATATACCTAAACCCTAAAACCATATAAATAATTCAAAAACCTACACCCAAAACTGAATATCTAAAAACCTAATCTCTAAATCCAAAAAATTAAAATATGAACCGTAAACCAACAAACATCTTCCCTTTACCTAAGTTTTGAAATCATTATGTGACTGATATTCTAATAAAATTTTATATAATGAAATATTAGTATCATATATTATTATAAAAGAATATTTTATAAAATTTTAGTATAATAAAGATTATATGATCAACCATATTTTTCAATATTAGTTAAACTATTAAAATCCTGATCAGAAAACATTTTCGATGTATAGAGTCATGTTTTACCTGTGTGTACTACTACAAGGAGGTTATACAAACTGATAAAAGAACTTGTTAAAGTACACAACCAAAAATAGAGGTTTGTACAATGGATTATATAAAATTAACTGAACTTCAAGAAAGAATTTGTGGGAAATTAACCACAACGCAGGAGGAATAGTGACAATGACGTTGATGATGGAATGCATTTATGTCATCACCATTATTGTTTTCACCATTTATCCGGTGTTGTGGTTCATTTCCTACAAAATATTTCTTGAAGTTTAGTTAGTGTTACAAAATCACATTTACACGTGACAAAATAAACATGAATCATACTATCATGTGGACAGTCATACATAAGTTACAAAGAACACCATTTTCTAATAAGCATCTACAGAAATAAACAAAATTGTTTTTATATATGAATATTTAAAACCATATCTTACAAAACACCATTTTTTAGCTAAAATCATATCTTAACAAGATGTTAGTAATATAATTTTAATAACAAAAAGACATGCCCCTTTCTTTTGGAAAAAACAACTTCATAAAACATTATGAATAAACATGGAATGTCTTGAATTCTACAAGTCATAACACTATTTAGACCATAACATTATATTTACATTTTTAACTTACAACTCATTTATTTTTTTTATATGTAGATGGATGATACCAAAATACTCACTCATCAGGATACCCATATTTCCTAGGTCATGATAGAGGGTGGTCAGGATCAATCGATCAGGGTGCATCGAGCACACCATTTTCATCACATGGAGCCTCTACATGCCATTAGAACATACTTACGCCATTCTAGATTCTATGTCTCTATTGTATCAGATTTCACATTTGTCTACCATCACCTGCTTGTTGCCCCTGTGGAGAGGTAGATACCAGAGACACACATTACAACTACCCGAGGGAGAGATGACCATCACCCTCTAGGATGTGGTAGTTCTTTTTGGTCTTCCTATCCAGGGTTGAGCCGTTATTGGACCCACTCATGCATCTTGGACCAATATTTCTCAACACTTGTTAGACATCAAATTTTTTTCTGACCCTAGGGCTACAAATAGAGCATAGATATCTATGACTTGGTTGGAGGTGTAGATTCAACATTTACCTAATGATGATGATGAGCAAACTATCATGCATTATTCTCATGTATATATATTACAGATCATTGGAGGGACCATGTGTACTAATCACTTGATGATGCACATGCACATGACGTATCTTCCCATACTAATGGACTTTGATTTGGTCGAGATGTACATGTAGGGATCAGACTGCTTGGCATACACATACAGATCATTATTAATGCTATGTCACAAAGACCACAGAGGTCTCAGAGGATGCGTCATCCCTATTTAGATGTGGAAATGGGAGTGCATCCTCGTATTCCGCCCTGATCTTATTGGTCCACTGATCAAGATTGAGGTGCTCCATGATGCTCCACATGGACGCTAGTATGATCACCCATTTCTATTGATTTCTGATTCTACTAGGAGTTATTGACATTAATTTCTCATTATTTTTCACTATAAATGTTGTATTTTATAGGTGGTGTCAATGACACAATTTCCACATGGTTTCGAGACACCATTTGGGTGTATATCAGCTCTAGTTAGACTATCTCTTACCTGACCAAGTATGTATATACAATCTATCACAGTCTAAAAGAATTTTAATAATAGCATCAATTTTGGTTTTTAGTTAGGATATTTTTTGACAAATGTCACATGTCATTTCAGATTTCATGGATTCCATACTGAACTATTATAGACCAGTTTCCACCATACAACACTATTGGTATTGAGGATTCTATGTTTATAGTGCCCCTCATTCACAATAATATTATTGAGTGGTAACAGACTGACAGAGTCATACGTCAGTTTTTTGTGCTCATCTGATTTAATTGTCGCCGAGACAAAGAGAGTAGCTTCATGGGAAGAAGTTGATAGAGAGGCAGGATGAGGACTGTTGCTGAGTACATGCTCTCTTTCTCAAAAAATGCCATAGACATATAGATTTTTGTATCCAGAGTGTACCAACAAATTGATTTTTTCTTTTGGAGCAGGTTGAGTACGATCCATGGTATATACTGAAGTCTATACGTTATCTTACTTGACATGGTAGAGAGATTCATCATATTGTAAGTCAATAAATTTCCATTTGTTTGTTTATTGAAATATTTTATAATTCATTTTTAATCTCTTTACATGGTATTCACTCATATAATCCTGTTCGCATGAGTGATAAAGAGGAGGAGGGGATCTTTAGCCGGCAACCATCCATGATGAAGCGCTAGAGATGAGGTCATCTTATTATGCACTTTCTGAGAGAATCTTTGAGTGTCTAGCCCAGAGAGGAGAGGTTCCATCCCTATAGGAACATCCTGTAGCAGCTGTTGGTGCTTAGGAGCCATGGCCACGATGATGTAGATAGAATTGTGATGCACGTGAGGCCTCACCTGTTTCGTAGGCAGATGTCGACCCTCTAGTAGTCCAGCCTCAGCTGATTCAGGATGTGTCTCATGTGGCATGGGATCAATCTTTCTTGACAGGATATATGATGTTCTCTCTCTCTTGGGATCCAGATCCAATGAAAACTTGGGGTCCAAATCCATCATAGCCTTGGGGTCTATATGTATCATAGCCTTGGAGTCCAAATCCATCACAACCTTGGGGTATATCTTTATCACAGGCTTGGTTCCCCTCTGTGATGATGGCATTCCGTCTACCACCCTAGTGGGAGAAAGACCTGGAGGGTAGTACAAGATGTAGTTGAAATATTCTTCCACTAACACACTGGTGGAGGATGTGATAGTCAATGTACTAGTGCCTGAGGATCAGTGCTCTCTAGTTCATCAGACTCCACAACAAACTCAATGTGGACATCCTATTCGTAGACCACCACGTGGGATGGAATCTCCTCTCCATTGACATAGAAATTGATTGTAAATTTTCATTTATATGTTTTATGTATATTTAAATGAAGATATTATTATTACTATTAACCCATCTTATATGTTTATCCAGTATTTCAGTTTTCATTTATATTTCAGGCACAATTTATATTTGACAAATTTCAATGTTGACAACTTGATACATAGGAATAATTACTAAATTTCAAGTAGATGACTTTAAAATATTATAAAATATAAAGTATAAAAACAATGTAAATAAAATTTAAAATATAGACTAAAAATTTAATTTTTTTGAAAATAAATTTTTTCATAATTAAATTAATTTAATGAAAATGAAAGAAATGTAAGAAAAGTTACTCGGATGTGAGAGCGAAAGGAAGGAATATAAGGGAGGATCCAAAGCCACCAACTTGACTTTGAAAGACTATAAAATATAATCTATAATTCCCATATAAATAATAAATAAACTTTGACTACCTTTTATATTTTTAATCAATGTTTAAATTTCATTTATATTGGTATTATAGTTTATATTTTATAGACTAGCAAAGTCACTTACTTGAAACATTTTTATTCTTCAATTAGTTGGATTAGAAAGCTTATAAATTATATTTGTTCAACATTTTTTATGAGTTTATTTTTATTTTAGACTAATTCATACATGTTTAATCAATGTTTATAATTTTGTTTATATTGGTCTTATAGTTTATATTTTATAGTTTAACAAAATCATGTACTTGAAACATTTTTATGTTTCATGTAGTTGGATTAGAAATCTTATAAATTATTTTTCATCAACATTTTTTAATAAATTATTTCTATTTTTTAATACTTATATTTTTAATCAATGCTTAAAATTTCATTTATATTGGTCTCATAGTTTATATTTTATAGCCTAGAAACGTCACATACTTAAAACATTTTTATGTTTCATTTAGGTTGATTAGAAATCTTATAAATTATTTTTCATCAACATTTTTTATGATTTTTTTTGACTAATTATTATATGTTTAATCAATGTTTAAATTTTCATTTCTATTGGTCTTATATTTAATATTTTATAGGCTATAAAAGTCACATACTTGAAACATTTTTAGGTTTCAAGTAGCCAGATTAGAAAGATTATAAATTATTTTTCATCAACATTTTAAATAAATTATTTTAATTTTTAAATACTTATTATATGTCTAATCAATGTTTAAAATTTAATTTACATTGGTCTTATAGTTGTTATTTTATAGGCTAGTGAAGTCACATACTTGAAACATTTTTAAATATCAAGTAGTTGTATTAAAAAGCTTATAAATTATTTTTCATCAACATTTTTAAAGAAATTATTTTTTTTATCTTTGAATAATTCTTATATTTTTAATTTATGTTTAAATTTTCATTTATATTAGTATTATAGTTTTTATTTTATAGGATAGAAACGTCATGTACTTTAAACATTTTTAAGCTTTAAGTTGGTGGATTATAAAGCTTATAAATTATTTTTCATCAACATTTTTTATGAAATTATTTTTATTTTTGAATAATTATTATATGTTTAATCAATGTTTAAAATATCATTTATATTGGTATTATATTTTATATTTTATAGAATGGAAAATTCAAGTACTCAGAACATTTTTAAGTTTCATGTTGGTGGATTAGAAAGATTATAAATTATTTTTCATCAGCATTTTTGAAGAAATTATTTTTTATTTTGGACTAATTATTATATGTTTAATCTCTGTTTTAATTTTTATTTTTATTTCTCTTCTACTTTATATTTTATAGGCTATAAAAGTATCATACTTGAATGAGAGAAAAATTATGTTGAAACATTTTGTTTAATATATATATATATAAACATAACAGAATAATAATAAAACATTACAATTTTAAATATATAGAAAATAAAAATTGAAATTGAGAAAAAAATATTGTTTTAGGGAAAAGGCAGCATCACCGATGATGCCTTAATGCTTAACCGAAAGTCGGCATCGGTTATACCACCTTTAAAGCATATTTTTTTTTTAAATTTAACCTTAAATTTTTATATTTTTTCTAAAAACCTGTTAAAAAACTTGTGGATGTCCATAAAAAGATAAATTTTTGGGTGATGAATGCAACAATGTAGGGACTTCCACCTACGGATTTCCTGATGGTGGAAAAAATACTAGTGGATCGGTTGTCTAGTGGTGCCAGATTGTGTGTCCTGGCGGTGGAATACAGGAGGTGTATCCATGGGTGTTAATGCAGTGGTAGTAGTGGGTTGCTATTGGTAGGTCTTTGATGGTGGTTTCAAATGTGGGTGTTACTAATGAAGGTTTTTTTATGGAAGTTTAAGATAAAGGACTTGTAGCAGTGGATTCCCAAATTCAATGGTGGCACACCAGATGCTAGTAGTGGATCCCCTACTCTAGTTTTGGATGCTCTACCCTGGTGGTGGATTCCCCAGCAGTGGATGCTTTTTCCACTGGTAGCACTGCACTTAAATAGAAACAATTGATATGAACAATTAAAATTAATAAAAATAATTAAAACATTAAAATATTAAAAAATAAATATTAAAAACTTAATTAATAAACTATTTAAAGAATAAATGAATTAAGATTTGAAATAATAAAATGTTTTAAAACTACTGATTAATTAATTAAATTTAAAATCACGTTACAAAAAATTAAAAAACCAAACATTAATTAAAATACTAAAATTAAAATGAAAATAAATTAATTATTTTATGGCACAAATTATAAGATGAAAAAAAAATTAAATTTAAAATGGTTAAAAATATAATTGAATCCAAATTAATTATTAAAATAGTAAATTAGAGTTCAAATATTTTAAAATATAGAAAAAATTAAATAAATAAAATTCATATATTAATTGAAATAAAATAGAATGAGAATTAAAATTATGAATTAATAAATTCATCTACTAAATTACTAATGTGAAATTAATTAACAAATAATGATAAATTAATTAATTAAAAAACCAAAAACTTAAATAAAAGATGCGAAAAACAAACTAATATAAAAGCCACATCAAATTACCTCATACTTAATTATTTCTTTTCCTTGAGAAATTATTAATCAATTTTAATGGGAAAGAATAAATCTTTAAATAAAAAAAATATAATGACAAAAATAATTGATTAATGTAAAATTATTTCCCCCCATGAATCCTTTTAAGAAGAAGTTATGAATTCCATCTTAAAATAAATCAGTTTTAGTGCAATATTAATTACAATTATACTAAAATTAATGATTCTAAAAAATTTGAATTGAATTAAACAAACATCAATATGCATTTAACTAAGACTTCCAAACTTCCCTTTACCTCTAGGTGAGTATAAACACAAAAACATCTCTCAAATAATTAGACACAACTTAATGGATGAGTAGGTTCAATAATTAAAAGAAGGAATAAATAAATCATCCTATAGTTTTAGCTAAAATACTAAAATAATGAAATAACAAAGGAAATAAACTCAGTCCAGATTAGGATTTTCATTTCATAGCTCATGTAAATGCATGTCTTATATGTTTTATTAAATCAAATAATTTCAATTCAATTATAGTTGTATAAAATTATCTTTAAAATATGAATATGAAAAAATGATTTCAATATGACATGAATTTAATCACTCAAATGAATTCATGGACAAATAAAGGTATAAACTTTCTAAATTGGCATCATAATTTTCAAAAATAATAAATATTTTGACTCACTAAAAATTTAAATAAAAACCTGAAAACAACCAAATTAAAAAAAATTAAAGGGATTTGATGGGTCCAAATTGAAGCATGAATTATCTCATATTAATAATACCCTCTCCCCCACACTTAAAATCCAACACTACACTCAATGTCAAATTCAAAGGTGGAGAAAAACAAATTGAATTTTAAAGTTAAATAATGATTTTCAATTTCAGTAGTTTATGATATGTCCAAGGGTCACAATGAATTTCTAAAAACAAAATTCCGCAATAAACATTTTAAAATATAATTATAATTATACATGCATTATCTTTAAGGTAGTGACAATGAATTTTATTAAAGTTCAAAAAGTTGCATGAAAAAATTTTAATGCAAAGAGAAGAGGGTGTTTCCAAGTTTGAAAAAGTGATTCAAATAGATTTTCAAGAGCATATGAATAATAATGATAAACACTCTACACGGAGAATAATATTTTCATAAACATAAACCACAAGGGTTATCTCTCCCCCATGCTTAATTTTATTCAGTTAATAAATTTAAAAACATTGCATTATAATATCCAGCAGCAGCATGACATCAAAGTAGTAATAAAGAAGAGTAGAAAAATAGAAATTAAAAAAAATCCCTCCCCTAATTAATAAAGCTCTTTTATTTGAGTTATGAAATAATGGGAAATATGGCCTTCTGTTAACACCTTATTAGGAACATTCTTTAAGAAAAATAATGATGAAGAAGACTAGGAATTTAAATCCAATAAAAATAGAGATAAAAATACATAGCATATTAGCACTTTATTCCTAGGAAAACAAAATTAGAAACAATGAAGAACCATTGGTTGACTACCATGAGGCACTGAATTTAAAGTATTCACTTAGACTTCATATGAAAATCAGTTTTCAAGAATGAAGATGGGAACCATGTCCTTTGGCTTCCCTTAAAAATAATTTTTTATTCTTTGACCATTGACTAGAATTTATATATTTTCTGCCCCAAAAATTTTAATAGCTTCATTAATTACCACTATAAGGGCAGTAAAGGGTCCAGAGCACTTAGATTTCAATTTACGTGGAAGGAGCTTAAGTAAGGAATTAAATATAAGGACTTTCTTTCTAGATTTTAATTCTCTATTTTGAATGATAGAATCATTAAATACGTTGGTCCTCTCTTTGTAAATCCTATCATTGTCACAATACTCTCCTGTAATCTCTTCCAACTCATTGAGTTTTAGAAGCCTCCTATCTCCTACAGTCTTAAAATAAAATTTAGAGGCTTTACAACCTAATATGACTTATGATGCCACTATTATGTGAAACCACTTCCCAAATAAAATACTATATGGAGACATACAAATTGGACATTTTCAAGTAGTTTTATAGGACCATAAAGAATCATCTAATTTTAAAGACCAATTCTTCCTAAAATTAGAGACATTTTTCTCTAATATCCATTTCAGCTCCTTGTTTGAAATTTATAGCTATCCAATAGATTTTGGATGGTAACCAATTCTAGTTTAATGGAAAAACCCATTTTATCCATCAAATATTAGAATTTATAGTTCCTAAAATGGGTGCCATTATCATAAATGAAAGATCTATGAACTTCAAATCTTGACAAAATGACATTTTTAATGAATTTTATTACACTATTAAATTGATTTTTGGGTAGTGTTACTACCTCAACAAACTTGGATACATAGTCAATATTTATGAAAATAAACCCATTCCCATGGAATACCTTTCACAGGTAGGTCTTATTTTCTTCCAACATTCCCTAACCATTGGAATCTTTCACATCCCACAAAAAAACTCCTAGCATCCTTGAATAATTCAATTTAGTAAAATATAGCATAAAGGACATTTATTGTTGTCTTATCTTCACCATGACGACCTCCCCAAGGTGAGGAGTGAAAAATATCTAGAATAGGTAACATTTCTTCCTCTGTCACACATCTAATCAGAATCCCATCAGTATATCTCCTAAAAATAGAGGGGTCATCAAAAATATAATACTTATGTTATGAAATTTACTTCTTCCTATGATTATTTTAAAAAACCATAGTAATGAAACTTGATCCCAAAAAATTATCAAAATCTACAAACCAGGCAGATTTCTTTACAACAACAGTGAGTAACTTCTCATCTAGAAAGGAAGAATTAATGCCCCTTGAATATTAACACTATGTATTTGAAAACCTAGAAATATGATCTGCTACTACATTCGCATCTCCCTATTTGTCTCAAATCTCCATATCAAACTCTTGTAATAAGAGAATCCACTTAATGAGTTTATGTTTGTCCCCCTTCTTTGAAAGCAAATACATTAACGTACAATGGTATGTAAATATTATAAATTTGGAACCTATAAGGTATAACCTAAACTTTTATTGTGAAAAAAATAGCTAAATAATCCTTATCAGTTATGGTGTAGTTATTTTGTGCTTAATCCAGCATTATACTATCATAATAGACCACATGTAACATTTCTCTCTCCTCTATTTTTAGACAGCTCAAACAACCATGTCACTCTCATCGCACATTATTTTAAAGGGTAGTTTCTAATTTGGTGCTGTTATTTTAGGTGATGAAGTAAGTTTTTCTTTAAGAAAATTAAATTATTCCAAGAAATTTTTATCAAACAGGAAAGGTGAATCTTTTAACAGTAAATAATATAATGGATTTATTAATTTTGAAAAGTCTTTAATAAACCCCTGGTAAAAACTGGCATACCCTAAGACACTTGTAACACCCTTAACATTTTTAAGAGGGGTGATTTTTTAATAAACTCAATCTTCGAAGTATCTACCTATAAACCTGTAACACCCCGAGATTTTATGAAAAATATTCTTTTTATTTCACTAATGTCTTGTGTTGTACACTACACCAAAAGGAGCTTGCACAACACACATCCTTGACTTGCCTTGCATTACACGCAATCGCGACCTTCCTCGATAGCGTGTGTTGTACGCAACACCAAGTTTCGCTAAACAACGATATGCTATTAAAATATTATTAAAACTAGCCGTTATGAATAGTAATAACCACTTTTTAAAATTCCGTAAATCTTATATTTCAAAATGAACTTCATTTTTGGATTCGGAGTATCGAATTTAGCGTAAGGTGAAATTTTGGTACTTTTCGGATAACTTTCATATTCTGATGAATAGTGAAAATTATTAATTATAATTAAAAAACAACTTTTTTAATCGAAATAATTAATAGTGATAAATTATTAATTTGAGTGGTTTTAAAGTATATTTATAATATATTTTTACAATTTAATACAATGTTGGTCATTGGATGTAATTTCACAGTTAAACTAGACATAAACAAGTGTCAATCTTTTGATAGATATTGTTTCTTAAAAACACGCTATTTGTTTTAACAGCGGGATTTAATTATAAAATTAATTAATGCAACTTTTATGTTATTAATTTGGTAAAATAGACTTCATTTTTGAATTCAGAATATGAAATATAGCTTGGGATGAAATTTTGGCATTGTTCTGAAAAACATCAATTTTTGATGAATAGTGAAACTACTAAGTGGTAGGTTAAAAACTGAATTTTGCATAAAACTTAATTTTACCGCTTCTGTGAATGGAATTTCGAAAATCCGAGAGACACGGTTAATATCAAGGACTAAAATGTGGTTCAATGAGATGAAAATAATTTTTGGTGAATAGTAACTTTTTACTTTTTTTTACCACGGTTAAAGGTAAATAGGGTAATTAAGGGTAAAAATGATATTAATATTACCCTAACACATGTCATAATCCTATTGGACAAGTGTATTTCGACCAAAAACAAACTTAGGAATAAAGTATGACCATTTAGGCCCACTTGGGTTAGATTAGGACATTTATTATTAATTTATTTAAAGAAGGGTTAAAAGAGTTAAAATCAAAGTTTATTTACTAAAACATTTTTAATATGGTGTTATACATAAGATAAATTCGACTATAAATATTCATTAGAAAGATAAAAATATTTCCTACATAATGGTATTTTATTTGTAATTTTTAGACATCAAATAATTTAATTAATTTATGACACAAAGATGATGCAGTAATTATCTTATTTATGAAATATTGACATAATTGATGTTATAAACACCAAAATAAATGTAATTTGAGAATTTTTATGAATTACACTAATTTTCTAGGATACTATGATATATTAATGTTTATTTAATCAACTTGGTTCGAACATTTAATTCTGTTATGACTTTCACAAAAAATCATATATCAAATAGTGTCAAAATTGACACAAAATAGTTTTTAAATCAAATATTATATTATTAATTGTTATTTTATTCCTAAAAATCTAAGGTTCGGCCAAATGACTTAGATAAGGATATATATATTAATAATAAACAATTTGGGGTTCGTTTGGCATGTTATAGTAAGTGTATTAACCATATAGTGAAAGAAAAAAAAAAGACACGGTAAAAGTTAAATTATTTAACTTAGAGATAAATCTAATTGATAAGGTTTAAAATAAGATCCAAACATGTCTAAATTTGATTGGTTGATGAGATTACAACCCTATCTCATCTAAGCTTTGAATATGAGTCATTTTTGGAGGTTTTTATGTGGGGTTAGATTTATTATAAATTAATATTTTTAAGAATTCCTAAGGTGCCCCTCTCCTCCCCTATAAAAGGACACCTCCTCCCCCTCCTCCTCACACCAATTTGAGCACTCAAGCTCGGCCAACCCCTCCCAAAATCCCTTCTCCAATTCCCTAGAAACATCCTAGAGGTTCTGGTCTTCCTCAAAGACCAATTCTAGTGCCCTAAGAAGAGGTCTCCAAAAGGCGCTTCAAAGAAGAGGTAATTACCGTTACCAATTCTTTCCTCTTTATTTCTTCTTCCACTTCTTCTTCTTAGGTTGTTTCATTATGAAGTAATAACATCAGTATCACTCATATACTGATATGTTATTATAAGTATGAAACAACCCTATTTCACCATCTATCCATCCTACGGAAAAATGAAATCACCGCGCGTGCGTACGTACGGAATACCGTCTCCACGCCGTGGTGTAATCTATTTTCCACCACCACCTTACATGGATGGGTATAATGGTGTAAAGAATAACTATACATAGTTATTACAACATCATATTGATTCTGATATATTGTATAATTCACTCCAATTCAATTCAATAGAAATGATATCATCGCTCGTGCGTACGTACGGACTACCGTCTCCACGACGCGATGAGATTCATTCTCCATGTTAACCATTTAAGAATGATTATAATGTATATATAAGAAATAATAATGAAATATATGACATTATAAAGCTACTGGATTTATGTATATATATACATATGTATGTCATCTACTTACTTCCATTTCAAGACAATAAGGAAAGAAAAACAGCGTTCATGCGTACGTACGGACTACCGTCTCCATGAACGGTGTTTTTCATTTTATTTATCTATCTATTATATATATATATATATACTGAATATATATGATATATAAATCATATTTTATATTCTGTAAGTAAGTAAATCATGATATAAGTAATAATGATGTCAAGAACAACAAGTCAAAACACCTACGATAAATGAAACGATTTTACCCAAAACGCTTCTTTAACATGGAATTTACAAAAGAACGGGTAATATAATGTCATAAGTGAACCATATATGATATCATAACAATGAATATGATTCTTTAATAAGTCAATAACATGATTTAAATCATTATACAGGAGGTTCGGACACTTACAAAGCAAGTCGGACCTAAGGTAAGGGAAATATCACAACCTCATTTTTATCCGAGATTGTTTATTCGTAAGTATTTACTGGGGTGTATTTTATCATCCACATCCATGTTTCATCAATATGTAATATTATTTCCATACACCTACAATTTTTTTAAATCCATTTTTACCCTTAGGTGAGTTTTAGTAATATGTATGAAAGGAATCTTTTTCGTACGAGGTACTTTTTGACTTTTCCGACAAAAGTACGAAGAATGTTTTTTTTAACTTATACGGCACGAACGGATTTTTACTATTTTATAAAGCCTTATTTTCATGAAGCTTACTCTAAAATATTTCATGACTATTTTCAATAAAATCTATTTCTTTTAAAATTGCATGATGTTTTGTGAAAAGAAATTGATTTTGAAGAAGAAAGGATATTTTCCTCAAGAATTCAATTCAAGTGTATTATCAAAATCTAAGATAATAAAGGGTTCTGTTTCTATCCATATTTTTACATTGATTTGACTATGTTGTGATGGAATTATGTTTATGAATTCCTTTATCTTATATGAATTGATTTATGATGTCATGATGTTTCAAGAATCCCATTTTTGTTACATGTGTTATGCGATGATGTATGTTTTATGATTATGTGGCACACATAAGAAAGGATTAATTATAAGATGGGTGGGACCTATATCTCCCTACAATGCATTGGGTAATGATTTTATATCTCATGAGATAGACATGGCTGGAACGGAAGGTTATTTCGGTTCAGTGATACAGGACTGAAACGAGGAGTGAACTCGGTTCAGAAAGGGACTTTGTCCACTAAGATAGTCTTGGAAATGAGTCATGACTAACAAGAAATGATTTTCCATGATTATGTGTGCATTCCACAAAGTTTCAAGTTTTATGTTATGATTATGGGGATCTCATTTTCAATTCTATGATTTATCCCATGTTATGATATTATGAGCTCTTTTGTAGGTCAAGATTTCCAAAAGCTACGTTTTTATGTATATGATGTGATTGATATTTCTTTTGTTTACCCTTACTGAGCATTTGAGCTCACCCCTTTTTGTTTTTTCTTTCCCCAGGATATAAAGAAAGGTTTTAGGTAAAAAAAAAAGGGGAAGCTCTTTATGGGAGATATTGAAGATCTTTCACCACGTTTAGAAGATTATGTTCCGAGTTTCCAAAGACACTAAACTATTACGATCCTTGTGTGTGTGTTTTTGTTATGTACTAAGTATTCCGCAAAAGTAATGCAATGTCCATG
Source organism: Viscum album (assembly GCA_963277665.1). Lineage (NCBI taxonomy): Eukaryota > Viridiplantae > Streptophyta > Magnoliopsida > Santalales > Viscaceae > Viscum > Viscum album. The sequence goes on along the minus strand of OY728133.1, from coordinate 1,942,375,604 downwards.
TACGATAAGCTTCGGGTCTCTACAGTTGGTATCAGAGGAAAGGTTTAGTCAACCTTTGGAAACTAGGATGCGAGAACTTTAGTGAGATCCCTAGAGATATTTCTAAGGTATGTCTAGGGATGTCTCTAAGGTTAAGTATACGTATAGGTTATAGTCCTAGAATTGCGCTAATGATATTAGAATTTAACCTAAGATGTTAGATAATGAGGGTACTCCCCCTTTATTATGTTGTTTTCCCTAGCATGATTTTTGCCTCTCACACTATTCTTTTTGGGTTTTAGAAAATGGTTGGAAACAAGATGATTCACGATAATGGGGGATATGATGGACAATGGAATGATATTCTTCATGAGCAACCAAATGAAATGGGATTTGGAAGTCCAAACATCATTATTATGCCAAATCAGCAATCTCATAATATGATCAATAAAGTAAAATTTTGTAAGTTTCCTGACTCGGCTAATAAGAGAAAGATCGAGTTTCATGATGATCATAGAGGAAAGAAAGTTCAATTTCCCCTATGTAAATCATGTGGGAAGAGGCATCAAGGAGAATGTTTCAAGGGAACTGGAAGATGCTTTGGGTGTGGAAAAGAAGGACACAAAGCAAGTAAGTGCAAAGGAAAAGGGTCGGTTAACACCATGGATGAGGATAATGGTATTGCTATGACATCAAAAATGGTTAAGTGTTTTAAATGTGGAATGTATGGGCATTATGCAAACAAATGCCCTAAGGGAAAGACTCATGAAGAGAATCAGTATGGTCATATGGGTAGTATTTATGTGGATGATGATGAAGAGACTACAAATGATATGTGAGATGAAAGAATTGTTGAAGCTCGGTCAATGGTTTAAGAATGTTGTGGAATGATTAAATGTTTATCATGTGTAATGTTGTATAAGAAATATCATGGTACTATGGAATAAAGAGACATCTGAGGATTGTTACACTGTTGTCTTTCCTTGAGTTATGAAAGTGTATGATTAATGGTACCACTATCCATGAAAGGTTATTCAGATATTTTTGGAATGTAGTTGATATGCGCATAATGAAGGGATTAGGAGAAAATTAAATGTTTGATAGCATTCATGAGCTCATGATTGATATAAGGACTAAGTGATATCATGGTTTGAGTATATAGAATTTTGAGGATTTTGGTAACTGCATTCATGTTTTCATTAAGGTTCAATGGGTATTCAAGAGAATACATGATTAAGGACTTTGAATGCTTTGAATGTGACCAACAAGACATATCTTATGATATGTGGGGATCAACGACAGTATTAAATCTCTGGTAATCGTTGTCACTATATTATGAGAGTGGACTGCAGTATTATGTATAAGCCTAAAGATTAGACTGGATTATGTTGGACATAAGTTAGTATTGTTTAAGGATAGAAGATTTTCGATATTATTTATGGGATGTTATAGTAACGCAGTTTTAGAAAAAGGACAACCTGCAGGACGGGCGACAGCCCATCGCTTCGGACAAGGCTGTAGGAATCGAACCCACAACCGAAGTGCGACTGGCCTTTATCGCCTACCACTGACCTACAGGAAGTCCCTATTTAGTAGAAACTAGTTTTATTATATTAAGCAGTATGATATATGAAGTATAAGTCCATTTTAGAAACCATATGTGATTAATCTCACTATAGATCGACTTATGTATATAATTTTTCTAACCTTTTGTTTGAAACAGATGGAATGACCCGTCATTCTATCACATGATCTTCTAGCACTTCACGAATAACAAATTCAACTTCATTTATTTAAGAGATGAAGTGGAAATTGTTAAAGGCACGAACAACAGTGAGATTGTACCGAAATAAAGTAAGTATTTATTCTAATTCATATTCTTTAACTTTAGGGAAATGATCTTGAGAACCAAAAATGTTGTCCTAGTTCTCTTATACCTGATGAATCAGATGGTACCTTAGATCGTCACAAATTTATGGATTTGTGATTACTGGCTTTTCCATAGCCATGTTCTCTACCACTCTCCATCAGAACATGATGGTTAGATTTCTCTTCCATATCCATATTTTCACCTATGTGGAAACCCAGTGATTAGTTTATTTGGGTAATCGTTACATTTCATACTTTAGTTTTTAAAGCCAAGTTTTGGTATTCCCTTTTACGATGTGGGTTTCTATTAAAGAAACTTTCGAATAGTAAACCATTTATAACCCTGACGAATTTCGAGGGCGAAATTCATTTTAAGGGGGGTAGAATGTAACACCCCGAGATTTTATGAAAAATATTCTTTTTATTTCACTAATGTCTTGTGTTGTACGCTACACCAAAAGGAGCTTGCACAACACACATCCTTGACTTGCCTTGCATTACACGCAATCGCGACCTTCCTCGATAGCGTGTGTTGTACGCAACACCAAGTTTCGCTAAAAAACGATATGCTATTAAAATATTATTAAAACTAGCCGTTATGAATAGTAATAACCACTTTTTAAAATTCTGTAAATCTTATATTTCAAAATGAACTTCATTTTTGGATTCGGAGTATCGAATTTAGCGTAAGGTGAAATTTTGGTACTTTTCGGATAACTTTCATATTCTGATGAATAGTGAAAATTATTAATTATAATTAAAAAACAACTTTTTTAATCGAAATAATTAATAGTGATAAATTATTAATTTGAGTGGTTTTAAAGTATATTTATAATATATTTTTACAATTTAATACAATGTTGGTCATTGGATGTAATTTCACATTTAAACTAGACATAAACAAGTGTCAATCTTTTGATAGATATTGTTTCTTAAAAACACGCTATTTGTTTTAAAAGCGGGATTTAATTATAAAATTAATTAATTCAACTTTTATGTTATTAATTTGGTAAAATAGACTTCATTTTTGAATTCGGAATATGAAATATAGCTTGGGATGAAATTTTGGCATTGTTCTGAAAAACATAAATTTTTGATGAATAGTGAAACTACTAAGTGGTAGGTTAAAAACTGAATTTTGCATAAAACTTAATTTTACCGCTTCTGTGAATGGAATTTCGAAAATCCGAGAGACACGGTTAATATCAAGGACTAAAATGTGGTTCAATGAGATGAAAATAATTTTTGGTGAATAGTAACTTTTTACTTTTTTTTACCACGGTTAAAGGTAAATAGGGTAATTAAGGGTAAAAATGATATTAATATTACCCTAACACATGTCCTAATCCTATTGGACAAGTGTATTTCGACCAAAAACAAACTTAGGAATAAAGTATGACCATTTAGGCCCACTTGGGTTAGATTAGGACATTTATTATTAATTTATTTAAAGAAGGGTTAAAAGAGTTAAAATCAAAGTTTATTTACTAAAACATTTTTAATATGGTGTTATACATAAGATAAATTCGACTATAAATATTCATTAGAAAGCTAAAAAGATTTCCTACATAATGGTATTTTATTTGTAATTTTTAGACATCAAATAATTTAATAAATTTATGACACAAAGATGATGCAGTAATTATCTTATTTATGAAATATTGACATAATTGATGTTATAAACACCAAAATAAATGTAATTTGAGAATTTTTATGAATTAAACTAATTTTCTAGGATACTATGATATATTAATGTTGATTTAATCAACTTGGTTCGAACATTTAATTCTGTTATGACTTTCACAAAAAATCATATATCAAATAGTGTCAAAATTGACACAAAATAGTTTTTAAATCAAAAATTATATTATTAATTGTTATTTTATTCCTAAAAATCTAAGGTTCGGCCAAATGACTTAGATACGGATATATATATTAATAATAAACAATTTGGGGTTCGTTTGGCATGTTATAGTAAGTGTATTAACCATATAGTGAAAGAAAACAAAAAGACACGGTAAAAGTTAAATTATTTAACTTAGAGTTAAATCTAATTGATAAGGTTTAAAATAAGATCCAAACATGTCTAAATTTGATTGGTTGATGAGATTACAACCCTATCTCATCTAAGCTTCGAATATGAGTCATTTTTGGAGGTTTTTATGTGGGGTTAGATTTATTATAAATTAATATTTTTAAGAATTCCTAAGGTGCCCCTCTCCTCCCCTATAAAAGGACACCTCCTCCCCCTCCTCCTCACACCAATTTGAGCACTCAAGCTCGGCCAAACCCTCCCAAAATCCCTTCTCCACTTCCCTAGCAACATCCTAGAGGTTCTGGTCTTCCTCAAAGACCAATTCTAGTGCCCTAAGAAGAGGTCTCCAAAAGGCGCTTCAAAGAAGAGGTAATTACCGTTACCAATTCTTTCCTCTTTATTTCTTCTTCCACTTCTTCTTCTTAGGTTGTTTCATTATGAAGTAATAACATCAGTATCACTCCTATACTGATATTTTATTATAAGTATGAAACAACCCTATTTCACCATCTATCCATCCTACGGAAAAATGAAATCACCGCGCGTGCGTACGTACGGAATACCGTCTCCACGCCGTGGTGTAATCTATTTTCCACCACCACCTTACATGGATGGGTATAATGGTGTAAAGAATAACTATACATAGTTATTAAAACATCATATTGATTCTGATATATTGTATAATTCACTCCAATTCAATTCAATAGAAATGATATCATCGCTCGTGCGTACGTACGGACTACCGTCTCCACGACGCGATGAGATTCATTCTCCATGTTAACCATTTAAGAATGATTATAATGTATATATAAGAAATAATAATGAAATATATGACATTATAAAGCTACTGGATTTATTTATATATATACATATGTATGTCATCTACTTACTCCCATTTCAAGACAATAAGGAAAGAAAAACAGCGTTCATGCGTACGTACGGACTACCGTCTCCATGAACGGTGTTTTTCATTTTATTTATCTATCTATTATATATATATATATACTGAATATATATGATATATAAATCATATTTTATATTCTGTAAGTAAGTAAATCATGATATAAGTAATAATGATGTCAACAACAACAAGTCAAAACACCTACGATAAATGAAACGATTTTACCCAAAACGCTTCTTTAACATGGAATTTACAAAAGAACGGGTAATATAATGTCATAAGTGAACCATATATGATATCATAACAATGAATATGATTCTGTAATAAGTCAATAACATGATTTAAATCATTATACAGGAGGTTCGGACACTTACAAAGCAAGTCGGACCTAAGGTAAGGGAAATATCACAACCTCATTTTTATCCGAGATTGTTTATTCGTAAGTATTTACTGGGGTGTATTTTATCATCCACATCCATGTTTCATCAATATGTAATATTATTTCCATCCACCTACAATTTTTTAAATCCATTTTTACCCTTAGGTGTGTTTTAGTAATATGTATGAAAGGAATCTTTTTCGTACGAGGTACTTTTTGACTTTTCCGACAAAAGTACGAAGAATGTTTTTTTTAACTTATACGGCACGAACGGATTTTTACTGTTTTATAAAGCCTTATTTTCATGAAGCTTACTCTAAAAGATTTCATGACTATTTTCAATAAAATCTCTTTCTTTTAAAATTACATGATTTTTTGTGAAAAGAAATTGATTTTGAAGAAGAAAGGATATTTTCCTCAAGAATTCAATTCAAGTGTATTATCAAAATCTAAGATAATAAAGGGTTCTGTTTCTATCCATATTTTTACATTGATTTGACTATGTTGTGATGGAATTATGTTTATGAATTACTTTATCTTATATGAATTGATTTATGATGTCATGATGTTTCAAGAATCCCATTTTTGTTACATGTGTTATGCGATGATGTATGTTTTATGATTATGTGGCACACATAAGAAAGGATTAATTATAAGATGGGTGGGACCTATATCTCCCTCCAATGCATTGGGTAATGATTTTATATCTCATGAGATAGACATGGCTGGAACGGAAGGTTATTTCGGTTCAGTGATACAGGACTGAAACGAGGAGTGAACTCGGTTCAGAAAGGGACTTTGTCCACTAAGATAGTCTTGGCAATGAGTCATGACTAACAAGAAATGATTTTCCATGATTATGTGTGCATGCCACAAAGTTTCAAGTTTTATGTTATGATTATGGGGATCTCATTTTCAATTCTATGATTTATCCCATGTTATGATATTATGAGCTCTTTTGTAGGTCAAGATTTCCAAAAGCTACGTTCTTATGTATATGATGTGATTGATATTTCTTTTGTTTACCCTTACTGAGCATTTGAGCTCACCCCTTTTTGTTTTTTCTTTCCCCAGGATATAAAGAAAGGTTTTAGGTAAAAAAAAGGGGAAGATCTTTATGGGAGATATTGAAGATCTTTCACCACGTTTAGAAGATTATGTTCCGAGTTTCCAAAGACACTAAACTATTACGATCCTTGTGTGTGTGTTTTTGTTATGTACTAAGTATTCCGCAAAAGTAATGCAATGTCCATGTACGATAAGCTTCGGGTCTCTACAAAACCCCTCTTTGACACATCATGTATTGGCGCAATACCTTCAGTGACCATCAATCATAATTTATCCCAATTTAAAACTAAGTTGGTCTCTAAGAATTTCTTTAACACCAATTTAAAATTTCCTAAATAATTCTCAAACATGATACCAACAACAGAGAAAAATCCCATGAATACCTCAACGATCCCCTCTATGATGTTTTAAAATATTTTCATCATATATCTTTGGAAGGTAGTGGGCACACCACACAACCCAAAGGTAATTCTCCGATAGGAAAATTTCCTAATGGGGCATATGAATGTAGTTTAATCTTGATTCTATAGAGCTACATGAATATGATTATAACTAGAATAGTTGTCTGTAAAAAAAATAACTCATTTACAAAAAAAACATCTCAAGCTTTTTATCTAATAAGGTCATTGGAAAATTATCCTTACTAGTGGATAAATTTATCTTTCTATAATCTATAAAGACTCTCAATTTGGTTTCTTTTCTCACTTGAATTTGATCATTTTTTTCATTAGTGAATATAATGAAACATCCTTTATTTAAGACTACTTAGACTAGAATGACCCAATACCTATCAGAAATAGGATATATAATACTAGTATATAGAATCTTAATTACTTCTTCTCTAACCAACTATTCCATATTTGGGTTCATCTACCTTCTAATTTCAACTATTGGTTTGTGGTCTGGTTCCATAGGAACCTTTTGAATGAAAAAGGAAGGTATAATCAATTTTATATTATATATGGACAATGAAATTGTAGTTTTAAATTTCTTAAGAACACCCAACAATTTTTACTCTCTATTTTACTTTAGTTGAGCAGAAATTATTACATGCAGTCTTGAATTTTCAGCTATAAATTAGTATTTTTGGTGTGTAGAATGTGTTTTTTATGTCCAAAGTGGGTTCTTCTTCACTTGAAGGAAGGATATTGGACCTAGGAGGACCAATATATTCAACATGTTTCTTATATGGAGTTTGAAAAGTGTAAATATTTTTAATTTCATACAAAGTTTTAATTTTTTTTCATTTCTTTCCAAAGTGGACAACTCACTTTAATATGTATCCATATCTGAATTCAGAATATTTATCAAAGAAAAATCATCAAATTATTTTAACTATTCTCCCTCAATGAAATAATATTTTTTCTAAATTTTTTATTAGTATAATCACCCTCAAGTTATCTCAAGAATTATTTATGTTTAGAAATAAAAGATTAATTCCTGTAATTGTAGATATATGACTACTATCGAATTCTAAAAAATTATCCAGATTCTCACATTGAACAGAAACAACGGTGTGTGTAACTACATTTTCAACTTCCGAATTAATCTCTTTAGACATTTTTTTAGATTCTTCTAAATTTTTAGTTTTGTTTTAATCTTCTAAGGAATCCATCATAGAATTGTTTTCAGTAAATAATAGTTCCTTAAAAATTATAAACATAGTAAAATTCTATTATTTATCACCAAACATAATGATTAATTAACCCTTAGAAAAATATATAACAACTCTTCTAGTGTATAATAATGGACTACCAAGAATTATGGGCATCCTCTAGTCACACTCTATGCCCAACACTAGAAATTCAGCTAGACAAACAGCTTTCTAACTCAAACCAGTAGATCATTCACCCTTCCCACAAGATATGTGAATGAACAGTCAACCAACTATAGGATGATAGTGGTGGGTTGAAGGTCACCAAATCACAACTCTGTAAAGAGTGATAATGGGGTTAGGTTAATACTGACACCTAAATCACACTGAAAGTTTAATTTAATATTATTCCCTAAGGTGCACGGAATGACAAAGCTATAAGGGTCCTTAATCATGGGAGTGATTTTCTTTTGAAGAACAACACTACACTCTTCAGTGAGGCAGTATGTATAAAATCCTTCCAGAATTTTTTTTATTTGAAATGAATTTTTTAAAGATATTTAATATAGGAAGAAATTTTGAAATAAGACTTTGAGGAAAGGGATATTCACTCGGAGCTTGGTTAAAAGCCTAAAGAACCGAAGATGTTCATCCTCATTATTACTCTTCGGATATAATTTTTCTGAGAAAGGGATAGGTGGGGTATGGTTCCTAAGAAAATAAGGAATGTCCCCTATTTCATCAATAATTTTATCCTTCACTTTGTTATTTTTTAGGTTCAAAAAAATTACATTGAAATTTAGATGAATCTTTGAGTTGTTATTCATTTTCAATATTTTTCCTATAATTTCCAGATTGTGTATTCTGTATATTTCTACTTCCATAATCACTCTTTTTTTAGTCTGGGAACTTTTAATGTATTTTATAGCTTTCATTTGAATATGTAAAAAACTTCTTCTGACTACTGCAATGAAATTATCCCCATGGTTTATTTTAGTTGTGTTAGAAAGATTACCCGTATACCTATATGTCATGTCTCTAACTAATTACCCCATCTATAATTCCAGATTGTGAATACTAGCTTCAGCTTCAGCCTCATCAGTTTCATGTTGTGATTTTTTGGAGTCAAAATTATCCAATTGGGAGTAAAATATTTTTAACATTAGGTAAACTCTATTAATAATTTTCCACTCAAAATTCCCTTAGGAATTGGATGTATCACCCCTATATTGATTATGATACTGTTTTCAAGGTTATTTTTGCTAACTAGGGGAATCTAGTTGTCAACAAACTCCTTGTTCTTTCAATCAGAAATTAGTATTATTCTTATATCCTTGGTTTTAATTGTGTGAGGATAGATAATCTTTTTTAGGAATATTGGGACCGTAATTTTCAAAATTGGAATTTTCTTGTCGAGTTGGAATATCAAAATTTGGAAAAAAAAATCAGCATGCCCAAACAACCCACACCGAGCACACTACACTGAAAGTGGTTGCTTCAGATTTTGAAAACCCAGTTGATTGTCACATTTTTTGACATTTTTTTTCATTAGAGATTTAAGTTGATCTTTAATTTCAGCTAGCTGAGCGTTGGAATCTACCTCTAAACTAGCGTTATTTCCACTTATGTTCACTCTCTTTCTGCTACAGTTTATTTTGAGAATTTAAATTAAGGTTATTAAAAATCTCTCTCAACACTTCATCACTCTTATCATTGTAATTCCCCCCAGTAGATTGTTCAACTAAATTTTGACCAGAGGAGGACAATCATTCATAGAAGGTTCCTATATGATGATTTGAAGGATGATGGTGATGGGGAGACTACCTAAGAAGGTCTCTAAATTGATCCCAATACTCAGGAACGGATTCCCCATCATCTTGGAAAAAACTTGTTATTTTGTTTCTTAATTCACCTTTAAGTATTTGGAGATATAATTTCAGCACAAATGAATAATAAACTTGATCCTAGTTTTCCATGATATTCTCATCGAGAATCAAATACTAGTTTTTTTCATTCACTTTAAGGAAAATTAGAAAAATACCATCTTTAATTTTTTATCATTAGGTATTAATAGTGGTACCTATTTCACCATGTTGTAAAAATATCTAATAAAGTCCTTGATTCTTTATTAGAGATCCCATGAAATAATGGAAACAATAAAATATGATATTTTTTTAATTCATAATTTCTAGCTCTAGATGACGGTCTAATAGATGATGGGTTACTTGACACTTGGCATTGTTGAAACTCCCTCATCCTAAGCCTATCATTTTATTCTAAATTGAGTTCTGGTTGAAAATTTTGTTCATTGTTAATAGGAACTCTTTCCCTTATCTTTTCTATTTCAGATTTATTTTTATTTTTAAGATCACTAAGGTGTTTATCTATCATAAGAAAAAGGGATCTACCCTATCTATTGAAGTCCATATACTCATACAGTAGGAATTAATAAACAATATTCAGTAGAAAAAAATTAACAACAAGAAGAACACGAATATTGAGAAATAATTTTTTTAACAACACTATTCATATTTTTTTGGAAAATTATTTAAAATGATTTTTTTGATTTTTTTTTGTTTCTTTGAAAAATTGGTTTCACGAAGCCTTCCTTGTAAATGGTGATAAAAACTTGATACTTTCATCATTAAAATGTGTATTTTTAATTATTAATAAATCCAATTCAATATTTTTTAGTATTTTTTATGGTTAAACACATGTTATGGCTTTTAATATGACAGTGTAACAAATTTTTTGAAAATAAGACCACTATAAACAACAGTACTGATCATTTTTAATATTTATATTTTTATAATTAATGTGTATCTAATAAATATGAAATAATGATTTATTTTATAGAACTGGTTCATGTAAAAAACTGATTTTAAAAAAAAAGTAGAAAAAAATGATGATCAATTGTAGAATCAAGGATAGAAAAATATTATCTAGATAGATACATAGGGAAAATTAACACTATTGGTTTAAAATGGGTTTCTTCATTCATGGAAAATTAATTTAATTTGAATTATTTAAAAGGGGTTTGTTTAATCTCCCTTTATAAGAGATTAAACATGTATATTGATGAATCTTAGAGAACAACACTTCACAAAACATAAAATAGAAATGTATTTTTAATAAAAAAACATCAGAAACAATCTTTCTAATTGTTTATAATGTTTTTAAATGATGTTTGAGACATAAGTTTTTTAAAGAATTCAAAATCAATTCACCGATTTATTCCGATTTTTGTAATATTACACAAAAGAAGAAAAAATTAAACCTGAAAAATTAAATCCAATGAGTAAATAATTACTGAAGAATAATTTCAATCCAAAAATAAAACATACAATTATAATCACAAATGAAAATAACAAAAAAGGGATAAGATTTCATCCTCAAGAATGGGGGTCATGATGAAGAGTGCTTCTATGCTCCTCCCATTCTTCCATGAATGTCCTCTCCTATCTCAGTATCAAATATTCAGAATGCAAAAAGATCACCAAGGTCCCTACAATATCTTCTACCACCTGAACATATCCAATATCATCTTCTTATTTGTCATTAATTTATTACACCAAATAAGGTAGGTATTCTCTAAGTCACTGAACACATGGCCTAGTATTCTGTAATCCTTGTGAATTTATCAAATATCATCCAACTTATTACAAATAGAAGTTGGTAGCCTGGACATAAATACAAATTATATCTTATATAAAAAATAATAAAATAAATAATACATTTTTATAATTAGTATTATTATATAAATTTTAAAATTATATATAATAATATTATTATAAGAATTAATAAATATATTTATATATATACTTATTAAAATTATTATTATAATTAATATAATTTTATACTTATAAAAATATAAGTATCTTCATCATAATCATCATTTATTTTATTATATTTTATTAACTTCATGTTTGACCCAGCCGCCAGGGGTTGTCTTCCACAAAAGGGAGAGGGATCAGCTTCCAGTAGAAGCTACATTAGTAGTAGTGGTCTGGATTTAGTTGAGTAAGCAGTGACATCATCCCCCCAGGCTTGGTCACGAATGGTAGGTCATTCAGTGTTGAGCTTCATCAATAGTGAAGGAAAGACCAGTGTAGGTTCAACATGGGTTCATCTAACATTGGTGATTCTTGGATGAAGTAATTTCAACTTTTTATTCAGATTGATGTAGGAAACACAAACTTTGACTATGGACGCAGACCTCTGCTTTATCATCCAATGGCTGCTACAGAAACATCACCTTTAGAGGTTGTAGATATACGACATTGGGTTTGGTGGTTGGAGGCTCATAGTTCAGTTTTCCTCCTTCTATTGTGGATTCATGGGAGTCTTCTACTCTGCGACTCATATTTCAAGGATAGTGATAGCGTGGAAGTTTCAATGGGGGTTTTGATCATCTTCCTTCTTTCAAAAAATCTGAACTTGGGCATGTGGAGTTTCTTATGTGGATTTTTATTTTTAGGTGGAGTTCAATGCTGGTGGTAGATGTAGTATTTTTCCCAGTAGATCTATTAGAGGTTAAATTGGTGGTAGTAATGATGGAAGAATATAAGGGTGGAAGTAGCAAACTCATGTGATTTGGATGAGGGATACTACCAGTGGCTCAGTTGTGGAGATAGAAGATGGATACTACAGTTATATGATGGTAGATGAGGGTTGATACCGATGGATGTGCATGGCTTTAGAAATGTATGGGTGATGGTGGTAGTAGTAGAGGGTAGTCCATAGGTGGATTGCCCGATGTTGGAAGAAATTACTGGTGGATCGGTTTTCTAGTTATGGCAGATGGTGAGGCCTAGCGATGGAATATTGGTGGTGGGCTCATGGGTGTTGATGCAATAGTTGTAGTGGGCTGCTACCGGTGGATATTTGATGGTAGTAGAAGATGATGATGCTATTGGTGGAGGTTTTATTCTTGTGGTGAAAGGAAAATAATTGACAGTAGTGGGTCCCCTACTTCAACAGTGGCACACTAGATGCTAGAAGTGGATCCCTTTCTCTGGTGGTAAATGCTCTAACCTAATGGGGGATTACCCAGTGATGGATGCTCTGTCCACAGGTAGTACTTCACTTAAATAGAAACAACTAATATGAACAATTAACATTATTAAAAATAAATAAAACGCTAAAATATTAAAAATTAAAGATTAAAAACATCATCAATTAATAATTAAAATGACACTCAAATTACAATTTGAATTAATAAAATGTTTTAAAACTACTGAATAATTAATTAAATTGAAAATTAGATTAATAAAAATTTAAAAACATTACTTTTATTAAAATACTAAAATTAAAATGAATATTAATTAATTATTTTGATACTCAAAGTATAAATTGAATAAAAAAAATTAAATTTAGAAAGTAAAAATTATAATTAAAACCATAATAATTATTAAAATTGTAAATTAGAGTTCAAATATATTAAAATTTAGAAAAAATTAAATAAATATAATTGAATTTTAAATGAAATGATACATATTTAAGATTTAAAATGATGAATTAATAAATTCAACTACTAAATTTCTAAATTTTAATTAATTAACAAATATGGATAAATAAATTAATTAAATTATACAAAACTTAAATAAATGATGTGGTAAATCAACTATTTTAAAAGCCACATCAATTATTCATATACACGCCTACAAAAAATATGAATAGTATTCTATAATAATTAACATAGTAGATCAACTATTTGATAAAAAATCATGAAAAACACATAATGTATACATTTACAACTAAGACTCCTAGCCATTCTTGTGTGAGGATTTCATTTACCTTATCAATACAAGTATAATATGTAATAGAATCTATGTACATCTTTTATTCACAATTAATTACGGTCATAGCACCATTTTCTAATGCTGTATCCATATAAACCTTTAATGTTAGTAAAATTAAAATTTCAATTGGTGGAAAAAGGTACTTTGTGAATATTATTTCAATTGGTTGGTTGATACATTAGATCATTTTGATCTGAACTACCATTTCAAACCCTCCCAATTTTCTGTATCTAATAAAATTCATTGATGTAGACCTTCTTCATTAATGTTTATTGGGTTTTGATAAAAAAATAAATTCAAAATTAATACCTCCTTGTTGACATGTTTTTTACAAGATCTAATAGTCATGCTACAAATTTTTCAATAGCTTGTTTGACCATATGAATGTCTATATTATCAAGTAGAATAGGTACCTCGATGCTTGTATCATGAGCTACATTAATCCCTACTCGCACATGACCTATTGTATGTTTTCTATTTTTTAGAATATCTCTTTATATATTTAACATGGTAGCCCTCGAAACAAGGCGATGGGTGGGTGTTGATATATTTAAATCACAAACATTTTCACCTTGTAGAATATCAGTACATGAATGATATCAGTGTTTTCCTGATTCATATTTCACAGAAAAAATTAGGAGAATATTGATTACCTCTTCTAAGTAATTTCTTTGTGGTGAATGTCTTACCTCAAATCTGGTAGGGGGGTCTTGACTTAGTAGTTTTCTTATGTTTTACCTTCTCTTTGATTCCTTCGAATAACATTATCTAAAAAAATCTAAATACCAATTATGTTTTTATTCGAGAGTACCTAATTGTGACTGTAACTCTTCCATTTTCTTATCTTTATCACCTTGTTCATTTTTTCTCAAAATATGTTTAGGGTGACACCCCAAAACCCACACCTCTAAAATGACCACACTATTCGGGCCACTTCGAGGCCACTGATAGTTGTTGTGCATTGATTATACCAAATGATGATACTTGTGTCTAATTTGAATAAAAAATTTCAGAAAATAAAAAATCGTTATTATGTAACATTAATTTAAATAAAAAAATTATTTTGTGATACCTACAAACAATTCCCACACTTTTTTGTGTTTTTTATTTATTATCATTCCTTCTTATTTACACGTGACTCCTTTCATAACACATGATATTGGAAGGAAGTATATTTGGATTTTGATTCATCAATATAATTATAAACAGAGGAACATAATTATGTTGTTGTTTCATGTCACAAAAAATTATTATGATAAATTTTTAATATGTACCATTTTTTTCAAGTTAAGATTACCCCAATTATTTCTTTACGGTAAGGGTATGTTAGTTTTTATACCGATTTATTATTTTCAGCACTCAGTTTCTATTTTATAAATTAAAAATTATTATTTTAAGTGATTAATACACAAATTTTCAAGTAATGTGTTACCAGTCACAATGTTCTTGAAAAGATGTCCCCTTATAATGACCAATCAACACATCCCACAGTTGTTAGTTTATCAAGTGTGCATACATTTTTGGTGGATGCATATTTATTTTACCTTCAACATCTTTGATATAAAACATCATATGAATTATTCGAAAGCCTCTGTGATCCTTTACAATGAATATTTATAAAAACTTCATTAAGGATTCATC
The DNA here is from genome assembly GCA_963277665.1 of Viscum album. Classification (NCBI taxonomy): domain Eukaryota; kingdom Viridiplantae; phylum Streptophyta; class Magnoliopsida; order Santalales; family Viscaceae; genus Viscum; species Viscum album. The sequence goes on along the minus strand of OY728133.1, from coordinate 1,942,360,337 downwards.
ATCTATAAATGCACTATATAAGGAATAATGAAGAGTAAGTCAATGTTTTATTATTTTTCATTTTAGTAAAACAAATCATATCATAATGTGACCCTAACCTCTTCCCAAATCCATGTCTTAAGCACAAGTACAACATTGTGACATGAATCTACATCAATCAGAATTTTTATATGATTGGTGAGCCCAATGTAACTATAGAATAAGTCATTGTTGGGGGCTAATAGGACGACTATGTACATTCTATCCAACCTCAAATTTGATGCCTTTGTTTATCACCTTAATAATTTTTTCTGACATCACCATGCTACGATGCTCCTGCCTTTTTTGGGACATCAATTATTCACTGTATACTATTTACTTTACTTGAGCACCATCAATATGTGGTTCCAATATATTAGTAGCATCAACATACGCAGAAAGTTGTTGTTCCTCTACATTGGGAGCACCAGCGTATTGAGAAACCTATTGTTCCTGAAGATTGGGAGCATTAACATTCACATAAGTCATTACCTTAAAAACTGGTTTAATATTTAATTTATATTATGAAAATGTAGTAGTTAATAGATAATAATATGGGGTAACACAATGTATATTACAAAAAAACCTGACTGTCAAACTCTATTTTTTAAAGGTTTAAGGGATTTGACCCCTCTATTGAGTATCCAAATCACTTCATTGTGGTATTCTATGACATAAAATACCTCATCTATATTGGGGCCACTATGAAATTATTGAGACATCCCAATGAAAGGTACATCCTTAGTTAAGTTCACATCTGACCCTTTAGTGGTTTTGGTCGATAATAGAAGAATTAACCACTCTCAATTTGAGGGATCTAGAACATAAAATAATTGTACTTCCTGTGATTCTATTATAAATAGTTCATATTTATACCATTCCTTACTAAAATATATTTTCATGAATTCCAATTCATATATTTTTACAAAACTGTTATTTTCAACCCACTTGTATTGACAAATCATCACTTGGAATACTGTATAATCCAACTCCCATATTTGTTTGATGATGAAAAAGTATGACAAATTCACATAAATTGTATTTCTATCCTTTGTACCAGATACATTCATTGCTTTAGCCACAATAGTAACTAAAATATTTTTCATGGTACAACATTCATCATGTTCATTTGTGTAGAATGTATAACCATTAATTAGATAACCATTATAAGATAATATATTCACACTTGGTCCTCTAGCTATCCATCGAAGCCCTTTTGAAATTGAATCAAGATTTTAAATTGAATCCTTAAAAATATAGTCACAAAACCATCCTATAAATTTTTGATTATTTGTATTTGATATCAATGTTTCTACCCTTGAGGGATTCATATTCCTAAGAATTACTTTGTGGGTTCCAAAATATTTGGAAAACTCTAAACTATTATAAAATACATAAAGGCGGGCCTTCTCTTGATCTGTAATAGTGATTATGACAACATATATTCCTAAAATTACATCACCCATAAGTCTCTAGGTGTTATGAGATTTTGGTAGACCAATTCCCTCCACACTGGATAGGTAGTCGGTATAAAATTCAATGACCTCCTAAAAAACATATCGCTCTATAATACTACATTCTAAGCAAAATTGTTTTTACATATCCTTTAAAAATATTCATATACAATTCAATGGGTTATATCCACATATATTTTACATTAACACATAGTAAAATATCACTTACCAAGTGAACCATTAATTGAACCGTCATATAAAATAATGTTAACAGGAAGAACATTTCCAATTCATATAATATGACAAAAAAATTCATTTACAATAGTTAGAAATTTCACCAGGTCTATAACATTTCTGCATATAGATTTGAAAAAGAAACCTAGATTAGTTAATGTATGGAATAAATACTTAATAAAAATGAAATATAAATCTACAAGCATTAAATCTTGCATCAAAACATGACAATCATGCGATTTTAGACCCTTTTACTATAAATTAGTCATTGAAAAGATATTTAGGATATTGGAAGAATACCCTATAGAAAATTTACATCATTCAAGAAGTTAAAATGCTAATATATCTCTTAGCTAGGATGAGTATATGAATGTGGAGGTAGAAAATTTCATTTTTACCCTTAATTGGAGACAAATCTCTATGTATTACCATGTAAATCATGTCCAATGTAGCCTTAATTCCATCCTTCATTTTCACACATGAAATTAGTAATGTGATAATGACACTATCAAATAATTTTTTTGTAAGATTCATGAAATGAAGAAAATGTCTAACTTATAAACAATTATAGCATGGTAATTAAAAAAACTGATCTCTTTTTTTTTCAATACTTTTTTGTATGGTTTCTAAAAAAAATCATTACCAAAAATAGTGTCCATATCATTTACTTTCTCAAATATTTGATCACCTAATAGTATAGATGGTTTTGTACATTCTTTTGAACTCCCATCAAATGATTTCATCCAATATCAGTACTTATATCATCAGGTAGAAATCTACGATGTCCTAGAAATATAGTTTTCAATGAATGTTTCAACCTAATTGATTGTGTACCTTCTCTAAAAATGGTTCAACCTTTAGTTACTTTAATGATATATCACAAAAAACTTCAATAAAAAGGAAATACATTTATTTCCCCCTAAAACATGCATCTCAATGAGAAATCTGTATTTCTATACGCATCATACAACTTGATACCTGTATCCCATAATAATTTCAAATCTTCAATCAATGGAGCCAAATAAATATCAATATCATTACCCAGCTGTTTTAGTCCTGATATAAGTAGAGATAACAAAATGTATTTTTATTTCATGCCAAACCATAGTTGAAATTTACAATTTACCAACATAAATAGACATTCATTATGTGGGCTACTTTAAAAACCAAAAGGATTTACTCTATCTATAGATAGTTCATGACAAAGATTTCTCATCTTGTTTTCAAATTTAAGACAATCACGATCAATTCTCTTCCACTGAGGAGATTCTTATGAGTGATGATTTTCCCCATATTTGTATCTTGTATTTGTGTAACACATCAATTTTGTTGTAGTATCCTCACTTTTGTATAGGTGCCTAAATTTTGGAATGATTGGAACATACCATATAAATTTCATAGGACCTGATTCATCTTTCTTGTATCTAGAAGCACCACACTTTAGGAAATTTTTATGTGATTTTTAGTCCTTGTGAAATATTATATAGTCATTTGGACAGTCATGTATTCTTCTAGAGATCATTCATATTGAACGTAACATTATTTTAGCATCATATATTCTTTAAGGAAGCTTATTATCTTTTGAGATCATATCATTCAACATAGAAAGTAGTTCAGTAAAATCAACATCGCACCATATATTGTTAGCTTTTTAAATTATACAGCTTCAGCAAGGAAATAAATGATATATATTTAGAACAAACATCATAAAATAAAATCTTTACACAACCCTTTAACTTCTCAAACAATTATATACAATCAAAAATTTCAACTTTAACTTTAATTCTCATTTATTCAATATGATCTTCATCATTTTCACACCTATAATCACACCATTGATATGGCCATCATCATTGTCCACACTTTTAATCATATCCGAGGATCCATAAAACGTATTATTTTCCCAATAAATATCTATATTTAGTTTTCCCTGTGTTTAGTCCAGCATTTAGAACTTTGATGTATTCTGTGAAATATCAAGTGTTCTTCTAACTCTTATAAACTAATTGGTCATGAATAACAACAATGTAAATATGAACTGATATTTTTCAAATATTATAAAATCTTTCACCCCATACTCATACTATTTTTTCATTTGATTAGAATATATCTATTTTCAATTAATTTTCATCCTATTTGATTTAGTAATATTAATATTTTACAAAATAAATAAAGCATAAAAAAATTTCATATAAAAATTTCATCATATGATTAAAATATTACTCTATGGTAATATTATTAATGGTTATTATTTTAAAACATAAATTATTTTAATAATGGTTATGATTTTAATAATGTGGGTTTTTCACTCCCAAATACCATGTGGGGTTGGACAGACATTTTTTGGTGGTGGTGGAACATCGACATTAGTACAAAAAACATTTTTCACGTCTGTTATTTATAACCGACCTGAAAAGCCTTATAATTGATTTATAACGTCGGTTATAATATAACTGACATTAAAAATGAATTTTGTTGATTTATAACGTCGATTATTTTATAACCACCGTGATAAATCAAATATATCACTTTCTCACGTCGGTTATAAAATTACCGATGTGATAATTCCATTATCGTGCTTTATCACATCAGATATAAAATAACAGACGTGATAAAGCCAATTTTTGATCCTGGTTATATAATAATCGACATAACAAATGAGTTTATCACGTCGGTGTTTTTTAAATCGATGTGAATGTTAAAATTTCGAATCGCGCCAATAATGAGATCAATTTTTTTACAACGCGGTATTGAAATTTTCAATTTCTGCCTAATATTTCATATGCAATGAAATTATTTTCATGTGATTTTTGCTGATTTTTCACGTCAGTTATTATATAACAGTCCTGAAAAATAAATTCTTATGACTTTTTCACATCGGTTATATAAGAACCAATGTAAAAAATACATTTTTATGACTTTATCATGTCGGTTATTACATAAATGATGTGAAAAATCGATAACAAAAAATGCAGTTAATTTTCTAATCTTCTAGTTCACTGGTCTTGGAGCTCAAATGGAGTTACGGATCATGAGTTATATCCATCAAAATTTGATCACCTCTAAACAAAGTCTTAAAAAATGTCAACTTCTGATGGCAATAACTTTTGATCTGTAACTCCGTTTGATCTCCACGACCACTCAATACAAAGCGTGGAAAAAGGTAATGTATGTGAAATTACGTTACGTAGTGTAAAAGAAGATACTCCTTCTACTAATTCTATGCAACAGGTATGTCCCCCTCTTGGAAACACTCTTTCTCCACCCATAAAATATTCCAATGAAGAAAAACAAAATAAAAAGGGCAATCAAATTATCTTTGATGATTCAAATGAACAATCAATTCCTCTTTCTTTCCCCCAATGACTCTCTAAATCTAAGAAAAATTTTGATAATGAGATTGATAATGAAATAATGGCTACATTTAAAAAAGTTAAAGTTAGTATTCCTTTATTGGATACAGTTAAGAAAATTCCCCAATATGCTAAATTTCTTAAACAACCTTTCACCCATTGATGAAGGCTGAAAGGGAATAAGATAGTCAACTTGGGAAAGAATGTCTCAGCCTTGATTCAACCAACAATGCCAACCAAATTCAAGGATCTGGGAACATTAAAGATACTGTGTACCATAGGGAAGACCTTCTTTTCTAATGCTATGATAGATTTTGGTGCTTCCATTAATGTTATGCCTAAATCCATGTATACTTCTCTACAAGTTGGAGAGATTCAACCAACAGGAATTGTCATGTAACTTTCCAACCGGAGTTCAACGCATCCTACATGAGTGATTGAGGATGTCCTTGTAAGAGTGAATAATCTTATCTTCCCTGATGATTTCTACAATATTGAGATGGAAGATACCTGAACCTAAGGACATGCCCCTCTCATACTTGGGAGGCCATTCCCCAAAATAGAAAATACAATCATCAATGTTCACAATGGTAAGCTGTCTATGGATTTCGATGGAGAAAAGGTATGTTTTAAAATCCTTTAGGCTATGAAACACCCCATTGAAGAGCACCCCACTATTCCTGTCTATTCGATGGAAGTTCTCTCAAGTGACACACACACACACACAATTCTCTCATTGACCCATACTATGATTCATTTTTATATTATTCACCTTTGGAAGATTTGAGTTTTGATTCATGTTTTGAGTGTTGTGTGGGTTCTAAAAAGTGTAAATTTTGTGATTTAGTTGATGAGTGTGTTCCTTTTGAGGTACCCATGACCTTAGATGATTATTCAAATCTCATTTCAATATATTATCTATCTTTAGAGAATAAACATGAGCAGATAGACAATTCAATGGACCTCACTCCCCTTAAATCCCCTCCCTCAGACCAAAAACCCCCAGTGTTAGAATTAAAACCACATCAATCTAATTTAAAATATTCATATCTTGGGGGTATTAACTAGTTTCCTATTATTATTACCAAAAACCTCTCTCAACAGTAGGAATAATAAATGCTCAACCTTTTGGGAGAGTGTAAAAAGGAAATAGGTTGGTCATTGGCTGATATTCCCAGGATTAGACCCTCTATTTTATGAACCATATACTTTTGGATGGTGAGGCTAAGACCGTAAGACAATCTCAACTCTGGTTAAATCCCACACTCCTTGAAGTGGTAAAACTGGAAGCCAGTAATTTACTTGCTATGGGTATCATTTATACTATATCAGATAGAAAATGGGTTAGCCTAGTTCAAATTGTGCCTAAAAAAATAGGAATAATAGTTGTGTCAAATGAAAGGAAAGAATTGGTTCCAACATGTGTGAAAAAGATTTGGAGATTCTATATTGACTACCATATACTAAATCAAGCCACGCGGAAAGACAACCTTTCTCTACCTTTCATTGACCAAATGTTAGAATGATTGGCTGGTAAGTCCCATTATTATTTCCTTGATGGCTATTCTGGTTATTTCCAAATACCTATAGCCCCTGAGGATTATGAAAATACAACATTTACCTATCCATTTAGAAAATTTTGATAAAAAGGGATGCCTTTCGGTCTTTTTAATGCTCCTAGAACTTTTTAGCAATGTATGTCGAGTATTTTTTTTGAGTACCTTGAGAGTTGTATATATGTTTTTATGGATGATTTCACAGTTTATAGAACTTCCCTTGATGACTTCTTGGCTCACCTAGGTTCTATCCTCTATAATTGAATATAAAAAGATCTTGTATTAAATTTAGAGAAATGGCATTTCATGGTTGAACAAGGGATAGTTCTTAGGAATGTTATTTCAAAATAGGTAATTCAAGTGGATAAATCAAAAATTGAATTAATTTCAACCCTTAAATATCCAAAATTTGTTAGTGAGGTTCAATATTTCTTGGGTCATGTTGGTTTTTACCACTGATTCATTAAAGACTTCAGTAAGATCTCACTTCCCTTATCCCAGTTATTACAAAAATATTCTGAGTTTGTGTTTGATAAAAATTGTGAGCATTCATTCAATTTTCTAAAAAGGATTTTCACATCACCTCTGGTAATCCAACCTCCAAGGCGGGATCTCCCCTTTGAGCATATGTGTGATGCCTCTATCTTTGCAGTTGGGAAAGTTTTATCAAAAAGGGTTTATAAAGCTTCTCATGTCATTGTGTATGCCTCTCTTACCCTTGACCTTGCCTAGGAAAACTACACAGGCATTGAAAAATAACTTTTTTCTATTGTGTTTGCCTTGGAAAAATTTAGTTCTTATCTTATCGGGTCAAAAACAATTGTCTTCTCAGATCATGTTGCCCTTTGTTTCCTCATCAAAAAACCTGAAGTCAAGCCCCAACCCATTCGATGGATGCTCCTCCTCCAAGAGTCTGGCCTTGAGATTCGTGGTAAGAGAGGAGTGGAAAATGTGGTAGCTAACCACATTAGTAGGATTTCCCCACCATTAGAGGATCATGTTGACTCACCCATCCCCATTGGAGAATTCATCCCTCATGAGAACCTTTGTGATGTTGTGGACCTTACCCCCTGGTATGCAGACATTTGGAATTTTCTAGCAACATCTATGGTCCTCAATGATTTCAGCACTTCCCAATCCCAGATACATAAACATGATTCTCAGTGGTACATTTGGGATGAACCATATTTGTGGAGAATTTGTGGTGACCATGTAGTTCTTAGGTGTGTCCCTAACTATGAGTTCACCTCTGTTTTGACCTTCGAACACACTTTTGCCTGTGGGGGCCACTTTGGCTCTCAACGTACAGTTCGAAAGGTCCTTGACTCAGGACTTTATTGGAAAAAATTGTAAAGTGATTCCCAAAGATTTTGTAAGTCATGTAGTCATTCTCAATTCACAGGGAATATATCTAAGAGAAATAACATGCCCCAATAGCCCATGTTATTTTGTGAGATCTTTGATACATGGGGAATTCAATTTCTAGGCCCTTTTCAAAATTAATTTGGCTTTGTGTACAACTTATTGGTTGTTGAATATTTATCTGAATGTGTGGAAGAAAAGGCCGCCAAGACCTATGACTCTCGAGTGGTTGTTGATTTTGCGAGGTCCCAGATTTATAGTCATTTCGGTTTGCCGAGATTCATTATTAGGGATCCAGGTTCCCATTTTTTCAATCATAACATTAAAAAATTGCTTCATAAGTATGGGGATGATCATAAAGTATCCACTTCATATCATCCCCAAACTAACGGACAAACATAAATCTCAAATCAGGAAGTTAATAGAATCTTGTAAAAAATAGTACAACCCAATAGGAAAGATTGGAGTTTGCGCTTGGATGATGCACTTTGAGCATACCGTATATCTTTTGAAACCCTGATCGGAATGTCACTATATAGAATTGTGTTTGGAAAAGCTTTCCACCTCCTAGAGGAGGTAGAACACCTGCATATTTTGCTGTTAAATAATTTAATATGAATCTTTCAAATGCAGGTGAGAATATGAAGCTGTAGATTCAAGAGTTGGATGAAATTAGACGTGATGCATATGAGAACTCCAAAATCAATAAATATAAGACAAAGGCTATCCATGATAGAATGATTCATCAGTAGAAGTCCATATTGGTGATATGGTCATCATGTACAATTCTAGGCTAAAGCTCCACCCAGGTAAGCTTTGTTCTTGATGGATCGGTCCTTATACCATTACTGATGTTTACCCTTTTTGTGTTATACGGGTTTTACATGATAAGAGTTAACAAAGGATTACTGTCAATGGACAGAGGCTAAAACACTTCTATGAGGATTTTCCAAAGAATCTCGTGGAGGAAATCCAACTAATAGATGCCACATATGACAACACTTAGCAGGATATACCTTCTCCCTACCTTTATTTACATGTATATTTATATAAAATACGTTCATTAAGGATAATGTAAATTTTAGGTGTGGGGGAGGGTGACATTTCATAGATAGGATTAAACAAAAAAAAGAAATAAAATAATGTGTTTTAATTTTTGATTTCCACCCTAATTTTTTGTTTTTTGATAAAAATTGGTCCTAAAAAGAATATCCAAATTCATTTTTCAAGCATGAATCAATTATGTGGAAAATTACATGGTTTTTGGAATAAAAAATCAAATGAATGTTGATATGTAATATTTTTCAAGAATTTGTATTTTCAAATCATTCATAGGTGTTTAATGGATTTTTGAATCTCATGCCTCATTAGCACTAACCAATATTTTAATCAATTAACCAAGGTACATTCTAATACCTTTATTGCATATTATTTCTTCTAATCACTTTCTTGAGAGTCTTGGGTCATCTATAGAAACTAGAACTTTCCTTGATTCTGTTTGAATCCATAAGATTCCAGTATGCTACATTCATGATAGAGGCATTTATTTATTAAAAAACACTTTGTACAATTATACTATATTTTCATCCACCTTTACATTTTGTCCTTACTATGACTTAGATACCATGAAATGCCTATTAGGTTGCCAAATTACAAGCTAATTTATACCTACCTACCCATATATTGTGTATATTCTTGTTTTATTTTCAGAAAGTGTGGGAGAGAGGGTGTTTACATGGGAATTCTGGGAAGAGAATCATTTTTATGGGTTGATATAAATGGTGCCTACATTTTTCTTTGGGAAATGGGTTCACAAGCCATATTACATCATTTTTGTACACATGTTTCACTATTTATCTCCCAAAAAATCTAAAAAATATATTTATGTTCATTTGAAAAAATAGAACAAAAGAATAAAATGGAGAAAAGAGGATTTTTACTCGTTATTATTCACTACTTGGTTGTGACCCACACAAATGGACAATTGGGATAGTGAGTGGGAAGAAATATACTTTGTGAGGTGTTGAGTGTGTACATTCATTTTAAATACTTGATAAATTTTGACATGTTTTGTACATAAGATATCAAACACTCCTCTTCTAGCTCATATTTTTAAACTTTAAATCCTACCAACCCTTGAACCTTAGAATAACCTGTTGGAAGTCCTCTTGAGTAGCACACTAGTTTCTGTCGGTAGAGAAGTGGGAATCATGGAAAGAATATGGTAAGATCACATGAAATTTTGGAAATAGCATAAATATACTTTCATATGTTCCTTCAGTGAAGAAGTAAATTTTTTTAGGTGAGGTAGGCTATGACTTGTTTCCTGGGTGAACAAATTTGAATGTGAGAAAAGAAAAATTATAGGAAAAATGATTCCATAAATGAGACATGATGAATTTCATTTCAAAAGTATATTGGATGTTTTCACACATTCTATTTAATAATGGGACATTATTATATTATTTTACTTTTACCAGGAGTGCAAATGTTTAGGTGTGTGGGTGTGATCGTACCACAATTCACTGTTTTATTTCACCCTTATATCAATGTATTAAACTGATTTTCTATTGAAATTTAAAAATTTAATAATAAGTTTTACTTCATGTTTGGTTCTATAATTTAATTATTATAAATTTTTAATAGGTATATTTTACTAGTTTTGATTTTTTTGTTATAGGTGGAGGTGATTTGGAGGGTCCATGATGAAGTCTAAGAAAAATGGGTCAATCTGCTCAGGATCCAAGAACACTAGTGGACTAATCCACATACCGATACTAAAACATGCGTCCAAACGTGCTGAATTTTTTTGTTACGGTCCAAAATTTAATTTTATACATTTCATATGAAGGAACCCAAGCTTCATTCGGCTTCTAAAATGACCATCCGAAATGATCTATCTAGGGAATCAAATCTGCACAAGTCAAAAGTTGTTTTCTATTTCTTATCAATATATCCAGATTTTATTGTCAAAATGGAGCCAAAAATTATGTGAATATAGTACTTATGTGGGGATACAACTTTCTAGTTTTTTCCAAAGGGATATTAAACTATATAGTGGCTGACAACTATAAGTCAAGTGGTTTTACACAATCTGTGTGCTCAAAACCACCTTCCAATTTCCCTATAAAAGAACACCTTGAGCACCTAATTTAGGAGTTCGACACAGAGGCAAGGTGATGCCATTTTGGATCCCCAAATTATTCGTCTCATCATCCATATGAGTTTTTAAGGATATTATAAGTTCTTATTCAACATCTTCCTCTTCCTCCCCTCCTATGGATTTTTAAACTCCATGTGATCACCCGGGGAGGAACATGATGTAATACCAAGCTTTGTTCATGTAATATTTGGATGGTCTTTTAAATTATAGGATTTTTTTTTATATTTAATCATAATATATTCTTATTTTGTTGCGTTATTTATTGTTATGTCATGCTCAACTCATATGATCTTGTTTGGGGGTACCCATTCATGTGATGTTTCACACACAGTTCACCACATCTTTCCCCCCTTTAAGTGTAGTGTTTTTGTGGTTGATATTTTTTAATTGAAATCACATAAACACTACCATGTCCATTTAATTTCATGTCATGATAATACATTGAAATAACATACAAACTGGGACAGCACATCGAGTTCTTTGTGTGTTGCCTCGGTGAGTTTCAGTTTTGAGGTCGAACACAAATCACCCAATCATCAGAGGTATCCGATGAATCATTGTGTATTTTTGACTGAATCATAGGAGGTACCCTAGTATAAACTCAGTAACATTCTGTTTCTAGGTGTTACAAACTAGGGATTAGTATATCACAACCCTATCTCTTGAAGTGATGAAGGATGAACGTCACAATATTTCCCCTAGTTGATCATGTTTAATTACTCTTGTTAACTTCCTCTTTGTTTTTATCGCTTTCCTCTTTCTTTTAGTGTATTAAATCATAAAACCCCAGGTTTTTGAAAACCCAATTCCCTTTTTTTTACTTTTATAATCATAACCTATTTTTAAATTAAAGATCTATGGCTCTATTAAGAGACGACCAAGGGTTGCTACTATACAACAGAAATTCTAGTCAAAATTAAACAACTAATTTGACGCGCTCAACAATGAGATTTCCTATGGAAGTTTTTATCCAAAGAGATATAACCCTTTGTGATGGATACATGGATTTGAATACCCAATCCTATATATTCCATTTTAAGTATGGGGTTTGGAATATTTTAAAAATTATTCTCTACCAAGACACACACATGATCATTTATAGTTCATGATCGTAAGTATCCTCTAATCCCACATGATTCAAGATCAATGTGAGAAACAAGAGGAAGTAAAAGATATTAAAAAACATGTAATCTCCTTAATCCACTGGTGTATGAGTCTAGGGTGATGGGAGAGATAATGAGATTTGATGTGCATATCGCCTCTCTTATTTTCATAACCCTAGGGGATGGAAGAAAGGAGGGGCATGACCTCTTGCCGGAAAGACTAGGGTCTTACTCCAGGATGTATTACCTATTTTATATTCTAAAAAAAAGAGGAGGATAAGGCACTAACCCTCTTAATAGGGAATGGTAATCACCCCCCATCTTTTGGAATGGGAAGGATCCAATTTCAGAGATGAAAAGGGGAGTACATGGAACTAGACATCTTCTTCCGAACTAGGAGGTCCCTGGAACTACCACTAGGGTTGGGGTCCTCATTACCGAGGGATACACAATTGTACAAACCTCTAGGACCCTACCCATCAGGTAGGAAAATTTCAAGACAACTATCACCAAAGGAATGTACAAATGAATGGGAGACATAATGGTGTGTATTTTTTCTATGGTAATGCAAATATGGTGGCTTTAATGGAGGTTTTGATTTACAGCCCCAAAAATGGGATTCCCAAGGATGGAGGTTCCATTATATTTGTGGCATGATGAAAGGGTCTTAAATGATGGACCACACAAGTGACGGTTGGGTGAGTATAAGGTGTCTCACACAGGCGAAGGTTGTGAGACCTAGAGAGTTATCACACTGGGTGGGCTTGGGAGAGCAGAATATGGCTCGCACAAGGTGGACCTAGGTGAGATAGAGATATCCTTGGGTGATGGAAAAACTAGGTGAAAACACTTGTTTGAGGCCTTACTCTAGGTTACTAGGGTCTCCAAAGGTGTATTTAGATTACTAACACTCATGTATTGGTCTTGAGAAGGGGACATCACCCTAGTGTACTTGAATTATGGGATGTATCTCGCGCCTGTGTTGTGCTTTTAAAACACTATGAAACTCTAATAATACTATGAACCTTAATTTATGTTTCTTTTAAGGCTTTTAAATCTACCTTAAAGGTTTTTAGGACCAAGAAGAAGGACTAGGGCGATCATAACTTCAAGGATTCTTTAGGTTTCCCAGTCATTTCAAATGTTGTGCCTCAAGTTCCTATTTATATATAGTTTCAAGACCCTAGTTGAAGGAGGTAGCTCATGAATGTGTGTCACGCTTGGTAGTGTGCAGGTGTACCCTACAAAAATCTCTTAGGTGCACCTTTATGAGATCTATGTGATCAAGATGGCACACATAATGTACCTTCATTGTGACGATGACATGCAGGCAAGAGCTGTATAGTGATGTTAACTTGGATATTGCGTGGTATGGCCTAGTTGAAGTTCTCTACCCTTGATATCTTTCAATTATCCTTTTATCCTTTAAAAACTATTTATTCCTATATGAATAAAGCAGGTTCGACAAAATTTACCCCTTAGGATAGGATCTGATCAGAAAATAGGGTATGATCCTAAGGTAGAGGAAAAAGGATGTTGATGGATACTTCATTCTCTAAACTTTACTTGTCTATGAAACTTTATAATTATGCTTGATTATCATTATGAATTGAATTCCACACAAGGGAGAATTTAATGGGGGAATCTCATAGGTGAACCATGCAGATGAACCACATATGCCACATAGGTGGACCACATGGCTATTTTGTGTAGATTCCCCACGTCGATAAATAATTTCAATGGCCTCAAAAGTTATTCTTCTTTCGTTGGAACTATTGTTGTCTTTGCACTAGTGATCTCATCGTTCTAGTATATCTGATGATGTTACGTTTAGGCATACATAGTATTCCCTTATCTATGTGATGCATGTACCTAGTCAAGTGACCGAAACGAGGAAACTTGGGAAAGTTACCTATGAGAGGCCACTTGGCTGATTGACATGTATGAGCCCCCTTGGGTGAGTAACCTGCGTGAGGCCCCTTGGGCAAGTGACCTACGTGAGGCCACTTGGATGAGTGACCTATGCGAGGCTACTCCTTTTTCAAATTTTGGAATTTATTTATTTTTTAAAAAAGAAAGACTTTATTTTTAATTAAAATCTCAATAATTCCTTACAAATTTCCAATATCCACTCATAATGTTAAAGTTTCATATGAACAAGCTACTAATCGTATCCAGGAGGTAGTTGATGTTGTTGTTCCGGGTTATTACAATGTATGGGACATTACTCTCTCAAACCTAGAAACTCACATGAAGATGTGTCCTCATGAATACCCTAAGAGTAACTATCTACCACTATATGGACATGAAAATATGAAGTATGTTTGTATCTCTACGATGAAGAATTATATCCCACTTTCATGTTTCCACGAATACAAGAACTTTACCACTACCAACATCTTGTCCCAGGAAGCATACATTAATGATGGAAAATCATCCATGGATTGTGTCATGCACTACAACAACTGTACCCCAAATATGAAGCCTCAAAATCTCAAGTTAAATCCACATTATTACTCATTTATCATTATTAGTTCAAATAAAAAAATGAAAGGATGGAAGGAAGACTCGGACCTTCATCTAGAAAGGGGTGTCTGACCCGAGTGGATATGGTCATACTGGGTTCTCTAGTCCTATGCTTATTTTGAAACTAAGATAAAGGTAGTTGGAATTTATGAGGCTGTTTGGGTATCCTACAAATATCTATATAAGAACTCATACATTATTCTGGCATCATTTGAAATTTATAGAATGTCTACAAAGAGACCATACATTATTATTGAGCTGTTAAACTGATAGATCCCAAAGACTAACTCCTTCCATATGATTCATGGGGAAGTTAGAATCAACTTATGGGATGTTAACAATATCTATCGATATCACATCCTTGGAGATATATACAATGACTTCATCCTAACAAAATATACATTGGATTATGCTAAAAGGAATCCCATTTTGGCTTGTGAGATATTAACAATAGCCCGTGACATCAAGAATGAAGGCCCATTTCTAAGGGGGATGTCCATTCTGAAGCATGTATGAACGTTTTTTAGATCAAAAGTGGGAGGTCCCACATGAACATTTCCCAAAGGATTTAACACAATAGAGAATTGGGGTATTCCTAGTAAATTTTACTCCAAATTGGAGCAAAGACAATACAACCAATAGGGATATAAAGTCAAGGAATACAAACCGAGAAAGAAATGTCTTGTAGGCTTCTTAGTAATGTGGTTAAGAATTTATATGCTACTAGTTCACAAATTTAATGGAATAATAAGGATGAGGACATATATTATAATGGAAAAACTAGTATAGGGGAAGTACATAAGTTTAGCAGCCTCTGGACTAGAGAAAATCCATTAGTGCCTACTGGATGTGCACATAGGGAATGACCCTTTTAGAATTGTGGGGATATTTCATGTAATTTGTGGATGGATTATGGAACATTTTTCCTCCTACACTTTTTTGAGTGGAATCAAGGTTCATGGGGGCCAGTTTCGCCTATTTTTTCAGGTCGTTTTTGGTATCTAGCAAATATCCTTGAATCATGTTGAAGAATTAAAGAGATTGAATCTATTTAAGGAGTTAAACTTCTTCCCATATGAGGATCCACCCAATAGTACATTAATCGATTTCAGAAATAATGGAGATGAATGAAGATCATATATGATTACCCTCAGGAATAGTATGCAAACATCCCAAATTGATGGAGATGTTATATGTGAGGCATAGTATCCAAATATATTTTCATGAAATTTCATGTGCCTCAAGAAAATAATTTCATCCCCTCTTATTCATGTTCAATACTAGAGGTGACCAATGGTGGCCTGAAAACATTGCGTTCTCATAGCATTGGAGGTAATTCAAGTGGTAATTAATCTACCTCGCATGAGTGTATCCCCTCGGTTTATAAGTATGATAATTCATGGCTTTAATCGTATCCCCAAGTGGAGTTAACAACAATAATCCATGATCCAGATATTTAATGACTGTTGGGTGGGGGAAGCATGGTTGAAAGGCTCTATCCATTCTAGAGAGATATAGTGATGATGCCCTAAGCTGAACCAAGTGACCCCATGTGCATTTAAATACCCCATTAAAGGTGAAAAGGAAAATTATAACTATGGTTGAGCATAAATGGTCTAACCATCATTTACAAGAGGAAGCTCAGGCTCCAGTTTCTTATCCTTAGACCATGATGGGGAGAGCTAGGAAGCTAGTGAAGTAAAGGAGTATCAGGTATTCTCTATAGCAGGCTGGAAGAACCCTGGACTTCATATGATTGGAGGAGGTCCACACTTGGCTGGGAAGGCCTTATGATTCTAAGGACCTATGGTCACTCCTCTGTTTCGTGTTATAGATTCCACATATCAAGGATGTTCAACCCCCACCCAACCTTTGATTTAATACTGATTTTATTGAGGTGGGAATATATATCCAGGATATGAAGATTCTCATCTACACCACCATTAATTAGATCCCATCTACAAGGAAAGTGGAGGATATGATGAAACATGGGCCACTAAAGGGGTTTATGAACTATCCACTAATGAATGGGATGATTCCATAGACCTTCCAGATGTATGTTTTTTTCCTTTTCCTATTTTCTTCATTCATATTGTTCTTATTTGTTTGGAATAAAAGTTCATTACTAAATAAAGGGTGACACTAATTTATAGTGGGTTGAGGGAGAATCAACTAGGATCCCAACAAAAAAATATACCCTGATAATCTACCATATAGGGACTTAGGAATCAACTTATAAATTGGGGGATCTATCCTTAGGAAAAAGGATTATGTAAGAGGATATAGAAGGAGAGTACTCTTGACTGACACCTCCAATACTTTTGTTTGGGGAGACGAGTGTGAGCATTCCTCCATCGAAAGTGAAGGAACAATGGTTGTCGAAGTTCTTGGCCTAGTGCATCATTAGTCAGGGTGATTTTTCATGACATCCTTTATTCTTGATTTTTCTTGATGAAAATATTAATCAATCCTATGGGTTGCTAAATATACTCCCTTCTCATATCTCAAGGGGATTAGAGATGAACCTCTACGAATATAGGGTGACATTTCGGATGAGATACATATTCCCATTGATTACTCTATCCCTTCAATAGAGAAAGAATCAAGGATTGAGGCTACATATATTCCGATCATTTTAGAGAGGGAGGATATTCTTTGTAATTTCAAATAAACACCATATTATTTCATGTAAAAATCACTGGATTTTATTCCTCATAATATCTTATATCCATTACATAAAATTGAGGACCCTGCAATCACTATTTTAAGTCTTGTCACTACTCTTTAATGGGATGTCATGGATCTCAAAACATCCAATGATGGTGCTAATGCTGAAATTGATCCAGGAGGGATTGAAATAGTTGTGTCCACTAATGAGACGTTGGGTGCTACTGATGGTGGAGCCAATTTGGTTCTTGATCCTAGTGTCTTGGACACCATTACTGGTGAGAAATATCTGATTTTGATGCAATATATAATGAAATAATGGATGCTTTTAAAATAGATAATTATGTTTTCGACACCCTATAGGAGTTTCAGGACTTTAATAAGCAGTTGGATGAACGTGAGTTTCCCTTTTTTTCTATCATGAATATCCTTATGTACAATACATTAAATCAAATACATTTATTGGTGCATCTCCTTCTAAAAAAATGTCTCAATGTAAATCC
Source organism: Viscum album (assembly GCA_963277665.1). Taxonomy (NCBI): domain Eukaryota; kingdom Viridiplantae; phylum Streptophyta; class Magnoliopsida; order Santalales; family Viscaceae; genus Viscum; species Viscum album. Next base: position 1,942,342,398 of record OY728133.1, on the reverse strand, counting down.
ATGACCAAGGAGTTGAGGTCCATCCTTCTCTTGATACTATTGAAATAACTATTGAGGATCTCAAAATGGGATATTCTTAAGAAACCTCCATCCTAGAACCTGAGAAAACATAGTGGAATGTTCCTCAGTAAGAAATACTAGTTTAAATTGTTTTGACTGAGGATGGTAGGGAGGAATCTGACTAAGAAAATGATCCATAAATGCTTTTCCATCAACTTTTTTTATTCCCTTTTGTCTTTCTCCCTGCCATCTTTCAGTGTTGTTGACTAGTTTCATTTATCCTTTATTATTGGTAGTTTTAGTGGCTGGAACCAAATGGGAGACCTCTGACCCAACTCAATAAAATTCACATGGAGAGGACGATGTTGACACAAGAAGTAAAATGATTGTCTCTTCCATAAGTGAATTGATTATATATTACACCTCTCCCCTTTATGACTATCTCCATAGTGATCCTAGAAGCTCATGATACTTTCTAAGCAATTCATTGGTTCGTATAGAAGTATATATGAGTGTTATTCTCACAAAAATCATGAAATAGTTACCTTAAAGACACCCTAAGATCTAGAACATGTTTTACACACTGGGATATACTGGATTTGACAACTTTGTGGTTCAAAATTTTGTGAAGGAAATACTATTTTGGTGGGAGAAAGACCATGAGTCCCAAAAACTCCTTATCAACGTAAGAATGATCATAAAAAAGATGATCTTTGATATTCTATATCACTGGAGAAGATTAACCATGACATAAATTGGTGGAGTTCAAGAAGAGATTTGATGAGAAAAACTCTCCAATATCACACCTCTAGAAAGAGATGGACCTAGATAAAGGGGACCCTGTACAACTTTATCATTTTTGAGAAGGGGATATGGATTTTGGGGGTGACTTCCATTGAAAATGTGGTAAAGGAACTATACCTATATGAGGAGGCTGAGTATGTTAAATTATCCTAGCTTTGATAGGACATCGATGGGGCTCAGGAGACCCTCCATTGACTGAAGATTTATGTTGATGTCCTTTTGTATGACATGGTATAGGTACTCTTATTTGTAGACGCTCCTATAAATTATTTATCCATAAATGAAAAGGATTTCGTTTCCAATAATATATGCCTTAATCCATATTTTACTATGTAATTATAACATGACATAGATGATATTTTGTTTATAAAAACTTCCTTTCATTAATGAGTTGTAATCAAGATAACAGGGATGGGGAGCCGCTCTATTTTTTTCCTAGGTCTTTGGACCTAGAGATCATAGTTTATTTGTTACTAGAGTAATACGAAAAAACCCTATGAAATTTGTGTCTTTTGTTTCATCACTATAATTTTTACCTAAATCAAATATAAATAATATCTAGAGAGTGAGACTGGATTTTTTTAGTCATCCCTTTATAGGTTTTCAGCCTGACAAGTTTTGTTCCATTTTCTTTTCGTTGCTATTTTTTTACGAAATCATGTGGAGTGAATGTCTAGAGAGCTGAGACTCAACTTATTCACAGGGTTCCCTTTTGTGAGTTTTAATCCTACCAAGTACTATGTATCTTTTTGTGGGATGTTTAGAGTATTTAAATATGATCTAATGCGATTAGTGTTTTAGGTCAAATATATTTGACCATGAGTTATGGAATGATGACCTAAATAAGGATTACTAGTAAAGAATGTTATGAAATTCTTTAGAAACAAAAAAAGGAAATTATATGTCATGATTTTTTGATTTTTGGGTCTAAAAAACTATGTAAGACAATTATGAAAGGGAAGATAGAGGACCATATTTGAAAATCATTTTTATCATGATGTTGTTGAGGCTTACAGGGATAGAAGGGGCCTCTCCTAAAGAAAAATGTTCCTCTAACTGAGAGGCCCATTTTTGTGTGTGACATATGAAAATCCATTCTTTGGTGTATCAATACATATTAAACCAATGGTTTCCTTAGAAATATGACATTTTATTACTTATGGATGGGGAGTTTATGAAGATCTAGATTTATGAAGGACATGATGGGTGCCTTGTAAATGGAATGTGTTTGAGAATTATAGAAGAATATATGTTGTAATTGACCATGAATTGGAAACTGATCCTAGATGAATTTTGTTTGTGTGTAAAGGAGGGGAGATTCTATTGGATGATCTAATTCATCAGGAAATGATCCTCCCTGAAAAGGGTTTAAACATCATTCATTTTAATGTTGTGTGACAAGGACATGGACTGTGTAGTTTAACATCTTATGATAAGGATATTGAGGGAAAAAATTTATGTTTATTTATATTGGACCAAACGATTAATAATTTTATGTTTCATGGTAATATGTCCAAGAATTATCCATCATCGTCAAGAATAATGGGGGGAACATTATAAAATGTAATATTATGGATTTTAGATCCAAAAAGTGATACATGAAAACTATACAAGAAATAACCATAGACCATGTTCAAAAAGTGGTTGCTAACATAATATTTTTGGGGCTTATAGAGATATAATAGGTATCTTATAAGGATTAATATGCCTATAGTTGATAGACCCCTTAGGTGGGAGACATATGAAAATACAACTGGGGCATATTAATGCATAGTCAAACAATGAAATCCTCCAACTGAAAGGCCCTTTTGGTGGGTGAATTATTCAAATCTAAACTGGGGTATATCAATTCATAGTCAGACATGGATGTCCATAGAAATATGATGTTCCATTATCGATGTGTGAAGAAAGCTTATGGATATTTGAATTTCCAAAAACACAGTGTTTGGTTTTTGGAAGGAAAGGGCCTGAATATCAAAGGAGCATTTTATATAAAAATTACCCAAAAATAGAGAGAAATGTTTCCCTATATAGGTCTGACCCATTTATAGGAAAGAGTGATTTTTCCTTCTATTGGCTAGATCCAGGTTATAGGATCTGGGAATCTCGATGTATTCCATCAAAGAGACAATAAATCCACACATAGTTCTTGTATTTATGTTATAGAAGAGACATCAACCATTTAGTTTAACATCATGCGGTTAGGATGTTTGGTGTGCCTTTGATGTTCTTTCATCTAGGACCATGTTAACCCTAACATGAAACAATACACCTTGATCATGTGGGGAATCCTTTACCAACACTCCTATTCCTATGTAAGTGTTGTAACCAGGGTTGTTCTTTGTTGGAAATAGAGTGTGGTTGTTGTTTGTGGTCAATCATATCATAGATGATCATGAAGATTGAAAGGAAATGGATCATACAGTTCAAGTTGTAATCAATATTGAATGTGGCATCGTTTCATGGTGTTTTTCAAATTTTTTGGGTCTAAAATTTGGATAATGGAAAGCATTGATAAAAGTGGTTCTTCTTGAAGGACTTATGAAAATATAAAAAATTAATGGGATTCATTAATTTGAGATTCATGAATTGTGTTTCATAAAGGATTAAAAAATTATGATGGCGTTCTCTATGGTTACAATGAGCATCAAAAACAACTATGAGATTTGGAGCATCACAGTGATGTGAAGGGTTTGACAGAAAATATCATGACAGCATGAAATTTCAATGGTGATTTGCAAAGGGAGGAGCACCGAAAAAATGTTTTTGAGTGATATATAAAACATGATAGATGTGGTGGAGCTCTTCAATCTGTTTTTCCAATAAATAATAGGCTACCCCTCTTCATTTGTTATGAAATTTTCAGAGAAAATATGGAATCACTCTGATTTTGTGAAGTAAGGGGTGCTCTGTGAAATCAGTTTTCTATAAAAGATTGTGCTTCGTGAAAATGCTATTTTATTCTCGACTTAAGTAAATGATTCTAAGTATTGAGTGCTTCATGATAGAGGGATGTTTCTTTAAGCTCACTGCCTTCACATTTTATTCTAAAAGGCAAAGGATATTTTTGAATTAGTGTGCTTTGTGAGGTAGTGAGAATTTTGAAGAAGTGGGCTTTGGGAAGAAGGATCTTCGTGAAGGATCTTTGTGATAGGCAATTTTTGAATATCAATTTTAAGTGAACATGGTTTTTAGTGTGCATCAATTCAAGATTTTTATGAAAGTATAGTCTCATGCTTGATAGTGAACAAGACTTTAATGAAAAATCATTGAAGCGACCTTTAAGTCAGTAAACAGAGTCAGACTTATCTCAAAGAAGTAAACTTGGGGGAGTTAGTGGAAGTATTATGTGGGATGCATTGAGCTATCCCTGACTTCTTGTTAAGGTAGTGTTCCTGGTACTGAGTGACTATGACCAAATTTTTTCTTCCACAACTAGTAAATATTAGTGTATTTTGGTATTACCAACACACCGTCAGTGTATTCTCCTTGGACACAGCCCTTAGTGGTGAACCAAGTAAAAGTGTTGTGTGGTCTCTTTACATGTAATTGTTTGATTACAATTGTTATTAATCATACATGTTTAACGAGTTTCTACCAATTTGGGAAGAAGATCCATCACTTTAAAAGAAATTAGTTGACACCCTGATTCATCCCTCCCCTCTCAGGGTGACTTGGGGTCCTACATGTGGTATCAGAGCTAGGCTATTGGTGTTAAATCTGTTCTTTCTCTACAATCATGGAGAATTCAATAAAATTTAGGGGAGTACCCATATTTGATGGAAGAAACATTAATATATGGAAGAATAAGTTGAGTTCCCATCTTATACCTCTTATAAAGGATGTTATTTTTTCTACAGCATAAGGAATACAAGTAACTAATCCAACATGGATGTTTATGACTGATATGGACTAGAAGATTCTTGATTCAGATGTTAATGAACAAAATTCTCTCACTATAACAATTTTTTTATAAGATGTATCTAAAGGTGATGAGTTGTACTTCAGAAAAGTTTATGTGGAAAAAATAAAGAATATATATGAAGTAGAAAAAAAATTGAAGGAGGTGAAACTATAACTCTTACACAATAGTTTTGATGATCTAAAGATATATCCTGATGATAATATAGATTCCTTGTTCAATCATATTACTAAAGTAGTAGGAGAAATTTGAGGGCTTGGGGAATAAATCAAACAAATTTATATTGCAAAGAAAATTTTGAGAAGGGTTCCACCTCTTTACAACCCAAAAGTGTCAATCTTTGTGGGAAAGGATCTATCTAAACTTTATTTGGATGATCTAATGAGTAGTCTGCTGGCATACGAAATGAGAGTAAATCCTGAAGATATAAAAACATGTGTCAGAAAGGAAATGGAATTCAAAGATATAGACAAACATGAATATTTCAAGATATAATGTTGATGAAGATAATGAGGAAGGCTAACTTCTATCTCTCATTTCCAAGAAATTAGAGAAGGTAAAAGGGAAATTCGAAGGTAATTTATATCTTACTTATTTCTGTTGTGGTAGAGTTGGACACATTTTCCCTCAGTGCACAAGAATGTTCTATGATGATGGAAATGAAGTTGGAGACATGGAGAAGTCTTGAAATATGTTTTTCAAAAATGGAGACTTCATGTTTGGTAACAAATTATAGAGAAAGTGTTTTGTTTGTGATGTATAAGATATGATAGTGAATAAATTGGGGAATAAGAACTAGAATTTAAATCTGGAACCCATGCATCAATGATGGATACTGTTTAAAAGAAAAAACCTTCAAGATATAAAGTTATAGATAGTCCGATGACCACCGATCTCAAGTTGCAACTTATGGATTATTTATTAAGCTTGAGAATCAATGCAAGAGATGAGAAAATGGGGATAAATTGTGGAAGAATCATCATAATATGTTGATCATCATGAAGCTAAAATTGAACTACTAGAATAAGTAGTGAAATTAGAATCAATAACCCTTGAAAGAAATGAATATATAATGGAACTTTATCTTAGATTGAATAACATGAAATGGTCATCAATGACCTCACCTCGAGACTATAAGATAAGTCCAAGACTATTGAAGGTCTTGGATATGAAGTTGTTTCACTTAGGAGTAGTCTTGAAAGTGAATAAATTTCCAAATAAACAAAGAATAAAATACAATTTAAAAGATGAAATGATGCTAAATTACTGAAGATACCTAAGTGCGGTTTAGATGGAGTTGAAAATATTTTGAATTATCAAAGATCCACATTCATGAGAAATAGTGGAATTAGTTGTGATGATAAAACATCAAATTATTCAAATAAAGTTGTCTAGAATAATCAAAAGGTGAAATATGGTCATGTTAAAAGGTCACTTGAAGTACTGAAAAATAAACCTTCAATTAAATCTAAAATAAGAACTGAAAACTATCCTTAGGTTTCCATAAAATATAGGTATAATTTTTTTCAAGGAAGGATACATGAGGAGGAATCGAAATGAGAAGAAATTTCCACTCATGAAATGTAAATTTTGTGGCTATCTGGGATATACCATGTAATATTGAGAAGAGGAAATGAGCTGTTTGAATAGGGATGATATACGAGCTCAATAAAGAGAACAAATTAATATCCTACTTCTTATAGAAGAAATAATTTCTATGGATATTGTCTTAATTATTCTAACTTTGGCCATAAATCTATATATTATAGGTAGAGGAATGATATGATAAATTCATACAATTCTTAAAGACAAGTCAATACTTGAAAAAAAATAGTGTGGCTATTTCAAATAGTCTTTCTCCAATGGAATAAGTGTATATATATAAAGAACCCATACATGTATAAAAGATATTTTAAAGGCCATCCCTATCCTCCACTCATTCTAATATTTCATTGAAGAAAAATAAGAAAAATAAAAAATAAAACCTTGTAGAAGTAGGTCTCAAAGCTACAAAGAAGAGTAGCACATGAATTCTTGATAGTGGTTGCTCATCCCATATGATGGGGAATGCAGACCTATTAATGAATATTAAGAAAAAGGTTAACGTAATAGTAAATTTCAGTAATGAAGGTGCTCTAAAGATCAAAGACAGTGGAAGTACTGAACTAGCCAATGGCGAGATAAAGAAAAATGATGTTCCTTAAATGGATGGGTTACGTCAAAATCCATTAAGTGTATGTAAACTCTATGAAGTATGACTTATAGTTACATTCAATCAAAAATACTGTAATATAATGGGAAAGACCAAGAATTCTATCATGAAAGGATGTAGAATAGATAGAAACTTGTATGAGGTTGACAACAAAGAAAACATTTGCTACATGACAGCTGAAGAAGAAAACAACTTGTGGAATCAGATATTGGGGAACATTAATCAACAAGACATGAACAAGATACCTTAAATGAATATTGTAATCGATATTCCAAATCTGAATCATGAACATGAGAATAATTGTGATGCTTGTTTGTGATGAAAGTTGGTGTGTAGTTCATTTCGACCAAAGAAGAAAAGGGAATCAAATATTCTTTATCTCATCCATACATATTTCTATGGCCTAATGAATGTTTTCAAAACTCATTTATAAAGTTACTTTTCCCCATTCATATATTATTATAGTAGAATGTCATTTTTGATGGTTATACATAGAAAATGGAAAGTGCTTGATTGCCTGAAAACTTATCGACGAATTGTCAAGAATGATACTAGATAGACAATAAATGTTCTATGGTTTGAAAATAGAAGAGAATATACATATATTGGGTTTGAAAATTACCTAGAGAAACATGGAAATCAATATCAGGTGTTTGTTGTGAGAACCCCACAACAAAATGGAGCTATTGAGAATTAGAATTGACAGGTGAATAGTATGTCCAGAACTATGATGATTAAGAGTCATGTCTCTCACCATTATTGGGAATTGGTAATTCAAGATGCAATATATATTCAAAATAGAAAAGGTCTTTATATGGGTGAAATGAGGACACTGTATGAGTTGTGACATGGAAGGAATCCCTCTTTAAAGTATTTCAATGTTTTTATAAGTAAATGTTTTATCAGAAACAAATAAGGAAATCGCGGAAAATATGGTGGTGTGGCTGATGAAGGAATATTACTTAGATATTAAATGAATAAAAAATCCTACAAGTGGGTCAATAAACATCTCAAAAAAATTATAGAATGGAGTGATGTTATGATAGTTTAAGATAACACCACAAATACCATGGGGGATCTTATGTTGATGTGATTGAAGATAAAAAAGACACGGGACACGAAATATATTCAAATGAAGAAGTATAGGAAGGCGTGGAAAACATTAATAGGTCACAAAATGACGTGGATTTAGATAATGAATTGTAAGAAGAAAATGTAGCTGAATAAAATCCTCCAAAAACTCACAGGAGTAATCGAAGAGTAGAAATTGATCAATCCAATATCATTAGGGATTGGATTGAACCCACAAAAAAAATAGATTGTGGAATAATTAAAAATCTATATTCCTTTCGCTATGGAACCATACTAATTTGAATAATATTAAAATGATGAATCATTGGTTAAATCCATGAATGAAGAGTTGAACCAAATTGATAAGAACCAAATATTGGATTTAGTCAAGAGACCCAAAGGTCACAATGTGATTAGTACGAAGTGAATTTTTAAGAACAAATATGATGATCATGGTAATGTGATCATAAATAAAGCAAGGTTGGTGTGTAAAGGATATTCACAAATTGAAGGTGTGGATGTTGAAGATACATTTGCTCATGTGGCCAGATTAGAGTCAATCATAATTTTTCTTGCCATAGCAATTCAAGGAGGATACATAGTGTATCAAATGGACGTCAAAACCACTTTCTTAAATGGGGTTCTTGAAGAATTAGTTTACATAGAACATGAATTGGGTATTCTTCTTGGAAATGATTAAATGAAGGTCTCCAAACTAAATAAATCTCTTTATGGATTGATGTATGCACCACAAGCATTGTACTCTCGAATGGATTCTTATCTGAAAAATATTTAATTCAAAAGAGGAAGAGTTGATAAAAATCTCTATGTGAATAATTCTCAAAAATAGAAGTTCATAGTACTGGTGTATGTTAATGTTATTTTTTTCAGTGGAAGAATGCAGGGACTAGTGGATGAATTTTCCAATCACATGAAAGTATAATTTTAAATGTCTATTATTGGTGAATTCACATATTTTTTAGGGCTTCAAGTGATTCAATAGAAAGAATTCACTTTTATCTCTCAATAAAAGTATGCAAGATAGTTTCTGAGGAAATTTAATATACATGAATCCAAACCAATGTTAACTCCAACTGTAGTTAGAACTAAACTGGGAAAGCATGAGGATGAGACATTTTTAGATCCCACAATGTACAAAATAATAATTGGAATCTTACTATACTTGATAGTGACATGACCAGATATTGTCTTTGAAACACACTTAGTGATCCTTTTTTAGAATAATAAAAAGGAATAACATATGGTGGTAGTGAAAATAATAATGATGTAATTTCAAGACACTCAGAACTAGGGATCGTAATTTTATGTAGGAAGAGATTGCGAACTATCAAGGTTTTTTATGCCGACTGGACTGGAGATGTGGTGGATAGAAAGTCCAAAAGTGGTGGCGCATTATTTATAAACAAGAAGTGTCTAGGTTGGTTAAGTAAGAAACAAGAAATCACTTCTCTTAGTACTACTGAAGCTGAGTATATCTCTGATACAAAATCATTCTCCCAACTATCGTGGATGAAGTAACAACTGACCGATATTGGTGATGAGGTGAAACGACCGATGGTGATTCACTATGATAACAATAGCGCAATTTATCATTTGAATAATACTGTTTAAAATACTCATATGAATCACATTGCAATTATATATCACTTTATCAAGGAAAAAGTTGATCAAGGTGTCATTAAAATGGCCCATGTAGGAGTTGATGAGCAAGTGGCCGATATTCCAACCAAGCCCCTGGCAGCATCTGTGATCGAGAATCATTAGTCGAACCTCAGTGTTCAGCCACCTCCTAGTGCATGAGGAGGTCATGAGATTTCCCCATCCCCATTTTTTATAACTATTTTTAATCTATTTGTGGATGTTTTGTAGGTTTATGGGGGAGATATAATCCATGGGTATTATGTTATGAGCTCTACAATGTACATATTCCAATCCATGGGTTTATTTTCAATGGGGGAGACACTGCTAAATTCAATGTGAATATGTAGATAATGAAAATGTGGAGAATAAAATGATTTCATAGTTATAAGAAATATGTATAACAGAAAATTTACCAATTCCACAATGAAATAAATGGAAATTCAATGAGTTACAAATGGTGAAAATGAGATTTCAGTGTTATGAGGAAATAGTTTAGGGCTTGTATTTCTTATGTGGCACAGTCAGATAATAGCTTGGAAATATTTAATAATTCAAAAACATGATAACCTATTTCAATATTACCCTCTTTTTTTCTACATCGATAATTTCTCTTGTAGACTTAGAGTGTTGGCAGAGTTGTTTCTTGCATATCAGTCTTTGATTGTGATTGGTGCTCTATTGAATTTCTCTATAGATTTCCAAAAAAACCAAAGGGTGAGATAGTTGAAACCAAGTATATTCTATGACTGAAATGAAGTGTAGTTTGTGTTTTTTGTTAATCCTTTAATGAATGATCAAGGATATTGCAAGTAAAGGGATCATACAATTCAATCTTTAAGTTGTGTTGAAGGTGGAATCATTTCCCAGTGTGCCAATTTTTTGGGTTCTAAAAATTGGAGAATGGAAAGCGTTGAGAAATGTGGTTATTCTTGAAGGAATTATAAAAATATATACAATTACTGAGCTTCATGAACATTTCCTTCATGAATTGTGTTTCTCAAAGGATAAAATAATTATGATGGTGTGCACTACGGTTATGACAACCATCACAAATGACTATGAGATTTTGAGAATTGTGGCAATGTGAAGGGTTTGACAGAGAGCATCGAAAAAACATAAAATTTCACTGGTGATTTTTGAAGGGAGGAGTTCCAAGATGATGTTTTTGACTAATATAGAAAATGCGATAGAGGTAGTGGAGATTCATGATTGGCAGTGCTTATAAATAAGAGGTTACCCCTCTTAATTTTTTAAGAAATTTTTAGGGAAAATCTGGAATCGCTCGGATTTCATGAAGCAAGGGCATCTCTAAAAAATTGGTTGTATATTCAAGTTTCTGCTTCATGAAAAGATTATTTTATTCTTGAAAAAATTCAATGATTTTAAGTATTGATTGCTTCGTGAAGATTGGATGTTTCGTGAAGTTCACTACAATTATGTTTTATTCCTCAAAGGAGAATAATATTTGTGAAGTAGTGAGCTTTGCAAAGTGGTGAGAATTGCAAAGGATTGAGATTTGCGAAGAAGGAGCTTCGTGTAGGAGTTTTGAAAAGGATATTTGTGATAGGACGTTTTTGAATACCATTTTTAAGTGAACATGTTTTTTAGTGCATATCAACTCGGGATTTCAATTCAAGAAGATTCTTGTTGTGGACAAAGATAAAGACTTTAATTCCAAATCATTGAATCAACCTTCAAGTTGATAAATTGAGTCAGATTTCTCTTAAAGAAGTGAGCTAGAGGGAGTCAGAAAATGTGTTCCAAGGGACACAATGAGCTATCCCTGAATTCATTTTAAGGTAGTGTGCTTGACACAAAGTGACCGTGAAAAGACTATTATATTCCATAGATATTAATGATTCGTTTATTTTAGTACAACTGACAAAATTTTACCATATTCTCCTTGGATGTATCCCTTAGTGGTGAACTATGTAAAAGTTATGTGTGGTCACTTTTCATGTGATTATTTGATTACTATTATTATCCATCATACAGGTTTAATGAGTTCTTACAAATGTGGTAACAATATTCATCACTTTAAAAGAAAAATTCGACAACCTGATTAACGCCTCCCCTCTCAAGGTACCTAGGGGTCCTACATTAATCTATTCATAGTGTGAGAAAAAAAGGATATAAAAAGTTTTATTTCAGCACACATAGATGATTAAAATTAAAGATATAGGCATTTTGATTTTTTGGTGGTTGGACCAGGATATAGGATTTGGGCATCACTACATATCTCATAGGGGTGAGAATCAAGCCATATGTAGCTCTAGGATATTAATATCTAATAATATAGAAATTAAGCATGCAGTTTAGCATCATGAAGTAAGGATGAAGGTTTCCTGATGTAAGAAAGGAAGGCATTAAACCCTATAAATTCAACTTCGGCACTCGATAACTCTCTTTATGAGATATATCTCATGTTTGTGGCACAAGTATTCTTGAACTAGTTGCCTATGGAATCCTATTCTTAATATATATGGTAAGCCTACATTTTAACAGCATGTGCCAAAAAAGTTTCTATACAGTTTAATGTCATGTGACTAGGATGACATGGTGTCTTGAATTTTTAGGTCATATAGCTAGGACCATAGGTCATGGAAAAAATGATTGATATAAGGCCTAATGGAGAATGGATTTTCCAGTATACTTAGGACATGAATAAGGAAATTTTAAAACAATATTTTGGGTGCTCTCAAATCAGGAAAAGTGGTACAGGACAAGAACACAAGGAATAACTATAGAATATGTCTGAAAATATGATTCCATCATGGTGTTTTCGGGGCTTACAAAGATAAAATAGGTATCTCATAAAGAGGAATGTACATCTGGTTGACAGGAACTTTTTTCATGTCAATTTTGCAATAAAAATTGGTGAATATCAATTAATATACAAACAACAACATACTATGACTAATAGTCCTTTTTGTTGGTGACTTATGAAAAAATAGATTGGGGCATATTAATGCATAGTAAGAAAAATGTGTCCTCAAGAATCTGACATTCCATTACTAATGGCCAGTGAAGGATTATAAAGATCCAAAATTTTCTAGGACATGGAGTATGCTTTTTGTAAGGAATGTGTATGAGCACAAAGGAGAGATTTTGACATAAATTTTCCATAGGGTGTGAAGTCCCATACATATATCATTATTTATATGAAGTAGAGGGATACTTCTCATTTCCATGATGGGCTCTTGAATGAGAGAACATGAGTTGAGGTATCTTGCATAGATCTCTATTTGTATGAAATATAAGGGGATTTTTTCTTTGTGGTTGGGACCATAATGGAGGACCTAGGTTTCACTACATATCTCATGTGAATAAGAATCAAGAAACCTGTAGTTCTAGAATGGAGGTGTGGTTGGAGACCGGAACCAAAGGTTGTGATTCGTTCATGCACAAACCAAAAAGTTCATTCATTTTTACATCGTGTAAAAAGGATATGAACCATGAAATTTTATATCACGTGAAGAGGATGTTAAACTATTTAGTTTAAAGTCTTACAACTTAGACTACTTTTTTTCATCGTATTAGGTCATACGACTAGGACCAAATGTTGTGCCTTTTACGGATGCACATATAGAACCATGATGCCATTCCATTTAATTTTGTATAAAAAAGATAAAGGGAAACCCTACAGTATAACATCATATGACTAGAACGTAAGTGTATTTATCATAAAAAGTATTTATAGAGTAATATTTCACTAGTGGGGGCTATAACAAGCTCCCCGTCCATTGAGACCAGTTAATAAGCAGCATTGGAGTAGAACTTCTATATGGTGTAAGTTCCCTCCCACATCAGCTCAAGTTTCATAGGTTTCCACCCTAGTATCATCAAAGTCCTAAGGACCAATAAAAATTCTCCTTATATGAGAAATAAGAGGTGGAATTTATTGTTTTAATCCCATGCTATCAAATTTTGGTGGACCTCCAAGTGATACAAGGTATTCTGTCTTTTCTCATCGAGTCACTCCAACTAATCTGGTGTTTTTTGGGATTGCTCATTTGTGGATAATTGATCCCAAATAGAAAAGTAGAGTGTGGTAAATTGGTCCTCAATGGACATGAATAATTTTTTCTATTATACAAGTGAGTTTGGGGTCTCCCTCATGGTGATATGGGTTATATTTTGGTAGGCCCACAAGGTTTGAAAGAGATTTTTAGTCCAAGACTTTTTATCTTTATCCACCATCTTCTAGAGTATGTTTGAAAGAGTATTATTGAAGGCCTATATCTATTTATTAGTCACTATATGATAGTTATATGGATGGTTGGATTTAATATTATACTCCTAATATAGATTTTTTTCAAATCATAACAATAGAAATTGGTGTTGTTGTTCATCAATATTTTATGGGGGACACCAAATCTGGTAATGATGTTAGCTTTCACGAAGCTGACAATTATTTTGGTCCCAAATTCTTTGAGGGTTTTTGATTCAGACCATTTGGAGAAGATAGGTGTATTAATAAAGATATATTTTAATTTCTTGGTTGTAGTTGGAGGATATGGTTCTACACCATCCAATCCCCCATACAGTAAATGGAAATGAGTATTTGGATATGTGTAGAAACTACGAGGGTTGATGGATGAAGTTGGAATGAACTTGGAAGAAATTAAACATCATGGTTGATTTTTTAAGTCATGTGTTATTAAAGGCCATAAATATATAATCCTTCAGATTTGATTGGAAAGACTGAACCATAATTGGTTGGAATCCTAGGCTCCTGTATGTACTTCTTTCATGAAAACACTGGTTTATTCTCATTCAATTCACCATAGAAGGACTCTATTAAAGCTTCATTTATATAGATATTTCTGGTAATTTGGGCTATTATAAAGATTAAAATTGTTCTCTCATCATCACATTTGATCTTTTTTATATTTATCTTATGAGAAAATTCCATTTTGAATGTTGTCTACAATGGGTATCATCCAACCAATTGACGGTCCATCTGGTTCAGGTATAGATTTTACTTCATTGATTTCTTCCATGCTGATATGAACAAAAGGTTGGACCATTCGTTAGTGATCAATTATAAAGACAGTTTCATCCCAATATGGATCTTCTAGAGCCATGGATTTATTCAATAATGCATTTACCTAGGAATTTTATGATCATGGGACATGATTTAATGTTGGATATGTGGATAATTCCTCCATTGATCCTCATACATAGTCAAACAAGAGGATTAACACTTCCTTTATGATGGAATAATCACCATTGATCTTCTTGATTACCAAATATGAATCTCCTTTCTCATTAAAGTGGTCCACTGACATTGGAAGATCCAATTATATCCCTAAAATGGGGGCTTATATTCTGCCTCATTTCTTGTACAACCTTCTAATAATAGGAAGGAGTAAGAAAAAACGGCCTTTACTGGAGAAAAGAGAACAACTCCCAACCTGAATTTATTAAGCTTAGGGGAATCCATTATCTTCCCTATTCGGATTCTAGATGTTTCATATAAATACATCTTCTATATATAGGGGGCCTATTGAATATAAAATATCTCTTCACAAGTAAATTCTGTATTTAACGATTTCTTTTTATAGATGGATGTTCTATAAGGATATATTCTAAATGGAGTACTTTTACCACTTTTTGAGGCACAAATTAAATGTAAAACTTCTTCAAGATAACCGCCCACTATACCAAATGTCTAGTTAATATCAGATGACTAAGGCTTTATTAGAGCGAGTTATTGTGAGAGACCAAATGGACCTCATGGTGATGTAAGTAGTGCCTCATCTTTCTAACCATGGAGATTATTGTTAGAAAACTCTTCTCAATATTTGAATGAAAAGTCTTGGTGTTAACCATGGTTTGAATTAGATAATAAAGGCTGTTTTTACTCATGTGACCATTATTTTGTGTGTGAAAATCACCCAATGAGCATTCTAGAGTTGTCACATACAAAATGAAAATTTTATCCTCAATAGGTGTCATAAAAACTAGTGGAATAAATAGATATTTATTAAGTTTTATGAATTATTATTTATAGTCATCAATTTACTAATAAATTACCCCATTTTTCATTAACCTGGTAAAGGGAAAACACATTCTATTGAGGTTTGATGTAAATCACTGGATGTAGGAAAGGTGTCCCTACAAACCTCTCAACACTTTGAGGTTTTAAGGAGGTGACATATTGAATACATCCTTTTTATTTTATGGTTCAACTTTTATTCCATGATGGAATTTTAAAAAGACAAGAAATATCCTTTAGGTTGTTATGAAATGATATTTCAAGGGGTTCACCTTCAATCTATACTGTTGTAGTGTATTGAAGATGGTGTTGAAATCAGCTAAGTGGTCAGAAAATTGCAATGATATAACCACCGGTTCATCAATGAAATGGAAAGACACAATGTTTTCAATGGAAATTTACTTCTTATAATTATGTCCCAATAAATCAAAACATAATAAACTACTAAGTGCAATGTGACCCTTAAGCATAATTTTTTCACTTCTATGATTTGAATTTTGAAAATATGTCATACACAGTTGTGACCAGTATGTTGTTTGGAGTCCTATAAGAAAAACCTAATTTTTGGTGAATAATAACCTACCATTATGAATAGTAACATACCCTTATGAATAGTGATATACAGTAATGAATAGTAACCTTACCTATCATAATATATAAATAATATTCATGTTGAAAGTATGATATACCCATATTGTAGAATATGTAAACGAATGTTTTAAAATTGATTTTTGATAATAAATTATGATTTTATTTAAATATTAAATTAATCATATTTAGAAATTTATTTTTAAAAAATTGATTTCTTTTTTTGATTCTACACTTTGAAAAATGGTTAGGGGGAATTATTGGGATTTTTTTGTAATACTTGAATTTTTGGTGACTAGTATAATACATTAATTTACCATATAAATACATTATAATTTAAATCCACTATTCCTAACATAAAAAGTGATGTAAGAACCAAAATCTCACAGTCACATGCATTTATGACTATTCTTGGTCTTGTAATCATCACAATTGATGAATGGAGGAAAAATAATAAACTAATGATTTAAAAATTATGAAAACCCTCCTCTCATACACTATAACCACAACCCCTCACTCCCTCTTCTCTTCACTCCTATCAAGCCTTTTTCCTTGCCAATATTCTACCAAAATCTATCTCCAAGATCCTCCCCCACATTAAAAGGTCCCTAGTCACTTAAAAATACAAAAACCTATCCCTTTAAGAGGTTCTCAAAGGAGGTATACTCGAGAGGGAAATTCTTCTTTCCAATTTTTTTATTTCTTTTAAGTTCCTTTCTTTTCTTGTTTCTTTCATCACCTCATTTCACCCAAATGGTATGATATCTCTATTAACATAAAAGTAATTGAATTAAAATATGATAATGGGATACTTCATTATCTTCTCTCCTTTCCCCATCATTTATTTGAAACAAATGAAAAAACTGTTTTAGATGTGTTCATTTAGCACATTCAAGGACAACTTTATCAATTTATATTATCATATTTAGTTATGGTCTTGAAACCATTTGTGTTGTGGTTGAACCAGATTATTATATATATCATATATTATAGTTATGGTTCTTTAATCCTTTTGTATATATGATATTAAGTTATAAAGAAAAACATGTTCATTATAATGAAACCCACCATTTAACCAAAACAGTTATCACCAAAGTTTTATATTATAATTCATATCCAATAAAAATAAAATAATGGATTTTTATAATAATTTTATATTCTGGTTCTTCCCTGATAACCTATGAATTCAATTATGTACAACCATTCTCATCTTACAATGTTATCCATCCATAAGTAAACTGATAATGAAAGTTAAAGAAACCAATGAACCCAAACAATAAAATTAAACATCTTAACCCATCAAAAGGCCAAGAATGAACTTAAAAAGGTTTTACTAAATAAAGTACATATATTTTAGGTTCTATAATTATTAATTAACAAACCTAATATGTTTATTAAGTTCATTAATAACAAGTGGATAACACCACCAGACTTAAGGTAAGGGATCCTCTCCATTTCACTCTTAATCGTAATTTCCTATATGCGATTTCATTTTATGTGTAATACCTAATGATGGGGTATGATTATGAACCTCCCCCATACATCCCTCATGATTTATAAGTGACTAGGAACCCATTTTCTCTCTCATCAAGTCCTATTAGGTACACCTGACACGATGTTGATAAACCATAACGAATTCTACCCGAACCTTCTTTTTTTCTTTTAGGTTGCCTTATATTTAATTATATCAAAATGGAGTTACCTTATATGTTTATGTACATATTTTAAATTCTGAGTAGTTTTAAAAAATTAATTTATTGAAACCCTTTCATCACCATATTTTTGGGATATACAAGTTTTTAAAAGATTCCCTCCTTAGAACGTTTCTATAAGCAAACCTATTTTAAGGGAACTTTCTGAATTTTTACCCAATTTCAAGTGAACTCTATCCTCTATTTTACGACACCATTGTATTTATAAAATAAGTATTTGTATTATTAAATCATTCTTGATTTAGTTCTAGTTTTATATAAAATATTTTAATCTTTTCTATTTTAAAATCTCTCTACTATTTTCCTTAAAACCGCGCAAAAATATAGTAACGCTAATGTTACTCAAATAAATTTTTTATATGTTTTAACTTATATTTGACATCACTTTCCATGTTTTATGCCTATTTTACCTTATAAATGTCCATGTATGTTCTAATACTTTTCTTTCATGGACACTTTCATGATACACCCATTGTTTATGCTTTATGCCTTGACTGCGGTACCCAATTCTTTCCTTGGGTACCCTTATGTTTATGTATGGTTCATTATGTATGATTATTTATATGGAAATAATATTCATGAAAATGTTGAAAATGGTGCTCCCAGATAGAACTCTAATGCCTTTAGTAAAGTTATGTCTCATGATATGTGATGTGAAATGAGATTGGCAGTCAGCCTTGACCCGTACTAAAATGGGAAATGGGATTTCAAGTTAGCCATGACCCATACTAAAATGGGAAACAAGATTTTCATTTATCCTTGAACCGTACTAAATATATGTTTTATGATTTTTCCACATTTATATGATTCCATGGTTATATAATCCC
Source organism: Viscum album (assembly GCA_963277665.1). NCBI lineage: Eukaryota > Viridiplantae > Streptophyta > Magnoliopsida > Santalales > Viscaceae > Viscum > Viscum album. The sequence continues at coordinate 1,942,323,599 of OY728133.1, read as the reverse complement.
ATGATTATATTATAATATTTCATATGTTTCACAATTTTGATATCATTATATCTTGTATAACACCCCAATAATTCATAGTACACTATTTCATTAAAGTAATTCAATAGTTTGCGCTACACGCAACACCGAGTTCGATCGCACCAAAACCTTCTAAACTAACCATTAAAAAAAGTGATTATGAATAGTTTTAACTAAATTGTGAATATTATATACTCTATATAATTTCAACATCCATATTATGTGTTTCTTGGACATAATATAAGAACTAATTCATTTTTTCAGATAAAATAAGTATTTTTCAAAAAATGCAATTTTACTACCTTATAATGGAGAACCCTTTTTAAAACCAATATTTGAAAATTTTATATATTCAATTTAATGAAATTAAATTCTTTTTTATAATCAGGACATAAAAATTTAGTTTCGATAAATTTTTGGTACTTTTCTGATAACTTTCATATGTTGACGAATAGTGAAAACTAGTAAGTTTTAATTGAAAATGACTTTTTTAATAAAAATAATTTTAGTGTTAAATTATGAAATTGAAAGGTTTTTAAGTATAATTAGATTATATTTTTATCATTTAATACAATTTAGGTCATTATAAGTAATTTCACATTTAAATTTGATAGAAAAACAAGTCAATCTTTTGATAGTTTTTACTTTTTAAAAACCCGTTTTTTGGTTTTGACGAGAATTAGTTTTAAATTAATAAATGCAACTTCTATGTTTTGAATTTGGTAAAATAGACTAAATTTTTTTGAATTCTAAATATCAATATTATCTTAGGATAAATTTTTGGTATTTTTCTGAAAACTTTCAATTTCTGATGAATAGTGAAAAACACTACGTTATTATTCAAAACCGACTTTTTATTTTAATAATTAGTTATTTTATTTTAATTTATTTTGAGTAAAAATAGATATATAATACCTATATATGTTCAATTTAATTCATTGGATTCATTCAATAATAAATTTAGATATATAAAATTTTGTCAATCTTTTACTGTCTTTTACCCACCTCCTAGGAGCATTTGCAAATTTGCATAAAACAAAATTTTACCAATTTTTTGAGTTGAATTTAAAAAATATGGAAGACATGGTTAATATCAGTAAGTAAAATTTGGTTAAATAGGATGAAAATAATTTTTGGTGAATAGTAACTTTTGAATATTATTTACAACGGTTAAAAGTAAATAGGGTAATTAAGGGTAAAAATGATATCATAATTACCCTAACACATTTTCTAATTCTATTGGATAAGTATAATTTGACCAAAAACAAACTTAGGAATAAAATATGATCTTTTTTGGTCCACATGGATTAGAATAGGACATTTATTATTATTTTACTTAAAGAAGAGTTAAAAGAGTTAAATTCAAAGTTTAATAACTAAACCATTTTAATATAGAGTTACACAAAATATAAATTAGAATATAAATATTCATTATAAGGATAAAAAATTTCCAAAATAATGTTATTTTATTTATAATTTTTAGACATTAAATAATTTAATTAATTTATTACACCATGATGATGCAGTCATTACCTTATTAATGAAATATTAAAATAATTGATATTAAAAATATCCAAATAAATGTAAATTGAGACTTATGATTAATTACACTAAGTTTCTAGGTTAATATGAAATTTTATGTTTGGTTAAATAAATTTTATTCTAAGTGATAAAGTTATTAGGGATTTCAAGAAAATCAAATGCGAATTAGTGTCAAAATTGACATAATTGAGTTTTTGAAACAAATATTATATTATTGGTTGATATAATAGTCCTAGAAATCTATGTTTCATCCAAAAGACTTATATATGAATATATATGACATTAATGAACCAATTTAAGTTTTATTGGCATTTTATAGAATTTTATTAACCATATAATATAAAAATAAAAAGAGACATGGTAAATGTCAAACTATTTAACAGAGTTAAATCTAAAAGAGAAGGTTAATATGGTGACCTAAACCTATTTAAAAACTATTGGTTTATTGGTTTTCAACCCATCCCCATATTAGCCTCTAAATAAATAATTTTGGATCCATTAGAAACTGAAAAAAATTATTATAAAATAATATTTCAAGCTTTTCCTAAAGTGACCCTCACCTCTATTATAAAAAGAATCTTCCCGTTATCTTAATTTCACACCACCAAATCCTTTTGACTCGGCCAAACCCTACCCAAATATCCTCCCAACTTTCCTCCCTTCATCCTAGAGGACTTACTTTGGTCATAAATCCAACCTAAGAATACCTTTTGATCAAATCAAAAGGAAGAACCCGAAGAAGAAGTAAATATTTCATCACATCTTTCAAGTTCTTTTCTTCTTCTACTTCATCTTTCCTTGTTGTTTCCATTCTAAAATAATATTCCCAGTATCTTCTATATACTGTAATGTTATTAAAAATATGGTACAACCATATTTTTTTCGATCCATCCTATAAATGACAAAGTCACCATACGTGTGTACGTACGACTTACCGTCTCCATGTCGTGGTGTCATTTGTTATTCAAAAACTGCACTATGTAAATGGGTATAATAATGAGTATAACTAATTTAAATAATAAATATAACATGTTAATGATTATTTTTATATTTCATATCATCCAATTACATACTATTTCACCATCAATATAATGATATTTTTTCTCCTGTGTACGTACGGATTACCGTCTCCTCGACGCGATGAGATTCATTTCCACGTTCACCATTCAACGATGATTATAAAAATATATATCATTAATAAGTATGTAATATATGAAAAAATAATTCTACAATATATATATATATATATGTACTTACATATATCTTATTCACTTAGTTCCGTTCAATACGATCTGAAAACAGAAACAACATTTATGCGTACGTAAGGCCTACCGTCTCCATAAATGGTGTTTTCGAATTCATATATATGTATATAATACATAGTAATATTCTAAATATATATGATATAAAAATCATGTTTTACATTCTGTAAGTATTTTAATCATGATCTAAGTGATACAATCAAGAGTAACAAGTTAAAGCACGTACGATAAACAAAGCGATTATTGCCCGAAATGTTAATTTAACATGGAAATTATTATTAAATGGGTAGTTTAAAGTAATAAATTTATCCTGTATGATATCATAAATATTAATATGGTTCTATTATAAATTAATAACATACTATGGTCTTTATACAGGAGGGTAAACGTACCCTTGACTAAAGGAAAGTACAAGGTATGGGTTAATTTCACAATCTCTTTGTTATCTGAGGTTGTTTTTATGTTAGTATCTACTGAGGCATATTTATTATCCATGTACATGTTTCAAAAAAGAGTTTTCAAAGGTATTATTTTTAAGGGATTTTTTTACTAAAAAATCATTTTAAATATTTTAAATATTTATTCTTCCAAATCATTCTCATTAATGTCCATGTTTTCAAAATGGGTTTTAAGGATTTATTTATATGTAAATTAATGTTTTTAAAATGTTAATTCATTTCAAAAGATTCAAAGTGGTATGGGAAACTTTGATTCAAAAATGTATTTAAATTTATTCCTTTCTAAATTGTGTTACATTTAATTGTTTTCATGAAAATGGATATTTCTCCCATGGAGTTTTACAAATCATTTTCATATATGCCAACATCATTTCATGGATTTTAAACTTGTTTGAAGTTGATTTATTATGATACAAATATTCCATACTGTATTGAATGTTTTGTGATATGTTTGAATGTGGATGTCTTATTTTTATACCATTCATGGTTTATGGATAAAGTATTGACATTTCGTTTTCTAGTTTTAATACGACTGTTTATGTTATGTTTAAGCCTTTTCATATAAGGAATGTATTGGACTTAGTAGGTAATGGGTGGAGCCCACTATATCTCCTCGATGCATTGGTAGGTCTCATGAGACAAACTAGTTTCTTCTCAGAAGGCCTTGACAAAATATTATTTGTAGTCTTGGCACAAGGCCTTGACTATGTGGTTATGAAGTCTATCATTATGCATTCCATCATTATGAAAGTGGCTATTGATATTACATGTGATTATTTGACTATTAGAATATCCATGTGAATTATTAAATGGAATTATTTGATTTATATTTTCCATATTATGCTGAATTTTATGTTTAAAAGGCTTTTGTTTTAGTTTTATACATTTCATTAAATGTTTATTCTTATTTGTGAAAGTTTCCGCTATATTGTTATCCTCACTGAGCATCCGAGATCACCCCTTTATTATGAATTATTTTCATAGGATTCCAAGAAGTGTATTATGATTGATAAGAAGGGTTAAGCTAGGGTATTAATGGAGTTCTTAAAGGATCATTTATGCTGCATTTTATTTTCTAATGTGTAATGTAACTTTCATGTTTGTAATCTATTTTCCAAGACTGCTAAACTGATCAGTCTATCGGGACTTGATTCCTTATAATCATGAAAATGTATTAAAATAATGCACCAACTTTGGGAAATTGGGGTCGGGGCGTTACAGTTGGTATCAGAGGAAGTTTAGAAACAACCATGGAAATATATTTAGATAAACTCTGATTAGAGAAAATTACCCTAAGATAAAATTTGAGGATTAGTATAGAATAACTTCCCTGAATTTTGATAATATAGATATTTTGTGAGTTTTCCAAGCAATACATCCCTTTCTGGATATGAGAAAGTAGAGGTGGCTCTAGCACAGATGTACGTAGGGGTAAAAACTGAAAACACCACTTTTAACTAGACTCAAACAGGAACTGGTGCACGACAATGGGACTTGCTGCACTCTTGGTTATGAGACTCCTGGGGGATATGCTTTGGACAATTCACATTTTCTTGAAAAGCAATTATGAAGGATTTTGGAGTAAATAATTATTTAAGGAAAACATTTTTATGATTATAGATTATATGCATAATCAATTCAATTTACATTAGGTATTTTACAAGTTTGGAATTATGCATTGTGATTCAAAAACTAACCTAGTGTATGACATTATTTAGAAATGGCGCCCAGTAGATGGAAGAAGAACTCCAACAATACACATGATCCAAAGAGTAATAAGGATCATTTCTTTCTTGGTATTAATAAATCATTTAGAAAGGAAACAGTCTCCCAGTTATTATCATCATATGAAAAAATAATATCATGTGTTAATAAGATAAGTAACGAAATCTCTAAGACCTATGGATTTTAAGGGAAGACATAGAAGAAAAGGATGGTAGAAAGAAAGATGGATAAAGAGAATAAGGGAAAGAAGGATTTTCCTATATGTGATAACTGTGGAAAGAATCACCTTGGTAAATGATTAAAGGGAATGGGAGTTTGTTATAAGTGTATAGAAAAAGGACACCAAGTACGTGTTTTCAAGGGTAAGAAAAAGGTTTCAAATGTACAATACTTCATCTGCAATGAGTTGGGACACTATGCAAATCAATGTCCAAATCATCAGAGTATACCCCAAATGCAACTATTGGGTAATAATCAAGTTATTATAATATCGAAGATGAAGAGGAATGATTAAGAGTTCTTATGTTTTTATTAAAGTATTATGTCATTTGAGTATTGTATAATGATGTACATGTTATAAAAATTATATAGTATATAAAGATTGTACTGATGTACTATTTCATTAAGGACTTGAGATTATGTGGAACCATGAAAAGTGACTCAATGGCAAGTTAAACATTTTAGAAAATACATTGTTGAAGGAAAGAAAAAACATTAATTTGGTCCTAATACTAAAGTATTGATTTTAGAATAAGATATGATTAATTTGGATAAATTATATTGGATATTATTGACATCCTTGGAACTGGTTAATGGTTTATTTATTCCATAATTGTTTGAGTTTACAACATTTTTGGATAGAAGGAGTATATCTAGTATTCTATAAGGAATAGGGGAGAATTAATGTAATTAATAAGGTTTTATGGTAATTTAGGGTGTTAATGTGTTTTAAAATAATACATGAGAAGGTATTCACATGTTATTATGCGGAAAAAAGGATCTTCACTATGTTTAACTTCCTTATAAATTTTGGACTCTCAGATTGGACAGAAGTATTTTGGATATGTCTAAAGGTTGGAATAGATTAAGTTTGAAATTGGATTCTATTGTTAAGGTTAAATCATTTCTTGAGATTATTTTTGAGTTATCATAAAAGGACAACCCGGAGGTCGGGTGACAACCCATCGTGTTCAGCAAGGCCGAAAGACTTGAACCTGTAATCAAAGGGTGACAAGGGTGCATCACCTACAACTGGCCTATGTGATGTCCTTGTCTGTATAATGTAGTTTTTTTAAATAGTCTTAAAAATGAATATAAATTCATTTTTTATCCTATACGATTAGGATAAATATAATATTTTTGAATTCTATTATCTTTTGGAGTGAAAGATGAGTTTGTGGTAGGAATTAATTGAAGGATGAAACTCTACTTATCAAGTATATAAATATATATTTTTTTTCTTATTCTACGAATAAATTAATTCTTAAACTTTAGGGAAGGGATCTTAAAACAAAAAATGCATTATCCTAATACAATATATTTTTTTAACTGATGATATTTTGCATCATCATAGATTGATGACTTTGAGGCCCTCAATTTTGAATTTTTTTTGTGATTGATGACATCAATCACTTCCTATAAATATTTACATTTTTACTACAATTATATGTCTCTAATTTCCACCAATGTTCTCCTAGTAAAGATCATAATTTGGTGGTGACTTTTTCATTTCCCTTTCCTTCTTATTAAGACAAAATTTTATTAACCCAATTCCTGATGTGGGTTTTCTGCAAAGGTATTTTACTATTTTTAACCATTTATTTTAGAAGAACAATTTCAAATTGAGAGGAATCAATTTATTGGAGGAAGGTAGAATGTAACACCCTAAGATTTCATAGTATGTTATCTCATTAAAATAATTCAATAGCTTACGCTACACGCAATACCGAGTTCGAGCGCACCACAACTTAATAAAATAACCGTTCAAAAAATAATTATGAATAGTATTAACTACATTTTGAATCTTATATACTCCATATAATTTTAACATCCATACTATGTGTTTCTTAGACATAATATAAGAACAATTTCATTTTTTCAGATACAATAAGTATTTTTCAAAAAATGCAATTTTACCACCTTTTAAATGAGAACCCTTTTTAAAACCAATATTTGACACTTTAATAGATTCAATTTAATTAAATTAAATCCTTATTTAGAAGTGGGATATAAAAATTTAGTTTGGATAAATTTTTGGTACATTTCTGATAACTTTCATATTTTGATGAATAGTGAAAAATACTACGTTTTAATTGAAAAAAAAAATTTTAATCGAAATAATTTAGTGTTAAATTATAAATTTGAAATGTTTTAAAGTGTAATTAAAATATATTTTAATCATTTAATACAATTTAGTTCATTATAAGTAATTTCACATTTAAATTTGACATAAACACATATCAATTTTTTGATAGTTTTTACTTTTTAAAAACTCGCTTTTCGGTTTTGTCAACAAGAATTAATTATAAATTAATAAATGAAACTTCTATGTTTTTAATTTGGTAAAATATACTTCATTTTTTCATTATTAATATCAAAATTATCATAGTGTAAATTTTTTGTATTTTTCTGAAAATATTCAATTTTTGATGAATAGTTAAAAACACTGCATTATTATTCAAAAAAAAACCTTTTTATTTAAATAATTAGTTATTTTATTTTAATTTATTTTCAGTAAAAATAGATATATAATACCTATATATGTTCATTTTAATTCATTGGAGTCATTTTATAATAAATTTAGATATATAAAATTTTATCAAACTTTTTACCGTGTTTTACCCACCTCCTAGGGGCATTTTTAAATATGCATAAAACATAATTTTACCACTTAGTTGAGTTAATTTAAAAAATCTGAGAGAAAATATTAATATCATTAAGTAAAATTTGGTTCAATAAGGTGAAAATAATTTTTGGTTAACAATAACTTTTGACTTTTATTTACCATGGTTAAGAGTAAATAGGGTAATTAAGGGTAATAATGATATCATAATTACCCAAACACATGTCCTAATTCTATTGGATAAGTATAATTAGACCAAAAACAACCTTAGGAATAAAATATGATCCTCTTTGGTCTACATGGATTAGATTAGGACATTTATTATTATTTTATTTATAGAAGAGTTAAAGGAGTTAAATTCAATGATTAATAACTAAACCATTTTTAATACAGGGTTACACACAATATAAATTAGAGTATAAATATTAATTAGAAAGGTAAATTTTTTCATACATAATGGTATTTTATTTATAATTTTTAGACATTAAATAATTTAATTTAGTTATGACACAATAATGATGCAGTAATTACATTATTAATGAAATATTTAAATAATTGATATTATAAATATCCAAATAAATGTAAATTCAGACTTATGATGAATTCCAATAATTTTATAGGTTAATATGACATGTTAGGGTTGGTTAAAAAAATTATTCGAAGTGATAAAGTTATTATGGCTATCACAGAAATCAAATTCTAAATAGTGTCAAAATTGACATAATTGAGTTTTGAAAAACAGTATTATATTATTAATTTATATAATAGTCCAAAAAAATAAGGATCAGAAAAAAGATATATATAATAATATATATGACATTAATGAACCACTTGGAATTAAATTAACATTTTATAGTATGTTTATTAACAATATAATATAAAATTACAAAGAGACATGGTAAATGTCAATCTATTTAACAAAGAGTTAAATCTAAACGGTAAGGTTAATATGGTGACCTAAACCTATCTAAAAACTATTGGATGAGTTATTTTAGACCCATATCCATATTATCCTTTAAATAAATTATTTTGGAGCCATTAGAAACCGAAAATGATTTTATTATAAAATAATATTTCAAGCATTTCCTAAAGTTACCCTCACCTCTCTTATAAAAGGGAACTTCCACATCTCTTAATTTCACACCTCCAAATCCTTTTTTCTTAGCCAAAACATACCCAACTATCGTCCCAAATTTCTTCACTTCATCCTAGAGTCATTCCTTTGGTCAGAAAGCCAATATAAGGAGCCCTTTTGATCAAATCAAACGAAAGAATCCGAAGAAGAGGTAAATATTTCATCACCTCTTTCAAGTTCTTTTCTTCTTCAACTTCCTATTTCTTTGTTTTTTATATTCTAAAATAATATCTCCAATATATTATATATAATTTGATTTTATTATAACTATGGTAAAACCAAATTTTTTATTTCATCCATCCTTTAAATGAAAAAGTCACCATACATGCGTACGTACGACTTACCGTCTCCACGTCGTGGTGTCGTTTGTTATTCAAACACTTCATTATGTGGATGAGTATAATAATGAGTATAACTGATGTAAATAATAAATTTAAAATTTTAATTATTTATATATATATGATATATAATCCAATTACATACGATTTCACCATCAATATAATGATATTGTCCCTTGTGCGTACGTACGGATTACCGTCTCCACAACACGATGAGAATTATTTCTACGTTCCCCATTCAATGATGATTATAAAAATATATATCATTAATAAGTATGTAATATATGATATAATAATGAAACAGGATATATATATATATGTAATTACATATATCTTATTCACTTTGTTCTGTTCAATACGATATGAAAACTGAAACAGCATTTATGCATATGTAAGGCCTACCATCTCCATAAACGCTATTTTCCAATTCATATATATGTCTATTATACATTGTTATATTCTGAATATATATGATATATAAATCATTTTTTATATTCCGGAAGTATTTAAATCATGATCTATGTGATACAATCAAGATTAACAAGTTAAAACACGTACGATAAAGAAAGCGATTATTACCTGAAATGTTAATTTAACATGGAAATTATTAATAAATGGGTAGTATAAAGTCATAAATGAATCATGTATGATATAATAAATATGAATATGGTCCTGGTATAATTTAATAACATACTGTGGTCTTTATACAGGAGGTTAAACGTACCCTCGACTAAAGGAAATTACAAGGTATGAGTTCATTTCACAATCTCTTTATTATCCGAGGCTGTTTTTATGTAAGCATATACTGGGACATATTTATTAACCATGTCCATGTTTCATAATAGAGTTTTCAAAGGGATTATTTTTAAGATACATTCTTTCAAAAACATCATATTAAATGTTTTAAATATTTATTCTTCCAAATCATTCTCATTAATGTCCACGTTTTCAAAATGGTTTTTAAGGATTTATTTATATGGACATGAATGTTTTTAAAATGTTAATTCCTTTAAAAAAATTTGAAGTGGTATGTGAAACTTTGAATAAAAAATATCTTTAAATGTATTCCTTTAAAAATTGTGTGTCTTTTAAATGTTTTCATGATAAATGGATGTTTCTCTCAAAGAGTTTTACAAATCTTTTTCATCTATGTCAACATACTTTGATATGTTTAAACCATTTTTTTAGAAGGAATGCATTGGAATTAGTAAGTGATGCGTGGATCCCGCTATAACTCCTCGACGCATCAATAGGTCTCATGAGAAAAAATAGTGTCTTGGCACAAGGCCTTGAAAAAAATTTATTTTTATTCTTGGCACAAGGCATTGACTATGTGGTTATGAAGTCTGGAATTATGCATTCCATCATTATGAAAGTGGATATTGATATTGCATGTGATTTTTCGACTAGTAGAATATACATGTGAATAAGTAAATGGAATTATTTGATTTATATTTGCATTATTATGTGGAAGTTTAAGTTTAAAAGGCTTTTGTTTTAGTTTTATAAATTTAATTAAATGTTTATGCTTATTTGTGAAAGTTTCTGCTATATTGTTATCTATACTGAGCATCTGAGCTCACCCTATTATTATGTTTTATTTTCCCAGGATTCTAAGAAGTGTATTATGATTGATAAGAAGGTTTAATCTAGGGGATTAATGTCATTCTCAAAGGATCATTTATGTTGCGTTTTATTTTATAATGTGTAATGTAACGTTCATGTATGTAATATATTTTCCAAGACTACTAAACTGATCGGTCATTCGAGACTTGATTCCTTCTAATCATTCCAATGTATTAAAATAAAGCACCGACTCTGGGTAACTTGGGTCGGGGCGTTACACCTTTTCTCCTAACTCATGTGCTTAAGATGTAATCTTCTGTTCATTCCTTTACTGGGATTTTTATCTTTTCCCTTTGTTCATGTGTTCCCCATGGTACCCTATGCATATGTAAGGGATCAAAGAAGTTAGGAGATTTTTATGAAGATTAAATAATGAAGTGTATTTTTATCCGAATGTTTTATGTTTTATGTACCTAGTCTTCCAAGACACTATACATAATGATCCTTCGATAGTACTCTAATGTATAATTATGATTAAAATCATATAATGTTATATGTAAAAGGCTAGGGTCACTATTGTTGGTATCAGAGGATAGCCTAGTTATTTTGAAGATTAGGAATATAGAACCTTAGTGATAACCTTAAGGATGAGATGAAGTATAATAAAACATCCCTAAATATTTGTAAGTATATATTATGTGTTTTTTCAATAAAATACATCCATGTAAGGATACAAAAAGGTAGATTCGTCTCTATCACAAATATACCTAGGAGTGAAAACTATGATAAGAAGTTTCAAGATTGACTTAGGGTATCCTGGTACACGAAAATGGGCCTTGATACACACTTGTTATTGACACTCCCAGGGGATATGCTTAGGTGAATTCACAAGATTAGTAAAAACCATTATTAAGGGAAAAATCCCATTATAATATATGTTAAGAAATAGATCAAAGATTACCAGGATTTAAACCTAAGGAATCACAATTTTGGATATAATTATCCTTTAAATGTTTATCCTTTTAGTTTCAAAGTTTCCTTTTTATGTTAAAAAGATAAGTATTCAAGACCTCTAATTATATGTTATTTTTATTATCTAATGGTGGGAAATATAAGAACACATTCCAATAACCAATGTGATAGAGAACGTAATGATTGCCCTAATGATATGCCTGATATAATGGGAATAGGTCCTCCAATATTTCATACAGTACATTCACAACTGGATCAAGTTATGAAAAATAACTTGAATCATGTGGAACACCCTCCTCCTCCAAGGAAAGAGAAAGTTTCCATAGAATCTTTCATGCAGAAAAGGCCTCCTATGTTTAGCAGATATTCTGACCCCCTTCTCATAGAATAGTGGATTAACTCCATTGAAAAGATATTCTCCGTCCTCCAGTGCTCAGAAGAAGATAATGTTGTATTGGTGGTCTATCATTTTGGAGAGGATGATGATTAGTGGTAAAAAATGATCAATAATACAATGTACCAAGAAGAAATTGATTCTATTCATTGGGAGGAATTCTAGAGGATGTTTCTCAATAAATATTGTCCTCAAACCATCCATCTCAAGATGGAAAGAGAGTTCCTCAGACTCAAGCAGAAGGAAGATGAGTCCATCGGGGCATATGAATCAAAATTTACATGGATTGAAAGGTACTCATCTTTATTTTCCATGAACATAGAATGTAAGGTTGATTTCTTCTTTAGAAGACTAAATCCAAGTCTACAAAAAGCATTAGTGATTCGAGATTTCAAAAGTTATGAGGATATTGTCCGTTGTGACCACAAGGTTGAAATGGATATTTTAGACTCTAAATGGTCATGTGGGCCTAGTAACAAGAAATAGAAAATGGAGAACAACATGGGTGGTTCATCAAACAAATCCCGGGTTGGAAAGAAGCCCGACATTTTCCCTTTGTAAATGTTGTAGGAAGAAACATCCTGAGGACTATCTGAAAAGAACCAAGAATTTATTAAAATGTGGAAAGTTTGGACATCTGGCTAGAAATTGAGGATGAGATATGAATAATTCCACTAATACTGATGAAGAAATGAAGGTTCATATAAACACTCAACCTACAATGAAGTGTTACAACTGTAAGGAGCATGAGCATTATGTGAATAATTTCCCTAAGATGAGGGTTGTTAGAGGCAATCAATAACAAACTCAATGGAATCAAGGCAGTTATTATGCTATCACTACTGCTGAGTTGGAGCCAGAAAATGATGTGGTGAAAGGTATGCTATTTATTCATTTAAGAATAGCAGACATACTATTTGATTCTGGTTTTATGCATTCTTTCATATCTTTCATGTTTTGTAGAAATATTCAAACACCACATCAGAATTTGGAGGGAAATTTATTTGTGATATTATTGAATGGGGAAATTATTGCATCCATGGTTTATAACTCCTACCCAATTAACATTTTTGGACTAAACCTGCCAGAAAATCTCATCATACTTCCTTTAGTGTAGTTCAACGCTATCTAGGGCATGGATTATCTATCTTTGTACAAGGCCAACATCAACTGTTGGGAAAGGGAGATCAATCTTCGCATACCGAAGCCTCCTCTAATTATTTACATTTGTATAGAGGAAGATGAATCTCACTTAGAATCATCATCTCAAGTGTGGATATTTTTGCCTTATGAGCAAGCATATCTAGCTCAAATGATTGAGACAAAAGAGAGAATCATTCTTGATGACATGCCCATCATGGGGGATTACACCGATGTATTACTTGAAGATTTTCATGGTCTTCCTCTTCACCGAGAGGTTGAGTTCTCAATTTAAATTATACCTAGACCTCTTCTTATATCAAAGAAACATTACAGAATGGCCACTGTAGTGCTAGAGGAGCTGAAGACGTAGTTGTAGGAGAATCTGGATAAGGGTTTTATATGCCTGAGTGATTCACTATGAAGTGCACGAATCCTCTTCTTCAAGAAGAAGGACGGATCAATGATCCTATTTATTGATTATTGAAAACTCAATAAAATCATGATAAAGAACAACTATCACCTTCCATGAATAGATGAATTGTTCAATCAGCTTCGTGGGGCCTATTATTTCTCTATGGTGGACCTTCGGTCGGGATATTACCAATTAAAGGTGAGGAAGGAAGACATTCCCAAGAACACCTTTTGAATGAGGTATGGAAACTATGTGTTCATAGTGATACCCTTAAGACTCAATAATTCTCCAAAATTTTTTATGGATTTAATGAATAGAGTCTTTAGATATTACCTTGACAAATTTATGGTAGTCTTTATTAATGATATTCTAATATACACCAAGAGAAAGGACGAACATGGGAAGAATTTGAAAACTGTGTTAAAGACTTTGTGAAGGGAGAAGTTTTATGAAAAGTAAAGTAAATGTGAGTTCTAAATAGAGGAAGTATCATTCTTGGGGAATTTTATCACCAAAAATGGAATATCTGTGGACCCTTCAAAGACAAAGGCAATTGAAGAGTTCCCTAGAACAACATCTGTAAAAAAGATCTGTATCATTTTGGGTCTAGCCCAATATTATTGACAATTTGTGAATAACTTTTCACAATTGTCGAATCTAATGACCAAATAACACGGAAGGGAGTAATGTTTTTCTAGAATGAGGAATGTGAAGAATGTTCTAAGTAGTTGAAAAAGAGGCTTATCAATGCACTAGTACTCACACTCCCAATAAGTGGAGAACTCTTTGTGGGGTACAGTGACACTTTAAAAAAGGGATTAGGCTATGTGATAATGAATAATGATAAATTATTATCCTACACATCAAGGAATCTAAAAATATAATAGAAAAACTATCTCACGCATGATCGGGAGTTGGTGGCTGTGATCTTTACGTTTAAAATATGGTGGCATTATCTCTATGGGGAAAATTGTGACATATATATTGAACAAAATATTCTTAGATATATATTCACACAAAAAGATCTTAATATTTCCCAACATAGATGGATTGAGATCATCAATGATTATGAAGACTCAATCCACTACCATCCCAGTAAGGCTAAAAAGGTAGCATATGCTCTATGTAGAAAGGATCCAACATCTTTATCAATGATGATAATTGAAAAGGTTCTGATATTCATAGATTTTCTGAGGATGTAAATTTGAATCATTGAGGGAGGAACATCATCAATCCTTTTTGAAATGATTTCTCAACCATACCTCATGGAGAAAATAAAGGATTCTCAATGATAGTGTGTGGAAATTCTAAAAACGGTGGAAGCTATCAGAAATGGGAAATACTCAATGTTCATGATTAATGAATAAGGAGTTGTAAGATTTGGGTCACGATTATGTGTATCATCTGGTCCATAGATTAATAAGGAGCTTCTACATGATGCACATAGCTCAACCTTCTCTATCCACCCAGGGAGTAAAAAGATGTATCGAGATCTCCGAGAAAACTTTTGGTGGGACAATATGAAAAGGGAGATTGCTGAATATAAATCAAAGTTCTTGGTATGTCATCATGTGAAGGCTGAGTGAAAAATTATAATGGGATGATGAAACCACTACCCATACAAATATGGAAGTGGAAGAACATTACCATGGACTTTGTCACATGACTTCTAAAGATATCTAAAGGAAACAATTCTATATGGGTCATTGTGGATCATCTTACAAAGACATATCACTTTATCATGATTCAAGAGGAATTCTCATTGGATAAAATTGGACGGATTTACATCAAAGAAGTGTTAATGATGCAAGGATTACCACTATCTATTGTATCCTATCGTGATCCGAGATTCACCTCGATGTTTTGCAAAAGTATCCAACATTCTATAAGCACTGAACTGAACTTCAGTACAACCTATCATCCTCAAAATGATGTCTAATATGAGGAACTATTTATATACAAGAATATATGTTGAGAGAATGTTCTATGGACTTCAAAGGATGATGGTACTGACATATTACACTAGTTTAATTTTCCTACAATAATAGTTTCCACTCGAGCATCCAAATGGAACCATATGAAACCCTTTATGGGAAATGGTGTAGAACACTGGTGTGTTGGGATGAAGTCGGTGACTGTAAGATTCTAGGACCTAAAATGGTCAATGAAAATGTGGAGAAGGTGAAAACCATTCAACAATATATCAAGGCTGCCCAAATCCTATAGAAGAGTTATGCAGATAACCGTCGATGATACCTAGAGCTTAAAGTTGGAGACATGATATTTCAACGCATATCTCCATGGAAGAAGAACATGAGGATTTGAAAGAAGGGATGTTCTATCCCAGTTACATCAACCCATTTGATATCTTTAATTGAGTTAAAGCTATAGCCTATCTACTGGCACTTCCACCTAAAATGGCCAAAGTACATGATGTCTTTCATGTATCCCTCTTAAGGAAGTACATACTAGACCATTCACATGTACTCTCTTCAGAGGTCGTACAGTTGGAGGATGATCTTTTATTACGAGGAGTAGCCCATGAAGATATTAGATCATAGAGATAATGTTCTAGGTAACAAGACTACTCACCTGGTCAAAGTAATTTGGCGGAACCATAAATAAGAAGAGGCATCATGGGAACTAGAGGAGGAAATGAAGGAAATGTACCCACACATGTTTATAACATAGAATGTAAAATGAAAGTTCAAGGGTAAAATTTTATAAGGGGGGGGGGCAGAATGTAATGACCCAAAGTTTTCAATGTAAATTTACTTCTTATAATTATGTCACATGAAATCACAACATAATGAACTACTATGTTCTATGTGACCCTTAAGCATAATTTTGTCACTTCTATGATTTGAATTTTGAAAATCTGACATACACAATTGTGACCAGTAAGTTATTTGGATTCTGATAAGAAAAACATAATTTTTGGTGAATAGTAACCTACCGTTATGAATAGTAATATACCCTTATGAATAGTGATATACCCTAATGAATAATAACCTTACATATGATAATATATAAATAATATTCATGTTGAAAGTATGATATACATATATTTTAGAATATGTAACTGAATGTTTTAAAACTGGGTTTGAATAATAAATTATGATTTTAATTAAATATTAAATTAATCATATTCAGAAAATTATTTTTGAAAAATTTATTTCATTTTTCGATTCTACACATTGAAAAATGGTTAGGGTGAATTTTTAGGATTTTTATGAAATACATGAATTGTTGGTGAAGAGTTAAATACATTAATTTACCATATAAAAACATTATAATTTAAATCCACTATTCGTGACATAACAAGTGATGTTAACCCAAATCTTGAACTCAAATTCATTTATAAATATTCTTGGTCTTTGAATATTCACTATTGCTGGTCTTGAGGAAAAATAATTAACTAATGATTACAAAATTATGAAAACCCTCCTCTCCTCCACTATAACCCCCCTCACTCCCTCTTCTCTTCACTCCTCTCAATCCCAATGCATTGAAATATTCTTCCCAAATATCTTCCCAAGATCCTACCCCACGTACAAAGTTCTCTAGTCTCTTTAAAATACCAAAACCTCTCTCTTTAAGTGGTTCTCAAAGGAGGTAGACTCAAGAGGTAAATTCCTCTTTCTAATTCTTTCATTTCTTTTAAGTTACTTTCTTTTCTTGTTTCTTTACTCAACCCCCTTCACCCAAATGGTATGATAACTTCCGTAACATACATGTACTATAATTCTATTATTCTAATGGGAAATTTATTTATCTTATCTCCTTTCCCCATATTTTATTTGAAACAAATGGAAACACCATTTGAGATGTGTTAATTTAGTACATTCTAGGACAATAGTTTATCAATTTCTATTATCATCATTAATTATGGTCAAGAAAACATTTGTGTTGTTGTTAAACCATAATATTATATATTTAATATTTCCTAGTTATATTTCAGTAATCCTTTTGTAAAAATGGTATTATGTTATAAAGAAAACATGTTCACTTTAATCAAACCCATCGTTTAACAAAAACAGTTATCACTAAGGTTTTATATAATAATTCATCTCCACTCCCAATAAAAAAATGGATTTTTTAAAATAAATTAATATTATGGTTTTTAACTAATAACCTATGAATTAAATTCTGGAAAACCATTCTCAACATACGTGATTATCCATTCATAAGTAAACAGATAATGAATGTTAAGGAAACCAACAGACCCGAACAATAAAATTGAACATCTTAACCCATCAAAGAGGCCAAGAATGAACATAAAAAGGTTATACTAAATCAATTAAATATAGATGAGGTTCTGGAATTATTAATTAATAATCCTTATTTATTTATTTAGGTTATTAATAACAAGTGGAGAACACCACCAGATTTAAGGTAAGGGATCTGCTCCATTTCACTCTTAATCAAGATGTCCTCTATGATATGCCATTTTATGTGTAATACCTAATGATAGGGTATGATTATGAACCTAACCCATACTTCCCTTATGATGTATAAAGATATTAGAAACCCATTTTATCTCTCATTAATCCCTATTATGTACACTTGACACCATGTCGATAAACCGTAATGAATTATACCCGAACCTTATTTGTTCTTTCGGGTTGCCTTATCTTTCTTTATATCAAAATGGAGTTATCTTATATTTTTACGTATATATTCTAAACTATGTTTAGTTTTTTCCAAATTAATTTATCTAGACCCTTTCACCATTTCCTTTTGGGTATATACATGTTTTTAAAATATTCTCTCCTTATAACTTTCCGATAAACAACCTTGTTTTAAGGGAAATTTTTAATTTTTTACCCAATTTCAAGTGAACTATATACTATGTTTTAAGACACCATTGTGTTTATAAAATCAGTCTTTTAATTATAAAACCCTTCTTGATTAAATTCTGGTTTTATATAAAATATTTTCCTCTTTTCTTTTTTAAATGCTCTATAGTATTTTCCTTAAAACCTCAAAAAAATGTTTTAATGCTAACGTTTCCCAAATACAGTTCTTATATTTTTTCACTTATATTTGACATCACATACCATTTAGTATGAATATTTTACCTTATTAACGTCCATGTATGTTCTAATTCCTTTCATTCATGGACACTTTGAGTATATACCCATTGGTTATGCTTTATGTCTTGATTGCAGTACCCAATTATTTCCATGGTACCCTTATGTTTATGTATGATTGATTATATATGATTATTTTTGTAGAAAGAATATTCATGAAAATGTTTAGATGATTGTTCACAGATAATGCTCCAATGTATTGGGTAAAGTTAAGTCTCATGAGATGTGATGTGAAACGAGATTGGCAGTTATCCTTGACGGGTACTAAATTGGGAAATAGGATTGGCGGTTATCGTTGACCCGTACTAAAATAGGAAACAAGATTGGAAATTATAATGGACCTGTAATAAAGATATGTTTCATGATTCTTACACAATTATATGATTCCATGTTTATATTATCCAATATTTATATGATATGATTTCATTTGTTCCATGATTTTGATATCATTTTTCCATGCCTCCTAACTCATGTGCTTAAGTTGTATTCTTATGTTCATTCCCTTAATAGGATTTTTAGCTCATCCCTTTGTTCAAGTTTTCTCCAGGGTACCCTATGCAGATTTAAGGGCTCAAAGGAAGTTAGGATCATTTTAGGATGAATAAATAAAGAAGTGTTTTTTCTAGACCCATGTTTTATGTTTTATGTACTTAATCTTCCAAGACACTAGATTTAATGATCCTTGGATTATACTCTGATGTATAATTATGATTAAAATCATATAATGTCATATGTAAATAGCTAGGTTCAATATATAAATCATTCAAAAAAAAAACATCCCTAGAAAAGGTTCTAAGGCACAATTAATGGAAAATTGGTATGTGGTATCGATATTATTCAAGAAAAAGGTCATTAATCGATAGAATAGTACTCCCTAGGGTCCCTGAAGGTGGTGGATTATTCATCTCATAGGGAAATTTATATTTTATTATACCCAGAATATCCATCCATGAATGAATGGGACATATATCAAGATGTTACATTGATCATTAGTTCTATAATTACAATTAGAAGGCCATCTTCCGTACAATTATAGTTGATATCTCTGAAGTCAATATAGACCCTAATTTTCCAATTATTCTTATTTACCAAGATGATGTTGGATAGCCATTTTAGATATTAGACATCCTGAATGAAAATTTCATTCATAAGCTTGTAAAATTCAGCCTCAATTTTAGTGGTATGAGTCAGTTGTTTCATTCTGTCTTCCTCTTTGTACCCCCAGTGGTTTTTTTAGAAATTCTAGTTGGTGAGTGGCCACCTTGGGATCAAGGACTATAATTTATGTGTAATTATAGGAAAATAATTCTCGATGTTGCTTTAGGGAGGAGGTATATACCACTTGTTCTTCAGAAGAAATGATTGTACTAATCAACGTTGGTCATGTGTCTTCCTCTATTTCCAAATTTATTTTCTTAAGTTATTCAATGGTCATAGATACACCTTCCTCAAACACTAGAGGGGAACCCCTGAGATCCTACTCATCTTCTTCTTATGCCTTACTCTTAGGTGGAGTAGTTGATGAAGACAATTTTCCAGATTTAGGATACGAGTCTACATTTTGACATATAAAAGGTAAAGTTACTTCCTATGACCTAAATGATGATGTGGGGGTTCTTTTAGGTTTTGGTGGGGAGAGAAGAGATATAGGAGTAAATTTAATCTCTCTTGCTGATGTGATAGCTTCTTTTGACTCGGCTGATGACATAGGGATCTTTTGTAGCTCAGGAGATGACATGAGGGAATTTTCATCCATGTTTTTACTAATGTATGGATAGTTTACAACCTTCTTAACACTACTGGGTTTATTCATCATATCTTATATCATGATGTTTATTGAATAGATTCTTGAATTTGGTCCCATGCCTTCGATACGATTGATAGGAAACACATATAATCCATTAAATAGTTTTAAGGGATTAACTAGTATCATTTATAAACTATTTGGGGCAGTGAATCAATCAACACCCTTAGTCATGGGTTCTTTCAATTACCTCTAGTATAATCCTACTACAATGTATTGTGATTCGTAGGATTTTAATTGGGATTCATCACTCTGAAACATTGTAATTCGACCATTGATACAATATTCGAGACATTGATGGTATGATGAGGGGACTATCATGTGCTATGAAACCAAGGCCTTTCTAGAAGAACATTGAAAGCCATGTATTGCTGAACAACCGAAAATTATGAGTTATATTTGGGCTCCCTAAACTGATCCCTAATCATGATTCTACCAAGAGTATTTTTATCACTCTTTTCATAACCCTATATTGTTAGAGAAGAAGGGGACAAGTGGGATTTTTTGTAGCCTAGTCAATGATGTTTTCATACTAGAATGAGGTTGACTCCTTATCCATTATAAATTAAATCATGTCATATTTCAAAATAATTTATTCTTCCAGATATATAAAATTCACTAATGTTTTCCTGTATGATAGCATTTTTGTATTACTATAAGAAAGATATGATTGGGTGTCATTCTACATGATTGTTCTTTGCACAATATATTTCAGCAGTGGAAACCTAGGATTAAAACTCATTAGGTCTCAATCAATATCCAATGAGTGATTCCTATAGGTCTTCTAATAAACTTAGAGCATCCATGATTGAAAACATAGACAACACTAGGGACAATTGATTTATAATTTCATAATTATTGGATAATGTTATGTGCTTCCTAGCATGAGTCTTCTCTCTCATGATCTCTTTAGAAACTGGATTACTTGATGTGGTTAGATCATTGGAAAATGAGTTAAAGGAACTTCAATCCTTGGTGGTTTAGGTCAACTAGGTCTTCCTGTGCATTGAGGTTGATTTGACAATGACATCCTATCTAATTGATCTTCTAGGATAATCAATCTTGGTAAAACCCTAGACTATGTGGGGGGTATTTCTGGACCCCGTTGGGATCACTAGAGGGATCTCCCATGAGTTTTGGGTGTATAGATGGTCCAAATGGGGATGTGTCTGGAATATTGATTTCTATTGTGACTATGTCTTCTACTGTATCCCCGAACCCTGTTGCCTCTTCCTCTAATTCTCTAATTAGATTCATATAACTTGGGTTCATATCCATAATCATAATTGGAGAGGGGGTCCTTTAAGTGAATTACATTAATGGAACCAAAGATAAATCTTTCTTCTGATGAGGATTTCATCTCATGGGTCATCTCTTGTGGTACTATTTGGTGGGGTAGTGATCGTTGTATTGTTAGGAGGGGAATCACCTGTAATTTTAAGTCTAAAGACATAATGTCCAAGTGATTCAAATATATATCTTCCTTGGTATAGTTTCATCTTCTTATGTTTGTTTCTTATCCTCCTGACCATGTCATTTTTTAGATAACTATTCTTTAGAGGAATGTAGTGCTGACAGAGTTGGTCGTGCTGTAGTGAAAGTGGTTGGTGTCATAGTTGGTTGTTTCAACTATGATCAAAGGATAACATGAGTCCATTTGATTGTATTTCCAACCATCCAATCACTAAAATTCTATGTAATTTTTTTGTATCTTTCTATCATTCGACCTCTTCCTCTAGATTGGCAGAAAAATTCATGCTACCTTTGCAGGTGGTTTTCCTAGCTTCACTTACCTGGAGTCCACCATTTTTTATAGGATATATTTGAAAACATATTATTTAGGGATAAGTTCCTACAATGTTTAGTGGAAGGATAAATAGTTTGGTAGACGCTCAAGACTATCCTGATCGGGCCTCTTTTTCTTAGGAAACTTGAGAAAATTGTTCTCCAAATCCATGATAAAGTATCTAGGGACTTTCTCATCTCAAAAAATAATAAAATTTGTTCACTAAATCCTCAAACCAGTTTCACCTCTAAGAAATTCACTCATACTTAGAAGGTGGTCAATATTTATGATTCTCTGGAGGTGCCGACACATGATACAATACGAGATTTATAGTCTGAGATCATGTGGGGGATAGATTAAGTGTGACTATAATAGCCACTTCTTTCCATACTCTCATCCCTTAAGCTCATGGAATTGATAAAGATTTGATCTTGGTTTTTAAGATGGAATATTTCTTATTAACTTTTGTGACATCCTAAAGCCCTACAATATATCTCATAGATATGATTTGTTTGTGGAACTCATCTTGGAGGTTCTCTATGTATATAGACAAAAAATCTTCTTGGGGAAGTTGTAGGTCTAGAGAGTATGCCAACCCCGTCCACTGAGTAATGAAATCCAAGGAATTCTCATTCTCTTAATGTTTTCAGTTTGAGAGGTAGATGACTATTTTTGTCCTGTATTTTGTTTCTAAATTGAGAGAGAATATTTTTATAGAGATATTATAATCCTATGATAGATCGATTCTGCAAACGGGTATACCATACGAAGGTTGGCCCTTATTGTGTTTGTACAAAACATCTGATTTTAACTACTTTTTGTTATGAAGGGTTCCTCGTCATGGGATCACAGTGGGACACAAAATGCTGTAAATTCCACTATACATTCCACAATCCATTAAAAATTATAAATTTAGGGTTTCCAAAATTTGTCAAGGGAGGGGTCAGATCCATCCATTCAAGGTAAGGTTTCATTTCCAGTTATACGGGTGTACATCATTCTTTCATAGCCTCCAATCAAGATGTTAATGAATCATTTGTATTGACGATACCTTGAGGGATGATTAGTTTAAAAAGGGATTAGTTAATGGAAGAAACACATAGATCCTTCTATTGTGGCTCTATTTTTACCTATAATGGCGAGCCTACAAGGTTTGATCCTTGAAGTTGTTCTTGAACCAGTCATGGTTGTATACCCAAGTGAGGGAACTACATATATCTCTTTGTTGTGGGATCTAGATATATTGTTTTTTAGTTCTACATGTTGAGTAGTTGTTATTGTTCAATTTTTGTTGCTGAGGTGAACCATTTTGGTTGAGGTGCAGCGATTGGGATTGCTGGATGATTCTCCTCTTCAAGAACATATCTAGTGCGAATGTTGCCTCATAGTATTTATATTCATGTCTTCTCAACGATTCCATCTCTTCCTCCTGCTAAGAAAATCCTTCCTCGAGTGTGAGGGGTTTGACCTCTTCATGAGTTTGGTGAGGAAAAAACTTACCTTTAACATTTTATTTGGTATATTCTCACTAAGGTTGTAGAAATGGAGTGGTTGAGGAAATTCCAAAATTTAGAGAAAGACTATGGCTCTTGGAACGGACATCCCTTTAAATTGTTTTGTTGTGCACCATATTATGAATATAAACTTCTTCCTCATTCTCCTTTTTATTGGACTCATTTTATATATCATATTCAAGGGTAGTGATAACAAAATTAACCTATGCATAATGCGTTATAGGAATTTAATTATCCTCCTTGGGAGATTAATTCTATTTGTTCCCACCATGAGTCCTTGCCCCCTCCTTTACTGGTCCTCCTAGAACCATTAGAAAAATGGTGACCAAAAGGTAATCTCCATACATTTCTGTTGTGCTTGTTATAAGTGAGGACACTTGTTCAAAGGATATGATGAACTAGGAGGATTCATTTTGTGGTGTTTCCCCTAAATTAAAAAATACCAACTTCCATTTAGGAGGAGGATGTTGGGGTAAAACATCCCCTAGCCCTATTGGTTGGGGCTGATCCGTTCCCCTTTCAACAATCTTTCAAGATTATTTTACCAACCTCAAAGGTTGGGTTAAAAAATCCTCCAACCATGTATGATGGGTTTACACCTTGATTTTCTTGGATTCTACTATTGAAACTACTTTCTTGATTTTATAGAGTCATGTTTGAACATGGTTAGGGTGAAATGTATGGTTCTAACCTACTACCAAATATATTGGTGATGCTTGATAATTGGAACCCCTTATGCAAGAGGCTTACGCAATATTTTCATATTTTTGACATAGGATTTTTTATGACTCACTCTCTTTTGGCCTGACATCTTTAAGAGACCGAAAATGTTAGTTTTTTTTATCATACATTTTTTTTCAAACATAGAATATTTTTTGAATTTGAGTTGAGGCTAGGAAATTTCATGATGTCAATTTTGGTGGGATTTACAAATTTGGGAGTGCGGTGAAATTCAACTATATGTGCTCAACCCATCCTCTAAATGAACACCCGATAGAGAATCTATGATCACCTGATGTAATTATTTTAATGCATCATGACATGCGCATTGAAGGGGTCCTTGTATTTTCCCAATTTTGGGTGTTGTGCAGCTAGGAGAGCCACTTTATCAATTTTATGATGTATCCATTATATTACCTTGACATGGATTAGATATTATTCATAAGGAAATATAATTGATTTTATGTGATGAAAGGTATTCCATAAATTTAGTTTGATTTAATGCACACAGTATTCCAAAAAACCCTCATAAATTCTATATTGAGGAGTGAATAAAGGCAAGAACATGAATTGTATATTGTCCTTGTCCAACTATCTCCTTATTTTCAACATGTCTTCTTATTATTTTACCAAATTATCCTCCACCTAATCTGACCAAAGTGGCTACTTCTTTACTTCATTATTATAAATAGTAAGATCAATAGGGATTTCCTTAGTCATATTAGAGGGAATGTGATCTAAGGGTGGTTCAGAGAATGATTGTTTCCATGGGATATCTTTCGGTTGAGAAAGGATGTCACTTGTCAATGATGATTCATTTGGAATGAATAGCCACATTTTAAAAAGTTCCTCATGGTATGTGGGATTTATCCTAATTAAATTGGAAACGGGAGGACCTTTTTGATGACGTGAAGTGTAACTTTAAAGATGACCTTCTCAGAAAATTAAATCTTATTGATGAATTCAATCAATTCTTGATGACATTTCAAACAAAAATCTTGAAATATATACTCTGATGAGGAAATTCAAGGTGAACAATAGATTGGGGAGGACCTCCTAGATATTTTATATTCCAACCACATGGAGGGATGTTACGGAACTCATCAAGAGATGAGATGTTGAGATCTATCATATTCGATACATGAATCAATACTACATGGTAATATGTCCAGCGATGACATATTAAATTGTTAATATTATTTCCATAATTTGGTAACAGAAGAGTAGGATCTTGAACCTCCATTGATAAACATCTGAGGGCTTCAAGAACTCCAACACTATGTAGAGTGGGATCATAGATCATATCTTAATTTCCAAGTCATCTTTGGTAAGGTTTATTTTTATATTCCTTCTTATGGGAGAATAGGGCCACCTATTGGGGATAACTATTTTCATATATGGAATCTTATCTGATTAGATATTGTGTCACCACCAGAATTTACTAATAGGCCTCAAGATTTTGGACTGGGGTTTGTACCTAACCTGGAATATCCACTATGATAGATAGAAAACCTCTAGTTGGAATGGAAGCGTGGTTCTGATTTGGTTGATCATGTTTCATGGGTAAATTTGTCCCAAGACACTCCTGGATGAGAGAAAAGGTGTGTGTCTACTCTCAAGTGACCCTTATTTTGTGTTGACGAGTCACTCTAATTGTGGGGATGGATTTGGGAATCCTCCCCTAGACCATTTTTGCTAATTTTATTATATGTTATAATTTTTTAGGATGTGGGTACAAATTTTTTATTTTCCTTTCACTATTGTTATGATGTTTTGGTTAACTTCAGTGACTGGAACTGGGATATATTCCCATTCTGTGGCTGAAGAAGGGGTATTTTCATGCTCTTATCATCTATTAACTTTAGATATGTAGTGACAGTACTCAGGATCAGGAGAAAAGATATGGGTCAACCCCCTAATTTTATCAGGATCTACTGGATGATTTCTCCAAATGCTGTTAGTTTAAGATGACATGCTTGATAGATGTGGGGAGGTGTATGCACCTGCTCACGAATTTCCTCCAAATATTACTAGAGGAATTTGTTGATGTGTTTGTGTTTGTTTTCTTGATTGTGATTTTCCACTGTATTTGGAATGTGGGATTATATAGATGTTTTTGAACTATGACAACAATCTTGGAAGGTGTGGTTATGTGATTTTTCCTGCTTGCAATTCACCAATGAATTTGACTAGTGGAATATTTTGGAGGTAAAATAGGTTTATACCTGCTCCCTATTGTCTGGTATCTACCCTTGGAAGGTCATCTTGTATACCCAGGTCTGAGTGGCCTGGTTCAGACACTTGAGAACAACAACCCCATCATGCTAAGGGTTTATCGCTACATGGTGTTTGCGACAGTGGATTCTTTCTAGAGTCCTCTGTAGGGACACCTATATTTTTTGGGTGAGGCATTATGTGGCCTCTTGATCTACCTTCATAAGATAATGGGGGAGCTCATTGCTTCATTTTGGGGATAGGATCCTGAAACAATTTGATACAATAATTGGTGTCGTCTACTTCTTGGCCACAGTCATCATTGAGTGGATGGTTGTTGGCATTTCATGTGATAAAGTTCTTGTAGAGTGGTCTCTTGGGTTTGTATGATATCATTTAGTTGGTAATATCAGACTAATGCATTTGATACCAACATTTAAGATACTGGGAAGGTGATGATGTACTCTACTTAAATGAGGACCCAATGTATGCAGTATCTGATGTGTACATTTGTGATAACTAGAAGGAATATAATTAGATTTAAGTGAAATATAGTTGAAATTTCATGAAATATAAATGAAAAACACAAAAAATAAAACCCATTAAAATTAGTATCTCAATAAATGAACACATGCACAATTTATTTTTTTGGATTCAAGATTGGAACTCTTTAATTTTATGAGAAAGGATCCTAACATGGGGATAACACACTTATCTTAGTTAAGGATTCATGTTGGGGTAACCACATTTTTTTCTTTCTCAAATACCATGTGGGGTTGCACTAGAGTTTTGTGGGGGTGGTGTCACAACCTTCATGTTAGACACATATGACCACATCATTTACTAGTAGTTTGCAACATGTCTTTTTTCTGAACTAGAAACATCCAATCGCAACCTTATTTGGAATGTTTCATGAACCTTATTTCTAAAGGTAGGTGTTCGTTGGGAAATGGATCCAATGATACTGAGGGACTTTCATTAGTCGAGACTAGGGAGTTCGTTCTCATCAAACCCTTTTGGAGAAAATTTTTGTATACTTTGGGAATCTCTTAAATATTGAAGTCAAGTTCATGAATCCTTTATTAAATACCATGTATAACATTGGTCACCCTTACGTTAACAATAAATTATTTTCATTAATGAAATTTAGAATCATCTATATATATTTGAGGTTCTTCATCGATAGATACAAATACAAGTATCCTAGGATCTCCATTGATGGTACTCTTCTGTATGTGGATTATAGACTCTTTGGTCATTTATTATTATGATACTGGTTTCAATCCACACAGCAGTGAAGTCTGAAATTTATCATCTTCCTGGGAGACAAGAGTTATTTTGATGTCGAGATCAGGTCTATGAGATGGGCTTCCTACATATCCTTATAAAATGAATCAAAACCCATGTAGTTTTTTCCACTTAATACGACACATAATACCATTTACATTCATGTGATTTGGTCCAAATAGTATAGTTTAACATTGTGTATCAGGGATGTCTAGGAAAAAGGCTTCTACTCAAGGTTGTTGTGGGAAATACACTAAAAAATTCCAAGAGACCAAGAAGATATGTAGCCTCCCAGTTTGGATGTGACCCTATTGTGTATTTTTACCATAAATAATTAGGGTAATTTTTTGGTCTTGGGTTTAAATCTTAGGTAGGATTCATACTTATCCCATTTAGTCGAGAATAAAATCCCACATAACTTGGTTAAGTTTTGGGCTTAAACCTATGGAGGATTCCCTCTAGAGATTTTTCTCATAGGTTATATGAACTTTTGATATGGATACATGGATTTAAGGACCCACACCTATGGATTCTCTCTAAAGGAAGGTGAGAGGATGACCTAGAAATGGATTCTCTGTTGATACATGCATCTGATCGTGCAGAGGTCATGATCGTAACTAGACTCTAAGTGCATGAGAGTTGTGATTTGTGTGATAAACAAGAGGAAGTAGAATATCTAACAAAGAATACTATCTCTTTCATCTACTAGTGGATGAGTCTTGGGAAACTAGAGAGACAAATGGCTTTGATGTTCCCGTCTCTTCTCTTGTTTTAGTAACTATAGAGGATGGAATATAGGTGGTGTATGACCTCCAACAAGAAATAATAGGGGCTTAATATATATGAGACATTACCTATTCCCTATCCTAGAGATGAGAGGAGGACAAGGAACTCACCCTCGTCAAAGGGAAAGGCATGCATCCCCACCCCATTGTATGAAATAGGAAGGTCCCAAATTCCAAGAGGATAAGGGGAAGACATGGAACTATCCCTCATCATCTAAATTGGGAGGTCCCTGACACCACCACTAGGGTTGTGGTCCTCATTACTGAAGGGATACCCAACTATACACACCCTAAGGACCCTACCCATCATGTAGGAAAAGTGTGGGAGAACTCTTACTGAAGGAATCCATAACTAAATGGGAGACATGCTGGTGTGTATTTCACCATGGTCATGCAAATCTGGAGGCTTCAGTGGAGGTTTTGACTTGTTCCCCCTCAGATAGGATTCCGAAAGAAGTAGGTGACGTTCCATTGGTGGAATTACAAAAGGGGTAAAAAGGGTTACTCATGAAATTAATGGGTTGACAAGTATAAGGAGGCTCATGTTGGTGAAGGCTAGGCAAGTTGGAGAGGCTTCACATGGGATGGTCCTGGGTGAGTTGAAGATGGACCACGCATGGTGGACCTGGGAAACCTAGAGAGATCCTTGAATGATGCAAAACCAAGGTAAAAAAACTTGAGTGAGGCCTTTCTAAAAGATCCAAGGGTCTCTTTAGGTGTCTTTGGAAAACTAGCACTCATGTCCCAGGCTTGTGAAGGGGGATTCTCCCTAGTGTGCTTAAATTAGGGGAGGTGGTTCGTGTAGGTGTTTTTCTAAACACTAGGGGATCTTTAATCTTTCTACGCCCTTAATTTCCTCTTATATCAAGGATTAGAAATATACTTGAATGATTCTGAGGGCCCAGGTGAAGGACTAGGGTGATAAGGGCTTCAAGGATTCTTCAGATATTCCAGTCGTTTCAAATGAGGAGCCAAAGGGTCATATTTAAAATAATTGTATATAATTATAAATATTTATGTATAATTATATATATTTATATAATAATATGTATTAATTTAACTATAAATATAATAAAAATATTTAATATTTTAATATATTTATTATATTTTCAAAAATTATATATATATATATAATTATAAATAAATATATTTAAAAATATTTGTATATAATTATACATATATTTATATAATCATATACACTAATAAAACTATAAATAAAATAAATATATTTATTATTTAAGTATATTTACTATAATTTTACAACTATTTAATTAAATATATAGTTATTTATAATTGTAAATATAAATAAATACATTTATAAATATTTGTATATAATTATAAATATATATATATATATAATTAATTACTTATATTAATATAATTATGTATCTTTATATCAATATATAAATATACAGAATTATTAATATAGTAATTATATTTATTATTTAATTATATTAATTATTATTTTATAATTATTTCAATAAATAAATCAGTAAATATATATATTTACTTACAATTATAATTTTAAATAAATATATTTATTACAATTTTATAATTATATAATTATGTATAATTTTTTTTATAATTATAATTATAAATAATTATATTTACAAACATTTGTATACAATTATAAATATATATGTATTAATATATAACTAAAAATATAATAATTTTTATTATTATTTAGATATATTAATTATAATTATATATATATATATATAATTTTATAAATACTTTTCATAAAAATTATATATATTTATTATTTTATAACGGACTATATAAATTAAAAAATTAATAAAAATTCATTAAAATTGACTAATTGTATAAATTTTAGAAATATATTAAATGTCAAAACTTAATAAACAAAAATGAATAAATATTATTCATAAAAACTGAAAACATGTTCCAAATATTATATATATCATAAATAAATGTTTGTATAAATAAATATTACAAAATGACTAAATATATTTTTAACATTAAAATGAATATATAAAAATAAATGAATAATAAAATTAAATAATTTACAAAAAATATTAAGAAGTGATTTAGTAACATTTAAGTGAATTATAAACATACATATGTACACATATACATCTAGTCACACACTTATACATACACACACATATACACAAACATACACATACATATATAAAATTATACATGTATATATATTTTAAAATATTTAATATAAATATAAATATATATTTAAATAAATATATTCATTTATATAATAGATATTTTTTTAAAATAAAATATTGAAATATTATTTTTATTTTAATTATATACACATTTTTTAATTAATGTATATAAATAAACTATTATACATTTTGACTAATATAAATTTGATAAATTTTTATATATAAAATCATGAAAATAAGATACATTTTTTATTAAAAGTTATATAATTCATATTTATATATTATATTTACACACACATATATATATATTGTAATATAAATAATATTTAAAAATATATAAATATTTATATATTAATTAAATTACTCACTGTGACCTTTATTAGTGTAGGAAAAAAGTGTTGATAATTTTTTCATTTCGATTAGTGGTGGTAAAAGTCACCCCTTTATCAATGCTTTTTTATCCAGTGTTTTTAATGGTCAGCATTGGTTAAGTCGAAATTTGTGGTAGTGGTATGAGTGGTTGAACTACTCTCCCACCCTTTGAATTGGCATGTCACCTATTGGATATTGGACCACACATTATGTGGTATCGATGAATATTAAGTGTAGCCAACGAGACTATACCCAAGTCGTTGAGTCTCATTCTTAACATCCAAAAGACCCAAGATCAAATCTGGGTGGTGGTGAATTATTGGGGTACCATATCAGGTGTTGTATGGTACTGTAGTAACTAGAACTATTCATACGATTTGGGCATTTGGGCCACCAGTTTAGGCCTACATTTCTCAAGGCCTTCATACCTCCAATGGCCTTCAAAAAACCAATGGCCTTCGGGCCAGTAAATTCCTTCATGCCACAGGGTCTTCGGGCCAATATAAGACTTTGGGCGACATGGCCTCTGGGTAATTGGGACCAAGAAGTAGCCCCATAAAACTACATAGGAGCAAGCCTCATATAAGGTATGGAAATTTTCATTGGTACTAGGCACTGTGAAACTCTACATGAGGAAATACTATCTAATTAGCCATGCGAGGTGGGGAACTATGGACCTTAAGAGATGTAGATTCTTGAGAGGGGTAGTTTGAAGTGTAGTCAGGTTTTGGGCCTTCAAGGTCATGTATTGAGTCTTGTGATTTTGAGCCTTCGGGTCATGTATGGGCCTTGTGACTTTGGGCCCATGATTCATGTAAGGGTTCCCTCTCAAGCCTTAAATGGGGGACTATCCAAAATAGAAATAAAAATTTGAGGCCTTCAGGATTTTTGACGATGTACATGATGTTTTGTTATATTTTTTCCAATAACTTCTTTTAGAATGGATTTACATGGAATGTAACCAACAAGAAGGTAGTTAGGAATGGACTTAGGTTGGTCGGATCATGTGTCCTCAAATTTACACAAAACTTGCATATGAATCCCACAAAATTTATTTTTTGAACGATGTCTAAAATCATGGGAATCTGTGAATTTGACCATGAAAACCTACAATATTTCTAAAGATATTAAAATTAAGCATTTTAATTGCATAAAAACTCATATCCAACATTATCAGTCAATTTAATCACATCAAAATAATAATCACAAAACAGGTGCATTAAACACTCCCACACTTAGTCAATTGATTATCCTTAAGAAAAACCTAAATAGAAAAATCTAATAAATCACAACAGTGAAAACATGATAATCATCATCACATTATTTATTAAGTGCATAATGAATTTTTTTAAATTCCCTTCAAAATAGCACAAAAATATTATGATTCTATCATCCAAAGGATAATGAAAATATTCTATTTGAGTAATTTCAATCTAAATTATATCATTAAAATTTGATTAATTTCATTGTAAATTCCATTATTAAAATTTTGTTAACATAGTAAGAGATTTCCTTTCTTCATTTCAAAATAACACCCTTACTCAATCATTTTTTGTAACACCCTAATATTATAGAATGTATTTTCTTTTAAATAGATATCAATGGAATAACTTGTATCACATAAAACACCAATCTAAAAGGTACCATGAAATATTTTATTATAATGCAAGATGAACATTAAAAAATTATGAGAATATAATGTGAAACATCATCAAGAAGATTATAAGAAGTGTAAAACCTCAACTAAATTAAAATATTATAATTAATTTAAATTATTTAGTATAAAGAAACATGACTTCCTTACATATTATTATTAATGATTTAAAAAATAAGGGGATGTGTTCTATTACTAATTAATAAAAGAAATGTTAGAAGATAAATAATTATTTTTAATGGGATTATATTAAAATATTTTTGTAATGAATTTGGCTTTTTCATTTAAAACATTATAATATTTTTAAGAATATTTCTAAAGCTAGATGATGAGTCATAAGAGAATTTTGGGGCTAGGAGAGTATTGGTGGGGTGATATTAAAAATATTAAAAAAATTATATCACTTGTATATATTTTTCAAAAAATGTGTTATAACTCATGAACAGAGTCTCATATTAGAAATATGAGACATCAGTTGAGTCCAGAATGTGATTTTTACCCTTGGAACAACAAAATTCATGTTGGGGTCGATAACCCAGTTGAAGGTGATCATAACAGAGATGTCAATAATGGGTTTATTAATTTAATAAAATTAAATTAATAAACCAACCCCCATTTTTCTTCTAGTGCTTAGAGGGGGGGGGGGGTTCTCCCTTACATGACAGAAAAATCGAGGATGAACTAAGGGAGATAAAAATCCACCAAACTACATGCTTGATAGTGATCAACAACTGATTGAGGTGTTGTAGGTTTCAGGCATCACGTTGGAACCCAAGCTTTAGAGTTTTATCACAAGGTTTCCAGTTTAATGATATTTACATCCCAATAGAAATATATGTATCATTTAAAGGTTTTATATCCCTTATATGACTTCTAGTGATACATTGGGGGTTGATTTGTGGGGAATTAGTGAAAATTGGGGTTTCAGTAGACACACCTGGATTCCCCATTTTAAAATACAGATCATACGATGTGTAGTATTGGAGAACATGTCGTGTGTTCTTCGATTTTGAGTAAGGTGAAAATTTGGGAGCTAATTCCTATACACTAAGGGTACACACCATATAGTTTGGTGATGTTGTCCTTAATTCGGGTGTTTTGACACATCATTTCAATATGTTTTTGATGTTTTTATGAATTAAATATGTATTTAATTTCAAATAATTTAATGATTTATAATTGTTGATAGTTTATTTTTTAATTATTAAAATTTTTAATTTTATATTGAAATATCAATTTAATTGTTTATTAATCCATTTGGTTATTTTTAGCTAAATAAGTAAATTATATTAAATTACCAATTTTCTTATGTAATTGTTTTAATTTATATTTTTCAGTCTCTTTACTTATTTTAATTAATTAATTATTATTTTTTAGAATATTTATTTTCATTTTATATTTTACTTATTTCTTTTATTTGTATTCCAAAATAAATTGCCTTTAATGTTATTAATTTATTTTTTAAAATTAATTAAATTACCCATTCATTATTTTATGTGTAAATAATTAATTTACCTTTTCTAAATTTTATTTATTTTTTTATAATTGAATTAGTGTTATTTATTTTCCAAGAACTATTTTCATGTGACATGGTCACATAATTGGACATGCGAAGTTACCGTGTAAAATAGTGGCTATATTAAGTGCACAGTCAGTAAATTGACGATTTCATGCACCCTTTCATGCCATGCAGTAAAAAAATGAACAGACCATTCCCCTATTTAAACCCCCATCTCATGATCAGCATACTAACCATGTGGTACATTCCCACCTAACCGTTTTGTACCTCATCTTGATCTTCTCACGACTAACTCTTCTTCCCCCACATCACGGTATGCTTGGTTATAATGAGGTCTTTCCACTAATTTAACCCAAAAGATACATCAACTGAGAAGAAACAATAATGACGCTCCCCTGATATAACACAACCGTCAGTTGATCTTCATCCATGGAATTAAGTTTCCCCACCACCATCGATGAATGATACTAAAGTATAAGGTCACCACTGCGGTCATAACAACCCCCGACCGTTTCCGAACGAAGCCAACCAAAATGGATTGCAATTGAAGTTGAGGTAGGAAAATTGATGACTCCACATTTACCTATAAATTTAACCTCCACACACAAACCTTTTTCAGATATAGGTCATTTGTTAAGCCATCGTGGTTGAGTAGATCCACCACGAGACTTGTAGAAGTTGTCAATTTTTTGGGGAAGCTCACACGATCTAGAAATCAATACGAGATGAAGATGACACTGAAACTACCTATGGGTCGCTACTCAAGCCACCATCAGTTGAAGCCAATCCATGACGAACTAAGATATTAGTGGATGGAAATGATGAGACACAGATCTTCATAGTGTGAAGATAAACATGGTACAAATAAAATCATGAATGGATAAGTTTGGTATGAAGAATATAACTGAAACTATATTGAAATTAAAACTATGGAGTTAGTGAATTTATAATTAAGATGATGGATTCATTAAATCATATATGAGAATCCAAAATAAATCGATACCCAAATGAGATCTATGATCTAGAGCCCACCATTATTCTTGGATGAAGATGGAGATTCGAATGCCTATAAGGACAAATAATTGAGGTTCATTCGACCTAATACAACATTGTAAAGATGGAATGTTTAGCTGATAGTAACTAAGGATGAAGTTAATTTTACCTATGACCTTTTCAGACCGAGATTTCACACTAAATATTTAAATTTATGGAATAATATGAGCTTGAATTATACTAGTGAGTTATGGGGATCTAGTTTTCATCAAATCTGGTCATGAATTGAAGATGGGGCGGAATGGTACCACCATGAGTGATGGTGAAAAATACGAGTACCAATGACGAATCCTAAATCTGAATTTTATTTTAAAATTATTCAATATATAGCTATTTTGTTTTATTTTTTAGATAAAATTTCTTAGATGAATGAAGTTTGATGCTTTTTGAATCGAATGGTTTTGAAGTTGAGGATCAACCAGAAGAGATTGTGGAAAGAGTCACTCAATGTTGTTTGTCATCAATTGAGGGTAATAGACATATGGGTTTTTAAGCGATCATGGTTAAAAAAATTAATCGAGCTAGAGAAACAACCAGGTACATCTAAAACTGAATAGACATGCTTGTGTCATAGTTTTTAGAAGGTTTCAATTCGTGTAATGTCTTGGTGAATAAAATATCGAGACTGCGACATGTGCTTGGAGAATTAGAGGTGACTGGGTGAAGTCAGTAAATAATGTAAATGAATAAACTATAAATAATAGAGAATAAGTTCTATGGTAGAGGATAGAGGAAGATAAATTTCGAATTGAATTATTCCAAAATAGGAGTAGAAGAGAAACATCTCGATCAGAGATATTTGAGGTCGATGTTCTAGATGATAGAGAAGTGCAGATTAATGATTTTGTAGCATTATATCACAACAACATAATAGGGGATATTTATTTCTCCTTCCATTATTATTTAATTACAATTATAAATTTTCTTTAATTTAATATTGAATTCTAAAATAGTTATGATTTTTGGATAACTTTTATGCTTGGCGTATTTTAATCATCTAGTTTTAATTTACCTATTCTTTATGTCAATTATTGAAATATCATAAGTAAATGGAGAGGTAAATTATTAATTTAAAAATTTTTTGTGACTCTCAAACTTTATTTCAAAACATTAAAATCAATTGGCAAGATTGAGTTTGTCAATAATTCTTAAATTCTCTACATTGTTAGATTATTTTAGGAACTTGTGAGATTTAAAGATCATCCTTATGCTTGATTTATCTCTTGGTGAGAGATATTAATATATAAAATTTTGAGGTTGTATTTCCAATAAAATTTCAATGAATGAAGAAATACTTTTAAACTAGTTGTATTAATTTTCCGCTTGATTCTATCTTGATATAATTTTTAATCATTTGTTATCACTACTCTATAATTATTCCCATCCCAACTTTCTTTAAAGTAACCATTATATTGATCAATTGAATTTCATAAAAATAAATCTAAAAAAGTAATTTGTGAACGATTTTTCATTTTTTATTTTAGTCTTTGTTCCTCTTAATTACATATTCCCATCCTTGTGGGATCTACACCCTACTCAATACTATTCATTATTAAAAAAGAGTTAGAAATAATTCAAATTTTCATGTATTCAATGAAATGTGTGTCATGAAGCTTGGAGAGGTGTTTAAGGAAATTGGAATGAATGCCATATTGAAAAGAAATATGGTCTTGTAGAGGCAGATGACTAGGACCCTTGGTGTGAACATGCTAAAGGACATGACCTGGTATATGGGTATGGGTCATGGTACACGGGCATGACCAAGGATATATTATTGGACTGGGCCAAGAGAAACATTTCTTTCACCTAAGGTACACACAATGTAGGGATACATGTAAATCTAGGCTATGCGTGGGTGAGTACATGCCTAGGTGATCTAGAACGGTTCAACATTGTGTAACTAGATGTACAAGCCCTGTATATTCTATATACATGTCTAGTACCCTAAGGGGATATGAACACGGTTTGACCCTAGGATACACATAGTGTATTGTGGGTATGCATAATGTACTATAATCATAGACTTCTCCCTTGTGCATCTCTATCTTCATGAATCAAATAAAGGCTAGTGAGTAGCCTATCCTGAGTAGTTTTACATGTAGAATGTGATGGTTTCTATGGTATTGGGGGTAGATAAGTTGGGTGAGGTGGTGGTAGTGGGTAACTTCATTCATAAATTCTTGGACAATATCTATTAGGTGAATTCCCTTAGTTTATCCCCTTGAGGTTACAGTGAAACATTTCATACTTAACGTAGGACTGTAATCATATCAATGAGATTAGCTCAAATAGAGTTTTTGGTATCCATTCATGAAACCATGGTGGGATCCTTTATCATCTATTTATATTACAAGGGTGGGGTTTTTGGTATCTTTTTCACCCATATATACGGTCGTTGATCCCATAAATAATGGGTGGTTCTAGTGGGGTTTGCTGTATCAACATTCATACAATCCCATACTTGGAGGGTAGTTTTGGATAGGGTTTAGAACATCCCCAACAGTACTGGGCGTGTTCCCCTATCTGAGTATTATGATCTCCAGATTTTTATATTAGGTTCATGGTGTCCCCCAATGTTCCTGGGAGAGGGTGCATGGAGTCCCTGATGAGATATAATTATGATCCCCTATTTGAGTATCAAGATCCACTGGTTCCAGCGTGACATTATCCACGACGAGACTCGACGATCATGTTATTTCAGTTGAATTCCATCAAGGATGGTGAAGATGTTACATCATGTTATCAATACCCTATGAGTGATATATATATATATCAAATGAGTTACACCAGGGATGGAAGGGATTGCAGAGTGATTTCTCCTAGATAAGTGATATTTTTATGCCTCGTGTAGAATATCGTGGTAGTTTTTATGGTTAAATCCATGAGACATGGAGTCTTTGATGAGTATATCTAGTTTAATTAGAGGGTCCCTTTTATTATATATCATATTTGATTGACATACATAGTTTTTATGAGTTGAACAATCATGTATAGCTAAGGTGTGGATATGGATATTCCTATTCTCTCTTGTTTGGGTTTTTTACCCTCTCGCTATGGGTAGAGTAGATTGTTTCCTTTTAGTTGATCCATTTTATTTTAGGGTTTTAGTGTTTCTACTAGGTATTTTCAAACCCACCTCTTCAAGGTATATTCCAACACATGTCATATCTTATGAATATTAAATGGATTTTGATGAACTCCTAGGATGACCTGAAATAGGTGGAGCATAATGATCTAGACTGACAGAGGTGTGTACGGGTGGCTTAATTTGATAGCATTCCCCAAATTCTAAGAAGGTTGGAATATTTTATAGTTTTTTGGGCTTATATTTTTCCCTTTGATTTATTTCTAGTACTTATGTCATACTTTTATGTGGGATAGTTATTATTCATGAATTTTTATTGTCTGTTTATTATCTCTGAAGTGTTTCATGGAGGTAGATGTGTGTGTGTGTGTGTGTGTCTAGGTACCATATGATAAGGAATCCCATTTGTTTGATATTCATACATATTGTTGGTTGATAGAAAATTTCATATTATATGTGGTCTTGGGGTAGATTACCTTGGCTTATCACTAGCTAGGTAGGCCCTAGTGGGTCGAGTTGTGAATGAGTGTC
The DNA here is from genome assembly GCA_963277665.1 of Viscum album. NCBI lineage: Eukaryota > Viridiplantae > Streptophyta > Magnoliopsida > Santalales > Viscaceae > Viscum > Viscum album. The sequence continues at coordinate 1,942,284,234 of OY728133.1, read as the reverse complement.
ATTAGAGGGGGTTCCACTTTGGGATTGGAGTGTTGAGATTGTCTATCTGTGAGATTGGATTCGGTTTTAGGAAAATAATTTTAAGTGCCTCGAGTTTATATTTCAAGATAGAGACTCTGTTGTGTTTATAATAGCCGATGAATCCATTCATGTGGACTCTAACAACCTACTTATTGACTCATCACATGTTGACACTGGTTATATGAAAACATAGATACATGCATCATATAGGACTGGGTTGTGGCTTCCATGTCCTTATAAAGTCATATCCCCATATAAACTCTTTGAAAATTGAACTTATTGATTATTTTAGGGTTCCTTCATGATGAAAACCATCTATGATTCCATGGTAGGATAGTGAAGATGATCCACCCCGTGACGAGGCTTCAGTGTAGGGGTCTGCATAAGAGGTGGTACCTCCAGGTGGTTTTCTAGTTGTTCCACCACATCTTGAGCTGTAGGTTTCTCCATTGCTACCAAATGTTTTTTTCTTGGTTGATCATCCTCCATGAGTTTCATAGGTGGAGTCATCCCAAGTTTTAGAGTAATCCAAACCCTCCGGGTTGCTGATGATTAGATTAAGGCAGTCAGACACATTTTTTACCTTGTGAGGACTCCTCCCTATCAGATTGTGGTCTAAGTGATAGTTCATATTTAGGGACATGTGGGGTGATGGTGGATTATTCATAATCATACACATTATGAGATTATTATTACTTATATAGAGTTTGAGTGTTAATTTAGGGAAGGGTTTTATCCAGCCACGTTGCAAATAGTGTGTATCTAAAAGCTCTTTGGATATGGTTTGAGGATAGTTTTTTCAATCAAGAAAGTTAGATATGTGATTATGCTAATATATCAGGTATTTAATGATATTTCATTTTTTCACCTATATTGGAGTGATTGACTGGGTCTCGGTAGTGGAGAGACTTATGGGAAAAAAGATAGAAAATATTTGTGCTGGTAGTTTTCACACATAAGTTGGGACCTCGGAAGATAGTAACTGATGGTAGTATCAAGGATCTGGTCATGTGAGAAACTTCAAGAGATGATCCTAGGATGGAGTTTCTATAGATTAGGGATCTAAGGTCGGTTCTAGTTAGCTATGTGAAAGGTAGTGTTTCTCTTGTAATGGTTAGGGATATCTCATGTGGGATTGGCTAACCCATCATGTCACTTATAGGGAGATGATTGATGGACCACCCTAGTAGAAAAAATGAAAAAAATAGCTTTATCATAATTATGGACACATTAGAGGAGTGGGGAGAGAATAATGAGGTAGTATGCAGTTCAATATGTTTCCACTACAACCCCCACATGGTACGTTCCAGGATTGGGGAGCTGGATGATAAGGATGAAGATTACTGTAGGCCACAGAGTTTTATGAACATAAGGATCAAATGATGATTAAGGGTACAATTGGTTTCCTTTGTAACTTTTTAGTATTATTTTTATACATAGGTGTGAGATACTATTTTCTTTCCACTTATATCTTGAGACTTTTCCTCGGTGACGTGGGGCTTCAGTGGAGCCCTATTGTGAGAGTTTTTTCCATGGATTCAAATTCAAAAGAAAGAGGTATTCTTTCCACCAATAAAGTTAATTCTTATTACATGATAAAAATCCATTCAAGTGATTTAGTTCTACCCAAATAGGTCACTTTTAAGGTTTATTGGATGAGTTCCTTTGACCTGTTTGTTTAGGAATATTTTTTGTGTTGAGGTGTTGGAGTAGAACCTTGTTTTGGGGAACAGGAAGGAAGTGGGAGGATCAGATTTAGGAAGAAGGGGCTTCTGGCCTGAAGTTCTGAGTATGGTTCATGGTATGCCACATGACTTCACAATCATATCTACAATGAGCACAGAGTGAAGATCCACTTACCCTATGTTTAGTATCGATTCAAGGCCTATCAATATTATTGGTGCCTTTTAGTTAAACCCTTACATTTAGAGGGTCTATTAGATAGTATTGGAGGTTATTCACTCATATATATTGTGTGGCCCAACTATGGAGTAGAAAGATATTTGTATATAATATTTCTGTAGTGGTAGAGAGGTATTATGATGTTTTCCTCAGTTTGGATTAGTTTTGTACCATCCATGATCATATGGTTTCAACCAGTGGGTGTGGAAATGTTTTTAGATCTTGGGATGAAATTTTCTTCCTTCGAATAAAAGTGGTAATAAGTAGATCCAAATGATAAAATGTTCTCTAAGATACAACTATATTTTATTATTTGGAGGTTTATTCTATGAGGTTGATGTTCCCTACAATGGTGGTGGAGAGTGTGGATATCTTCTTGAGGACATGTATGGTTTACCTCTCCACCAAGTGTTTTGATTATATATATATAGAACATAGGGACTACCCTGATATTTTTATTAGAAAATTAGTTGACTCTCGTGGATGTTTATGAGCTGTGGTGATGTTGGAGGATTGTAGAAGGAGGGCCTAGTAAGACCTAGTGTGTTCAGTTGGGTACCCCTATATTTTTTACTAGGACGCGAATGAGAGACTTATGAACCAAGTCCTTAATCCCTTTTTGGATTAGTTCAATGCAATATTCTTCATTGGTACCCTAATTCCCTCGATGTCGGAGATTCACATGAGATTATTGAGAATGGTTCTTGATATGCATCAAGATTACTAGCTTCATGGGGAGCTCCCATTGAGTTATTTCTAGATTCAGAAGTGCCACTTCATGTGATATGTCTGCTCAGACATGGAAGTGAGTGAAATCAAAGTATGTTTAGGTAGTGAAATCTTGAGATCCACCTAAGGGTGTGGCATAAGAAAAAGATTCCCATGGTGAAGTTTTTATCCATTGTTGGTTGAGTGAGGTATTGGGAAGTTGACATCTTTGAAGGTGTCCCTTGTGGGAGAAAAAGGTGCAACATATCTCTAATTGATGGTTGTTACCCATACTCATTTACATCATGCCATGGTGGAACATATTAGATATTTTTTTGTGAGGTCTCGCACGAACGGATATCTATAGGACATGTTATTGATATATTTTCTGATAGTGGAGAGTATGTCATCTTTATGGGGACTTTATATGACACTAATCATGTTTTGTGATGAGGTGTTGGGGAGGTTTATTTATCTTATAAGTATACTCAGGATAGTGGTGATTTTACCAAGATATCTAGTTATCGGGTGTGGTGGACAAGGATGCGGTGGCTTGTAGTTGATTTATCTCTTGATGTATCACCTATCAGTTGGTAGATACCAAGGTGCCCAGATGGTAGTGGTAATGAAGTGGAAAACATGTGGTAATTATGATGGGGATTTCCATGATCAACGAGTGGGAAAGATACACTCTTAGTGATCGTAGGTTATCTCTCTAGGTTTTTCATGCTTTCTAACCACTCAATAACATATCTTAGTGGAGAGTTAGATGGTATGTCATGCTATCTATGGGGTTCATAGACACTTTATCTAGTTAATTCATTGGGTTAGCAAGGTAGTATACTACTAGAACCTATGACCAAAATATGACTAGGTGCTTGGTGTTTTCTATATATCGTAGCTGAGAAGACATGTCTATGCCTTATTGCACAATGTCAACCTTGGTGAACTAGACAATGAGTGTGGAGTATACTTTTTAAGGTACCTAGTGGTGTTTGATATCTGACTAGAGAATACCCTTTTTGGGCATATGGTTCCCCTAAGTTCGTGTTTTGTGATAGCATGAGGATCCTATGGAGATATTATTCGTTTGGGAGACTTAGTTGAGAGATCATTTTTCACCCTTGTGAGTATTCTCTCACTTTTTGGGACAAAAAACCTTGAAGGTGGGGAGTGTTTAATGAATTTGGTTTTTCAATTTAAGAATTTTAAATATTTATAGGAATATATCTGAAGTTAGGAACTCATTCATCATAGAAATCCAAGTCTCTAAGATCCTTAGTGTGGTGATACTAAAAATATTAAATATTTTATATCATTCATGCCCCGTTTTTCACGAAATGTGAAAAAACTCACGAATAGAGTATCATATAAAAAATATGAGACCATGGTTGATTAAAAAATGTGGGTTTTACCCTAGGAATGACATAAGTTTTGTAGGAAACATGTACTAGAGGATGAATATATTGAGAGGAAGTGTTGTTGAACTATGCCCATGATGATGATTGACATTAGATCGAGGCACATTAAGTTTCAGGCATCGTGTTGGACCCAAAGAATCAGTGTTTCTCCACGAGGTAGGTGGTTTTATGATATTGACATTATGGCCCCTTAATATTTGTTGTTTAAATATTTTATACCCCTTATATGACTTCTAATGATCCCTTGGGGGTTGATCTATAAAACATTGGTAAAAATCACAACTTTCGGGAGGCTTGTAGTGATTTCCCATTGAGAAATTCTGATCACATGACATGTAGTGCAGGAGCACATGTCATATGTTCTTCCTATTTGGGGAAGATGATCTTTTGGAAAATACACTCTGTGTAATGTCAGTACAAACCATGTTGTGAGGCTTAGCCAGGTGGCCAAGGACATGGGCAGACAAACCATGTTAAAAAGAGACATGGTCATGTAGTGGCACACAACTAGGACCCTCAATGTTCAATGGCCAGAGGACATTGCCAGGTACATGTGAATGGATTTTGGTACATGGGTATAAGACATGGTACATGGAAATGACTACCTATAGGGTTCATGAAGCCCCCCATTAGACATGGGTGTGATCCCCTATCTGAATATCAGAATCTATTGAGTTCCAGTGTCACTTTCACTGTGGTGAGACCTAATGAGCATGTTCTGATGGTTATATTCCATTTGGTATGGGAGTGATGTACCATTAGATTAACACTACCTAATGATATATATCTCTCTTATGAGTTCCATCGAGGATGGAATTTATCATAGAGTGAGTGTTCCTAGATGACTAATACCATTGAGCCTCAAGTTGAATCTTGTAGGATAATGCATGGTAGAGACCATGAGACTTGGAGCATGTCATATGTTTATCTAGGTTTTTTGGGAATAATTTCACTGTTTTTTCTTATCTGATTAATATACCATGTGGTGATGATTTTACTTGTCGTGTATCACTGAGGTGTGGAGAGGGAGATTCCTATTCTAACTCATTTGGGTGTATGTACCCTCTGGATATGGGTCGAGAAGACTGTTTCCCTTTAGTTTCCCCAATTTATTTTGGGTTTTGGGTTCCTTCTAGGCATTTTTATACTCACCCCTACTTGGGATCTTACCACACAAGTCATGTCATATGTAGAAGACAAGCCTTTTGTTGGAGTCTTAGAAGGACCCGGAGTAGGAAGAGCATAGTGAGCAAGAAAAACGTATGTGTGTACCAGTGGTTGAATTTGACACCAGCCCTCTCCTTCTGAGAAAGTTAGAATCTTTTAGTTTTTGCGGTATTTTATTTTTACTTTTTAATACTTTACATTACTTATATTTTACTCTGATGTGGAAAAGATATTATTCATTCATTTGGTATTAGCTATTTATTATCTTCACATTGTTGTATGGAGATGGGTTTGTGTGCGTGCATAAAATTATCATAGGCTAAGGCCTACCATGTGTGTGATATTCTTAAATGGATTTGGTAACCTTCCATTGTCCAATTGGAGTCGGGATTTGGGTAGTCTCACTCGATTTATCATCATCCAGGTGGCCCCTGATAGGTCAGTATACCACAAATTTAATGTTAAAATATATATTTTTCAAAGAATATTTTTTTAATGTTGTGTTTTTATCTAAAATTAAATTGGAAATTTTTAATTATAATAATATTTTAATTTACAAAGAATTATATTAACACTCATTTAATTTTTATTTGATATGAAATGAGATTTAGAACACTTAATGTTTAAAAAATCACTTTCCTATAAATAATGTTTTCATTATAATTTATATTTTTATTTAAAATTAAAATTCCATAATTTAAATTTTAAAAAATGAAATTCATTTTTTTATTCATCATGTCAAAATTATCTTAATGTGTGTTTTTTATATTTTTATAAAAAGATTTATATTTTGGTGAATAGTGAAAATGTCATTTTTATAAATACCGCAACTTTTTGGAAAACATAATTTCATAAGAATGTCTTAAAAACATATGAAACCTTTTTCTTGAAAAAATATATCCTTATGTATTATAAAAATTCATTAAAAATAATATGGTGAATTTAGAATCCTATTATTGTAATTTTGAAACCCAAGTTGTATTTTATTATAATAAAAAATTATTTTTGGTACTTTTACATAAATTAAGTATTTAAAAGTTTCTATCTTGTTTTCTCTTAGTTTTAAACTCACAAAACCCTCCTCTATTTAAGCATAGACAAATAAAAATCATGATTATTAATCATATTCATAATATTTTCCTTAAATAATTATTTTTCTGCTTAAAAATATATTTCTAAAAGTTGTTTATATTTCGTTATGTGTTCTTATATTGAAGTTACTTTTTATCACCATTAGAAATTGTATTCATAAAATGGATTTAAAAATTTGAATTATAATAATAAAAATTATGAAATAATTAAAATCTTTTATTTGGGAATAAAAATAAGTTACTGAGGTAAAATTTAGTCACCAGGGTAAAGACTAAAATGAAGTAAAATTGTTAAATCAAGAGATAAAGTTAGAAAATATCACAACACATTATACCTAAATGGCCATATGAGAGAAATATAAATCTTCCCTTATCAATTTTCAACTATGATCAATTTTGGTTTCACATTCCTTAAATATGACATCCCTTCTTATATTAAGAAATTAATATTTACAAAAATTCCACCCCTAACTTATAAAAGGAAAATTTAACCACCCACTCATCCTCAATCGCAATGCTTCTTATCTAAACCAATATCTTCCAAAACCTATACATAATATTATTAGCCACATTGTAACACCCAAATCTTTCACGATACACTTCTCTTTCAATAATGCAATAGCTTGCATTGTACGCAACTTTGAGATTCTAACACACCACAACCAATCAAACTAGCTATTATGAATAGTAATACCTACTTTTTGAAATTTTATAAATTTTATCTTTCAAAATGGATTTCATTTTTGGATTCGGAATATCGATATTAGCCTATGTTTAATTTTTGGTATTTTTCTGAAAAACTTCAATTTTTGATGAATAGTGAAACCACTAAGTGGTAGTTAAAAGAACTAATTTTTCGTTTAAATGAAACTTTACCACTTATGTGAATTAAATTTCAAAAATATGAAATAAATGGTTGTCATTAGTATGTAAAATGTGGTTCAATGGGATTAAAATAAGTTTTTGTTGAATAATAACTTTTAAGTTTTATTAATCGCGATTAATGGTAATTAGTGAAATTTAAGGTAAAAATGATATTATAAAAATATGAAATTACCTTTACACTTGTCCTACCCTTATTGGGTGAGTCATTGCCGACCAAAAAAATCCATGGGTCAACTTGGGGACCCCATGGAGCCACTTGGGTAAGAAAATGACATTAATAACTTTTTATTTAAGGTAAAAATAAAATTGTCACAAACATGTGTTCTTTTACGAATTTTTTTTTTACAAAGGGGTTATACAAGTTATATTTTTGACTATAAATATTAATTGGAAATATAAAATGATTTCCTACATCATGATATTTTTTTATAATTTTTAGACATTAAATAAATTAAATTTTTTATGACACCATGATGATGCAGCGATTACCTCATTAACTAACGATTTAAATAAAATGAAAAGATAATGTAAAATATAAGACTTAAACTTGTAAAAAACCTATCGGATGAGTAGATTTAGAACCCTTATCACCTTATACTAGAAATATATAATGTTGGGACCTTTGAAATTCTAAAATCACTTCATAATAATGTAACATTTCATGACTTTCCAAGAGTGCCACTCCTCTCCTGTTATAAAGGCCCCCACCTCTACCTCTTTATTCACACCTTCATGCCATTTGACTCAGACAAAATCTGCCCAAATAATCTCTTAACTTCTCTTTATTTCTTCTAGAAGCCTCACTTTGGGTAGAAGTCTTCCCAAGGAATCATTTGGCTCAAATAAAAAAGAGTTACCCGATTTTAAGGTAATGTCTTCTCTTATGTTCTTTTGTATTATTTTGCTTCTCCAACCCCATAAACTCTTTTTATTCCTTTATTTTGTAACAAAAATAGTATATTAAATATACTAGGATGTGTTTAGGAGAAGGATTTGATTTACACTTACACAAAACTTCATCTAATGGTTAAAGAACATACTGTTTCTGTGGGTGGAGAATTACTGCCTCACGAAACGAGGATTGTTCGATCTTCTTTTAACACCTATCATGGTGGCCATTATGATGACACTATTTTCATATATGATATATATATTATTATTATGTTTTCCTTATTCTTCTATATTTCTCATTTATTCCATACCTTTATGATTTCCATTATGGGTAAACATGATAATTTCATTTTAGGAAGTGCGGACTACCTCCCCCTCAAAGTGATTTGAATCGTTAATTCCATATGTGGGACGTATAAAGGATAGAGTAAATGATATTATATATGATATTATACTGGAATTATAATACAACTTTATATCATTATGATTTCATTCCATTAAAACTGAAATATAAATGAAATTAGTGTTCATGCGTACGTACGGCTTACCGTCTCCATGAACGGTGCATTTAATTTCATACCTCTAAATGTTATGTAATATTATTGTTGACCTCAACTGTTTTGATAATCCCAATCTTGTATTCATATGTTTTGAAAATCCCAATTATGTGTTCATATATTATGATATTCACAATTATTGTTGATCTACACTTTAATTCTTTCAAATCGATGATCAAGTTAATAATAATGTTAAAATAATCTATGATTTATGTTAATCTCGATTATCCATGTTTATATAAGTTGTGAAATGAATCTAAGTGAGTTAGATGTGTTTTGCATAAGACAGTCAAGTGTAAGTATCACTGACCTGAATAGAGCTACCTATGTGCATAACTGCTCAGAGCTACCGATAGACGGATAGCTACTGATAGCCAGAGCTACCGATGGACAGAGAGCTACCGATGCACAGAGCTACCGATGCACAGAGCTACCGATGGACAGAGAGCTACCGATGCATAGAGCTACCGACAGTCAAGAGCAACTGATGAAACTAAGTTCATCGTGCTACCGATAAGAGCTACCGATAAGAGCTACCGATAAGAGCCACCGATAAGAGTTTGAAGAGCTACCGATGGAAGATCCTACACAGAGTCCACCGTACACGTCTACAAACAAACGGCTACCTATAATGAACTGCGGAGTCAAATCCTATATCCTCGACACTATTTGTTTATTACACTAATGACTAAATTTGATATTTTTGATGCATTTAATGTTATTAAATGATTTATGTTTCCATTTCAGGAAATCGTACCAAGTACGATTGAAAAGGATAATCATACCTTTTTCTCACCAAGAAAGGCATAAAGTTATAAAGGGGGTGAATGTGAAAGAGATAATATATACAAGACAATGTGTATGTATCAGGGAATTAAGACAAGAGACTTGAAGAGATTGAGCACACGGGAACACACTTGTGATCAAGCTCAAAACGTGCCAAGAATAACTGGAGAACATGCACTCACAAGACTACTACTACCAGACTCCAAAACACAGAGCATACATCGAGCAATCTATGCTAAATAAGAACTACACAGAACACTTCATTTTCTGAGCCGATAACCAAGATGAACCTGGAAGCACTAAAAGAAGAAACGATACTCTGTTTTTCAGTCAAATACCAGAGAAGGACTTATAACCATTTCTGATCAGATCCAAAGGTGTCCAGAGCTGCACTGCAATCACTAGAGCCATTCTAAACTCTATATATTGCTCTAAGTGATTTAGTATTTGCATTACGAGCAGTGTGTGTAGCTTGTTAATTATTACACACACACTGTCTCCTGAACCTTAACTGGAGGATTTGTAAATCCTCACTCACAATCTTTACATCCTTTATTTCCCACTGTGGATAGTGGTAGAGGTCGAGTGTGACCTGGACAGCTTTGAGCTATTGTTTGTTATCCCACGTATAACTGTGGTAGAGGTCTCTTGACCTGAACAGTGTGATCACTGTTGTTAACCCAGATCCAGGGTGTGGATCACTTTATATATAAATTTTTAGAGGACTAAGTCTCGGCTTGAGACTGAACCTCTTGGGTAACTCTTGTGTTTTTAGTTAAAACCTATATCCATACTATAAAAATTTATTTCATATTCCGCTACTATTACATTGAAATATAATTTATTTTCAAAGCTACTTTGATAGTTAAACTCGCAAGTGTTTATATTTATTATAAACTAGTAAGTTAGTTTCAAAAGTTAATTTAATCATAAGATTAAGTTAACTAAGAATTAATCAATCTTTGAGAAACTAATTGAACCTTTATAATCTGTATAAATTTACTACAGTTTAATTTGTTTTTGAAATTGGGGGATTTTAATAGAAATTGTTTTTAGCAGAAATTTTAATTGGAACTCAATTCACCCCCCTCTTGAGTGTCCACTCTGACCAACATTTGGTATCAGAGGTTGTGTGTTTTGCAAAAATTTTATTTACTCTCTGCTTTTCAACTATGATTTTAGTTGTATTTTAAAGTTCTTAAATTTTTTTTACTTCTAAATTTTTATCTCTTTAAATTTTGTTTATAATGGATAATAGACTTGAGGGTACTGCTACTAACCGACCACCTTTCTTTAATGGAAATAACTATGCTCAGTGGAAACTTAAAATGAAAATTCATCTAGAAAGCATGAGTTTTGATATTTGGACTGCTATTGAATCTGAATACAAAATTCCCACTACTGATAGATCTACTTGGGATGAACCTACAAAGACTGCTTAAAAAAATAATTTTAAAGCTATGAATGCTCTGTACTGTGCTCTAGGAAATGAAGAATTCAACAGAATTTCTGCATGCAAAACTTCTTTTGAAATTTGGGATACCTTGGCTATTTCTCATGAAAGAACAAATAATGTTAAAGAAATGAGATTGAACACTTATACTATTAAGTATGATAATTTTAAAATGAAGTCTGATGAACCTATTTCTGACATGTATCTCAGGTTTAATGAGATAGTCAACACGATGAATTCACTCGGAAAAGCTGTTCCAGCAAAGGAACAAATTATGAGAATCTTGAGATGTCTACCAGACCGATGGAGAGGCACGTCTGTCTCAATCAGAGAATCATGTGACATTACTGCTCTACCTATCAAAGAACTTATTGGAAAATTGATGATGTATGAAGAAGAGATCAAGGTAAAAAAATAGGAAGATGATGAACCGAAAGGAAAATCTGTCGCTTTCAAGTCTACTGCCTTGAAGAGTAAGGAGAAAGAAAAAATACAAATGGAGGATGAGAGTTCAACAAGTGAAAACTCAGAGTATGACAGTGATGCAGAAATGGCTCAAATATCCAGGAGATTCAAGACGTTTTATAGGAAAAAGAAATTCTTTAGGAAAACAAATTACAAAGGAAAGTATGATCAACAAGGCAAATGGAAAAAGGATTGGAAGAAAGCTGACAGGACTGATGAAGTTGTCTGCTACAAATGCAAGTGAAAAGGACATATCAAAGCAGACTGCCAAAAGTTAAAATTCAAAAAGAAATATGATTACAAAGACAAGAAGTACAAGAAAGCCATGAAGGCTACATGGAGTGCTTCAGAAGACAGCACTAGTGAAGCCGAATCTTCGGACTCTGAAAGGAATCGAGCCAACATGTGTTTCATGACAAATACTTCTGAGGTAACATCTGACAATCCTATTTTAAATTCATATTATTCTGGAGATGATTCTGATTCGGAAAACATGTCAAAATCTGAACTATTTGAATACTGTGATATGTTATAAGAAACCTGTAATGCGCTTAAAGACAAATACAAAGGTTTAAAGAAACAGTATGCTTTAAGTGATAAGCATAAATCTGATCTTGATATAGAAAAGGAAAAGAATGCTCAAATATTAAAGGAAAATACAGAACTGAAATTGTCAAATGAGAAACTCAGAAAGGACTTAGAAAAATTCCCAAATGGAAAGGATGCTCTAACTCAAATGCTAAGAAAGCAAGTTGCACCTATATATGCTACTGGTTTAGGATACCAACCTGGACAGAGACAGTTCACCAGAACCCGATTTATTCCTATGTCTGAAAAAAAAATATTGCTAGTTCCAGTTTTGGAAATTCATATGCTTCAACTGGATATTCATATGGTTATAGACCAAATAAAGTTTATCTTTAAAAATCTGTTACTTCTGTTAATTATATGAAACCAGTAAAACAAATCTGGGTACCTAAAGCCCTGATTGCTAACCTATCTGGACCCAAGAAAATCTGGGTACCAAAGTCATTTCCTGTTTAAATCTGTTTTGTAGGAGACCTGCTTGAAGAGCTGTCACAAGAAGATATGGTATTTAGACAGTGGGTGTTCAAGACACATGACTAGAGATTATTCTTGCTTCAAGAGCTTAATAAAGGTTGATGGAGGTCATGTCACCTTTGGTGACAACTCTAAAGGAAAAATCATCGGCCTAGGCCAGATTGGTAACACTAACTCAATATTAATTTCTAAAGTTTTATTCATTGATGGACTTAAATATAACTTGCTTAGTATATCTCAATTATGTGATGATGGTTTCAATGTGAAGTTTGAAAATGATTCCTATGATGTTTTTAACTCCAAAAATGCTTTAGTATTTTCTGCTCTAAGGAATGAAAATGTTTATGGTGTTGATTTAAATTCTTTAGCTAAACAAAATATTCCTTGTTTGAATGCTTTTCATAAAGAATCTTGGCTATGACACAAAAGATTAGGACACTGCAACATTCACTCACTTAGAAAACTGGCTAGGAAAAACTTAGTTAGAGACTTACCTAAATTAGAATTCCCAAATGACAAAGTGTGTAATCCCTGTCAAAAGGGAAAACAACACAAAGTTTCTTTTAAATCAAAGAAAGAAGTCTCAACTTCTCATCCACTTGAGTTGGTTCACATGGATTTGTTTGGACCATCAAGAGTTTCTAGTCTAAATGGGAAGCACTATGTCTATGTTCTAGTAGATGACTTATCTAGATATACTTGGGTATATTTCTTAGCTCACAAAAGTGAAGCTTATTCTTCCTTTGTTAAATACTCCAAGTCTGCAGAAAATCTTAGTGGACTCAAAATTAAGACCCTGAGAAGTGATCATGGTTGTGAGTTTGAAAATCAAGACTTTGAATCTTATTTCTTACACAATGGCTACACTCATAACTTTTCAGCTCCTAGGACACCTCAGCAGAATGGCGTAGTATAAAGGAGAAACCAAACCCTTCAAGAAATAGCTAGAACCATGCTAAATGAATATGAACTGCCTATTTACTTTTGGGCTGAAGCTGTAAATACAGCTTGTTATGTTATCAATAGAGTCTTGATCAGACCTGTTCTTAAGAAAACCCCATATGAGTTGTGGAACAATAGGAAGCCTAAGGTTAATTACATCAGATTTTTTGGTTGCAAAGTCTTTATTCTTAACACAAAGGATAATCTGTATAAGTTTGCTTCTAAAAGTGATGAAGGAATTTTTCTGGGTTACTCTACTTCAAGTAAAGCATATAGAGTGTTTAATAAGAAATACAAATGTGTGGAAGAATCTGTTCACATCAAATTTGATGAAATTGATCCACATGAGCCTAAAACCTCTCTTGAGAATCTTGAAGAAGATTTGTCTGTTCTGTACCTTAATGATAAATCCAAAGAACCTATTATAAAAACTTCCAGTTCTGGAATTTTTCCAGAATCTGTTTCGGTGGAACCCGAACCTACTGATGCACCTGAAGTGTCTAGTCCTACCTTTACTAGATCAACAAGAATTCTAAAGAATCATCCTTTGGATGCTGTTGTTGGTAATCTTCATAGAGGAACACAGACTAGAGGTTCTCTAAGAAATCAGGTTGAACATCAAGCTTTTCTCTCCTAGCTAGAACCCAAAAATATTGATGATGCTATCGTTGATGAATTCTGGGTAATGGCTATGCATGAAAAGTTAAATCAATTTGAAAGAAACAAAGTCTGGGAATTAGTTGACAGACCTAAGGACACACTAACAATAGGCACTAAATGGGTTTTCAGAAATAAAGTTGATGAATCAGGAAACATAGTTTGAAATAAAGCTAGGCTAGTTTCACAAGGATATAGTCAAGAAAGAGGTATAGACTATGAGGAGTCCTTTGCACCTGTAGCTAGACTAGAATCCATTAGGATTTTACTTGCATATGCTGCACATCTAAATTTCAAGTTATATCAAATGGATGTCAAAAGTGCATTTCTAAATGGTTTTATAATTGAAGATGTTTTTGTAGAACAACCTCCTGGATTTACAAACCCCCATTTTCCAAATCAAGTTTTTAAACTTTCTAAAGATTTATATGGCTTAAAACAAGCTCCAAGAGCCTGGTATGATATACTCAGCAACTTTCTTATTTCAAAAGGTTTTACTAAAGGGATTTCTGATCCAACTCTTTTTATTAAAAGAATTTCTAAAGATGTTTTAGTTGTACAAATCTATGTTGATGATATTATTTTTGGATCTTCTAAACATTCTTTATGTACTGATTTTTCAAAAAGTATGCAAAATGAATTTGAAATGAGTTTAATGGGAGAACTTAAATACTTTCTTGGATTTCAAGTATTTCAAAATGAAAATGGTATTATTTTGAATCAAAGTAAATATACAAAGGATCTTTTAAAACGTTTTGGTTTGGATAGTATTAAGGAGAGTGAAACTCCAATGAGTACAATCTGTAAATTGGATACAGATGAAACTGGGAAACAGTGGATCAAACCAATTATATGGGTATGATTGGTAGTTTACTTTATCTTACTGCTAGTCGACCAGATATTATGTTCAGTGTATGTATGTGTGCAAGATTTCAAGCTAACTCGAAAGAATCTCATTTGCTTGCTGTTAAAATAATTTTCAAGTATCTCAAACATACTGTTAACCTAGGTTTATTTTATCCAAAAGGAAAATCCTTTGAGTTAATGAGTTATTTAGATGCTGACTTTGCTGGTTGCAAATTAGACAGAAAAAACACTTCAGGAACATGTCATTTATTTGGAATATCCTTAGTATCTTGGTGTAGTAAAAAGCAGAATTCTGTAGCTCTATCCACTGCCGAAGCAGAGTATCTAGCTGCTGGTAGTTGCTGTGCACAAATTCTGTGGATGAAACACACTCTCTTGGACTATGGATATGATTTTAAGCATGTTTTGATTAAATGTGACAACACTAGTGCAATAAACATCTCGAAAAACCCTGTATCTCACTCAAGAACCAAACACATTGATGTAAGGCATCATTTTCTAAGAGATCATTATCAAAAGGGTGATATATCTCTTGAATATATCGGCACTGAACATCAATTGGCCGACATTTTCTCAAAATCCTTAAGTGTGGATAGGTTATGTTACATTAGGCACGAGTTGGGGATGTTTAATCTTCACCGATAGAAATCCTCACCGATATAAATCCTCAACGATAGAAATCCTCACCGATAGAAATCCTCACCGATAGAATTCCTCACCCATAAAAAATCATCACTAATAAAGCGCTGTTTTAAATCTTTTTGTCTGCCGTCAAGAATCTGAACCGTTTTTTCTTTTTATTTTTATTTTTATTCATATAACTTATGATTCCTAAATGATAAAACTAAGTCTAAGATGCTTCTCACTCCACCAAACCCAAAACCTTTTACCTTCGAACCTTAGAACCTGAACCCTCTGCGAACCTGAGATCCCTCGAACCAGCGATGGAAAAAACCAAAATTCCTATCATCCGAGACGACTGTGTTGAGCCTAAAGCAAAAAAGGCAGAAGTCCGAGCCAGAAGATTGTAGTGCTGTTAGAACTAGGTTAAGAAGGAGACCAGTAAATCCTCATCTGCAAAATAGAGCTATTGTGATCGAAAAAGAGCTGTGTGTAGACTGGTTGCTGCCCAACAAGTCATTGGTGCTCGAAGTTCTGGAAGCTCAGAGATGGGTAGACTGCTTTTCAAATAACAATGGTCCCTACTACCCAAAGTTGGTAAAACAGTTTTACGAGTTCGTAAGCTTCGAGAAGCTAGAGAATGAGAACCGAGTATCTTTATTTGTAAATGGTAAAGTGATATCTTTTTCATCAGTAGAATGGGATGATTGCTTAAAATTTCCTCATGAAGGTGTATCTGGATATGTATCAAGAGCAATGCCACCTACCAGTGACATTTTTGATCATGAGACCGCATTGAAAGAACTGACTGGTGATGGAACTCCAAGGCAAGTGGTTGCTGCAGAAATGGATGGAGAGAATAGATTATTGTTCAAGTTTGTTCAACATGTGTTGATACCAAGGAGAGGAGACTTTGCTAATTTGAGATATCAGGATATCTATCTCCTACATCTTTTGAGACATGATGTCAAAGTCAATTTGTGAAGATTGGTGATGAATCAAATGGAAGACATGACAAGGATGAAATCAAAGACTAACGCCCTATTCTTTGCTAAGCTTATTTCTGTAATGATCAAAGTGAAAGGGATAGCCGAGTGTCAAGATGAGACAGTTGTAGTGAAGAGCAACTTTTGTATCACTACTACAATTTGAAAATATATGAAGATTAATTGGAATCCGTGGAGAGGAGAATGGGTCAATGATGACCAAAAGGTTTATGATAAATTTAATCCTGTGGATTATCCTTCAAGGCCAAAGGATAAAAGAGATCCAGGTCTAGGACCTGATGAAGAGTAACCTGAGTACAGTGATGAGTCAGAAGAAGAAGAAGAAGAAGAGGATGAAACTCCTATGGATGAGGGAGGAGATCCTGACTTGCCTCCAAGCCCTGTTGCTGAAATTATGTCTTTAGAAAAGGAATTTCTATCAGAAGTGGAGACACCTGCTAATGAGGAAGGCCAGTCAGTCTCTGAGCATGTAGAGGAAGAAAATAATGTCTCTGAATTATCTGATTCTACTGAATTGAGTCTGAGTCTAGTTATTGGAAGCTCAGTTGTACCTTCTATGGATGAAGAAAGAGAAAGAGGAGAAGATGTACCTATTCCAGAAAATCATCTTGCTGCTGCAGAGATGGAAGTTGTTGTGGAAGATTCTGATGAAGAAAGACCAGCAGAGAATGTAGTTGCTATATATGAGAATGCACCCATTGAGGGGGAGCATCACACCAAGTTTGGAAAAGTTACAGTGACTATCGAGTCTGAAGACTGGGTAGAAGACCCAGGTTTTATAGTCTTTGGTTTGGATTATGCTGATTCGGATAATGAAGTATCTTTGAATAGACCAAGGATCAGCTATGACATCAATCCTGAGGTATTACCTGCTGATGTGGTCCGAGTACATGATTTAGATGTGCTGAAATAAAATATCAAAGTCAGTTTTGTAGAAGAAGTAAAGACAATGGAATATTTTTTAGTATCCTCGATTCAATCAGTCATGACTGACTCTGTAGTCAGTTTAGCCTCTGAAAGAGTATCTACTACAGTTGCTCCTACTGATTTTGTTACAAATTCTAACCTCGAATCCCTAAAGCATGAGCTGAAGGAATCCTTCAGTGCCTCTGTTGCTGAGATAAATCACTGTTTTGGTGAAGAAATGAAGTTATTAGAAAGGTATTTTGAGCTTTCTCTTGGTTGCAATCTATCAAATTTTGTGGGTGAGCTAATGGAAGAATTCAAGGAGTTCCACACTCAAACATCTAGGCTAGAAGCAGATCTTGAAGCTCTACGGATATCTGTTGTTGCCTTAGACTCTTTCATGAGTTCAAAATCTCAAGCTGACAAGGATTTAGCTTATGTAAAGAGTTTTGTAAGTCAGCTGGTCTCAGTGTTTGATGCTTTCAAAACATCTGTGAAGGATCATGTAAAAGATCAGGACTCTCAAATGAAAAATCTAATTAGTGGGTTGACCAAAAGCTTCAAAGAAACTGTATCCTTCTCTGTTGGTCCTCTAGTTCCAAAACCTGCAATTGATCTGAATCAATTTCATGCTCTGATGAAGGAGGAGCTTGGTTCTATTTCAACCAGTGGCTCTGTGGACTCATCAGATTTAAGTCGAGTTGTGCTGTCTACCAGGGATTTAGCCAGAGAAATAATGAAAATTGTCTAGGACTACATGAGAGAGGCCTCTGCTTCTCAAGAGGCAATCAAGAATAAGGTGGATACTTATTTTGAAAAGGTTTATACCAAGAAAGAACTGACAAACCATTTCAATATTTATCTTGAGAATCTAAAGTTACCTCTAGTGACTCAGGCCTTCAGAGAGCAGGTTAGTAATCTCAGGGAGCTTACTCCTGCTTTGGATAAATTCATTGAAAATAGAGATTATTTTGTGTCTGCAATGGAGAGAGGAGGAAGCATTATAATGGATTTCAGAAACTTTTTGTTTCCCTTCCTGCATGTGGATGCCAGACCAGTCATTGTACCTCCTGCTTTGCCTACCTCTGCCTCTACTGCGTCTCCAGTTCAGATGACTCCTGCTCAAGCCATAAGAAGTCTCACACCTATGATCACTCAAAGGACTTCCCAATACAGGTCTGGTACTGTATCAGTTGCTCAGCCTCCTCTGATCATTTCTGGAATTCCAAAGTCCTCCCCAGTATCCTCAACACCTGAATTCTCTTCTGATCCCAAGGGAAAATCTCACATTGAAGATGTGGATTGATAAAGTGGCAAAGATTTTTGATAGGAATCATTTTGTTTTTTCTATTCTGTTTATGTAATTTTTGTCTGATCTAATACAAATACCTTTCTTTCCACTGTCTCAGTTTATCAGTTTTCTATGTTTGGTTTCCCACTTTTTGATTATCACAAAGGGGGAGAAATATGCTCAAAAGGGGAGAAAAGGGGAGACATATAAAAGAGAAGCCTTTGATACTATTTCTTACATTTCCTTCTTTGGTACCAATTCTTTCAAACCTTATCTCTGATACTATTGTATTTAATTCTACCTTGATAATTTTTGATCTATATCTTTCTATTACTGTTTCCTCTTTCCTCTAATACTGTTTTCTTTGAGAAAATTGAATATTAGTGTTATACTATCGAATACTATATTCTCACTATCTTAAAATGGCCATATCATAAGGTGTGATTATCAAAAAGGGGGAGATTGTTGACCTCACCTGTTTTGATAATCCCAATCTTGTATTCATATGTTTTGACAATCCCAATTATGTGTTCATATATTATGATATTCACAATTACTGTTGATCTACACTTTAATTCTTTCAAATCGACGATCAAGTTAATAATAATGTTAAAATAATCTCTGATTTATGTTAATCTCGATTATCCATGTTTATATAAGTTTTGAAATGATTCTAAGTGAATTAGATGTTTTTTTCATAAGACAGTCAAGTGTAAGTATCATTGACCTGAATAGAGCTACCGATGTGGATAACTGCACAGAGCTACCGATAGATGGATAACTACCGATAGCCAGAGCTACCGATGGACAGAGAGCTACCGATGCACAGAGCTACCGATGCACAGAGCTACCGATGGACAGAGAGCTACCGATGCATAGAGCTACCGACAGTCAAGAGCAACCGATGAAACTAAGTTCATCGATCTACCGATAAGAGCTACCGATAAGAGCCACCGATAAGAGTTTGAAGAGCTACCGATGGAAGATCCTACACAGAGTCAACCGTACACGTCTACAAACAAACGTCTACCTATAATGAACTTTGGAGTCAAATCCTATATCCTCGACACTATAAGTTTATTACACTAATGGCTACATTTGTTATTTCTGATGCATTTAATGTTATTAAATGATTTATGTTGCCATTTCAGGAAACCGTACCAAGTACGATTGAAAAGGATAATCATACCTTCTTCTCACCAAGAAAGTCATAAAGTTATAAAGGGGGTGAATGTGAAAGAGATAAGATATACAAGACAGCGTGTATGTATTAGGGAATTAAGACAAGAGACTTGAAGAGATTGAGCACACGGGAACACACTTGCGATCAAGCTCAAAACGTGCCAAGAACAACTGGAGAACTTGCACTCACAAGACTACTACTACCAGACTCCAGAACACAGAGCATACATCGAGTAATCTTTGCTAAAGAATAACTACACAGAACACTTCATTTTCTGAGCCGATAACCAAGCTAAACCTGGAAGAACTGAAAGAAGAAACGATACCTTGTTTTTCAGTCAAATACCAAAGAAGGACTCAGAACCGTTTCTGATCAAATCCAAAGGAGTCCAGAGCTGCACTGCAATCACTAGAGCCATTCTAAACTCTATATAGTTCTCTAAGTGATTTAGTATTTGCATTATGATCAGTGTGTGTAGCCTGTTAATTTTTACAAACACACTGTCTCTTGAACCTTAACTGGAGGATTTGTAAATCCTCACTCACAATCTTTACATCCTTTATTTCCCACTGTGGATAGTGGTAGAGGTCGAGTGTGACCTGGACAGCTTTGAGCTGTTGTTTGTTATCCCACGTATAACTGTGGTAGATGTCTCTTGACCTGAACAGTGTGATCACTGTTGTTAACCCAGATCCAGGGTGTGGATCACTTTATATATAAATTTTGAGAGGAATAAGTCTCGGCTTGAGACTAAACCTCTTGGTAAAATCTTGTGTTTTTAGTTAAAACCTATATCCATACTATATACGTTTATTTCATATTCCGCTGCTATTACTTTGAAATATAATTTATTTTCAAAGCTACTTTGATAGTTAAACTCGCAAGTGTTTATATTTATTATAAACCAGTAAGTTAGTTTCAAAAGTTAATTTAATCATAAGATTAAGTTAACTGAGAATTAATCAATCTTTGAGAAACTATTTGAACCTTTATAATCTGTATAAATTCACTACAGTTTAATTTGTTTTTGAAATTGGGGGATTTTAATAGAAATTGTTTTTAGCAGAAATTTTAATTGGAACTCAATTCACCACCCTCTTGAGTGTCCACTCCGACCAACAATTATAAATGAATGTATATACTGGATATGTATGATATATATTATATCTACATCATGAATATAATTCTAGATATAATGGATATTTTACCACATGAACAACTTGTAATTACAATATGTTTATTTTTGACTCAAGTACCAAAGATCGACAAAACGACCGTTATTAAGTTAAATAATTACATAATGTTAATAACATGGTAATAAGTGATATAAAAGGAATAATAAACTTCAAAAAGGTTCTTAAGAAATTATAAATTAAATATAGTTTATTATTCAGGAGGTTAAATAATGGTCGAGTCAAGTCGGACACGAGGAAAGGGAACTTCTTAACCCAATTTACGTTCTTCGGGTTAATATACTACTTTCAAATTATGTCATGATATTATTATGTCCTATCTTGTATTTGTACATTCTTTATGTGTGCTTATAGTGAATACACATAGTAGATCTATTTTATTTAAAAATTTATCTTTGTAAGGGACTTCGTCTCAATCTCCTTTCATTGAGGCATATTTTGTTTTATACACAACTTTCTGTTATACGATGTGTAAACCCATTTGACTTTTACTTTTATTCAAAAGGAATATTTTTTATACGAAGAGTTTTTACAAAACGACAAAAGGGAATGTTTTTGTCATACTTATGCGACGAAAATGACTTCTGCATCGCCGTGACCATTATTTGAGTTTCAGCTTCCTCTACAAGGCATTACTTTTTTAAATTGAAAAATAAATAGCAAGTTTAAATTTTCTTTTTTTTGGTATTGAAAATGGTTTTGAAAGTGTTTTTATTATATCAATGTGTTTAATTGATATCTTTTTATTGAAATGTGGAAATGTTATGTTTTTTATGCATGTTTTATGTGATACGATTATGTTATGGTTTATGATATGTTTAATCCTGTTCATATGAGGAATGCATTGGACTTAATAAGTGATGGGTGGAGCCCACTATAGCTTCTCAATGCATCAGTAGGTCTCATGAGAAAAACTAGTGTCTTGGAATGAGGCCTTGACAAAATATTATTTGTAGTCTTGGCACGAGGCCTTGGTTACGTGGTTATGATAGTATGACATTATGCATTCCATCATTATGAAAGTAGTTATTGATATTTCATGTGATTATTCGACTAGTAGAATATCCATGTGAATAATTAAATGGCATTATTTCATTTTAGTTTTGCCATATTATGCTAAAGTTAAAGTTTAAAAGGCTTTTTTCTTAGTTATACATTGCCTTAAATGTTTATGTTTATTTATGAAGGTTTCCGCTGTATTGTTATCCTTACTGAGCATCTGAGCTCACCCCTTTCAATGTTTTAATTTTTCTAGGATGTGATGAAGTATATTATGAATGACCTGCAGAGATAGTATGAGGGGATATTAAGACAGGATGTTTTTTTTAGTTTTGTTTTACTTTATGATGTAATGTAAGACTTATGAATGTATACAGTGTTTCCAAGGCTACTAAACTAATTGGTCATTCGAGACTTGACCTTTTGTGATCATGCCAATGTTACGTAATAATGCACCGACTCTGGGTAACTGGGGTTAGGGTGTTACAGTTGGTATCAGAGGAAGTTTTGTACTAACCTTGGAAGCTAGATTTAGATAAACTCTGATTAGAGCACATAGCCCAAAGATAGACTTTGAGGATTAGTACAGGAGAACTTCCTCAAATTTTGATATTATAGAGATTTTGTGAGTTTTCCGAGCAATACATCCCTTTCTGGATACGAGCAGGTAGAGGCGGCTCTAGCACATATGTACCTAGGAGTAAAACCCGAAAATACCGCTTTGAGCTAGACTCGAACGGGAACTAGTGAATGACAATTGGCCTTACTTCACTTTTGGTTATGACACTCCCAGGGGATATGCTTAGGATAATTCTCATTTTATTTACAAACCATTATGAAGGGTTTATGAGTATATACTTCCTTAAATTTTTTTATGATTATGGATTATATCCATAAATAGTTCAATTTATCTTAAGTGTTTTACAAGTATGCAATTATGTATTTTGATTCATAAAATAATCTAGTTTATGCCATTGTTTAGAAATAGAACATAGTGGAAGGAATGGAAACCGTATCAATGCATGCAATCCATGTAGGGATTTCCCTCCTACTCAAAATAATTATAGTGGAGCTGGTGATACAACTGGTGCTTATCAACTTATCACCACACTGGGACAACTCACTCAGGTTATGAATAATAACCTTACTCGTATGGATCACCCTGATCTACAATGTGGAGGATCAATGTTAGACCGCTTCATGAGGCAACAACCGCCAACATTTAATGGGGGTACAAATCCATTAGTAGCTGAGGAATGGATAAACTCCTTAGAGAAAATATTCCATGCCTTGGGGAGTAGTGAAAGGGAGAAGGTTGTCATGGCAGTTTACCGCCTCACTGGAGATGCCGATCGATGGTGGTCCCTGACTCAAAACACAAAGGAAGATGAATAAGTATCAAGTATGGAATGGAGGGAGTTTAAGGAAATTTTCATAGAAAAATACTTTCCACATGACCATC
Source organism: Viscum album (assembly GCA_963277665.1). Taxonomy (NCBI): domain Eukaryota; kingdom Viridiplantae; phylum Streptophyta; class Magnoliopsida; order Santalales; family Viscaceae; genus Viscum; species Viscum album. The sequence continues at coordinate 1,942,260,697 of OY728133.1, read as the reverse complement.
GAGCAGATATGGAAAGGCAATTTCTGAGTCTGATACAAAAGGAGGATGAGAATGTCGAAAAGTATGAGGCTAACTTTTCAAGGTTAGCGAGGCATGAAACATATTATATACGTAACCCAAGAAGTAAGATCGATCGTTTCTTTGATGGGTTAAAACCATTTCACCATTGAGCATTAGTATCACAATTTGTCTCAATGTACGAAGATATAGTCTCGTGTTCTATCAAGATAGAAAAGGAATTCTCTAAATCTTATGATAATAAAGTAAAGCAAGAGAAGAAGAGAACAGTGGAATAAGAGACAGATAAAGGGAAAAAGGGAAAGTAGGATTTTCCATTATGCGATAATTGTGGAAGGAATTACCCTGGTACTTGCCTTAAAGGAATGTGAGTTTGTTATAAATGTGAATAAAAAGGTCACCAGGCTCGTGATTGCAAGGGAAATAAAGAGGTTGTCAATGTTGAATGATATAATTGTAGGGAAATGGGGAATTATGCAAATGAATTTCCTAAGCGTCAGGGAAACATACCTCAGAAAAGGCCATGGGATCAAGGCCAATCTTATGTTGTTACTATAGTTGAAGTGGAATAATTAATGTTTTGGTGCTTTTGGACTCAAGGATTATATTATGGTTATAAGAATAATGTGATATATATAAGGATTGTACTACAATACTTATTGTTTTCATTATGTTTTTAATATTATGAAGGTAATCATATTTTTAGTATGTGACAATAAGAGAAAATTTACTTTATTTGGGGAATCTGATGTTATAATTGATTTTGGAATTTAGAGACCTTTTAGAGAAAGTTTGGATAGAAGTATTTTGGATAACTATAAAGGTTGGAATGGATTAAGTTGAACTTTGGATAGTATTGTTTAAGGTTAAAACATTTCTGAAGATTATTTTTGGAATATTATAATACTATAGTTTTAAGAAAAGGACAACCTGCAGGTTGGGGGATAACCCGTCGTGTCGGACAAAGCTACAGGAATCGAACCCACAACCATAGTGCAACATGCCTTTATTACCTACCACTAGCCTACAAAAAGTCCCTGGTTATTAGAAAATAGTTTTTCTAATCTAAATGGTATGTGTTAATATTTGGAACCCTGTACAATTAGGATAAAAATAATATTTTTGAGTTCTATTATCTTTTTGAGTGAAAGATGGGTTTGTGGTAAAAATTTATTAAAGAATGAAAGTCTACATGAAGAGTATGTATATTACCTTACGTTCTTATTAAATCTCCTAAATAAATTCCTCAACTTTATAAAAGGTAACTTAAAACAAAAACATTATTAGTTAATTATTCCAACTGGGGATCAATGATCATTTAACCAATCACAAGTTTGTGATTTTCTTATAGTTAACTTTATCCTAACCCTATTTTCTACAACTCTCCATCAGACCTTGATGGTTTGTTTTTCCTCCATATCCATATTTTCATAGTATCCTAGTATGGGCTATCTCGGGTGACCTTTGTACTTCTCTTTCTTTCTTTTAATGTTATATTTTTATTAACCCTATTTCCGATGTGGGTTTTCCACAAAGGTATTTTCTATTTTCAACCTTTTATTTTGAAAGAAAAATTTTAAATTGTGAGTACACAATTTATTGAAGGAGGGGAGAATGTAACACCCTAACCTTTCACGATACGCTTCTCTTTCAATAATGCAATAGCTTGCATTGTACGCAACTTCGAGATTCTAACACTCCACAACCAATCAAACTAGCCTATATGAATAGTAATACCTAATTTTTGAAATTTTATAAATTTTATCTTTCAAAATGGAATTCATTTTTGGATTCGGAATATCAAAATTATCCTATGTTGAATTTTTGGTATTTTTCTAAAAAACTTCAATTTTTGATGAATAGTGAAACCACTAAGTGGTAGTTAAAAGAACTAATTTTTCATTTAAATGAAACTTTACCACTTTTGTGAATTTAATTTCAAAAATCCGACATACAGGGTCTTCATTAGTAAGTAAAATGTGGTTCAATGGGATTAAAATAATTTTTTGGTGAATAGTAACATTTAAGTTTTATTAATCACGATTAAAGGAAATTAGTGAAATTTAAGGTAAAAATGATATTATAAAAATATGAAATTAACTTTACACTTGTCCTACTTTTATTGGGTGAGTCATGGCCGACCAATACAATCCATGGGTCAACTTGGGGACCCCATGGAGCCACTTGGGTAAAAAAATGACAATAATAGCTTTTTATTTAATGTAAAAATAAAATTGTCACAAACATGTGTTGTTTTACTAAAACAATTTTTACAATGGGTTATACAAGATATATTTTTGACTATAAATATTAATTGGAAGTCTAAAAATATTTCCTACATCATGATATTTTTTCTATAATTTTTAGACATTAAATAAATTAAATTTTTATGAAACCATGATGATGCAGCGATTACCTCATTAACTAACGATTTAAATAAAATGAAAAGATAATGTAAAATATAAGACTTACACTTGTCAAAAACATATTGGATGAGTATATTTCGAACCCTTATCACCATAGCCTCGAAATATATAATTGTGGGATCTTTGAAATCCGAAAATCACTTCATAATAATGTAACATTTCATGACTTTCCAAGAGTGCCCCTCCTCTTCTCTTATAAAAGGCCTCCAGCTCTACCACCTTATTCACACCTTCAAGCCATTTGGCTCGGCCAAACTCTACCCAAATAATCTATAAACTTCCCTCTCTTGCTTCTAGAAGCCTAAAATTGGGCAGAAGTCTTCCCAAGGAAGCCTTTGGCTCAAATCAAAAAGAGTTACCTGATTTTAAGGTAATGTCTTCTCTTATGTTCTTTTGTTTTATTTTGCTTCTCCAACACCTTAAACTCTTTTTATTCCTTTATTTTGTAACAAAAAAAGTATCTTCAATATACTAGTATGTTTTTAGGGGAATTATTTTATTTAAAATTACACACACCTTTGTCTAATGGTTAAATAACATACTGTTTCGGTGGGTGGAGAATTACTGCCTCACAAAACGATGATTGTTCAATATTTTTTAACACCTCTCATGGTGGCCATTTTGATGAAACTATTTTCATATATGAAATATATATTATGTTTATTTTTTACTTATGCTTATTTATTTCTCATTTATGTCATACCTTTATGATTTCCATTATGGGTAAAAGCGATAATTTCATTTTAGGAAGTGCGGACTACCGCCCCCTCAAAGTGATTTGAATCGTTAATGCCATATGTGGGACGTATAAAGGATGGATTAAATGATATTATATATGATAATATACTGTAATTATAATACACCATTATATAATTATTATTTCATTCGATTAAAACTTAAATATAAATGAAAGTAGCATTCATGCGTACGTACGGCTTACCGTCTCCATGAACGGTGCATTTAATTTCTTACCTCTAAATGTTATGTAATATTATAAATGAATGTATATACTGGATATGTATGATATATATGATATCTAAATCATGAATATAATTCTATATATAATTTATATTTTACCACATGAACAACTTGTAATTATAAGAAGTTTATTTTTGACTCAAGTAACAAAGATCGATAAAACGACCGTTATTAACTTAAATAATTACATAATGTTCATAACATGGTAATAAGTGATATAAAATGAATAATAAACTTGAAAAAGGTTCTTAATCAATTATAAATTAACTATAGTTTATTATTCAGGAGGTTAATGAACGGTCGAGTCAAGTCAGACATGAGGTAAGGGAACTTCTTAACCCAATTTCCGTTCTTTGGGTAATCTCCTACTTTAAAATTATGTCATGATATTATTATGTCATATCTTGTATTTGTACATTATTTATGTGTACTTATAGTGAATACACATAATAGATCTATTTTATTTAAAAAATGATCTTTGTAAGGGACTTCGTCTCAATCTCCTTTCATTGAGGCATATTTTGTTTTATACACAACTTTCTTTTATACGGTGTATAAACCCCTTTGACTTTTACTTTTATTAAAAAGGAATATTTTTTATACGAAGCGTTTTTACTAAACGACAAAAGGGAATGTTTTTGTCATACGTATGCGGCGACAACGACTTCTGCACCACCGTGACCATTATTTGTGTTTCAGCTTCCTCTACCAGCCATAACTTTTTTAAATTGAAAAATAAATTCCATGTTTTAATTTTCTTTTTTTTTGGTATTGAAAATGGTTTTGAAAGTGTTTTATTATATCAATGTGTTTTACGAATATCTTTTGATTGAAATGTGGAAATGTTATGTTTCCTTTATGCATGTTTTATGTGACACGATTATGTTATGGTTTATGATATGTTTAAACCTGTTCATATGAGGAATGTATTGGACTTAATAAGTGACGGGTGGAGCCCGCTATAGCTCCTAGATGCATCGGTAGGTCTTATGAGACAAACTAGTGTCTTGGAATGAGGCCTTGACAAAATCTTATTTGTAGTCTTGGCATGAGGCCTTGGATTTGTGGTTATGATAGTCTGGCATTATGCATTCCATCATTATGAAAGTGCTAATTGATATTGAATGTGACTATTCGACTAGTAGAATATCCATGTGAATAAGTAAATGGCATTATTTCATTTTATTTTTTCCATATTATGCTGAAGTTCAAGTTTAAATGGATTTTGTCTTAGTTATACATTGCCTTAAATGTTTATGTTTATTTATGAAAGTTTCCACTATATTGTTATCCTTACTGAGCATCTGAGCTCACCCCTTTCAATGTTTTAATTTTTCCAGGATGTGATGAGTTATATTATGAATGACCTGCAGGGATAGTATGAGGGGATATGAAGACAGGATGTTTTTTTAGTTTTGTATTACATTATGATGTAATGTAAGACTTATGAATGTATCTAGTGTTTCGAAGGCTACTAAACTAATCAGTATTTCGACACTTGATCTTTTGTGATCATTCCATTGTTACGTAATAATGCACCGACTCTGGGTAACTAGGGTTGGGGTGTTACACACATCCAATGGGTTCTGATCTCATCAAAAGACCACCCTTTAAAGTAAAAATCTCATTAGAAATTTTTTTCCTAAAGAATATGATAATAACTCATTATCACTTTCCTATTTCTATTCCTTTATATTTTATTCTTAAACCTCCAACAATTCTATAATACTCATAAGAATATAATAACATTAGTTTCATTAGTACACTAAAATTTTATTATGTTCATGTAATAACCATTATCTACCTTGCTTCTATCAATTCAAAAAAATAAAAATGTCTCCCATGGTATTGTCGCTTCACTTCTCTGTGAATAATGAATTTGAAGGTTTTGGGTGAAGTGGGAGAACCTGTGGGGCCATATAAAATTCCAATTTTATCTTAGTCAAAAAATAATTTGAGATATTAAAGATGAAAAACGTCATGACTACTATAATTAAATTGAATATTAATTGACCATCACATCAGAACCAAGAAGACAAAATCACTACATATAATTTATAGTTAATTAACTTTTATAAAGAAATACGTCACATTGAATTTATTTCTTCATTGATGAATTAGTTAACCAATTATTGGTGTATATTCATATTTTTGATAGTATTTTATGGTATAATCCCTCTAGCGGTGATCAAACATGCTCTTCAAACCTTTAAACATTTCCATAGAAAGACCAAGGTGCTAGTGTGGATGATTCTAACACGTGATTCATTCATCCTTGATCACAATAAATTCATTCAAGGAGATGTTGAATTGTTTTGGTACTCACTAGAATTTAGATAGGGGAAAGAGGATCACTATCCATTTTTAAGAGAATTCTATTAGTGGATCTCTCTAGGGCTTTGGAGAACTCTTTCTAGAGTATTGTAGTGGTAAAAAATAATTATAGTAGAGAATGTAATAATTGGGTTTGAATCGATATTGGGTTTCGAAATAATAATCAAACATGTACTATTATTATTTTCATAATATAATTTGAAACTTATGTCTAAATAATAGTAACATTATTGTTATTTAATTTACATGTACTAGACTTGTTTTCATGAAAATATATGGGTTATTACTGGACTGAACACCCATCCAGCCTGTAACAAGGACTAAAGGGAGTTCCCAATCCCCACGGTACACGGATAAGTACCTAGGAATCAAGAACTCCCTTTGGCATTAATTTTCCCACAGTATAAACCCAAAGGAATAATTTAATATATAAAACTATTACAAAATGACAATATAGAGTCAAATATCACAAGACTAAAATAAGAAAGAGGAAAAACATGTTCCAAACCAAAATAGGAAAACCAATGTAATAAAAATGGTAAACAATCCACCTCTATGTGATATATGGGTCAAAATCCCACCATATCACCACCAAAATCCACACCCCACTAATATAGGTTTCCCCTACCACCATCCAATGATTTTATTTTACCTATGTCATATAAAATAAGATATAAAACACCCAAATATATGTGCAAGTTGTGAGAATACATGACCAGTAGGATCCCAACAATTTTTTCATAAGTATTATTTATAAGATTCAATAACTATTAACATTTAACAAATAAAATTCATGAAATATGTTTTCACAATTTATATCGAAGCATAAAAATTCACCCCTTCTAAACAGCTCACAAAACCATTCTAAAGGAACCCATTTTCAAATAACATTTAATAAAACCATATTCCATTTTATAGAATCCAAATCATTTCAAAAATTTCATATACCCAAGCATGAATAAAAAACCATTTCCAAATTTTAGAAACATGGAAACTGGATCCTAGGATATAATAGGTCTAGCCATGTTGGGATCCTCACACCATCTCAATAATCTATGTCCTCCTAGTGCACACATTACACTAGGAAATTGGGACTGTGGGGGGGGGGGTAATATTCACCACCTATAAGATTATCTCAACCTCAATAATTTTTAGGTAACATTATAATCATGTATCTATTCTATTAAAAACCAACATTGTCTAATGTGATTGTCCTAATTTGATCCCCCTCCTTAAGTACCTCAAGTTACCATGTTATCTTCTTACACTAAGCCCAAAAAATTAAAATCTATAAATATTCATCACATATACTTAGAGTCTATTTAATTACACATACCATGATTTAAAACCTGTTTTCATCAAAATAAAACATGCTTCCAAATCACTTTCCCTCAATGTACATCATGATTTGAAATCCCATTTCATTAAAATATAGCATGATTTGAAGTCACTTTTATTCAATGTAAAACATTCATTGAAATTAAATTTCATAAAAATACAACATGATTTGAAATCAACTTTAATTAAAGCATAACATTCTTTTAAATAACCTTTTATAAAAATACGACCTACTATGAAATCACTTATATAATAAACAAATGGTACTTTTCATCCAAATATTAATTTACAAAACAAAGAGAGAAAATATATTTTCACAAATATAACCAAAATAAAAACATTTCAATGATTTAAAATCACACCATTCAATAATTCTGAAAACCAATTTAAATAAACAAGAATGAATAGTTCATAAAATAAATATTTTTTATGAAACCACCCACCTCAGCATTCAGTTATTCAACACCTGCATAGGATCCACCAAAAAAATAATCAAGGGATCTAGGAAACAATGTAGGACCCTAAACTATGAATTCCCAATCAATAATATCTAATTCATTAATTTATAGAACAATTAAGTTCAAAGAATAAATATACCACGAAAACCCTCATGGTTTCACACAACAATGAAGGTATTTGATGATTACTTCCTCTCCTAATGACTGATATAATAGAAATATTATTATATCATACCACGAACCATAGAAACAACACTAAAAACCCTTATATAATATTCCATTCCATAGAAACATAAGAGATCTAGAAAAATGATAATGAAAAATTAAGAATGGATCCATGAATTTTATTTCCAAAATCCAATGCCACATGATTCCTCAGAATTAATTCATCAAAATTGATCTCCAATAGGGTTAGGATCACCAAAATCTCTAAGATGAATCTATAGGTCTGAGATCACTGTTTGTTGGATAAATAATGAAGTCAACATGGAACATATTATGTCTAAAAATAATATTTTGGATTAATTAATTTATCAAACATGGTTTGGTCGTAGAGTTTGGAAAACTATGCACCCCCTTCTGGGTTAATGGAGGAGCCTCTTGGTTTTGGAACATGGTTTGACAAACCAAGAGTTAACTATGGGAAAAACTTTTGTCCCATATTTCATGGTTTGAGAATAAGACAATATGGTTTTCCCTAACCATGTTCCCTCCTCTAGGAATCCAAAACAAGATGAACATTTTCTTGGGGAGACACACATGGTTTTTTATAATCAATTTGAAAAAATTAGCAAACCCATAAAACACTAAAAACCCTAAAAATTAACCCAAAACAACCTTAGAAGAAACTCAAACTAAATATGATAAAATAAATGAATGTAAGTACCTGAAACTGATATCTGGGTGTCAAAATTATCCCAAACAAAGCACTTTATATCCAATAAAGTCAATCCAAGCATTATTGATCAATGTAAATAGGATTATATTATACCCTAATAATGAATTATTATTCCCATGTCTCATGGGAATCTAGAATATGATGAAACAACACTCATGCCAAAGGAATATATTTCCCATATTGATTTTTTTTCTTGAGAGTCATCAATCCGAACTAGATTTTCGACTACCGACATATCCTATTCTAAATATATATCTTTCTAATTCATAACATGATAAGGATTAAGATGATACTTCTTAATATGATAAATTTGAAAAAAAATATGGATATAAGTCAAATGAGATGGAAAATCCAACTGGTAATCCAACATTCCTATCTGATTAGTGATCTAAAATGATCCTACGTATACCAGTACCCTCTTTCCTTGATTCCCTAGTGAGAGTGACCCTATCAAGGAAAAATATTTAAGAACACATATTCACATATAACAAATAAAAAGGACAATATTAATTATCTACATAATATATATATATATATATCAACTATGAGTAGTCACAAACCATCGATGTATAACTTGAATTGTCACCAACATCTAATGAATAGTGATTGTTCAAAAAAGAGAAGCGTTTCTAACCATGAACCAAAAAAGAATTGATTTGAATGGGTGGACATAAAGAACCTCAAAGGGATCCTTTTTAATGGATGACTAATAACTATTTTTATAATTAAACTCAACCAATCCCAAGTGTATATACTAAGAACCTCTAAATTATATAACACAACCATCAAGTGTATCCTCCATAATATATATAGCATGCTCTATCTATCTATCCACCTAAGGATGGTAATCTATGCTCAAATCGACTTTAGAACCCATCATCTCCTAGAGGCCTTTCTAAAATTTAAAGGTAAACTAGTGGGGTCACTATTTGAGATAATAGAATATGTCACCTCATGAAACCTCGTGATCCCTTTCACATAAAAATTCTCAAATCCTCAACCTTGGTGGTGTCCCAAATAAGAATGAAGTGGGCGAACTTAGTCAGTTGATTGATCACTAAAAATGAAATTATTTACAGGGGGAGTCTATGGTAGTCTAATATTTAAATCCATGGACACAATATTGAACTTATAGAATGGAATATTAAGAGGTTTAAGTAAAATAAAAGGCTTTTGGTGCTCAATCTTAATTTTATAGAATGTATATAAATGCGACACAAAATCAACTATTTCAGACATCATATATGGACAAAAAAACTAAAGTTTCATATTATAATACATCTTAGTAGTTCCTTGGTGAATAATACATTGGGAATAAGGAAAGTCTTTCATCATCACCTTCCTCATGAATGTCAATACAACATATAAGATCCTAAAGAATATAATGACATCTAAAGAGATATGCTATTATATTATGGTCTCCCCACCATATAAATAATTCAATAAACTATTGAACTTAACGTCCCATTGATTATCCTAATGAATTGAATAATTAAGATACAGTTTCAACTATATGATAGATATAACAATATCATCCACTTATTCTGCCGCATTCCAGTGCATCTAAGTAAAGATTCCCATGAGTTCCCATTTCTAATAAGACCCCACCTCATCTTGAGAAGAAAATTTCTTACTAAGGCCATTAGATACAAAACTCCCCTTTTCAACAGTATTGGTGATGTCAAAGTAAAAGGTATAAAGTTACTCCATTGATGAATTTTGCCTAAGTTTCAAGCCCTTATAAGAAAAAATATAAATTATAATTTTATAATCATAATATAATATGTAATTTTACATAAAATGGTAATGGAATTGAAACTTAAGAGCATACATAACTACTTTAAGTTATCGTTCACGAGTGGGGAAATTATTCTCCTAAGTCGAAAGAAGATGAGATCCATATGATACCACATTATCTCCCAACACCAAGACACACCCCAAGCCTACACCTAAAGAATCATAAGATATTCAAAGTATCCATAATTTCTCCTGAAAATGGTCTTGAGAATATCTAACTCTTTAACAATGAGATGGTGATATCCAAACCAAATTTCAATTTTCAGAAACTACTTTTCTCCTTTCAACTGGTCAAACAATTCATTGATATGGGGAAAAGGGTATTTATTATTAATAGATACCAGGTTAAGAATACAATAACCAATACAAAGATGAAGAGTTCAATCATACTTATTAGATAACAGCATAGGAGCTTCCCAAGGTGATATACCAATATAAATGAAAATTTTCATCATAAAATCATTCAATAAAAAAAATTTAATCATTGAATTCTTCTAGTTCCATGTGATAAGAATAAATATATATTAGTTGACTTCCCAACACCAAATCGATTGAGAATTCATCTTCACATTATAAAGGAATACTAGAAAATTAATTAGGAATTACCTCAAGAAATTAATTGACCACTAAATTAAGCTAAAAAGCTAAGGCCTCATATCCAAGTTCAATAAAGAAAGAAGATATCAATATTCAATGTTATAGTAAGGGAGGTCTTGCATGACTAGACCTCAGATCCAACTATCCCTATAATACCAAAGATCAAAGGTAATAAAAAATCCAATAGATGATAACAATAAAACTTTAATTTATGGGAGGTAAACCAATCCATCATGATAATAACATAAAATAGGCAAGATTCTAGAACTTGGAACTCAAAAACTTGATAAACTTCAGACAATGATAATGAACACAAAGGCCATAAGAAACTTTTCTCCCTCTTCTTCCCAAGAGGAACCACCAGATCTGTTACATAAGGAATTAGTTCAATTGGAGATTTTAAAATATTTTAAAATAGGGATAATATGAATGATTTGGATGCACTGATATCCAATAAATCAATCAATAATGATGATACAATAAAATAATACCTCTCACTTTCATTAGACCCGCATCAACTTCCACCTACATTTATTCCAATACATGTAGCTTCCTTGTTATTGAGGCCTATGGTTTGAACCCTATTGAATTTATGCATCCAAATGAATTTTATATTTTTTACATTCTAAAGAACCCATACCATAATGAGGAGAAGATACTTCTTGATAGAATTTTTATAGACAAACTCGATGTCTGCATGAGTTACCAACTTCAGAGGTATAGGAAAAAATTATTTATGTGCCCTACATTTGCACACTTGTGTCAAGTCTATGGAATACTTCTAGATATTACTGAAGGTGAAGATTAAGATAACTACTGAGAACCACTTTCACCCTGATAAAAGATTCATTCTACTTCTTCTTATTTATATAGGATCCACTAAAACAACCACTTAATGGAAGAGGAATTCTAGCCAACCTTGACATTATTTATTGGTCAAGCTCTACCATTAGTGATCTATTAACAACTTAAGAATTTGATGTATGTATTAACATGAATAATTGGTAACAAATATATTCTGTCAATATCTTATGGAACCTATGATACTTCAATATATTATTCAATGCTACCTTCAGAGAAAAAAAAACTATCTCAACTAGAGAGTTGGCATACTTGGTCACAACCTAATCACCCTAATACAAGGTGGAAAACTACATGTATTTATCCATCATCACTGACTCTAGATATAAATATTGGAAAAATATTGTCTTGAAGTATTTATACTTCAAACCTTCATGGTGTTTTTCCTAACCACCATGTCCTTCTATATTATTTTAGGGCCCTAAAGATTAAAGGTATCAGACTTTACCTTAACATAATTAAAAGTTTCCACAATGTTGAAAATCATATTTATCTTACCAAACTGGTCTTATGATTCCTAAGGATAATTTTTCCCTTGTAAGGATGGTGTTTTATGGGGGAGAAACTCTTATTCTTGATCTTTATCTCCTCCAGTTCTGGTTTTTACCTATCTAGCTAGATCTGCGTAAGGGAAAAAATTAGGGTCCATGGAAGGGATTGCTCGCACTACCACTTCAATAGGATTTTAATTAACTTGACAGTTTCCTTGTAGAACATCATACACATTTACCTCTTAAGTTTAATAACTCAGATCTTCATTTCAGGTATGGATATTTATTTCGGGTTTTTTTTAGGAAAAAGGAAGTGTTGGGAAATTTTATAAGTACATTCCATGTACCCTAATTCTGTGAATATCTTTGTAATGGTCGTGTAACGACCGAGTACATGTAAGTGTGGGTGACCTGGAAGACCACTTAATGTGGGATCCAGCTGAGGCTAGTACACATCAAGTACATTAAATGAAAATGCCATGTATTTTCATTTTATTTGATTAATTGGCTCAGGGTCACATCTAATCACGAAAACAAACTTCTTTTTCCCATTTCTCATATAGGAGACCGATGAATGACCTAAGATCTTTGAGCCCCTCATGTTACTCCATCTAAACATTGATTGAGATGTTTTCAGGTGCGTTGGATTCCCACCGATGAGTTCTCTAATCCTGTAGAGCCTCTCTTCCTGATTTCTAATCTCTCTTGAGTTATTGAGGGATGATCATTTTTCACTTTTTGTAAATATACATCATTCTTGGATGATTAAATGGATTTCATTCAAGAGTTTTCATCGTACATCATCAAGGTAGGTGGGTTGTGACTTTCTTTGATTTTATTTGGTTTATATATGCCAAAAGTGACGAATACCCATGTTTTGGGTACTTCATATTTTGGATGTTAACCCTATTTAAGACCTGTTATGGAGTGTTTGATGAGAAAGGGGTGTTATACTATGCATAAGGTTTAATAACTTGATTATGGATGTGTTTTCCCATGTTTTATTTATTATAGCCATTGGGTTAAGGAAGCATGTTAGGCAAATATTTTTTCCATGCCTCATGTTGTTAAGATAATGTTATTGTTTATTTGAGATGCATGTGATTAGGATTGTGAATGTATGGATAAGGGGAATTGATTGTGATTGATTACAGAGGTAGGGTCATTTATGTATAATTTTTATTATTGTTGACTGAGGTACTGACTATGAGAGTTGTCGTGGGGTTATAGACCAAAGGAGTATAAACCGTGAAAGCTACCTGGAGGGCCATTATTAAATGAATGTTGGACCATAGGGAAGTGGCTGTGAGAGATACCAGGGGGTCATTATATTTATTGTTTCTATGCGGACCAATGGGTATTGACCATGAAAGCTACCCAGGTGGTCGTTTGTAATTGATTTTTGCTATGTGGGACAAAAGGGGTTAGACTGCGTGCGTTTTCAAAGAGGATTTTTTTTATTGAATTGGATATATGTTAAACTATATGGGTTAGATGTGAGAACTATCCTAGAAAGTTTATATTGAATAATTTTATAATTATGATGAGTCTTCCAAGACAAAGCACAATCTTGGACTCAGTCTTACTTGATTATTTATATGGACTTTTGAGACGTCTATAGTTATTATTATATAGGTGATACAAAGCATAGGCTAAATCCAAGTGTAACATTATTAAATGTTATGAATAATTTATAAATTTAAATGAATGTAATTGAAAACTGTAGGATTCTTTACTTTTGAGGACTTCCTAGTTTATTAATTTATTTTTCATATTTCCTGCTATATATATTCCCTGATAGTTATGCATAGATCTTTTGGTGGTTTCCTATAGGGATTAATCTCACACCCTGTTTGGGTCATGCTTTTGGACCCAAATTGATATTATGGTCACAAGAATAGATAAGGTAAATCACCATTCTTTATCATGTACTTGATTTGTGTGGATTTGTAGAGCATGAGAGCAAGCTGAGGCTTGCGATGTTGTGAAGTTTACAATTTTCTATACTTTTGTTTCACTATTGTATTTTTTGTATTTTGACATTTTGGTTTATTTTCCTAGATACTTGTGACATGCATCATTATTTAGATATGTTTCAGTTGTTTATACTATCAGTATTCCATTGTTTACTTTGTGGTATGGTATTACTGCTTCCGCTAGTATTTACAATTTGGTATTCCACTATGAATACCCTACCAATGAGGGAATAAATTCCCCACTATCACATCCAAGGACCACTCTACTAGTCGGCAACCTCTGGAGTTCATAGAAATGCGCATGAGGCCATGTGACCAACTTGGTATGGGCACCTTTGGGAGATACCCAAAACTGGAACGTTACAATGTGGTATCAAAGGGGTTCTTTTCTGCTTTGTCTTACTATTTGGATCCTATACATAGGGATAAGAAAGAATAGGTAGTTGGTAATAAGCTATTCCTGGGATTTTCTAACCCGCATATGGGGAAATGCTAAGTTACCTCGAATATTTCAATTTTTTCTTAGCAATTGTTACAGTTGATTTGATATCACCATCGGGTGATTCACTTGTTTTTTGTTGTTACAGTTTATGTTATTTAGGTTCTATTTCTATAGAAACCCAACGATATAAAGGTATTCTATCTCATTCATCATATATGAACTTTCTAGAGATCACATTTCATGCATTTTTTTCATTCCATTTAGGGTGCATTACTGATTCCATGTTGTTGTTAAAGATGTTGTTCTATATATACTTGTTGTTGTGATAGATGTTTTGATATAATACCTCATATTTTGATAGGGTATTGGAATGTGTAAATTTTCATTAGGAAGGATGCCAAATTTGGAACCAGAGGTGTATGGTCCCTCTTAGATCATAATTTTGTGGATCATGTTTTAACATTAACAGAAGTTTTCAAGTTATTATATGAATAAGGATGCAAATATTTTATTCGTGGGAGTATGGGCTCTCATGGGTCATAATTTTTCATTCCTTGGACAAAATTCTATGTTTTTAGGGGTTCCAAAGAATTTTCAGAGGCTTACTATATGGAAACCCAGAAAACACGGCATGTGGTATTATGAACACATGCATGTGTTCTTATATTCTTGAAGAATTTTTTTTATTAAGTACACATCATGTACTGTATATACACTCCATGTAATATTTGACCATGTGACTGACTTTGTGAGTAGAGACATGGGGTAGGGAAACCATTGGTAAAACACACCGTTTCTGGATTTTACATGTCGTGTTGTAAGAACTATGTATCCAACCATGTGACCAACTAAACGAGAGGATGAAAATAAAGTTGTAGACGACGTGTTCTGTTCTTGCATGCCGTGTAGAGTCGATTGTGTCTTTGACCGTGTGACTAATGACATGAGTGGTTAAAACATAAGTAGTACATTCCATCTGTAGGGTGAACATGTTGTGTAGTGCTACCAAGGATAGAACCATGTGGTTTAGCCATGTAGAAATACTTGGGAAGGAGGAAAAAATTCAACACACTTTGTGTCATAAGAGGAACACACCATGTGTAGTGGTGTTACACAACAATTTTTGGCAGTGGTAAATGCCCATGTTAAGGCTTAAGGGAAGATGTTGTCTGGACATTATACATCCTGTGTAACTTTGTTTTGTAAAGCTTGAATGTTTTCCTTCTCCAATTACTACCTTGAATTACTATGTTGTTGTCCCTAATAATCTAGAACTGAGGGTGCGCTTGAGCTTATAGAGTCATGCCGCCGGGACATCCTCTGGTTGTACACTAGGTATATGGGGATGACCAGACACTAAAAAGGATAGATTATGGACTACCAGCAGATCCTCCCATCATGTACATCTTGGAACCAGCTGTAATACCAGACGCAGGTGCTGGTGAACAGTTTCGTGAAGGCCTTTTTAGGATGTTACTGACTTTTCAGGGACCACCACATCCTTCCCCGTCTATAGAAGAGCTGACACAGGTGTTCTAGTAGCAGCATCCTCCCACTTTTTCTGGTGATGGAGGGCCACTGTCTCCAAAGTTATGGTTGGATTCCATGCTTTATATCATTGAGCATCTAGAGACACCTTCATAGAGGAGGGTGAATCTCACTACGTAAATGTTATGTGATTCCTCAAAGAGATGGTGGGATGTCATTTCACCAGCGGGACACCATCGAGATATGGTTTGGAATGTTTTTCATTGGATATTCTATTATTATTTCTATCCTGAGACATTGAGGGATGATCAAACCTGAGAGTTCATGCATCGGGAGTAGGGTTCCCTTTCAGTGATGGAGTACTCTTCTCGTTTCACAGAGCATTAGCGTTTCACACTTATTCTGGGAGGTTATGAGTTATCTTTGACAAGGAAATTTGAGGATGGTCTCAGGTATAAAATTCTATCATAGGTGAATTTTTTCAGGATGACTTCAGTGATGGATACAGTGAAACATGTTCTGATTACTGAGCGTAATCTGAGAGAGTTAAGAGCTGTGAGCCAAGGCGGTTCAGTATCCAGATATGGTACTCCTTTGACATATAGCAGGATGTGCTGTTGGGAGCTTTCCAACGATGTTTCTTCACATATCAAGGTGGTATGCTACCAGTGTGGGAAAAGTGGGTATACAAAACCACATTTCTTGAAGGACCTAGTTGAGTGCTAGTTTTCAGGCAAGAAGGGTCACCATCACTATTTTTGTCGGGTGTTCTCACAAGAAGCTAGTGATAGGAGTTCTTCTATGACTCCATGTTTAAGATCAGGACCACCATTTTCTCCTCAATCAGGTAACTGGAGTATTAAGACCATTCTAGCTGAGGAGGCGGTCATGAAAGTGGTGGTAAGATGATAGTTATTCAATGAAAATACTTTGGATCAGCTTAGGGTAGTCAGGTTGGGTCACATGGCCATAGTATATGATAGAATTTTTCAGTGGAGTAGACCCAGTAGGAGCATGATCCTAAACCCTATACAGTTAGAGGTATGATTATAGTTGCCTCAGTTTTAGCTTATGCCCTTTTGGATACAGGGGCTTCCCTTAGTTTTATATCTGTTACCATTGTGGAGAGCCTTGGGATCTGTATCTTCATGTCTGATGATGTTATGATGCTAAAAAAACCATTTGGGATTAGGACTTCTAGTGCATGTCAGAGCAAGGAGTTCCCTCTTGAGAATGGTTGGTTTCACATATTATGGGACCTATATGTCTTATAGATGAAAGGATTCGATTTAATTCTTGGAATGGACTTGTTGGTCCCCTTCCAGGCCTTTTTTAACTTCTATTGTCATAGGGTGAGTATTACATCACCAAAGGGCATAAATTTTCGACAAAAGGTTCAATGGGATGTCCAAACAAGTAGAGAAAAACATGAGCTTCTTGGGTTGGTAGTAATTACAACCCTGATTGATAGATTATACCTGGATGACCAAGGACTTCACAGATGTAATTTCCTCCAGCGGTGGATCGTTTTAGGGATGCCTTTCAAGACGAATTTTCAAGTTTACCTCTAGAGAATGTGGTAGATTTCTCTATTGTGCTTGTTCCAAGAGAGGAACTGGTGTCTATTCCTCCTTATAAGATGGATACAATAGAGTTACATGAGCTCAAGAAGTAGTTAGAGGTGTTACAAGAAAAATGTTTCATCCGACCCAATACTTCTCCTTGGGGCTTGACTATCTTTTTTCGAAGAAGGCTGATGGTACCCTTAGACTTTTTGTGGACTATCAGAAGCTGAACTGGTTGACAGTTAAGAATCAATATCCATTGCTGAGGATTTATGATCTCTTTGACCAGCTTTAAGGATCCAGGGTGTTCTCAAAGATTGACTTGAGATCTGGTTATCATCAGTTGCATGTTAGACTATCAGATATACCTCTTATATCCTTTCATAGGAGGTATGGTCAATATGATTATTTGGTTATGCCATTGGTCTTATGAACACTCCAAAAATTTTCATGGAACTGATGAACATAGTATTCCATCCATACTTGGATTATTTTGTGGCAGTATTCATGGACGATATCTTGGTGTAATCTCACACTCAACATGGCCATGCCTCCCATCTTGAAATCATTTTCAGTACACTATGATAGCATCAATTATATGCTAAAATCTAAAAATGAAACCTTTGGATGGAAAAAATTCACTTCTTGGGTCTTTTCATCTCAGAGATAAGATTTTCAGTAGACCTAAAGAACGTGAGAGCAGTGGTTTATTTGGATAATCCGAATAATGTCTTTGAGTTATGGATTTTTCTAGGGCTGGATGGTTACTAAAAGTGCATTACATAAGACTTTTCTTGCTTAGAATTACAACTATAGATCTTGACTTAGAAGGGTGCGAAGTACTTTTCAACAAATTCTTGTGATTTAGACTTTTAGAAGCTGAAAGGGAGATTGAATTCAGCACTGATACTGATTTTTCAATATCCTAGTAAGAGTTACACCATTTACTGTGATGCATTAGGTATCGGGCTAGGAGTAGTGATTATGTAGGGGGAAGGAGTCGTTTAATATGGGGCTTGACAGTTGAGTCCACATGTGAGGAATTACACGAAACACGATCTCAAGTTGGAAGTTGTTGTGCATGGTTTAGGCTATTTGAGACATTATCTTTTGGGAGAGAATTTTGTGGTGTTCACTGATCATAAAAGCGTCAAGTATATCATTACTCAGTGTGATCTAAATCTGAGATAGATATGGTGTGTTGAGTACCTCCAATCATTTGACTATGAGCTTGCCTACACTCCTAGGAAAGGAAACACAGTGGCTAATTCATTGAGTAGGATGAATCAGATATAGGTAGTTTAGGAGGCTAGTAGTGAGTGACAGCTTATTTCTCTATTCTCTAAGATGAATTTGGAGGTGCACAACAGATAGGAGTAGAAATTTATTTCTTATATAGTTGTTACCTCTACTCTATTGGATCGAGTGAGAATAATGAAGCTATCAGATTCTGAAGGCCTTTTCCTATGGGAGAGTGTGTCAGGTGGGGACCCCACTCTTGGGTGGACTATAGGTGAGGATGAGGTATTTGGTTTTCATGGGAACGTATGGGTGTCAATAGACATATGTGAGGACTTGATGCGAGATTTTCATTCCACATTTTGGGAAGTTCATCCTGGTGTTACCAAGATGTATTGTGACCTACACCATCAGTATTGGTGTCTGGGTATTAAAAAGGATATAGTTTAGTTATGAGATGTTCCACCTGTCAGTAGGTGAAGGCGGAGAATCAAGGACTAGTAGGTCTTTCACAACAATTATTCATTCTCGATGGGATGTGTAATGATGTCGTGATCGATTTACAGATAGGTTTACCAAGGTCTCCTCGAGGGAATGATGCGGTTTGGGTTTTTATTAATAGACTCACAATGGTTTCAAATTTCTTTTTGATCAAGGAAACCATCAGTGTGGATGAGCTTGGAAGGTTGTACATCTATGAGATTATATGTTTTCATGGGGTTTCGCACAATATCATTTCATACAGGGACACCCGGTTTACTTCTTGTATCATAATGGGACTACAAAGGGATTTTGGTACATAGGTACTTTTGAGTACAACTTACCATCCCCAGACAGATGGCCAGTTCGAGCACATGATTCAAGTTTTAGAGGACATGCTTCAAGAAAGTGTCTTGGATTTTGGAGGATCTTAGGAGAGACACATACCATAGTGGAGTTTTCCTATAATAATAGTTTTCAGGCCACAATCCAGATGTAACGTTATGAGGATTTGTAGAGTAGGCCATGTCGATCACCTCTATGTTGGCTAGAGGCAGGAGATGAAGCTATGCTGGGACTTCATCTTGTCTAGGATAACACTGAGAAGGTGGAGTTGACTTGGAAAATGATTGATAATGCACAATATTTCTACAAATCGTATGATGATCTAAGGAGACAACCTCTGGAGTTCGAGGTTAGAGATCATGTCTTCATAAGTGTCACATAGAGAGTGGGACACATGGAGATTAAGAGATAGGGAAAGCTTTCAGTGAGATATGTCGGGCCATTTGCTGTTTCATAGAGAGTCGGTATGGTCGCCTATTGGCTGCAATTACCTCATAGGTACCAAGATATTCATGACGTATTCCATGTTTCTCATCTATGAAGATACTTTTCAGACCTGTCTCATGTTTTTCAACCTGGTGGGGTTGAGTTGGAGGTGGATGACTCCTTTGAGGAGCATCCTATTCAGATTATGGATCGTAGTATGAATGTTCTCCATTGTAGGTCTGTTCCACTAGTATAGGTTCTATGGTATCATAGGCGAGTATAGGATGAGACTTGGGAGAGGGAGCTCGACGTACAATCACAGTGGTCTGCGTTGTTTAAATCTTCTTCTTCACCACCCTTGGAAGGGAAATTTAGGGGAAAATCGATTTAACGGGGGAATTTTGTAAGAACCCAGATCTTCATTTCAGGTGTGGATATTTATTTTGGGTTGTTTTTGGGGAGGAAGAAGATTTGAGAAATTTTCTATGTACATGTCGTGTACCCAGTTTCAATGAAAAATCGTGTACTGTCCGTGTAATGGCCATGTACATGGCCCTGTGGGTGACCTGGAAGACCACATAAAGAAAGATCTAGATGTGGCTAGTACATGGTGTGTATATTAAATGAACACACAATGCAATTTTCTTTTTATTTGATTAATTGGATCATGGTCACTTCTAATCTCTAGACCGAACTTCTTCTTCCCATGTCTCATATAGGAAAGAGACATACGACCGAAGATATTAGAGCCCCTCACAGTCCTTCATACGAGCTCTGATTGAGATTCCTCTGGGTGCATTGGATTCTCACCAGTGATTTCTCTCTTCCCCTAGAGCCTATATTCCTAATTTCTCATATCTCTTGAGTTAACTAGGGTAGAATGTTTTTACCCTTTTCATAGATCTATGTTGTTCTAGGCCGATTCAGGGGATGATGCTGAAGAGTATTCATCATATAACATCGAGGTAGGTGGTTTATGCATTTTTTTTGATTTTCTTGGGTTTATATATACTAAAAGTTCCGAAAAAACTATGTTTTGGGTATTTCATATTTTATAAGTTAACCCTATTTATGACTTGTTATGGTGTTTTTGATGAGAAATGGGTGTTTGATTATGAATAAGGTTTAACACCTTGATTATTGATGTGTTTTATCATATTTGATTGATTATGGTCATTAGGTATTGGAAGAATGTTAGGATTTCATTGTTTCCATGCCTCGTGTTTATAGGATGGAGTTACAGTTTATTTGAGATTCATGTTATTCTCATTGTGAAAGTATGGCCAAGGGGAGTTGACTATGAGAGATACCCGAGGTAGGGCCATTTATGTATAATTTTTGTTATTGTTGACAAGAGGTATTGACTATGATAGCTTCCATGGGGTCCTAGACCAGAGGGGTATAGACCATGAGAGCTACCCAGAGGTTCAATATTATATGAATATTTGACCATAGGGAATTGACTATGAGAACTTCTAGGGGGTCATTATATTTATTATTTCCATGAAGACCAAGGGGTATTGATTTTGAGATCTACCTAGGAGGTTGTTTGTAATTTATTAGTGATATGTGGGGCCAAAGGGGTTATAATATGTGATATTTCCCATAGGGTCATTATAATTTATTCAATTGGTGATATATTAAACTTGAGGTGTTAGATTATGAGAACTTTCCCAGAAGGTTTCTTTTGAATAATTTTATAATCATCATGAGTCTTCTAAGAAAATTCATAATCTTGGACTCGGTCTTACTTGATTATTTAGATGACATTTGAGACGTCTATTGTTATTATTATATAGTGGGATACAAATATTCGGGTAGATCATGAGTATAAATTATTAAAATGTTTAAATAATTTATAAATGTAAATGAATGTAATTGGAAACTGTATGATTGTTTACTTTTGAGTACTTCCTAGTTTATTACTTCATTTTTCATATTGCCTGCTATATATATTCACTGACTGTTAGGCACATATTTTTTGGTGGTTTCCTAATGGGATTCTTCTCACACGTTATTTGGGTCATGATTTTCGACCCAAATAGATTATATGGTTGTATGTATAGATAATGGAATATTCCCTTCTTCATTAGGTACTTGATTGATGTGGAGCTAGAGAGCATGAGACCAGGTTGTGTCGTGCGATGCTGTGGATTTTAATGTTTTATGTACTTTGGTTTCAGTATTGTATTTCCTGTATTGTGACTTGTTTGGTTGTTTTCCTAGATGCGTGTGACAGACATCATTATTTATATATTCTTCAGTTGTTAATACTATTAGTCACCCACTGTTTACTTTGTGGTATGGTATTACAGCTTCTGCTAATTTTTACTATTTGTTATTCCATTGTGGATACCCTACCAATGAGGGAATAGTTTCCCCACT
Source organism: Viscum album (assembly GCA_963277665.1). Taxonomy (NCBI): domain Eukaryota; kingdom Viridiplantae; phylum Streptophyta; class Magnoliopsida; order Santalales; family Viscaceae; genus Viscum; species Viscum album. Next base: position 1,942,238,155 of record OY728133.1, on the reverse strand, counting down.
ATCACTTCCAAGGATCTCGCTACTAGTCGTCAACCTTCGGTGATTAGGAAAATGTGCTTGAGGCCATGTGACCAACCAGGTACGGGGCACCTTTGGGCGGCACCTGGAATCGGGACGTTACACTAAGGAACTCTAGGGAGTCTTCTCAAGGTCATGGCACTATATAAACAAAAGGAAAATAGACCATCAATGAAAATAAAAATCTCATTTTAGGTTAAGATAACATAATAAAAGAACTGATATAATATCAAAACTCAAAAGGAGAGACACACATCCCAGCATTACCTGGTTTCTTAAGGCTATTTATGATGAGAGATGGATAGGAACTCTCGTAAAATACCTATTAAGGCACAAAAATCATATTTATTGTCTACCAAAACATCTCTATATAATAATATCATGTATATGAAAGTGAAACTCCATTGAAACAAAATTTTCATGAATAGATCTTGGTCATACCTAAACTGAACAACAGATACAACCCATGACATGGTCCAAAGGGTGTTCCCAATCTCCTTGGACTAGAGGAAATTGATTGGGAATCAAGAACTACCTATGGGAATTATTTTACTTCAAGGTAAAACCTAGGGAATAATGGTATATATAAAATTATTTCACCATTCCAATATAGATTAAAATAGTGGAAGACTAAAATGAGAATGAAGAAAAAAATGTGTCCATCCAAAATAGAAAAATTAAAGTGATCAAAGTGGTAAAAAACAGATATTCATGTGATATATGGGTCAGAATCAGACATTTTAACCACCAAACTTACACATATTGTTAATAAGAATACTCATTAACAACTTGTGGGGCCTTTACTTTACCTATGTCAGATAAAACAAGATCTAAACACACCAAAAGGTATGTGAAGGGTCTAAGAACACACAACTAATAGGATCTCACCATGTATTCCATAAGCATTATTTAAAATATATACCAATTATAACCATTTAACAAAAAAAATGGCATGAAATATGTTTTCAAAAATTATATCGAAACATGGAAATTCACTCCTTTTAAACAGTTCAAAAAACCTTTACAAATGAACCCATTTTCAAATTAAATATAAGGAAACCATATTCCCTATCAAAGAATTAAAACAATTCCAATCATTTCACCTAACCAATAATGAATAAAAAATCATTTCATAAAGAGCGACAACATGGGAACTGAGTCCTAGTATAAAATATGTTTGGTTTACCTAGGATCCTCACACCATTTTAGTGATCAAAGTCCACCTAGAGTGCTCGTTACCCTAGGAAATCATGCATAGGGGGTAAGAGTACAATCCTATATGTGTTTCCATACCTAAAACATTGTTTAGTTAGCATTTTAATCATGTATTTATTCTAAAAAAACAAACCATGTTTAGCATGATTGTCCAAATTATATCCCCCTTCTAAGTAACTTAGGTTCCCATGTTCTCTGCCTATGTCGTGGCCAATCAATTGAAAGTAATCAATATTTATCACCAATACTTGGAGGAGATTAAATTACACATACCATGATTTGAAATCACTTGTCACTAATATATATCTAGCATTAAATTAACATATTATTAAAGTAAAAAATTCTTTGAAGTCACCATTCAACAAAATACAACATTCTTTGAAATAATCTTTCATCAAAGTAGAACATTCATTGAAATGACAATTCATTATAGTGAAAAACACTTTGAAATCACTTACGTATCAAACCAATGGTTCTTTGAAACCAAGATTTCATTGACTAAGTAATGGTGGAAATTCAATTTTTGCAAAGATAACTAAAACAAACTCATTTTAACCATTAGAAATCATATCATTAAATAATTTAGAAAACCGATTTAAAATGGGAAAGCATGAACAGTTCAGAAAAAAAAACCTTTTTATAAATCCACTTACCTGAGTACTTGGTTCATTGACACCCATGTAGGATCCAAAAGAAAAGAGGAATCAAGGTATATAGGAAACAATGAAGAACCCGTAACCATGAATTACCAATATAGAATCTTAAATTCATTAGTTTATAGAACAAAAGAGGTCAAAGGAGATCACTTACCACAAAAACCCTCAAGGGTTCACACAATAATAAAGGGATACAACAATTAAATCCTCTACTAATGGATGATCTAATATATTTATTGTTAGATCGAATCTCAAACCCTAAATTTGAAACCAACACCCCCGATCTATGACTCATTTTAAGAGAAAGATAGGACATCTAAAAAAAATATGAAGAAAAATGAATACCGTATCAATACCTTTTATTTAAAAGATCAAACACCACTTGATTTCTTATAATTAGTCTCCAAAAGGTTTGTGGTCACCAAAATCTCTAATAGGAATCCCTAGGTTCTAGATCATAGAACTTAAGAGAAAGAATGAAGTCAATGGGAGAATTTATCAAGTCTAAAATTCAATTTTATATTAGTCATTCGACATCACCCGATTTGAAAACATTGTTTGGAAAACCATGCACCAACTGTAGACCTAATTTTGGACACTAGAGGATCCACATGGTTTAACCTACAATGTGAAATTCCAATGTCCCATATTCCATTGTTTGAGAAGAAGGCTGCACAATTTTCCCTAATTGTGAGCAGACCATGATACCTCCCATGGGATTCCAAAACAAACTACATGGTTTCATGGAGAGACCTATACGGTCTTCCCTAGACATGTGCTAACAACATAGGCCATTAAAACCCTAAAACCCCCAAAATACACCCAAAATAACCCAATAAGAATCCATAACCAAATATGGTAAAATCAATTGAATGAAAGTGCCTAAAACTGATATTATGGTGTGACACTCGTGGATAAATAAATATTATTTTTGGAATAAATAAATTATCTTTTATTCAAATAATATTTAATATATTATTTCTCATTGGACCATTAAAATTGGTTCTAAAATCATCCTCAATATTTATTGGATCTTGAATAATGGTTATTTATTTAAATATATAAACCTCACTACATTATTAACTAATAAATAAAAAATTATTATATTAAAAAAACAATGAATAAATATTTATTAAATATTCATGAAAACAAATAAACATCTTTTACCTTTTTAATTAACCAGAATAAATAAATATTATATATTCACAGAATTTATAATTACCCAACAAATAAATATTTATTTAATGTTTAAATCACATAATATTCTCTCAAATAACTGATGATTGAATATATGTGATAATCCAAATATAAATAATTATTAAACCATGTATGTGAATAATATTTATTTAGAACGTTAAATTTTAATAGAATTTAATTGAACTTCCAAATACACTTTGTTTGTGACCCCCTAGGATCCTTTCATAATGGAATTAGGCAGAACATCATGATGTAAAAGGTTGTCATCTAACAATATACTAAGGATCTTATTGAGAAATAAGTAACATGTCACAAAGTAAATAACCACATGTGAATGTAAATTTTGTAACATGATCCCTTTGTCAAGATATATTTAATCAAAACGTTTTATAGTGGTGTTATCAACCTATGTGCTTAATGTATCCTTCCTTGAAATTATGTAAGTGAACTCAAACACAAAACTTCCATGGTCAGGAACATAATTAGGTAGTAACATTTCCATAAAAGGGCATGAGATATCAACATACATTAAATAATGGAAGGTTCAAATCCTTTCCTTCATTATTCATTAATGTGATATGAATCATGACACTCCCAATATATCATACCACGCTACAAGAATATGTCATCATAGTTTTCATCAATACATCTAAGTATGAAACTCATTATATGCATTAATAATATTCTTATGGTCTAAATACCGTTACACACATCAGAAAATAAGAACACCCAATGAAACATATGAATACAACTTTCCAACCAGTGGGTCATGTTCTCAAAACCAAATTATCTTATAGATTACTAAAGATAAACTTCAAAAGAATATGTTTCAACACTAGTGAATAAGGGTATTTCATGTCAGTTTTTTGGGGTTTTAACATCGATTACCTTAAAACATTAATGAAAGAGATGTTGTAAATTGTAAAGACCTGTAAATTTCAAGGAAATATTTTTCTTAATTTCTTTGGGATTTTACGAGTACGCAGTTTCTGAAGGAACCTGGTTCCGAGGCTCGGTGTGCCCAGAATCAATTTCCGAATTTGAGCTTGGGTACGTTCAGTGAATGAATGAGCGGGTTTTCCTAACTTTTGAACCGGTGCTCGGAATCGAAATTCGAGGGCAATGATGAAACTGCAGCGCCGGTAATTGCTTAGGAAGACCTTTTCTGGAGTTGCGTTTTCTCGGGAGGTGTTGTTAAATAAATGTGTTAACTGAATAGTGAAATAAAATTTGCACTACAATTTTATTTATATTCTATGTAATTATATCATATGTGTGGAAGTTGGGGTGGGACCCACTACATCATAACTCCACTTGGTAGGATATTATTGAGGTGGGGCCCACAAGAGCCCTACCCCTTCAATTCCCCTAAACCCCCTCTTAAATTTTGGCAACCCCCCTTAAAATTGTAACTCTTCCACATTAATGCATGCCAATTAAACACCTAATTAATTTGACAACACATGTTTAATTAATTAAGTGAATTCAAGTTTTGAATTTTGAAAAATGTTGGAATGAGTAATAAAATAAGGAAAAAGCCTTATTTTATTATTGTTGTATAGTTGTGTGGAGTTCATGGGAGAGAATTCTCTAAGTTTGAAGAACGTGAAGAACGCCAAGGCTTCTATACAGAACGCCATCTCTACAAGGAGAGATCGACGAGCCGCCTCTTCTTCTCTCCGCAGCCGGTGTGTGATGACGTTCCCTTTTTCAACGTGCCTTCCTTCGTTCTTCTTCCTGCATCAATGAAAGGGAAATGCCTTTCATTCCTCGGACAAGCTCCGTCATCGTATACAGAGCCTTCCCATGCGATACCGTCTTCCGCGACGCAAGATTCCGCAAATTCTTCTTTGAGGTAGGGGTTTGATTTTACATTCATGGTTATTTCTATCATTCATCGTTAAATAGCCGCTTGTTATCAAATTAACGGGAGGAGGTAGGACCGCACAAACACGATTGACCCTCCTCCCCTTTGTTATTTTACATTGTTATGGATTGGAATAGAGGCTACGTGGTGTCGTCGCACCGCGCGGAAACGAAGGAACTATGCCTAGTGTGGACCGTGGTGAAGGAGCGCGGCATCGTCGCGCCGCGCTGTTGAGGCCGAAAGGGGCCGCGGTCGGAGTCGGGGCGCGGAAGAGGGGCGCGGAGCCGTCGCGCCGTGCTGGAGCTTCATGGAGGGCCGCGGTTGGGGTGGGCCGCAATGGAGGGGCGTGGTGCCGTCACACAGCGCTGGTCGGACAAGGGCTGCGGCCGAAGGCCGCGGCGGTGCAGAGGGCGGCAGCCGGAACCGTCGGCTGCCAGTGCTAAAGGAGGCAGGACCAATAGTTCCTGCGTGACACAACTGGCCGGCCGTTATGGCTAGCCGAAACTGGGAAACCCAGGGGGTTGAACCCCCGGCCCACGCAGAAAGGGCGGACCCCCCGCGGGTCTGCCATTCGGTTTAAAGGGGGCGGCGGACTCCCCACCTTCTGCGTCCACTCAGCACGCAGACTCCCGCACCGGGCCGAGCCGGCCGGGCCGGGCCGCCCGCGCCGGGACGGACCCCCGCGCTGGGCCGGGCTGCGCCGTGCCAAACTGGGCCGGACCTGGACCCAGGTCGGTTCGACCTGGTTTGGGCTGACCTAGGGGTATCGGGCCGGGTCAGACCAGGCCCGAACCCCCTGTTTTAGGATAGAACCGTTCAAATGCCCATAACTTGGGATAAAGACCTCCGATCGATGCACCGTCAGTTGCGTAGAGACCCTTGGATCGAGACGGTCGTTTTGGTATTTTACACACAAGGTTTTGGAGAACTTTGGGTACGGCCGGGTTGGTTCGGACACGAAACCAACCGAGCCTTCGGAGCAGAAACACTTATAAATTGAGCTCCGGACATCTGATTGAAGTGCCGTCAACTTTGTTGGATTCCTCTTAGTGAGAAGATTATTTTTTCTTACACTTCTTGAGGTTTGGATGTAGTTGGAGTACGGTTGGGTTGGTTTTTACTTAAAAACCAACCGGGCCCTTGGGACGAAAATCCAATAACTCTCAGACCGGGCGTCCGATTGATGCGTCGTCTGTCGCGTTGAGTTCCTATTGACAAGACAGAACTTTGGGATACATAAAATCTAGACTATGTGCTATTTGATGTATCGACCCCCCTTGGCTCATGGAGTGGACCCTCCCGGAACCGAGCTTGCAGTGTGAGGGAACCCTAGAGCTGGCTGCGACTATGACGACGATGACGACTGCACTGGGATCCTCCATGGGTTCGGCATCGAAGACGACCATACTGGAATCCTCTGTGGTTTCGATGGTGATGGCTATTATTCTTATATCCCATGTGGGTCCTGCAATACTTGTCTAATGTTCTTGTATCCTATGTGGGTCCGACAGAGTAGCTGGTCTTGTATCCATTGTGGGCCCGACAGTTTAGTTGGTCTTGTATCCTATGTGGGTCCAACATCTTAGATGAATCAGTGGCTACATCTGATCACCTCTATCGTCTTACGAAGAAGTAAACATGTGTGAGCTGAGTCTTTACTTTCAATCACTATCTTCGATATGATTGTTTTACTATCCTGTGTGGATTGAGTTGTGTTATCCTGTGTGGATTGGATTGTGCTTTCCTGTGTGGACTAGATCGAACATGGGCTCGGATGTTGGAGCCGAACTGGAATTGATGACTTAGGTATATGCATGGGAATATACTTAAGTAGATTTGGTTGTTACTTCGTGATTGTATCATTCCTTTTTGGTTTATCCGTCATGGATTATGGGAGACCTTCGAGGGTCTCGGGGTCATTATTGAGTAGCGTATACTCACCCCTGCATGGGATTTGCGCGCACTATGTCGTGTTGGATACAGACGATGGACAATGCTGATCGAGGTAGGAGCTCGTGGAGCTGGAGGGTACCTGGAGGTGGATCACTGGATGAGACATACACGGAGCAGACAGATGGAGCCAAGGAGCTGCAGAGACTATCTGTACCCACCCTTCAGGTGGGGTTTCTAGAGGACGTCTCGGTGTTGCTGCTTTAATTTTCTGTAGTTGTACTCTCATTTCAGTTGTATTTTACTTTCAGTTGGGTTTGTATACTAGCCCATTTACTTTCCAGCACTTACTATTGTACTCAGTTTACTTAGTTTTTACTTCTTCTTGCATACTCTATGGTGTATTGTTTTCTTACATAAAGGCAATTCCTTCCCTTATATTGGGATTTAAGCCTTTGGTGCTAGTTGCCAGCCCCTGGCCTATGGAAGGCGGGCTTGGGGTAGTCACGACACGGTTCCCGAGGATGGGTCGTGACAAATTGGTATCAGAGGGGTTCAGTTCTACCACAGAACTCAGGACTTTGATCGTTTTTTATGTGAAGCAATAGTGTTAAGGGTAATGAGTGTGGTTATCAGTCCAGGGAGTCCAGTGTTGGTGCAGGGGCCGACGTATCCATACACTAGGACCCTGACTTCTGATTTCTGACTCAGTGAAAAAAACATTGATTGCATGTGTGTTTCAAAAGTTTTCTTTATGATTACTTTTTGTCAGCTCACCAGGTATACTGTATTGACCATGGTGCACTTATTTATTTTCAGGATGGCCCCACGACGTCAGCCAGCTAGAGTTCTGAGCTTTGTGCGAGACGACAGCCCACCGAGCGACGAGGCCTCAGTGTAGGGCCCTATTACAGTGGAGGCACCGGCGGTACCTCTACCCACCGAGCCACTGATGCCACCAGCCCCAGCTGTTGGGAGTGCACGTCGCCTTAGTGCACTGCATGAGTTTCAGCATTAGAGACCGCCTAGGTTCCACGGGTAGACAAACCCTTAGGCAGCCGAGGATTGGATGGAGGCTATTGTATGAGTTTTCAGGTTAGTGGGGACACCATCTGACCTCATAGTAATCCTTGCAGCGAGTCTCCTGCACGCGGCAGCAGGTAGATGGTGGAGCCTGATGCTCCAGGTGAACAACGAGGAATCTATCCTTTGGTCGGACTTCGAGAGCCTCTTTCGCTCAATGTTTGTCCCATCCACCATCTGTGCGGTGCGCATTCAGGAGATACTACAGTTGTGGCAGGGCAGCATGACGATAGCCCAACACTCGGTGAGATTTACAGATCTCTCGTGCTATTCCACGGACATGGTACAAGAACCATTCTTCTGGGCACAGACCTTCAAGCAGGTACTGAGGCATGAGATCAAGGCATCGATGCTCTCCATCAGCATTCCAACGCAGACAGGAGTAATGGAGCGATCCCTTCTCTTAGAGAGCTTTCTTGCTGAGCCTACACCAGTAGCGAGACCTACCGCAGGGTGGCATATAGCTGAGTCTTCTGTAGCTGTTAGTCTACGGATGTCACAAGGGTCCAAGCGGACCAGACCTTCAGGAGGAAGAGATAAAGACACTGTATTAGAGGTGTAGGGCACACAGTGCAGAGCCAGTCTTACGAGGAGCAAACAGTGCTATGCATGCGGCGGGCAGGGCCACATGGCTCGTGACTACCTGACCCGCCATGCAGAGGAGTAGCAGACGGTTTAGGTACCACCCAAACAGAGGCAGAGGTTCCACTATGGTGGTCCGTAGGGAGCAGGTGGATGAGGCAGAGGAGCTGTCTGAGCAGCAGGTGGTGGGAGACGCTTTGAGGCTCCACCACCACCACCACCACCAGGAGGTCCACCCCGACCACAAGGAGCTAGAGGACAGAGGCAGGCTTAGATTCAGGTAGTGGAGGCCTATGACCATGGTGCACCAGAGATGATTTGAGGTACTATCTATGTCTACTCCACCCTTGCTGTAGTTCTTATAGACATAGGAGCGAGTAATTATTTCATTGCTGCTGCCCTTGTTCGGAGTTCAGAGATTCTAACGGAGTCATTGGCCCGATCTTTACGGCAAGAGACTCCTACGGGAGCAGACTCAACGATTACGCACTAGTGATGGTAGTGTGAGCTTACTCTAGGAGGCAAGAGCTTCGGCTGGGATCTTCTTGTAGTGGCATCGAGGCCTTAAGACATCATCTTGGGCATGGATTGGTTATCTACAGTCCATGCTCAGATCGACTGTATTAGGCGTGAGGTGTGGTGTGTTCGAACCGATAAGAGTAGGTTCACCTTCACCGGTGAGAAGGGAGCCTTTGCAGCACCGGATGGACTCACGCAGAGGAGAGGACAGTCGATCACTTATCAGTTAGCTAGCCTCATCCTAGGAGCAGTTGACATGCAGAGTCCATGTTTTCCTGTAGTGGTGGATTAGTATGTGGACATTTTTCCTGACGACGTTAAATGACTACCTCCTCATAGAGAGGTAGAATTATATATTTACCTATACCCCAGGACAACCCCGATATCCACTCCAGCATATTGGATGGCTCCCGCTGAGCTTTGAGAGCTATGGGTACAGCTGGAGGACTTGTAGGGCAAAGGATTCTTCCGACTCAGTGTTTCACCCTGGGCTTCCCCGAGTTTGATCGCCAAGAAGGTGGACGGGAGCTTGCGACTGTGTGTCGATTACCGTCGCCTGAACCAGGTGACCGTGAGGAACAAGTATTCGCTACCGAGGATTGACGACCTCTTCGATCAGCTCAAGGGAGCACAATGGTTCTCGAAGATAGAACTCAGGTCAGGCTATCATCAGCTCAGAGTTCGAGACGAGGATGTGCAGAAGATGGCCTTCAGATGTCGGTATGGCCACTATGAGTTCTTGGTTATGACTTTTGGTGCAACAAACGCTCGAGAAGTGTTCATGAGTCTCATGAATAGGATCTTTCAGCCTTGCGTCGATCGATTCATCGACGACATATTGATATACTCGACTACTGAAGTGGAGCATGCCTACCACTTGCGGGTTGTACTGTAAACACTCCAAGAGCACCAGCTTTATGGTAAGCCTTTGAAGTGTCAGTTCTATATACATGAGGTCCACTTCTTGGGACACTTCATCTCTGAGGCGGGAGTTTCGGTGGATCCTGTGAAGATCGAGTCAGTGCTAGCTTGGGAGCCACCCAGGAGCATGATAGAGGTGCGAAGTTTCCTAGGTTTGGATGGGTGCTACCGAAGATATGTGCCAGACTTCTCCAGAGTTGCGGCACCACTTTCAGATCTAATGAAGAAGTGGAGACCCTTTGTGTGGTCAGATAGATGTCAGCAGAGCTTCCAGGAGCTGAGACAGATATTGACCAGTGCACCCATCTTGAGGCTACCAGAGGAGGGAGTAGGGTACGTAGTCTACTGTTATGCATCAGGGACCAGACTCTGGTGTGTCCTGATGCAGGAGTGGGTAGTGATCACTTATGGATCATGATAGTTGAGGCAGCATGAGTAGAACTGCGCTACCCATGACCTAGAGTTAGCAGCAGTGGTCTTCGCTCTGAAGATGTGGAGGGACTATCTGATGGACGAGCGCTTTACAGTCTATTCTGACCACCAGAGTCCCAGGTACATCTTCTCGCAGAAGGACCTGAGCCTGAGACATCGGTGATGGCTCGAGTTCCTCCAGGACTATGACTTTGCGATAGTCTATACTCATGGAAAGGGGAACGTAATATCCAGTGCTATCAGCAGGAGGATAGGCATTCAGCTTCTTGGAGAGGCGACAGAGTAGCTAGCCACTTTGCAGATATCCTTCGTGGATAGAGATGGGGAAACCTTCCTTCAGTCGCTCAAAGTCACACCTCCACTTCTTCAGCAGGGCAGAGAGGCACAATGTGGGGATGTTGACTGTGAGACGCAGCATGAACATATTTCCACAGGACAGGCACCTGATGGATTATCTATTGGAGGAGAGCACATCGTCCTTTTGGGAGGATGTACCATGGTACCAGCTACTTTACAGGAGGAGGTGCTGAGAGAGTTTCGCACTTCCCCTTTATCGGTACATCCAAGAGTGGCGAAGATGTACTGGGATCTCAGATGACAGCACTGGTGGCCGGGTATGAAGAAGGATGTAGTAGAGTTCGTTTCTTGATGCCTCACCTGTCAGCAGGTGAAGGAAGAGAACCAGGTACCAGCAAACTTGGTACAACCCTTGGAGGTCCTGAAGTGGAAGTGGGATAGGATATCTATGGGTTTCATGACTGGGCTTCCACGTACTTCCAGAGGTCACGACTCCATTTGGTTGATTGTCGACCGACTCACCAAGTCGACCCACTTCTTACCCATCAGAGAGCAGGGATCAGTGGAGATCTTGGGATGTCTCTACGTTTAAGAGATCAAACGACTTCATGGGGTGCCATCATCTATTGTCTCCGATCGAGATGATTGCTTTACTTCCCGTCTTTCGAAGGGGTTGCAGGAGGCATTCGGGACGCCGCTACGACTGAGCACCACCTTTCACATTCAGAAAGATGGTCAGACGGAGAGGACCATTCAGACTCTCGAGGACATTCTCCATACATGTGTCCTTGACTTTGGTCACAGCTGGGAGGATCACCTACCCTTGGTGGAGTTTGCATACAACAACATCTACCACTCCACCATCGGGACGGCACCATACGAGGCATTGTACGAATGACCTTACAGATCACCTTTGTGCTGGACAAACCCTGGGGAGTCAGCACTTGTGGGACTAGAGATGGTCCAGGCCATGACAGAGAAGGTCCAGGTCATCCAAGAGCTGATGAGGACAGCTCAGAGCTGACAGAAGTCTTATGCTAACAGGAGACGGATACCACTAGAGTTCAAGGACGGTGACCACGTTTTCTTGTGGGTCTCACCTCGACATGGATTACAGAGATTTGGATGGGGAGGCAAGTTACCTCCATGCTTCATCGGACCATTCCAGGTTCTCAGGAGGTTAGGCGAGGTGGCTTATCTCCTGGCTCTACCACCTCAGTTGCACTGTGTGAACGACGTCTTCCACATATCACAACTGAGGAGATACGTGCATGACCCGAAGCATATCATCGACCATGGGGAGCTGGACATTGATGACAGGGTGAATTTTGTGGATTTTACGAGTACACAGTTTCTGACAGTTTCTGACGGAACCTGGTTTCGAGGCCCGGTGTGCCCGGAATCAATTTTCAAAGTTGAGCTCGGGTACGTTCAGTGAACGAATGAGCGGATTTTCCTAACTTTTGAACCAGTGCTTGGAATTGAAATCCGAGGGCACCAATAAAACCGCAGTGCTGGTAATTTCCTAGGAAGACCTTTTTTGGAGTTGCTTTTTTCTCGATAGGTGTTGTTAAATAAATGTATTAACTGAAGAGTGAAATAAAATTTGCACTAAAATTTTATTTCTATTCTACGTAATTATAACCTATGTGTGGAAGTTGGGGTGGGACCCACTACATCCTAACTCTACTTGGTAGGATATTAGTGAGGTGGGGTCCACACGAGCTCTACCCCTTCAATTCCCCAAAACCCCCTCTTAAATTTTGGCAACCCCCTTAAAATTGTAACTCTTCCACATTAATGCATGCCAATTAAACACCTAATTAATTTGACAACACATGTTTAATTAATTAGGTTAATTCAAGTTTTGAATTTTTAAAAATGTTGGCATGAGTAATAAAATAAGGCAAAAGCCTTATTTTATTATTGTTGTATCGTTGTGTGGAGTTCTTGCGAGAGAATTCTCTAAGTTTGAAGAACGCGAAGAATGCCAAGGCTTCGACGAAGAATGCCATCTCCACAAGGAGAGATCGACGACCCGTCTCTTCTTCTCTCCACATCCGGTGTGTGACGACATTACCTTCTTCGATGTGCCTTCCTTCATTCGTCTTCCCGCATCAAAGAAAGGGAGACACTGTTTCTTCCTTGGACAAACTCCGTCATCGTATATGGAGCCTTCCCCCGCGACGTCGTCTTCCGCAACGCAAGCTTCTGCAAATTATTCTTCGAGGTATGGGTTTGATTTTATGTTCGTGGTTATTTCTCGTGTTCATATTTAAATAGCCTCTTGTTATAAAATTAATGGGAGTAGGCTGGACCGCACTGTAACACCCCGAGCTTCCATGATACGCTTCTCATTCAATAATGCAATAGCTTGCATTGTACGCAACTTCGAGTTCTAACACACCGCAACTAATCAAAGTAGCCGTTATGAATAGTAATAACCACTTTTTAAATTTATAGAAATTTTATATTTCCAAATGGACTTCATTTTTGTATTCCTAATATTGAAATTAGCCTATGTTGAATTTTTTGTAACTTTCTGAGAACTTCCAATTTTTTATGAATAGTAAAAAATACTTAAACCAACTTTTTTAATAAAAATAATGTATAGTGATAAGTTATACTATTGAGTGGTTTTAAAGTATAATTAGAATATATTTTTACCATTTTATCCAATGGTGTTCATTAGAATTAATTTCACTTCGAAATTGGACATAAACAATTGTCAATCTTTTGATATAAATTGTTTCTTAAAAACACGCTATTTGTTGTGACAGCGGGAATTAATTATAAAATTAATTAATTCAACTTATATGTTTGGAATTTCATAAAATAGACATCGTTTTTGAATTCAGAATATCAATTATAGCTTAGGGTGAAATTTTGGCATTGTTCTGAAAAACTTCAATTTTTGATGAATAGTGAAACCACTAAGTGGTAGTTAAATAACTGATTTTTCATTTAAATGAAATATTACCACTTCTGTGATTTTATTTTAAAAAATCTGACATACATGGTTGTCATTAAGAAGTAAAATGTGGTTCAATAAGATTAAATTTTTTTTTTTGTGAATAGTAACTTTTAAGTTCTTAATCGCGATTAGAGGTAATTAGTGTAGTTTAAGGTAAAAATAATGTTTTAATAATATGATATGAGCTTGAAACATGTCCTATCCTCATTGGATGTTCCATGGCCGACCAAGTCAATCCATGGGACAACTTGGGGACCCCATGGAGCCACTTTAGTTGGAAAATGACATAAATACCTTTTATTTAATGTTAAAGTAAAAAATGACACAAACATAAAATGTTTTACTAAAACAATTTTTACATGGGGTTATACAAGTAATATTTTTGACTATAAATATTAATTGGAAATATAAAAATATTTCCTACATCATAGTATTTTTTTTATAATTTTTAGACATTAAATAAATTAAATTATTTATGACATCATGATGATGCAGCGATGACCTCATTATTTAACGATTTAAATAAAATGAGAAGATAATGTAAAATACAAGGCTTACACTTGTCCAAATCCTATTGGATGAGTAGATTTAGAACCCTTATCACGTTATCCTTGAATTATATAAGTTTGGGACCTTTAGAATCCGAAAAGCATTGTTTAATAAAGTAACATTTTATTACTTTCCAAAAGTGCCCCTCCTCTCCACTTATAAAAGGCCCCCACCTCTACCACCTCATTCACACTTTCAAGCCATTTGGCTCGGCCAACAACTTCCCAAATACTCTCCCAACTTCCCCCTATTACTCCTAGAAGCCTCACTTTGGGCAGAACTCTTCCCAAGGAAGCCTTTGCCTCAAATCAAAGAGTGTTACCCGTTTTAAAGGTAGTGTTTTCTCTTATGTTCTTTTGTTTTATTTTACTTCTCCAACCCCCTAAACTCTTTTTATTATTTTCTTTTGTAACAACACCAGTATCCTAGATATACTAGGATTTTGTTATAAGAAGTATTCAAGCTACACTTACACACACATACATCTAATGGTTAAAGAACATACGGTTTCTGTGGATGGCGAATTTCTGCCTCACGAAACGATGATTGTTCAACACTCATACAACACCTTCAAAGGTGGCCATTAAGATGTCACTATATCTATATATGATATATATTATGTTTATGTTTTACTTATGCTTCTGTATTTATCATTTATGGCATTCTTTATGATTTCCATTATGGGTAAACGCGATAATTTCATTTTAGGAAGTGCGGACTACCGCCCCCTCAAAGTGATGTGAATCATTAATGCCATATGTGGGATGTATAAAGGATGGAGTAAATGATATTATATATGATATTATAATGGAACTATATTATACCTTTATATAATTATTATTTCAATCCATTAAATACGAAATAGAAATAAATGTAGCGTTCATGCGTACGTACGGCTTACCGTCTCCATGAACGGTGCATTTCATTTCTTACCTCTAAATGTTACATAATATTATAAATGAATGTATATACTGTATATATATGATATATATGATATCTAAATCATGAATATAATTCTGTATATAATGGATATTTCACCACATGAACAACTTGTAATTACAAGAAGTTTATTTTTGACTCAAGTACCAAAGATCGACAAAACGACCGTTATTAACTTAAATAATTACATAATGTTCATAACATGGTAATAAGTGATATAAAAGGACTAATGAACATGAAAAAGGTTCTTATGTAAATAGAAATTAACTCTAGTTTATTATTCAGGAGGTTAAAGAACGGTCGAGTCAGGACAAGACGCAAGGTAAGGGAACTTCTTAACCCAATTTCTATTCTTTGGGTTAATCTCTACTTTCAAATTATGTCATGATATTATTATGTCCTATCTTGTATTTTTACATTAATTATGTGTACTTATAGTGAATACACATAATAGACCTACTTTATAAAAAAATTATCTTTTTAAGGACTTCGTCTCAATCCCCTTTCATTGAGGCATATTTGGTTTTATACACAACTTTCTTTTATACCGTGTATAAACCCCTTTGAATTTTACGTTTATTCAAAAGGAATCTTTTCTATACGAAGCGTTTTACTAAAGGACAAAAAGGGAATGTTTTTCTTTCCATACATATGCGGCGACAACGACTTCTCCGCCGCCGTGACCATTATTTGAGTTTCGGCTTCCTCTACAAGCCATCATTTTTTATGAAAAATAAATACAAAGTTTTAACTTTCTTTTATTTTGGTATTGAAAATGGTTTTTAAAGAGTTTTTAGTATATCAATGTGTTGTATTGATATCTTGTGATTGAAATGTGGAAATGTTATGTTTCCTTTATGCATGTTTTATGTGATACGATTATGTTATGGTTTATGATATGTTTAAACCTATTCATATGAGGAATGTATTGGACTTAATAAGTGACGGGTGGAGCCCGCTATAGCTCCTCGATGCATCGGTAGGTCTCATGAGACAACTAGACGTGGAATTGGCCGAGGCCCTTTCCCAATTTCATTTGTGATTTTGGCCGAGGTCTTAATCATTTCAGACGTCTTGGCTGAGGCCTTGACAAAATGTTTCAGAATGTCTGGCATTATGAATTCCATCATTATGAAAGTGGTTAATGTTATTGCATGTGATTATTCTACCAGTAGAATATCCATGTGAATAAGTAAATGGCATTATCTCATTTTACTTTTTCCATATTATGTTGAAGTTCATTTTTAAAAGGCTTTTGTTTTTGTTATACATTGCCTTAAATGTTAATGTTTATTTATGAAAGCTTCCGCAATATTGTTATCCTTACTGAGCATCTGAGCTCACCCATTTCAATGATTTAATATTTTCCAGGATGTGAAGAAGTATTTTAGGAATGACCTGCAGGGATAGTCAGAAGAGGATATGAGTGTGGACTATAAAGACTTTGTTATTAGTTTTTTACTTTATGATGTAATGTAGGACTTATGAATGTATCTAGTGTTTCCAAGGCTACTAAACTAATCTGTTTTTCGAGACTTGATCTTTTATGATCATGCCAATGTTACGAAGTAATGCACCGACTCTGGGTAGCTGGGGTCGGGGCGTTACAGTTGGAATCAGAGGCAGTTTAGTACTAACCTTGGAAGCTAGATTTAGACAAACTCTGATTAGAGCACGTAGACCTAAGATGAACTTTGAGGATTAGTATAGAAGAACTTCCTAAAAATTTTGGTATTGTATAGATTTTGTGAGTTTTCCGAGCAATACATCCCTGTCTGGATACGAGCAGGTAGAGGCGGCTCTGGCACAGATGTACCTAGGGGTAAAACCCGAAAACACCGCTTTGAGCTAGACTCGAACGGGAACTGGTGCAAGACAACGGGCCTTGCTGCACTCTTGGTTACGACACTCCCGGGGGATATGCTTAGGATAATTCCCATTTTCATTACAAACCACTATGAAGGGTTACGAGTATATACTTCCTCAAAGAAAACATTTTTATAATTATGGATTATATCCATAATTAGCTCAATTTATGTTAAGTGTTTTACAAGTATGGAATTATGTATTTTGATTCATAAACTAATCCAGTTTATGACATTATTTAGAAATGGCGCTTAGTGGAAGGAATGGAAACCGTATCAATGCATGCACTCCGTGTAGGGATTTCCCTCCTGCTCAAGATAATTATGGTGGAGCTAGTGATACAACTGGTGCTGATCAGCTTCTCACCGTACTGGGACAAATCACGCAGGTTATGAATAATAACCTTACTCGTATGGAGCACCCTGATCCGCAACGTGGAGGATCAATGATAGAACGTTTCATGAGGCAACAACCACCAACCTTCAATGGGAGTACAAATCCTATAGTAGCTGAGTAATGGATAAATTCCTTAGAGAAAATATTCCATGCCTTGGGGAGTAGTGAAAGGGAGAAAGTTGTCATGGCAGTTTACCGCCTCACTGGAGATGCCGATCAATGGTGGTCACTAATTCAAAACACAAAGGAAGATGATGAATTAACAAACATGGAATGGCAGGAGTTCAAAGAGCTGTTCTTAGAAAAATACTTTCCTCGAGACCATCGAGCGGATATGGAAAGGCAATTTCTGAGTCTGAGGCAGAAGGAGGATGAGAATGTCGCAAAGTATGAGGCTAACTTTACAAGGTTAGATAGGCATGCTGCTGATTATATACGTAACCCAAGGAGTAAGATTGATCGTTTCTTTGATGGGTTAAAACCATTTCTCCGTCGAGCATTAGTATCACAATCCTTCTCATCATACGAAGATATTGTCTCGTGTGCTATCAAGACAGAAAAGGAATTCTCTAAGTCTTATGACAACAAAGTAATGCAAGAGAAGAAGAGAACGGTGGAACAAGAGACAGATAAAGGGAAAAAGGGAAAGAAGGATTTTCCATTATGTGATAATTGTGGGAAGAATTACCCTGGTACTTGCCTAAAAGGAATGGGAGTTTGTTATAAATGTGGAGAAAAGGGTCACCAGGCTCGTGATTGCAAGGGAAAGAAAGAGGCTATCAATGTTGAATACTACAATTGTAGGGAAATGGGGCATTATGCAAATGAATGTCCTAAGCGTCAAGGAAACTTACCTTAGAAAATGCCAAGGGATCAAGGACAATCTTATGCTGTTACTACAGTTGAAGCAGAATAACTAATGTATTGGTGCTTTTGGACTCATGGATCATATTCTGGTTATTAGAATAATGTGATATATATATAAGGATTGTACTGCAGTACTTGTTGATTTCAGTAAGGTTTTAATATGATGAAGGTAATTATATTTTTAGTATGTGACAATAATAGAAACTTTACTTTGTTTGGGGAATCTGATAAATTGATTTTGGAATTAAGAGACCTTTTAGAGAAAGTCTGGACAGAGGTATTTTGGATAACTATAAAGGTTGGAGTGGATTAAGATGACCTCTGGATAGTATTGTTTAAGGTTAAAAAATTTATGAAGATTATTTTTGGAATATTATGATACTATAGTTTTAGGAAAAGGACAACCTGCAGGGTGGGGCATAACCCGTCGCGTCGGACAAAGCTGCAGGAATCGAACCCACAATTGTAGTGCGACATGCCTTTATTACCTACCACTAGCCTACAGGAAGTCCCTGGTTATTAAAAAATAGTTTTACTAATCTAAATGGTATGTGTTAATATTTGGAACCTTATAAAATTAAGATAAATAGAATATTTTTGAGTTCTATTACCTTTCAGAGTGAAAGATGGGTTTTTGGTAAAAATTTATTAAAGAATGAAAGTCTACATGACAAGTATGTATATTCCCTTACGTTATTAGTAAATCTCCTAAATAAATTCTTCAACTTTATAAAAGGTAACTTAAAACAAAAATGTTGTCGGTTAACTTTTCCAACTGGGGATTCAATGACTGTTTAACAAATCACAAGTTTGTGATTTTCTTATTGTTAACTTTCTCCTAATCCAGTTTTCTACAACTCTCCATCAGACCTTGATGGTTTGTTTTTCTTCTATATCCATATTTTCATAGAATCCTAGTATGGGCTATCTCGGGTGACCTTTGTACTTATCTTTCTTTCTTTTAAATTTATATTTTTATTAACCTTATTTCCGATGTGGGTTTTCCACAAAGGTATTTTCTATTTTCAACCTTTTATTTTCAAAGAAAAATTTCAAATTGCGAGGACGCAATTTATTGAAGGAGGGGAGAATGTAACACCCCGAGCTTCCATGATACGCTTCTCATTCAATAATGCAATAGCTTGCATTGTACACAACTTCGAGTTCTAACACACCGCAACTAATCAAAGTAGCCGTTATGAATAGTAATAAGCACTTTTTAAATTTATAGAAATTTTATATTTCCAAATGGACTTCATTTTTGTATTCCTAATATTGAAATTAGCTTATGTTGAATTTTTTGTAACTTTCTGAGAACTTCCAAATTTTTATGAATAGTGAAAAATACTTAAAACAACGTTTTTAATCAAAATAATGTATAGTGATAAGTTATACCATTGAGTGGTTTTAAAGTATAATTAGAATATATTTTTACCATTTTATCCAATGGTGTTCATTAGAATTAATTTCACTTCGAAATTGGACATAAACAATTGTCAATCTTTTGATATAAATTGTTTCTTAAAAACACGCTATTTGTTGTGACAGCGGGAATTAATTATAAAATTAATTAATTCAAATTATATGTTTGGAATTTCATAAAATAGACATCATTTTTGAATTCAGAATATCAATTATAGCTTAGGGTGAAATTTTGGCATTGTTTTGAAAAAATTCAATTTTTGATGAATAGTGAAACCACTAAGTGGTAGTTAAATAACTGATTTTTTGTTTAAATGAAATATTACCACTTCTGTGATTTGATATTCAAAAATCCGACATACATGGTTGTAATTAAGAAGTAAAATGTGGTTCAATGAGATTAAAATAATTTTTTTTGTGAATAGTAACTTTTAAGTTCTTAATCGCGATTAGAGGTAATTAGTGTAGTTTAAGGTAAAAATAATGTTTTAATAATATGAGATGAGCTTGACACATGTCCTATCCTCATTGGATGTTCCATGGCCCACCAAGAAAATCCATGGGACAACTTGGGGACCCCATGGAGCAACTTTAGTTGGAAAATGACATAAATACCTTTTATTTAATGTTAAAGTAAAAAATGACACAAACATAAAATGTTTTACTAAAACAATTTTTACATGGGGTTATACAAGTCATATTTTTGTCTATAAATATTAATTGGAAAGCTAAAAAGATTTCATACATCATAGATTTTTTTTTTAATTTTTAGACATTAAATAAATTAAATTATTTATGACATCATGATGATGCAGCGATGACCTCATTATTTAACGATTTAAATAAAATGAGAAGATAATGTAAAATCAAAGGATTACACTTGTCCAAATCCTATTGGATGAGTAGATTTAGAACCCTTATCACCTTAGCCTCGAATTATATAAGTGTGGGGCCTTTAGAATCCGAAAAGCAATGTTTAATAAAGTAACATTTTATTACTTTCCAAAAGTGCCCCTCCTCTCCACTTATAAAAGGCCCCCACCTCTACCACCTCATTCACACTTTCAAGCCATTTGGATCGGCCAACCTCTGCCCAAATACTCTCCCAACTTCACCCTCTTACTCCTAGAAGCCTCACTTTGGGCAGATCTCTTCCCAAGGAATCCTTTGCCTCAAATCAAAGAGTGTTACCCATTTTAAAGGTAGTGTTTTCTCTTATGTTATTTTGTTTTATTTTTCTTCTCCAACCCCCTAAACTCTTTTTATTCTTTTATTTTGTAACAACACCAGTATCCTCAATATACTAGAATGTTGTTATAAGAAGGATTCGAGCTACACTTACACACACCTACATCTAATGGTTAAAGAACATACGGTTTCTGTGGATGGCGAATTTCTGCCTCACGAAACGATGATTGTTCAACACTCATACAACACCTTCAAAGGTGGCCATTAAGATGTCAATATATCTATATATGATATATAATATGTTTATGTTTTACTTATGCTTCTGTATTTCTCATTTATGGCATACTTTATGATTTCCATTATGGGTAAACGCGATAATTTCATTTTAGGAAGTGCGGACTACCGCCCCCTCAAAGTGATGTGAATCGTTAATGCCATATGTGGGATGTATAAAGGATGGAGTAAATGATATTATATATGATATTATACTGGAACTATATTATACCTTTATATAATTATGATTTCATTCCATTAAATACGAAATAGAAATGAAAATAGTGTTCATGCGTACGTACGACTGACCGTCTCCATGAACGGTGCATTTCATTTCTTACCTCTAAATGTTACGTAATATTATAAATGAATGTATATACTGTATATATATGATATATATGATATCTAAATCATGAATATAATTCTTTATATAATGGATATTTCACCACATGAACAACTTGTAATTATAAGAAGTTTATTTTTTACTCAAGTACCAAAGATCGACAAAACGACCGTTATTAACTTAAATAATTACATAATGTTCATAACATGGTAATAAGTGATATAAAAGGAATAATGAACATGAAAAAGGTTCTTAAGTAAATAGAAATTAACTCTAGTTTATTATTTAGGAGGTTAAAGAACGGTCGAGTCAGGACAAGACGCAAGGTAAGGGAACTTCTTAACCCAATTTCTATTCTTTGGGTTAATCTACTACTTTCAAATTATGTCATGATATTATTATGTCCTATCTTGTATTTTTACATTAATTATGTGTACTTATAGTGAATACACATAATAGACCTACATTATAAAAAAATGATCTTTTTAAGGACTTCGTCTCAATCCCCTTTCATTGAGGCATATTTGGTTGTATACACAACTTTCTTTTATACGGTGTATAAACCCCTTTGACTTTTACGTTTATTCAAAAGGAATCTTTTCTATACGAAGCTTTTTACTAAAGGACAAAAAGGAAATGTTTTTCTTTCTGTACATATGCGGCGACAACGACTTCTCCGCCGCCGTGACCATTATTTGAGTTTCGGCTTCCTCTACAAGCCATCTTTTTTTTATGAAAAATAAATACAAAGTTTTAACTTTCTTTTATTTTGGTATTGAAAATGGTTTTTAAAGAGTTTTTATTATATCAATGTGTTGTATTGATATCTTGTGATTGAAATGTGGAAATGTTATGTTTACTTTATGCATGTTTTATGTGATACGATTATGTTATGGTTTATGATATGTTTAAACCTATTCATATGAGGAATGTATTGGACTTAATAAGTGACGGGTGGAGCCCGCTATAGATCCTCGATGCATCGCTAGGTCTCATGAGACAACTAGACGTGGAATTGTCCGAGGCCCTTTCCCAATTTGATTTGTGATTTTGGACGAGGCCTTAATCATTTTAGACGTCTTGGCCGAGGCCTTGACAAAATGTTTCAGAATGTCTGGCATTATGCATTCCATCATTATGAAAGTGGTTAATGTTATTGCATGTGATTATTCGACCAGTAGAATATCCATGTGAATAAGTAAATGGCATTATCTCATTTTACTTTTTCCATATTATGTTGAAGTTCATTTTTAAAAGGATTTTGTTTTTGTTATACATTGCCTTAAATGTTAATGTTTATTTATGAAAGCTTCCACAATATTGTTATCCTTACTGAGCATCTGAGCTCACCCCTTTCAATGTTTTAATATTTTCCAGGATGTGAAGAAGTATTTTAGGAATGACCTGCAGGGATAGTCAGAAGAGGATATGAGTGTGGACTATGAAGACTTTGTTATTAGTTTTTTACTTTATGATGTAATGTAAGACTTATGAATGTATCTAGTGTTTCCAAGGCTACTAAACTAATCGGTCTTTCGAGACTTGATCTTTTGTGATCATGCCAATGTTACGAAGTAATGCACCGACTCTGGGTAGCTGGGGTCGGGGCGTTACACGCACAAACACGACTGAACCTCCTCCCCTTTTTTGTTGTACTTTGTTATGGATTGGAATGGAGGCGACGCTGTGACGTCGCACTACATGGAAATGAAGGAACCACGACCGGTGCGGACCGCGATGAAGGAGCGCAGTGCCGTTGAGACCCAAAGGGGCCGCGGCCGGAGTCGAGCCACAGTAGAGGGGCGCGACCGTGTCGCGCCGCACCGATCGGACAAGGGTCGTGACCTAAGGCCGTGGCGGTATAGAGGGTGGCGGCCGGAACTGCTGGCCGCCGGTGCTACAGGAGGCGGGACCAACAGGTCCCGCACGGCACAACCGGCCGGCTGTTATGACCGGCCATATCCGGGAAAACCGGGGGTTTGAACCCCCGTCCAGCGCAGCAAGGGAGGACCCCCTGCGGGTCCACCGTTCGGTTCGAAGGGGGCGGCGGCCTCCCCCACTTATGCGTCCACACAGCACGTGGGCGCACGCACCGGGCCAAGCCGGCCGGGCCGGGTCGGGCCGTCCGCTTTGGGCCGGACCCCCGCGCCGGGCTAGGCCGTACCAGCTGGGTCAGGCCACGCCAGCCGGGCCGGGCCGCGCCCAACCGGGCCAGACCCAGACCCGGGTCGGGTTGACCCGGTTTGGGCCGACCCAGGGATATCGAGTCGGGTCAGACCGGCCCTGAACCCCCTATTTTCGGACAGATCCGTTCAAACGCCCATAACTTGGGCTACAGACCTCTGATCGATGCAACATCAGTTGCGTAATGACCTTTGGATCGAGAAATTCATTTCGGTATATTACACACAAGTTTTCAGAGCACTTTCGGTATGGCCGGGTTGGTTCGGACATGAAACCAACCAGGCCCTCGGAGTAGAAACGCTTATAACTTGAGCTCCGGACGTCCTATTGATGTGACGTAAACTTTGTTGGATTCCACTTAGTGATTAGATTATTTTGGTTTACTCCACTCAAGGTTTGGACACAGTTGGAGTATAGTCAGGTTGGTTTTGACTTAAAAACCAACCGGGCCCCTAGGACGAAAAGTCAATAACTCTCAGACCGAGCGTCCGATTGACGTGCCGTCTGTCGCGTTGAGTTCCTATTGATGAGACGGATCTTTGGGATACATCAACTCTGGAATATGTTTTAGTTGATTTATCAACCCCCCTTGGCTCGTGGAGTGGACCCTCCTGGAACAAAGCTTGTTGTGTGCGGGAACCCTAGAGCTGGCTGTGACTGCGACGACGATGACGACTGCACTGGGATCCTCTGTGGGTTCGGCAGTGACGAAGACCGTACTGGAATCCTCCGTGGGTTCGAAAGCGATGACTACTATTCTTGTATAATATGTGGGTCCGTTAGTACATGACTACAGTTCTTGTATCCTATGTGGGTCCGGAAGTATTTGACTATGTACTTGTATCCTATGTGGGTCTGGAAGAGTAGCTGGTCTTGTATCCTTTGTGGGTCCGACAGCTTAGCTAGTCTTGTATCCTATGTGGGTCTGATAGCTTAGATGAATCAGTGGCTACATATGATAATCTCTATCGTCTTACGAAGAAGTATACCTGTGTGAGCTGAGTCTTGACATTCAATCACTATCTTCGATATGATTGTTTTCTTATCATGTGTGGATTGGGTTGGGTTATCCTGTGTGGATTGGATTGTGCTTTCATATGTGGACTAGATCAAACATGGGCTCAGATGTTGGATCTGAACTAGAATTGATGACTTAGGTATATGTATGGGAATATATCTAAGTAGAGTTGGTTGTTACTTCGTGATTGTATCATTCCTTTGTGGTTTATCCTTCGTGGATTCTGGGAGACCTTCGGGGGTCTCGGGGTACCTACTGAGTAGCATATAGTCACCCCTACACGGGCTATGCCTGCACTACGTTGTGTTGGATGCAGAAGACATACAGTGCCGATCGAGGTAGGAGCTCGTGGAGCTGGATGGTACCTAGAGGTGGATCACTAGACGAGACATACACGGAGCGGACTGCTGGAGCTGAAGAGTTGAAGAGACTATCTGTACCCACCCTTTAGGTGGGATTTCCAGAGGACGGCTCGGTGTTTCTCCAGTACTTTTCTGCTGTTGTACTCTCATTTCAGTTGTAGTTTACTTTCAGTTGGGTTTTTATACTGGCCCATTTACTTTCCAACACTTACTATTATACTCAGTTTACTTAGTGTTTACTTCTGCTTGCATACTCTGTGGTGTTTTCTTTTCTTAAATAAAAGAAATTCCTTCCCTTATATCGGGATTTACGCCTTTGGCGCTAGTCGTCAGCCCCTGGCCTATAGAAGGCGGGCTTGGGGTAGTCACGGCGTGGTTCCCAAGGACGGGTCGTGATATAAATAGGTTTTTTACATTAGTTATTTTAAATAGGCATGATAAATTGTTTTTAATGTCGGTCATTTGAAAACTAATGTTGAAACTAAACTAGAACCACATATATTAATTGATTTATCTTGTCAATTATTTGGAATAAATGGTTTAATAAACAATTTATCATGTTGGTTTTTATATAATTATTGTGATAGATCAATAGAATGTAATTTTCATGTCAGTTATAAGACAACCGACATTAAAATTGAGTTTTTTTTAAAATAACAATTAAAATACATATGCTCAGGTGTACAAAAACAATAACAGAAAAAAATAGTAGCACAAGTAGCCAAAAAATAGTATAACTCAGCATTAGAGGAAAAAAAATTGAATCACTGATTCATATCCTTTTTAGATATCATTTTTTTAAATTCAAACCATACAATATATATTAAAAATAAAAAAAATCTAATTAGATCTATGAAATATTCTACCCATTATATTTGTAAGTAATTTTGATCTTGATCAGTATAAGAGAGAGGGTCATTAAAAATCTAAAAATTAAAAACAAATAATTTAACATTTATTATCAATATAATTAGAAGATATATTAAATTCATGTTTATAATTAAATATAACCTTGTGAAAGTTTTTAATGATTCCAGTTGAAATAATCTCATACATAAATATTAGAACATAATATCCACATTCCTTTATTCTATGTTGATAATGACAGTTTTGTTTCACAAAAATTTTTAAATTCAAAATAAAATTTTAATTACTTGTAACCATAATGTAGTAATTATAAATGAGAAGTAAACTTTGATTTTATATATTTGATATTTTCCATCCACTTTATTATTGTATATCTAATTTAATCCCATACCCTATTTTTAGATTATATGTATGAAGTAAAATTAAAAGTCCTTATAATATACAAGTATTAAAATAATTGAACATACCTATTTAATAGGTCGCTATTTTTTTCACTTCACTGTGTATTGAGCATGACCAATAAGCTGTCTTCTCACTTGGATAAAGAACACACAACATACAATGGACACTAATATAAAATAAATATATTATTAGTGGTTATTCATTTAATAAATATAACACTTTAAGAAATATATATATATATATACCAAAACCTTCAAGATAATGAATAATCCAACTTGTAATTACATTATTTTGAAATATTTCAGCAATATATATTGTTCTGTCATCATATTTCATTGTCATCACTTTGGTTAAATAAATTATGGGTCCAAAAATCTATAAACATATGCCACATAACACTAATTTCAAACTGTATAAAGATACCTAATACAAAAAAAAACATACGTATGAAGTTTCAATAAATTAAAATAACTAAAATATGTATGATAATAAACTCATATGGAATTTTTTTATCACATTGATGCCCAAAAAATATCCAGTTATAAGCTCCATGATATCCCTCTTTAAAATCATAAAATTTAGTACGCACCAAAAAATGTTGAAATCTATTGGAAACTCATAAAATTTCAAAAATAAAATTGAATATCTTGATAATCTATCAATCTAGAAGATGTAGTACCAAAATTCATAGAATCATGTACTTTTTTTCAATATAGTATATATTTACCTTTAAATTATTCCTGTAAGAAAAGATTACTATATAAATTTTGTAATGTTAAAAAAATTAAACCCCAATATGAAACAAATGATATAATCTTTACAAACCTCAATAGTAATTTTCAAACATGTTCAGTTGGAAAAACTAAAAAATGGCTGATAATTTTTCCAATTGTAGTGACCTAATCTGTAGGAAATGACACACTTTCCGATCTATCTATAATATCAGGTACAGTGATCCTAAAATTATCTATATCTATCTATTGATATTTAATGATACCTACAATATAATATATAATCTAATATACAATAGTATGTTGTTGGAGATCATTAGTATAAAACTAACAATATATGGTATGCTATAGTGGAGGATGTGTTGGAGTCGGTAAGCAGGTGGAGGTGGAGGTGTGGGATCAGTAGGTAAATATGGAGGAGTGGGATCGGTAGGCAAAGGTGGAGAAGTGGGATACATAGCCTAAAACTTTTTTTGCATGTTAGAAAACATCAACTATACCAATGCTTTGATCCTATCCTCTGTCATATCACCCATCGCCTAAACTTTATATTTTAAAGATGCTATTTTCCTTTTATATATATCCCGAATTATAGAATCTCTAGAAAAACCAAACAAGTTTTTTATCGATACACTTTCTATGTATCATCATATGAGAACTGGGTGTTTGGGATTTCCCAATGCAGTAGATAAAATTTCCTTCCTACCCTCAGGTATCTAGGTCCCCTGTGTTTTCTTCTCTTCACAGGATTCCAATAAGGAATATTTGAAAAATTAATTTGTTAATCAAAATACATAAATATTTTAATTAACTTAAATAAATTAAATATATTTTTACAATCCTCTTAGTTACAGACCTAAATGTTTCTGTATAATATTTTCCCTTTGTTATCATTCACTACCTCTTCCATTTTTCATGTCTAGTTAGACGAGAAGAACAGTCAAACAGTAAGATATTCGGTTTATATTGAGGCACAAATCATTATTTTTTTGTTAAGTTTGTTACTTTCCTTTTTTTTCTTAGACCATATACTGGGATATGGTTCGGTTGGATTGTTATTGGGAAAGAATGAGAAAAATTGATTGAAATCTAGCTATAGGCCAAGTACACGTTGTGTACTTGGCCTCTATGCAGTGTACTAGCCTGACAGAACATGTAGCCTTTCTAATTCAGAAAGAATATATGGGAAGTACATGTCGTGTACAAGGCCTACACCTCATGTACTTTCCCAACATATTTTTTTATAAAAGAACCAATAACCTCATTTTTGACAGAAAAAACTTATTTCCTCCTTTTTTTAGAGCCAAAAAACCCATAAACTAGTTTTTTGGATATAGAAGTTTTCGAGACTCTGATTCAAGTGTGGTTTATTTTTTTTTTAATTTCATTGATAAATAATCAATTCGTTTTTAGTCGTTCTTGATTCATTGGAACAATGGCCATACTATTTGATTTTATGCTCATATTCCATAATATTCGGTTATTCATCGATTCTTTAGATTTCTTCTAGACCAGGACAAATCAAGACTTGATATTGGATGAGTTGTCTACTACCGAGTTGAGGTAGGTGGTATATACTTATTTTCTTGCTTTTCGGGTACTTTTTGGGAATTTGGCCTTTTCGCTGCCCATCATACATTCTGTTGAGGCCTCGTTTTTTATTGAGTTTCTTGTTTTAGCAATAGTTTGACATAGTGAGGATGCACGTAGGTTTTTTTAAGTCTATTGGCACCCATTAATAGATTCACGGTCACCCAAGGGGCCTTATGGTTTATCTTTTTTATTGAATTTTTAAACCACCCTAGGGATGTGTTCTTGTGATTTTGATGATAGAGGAAGCCTGTTAATGCCTTGATAGCTTGAATAGCCCTTTTAAGACATGTACTGCCTCATTTCTCAATGATTATCATGTTATTTCTTATCTATTTTGATAATTTGGAATTTTATATGGATAATATGGGTGGGTATACCTATATGAAATGACTTATAGAATGTTAAATGGTTTATATGGGAGGGTAGGCCCATATTCTTATTTTGATAAATGGTTTGCATGAGTGGGTATAAAAATGTATTGTGCTAGTTTATGTGAGTGGGTATACTCACATGTATTTTTTTTACATAATAATCTAATGATTGAATGAATGGTTTGATAGATTCCATGGACTTCTCTCCATGGATTTTGAATGTAGTAGTAGAATCCTTGGGTTGACTCTACCACTTGGGTATTGATTCTATGGGATTCCTTGGGCCTTGTTACACCATGGATCTGGCTTTCATGGGATCCCTTAGGACTCAATATTGCTAGGATCCTAGGACCCCAACCAATACCTAACCGAGTTTCTACCAGGGATGCCCGTATGAATTGAAATGAAGCCTTGGACAAGATCCATGGATCTGACCCTCCGTGGTCTAGACATATTATATGGATGCCTTGTGTAACACCCCAGGTAAATAAAGAATATGAAAATTTTATATTTATCCATATTTTTTAATAAAGTATTAATATTACTTTAAAGGGAACACTATGCTCAATGGCGTACCCAATAGGCAACAACGAGTTTCTTTGAAATATTACGTTGCACTCTAATAATAAAATGATATTATTTTAAATGGTAGTGAACGCCTAGCCATTGTAATGGCGGGAATGAACGGAACTAACTACAAAATGATTATATATGTTAGTCAAATATTTTTACTTTTATCCAATTAATGTTATAGGATTAAAAATGCGAATGAATCCAATTTTAAGCGTAAACAATCTTATATTCTTTAAAAGGTCGATTTACCACCTTTTTATGGAGAACCACTTTTAAATCCACTTTTTTGACAATTTTATGTGTTATATTTGACAAAATAAAATTCTTCTTTAGAATCGGGACATCAAAATTTACTTTTTGTAAATTTTTGGTATTTTTCCGATAAAGTTCATTTTTTAATGAATAGCGAAAAATGTTGTATTTTAATTCAAAACCACTTTTTAATCTAATTTATTTATATGATTAAATAATCTTTTGAATTGTTTTTAAAGTGAAATTAGAATATATTTTTACCATTTAATCCAATATTGGTTATTGGAATTAATTTCACTTTGAAATTGGACTTAAACTAGTGTCAATCTTTTAATAGATATTGTTTTTTCAAAACACGCTATTTATTTTGACAGCGGGAATTAATTATTAAATAAATTAATTCAAATTATATGTTTTTAATTTTGTAAAATAGACATCATTTTTGAATTCGGAATATGAAATATAGCTTAGAGTGAATTTTTGGTAATTTTTTGAAAAACTTCAATTTTTGATGAATAATGAAACCACTAAGTGGTAGTTAAAGAAACTGATTTTTCGTTTAAATGAAACTTTACCACTCCTGTGATTTGAATTTCAAAAATTCGACATACATGTTTGTCATTAGGATGTAAAATGTGGTTCAATGGGATTAAAATAATTTTTTTGGTGAATAGTAACTTTTAAGTTTTTAATCACGATTAGAGGTAATTTGTGTAATTTATGGTAAAATTAATGTTTTAATTATATGAAATGACCTAGAAACATGTCCTACCCTCATTGGATGTGTCATGGACGACCAAGGAAATCTATGGGTCAACTTGGGGACCCCATGGAGCCACTTTGGTAGGAAAATTACATAAATAACTTTTTATTTAAAGTTAAAATAAAAATGTCACAAGCATGAGTTGTTTTACTACAACAATTTTTAAATCGGGTTATACAAGTCATATTTTTGACTATAAATATTCATTAGAAATCTAAAAATATTTCCTACATCATGATATTTTTTATAATTTTTATATATTAAATAAATTAAATTATTTATGACATCATGATGATGCAGTGATTACCTCATTAATAAAGGATTTAAATAAAATGAAAATATAATGTTAAAACTATAACATAAACTTGTCAAAGACCTATTTAATGAGTATATTTCGAACTCTTACCACATTATCCTTGAAATAAATCAATGTGGGGCCTTTAAAATCCGAAAGTCATTTGAAAATAAAGTAACATTTTGTAACTTTCTAAGACTTCCCCTCCTCTCCTCTTATAAAAGGCCCCCACCTCTACCACCTTACACACACCTCTCAAGCCTTTGGATCAGATAAAACCTGCCCATTTAATCTATCCACATTCCTATATTCATCATTGAAGCCTCACCATTGGGAAGAATCCTTTCCAAGGAAGCCTTTGAGCTCAAATCAAAAAGAGTTACCCGATTTAAAGGTAATGTCTTCCCTTGTGTTCTTTTGTTTTATTTTGCTTCTCCAGCCCTCTAAAAACTTTTTATTCCTTTATTTTGTAACAAACCCAGTATCTTCAATATACTAGGATGTTTTTATATGAAGTATTCGAGCTACAATTACACACACCTTCGTTTAATGGTTAAAGAACATACTGTTTCTGTGGATGGCGAATTTCTGCCCCACGAAACGATGATTGTTCAATCTTCTCTTAAAACCTTTAATTGTGTCTATTATTATGTCACTATATTTTATATACGATATATATGGTATTTATGTTTTCTAAATGCTTCTAAATTTTATATTTAAAACATGCCTTTATGCTTTTCATGTTGTGCAAATGCGATAATTTTATACGAGGATGTGTGGACTACCGCCCCCTCATGTGATGTGACTCGTTCATGCAATACATGGAATTTATAAAGAATGAAATTAATGAACATATGTGACCTATATAACATATATATTATACTGGAATTATAATATATATATATCTCAATTATTTTTAATTCAATTAATATGACAAAGAAATGAAAGTAGCGTTCATGCGTACGTACGGCCTACCGTCTCCATGAACGGTGCATTTCATTTCTTTTTATCTCAAAATGTTATGGAGTAGTATAAAATTAATATGAACTGGATATATATGATATTTAAATCATTAATACTATTCTGGAGATAATTTACTTATATCTACATGGAAAATCATTTTCAAACAAGTTTATTTTTGACTCATATACCAATCATCGACAAAAACGTCTGATATGAACTCACATTATAAACCAATTATTATAACATTATAATATGTCATATTAAGTGAATAATAATAATTAAAAGAGTTAATTAAGAAATTATAAATTTAACATAGTTTATTATTCAGGAATATAAAGAAACGAACAAGACAAGTCAGACTTGAGGTAAGGGATCCTACCCCTATCTTTCTTTATAAGTACACTCTTTTATGTCATTCCTTTTAAGCTATTCATTATAATGATTGGTTTGTTATTTTATATTACTCTTACTATAATTTTTTATGTTCATATGATGAGAGACCCTATTTTCTCTCATCAATCCATTTCGGAAGTTTTGAGTGGCGCCGTTAGACTGCCGAATTTTCGTAAGGGATCCAACCTCTCTCTTTCATTTTAAGTACTCTCTTTTATGTCATTTCTTTTAAGCACATCTTTCTTATGTTTAGGGATGTTATTTTATATTCCTCATAATTTAATTTTTATGTTCATATTATGAGAGACTATATTTGATCTCAAAAATCCATTTTTGGAAGTTTTAAGTGGCGCCGTTAGGCTGCCGAGTTTTCGTAAGGGATTTTTCATCTCACTTTTATTCCTATGACATTTATGCTACGTTTGCCACTATTTCCTTTGAGTGGTGTATGTAATTACCATTATTATACACTTTTTGTAGTATAATTTCATTTATGGGTATTTACATCTTCATTGTATGACCCTTCTTCCATGGGGTGTACGTTTCGAAAGTTACCCAACTCGGTAAGGGGACCTTTCACCCCCCTCTTTTTAAAAAACTTCTTTTGTTATGTCTTTTAATTAACATAATATTATGTTGGGATATGTTTTTCAATATCCTTATTTATGTAAATTTTATGTCCAAGTGATGAGATACCATTTTTTCTCTCATCAACTCATTTTCTGAATTTTAAAGTGACGTCGTTAGGCTGTCGGATTTCTGTAAGGGAACTTCTTAACCCACTTTAAATTTTTTGGGTTAAACCTATACATCTTGATTTTATTATTCCAATATTATGTGTGGAATCTCTATGTTTTAATTTCCAAAAACCTTTGTGTATATATACTATTTCTACACATAATCATCTCATTGATAAATTCATACAAACTTGTATGGGAAATCATAACTCAATCTCATTTCATTGAGTTAAATATCTATGTCATTGGTTTTGTTTTTCCAAGATTATGTGTGAATGACCTCTGATTGTTTCACACTTAATATCCACTTATATTAGGTGTATTTATATTTCTCACACATAATTATGTGATATATTTATCCTTAATTTAAGGATACCATCTTTATAATGGATTTCATCTCAATTTGCATTTTCATTGAGACCTCATTGCGGTTATGCACCAATTTACTCTTATATGGTGTGTATACTGTCCTTTGACATATTATATCATGAATCCATTTATTCTCATGATATTATAATGTTCGGATTAAATGTTATTCCACAATTATTTGTATTCAAGAGTCTCTCATTTTGTTAAAAACTCTTTAAAAAAAATATCGTTTTAAATATTTTAAAGATTCATTATTCTAAATCATTATCTTTAATGTCCATGTTTTCAAAATGGTTTTCAGTATTTATTTATATGGACATTAATGTTTTAAAATTATAATTCCATTAAAATATTCAAAGTGGTATGAGACACTTTGATTCAAAAATCTCTTTTAAATGGTTTTCAAAAATGGATCGATTAATTCAATATCTTGGAATTACTTATTGTGATTGAAAATGAAATGTTGTTATTGAAATTTTTATATTTTCAATATTTTATGTGTAATGATGGTACTTGGACATTTTACGGGTGGTTACGTGATAAACAATATGACGGGTTGTGCCGTGAATACCAGGACGGGTGGTTACGTTATAACCTCCAATGCATTGGGTATGGAAGTCGGCCGTATGGATATTCCATTAAGTATACGTGGAAGTCGACCGTATGGTTATTCCAATTAAGTATGTTTATGTCCCAAGTTACCTTTATATGTTAAGTGTTCTTTATATGGGTTTTATGGTAATATTTTGGTTACAAAAGGGTATGTAATGATCTTTTATTCAATGAAGAGTATTTTATTCTTCAAAAGGTGAAAAGTATTACTTTGATAAAGTATTCTTGGTTTACTGGTTGTTTTGAAAAACTAACAGTTTTCCTTCCTTGTGTATCCCTTACTGAGCTTTGTATGCTCACCCCAAGTTTTTTTTTGAAATGTTTTTCACAGGACATAAAGTTGAATAGGGTCAAGGATGGGATCAAGGAAAAGTCAGGCTATCTAAAACATGGAACTAGACATGTTTCTTTTTATGAGTTTTTATTTTATGGAAACTTAGTAGAAGTGTCTACATTTTAATCTTTTGAGATGTAATAGTTCTGTACTAATTCTCTAAAACTCTAAACCTGAAAATATCCTCAATTTGAATTATTCATTTAATTCAATATTAAGTAAGGTTTAAGGCTAGGGCTTTATAGTTGGTATCAAAGGGAGGTTTAGATAACTTTAGGGGTTAGGGTATTCCCTGGGCATAATTGACATTACCATAATGGTTAGGATTTCTGAAAGAGTCCTAGTTTTAGATAAAGTGAATGAGTAAGTATATCTCAGTGTTTATCTTCATCATTAGTACATGATGGTTTTATTGATATACTCACACTGACAATTTTGGTTTTAGTAAATGGATGGATATAGAAGGCACCAAAGTGACAATGGGTTTGAAGGGAACTGTGGTGGTTCTCAGATTAAGAGACTGGATGAAATGGGGGATTCCATGAGAAATATCATGGTTATTCTAAACCAACTATCAAAAGTCATTATCAACCACTTGAACCTTGGTGAGTTCTCTAATGCATCATGTACGAGAGAACCAACTCGACGTGGAAGTTCAGGTAATAATTATAAAGGTAACCATTATGGTTTATATGATCCGTACTTTTGAGGTAATTATGGGTTACTATATGTTATGATGGAAAATGAAAGGCATGAGGTAAAATTGAGGTTAAAATATGTTATGAATATTTCTGAAGATTTTATCTCGTTTTGGGGAATGTTTTAAGAATTATATAGTTTTGGAAAAAGGACAACATGCAGACCGTGTGACAACCCGTCGCGTCGGACAAAGCTGCGGGAATCGAACCCACAACCAAAGTGCGACTGGTATTTATCGCCTACCACTGGACTACGTGAAGTCCCTAGTTAGTTTGACTAATTCTTTTTAGTTAGATGATTTTAGGAATCAAGAGTAAGTTTATTTTGGGTTATCTATGGAAATGATTAACCTATCATGGCGGATATGTGATTAGGTTAATTACTTTTCAATATGAGAATTTAAGAGCAACTAATGTTATTTGGAGATAAAAGTTAATTTGTACCTTGGAAGACTATGTGATTAAATCCTTAAAATATTTGGTTTTCAATCTTAGTTTGGTTTACTTTGAAGAATTTTAGGGACAATTGTTTATCAAATTGTCTTCGTTGAACTTTGGGTTTTTTTGGAAAAATTTTGGAGATTAAGAATTGATTTTCTTTTTATAAAGGATTATACTTTTGTAGATTATCTGATCTCATACTAACCATTTTGGTTTTAGTTTTGGTTAAGGTATAAAGATATGGGAAGTATATAGTTCCTTTTTGTGGATTAGGTGATTCACTAAAATTTGATTATATCGCTCTTAATGTGAACAAGTCATCCTAAATACTCATCTTTTGGAGAAAATATGAGTTCGTGTAAGAAATCTAGTAAAAGTTTAAAGTCAAAACGACAAGTAAGTATGTTTACTTATGATTTAGTTAAGCTCATAAATAAATTCCTCAATGAAAAGTAACTTAAAAACAAAAATGTTGTTTGTTAAATTTTCCTACTGGGGAATCGAATACCGTTTAACCCACCACAAGTTTGTGATTTTCTTGTGGTTAACTTTCTCCTAAACATTTTTTCTATCACTCTCCCTCAGAACATGACCCTTTTCTTTTTCTTCCATATCCATGTTTTCCTACATGGAATCCTAGTATGGGTTAACTCGGGTGACCTCTGTACTTCTCTTTCTTTCTTTTAAAGTGATTGTTTTACTGACTCTTGTTCTGATGTGGGATTTTCAATGAAGTTTCCAAACCCAATTTTAAAATTGCGAGGACGAAATTCCCAAAAGAGGGGAAGGATGTAACACCCCAGGTAAATAAAGAATATGAAATTTTTTTATTTATCCATATTTGTGAATAAAGTATTAATATTACCTTAAATGGAACACTATGCTCGATGGCGTACCCAATACGCAACAACAACTTTCTTTGAAATCTTACGTTACACTCTAATATTAAAATGATATTATTTTAAATGGTAGTGAATGCCTAGCCATTGTAATGGTGGGAATGAACGGAACTAACTACAAAATGATTATATATGTTTTTAAAATATTTTTACTTTTATCCAATAAATGTTAGAGGATAAAAAATGCGAATGAATCCAATTTTAAGCGTAAACATTCAAATATTCTTTAAAAGGTCGATTAACCACATTTTTATGGAGAACCTCTTTTAAATACACTTTTTGAAAATTTTATGTGTTATATTTGACAAAATAAAATTCTTCTTTAGAATCGGGACATCAAAATGTACTTTGTGTAAATTTTTGGTAATTTTCCGATAAAGTTTATTTTTTAATGAATAACGAAAAATGTTGTATTTTAATTCAAAACCACTTTTTAATCTAATTTATTTATATGATTATATTATCTTTTGAATTGTTTTTAAAGTGAAATTATAATATATTTTTACCATTTAATCCAATAGTTGTCATTGGAATTAATTTCCCTTTGAAATTGGACTTAAACTAGTGTCAATCTTTTAATAGATATTGTTTGTTAAAAACACGCAATTTGTTTTGACAGTGGGAATTAATTATTAAATTAATTAGTTCAACTTATATGTTTTGAATTTTGTAAAATAGAAATCATTTTTGAATTCGGAATATCAAATATATCTTAGGGTGAATTTTTGGTAATTTTTTGAAAAACTTCAATTTTTGATGAATAGTGAAACCACTAAGTGGTAGTTAAAGAAACTGATTTTTCATTTAAATGAAACGTTACCACTTCTATGATTTGAATTTCAAAAATCCAACATACATGGTTTTAATTAGGATGTAAAATGTGGTTCAATGGGATTAAAATAATTTTTTGGTGAATAGTAACTTTTAAGTTTTTAATCGCGATTAGAGGTAATTAGTGTAATTTAAGGTAAAAATAATGTTTTAATAATATGAAATAACCTAGAAACATGTCCTACCCTCATTTTATGTGTCATGGACGACCAAGAAAATCCATGGGTCAACTTGGGGACCCCATGGAGCCACTTTGGTAGGAAAATGACATAAATAACTTTTTATTTAAAGTTAAAATAAAAATGTCACAAGCATGAGTTGTTTTACTAAAACAATTTTTAAATGGGGTGTTACAAGTCATATTTTTGAATATAAATATTCATTAGAAATCTAAAAATATTTCCTACATCATGATAGTTTTTTATAATTTTTAGACATTAAATAAATTAAATTATTTATGACATCATGATGATGCAGCGATTACCTCATTAATAAAGGATTTAAATAAAATGAAAAGAAAATGTTAAAACTATAACTTACACTTGTCAAAGAAATATTTTATGAGTATATTTCGAAACCTTACCACCTTATCCTTTAAATAAATCAATGTGGGGCCTTTAAAATCCGAAAGTCATTTGAAAATAAAGTAACATTTTGTAACATTCCAAGAGCGCCCCTCCTCTCCTCTTATAAAAGGACCCAACCTCTACCACCTTACACACACCTCTCAAGCCTTTGGCTCGGCCAAAACCTGACCATTTAATCTCTCCACATCCCTATATTCATAGTTGAAGCCTCACCTTTGGGCAGAATCCTTTCCAAGGAAGGCTTTGAGCTCAAATCAAAAAGAGTTACCCGATTTAAAGGTAATGTCTTCCCTTGTGTTCTTTTGTTTTATTTTGCTTCTCCAGCCCTCTAAAAACTTTTTATTCCATTATTTTGTAACAACACAAGTATCTTCAATATACTAGGATGTTGTTATATTAAGGATTAGAGCTACACTTACACACACCTTCGTTTAATGGTTAAAGAACATATTGTTTCTGTGGATGGCGAATTTCTGCCTCACGAAACGATGATTGTTAAATCTTATCTTAAAACCATTAATTGTGGCCATTATTATGTCACTATATTTTATATAGGATATATATGGTATTTATGTTTTCTACATGCTTCTGAATAAAATATTTAAAACATTCCTTTATGCTTTTCATGTTGTGCAAATGCGATAATTTCATACGAGGAAGTGTGGACTACCGCCCCCTCAAGTGATGTGACTCGTTCATGAAATACATGGAATGTATAAAGAATTAAATTAATGAACATATGTGACCTATATAACATATATATTATACTTGAATTATAATATATATATATCTCAATTATTTTTAATTCCATTAATATGACAAAGAAATGAAAGTAGCATTCATGCGTACGTACGGCCTACCGTCTCCATGAACGGTGCATTTCATTTATTTTTATCTCCAAATGTTATGGAGTAGTATAAAATGAATATTTACTGGATATATATGATATTTAAATCATTAATACTATTCTGGAGATTATTTACTTATAACTACATGGAAAATCAATTTCAAACAAGTTCATTTTTGACTCATGTACCAATCATCGACAAAAACGTCTGATATGAACTCACATTATAAACCAATTATTATAACATTATAATATGTGATATGAACTGAATAATAATCTTTAAAAGAGGTCCTTAAGCAATTATAAACTGACCAAATTTTATTATTCAGTAATATAATGAAATGAACAAGAGAAGTCAGACTTGAGGTATGGGATCATACCCCTCTCTTTCTTTTTAATTACACTCTTTTATGTCATTCCTTTTAAGCTCATCTTTCTTATGATTAGGATGTTCTTTTATATTAATCTTAATGTAATTTTTTATGTTCATATGATGAGAGACCCTATTTTATCTCATCAATCCATTTTGGATGTTTTGAGTGGCGCCGTTAGGCTGCCGAATTTTCTTAAGGGATCCAACCTCTCTCTTTTTTTAAGTACTCTCTTTTATGTCATTTCTTTTAAGATCATATTTCTTATGTTTGGGGATGTTCTTTTATATTCCTCATACTGTAATTTTTATGTTCATATTATGAGAGACCCTATTTGATCTCATAAATCCATTTTTGGATGTTTTATGTGGCGTTGTTAGGCTGCCGAGTTTTCGTAAGGAATTTTTCATCTCACTTTTATTCCCGTGACATTTATGATACATTTTCCACTATTTACTTTGAGTGGTTTATGTAATTACAATTATTATACACTTTTAGTAGTATAATTTCATTTATAGGTATTTACATATTCATTGTATGACCCTTCTTCCATGGGATGTACGTTTTGAAAGTTACCCAACTCGGTAAGGGGACCTTTCACCCTCCTCTTTTTAAAAGAGTTATTTTGTTATGTCTTTTAATTCACATAATATTATGTTGGGATATGTTATTATATATCCTTATTTTTGAAAATTTTATGTCCAAGTGATGAGATACTATTTTCTCTCTCATCAACTCATTTTCTGAATTTTAAAGTGACGCCGTTAGGCTGTCGGATTTCTGTAAGGGAACTTCTTAACCCACTTTCAATTCTTTGGGTTAAACCACTACTTCTTGATTTTATTATGCCAAGATTATGTGTGTAATCTTTATGTTTTAAATTCCACAAACCTTTGTGTAGATATACTATTTCTACACATAATCATCTCATTGATAAATTCTTGCGAACTTGTATGGGAAATCATAACTCAATCTCATTTCATTGAGTTAAATATCTATGTCATTGGTTTTGTTTTTCCAAGATTATGTGTGAACGACCTCTGATTGTTTCACACTTAATATCCACTTATATTGGGTGTATTTATATTTCTCACACATAATTATGTGATAGATTTATCCTTAATTTAAGGATACCATCTTTATAATGGATTTCATCTAGATTTACATTTCCATTGAGACCTCATTGTGGTTATGCACCAAGTCACTCTTATATGGTGTGTATACTATCCTTTGACATATTATATCATGAATCCCTTTATTCTCATGATATAATAATTTTCAGATTAAATGTCATTCTGCAATTATTTGTATTCAAGAGTCCCTCATTTTGTTAAAAACTCTTTAACAAAAATATCGTTTTAAATGTTTTAAAGATTCATTATTCTAAATATTTATCTTTAATGTCCATGTTTTCAAAATGGTTTTCAGTATTTATTTATATGGACATTAATTTTTTAAAATTATAATTCCATTAAAAGATTCAAAGTGGAATGGGACACTTTAATTCAAAAATCTCTTTTAAATGGTTTTTGAAAATGGATCGATTAATTCAATATCTTGGAATTACTTATTGTGATTGAAAATGAAATGTTGTTATTGAAATTTTTATATTTTCAATATTTTATATGTAATGATGGTACTTGGACACATTACGGGTGGTTACGTGAAAAACCATATGACGGGTGGTGCCGTGAATACCAGGATGGGTGGTTACGTTATAACCTCCAATGCATTGGGTATGGAAGTCGGCCGTATGGCTATTCCATTAAGTATGTGTGGAAGTAGACCGTATGGTTATTCCACTTAAGTATGTTTATGTCCCATGTTACCTTTATATGTTTACTGTTCTTTATATGGGTTTTATGGTAATCTTTTGGTTACAAAAGGGTAAGTAATGATCTTTTATTCAATGAAGAGTATTTTCTTCTTCAAAATGTGAAAAGTATTACTTTGATAAAGTATTCTTGGTTTACTGGTTGTTTTGAAAAACTAACAGTTTTCCTTCCTTGTGTATCCCTTATTGAGCTTTGTATGCTCACCCAATGTTTTTTTGAAATGTTTTTCACAGGACATAAAGTTGAATAGGGTCAAGGATGGGATCAAGGAAAAGTTAGGTTGTCTAAAACATGGAACTAGACATGTTTCTTTTTAAGAGTTTTTATTTTATGGAAACTTAGTAGAAGTGTCTACATTGTAATCTTTTGAGATGTAATAGTTCTTTCCTAACTCTCTAAAACTCTAAACCTGAAAAGATCCTCAATGCGACTTATTCATTTAATTCAAAATTAAGTTAGGTTTAAGGCTGGGGCCTTATACCTTGGTACATGAAACCTCAGATCTGGTACTTGTGGTCTACAATTCACTATATGGAATGACTGTGGGATAATTGACTTCACTATATGGTGGGGCTATGGAATAGTTGAATTATTTATAAATTGCAGTTATGGGATACATGATATATATTGATGTGTGGTGTGTCCATGTGACTTGTTTACTATTGGTTTTAGATGCCATGTTGGGAGATGACTCTTTTACAAGTTTCCTTGAGGGCTGGTTGGTTTCAAACACTGATATAGACTTTTTCCAATGAATTACACGCTCACATTACTTGTTGTTTACACTTGATAGCACTTTTTATATTACTATTAGAACTATATAGACCTAGGTGGTTTCCTACTAGGATGTTTATCTCACACCCTATTTGGGACTCCTTCGGGACCCAAATAGATTACATGGTTGCAGGTGATGATAGGGGAAAGCACCCTGGTATAGGTTATTGACTGTGGATTTGGAGTAGGAGAGAAAAGGACCAAGCTGAGACTTGTGATGCTAGGATACATTTTTTTCCTTTTGTTCTTTTTGGGACTTGTACTATATTACATTTCCATGTGCTATTCTAGATTCTTTGTAGATACTTGTACCATATGCAACATTTTTTATATAAGACACTACAAGTTTTGGATATGTTTTCCTATCTTGTCAAACTTTTAGTTGACTAATTATTTATTTGCTTCTACTATTGTATGTTTTTGAATTTTGTTGTGATACTCTGGTAATGAGGGCATAGTCGTCCCACTGACTCACCTAGGCCCTCGCTGCTAGTAAGAAACCTCTTTTGTTTTTGGGAGATATGCTTGAAGCTTTGTGAAAAATGATCTCGGGGAACTATTTCGGGTGGCATTAGGGTTAAGGATGTTACAAAATGCTATAGGATGATTTTTTCTTTCTAGTTTGACTTACTGTTTGGATACATTAGACATATATATGAAGGAAATTGAGTTTGGTAATAAGATGTCCATGGGAGTAGCTACCCCACGTACTGGGAAAAGGAAAATTTCCATGAATTGAGTTATGATTTTATGAATTTTGACTATTATAGTAGATTCTATTACACCATTGGGTGATGCACATGATTTATACTATTACAATTGATGAAATTGTGGTTTCTATTTCAGTTGCAACCCGATGAGATGATGGTGTGCCATGTCATGTATCATATAGACACTTATTAGAATCACATGCTAGGAATTATTCCATCCCATCTAGGATGTGTTATATATTACATATTTTTGTGATAGTTGAGGTGATAGTTGTGCATGTTGTTGTGTTAGTTGGGTGAAATAGATAAAGGTGTGAGGTCATCTTTCAATTAATAAGGAGTTGGGACCATATAAATTTGAGAAATTATGCACTGATGGAATGTAGATGTTAAATTAATTTGTTACATGTATGGTTTGAATGGGAATAAATGTGGGTTCATGAGGTGTTATGGGCCCTCATGGACATAGAACTGGTAACCC
Organism: Viscum album; assembly: GCA_963277665.1. Lineage (NCBI taxonomy): Eukaryota > Viridiplantae > Streptophyta > Magnoliopsida > Santalales > Viscaceae > Viscum > Viscum album. Next base: position 1,942,195,368 of record OY728133.1, on the reverse strand, counting down.
ATGGTGAAATTTCTTGGGTAACTGAATTTGAAATCTAAATAGAAACTTGAATGGTGAATATAAATTTGACCTAGACTCAAAATTTGAGTTGGAAAGAGGACAATTTTCTTGAAGTTTGATGGATTTTATATATACAGTCTTTGATTCAGAAAGTGGGTGTGGGTTTAATTTGGTTTCTAGGAGGGGTTTCACATGTCCTATTCTTTTGAGCAATGAGATTCGATGTTATTTTTTTCTAAGGCATGCATTTGGCATTGTAAACACATTCCACCATGACTACCTCTAGTGGTACGTTGTGAGGGAGGTGATGACCATACATAAGATATGATGGGGCATGATCTATTGGTTGATCCTACCATAGTTCCAACTATGACACTTGAGGCTATTCTAGACGTAGGTGATGAGGCACAGTTCCTTGAGGGGTTCTTTTGGAATATGTAGATGATCCCGGGACACCCGCAGCCTGCCTTGACTATGGATGAGCTAACATGGTTGTTCTAGTAGAATCCTCCTCATAATATTTCATGGGATTTTGGACCGTAGGCTATAGATCTATGGTTTGAGACCACATTATAAATTTTTATCATCATGAGAGGCCTCTAGAGTAGAGGGTCACAATCAGGACTTATATTCTACATGGAGCAGAAAAGTGTTGGTGTGATGTTTTGAACTAGGATGATCAGCTGTGTGATATGGGTTGGGATGAATTCCAAACCCACTTCTACAACTACTTTTACCTCATGAATTTTCAAGAAGAGTAGGATACTGAGTTTATGCATCTTGAGCAGGGTGCGATGACAGTTGTAGATTACTCGACATGCTTTACAGAGCTGCAACATTTTGCACGGATGTGTCATAATGATGAGTTGTCAAGGTAAATATGATTTGACTAAGGTCATAGACATGATATAAAATCTCAGTTCAATGTCTTTAGGTTTCCTTCTATATCTAAAATTGTTAATTAGGTGCTGATTATAATGAGGAACCTGAGGGGAGTTGGGGATATAGAATAGGGGTGTTCTTTTTCTCACCCTAGTGGATCTACATCTTCAGGATGGAAGCTCCATTTTGTGGCTTCCCATGACAAGACTGCTGGTTAGGATGTGGGTTCAGGAAACATGGTATACTTCCATAATTGTGGTAGGTTCGGCCACATGAAAAATCAGTGCAATTGTGACCCAGTCGTGTGATGATATTGCACTAGGATGGGGAACATGTTGCGGTTTTGTTGGAACTTCCCTCCAACTACAAGTGGTAGGGTGTCAGATTCGATGTTAGGATTAGGATAAGTTTCTTCAGCTCATGTCAGGCTTGCAGCTGGAGTGATACAGACAAGTTGGACTAGGGCAGAGGTTGGTGTGGCCATGGTAGCCATCCACCAGGTTCTCAGAGAATGCAGGGTGGATCCGCTTAGCGTATCTAGGTAGTGTCACCGGGCTATGGTACATGTAATACATCTTCATTACAATAGATCTAACATGAGCAAAATCCCAGACCTTCTATGGTGAGAGGTACGATTTTAGTAGCTTTTACTATTGCATCTAATCTCTTTGATATAGGTTCATTGCACAGTTTTACATTTTCACGAGTGATAAAAATCATTAGGCTTGTGGTTTTTCTTTATGAAGGTGTTTTAATTCTAGACACACCATTGTGAGTTATAACGGGTGATGTGAGATACTGTATGGAGTGTCCCATTGAAGTCGTAGGGTGTCACTTCATCTGGGATCTTTATTTCTTCAAGATGACAGGGTTTGAGGTCATTCTCGGAATGGACTGGCTTGTGGATTATCGAGCATAAGACGACTTCTATCACTGGAGGGTGACTTTCACATCACCAAAGGGTGTAGAATTTATTCACAAGGGTGAATGGTATTTCTAGGAAAGTAGATCTAGAACAGATCAACGTGGACTAGGTGGGATTTCAAAGTCGATTTCTTGTTGGTTTCTAGATGATCGGGGAGTGAGTTAGGCAGACATTCCTCTAGTGGTTGAGCTCTTCAGGGATGTCTTTTCTGATGCATTTTTTGGGTTACCATCTATGAGATATGTGTATTTCTCCACCGAGATAGTTCCAGGAGCTAATATGGTATCCATTCTTCCATAAAGGATGACTTCAACATAGTTTCATGAACTCAAGGGGTAGCTAGGAGATTTAGAGGTGAAAGGGATTATCAGACCCAATACTTCTCTATGGGGTCCATCGGTCCTTTTGACAAAAAAGGAGGATGAAACACTTTGGATATGCATAGATTATAATAAACTAAACTAGCTAATAGTTAAAAACTAATATCCTTTTCCACGGATAGATGACCTGTTTGATCATCTTCATGAAGCTCAAATGTTCTCGAAGATCTACTTGAGTTTAGGATATCACGAGGTCCGTGTTTGACCTACATACATACCTAGTACATCCTTTTATAGTTGGTATGGATTATACAAGTGTGTGGTTATGAAATTTTGTCTCACAAATGCACATGCAGTTTTCATGGCATTCATGAACAGAGTGTTCCACCCTTACTAGAATTCTTTTTTTGTTTTTCATGGAAGATATCTTGGTGTATTCTGACAATCGACATGACAATTCCAACCATCTTGATATTGTTTTGAATACATTGAGAGAGCATTAGTTATATGCTAATCTCACAAAGTGCCACATTTGGATGGATTGGATTCACTTATTGGGTCACTTCATCTTGAAGATAGGAATATCAGTGGACCCAGAGAATGTGAGAGTTATAGTTTCCTAGGAACAACCCAAGAATGTTTTTGATATATGATGGTTTTTGGGTTTTGCTGGTTACTACAGAAAATTTATACAGAACTTCTCATGATTAGCAGCGTCATTGATGGGCTTGACTAGGAAGGGTGTGAGGTTTGTGTGGTAAGATTCTTGTGATATGGCCTTTTAGGAGTTGAAAGGGAGGTTGAAATTAGCACCAGTCCTGATACTACTAGAGTTGGGAAAGGGTTACACTATTTACTGTGATGCTTCAGGTATTGGGTAGCGGGAAGTGGTGATATAGGGGGAACGAGTCATGGTGTACGGGTCTCAGAAGATGAGGCCTCATGAGAAGAATTAACATACACGTGATCTCAAGCTAGTTATAGTTGTTCATGAATTGCGGTGTCAGAGGCACTATTTACTAGGAGAGCATTTTTTGGTGTACACGGACAACTAAATCCTTAAGTATATCTTTACGTAGTGTGATCTAAATTTGAGGAAGAAAATGTGTGTGGAGTCTTTATAGTCCTTTAACTTGGATTTTTCTTACACACCTGGTATGGGTAATGAAGTGACAGATTCAATGAGTAGGAGGACTCAGATACAGGAAGTGAAGAAAGCTAGTAACAAGTGCAGCTTATTGAATTGTTTTCTGAGATGCATTGGTAGGGGCATGGTAGTCTTGGGAATAGTTATCTATAATCCTTATCTATGACCTCTACCCTACTAGGAAGATTTTGGATGAGGCAAATACTGGATTTTGAAGTCTTAGTTCTACAAGTAGGTGTGGATGGTGAGGAACCTCCTGGTTGGACGGTAGGAGATAATGAGATATTTTGTTTCCAAGGAAGTGTTTGGGTTCTAGAGGATATATGTGAGGAGTTGATGTAAGAGTTTCTTAATTCATCCTGGGTAGTGAATCTCGGGGTCACCAATATGTACCATGACGTGGGAATATAGTACTTGTGGCTAGGAATGAAGAAAATGGTAGCTAGTTTTGTTATGAGGTCTTACACCTATCACCAGGTGAAGGCATAACATCAGTGACTAGCTAGGATTCTAAAGCTATTAGTTAGCTATACTTGAGTGGAAATGGGATAATGTTGCAAGAGAATTTTTGAGGGGTTTGCTGAAGTCACCTCGAGGTAATGATGATGTGTGGGTTGTTTTTGATAGGATTACGATGGTCACACATTTATTCCCAATCAAGTAGACCTTCAGTGTTAATGATCATAAAAGTTTGTACATCCGAGAGGTGGTAAAAATTCATTGGGTCCCACACACTATTGTTTTAGATAGGGACACCCAGTTTATCTATCTTTTTTGGTAGAGTTTTCAGAGGGAATTGGGTGCACATGTTCTTCTGATCAAAACATACCACCCTTAGACTGATGGCCAGTCCAAGCATACAATAAAAGTTCTTGAGGACCTACTGCAAGCATGCATCCTTGATTTTGGAGGATCTTGGGAGAGGCACATTCCCCTTATTGAGTTTTCATACAATAATAGTTATCAAGATATGATACAAGTGGAACCTTACAAGGATTTATACGGTAGGCCATGTCGTTCTCCATTATGCTATTTAGAGGCAAGAGGGGTAGCTTTACTAGGACCATGTCTCATGTAGGAGACTTCTAAGTAGGTCCAAATGATTTAGAAGAATATGGCTACTACACTGTCTCATTAGAAATTATATTCTTATAACTATAGATGACCTATAGATTTTGAGCTTGGGGATCATGTTTTATTGCATGTTTTACCAAGGTTGGGACATAAGCGGATCTAAAGTTTGGGTAAAATTTCACTAAGATATGTCAAGAAGTTTGAGATTCTAGAGATATTTTGGGTTGGTTTCCTATTAGATGCAGTTAATTTAGAGGTACCGAGAAACGCACGATGTCTTCCACGTATCTCAGTTGAAAAAATATCACTTAGATCCATCTAAAATTTTTTAGTTTGAGGAGATTGAGCTTCTGGGTGATGCATCCTTTGAGGATCATCTGATACATATTGTTGATAAGAGAAAAAGGTTCTCTGAGTCCTGTCAGTAACTCTAGTATGAGTGCTATATCGACATGGCCATTTATAATACAAGACGTGGGAGAGGGAGGCTGACATACATTCTTTGTGGCCAGATTTGTTTTCAGACAAATCTTGACCACTCTTTAGAGAGCAATTCAGGGATGTATTTCTATAAGGGAAAAATATTGTAAGATCCTAAGTTTTAATTAAGGTATAGACCATTCTTTTTAATATAATGTTGTTACTTTACTTTTTGTCTTAGACCCTGCACTGGGTCGTGGGTTGTTTGGGTTGTTTTTTGGAATGGAATGAAAAAAAGTTTGAATTCTAGCTGTATGCTAGGTGCACGTCATGTACTTCAAGTACACACTGTGTACTGGCCCGTCACGATGTGTAGCCTTTCTGATTTAGAAAAAAATAAAACGGCAGTACATGCTGTGTACTTTTCCTACACGCCATGTGCTTTCCTAGGGTTTTTTTATAAAAAATGTAATAGCCTCATTTTTTGACATAACTCTTTCATCTATTTTTGAGATCAAAAACACCCCTAAACTAGTTTTTCAGATATATAGGTCATCTAGAATCTGATTTGATCGTGTTTTGTTTCATTATAACCAAATCACTATATACTTGATTCCTTTTTAATCGTTATTGATTCTTTATAACAACAATTGTGCGATTTGATTTTAGGTTCGTATTCCCTAATATTCCATTCTTCGTCCATTATTCATATTTAATCTAGACCAGGATAAATTAGGATGTGATAGTAGATGAGCTATCTATTACCGAGATGAGGTATGTGGTCTATGCTTTCTTTTGGGTTTTTGGGTACTTTTTGGGCATTCGGCCATTTTTCCGCCCATTATACTTTCGGTCGAGGCCTTATTTTTTAGTGAGTTTCTTGTTGTAGATGTAGTTAGACCATGTGAGGATGCACATAGGTTCTGTTTAGGTGTATTTTCACCAATTACTCAACTCACGGTCACCCAAGGGGCACACCTTATGGTTTTAACTTTTTCTATTCCCTTTTTAAACCTCCCAAAGGGTGTGTTATTGTTCTTTCTTAGTTAGAGGAAGACCATTAATGCCTTGATATCTTGAATACAAATTTTGGAGATGTAATTCCTCCTTGCTCAGTGAATATCATGTTATTCCTTATCTATTTTGATATTTTGGAATGTTAAATGGATAATATTTGTGGGTATACATATATAAAATGACTAATGGCATGTTAAATGGTTTATATTGGAGGGTAGGCCCATATTATTATTTTGATAAATGGTTTTCTTAAGTTGGTATAATCAAGGATTGTGCTGGTTGATGTGACTGGGGAAACTCACATGGATTGTTTGTTTAAATTAAACGATTGAATTCTTGAATGAATGGTTTGATAGATTCCATGGATCTAGAATATAGTAAAGGAATTCTTGGGTTGACTCTGCCCCTTGGGTCTTGATTCTATGAGATTCCTTGGGCCTTGCTACCTCATGGATTCGGGTTTTTTGGGCTTGTGTAGGACTTTCTATTTCCATTCTCCTTGGACACCAACCAGTGACTAACCAAGTTTACACTAGGGATACCCATGGGACTCGATGTGATTCATTAGAAAATCTACTTGGATATATCCCTCCATGGTCTAGACGTATTATATGGATGCCCTACCACATGACACCACAAATATGACCCTTGGAATCTACACTTCACTATATGGTGTGGTCGTGGGATATTTGACTTCACAATATGGTGTGGCCATGGAAAACATGACTTCTGTATACAACGTGGTTATGGTATACATGATACAGATGGATTTACGACATGGTTGTGTGACTTTTTTACTGTTGTTTTTAGCCACCTTGTTAAGATGTTACTCTTTTAAATGTATCTTTGAGGAATGGTTAGTTTCACATAATACTATACACTTATGACATGGGAATAGACATTTACATTACTGGTTGTTTACACTTGATAGCACTTTGTATGTTGGTGTTAGAACTATATATACCTGGGTGGTTGCCTATTGGGATGTTTATCTCACACCCTATTTGGGCATCCTTGGGGACCTAGACAGATTATCTGGTTGTAGGTGATGATAGAGGAAAGTTCCCTAGTAAAGGTTGTTGACTGTGGATTTGGAGAAAAGGATTATATGACCTAGATGAGGCTTGTGATGCTGGGATACCTTTTTGGTCTTTTGGTCTTTATGGAAATTGCACTGTATTACATTTCCATGCACTATTCTGGATTCATTATAGATACTTGTACCATCTACATCATTATGTAAATGAGACATGTATGATTATTGATATGTACTCCTATCTTTTCCTACTTTCATTTGACTACTTATTTATTCACATCTTCTATTGTCTGTTTTTGACTTTTGTTTTAATACTCTAGTAATGAGGGCATAGTCTCCCTGCTAACTCACCTAGGCCCCTTCCGCTAGTCAGGATCCTCTAGTGTTTGGGGAGATTCTCTTAAGGCCTTATGACCAACTGGTCTCAGGGCACTGTTTCAGGTGGAATCCGGGTTCAAGACGTCACACAACCTCTAAGGACCTTGAAGATCCAGCTATCATTTTTTGGAATTTTTCAACCATCATTTGTTCTTATAATAATGTATACCTACCATGAGATAATGTATGAGTGTATACATTTTTGGATTGGATCTCCAAATGAGATATCCTAAATTTTTTATAAACTAATAATAAAGAAATCATTAATATGATTAATAATATAAGAAAAACTTTTAAAATGTCAAATTTAACATACTAAAAAATTATTCTTATCGTATACTATAAACAAACTACCTACATGTATCTTTATCCATATTAGGATATATATCACATGGATTTTCATTTTTTTTATTTCTCCAAAAATAAAATTTGATGTGATGGTTGATTTAAAATCCCTCCACATCCTATCATCCAAAGCTAAACTTCTCTTCTTGACTCATCCAGTGTCTTGTATATCATATATCATCTAATAAGATGGAAAAAAACTATATTATTAAAATCATTTCATTATAAGTAAAATAATAAAAAATGATATTACCAAAATTTTATCCAATAATTTTGATAATGTCACTTTTTTACACTTCTCCAATTAAGAATCAAGATAATAAATTTTCCTTGATCTTTCACTGCAATAAAAAGTCATAAATTGTATTGAATTTAAAATCATTGAAATGTCATTATCATCAAAATCAACTAGTATCATATGTCCCTAGCTATATGAAATTGATAATTTTGGTATACATTTGATTACACATTTACCAAGTCTGGAAGTCTTCCCAACCTCTATATAAGTATATGGATTCTATGTTGAAGGACGAGGAGGCTCCTCAGCATAAGTATGTGTATGGTCCTCCCTCTAAGCTCGAGGTGACTTGGATGTTCAATCTAACATTATCATTAAAATAAAAGTAATAAAAAATTAGTACATAAATATAAAAATCTAACTATTACATATAAAATTAAATAAAAATGAAAAATGATCCAATATAAACTAAACTAAGCTAAACACATTTTTATTCATATTTTTTAAAATAGTTAACTAAATTGATAAAAACATTAATAAGAGATGAAACGTCATAAAAAAGGAGAAAATCCAATTTTTACATAAAAATTTCAATAACAATTTTAAAATGGTATAAGAAACAATACAATACTAAAAAACACTCTTTTTCATATTTGTTAGAGTAGTTAAAAATAATGTTAAAAATGAAAATGAAAACATTCTTTATCTTATTATTTAGTAGTTAAGAATTTTAAAAGAATATAGATAATGTTTATTGAATATAAAATGATAAAAATAATTAAACAAAGACTCAGTAAAAATTAATACAAATCCAACAATTATATATTAAGTTGAATAATTGAAAAGTAAATATAAAATAAACTAAACTAATCTAAAAAAACATAGAATATTATTTATAATAAGTGTCTTAATTAAAAAAAAAATAAATCTAACTTTTTATGAAATTTCAAATAGTAGACAATAAATAAATATATGTTACCCATAATATTAGGAAATCTTTATAAGACATTTTTCCCATATTCTATCCTCATGATCATTCCATATGAAAAAACACGTATATGACATGGTCATCAATACTCTATTAATATTTTCATTGAAATGGGGATCTCACATAAATCAACATCTTCATTACTTTTTTCATCACCAAAATACTATTTTCTCCCTTTTTACTTGATAAACCACTATATATTTGAATGATCAAGAACATAAAAAAATTTTTTTGCATGTGTTTCCATGATAAAAGGATCACTTGTATATTCCAATATATTTAGATTAACTAGTATAATTTTGAATTCATCATGTATGGTATTGTTGTTACCGATAACTAATTTATAGTTAAACAATATAAGTCAAAAATTAATGTAATCAACCTCCAATATTTCTTCAATGAATCTTTGATATGTACTTGATGTGGAGGTCATGTTTTGGTATTTAACACATGAAAAATCAATTTCTTCTATAAACACCAATACACTAATATTTTTAATTGAACTTATTTTGACTTGATATTTTATTTGAAATGTATATCCATTAATGTCATACCCAGACGATGTTATCAAATTTAAACTTGGGTCACCTCCTAATCGTACCAATGTTTCCAATCCATCTTATTTACCATGAATAGTCTATGTAAACCATGAAAAAAAATTTATGCCCATTCAGAATCCATATATCCTTCTTCTTTGGATAACATTTCTTTAACACATTAATATGAAAAGTTATATATGGTTGATAAATATATATGTTATTCAAGATTTATAAATATATCTAATTTATATGTTCAATTATCGAAAATTTTAATTTCAATCAATGAATCCCCTTTCCCCGATAATTGACTCATTTATAGAGATATGTTTGAAAACTAACGTACTCCACTGTAGAAAAATAACTTATACAGAACTCTAAAACCTCCATAGAAATATAATTCTAAACAATAGAGGATTTAGGTCAATATGAATTCTTAACATATCCTTTTAATATCTTTATAAACCTTTCAAAAGGCTAAATCCAATGTGGATATACAGGTCCATAAATATTTATTTTCTACACTAAATGAACTATTAAATGAACCATTATATAAAAAGTGGTCGAAAATACATTTCCAAATTAGAAATTATAGAAATCGAATCATTATCTGTATTATTCAATAAATTCAAATCAGTAACTTAATTAAAAATTGAATTTGAAAAATAACACACCTTCGTGATTTTCATTCAAAAATGGATAGGCAATATTCCATGAAATTAAAATAGTAGGAACTATTACAAAAAGACATGAAAATAATGAGATTCCATGCCTTTCAACTTCAAATATTTTAGTGACAGTTTTTTACATTTAAATAATAATTTTGTAGCACATTTATACCATCGAGAGACTAGGAAAAACTAATTTTTTATCTATTGGATAGTTTATGATAATCCAAAAGTGGGTATGTTCATCTTCCATTAGGAGTTGGAGATAACTGAAAACATATTCCCATTGAGAATAAGTTCAATCCTATATTCAACACATCTTTAGTCTTTTCATTAATATCTAAAAATATTCAATCAATCTATCATAATTATTATTCTCTACATATATGGAATCAATTTTATGGTTGACCATATGACATCTCCAATATGGAATCTCAAAAAATATTTATCATTTCTTCCAAATATTTATATCATTACCAAATTTTTGTGTCTTTATGAATGTGACATTAATATTTTTTATCCCCTCAAAATATTTATTGGTGTAAAAAGGCTTTGAAGAAATATAAAATTCATGCGATATGTTGAATTCTATTTTTAATCTTAGATAAGAGTGATCCATTGAAAAAATCCTCTAATGTCCTAAGTATACTATTTTTTCCCATAGTGTAGTCAATAATATAAAGTCAATTTTTCAAAAATTAAACATGTATTATACCCATTAACATTGTATCCATAAAAATTTATATATTCTAGGAAGTCATTTATAGTGAAAATACCCATTTCATGCTGTTTAAAATGTTCCATTTTACAATAATCATACACTCTAATACCTTCCTCCCATTAAAGTTTAAAATTATCAATTAATAGTGATAATAAAATATCAATTTCATTTCCAAGATGTCTTGGACCATAAATCAATAAACTCAGCATGATATATTTTCACTTCCTAAAAAATAAAGAGATATGTTATAAATTACCAATAAAATTGTCTATGAACTATGTTTAATACTAATAATTCAATATGGATGGTTTACATTAGTTTACTATCCATGTATTAGATTTTTATCCATATTTCTGTGTGTAGAAAATTATTGATAAATTTTATTCAACTATGGAAAATCTATTGGATGTCTAATTTCCATCACATATCTTCTCATATATATATATATTGTCATTTTATTATCATTTTAATTTAAAGATAATCATTTCTAATGAGGAATTATAGGAATATATCGAATTACCTTATATGGAGTCTCAATAACTGCTAAATCATCTTGTTATTTTTATTTCAACTTATGCCCTGATGTCCCACATTTAGGACACTCTTATAGAAATTCATATATCTTCCTATACAAAAAATAATCATTCAGGTAAGAATGTAACTTGTTATACCCTAAACCCATCATGAATAGTATTTTCTTTTCTTTATAATGTGAATATGGTAAATCATTGTTTTTAGGAAGTATCTCTTTCAATAATATTAGAAACTGTATAAAAATATTGTCACTCCATACATTTTTCACCATTAATTTAATAAATCATAACATTATTTATAAAGCTATTAATTCTATACATTACATATACATTGGTTTTTCATGATCACTATATAGATGCTCAATTATCAGTTCTTTCCCAATTTCCTCAACCTCAATATCACAAATCATTTATTCCAATTGATTACACTTTTCATCTAGAAAATCGTCATTATTAATAGATCTATAATTCTACCGAGTTTCATCACATGTTTTTAGTGTAATAATAAAATGATGACTCATTATAATATATAAAAAATATCATGAATTGAGAATAAGTTATTATATTTTGAAATCTAACATCATATTTACTTTTATAAATAAAAATAAAAAATATCTTAAAATATTTCAAAATTAAATTAAAGTAAACATATTCGAAAAAAAAATAATAACATTGAATATATTTAATTATCATTATTTCATTAAAAAATCACAACGTTTCATGAAATCATCATGATAATCTAAATATACAATATCAATACTCCTTATTCAAACACCATATTCCACTATACATTCAAAACAATAATTCCAAATGCTAACAAAAAAACTATATGCACAAATTAATTAGTAAACTAACGTTATTTATTAAAATAATTCATCAAATAATCATTTAATCAAAACTTAATCCAAAAAACCATCATTAATTAATTAAAAAAATACCTTATATGTGTGAATAATCATACCTGAAAATAAAAAATAGTGAAAATAAGGTTATATCTGTAGAAAATTTGAATTTTAACTACAAATTAAAATACATTGGATGCATATAAAATTTAAAAATTAAACACAAAACATAAATTGAAATAATAAGTGGGAGATTGAGAAGGTGACACCAACGAGAAGAAGTCAGAAAGAGGGTGAAAGTTGTGACAGATTCTGGTCGATAGTGCATGACGATGGTGGATAGAAACTGAAAGTCATTAAAGGTCACTTGATAAAAGATGGAAGGGTTAGGGTTCACCACATGAGAAAAAACCGAAAGATGGAATGTGAAAGAATGAAACCAAAATGACTGGTCCAAATGTTTTATTAAAAATTTAATGGTTTTTCTAACTTATTTATTTAATATCCAATGTGTAAAAATGAACTTCCATTTTAGTTATTAAATAACAAATGTAAAAAATATATGCATTTTTTTATTTTGGTTATTATATAATAGATGTGAAAAAAATTATCATGTTGGTTATAGATAACCAACATAAAAACATGTCGTCTTAAATTAATTTTGTATTAGTGTAATGAATTATGATTCCCCTACCCCTGATGAACAATATCATTTGTTTCCCATCAAATGATATCATCTGTCCATAAAACATGTATTCAAAAACATTATCATGGAAATTCTAGGTTATCATTATAACTGGGAACTACTATGACCTTTTATTGATACAATCATTATTAGTACATTATCACAGAGATGTTACATAGACGAAAAATCACCATGTGATATGTAATTAATTAATATTCAAAAATATGAATATTTAGGAAATTTAATGTTCAAATTAGTTAGTTATAGGGAACAGACTCCAATAGACTTACACTTGTACAAGATCCAACTGGTATCATAGTATTGGTCAGTCTCACATGGTAAACACTCTTATAATGAGGTATGGTAATGTCTTATAATCCCACCACTCTATATATGGTTGATCTTAATTTCGCAACTTCATCTCTTTGAGAAAATACCTCATTAGACAATATAATTGAGTATAACTCCTTTTTTTTGATTTGACCCCTAAAATATAGGCTAATACCACAGTTATAATTCAGTATGATATGATTTAATTTTACTATCTGGGTATAACACCAAAATATAAAAAAATTATTTCTAAAATTTCTTCTTAGATTGTATCAAAAGTCACATGTTATTTGATTTTATTTAGATATGGTAATAAATATTTATAACATTCTTAACTCTTTCATATTACAGAAAATTTACTGTGATAATATATACATTTATATAATGAAGGATAGCTTAATATCCGCTAAAAAATTAGTATTCCCAATTCTCTAATTTCTAGGAACTCATCTCGTTCATCTTCCTCAAGAACTATTAAATAGTTATGGCTACCATCCTATGAAGTTATCCTAGCCTCATTTTGTATTTTTATCCAACAATTTATGCATATTCTAGATCAAACATGTATACATATCATGGCATGTGAGATATATTTCCAAATTACTCTTAGGTATATGTAGTATATATATTACAAGAATACCATGTAACACTAGAATAATCTAGTTAAATTAGTCTATATTTTATTATTAAATACCAGGTCAACTATGTACTATAACATGGATTAAGTAACACCTTAGTCTATGCTAGAAGATTATGTTCCCTAGAACATCAGTTTCTACTCAATTCATAGTGGGAAAATTAAATTTTGTATTAATTAACCATAATACTATTCACTTATTTTATATATTATGTCAATCATATTTTCCTTAAAAAGTATAGTACTCCAACTAACCTTTTATAAAACCTAGTCACACATTCATTTCAAATGAATATCCTATGATCATGATTCTTATTTCAATCTTTTAATGAACCCTTGAAACATATATATCATATTAATATTTATTTATTTAACCAACACTTTCGGTCATGTAATATATATATCCCATAAGGTTTTCATTAAGGATCATGGAATTGGCATCCAATATCCAATAAAATGATCTTAAAAAATCTATTAAAAGAAAATCATGAAAGGAATTTTTCATGATGATTAGTAGGAAGGTATAATCATGGATGATATTAGATATTTTAGACATTTTATTAGTCATCAATGCTTTATTGGTATGAATGTGACTTTATATTTATGTTTTCTCTTGAGTAACTACTTGAAAATTTTCATCACTAGAGAAACTACCAAAATAAGGAATTGAATTTTGGTGCATGGAATCCATATTAAATTTCAAATAAACTTATCAAACAGAACTATATTTCAACTTATTTCTTCTTGTTGGAATTTATATCACCCACCATGATGAATTTAAAATCAACACTATGGTTTTAACATTATTACACAGTATTTGTAACTAAAATAATTACCCCACCAAAACTTATGGAGTAAAATTGTTCTTATGCCAACTTGTGCATCTGGAGCCAATATTTAATGGAAGAACTTATTTCTCCCAGTATATCAAAAGAGATTCCATTAACATATAGAAAAATAGTTTGTATGATTAATATGTTTCTATCTTGGGATGTTAATATCCTCAGTAGAAAAATGGTAATAAATTTATATGCACCCTGTGTTTCCTTTTACATGCATTTGAATCTAATTATAGGTTCAAAAATTATTAAAATAAAAACACCTTAGGAAATGACATTAATGGAATCCCATTATAACATAACTTATATCATATCCATTAATCAATTTATCTAGTATATGGTTAGTCATTGTGTTTTTGTCTTGAAAGACATTTTTGGAAAGGTACCATGGATGACTTGAAATATATATATATATATAGATATATATGTATGAATATTTATGAATTTTTATTATATTATCACTTAATATATGATGTGAATAAGGTAATTTGAGTTTGGGAAAAAATATTCAATGTATATTTAATGATTGGTGAATACCTGGTCAATATGTTCTTCAAAATACCAACCTAGAGGATCCAATATATTTTTCCAACTTCATTTACCGCTTTAAACTATTATTCTAAATTTTATTAAATGAATTTAATAAAATTTATTGGAATTTACCTATGGACTCTCCTTGAAATTTTTCCTCTATGTAGATGAACTAACTCTGTACGCTTTGTGTAATTACTTTATTTCAAAAGGTTTCTTTTTCTAAAACTTAATAAGTATGTTTTATAGTATACCATGTTTTTTATATCAAATGGAATAAACACACTTATAAGTAGAAAATTTTCAACTATCATCAGTTATACTTAAAAAATAATTATCTTTCCAAAATTGGTTGTGAGTCTTATATTTCATATTTTATCATTGATTGCCTTGTTGGATATTTCTAGCACATGAATGCCTAAAAGTATTAGTGAAGCGTGAATAACCATAACAATAATCATTCCATAAGTAAAATAATGTCTCGTTGTGTGCAATTTGACAATGAGATAAATGTTTTGGTTAAACATAATAAAAAATAATAGTTTTACTTCAATCAATAATAATGGAAATGAATTCATGAGATACTCCTACTGATATAGGATTCACCCTTCTTTAGTTAACTTGAGAACACACCTTGTTTCTAGTAATGTTTATATGTTTTCTTGGTTCCTATATTTGAATAAACCTATGTAATAGGAATATTGTATTTAATACCCAAGAATTATAATAAAAAACTATATGTAATGATTAAATTACTATAATTATAATATTTACTTGGATTCTTATTTAATTAATTTTTTCCTACATTATAGTGGAATTTCTTACTGCATGAAATGAAAATAGATTTTTTCTTAAAATTCTATCTTATAATATTTTATATTTTTGAATGGAGTTTTAAGGACTCCATCAATATAGAACTAGTCATGGGATTTTCAACATTTTATTTTATTTTTTCACAATAAGAGATGAATAAAAATAGTCCTTCCATTCCCTATATTCTTGGTGAACCATGGATAAAATATTCATGACGGATGGAATCTTTATCCTATACTTGGATAATATTGCTAGTAATGATGATAATATGAAATTAATGGATAATTTCTTATCCCAATGGAAGCCCAAATTTTCTTATTGATAAATTTACTCCAACATTCTAAATACATGATCAACATTAGGTTCATTTATATCACGAACCATCCCAAAGGGGCCCATGTTTCGACTCCGCAAACCCGCCTCCAATTGGCCCGAGGATGGAAACTAGCACCAAGAAGGAATATCACCAACATGGGAGGCCTTAACCTAAGTACCCCGCCCTCTCACACACAAAATTTGAAGCTTATACAATTATGAAATGAAAAACCATCCAAAAAACAATGCATGATATCATTTAAATCACACAACCATAGTACGAAAAGAAGTAATGAAAAGTAAATATAGCCAAATAGAATCCCACCAAAGAGAGTCTAAAAACAAGTCCAACCTGAAAGTAAAACCGGTAATATTATAAGAATATTGTATGAACACACCAATGTCAATCTGGTCTCTCTAAGGACCATCTGGTCTTGATCTATTAAGGACTCTGTTAAAGGGTCAATTGTCTTCACAAGACAGGACACATTCTAGCAAAGCCCGTGTAGGGGTGAGTATAACAATACCCCGTATGACACCCTGAAACAAAATATCATACAAAAAAGAAATTACAGTCATCTCAACATAGGTATATGTATCCAGATATACTCAACAAAGATACACTATCTACAGGTATGTCGCAACAGTAGTATACCAGACTAGGATTCTAGATCGAAGATTCCACATATCACTCATCCAAGAGAACCCAATCCTGAGTCTGATAGTACTAATGATGTATATCTGAGAGGTAATGCTCGTTAGGTATTTTCAAGAGAAATAACAAACAAAAGGTTTGAAGAGATACAATACATGGATGAAGATCACTCTCTAGGCCATGGGGTGATACCAAAAACTCAATCTGGATTGACCCACTAAGTAGAGGATCGAATCCTCCTTACAGTTTGTTATCATGATACCAAGAATTACACCTTGGATAGGAAGATGAATAAAGGATCTCACTATGAGCATTATAGAGGGATTCCAACGACTCTATCCAAGAAGTTCGGCAGAAGGGATCACATTGAGATGTGTAGGAGATGATTCCATAATAACCCTAAGGGAATGTATATAGGGAATTTATCCTAATGAAAATTTATCAATATACAGAGTAAAAGAGCTTAAATATGTATATTAAAGTACCCAACGTGTGGTAGGGGTCACACTTCATGTCCCATGACGCTTGGTCCTTCTCGTGTAAACATATCATATCCTCATTCTGTGTCAATATAGAAGTACAAAACATGTCATCTTCCCATTTACTCTACATGTGTTCCAATTCACAGCTTAGCCCATGTTTGAGTAAATGGTTTAACCCATGTACTCTGGTCCAGGACGTGTTTGTGTGGGGGAGTACATGGCGTGCTCCACCTCGTGTCTATGTACCCTTAGAGGAATATGTCAAGACACCAGGAAGATACCACATGTTGTGTGCTAGGGTCACACACCCAGTGGTACATAAGTTTCTATAAAACCCTATCCACCACATAAGGTAGCCACATGACATGTAGATCCAATTTACATGTTGTTTAATGCAATATTTTTTTGAATCTAAAATCTAGAATTCACACTTCATCTCTTTTTCCCAATGTTTTATCTGGTGACCGCCTTTCCAGAAAATGATAAATTAGGTCTCAAAAAACCATTCCATCAATGATTAACAACTCCCATCTCTTTTATTTTCTTAGAAATTGAGCTATTTCATTGTAAAGAACCAAAATTTTATTAATGAAAAGTTTACTTGATCTGATTAAATTTATTATTATGTAAAATGGTTATATAAGACATACGAACTTCCTTGGTTTTACGTTTTTGAATTTTCAAAATATCATTCATTTTTTATCATTTCTAATATAGTTGTTGAACAATGATCACATTATTAGTCTAAATACCGGGCTTTAAAAAATCCAATTTACTCAAATAAAGGAAGAAATGGCCTCATCTAGTAGAATTGCTCCATACAAAGCCCATTTTTCGGAGATCGTAAAGGAGGTCATGTCATTGGGATTCTCTATTGACCAATCCCAAGTTGAGCTTCAATAAGTTAATCATGAACAGAACTACCTATGGGAGAAGTGGAAGTTGATAGACATTACCACCTGAGTGATGTTATCCAATCCAACCCAAGAGTCTATCACCATCACACACCTTACCCTTTGAAATTATTCGGGTGTTATAAGGGGTTATGTAACAAAACCTTATCATTTTTGTTATGTGTATTATTTTTTATAAAGAATATACATTCATTTTATTATTGTTACTTTGTAAATGGTTATTAAATCACAAATTGTATTTTTAGTTAATATTCAATTAAAAAATATATTTTTATGAATTAATGTATTTTTGAAATAGATAATATTTTAATAATATTATATTATTAAATTAATTTTTATTTAATAAAAATTATCTTATAATTTTTATGAATACAATTGTAATTTTTATTAAGGTTTGAAAGCTGTTTTTCTCAAAACGCGTGATTTTTTTTAAATATATTATTATATTAAAAGTTAAAATTAATATATTTAGAAAATTATTTAGTTAAAATGAATTTTATTTTTGGATTCAGGATATCATAATTATCTAATGGTGAATTTTTCAAAATTTTCTAAGACATTCAATTTTTTGGGTAAAAATTAAATACCATTTAAATATATAATGTGTTTTATAACATCATAATGATACAATAGTGATGTAATAATATACAATTGAAGGTTTATTATGCCAATATATGTATTAAATTTAAAATAATGTTATTTTATATTGCTTTTATTAATTTTACGGTGCCTTAGTGGACTGTCCAAGACTTATAAAACATTTTAACCATTTAAAATGATTTACTTGAGAGTGCGACTCAACTCCACATAAGAAAGACATATATTTTTATATGTTAGGCCATTGGACTTATAAAATAATTATTTCCACTCCCCTATGGCAAAAACCATCGGCCAAACCCATGGTATTGTTTGTGGTTTTGATTAGTTTAATGGGTGGTTTTCAAAACCTAAATAATAAAGAATTCCCAATCATTTCCTATATAAACCCACTCAATATAACATTCCTCTTCACTAAAAACCTTTGGAGATCGACCAATCTCTTCCCTCATCTCTCTATATTCCTCCCAAGGCTCCCCAAGCTCCCAATAAGCCTATCTCAAGCCTCTCCCAACCCTTTGGGATCACACTTCAAAGTAAGGGATTTCTTCCTTTCTCATTTTTTGTCCAAATTTATTTATGTTGTTATGATCTTTTATTTTAAAATAAAAAAGTTGGGGTTTGATTGTGAACCTCCCCTATACAGACCTACTTATTTTTTAATGTTTACTCATTTATCTCTCCTTATTGTCTCCCATGTACACCCATTACCATACCAAAATTCCTTAAGGTATTTCTCTCTCCTCATTTAAAATCATGAAATTTTTTATATTATGAAACTAAATTCCATTAAATATGTTGGGAAATGTATCTATATGAACCCCTTACTGTCCATTTAATGTAAATATGATGAGATACCCATTTCTCTCTGATCATCCATTTTTAGGAATTCTTATGTCACACTATTATGCAATGGAAATTACACTGTGATTTTTCAAACTAAGGTCATTGTGTAGTGAATACCATGAACATTTCTCTATAAAGGGTATTCACCATTAATCAAATTTATTTATTGATTATACAGTTTCATCTTTGTATTCCACATTACTTTATTGTGGAATAAATGATTATGTTGAAAAAGTACATGTTTTATGATCCATGTGGAACACTTATGTGTGAAATGAAATGATTAAGAAGGGTGTGACCTGATAGTGCTCCAATGCATTGGGTAAAGATTAGTATCATGACACTTCAAGTGCAATGAGGGTTTTCTCATGATAATTCAAATTCAATGAGAGTTTACTCAATATCCATGTGCAATGATCCTTGGCCCATGATTATATAATGTTAAATGTTGCTGCGACATTTCAATGTTATAATAATCATGCTATGTCATGCAATTATGTCCAAGTTTCTATTATTCTCCATTGATATGACTATTTACTTAAATGTAATATATTATTCTTGTTATACCTTTCTTACTCCCTTACTGGGTTTTATATCTCACCATTTTCTTATGCATGTTGTGAGGTTGTCCAATGCAATGATAAGTACGAAGGAGTGTTGTGGTCATGTAAAAGAAGTTTTCAATAAAGATGGTGCATTTTATATTCTATGTTATTATGCAATGTTCCTAGTTTCCCAAGACATAAGACCTATTGACCTTAAGAGTTTTCTTAAGTGAAATTTTATGTAATAAATCATTTTTAAGTGTGTAATAAAGGGAAGGGTTTTTATTGGTGGCATCAGAGGAAATGTTTAGTTAGTTTTGGGATTAGGATTAGAAAACCCTAGTGAAAGATTTAGGGATAATACTAAGTATAATAAAAACATCCCTAAATTTTGGTGAGTATTGAGTAAGTGGTTTATCAAGAAAATAAATCCCTATCTGGATATGAGTAGGTAAAGTCGGCTCGGGCATAGATGTATCAAGGGGTAAAACCTGAAAACACTGCTTTGAGCTAAACTATAACAGGAACTAGTGCACGATAATAGG
This sequence comes from Viscum album, assembly GCA_963277665.1. Lineage (NCBI taxonomy): Eukaryota > Viridiplantae > Streptophyta > Magnoliopsida > Santalales > Viscaceae > Viscum > Viscum album. The sequence continues at coordinate 1,942,174,564 of OY728133.1, read as the reverse complement.
ACTTACTGTACTCTTGGTTATGAAACTCATGAGGGATATGATTTGGTAAATTCATGATCTTAGAATGAACCCTTATTATTTGAATAAGAAAATGCCCCTATGAATATATGATGTGAAGTAGATCATGGATAACCTATATTGAAGCCTATAAATTCATACGTTAAGGAAATAAATTTAATTTATAAGTTATTAAATTTTTAATTTGCATTCCCCTTTACGTGTTACCCTTAAATTTCATTTTATTCCAGCCAATGTCCTGTAATAGGAGGACTCAGGCTAAACAATGATGCAGAGATCAATGTGATAACTGTTCAAATGAGATTTTCAATCCAATGGGAGTTGGAATTGAAAACTTTTTCATGATACTCTCTCATTTAACTCATGTTTTGAATAGAAACATGGGTTATGTGGAATGTTCAACCCACCCCCCATAAAGTGAAAGTCTCAATTGAGAGCTTCACGAGACAAAGGCCTCCTACTTTTAATAGATCATATGATCCCTCAATCTCCAAAAAATGGATCAACTCCATTGAAAATGCCTTCTCCATCCTTCAATGTTCCACACACCCTCCGACTTAGGATCACTACTAGAAATTTAGGGTACAAACATAGTTTGGAACTGTGTCTAGAAGACCAAAAATAGTGGCTATAGGTTATAGACATGGTTCGTTGAACCGTGGCTAGTATTGGTGTGGTTATAGGGCTATAGCCACTGTTTGAAACTGTGGTTATAGGGTTCCCCCTATAGCTACAATAATACCTTCCACATTTCAATGAACCATGGGGCTATATACATAGATTAAAACCATTGATATATCCATGCCCATTTCATAAAAAATCCAGCCTTATCCTCTTGATAGACCCCCCCTGCCCCTCCCCCCCTGCAGACCCCCTTCAACCTAGAGAACCCCTTAGACCCCTGGACAGACCCCCCTTCCTGGACATATCCCCCCCCCCCCCCGTGCACCCCCCTGAAGACCCCATGCACCCATGGACAGACCCCCCTGTACCCCTAGATAGACCCCCCCCCCCCCCTTGCACCCTGGATAGACCCCCTTATACCCCTGTAGAAACCCCTTGCACCCCTGGAAAAACCCCCTTTCACCCCTGGATAGACCCTCCTCCCTGGACAGACCCACCTCCCCCCCTGTACCCATGACAGACCCCCAACACACCCCTGGACAGACCCCTATGCAACCTTGGATAGACCCCCTTACACCCTGGACAGACCCCCTTGCACCCCTACAGAACCCCTTGCACCCCTGGACAGACCCCCATTGCACCCCTTGTACACCCATTCCCCCTTGCACCCCCTGCACATCCCCCCATCGACCCCCTTACAAACCCCTTGCACCCCCATGTCCCCTTGTACACCCCTATTAGACAACCCCACTGCACCCCTCCTCCTGGACACCCCTAGACAGATCCCCCCTCCCCATGGACATACACCCCCTTGGACAACAACCGACCTGGATAGACTCCCTCCCCCTGGATAGACACCCCCTGGACACCAACCCCCCATGGACAGACCCCCCCCTCCTAGACACCCCCCGGACATACCCCCTCCCCCCTGTACAGACACCCCTGGACAACACCCCCACCTGGATAGACACCCCCTTGTACCCCCCTCACATCCCTTTCACCCCCTTCCCCTTGCACCCCCTTGAAACCCCCCCACTACACACCCCTTTCCGCCTACTGGACCCCCATGCACCCCCTACACACACATGACCCCTTGCAGTCCCACCCCCTGGATAGACCCCCCAACCCCACCCCCCGAACAACACCCCCCTTGACAACACCCCCACCCCCTCGACAGACACCCCCCTAGACAACACCCCCACCCCCTCGACAGTATCCCCCACCCCCTGGATAGACACCCCCTGTACATCTCCCCCACCCCCTGGACTAGCACCCCCTTGGACAAGATCCCCCCTGGAAACCCCCACCCACCCCCTGGATAGACCCCCACCCCTGGACAGCACCCCCACCTCCTTGGACAGACACTCCCCCTGGACAACACCCCCCACCTCATGGACCGCAGCCCCCCTAGATAGTACCCCCACCCCCTGGACAATAGCCCCCCCAAGACAGACACCCCACCCCCATAGAAATACACCCCATGCACACCCATGCCCCCATCACACCCATTCCCCGATGCACCCTCCCTCGCACAACCCCACTTGCACCCCCTATCCCCTTCCACACAGCCCCATATACACCCCTACTAGACACCCCTTGCACCCCCTACCGGACACCCCTTGCACCCACTGCTTGACCCCCCTGCCTACCCATGCCCCCACGCATAGCCTCCCTTGCACCCCCTACACCCCCCTTAAACATCCCTTTCACTCTCCTGCACACCCCTATCCCCTTGAACACAAAACATGTGTGTTCAAGTACGAAAATTGGGGTTTTTACACCTATACATTCCATGTTACGTGGTTCAAAAAACACAGTATGTGTCCCTTAGGTACACACCATTTAATATTACAAATAAATTATTTTAAGAATTATTAGTATAATTTTTTTGAAAATAAATAAACAATACAATAAATAAGAACAAAAAATTTAGTTTTATTTGGTCCCTTTAGGACTTATGTGCATCGAACGAACACCTCCAAAATGGATTTTGTTATGTTCAAAAAAATTCCAAGTAAAAAACCAAGTTTACAAACAAAAAGAAAATAGAAATGATAAAAATATTATATTTTCAACCCATAAATTCATGTCTTTCGGCTTACACTTATGTTTGAGGGGTATTGGCGTGTACCCATGGAAGAAAATAACTCTTAATATCTCAAAACCTCATGTAGAGCCATCAACAAAAAGTAGTTTTGGATACATAAGGAATAAAAGAAATTGGTTTCATTATTTTAGTTTCCATGAGATATTTTGTAAGAAATTCAGGACCCGTACACTAATAATTCAGGTTTTCACCAACATGGTACCATGTAATGAAAATTTTCTTCACTGAATGAACTAAAAATACCTGAAGGTCACCATTTTTAGCCACATCAAATTCCACATGACTAACTGTACCATGCACAAGAGGTCATCCAATAAAATTTCATCTTGATTTTAATTTTTCAAGAGCATGTGTGATTAGATATATTACATTCCATTAGTTTTAGTTGTCATTTAGAAAAATGCCAAATTCAAAGCATAATGATCAAAAGATCAAAGTAATTACTAGAAGTTTGCTCCACAAACATGATCATCTCAATTATTTCATCTCGAAAAATTGTACTTGTTTTTTTTAAGAAATATATCTAACAACCATTAGTAAAGAATCCATAGAAGATAAAGAAAAAACATACTCTTTGAATGAATTTTTATTATAAAATGTGTTACAATGATAGAAGATCTGGAATAGCTATAACACCAGGAATTTTTAGACCTACTAACCCTCCACAAGTTGGGTTGAAGAAGTAGTTATTATGAACCTAAATTGAAGGTGAAAAGAGAAATAGTTACGAAGTCATTTCATAAAAGATAAAATATTAAGCTACAAGAGAATATAATGATATGTTCTCTATAAATGGACACCTCTATATCAATAGAATAAAATTCTAAGATGAGCTATCGATAAATTCCTATTTTCTACATGAGAGTATATAACTCTTGTTATTCGGTTGGATAAAAATCTCTCAATGATCAATGTATGTAAAATAATCATTAATGGATTGGGTGACACTATATGTCAAATAGAAATAATTTTTTTGAAAATAAATCAAAAGTGTGGAACAATAAGGTTGAACCTTGGCCGAGATCCATTTATATATTCAAGTTATGAATCTCACATTGATTTTGTACTATGATGGACTTTTAAAAACACCTCTCTCTCTATCACGATCCTAGCCATCCACTAAACCTTACCCATAAGGCTTCATGCTGCCATTGGCCACCAAAACCCAATTTTAGACTCCCAGGCTATAGCCCAACCTAGTGACCAATTCTTCCTCACCCCCTCCTGTAGTCATACTGTCTCTTCCAGGCACGAACCTTCACCTAACCCCTACACCAGCTCCCTAACCCCCAGCACTAGCCCCATAAACCCCCTGCACCCCCACCCCCACCTCCCCCTTTATTAGCCTCCCCCTGTACTATCCTCCCCCTAATTGAAGATTTTTTTTTCTAATATGACTAATTTTGAGGTGAATAACATAATTTTGAAATCTCATCAAATAAATCAATGGAGGAGGCTATGTTTTGTGATGTTATAATGTGGAATATGGAACCGTATCAAGAAATTTATAATCTATGACAAGGTGGTATTTCTTTTTGAATTATTTAGCCTTTTCACCTTGAGTAAAAGTTTTAATTTCAAGAGAGTGGTGATGATGGGAACATGGGATTGGGTTGTATATTTATATAATAGAGTGGGGTGGTGTTGCGCTGGGGGTAGGTGACTGTCTAATAACAGCTAAGAAATTATTGTAAATGGTATTTTAATGTCTTTTTTCTACTATATTAGAGTAGGTTGGGGCTGATGATGTGTGTCTATTGTAACTGATGACTTTCATATTTTTAAGCATCCACTTATTGAATTGGTCCTATAATACATTTATTTGACATATCGTATCTCTCAATAAATACAACAATGTTGATAGAACTGTAGGTCAAAAAATATTTTCAAAGAAACTTTTCATTTGAATTTTTACAATCATGTATTAGATTTCATGATTTATGTATGTGAAATCTATTCAGAAAAAATAAAAAAAAATATTTTTATCAAGAAAAATACATGGAGAGTAGAGAAGAAGAAGATAAGTCTCATGGTTATATCTCAGGAGCTGCATAAACTACAACTCTCATTGTGTGGTAAATGAGGAACAAAACACTAGTACAAAGTGGTCCTATAATGGGGAAATAAGAACCTAGTGAGAGGTGGGACCAAGAAGTATTCATGAACTAGTGGTTTTGTTGATTCTGGTATGATTATAATTTGTCTATGATAAACTGTGAGTTAAAAAAATCTTTGGATATTCTTGTGGTGTGTCAAATGAGAGAAGAAAGGGTAAGGATTAAAATGGAAAACATAAATATAATAATTTCAAGTAATATATAATAATCATAAACTATCGTTGTGAGTTTTCGCAAATAGCGCACCTCCGTTGGAGTTGTTTTATTAAAATACCATGACTTTTTTATAAAAAAATAATTATCTTTACTAACACTTATTGAATAATTTCAATTTAATATAAAAAAGAAGAATTAAGAAGGCCACTAAATGATATTTAAAACATTATTGAATTAAATAGGATGGGAGAGGGACCCTACCTCAAAGGATCCAAGCCACACTCGGCGCTTGACACTTTTATCAGTGAAAACTCTACGCTACTCCATCCATCCTCCGGACATATTCTCTATTACATATACATAAGAATGCCCTAACCCTTATGTATGTTGCTTCATGGCCTTCAAAACACACAAGAGGATCTTTACATATATTCTCAATTGCATAAGCCCATTATCACCCACACACATATGAATTTTCCATATATATACATAAGCACACCTATCCCTATATATGTAATCGTGCTGACATCGGTGGAAATACATATAACAGGAGGACATATTATATATATGCTTACCTATGCATACACAGTGAGTCTCCTTCGACAAGCGTCTCGAATCCACCTCAAGGAGATCCAAAACACACTACAAAATATATGAAACCCAAAATTCACAAAAGACCTATTTAAAATTAGGCCAAATAATAAAAATGGAAGAAACTTTACCTGAATCTGATGTGAAACTTGCCACCTTTTATGGCAGTGTATAGAACCAGTCTCATCATAAGAAACCTCCTGAAAGGAAATAATGGGGGAAAAGTGAGATATAAATACTTCTTAAATATATGTGATCGGTGTGTCAACTTTACTTTATAAATGATAGATAACTGCAATACCAACATGATAAAAAGGATAATATTAATGATTACACAAACATAATATAGTCCAAATGATCAAAAGAATTAGTAATATAAAGGAATCCTACCTCAAACAACAATCCATAAATTAATCTCAAGCTTGTAAAAACTACCAATGATCCTTCTATCCCATGTATCATCCATGAATACATATGAATCAAATATAAAAACATTTTAAAATGAGAACTACAATTGGTATAATTGATGATAAAATCACCAGGTAGTATACTGCACTCAGGAAAGAAGACAAGTGTGGGGTCCACTCTGGACACCCACCAAGACCTAAGAAACACAAAAAATCAAATTTATCAACCCAAAACAACTAAAAATTTCATCAAACATCATGAAAAACCAAAACTAAATCCACTGAGTAGTACACCTAAACTCAAATTACATGTAATAATGAGACTTCAAGAATTATAAATCTCCTATATATGCCGCTCATGAAATCATCATCATATCTAAGTGATCCCTTCATGGGTTTGAACAATAATACAACCATAATTTCAATTAAACTCATGGCTATAAACTAAACTATATCCACAAACGTATCTTTGGTTTGGTTAGTTTTAGTGTTATAGGAAGACATGAGTTGTCTTTCTTTGATTAAGGTTGTGAGTTGTCTTTCATCATGGAAATGATACCAATGGGATCATGGGTGATTAGGTATTTTTTAGTATACACCTAACAGATCATCCAAAATGTTGGGAGTATGTCTTTTAGTTTAAAGGTTGGAAAGTGGATATAATATATGGCTCACCCCCACCCCTGCACCCCCCCACATGCAACCCCACAACCCCCTTCACCGCACACCTGCACCCCCACCCCCACATTCACCCCACACCCCCTGCACCCCCCTCCGCACCTATAAACCCACTTCCAATTCAAAAAAAGATAATGCAATTGAGGGATAGCGTTTTAAATGCTCTTATAAGTTTACCTCATAAACAAAAATGTATGTATGAAAGGGATCCAAATGACTTATCAAATTTAAGATCATTATCAGAATTAAAATTTATAAAAAAATATTAACCTGCTTTGAATAAGAAAAATATGATTTAATGGTATGAAAATATTGGTTTGGAATAAATCGATGGGAGGTCTACTCCAAAATATCCCATCACAAAACGTGTTTTCACTTTTCATTTAAAAAAAATCATAATTGAAGATTATAAATGAGACATAAAAATTTGAAAGGAGAAAGTATAAATTGAAAATAAAAAAATACTAACAACAAAATCAAACCAGCTAAACCATTTACCTACCATACACCTCCCCACCAAAACCTATATTGAGATGCAAAAAAAGGGGAATCAGATCTTAACAATTTCTCATTACTAGTTAAAATTAAACATAGTTGCAGAAGAAATTGATTTTTACCCGTAACATCCACCAAGGCTGCGATTTAAAGCTCTTAGAAGCCATGGTTTTGTCTTTTGAGATTCCTTTGTCCAACATCTTTGGAAACTACAACAAAAAAATATAAAAATATAAAATAATAATAATACAAAGATATAACCTTAATAGAATAAAAAAACTACCAAAACAATCCTAAAGTAAAAAAAGAGTACATACTTGATGATCAATGTTTCAGTTTGATCCCACACATCTAATTTCAAGATATCCTTCCATACGATGGACTATCTAAATCCTTGGTACATAAGAGTATTCATCCATAAAAATATAATTTATAAAAATAGGATAAAGAACAAAGATATAAGCTGATGCAAGACAACTTCAAAGGAAAAAATATTTCATTGTTTAGAAACAAATAGGCATAAAAGTATTTTATCCAATCCAGAAGAAAAAAACTAAACATGTTCAAATGATCCCATGCATGCAAGAAGTCATAAAATGGATTGAGAAATATTTAGAAAATAAAAAATAAAATTTTCATTTAGAAACGTTGTGATTTTTTGATCTTGTACTAAAACTACCACATAGTGACTAATATTATTTAGGTCAATTGATGAATTCAGTTGTATTTCAAATCTAATGAGTTTCCAGAATCTTTTAGAACCAATAATTTTTTTAATAAGATAGTCTGATCTAAAATAGTATGTTGATCGAAGAAGGGTTTAGTTCAAATCATGCATATTTCTATCTATAGTGATATCACAACATGCATTTATAATTCACTGCATGGAAACATGAGCTTATAGATTAATGGATGCCTAAACATTAGCATGATTTTTTGAAACATGGGTACTAGTGGGAAAAAACACCCACAACTTGGGGCCCTTGTTTTCTTGGTCCATATGGTCATTAAATTCTTTTTCCTACAGATGGAAAAACCTATTTTTGATATAACTCAATCAAAGTTTTTAAATTTTTGAATAAAAAACCCATTTAATATCTGTCCTCCCTTACTCTTGGTAATCATGGTCAAGAATCCTAAAACAAAATATTTCAAAGTTTATAGCCACCAAAAACAATCACTGTCAGGCTTCAAAATTCTCAGACAACCAATGGCCATAAGAAACATATAAATGGATAATTTTTTCCATGTCAACATAAACTGTTTACCCCAAATAAAGAGTATAGTCATTTAATAGGGAATGAAAGTCACATTTCAGTAACATGATGGATTCCATAGTTTCATCAAGACAGAAAACTATATTTAAGTCATGAACAAAGACATATGAATATTTTGGATTGTGTTATTTAACAAAATAAAGATGATGATGGTGATTATGATGATGACGAATACATACTAGAACAAATTTTGGAATGCCTCTTAGGGTGTATGTATTCTCTTCTATGAAGTTCTTCATATTCAAATTCATCATTAGATGCAACTCTTATGGGAGTGTAACCTGGTTAGGGTCCAGAATAGGAACATACATAGCCTAAGAGTATTCCAAACAAAACCAATAAAAACACATTAAGAAATGAATAATATGGACACATTTGAATTGAATTAAAATATTTTAAAATTTAATTATTGGGATTTTAAAAAAATTAATCATCCCTTCCATGACAAAATCCCTTTCAGTTTGCTCTGTGAAACTTCTGAGTGAATTTAACCAAAAGGCAATCATATTATCAGAGAAAAGTGTCTTGGAAAAACAATAATAATCCTTTCAATATGTACTAAAAAGGATTTGTGATGTTCAGAATTGTAATGGTGTTAAATCCTACCTAATGTAGGACCTCAATAAAGTACATATATAGCTCAGATATGAAAATATAAAGATAAAGGAAGTGGGGGGAAAATAGAATGCTCCAAGAAAAATATGTAATAATTTTATAGTTTACCAAAAAATAGATACACTCAGGGTAAAGAAAACAACACTTAATTAATGGACATTTTAGTGCCTCAAGGACAAAAAATACTAGGTCTAGCTATCTAATAACATCATTTAAAATTCCACATTTTTATTCATATATATCCTTGAATAGTGAAATTAATTATTAACTCCTAAAAAATGGATTTCCATGACATAAGAATTCACTAAGAAATCTATCATGGGAAAGAGATTAAAAGGGAAAGGAAAGTGCACAATCTGTGATAATTTGCAGAATGTTTTTATTTTATGAATAACAGAGAAAACCCTCAAGTGTGTAAGGGAACTAAGCCACAAGACACTATACATGGTTCCCAGTTCTTACTCTGTGGTGGGTTTTTTGTATTTAATTGGCGCTCTTTGAAAAAATCAAATGAAAAAACAACACCATTATACTATAATTCATATTTATACATTTGAAAAGGGATGTGGTCCATTATGTGGTAGAAAAAACTCCAATTGATACCACCCACTTAAACATAAACAAGAAAAGAACCAACCTCTTGTAGAACTCTCTTGTAGAAAGAATGAGATTGAACAAAACAATATCTATGACCAAGGCATAAATAACTGCAAATACTAGATACCAATTTTGATCTACAATGTGGAACATAGTTTCTACATCAACCATAACCAAAAAAGAACACCAAGAAATAACTTTAATTACCAAAGAAACCACCTACAGGTAGAAAATCCCAGTGAATCCAAGCCACAATTATAGAATCTACACTGTGAATGAAGGAACTGTGATGAGGGATGGAGGAACATATGTTAGCGAGGAATAATGAGAGAAGAAAACAATGATGGTGAGAGAGGAAATCTGTGAGGGAAGAGAGAATAGAATGGTGAGAGAGGTCTTAGGGGAGGAGGAGAGGTTATCAGGGGAGGACGGTGCCACAGTGAGAGGGTCGAGTGTCGAGGAGGAGGGAGCTGTTTCTGTGAGAGATGTCGTCGGGGACGAGAGGTCTTCAGGGAGGAGGGAAATGTGTGGTAATAGGGTTGTGGACCGTGAGAGGAGGATTATCCCGATATTGATTGGAGAAAAATAAAATCCATGAGATACAAGGGATGAAGCCACAGAGTTTTATTAAAACCATGTAAATAAAAAATCTATAGCCACAGACCTATAAAAACATGGCTATAGGTCCGGGGATATAGCCTAAATCTCTAGTAGTGGATAGAAAGTGACTTAATATTCCTTAAGAGAAAATATGATGAATCCATCTGAGAATATTAGGAAAACATCACAAGGATTTCATTATATGCCTCCAGCTTTTCCGTTAACACTAAATGCAAGGTTGACCACTTTTTTGGTGGGCTAAAACCTAGCCTACAAAATCCGTAGAGATTTTTGATTTTGATAGCTATGAAGAAATTGTATTATTTTCCCTCAAAGACAAAATTGAGATTGGAAAATCTCATGGTTATCATGAGGATAAGAAGAATGAGGCAGACATTAATTCTAGTGGTCTGATGGATAAATCCAATAGTGCAAAGATATTATAGCATCCCACCTTCCAAAGGTGCAGAAAGAAGCACCCTGTAAATTCCCTAAAGGGTATGAGGAATTTCATTAGGCATAAAAGAGAAGGGCACCTGGCTATTAACAGAAGACAAGAAAAACCCACCGCTACAACAGTGGAGAGTAATTCTTCATTTGACCCTCAATGCATTGTTCATTAATTCAATTACAAAGAACCAGGGAACTTTTCAAACCAGTGTCCTAAGAGGAGGGTTTTTAGAGGCAACCAATGACCTCTAAGGAAGTTAGAGAGATATTTTTCCATCACTACTGTAGAATTGAACCCGACAAAAAATTGGTGACATTTACGCCAGTTATTCATTCAAGAATAGAAAATGAACTTTTTTGTTCTAGTTATATGCATTTTTTTTATATCCTAAAAGTTTATTAGAACAATCCCAACACCACAAAAAATCATGGAAGTAGAGATATCAGTGAGAACAGAAAATTGGGGAATCATTGCATCCCATGAATATAACTCTTCCTTTGTCATAATATGGGGATTGAACATCCCAGAGAACCTCATCATACTTCCTATGGTGGAATTTGATTAAATTCATGGCATGGGTTGGATTTCCCTATATAGATCCAACATTATTTGCAGTGAGTGGGAAATCACTCTTCATATGGTGAATCAACCCTCAATTCTATACAGGTTCAAGGAGGAGGATGAATCTTCATTAGAACCATCATCTCAAGAATGGACATTACTTACATATGAGCATGAGTATCTTGGTCATATGATTGAGTCTAAGGAAGCAACCATCCTTGAATACATGCCTATTGTGAGGGAATTCACTAAAGTGTTTCTTGAGAAATTTCTTGGTCTTCCTCCTAGAAGAGATGTTGAATTCTTGATTGATCTTATACTTGGGGATTTCCCAATATCCAAGACGCCATATAGAATGGATATTGTGGAGCTTTATGAGCTAAATAAATAATGGAATGATAATATAGATAAAGGGTTAATGTTCTCAAATGCATCACTATGGGGTACACCAGTCCTCTTCATCAAGAAGAAGGATGAGTCAATTCACATTTGCCTTTATTATCATGATCTCAACAAAATCATGATAAAGAACAAGTATCCTCTCCCCCCAAATTGATGAATTTTTCGATCATCTACGTGGATCACAATAATTCTCCAAGGTGTATTTTTTGATTAGGATATTACCAAGTAAGGGTGAAGAAGGAGGATATCCCCAAAACCTCTTTCCGTACACGGTATGATCACTATGAATTCATAGTAATGCCTTTCAGACTCACTAATGATCCAAAAATCTTTATGGAATTAATGAAAAGAGTCTCTATAGATTACCTCGACAAATTTGTGGTAGTATTTATAGATGATATTATAATATGATCCAAAACCAAGGAGGAGCATTAGGAGAATCTAAGAACTGTACTAGAGACCTTGTGAATGGGGAAGATCTATGAAATGTATGACAAGTGTGAGTTTTGGTTTAAGGAAGTATCATTATTTGGTTATATCATCCTAAGAACTGGGATATCTCTGGATCCCTCTAAGAAAACTACAATTGAGGTATGCCTAATGCCAAAATCTATGATGGATATTCATAGCTTCCTTAGGTTAGCTGGATATTATCGATGATTTGTGAGATATTTATCACAATTTTCAAACCCTCTTACCAAGATAACTCAAAAGGAAGTCATGTTTTCTTGGAGGGATGGATGTGAAGAGAGATTCAAGGAGTTGAAAAGGTGGCTTGTCACTATTCCTGTTCTCACACTACCCACATGTAAAGAACTTTTTTTGGTATTCAGTGATTCTTCAATGAATGGACTAGGATATGTATTAATGCAAAATGACAATTTCATTGCCTATGCTTCAAGGCAATTGAAATTTCTTGAGTAAAACTATCCAACAAATGATCAAGAGTTGGATATAGTAATATTCACTTAAACATTTTTGCAACATTATCTCTTTCGGGAGAAGTGTGAAATATAAATGGATCACAAAAGCCTCATGTATATATTCACATAGAAATATCTGAATATACACCAACGAAGATGGTTAGATCTGATCAAATACTATGAATGCTCAATCCATTACCACCATGGCAAAGCAAACAATGTGGTCGATTCTCTAAGTAGAAAGGCCCTAGATAATATTTCATTGATGAGAATTGAAAAGGATCCAATATTCTTATATTTTATATAGATGGATATGGGAATCATAAAGAAGGGAACATCATCAATCCTTTCACAAATGATTTCTCACCCATCTCTTTTGGAAGGGTTATAAAATTCTCAAAAGGATGATGTGGGAATTCAGAAGAAAGTGGAAACTATCAGAAAATGGAAATCCTCATATTTCAATGTTAATGAAGAATGAATTGTGAGATATAGGTCAAGACTATGTGTTCCATTGAATCCAAATTTTAAAAGGAACTTTTGGATGTTTCACAATGTTAAAATTTATCTATCCACCTAGGAAAAAGAAATATGTATTGAGATATCCAAGAGCATTATTGATGGGATAACATGAAGAAGGAGATCACTGAGTATACATAAAAGTACCTCATATGTCAGCAAGTGAATGTTGAGAGGAAAAAGTCTAAGGGGATGATGCAACCATTACACATACCGACATGAAAATTGGAAAAAATCACCATGGACTTTTTCATTTGACTTACAAGGATATCCAATGGAAAAAATTCTATCTGGGTTGTTGTGGATTGTCTTACAAAGACTACATACTTCATTTAAATTCTAGAGGATTTATCATTGGATCAACTAGAACGAATATGCATCTGAGAAGTGCTGATGCTGCATGGATTACCACTATCGATTGTATCTGATCGAGATATAATATTCACATCTAATTTCTAGAAGTGTCTCCAACATGATATAAATACTGAGTTAAACTTCATTATGACTTATCATCCTCAAACCGATGTCCAATATGAGCAGTCTATCCAAACACTTGAGGATATGTTGAGAGCCTGAACAATGGACGTCAAAAGAGGATGATTTCAACATATTTCTCTGGTTAAGTTCTCTAACTATAACAATTTACACTCAATCATCCAGATAGATCCTTATGAAGCCATTTATTGGAAGAGGTGTAGCGCACCGGTATGTTGGGATGAAGTTGGGGAGAAAAAACTAATAGGTCCAAAAACGGTCAAAGAAATAGTGGAGAAGGATAAGACCATCCAAAAACACATTAAAGCTGCTAAATGTTGATAGAAGGGATATGCTGATAATTGTCTACAAGGGATAGAGTTTAGTGTTAGAGACATGGTATTCCTCTGCATATCACTTTGGAATAGAGTTATGCGATTTGGAAAGAAGGGAATGCATATTCCAAGGTACATCGACCCTTTTAAGATCCTTGATCGCACTGGAGAAGTGTCCTATCAACTAGTGCTCCCACCGAACCTATCTCAAGTATATGATGTATTCCATGCATCAATATTGATGAAGTACATACCTGAACCATCACATGTACTCAATATATATATTGTACCATTGTAGAATGACATATCCTATTAAGATAAGTCAATGAATATATTAAATGATAGGGAAAAAGTTCTACTAAATAAGACAATGCCCCTTGTCAATGTGTTGTGGAGAAACCACAAGTTTGAAGAAGAAATGTGGGAACTAGAGGAAGTGATGAGGCATAGTTACCCACATCTATTTTAGTGTAGGAAAATGAATTCTTGAGGGTGAAATTTCATAAGGGGGGAAGATTTTAATGACCCATACTTTTATTAATGAAAAATACTCTTGATCTGATTAAATTATTTATTATGTAAAATGATTATATAAGACATATTCACTTCCCTGGTTTTATGTTATTAAATTTTTAAAATACTGTTTAAATTTTTTTCAATTACTAATATTTCCATTGAACATTGATCACATGATTAGTATAAATACAGGGTTTAACAAATCCAATTTACACCAAAAAAGAAATAATGGCCTCATCCAGTATAATTGCTCCATATGAATCCCATTTGTCGGAGCTTGTAAATGAGGCAGCGTCATTGAGATTCATTCTTGACCAAGCCTAATCTTAGATTCAATACGTTAATCTTGAAAGGAACCGCCTATGGGTGTAGTGGATGTTGATAGAGATTACCACCCGAGCGATGTTATCTGAGACACCCCAAGAGTATGTCACCATCACACACCTTACCCTTAGGTCTTATGCTGGTGTTATAAGGGGTTATGTAACAAGACCTTAGAATTTTGGTTACGTGCATTATTTTTGTATAAAGAATACACATTCATTTTATTATTGTTAATTTTAAATGGTTTTTAAATTAAAAAGTGTATTTTTGGTTAATATCCAATTATGAAATATATTTTTAAGAATTAATGGATTTTTTAATTAAATATTTTTTTAATAAAATATTATTATTAAATTACTTTTTATTAAATATAAATGAACGTATAATTTTAAATAATACAATTGTAATTTTTATTACGGTTTGAAAGTTGTTTTGGTCAACACCCTTGAATTTCATACAAATGTCACTTTTTATCTTACAATTGAAAGTTCAAATATTTATAAAATTATTTTGTTAAAATTAATATTATTTTTGGATTCAGTATGTCGAAATTATCTAACGATGAATTTTTCATAATTTTCTAAGATAGTTAAATTTTTGGGTAAAAATTAAATACCATTTAAATATATAATGTGTTTTATGAAATCATAAAAACAAAATAATGATGTAATAAAATGAAATAAAAGTTATATTCGTCCAATATATGTTTTAAATTTAAAATAATGTTATTTTAGATTGGTTTGATTAATTTTATGGTGCCTTAGGGGACCCTCTAAGACTTATAAAACATTTTAACCATTTAAAATGATTTCCATGAGAGTGTGACTCGGCTCCACATAAGAAAACCTTATATTTTAACATTTTTAGACATTAGAATTATAAAATAATGTTTTCCACTCCCATTTGGAAACAACCATTGGATGGTTTTTGGTTTTCATTAGTTTAATGTGTGGTGTCCAAAACCTAAATAATAAATAATTCCCTCACCTTTCCTATATAAACCCACTCAATCTCCCATTCCTCTTCACTCAAAACCTTTGGAGCTCGTCCAAACTCTTCCCTCATCTATCTAGAGTCATCCCAAGGTTCCCTAACTCCATGAAGCCTCTCCCAATCCTCTCCCAATCCATTGAGATCACACTTTCATGTAAGGGATTTCTTCCCTTCTCATTTTTGTTCAAATTCTTTTATGTTGTTATGCTCTTTTATTTTAAATTAAAAATTAAGGGGTATTATTTTTTACCACCCCTATACTTATGTACTTATGTTTGAATAATTAGATACACCTTTCCCTCTCATTAACTCCTCCCATGTACACCTATTACCATTCCGAAATTCTGTAAGGGATTTCTCCCTGCTCATTTACATTCAAGAAATTATTTTATATTATGAATCTAAATTCCATTACATATGTTTGTAATTATATCTACATGACACCCTTACTGTCCATTTCATGTAAATATGATGAGACACCCCTTTCTTTCTCATCAACCATTTTTATGAATTCTTATGTCATGTTGTTATACAGCCGAAATTGCACCGTGATTTTCCATGACAAAGTCATTGTGTAGTGAATATCATGCACATTTCACTATCAAAGGTATTCATATTTTCAGAAATTTACTTATTGATTATATAGTTTCAGTATTGTATTACAAATTCCTTTATCATTGAATAAATGATGATGTTGAATGATTTCATGTTGTATGATCAATTTGGCACACTTATGCATGAAATTAAATGATTAAGAAGGGTGCACCCTAATAGCACTCCAATGCATTGGATAAAGATTAGTATCATGATATATAAAGTGAAATTTGAGATTACTCATGCTAATTCAAGTGTAATTAGGGTTTAATCATGCCCCTTGTGTAACAAGACTTGGATCATGCTAATATAATGTTAAATGTTGTTTCCACATTTCCATGTTATTATAATCATGATATATCATGACTTTATGTTCATGTTTCTCTTATGATCCATTGATATTTCTATTTCCTAACATGTACTATATTATTCATGTTATTCCTTTCTTACTCCCTTACTAGGCTTTATATCTCACCCTTTTCTTATGCATGTCCTCAGGTTATCTCATGCAATGATAAGTATGAAGAAGGTTGTGGTCATGTAAAAGATGTTTTCAATTAAGATATTGTGTTTTATGTTCTAAGTTTTTAGGTAATGTTCATAATTTCCCAAGACACTAGACCAATTGATCCTCAGAGTTGTCTTAAGTGCAAGTTTATGTATTAAATCACGTTTAAGTGTGTAATAAAGATTAGAGTTGTTATATTCATCATTATTCATTGCGTGATGAAGAACACGAAATCGAGTATCATAAAACTTATGATCCATCACTGTTCCCATCATCACACCACCATCATTTCATGTCAATCCTAGTTCTACAATATCAGATCATTTCCCCAAGAAATGGGTACGCAGTGATCGATTGATCAAGATATGTCAAACCACAATCCAAATAATAAATTCCCATGATTAATGAAGAACCTTGGGAGAAAATCACAAGAAAAATTATGTGGAATGAGCATTGAATGATATTTCTGTTTTTTCCAATTCATTGCTGTGAAAATAAAAATGAAGAAATCAATAATCATAATGTAATTACCTGGAATAAATCCCCACAAATAAAACAATCCAACAATATGTACGATCGAAAATCAATTTTTTCGTCCATTGATTTTTTTTAGTCATAGTAATTAAGAACGGGGAAAATAGAAATAAATATAACATACTATTTTGTTTTGGATCAGTCACTGATGAATAATGATGTAGCATTGTTTTCGTTGGAGAGATCCTTCAATTTTGGTGCATGTCGATCATAGATCCAAGATGCAATCATCATTTTCCAATGGAATCTCATTTAATGGCTCCAATGGATATCGTCAAATACCATGGTTATGTAGCTATGTATTAAATTTTGAAATAAGCAAATATTTAAGAAATTAATCTAGGTAATTGCATCCAGTAGCAAATAAAATAATTTATTTAACTATTTTATTCATTTTATGCCCATGATGAATTTTCTACAAATTCCTCACACTGACCAAGGATGAGTTTCACCTAGGCTAAAACCGTCATTCGGAACTGAACGTTCCCCATGGATTTCTGATTCGAGTCTCTGATCAAGAGCTATTCCACTTTTTAGGAGTTTTTTTTCATGTTCTATTTAATATATTTAATCAATGTCCAAAATTTATTTTGGGAACATTGGAACTCAAAATCTCACACCTTATTAGAACATATACTTGAAAATAATTAATAGAATAACCAAAAATTATACATGGAAAATTTGAGTCATTATATTCTACATACCTTGGGGATTTGTGTCCCCAAAAATTGAATACAAGGGCTAGTCAATGATATGTGGGTACAGATCATGAATCCAAGACTCATGCTCCCATGTTATCGCCTGGAGATTCTCTTTCTACCACCGAACATGAACTAATTTAATCAATCACCCATTGAGGATCCTCTCATGCCAATAATCAATATCAACTAGGTACTTGGTAAAGGTAGATCTATCCTCAATGTCCAACTCATCCCAGTCGGTAACGTGTGATGGATCACACATGCACCTCCTCACCTACAACATATAGAAGATGTTGTCTATTCAGTCTAATTTTAGATGTAGAGATATGAGGAATTCCAACTTGACAACTCTACACAATATTTGTAAAGGGATGATGAACCTTAGATACATATTTCCGCCCCATCCAAATCTCTTTAATAAACATCAAGGTCAAACCCATAGGAACACATGGTATTTTTCCTCGAACTCAAAAAGCCTTCATCACTTGTACCCATACGATTTTTGACAACTCTATGTATTATTCATATTATCTTGGATGATCTACACCTTCTTAGTAGTTTCTCACTCCATCTTTGGGCCCTTCAGTGTCGAATCCCCCAAGTTTATCCAAAAAAATGGTTACATGAAAGGTCACCCATACAAAGACAAAAATGGTTCCATACTAATGGTGGAATGGTAGATATTGTTGTATGAAAACTCCACTAGTGGTAGGTGATCCTCCCAAGTATGTAAAAAGTACAACATGAATGCTCAAATCATTTCCTCTCGAACATGAATGGTCTACTTAGTTTGGCTTTCAGGTTAGGGGTGGAAGGTTGTGATAAATCGGCATTGAGTCTCAAAATCATCCTAAAATCTATTCCAATACTATTATGTGAAGATAGAATCATATTCATGAAATTATCATCGATGGAACTCCATGGAGTCAGACTATATCATTCATGTATCGGCATACCAATCTCTATACTGAACCCTACTCCCGAACAGACAAGAAGTGGATTGAATTGGTGATTTTGTCCACAATCACCAATATAGAATAATTTCCCATGTAAATATGTGGTAATACCATCACAAATTAAACGGATATACCATACTACTTAACCTCAAGATCCTCAAGGGGTTTAGCTAAACCCACTGTAAATTGGACTTCAACCATCACTTGCTGGAAAGTAAGAAATTTAAAGACAAACTCTGAACTCCCTTCTTCATTCATGACCACTAAATCTGACATTAGAGGTTCTAGTAAATCTTTTCCACAACTAGATGTACCACCAAAGGATATGTATGAGAATATATCAGAACCTCCTCCCACAATTCCACTAGTACCATTGTGCATCCTTTGAAAAGAACAACATTCCCTCCACCTTCATAAAATATATTAGGAGAATGCCCAGTGGATATCTGACTACGTAGGGTCTCACAGTAGGTATCCCCTAGCTATTTCTCCTTGAACCACTACAAAATCCTAGGAGTGACAGCCACCGAATGGATGTAAGATTCTCTATTTCCATCCAAAAAGGATAACTTCAATGAGGGCAACTTCTTAGATGCCTCATTTAGTAGCAGCGAACAAGATCTATTACTGAGAGAATCTACTACCATGTTCCCCTTCCCAGGATTATATACAAAATGAAAGCCCGGATTCTGGAGTAACTCTAGCCATCGCCTCTGTCTCAAGTTAAGATCATTCTAAGAGAATATGTACTTGAGACTCTTGTGATCAAAATAGATGATAAAAAAGCTCGCCTATCAGGTACAGTCACTATATATTTAGTAAAAAGACTAAAAACACTAACTGAAGATCATGGGTTATGTAGTTTACTCATGTGGTATCAAATGACATGAAACACATACAATCATTTCCTACCTGTACATTATAACACATCCAATCCTGGTTCCTTATGCATCGCAACATAATACGTACTTGACACCCTCCTTAGGAAATCTAAATTTGGGAGCACTTGTCAAACTCAACCTCAAGTATGGAATATACTATTTTAACCTCTATGTCCACACAAAAAGACATCCCTCTTTGAGTAAAATATTTCATGGGTGTTAATATCCTAGATAAATCAGGTATGAATATTTGGAAATATGAGGCCAACCCAAGGAGTCTCCGCACCTATATCACGCTATTGGTTGGCTCCCAATATAACACTACCTCAACCATGGTCAGGTCCACTTCCACTCTATACATTGAGATAACTTGTCCTAGAATGCGGACCACCTTAATCCATAACTATAACTTTGAGTGATTTCTATAATGCAGGTGCTCTCACAGTTTTTCCAAAACTATCCTTGAGCATATCACTTGCTTCTCCTCAGACATCAAGTACACAAGAATATCATCGATGAAGAATACCATGAACCTATCTAGTGAAGGTTGTATGATCTAGGTCCTGAATCCCATGAACATTAATAGGAAATTATTCATGCCAAAGGGAATCACTAAGTAATCATTGTGACCGTAGTTACATTTGAATGCCATATTAGGTAAATACTTATCCTGTACTCATAGTTAGTGATAGCCTAACTAGATTTCAATGTTAAAAAATCATTGTACCAATATCAATTGATAAAATATATCATCAATAACCCATATTGGAAACTTTTTCCTCATGGTCACCTGATTTAAGTGTTGATAGTTCACACACACCCTTCCTCTATATGTCCTCCAACTGCACCCTCAACTCGCGAAGCTCTATAAGATCCATTTGACATGTTCTCATAGATATCAGTGTCATACTAGGGTGTAGGTCAAGGTATAAGTCTATCTCTAAATGGGGAGGTAAGCATGGAACATCCTCAAGGAAAATTTCCTCGTACTCCACCACCACTGTAGGAAACAGGGAACTCATAACATCCACTACACCAAGGATCATGATAACCAACTAATGAGTTATTGGATGCACCCTCTTATGCATGAGTCCACTGAGAAATGTTTGTGTTTCCTTTTCATTGAAAAATGAGAACCTAGTTCCACCACAATGAACACACCACATCCTCTTCCTGAAATAGTCAATATGGGAAATAACTATGGATAACCAGTCTAGACCTAATATTAGGTCGTAATAAATCATATCTAAAAAAAGATATCCCAATAGACACTATTGGCTTCAAGATCCAGGTTACATTTTCGGCACAAGTGTGTGATTGCTGAGTCGCCTCTAGTAGGAGTCTCCAAGTGAATGGGTCGATCCAAGGTCTCAACAAGAATCTCAAAGTCGCAAACAATGTATGTGTCTAGAAAGGAATGAATAGAACCTAGGTCTATCAGTACTAAATCTATTGTATAAAAGACATAAATTTTACCTCGTATCATTCCCAAATCCTTTCAGCTGTATGATTTGACTGCATGTAGCTATCCTCACCGATGTCCTCTATCTCCCTGAGCTTGGTGTGGACCCCCTTTGAATGGTGGTGGTAACAATAAAATGTGTCTACTACCTCCTTTTACTCTCCCATACCCTTTTCCACATTCTCCACCCTACATACCTACATACTCCTGCCATTGCCTTTGCCTTAGGGCCCATCCACAGTCTCTCTTTCAGTTGTACAGTGTCTCAGACAATCGTTTAAAAGAATTATTCTACCATCAAATTAGTATAACCGCATCTCTCTGGGATGACCGAACCCACCATATGAGCCCTAAAACATAGATCATCCTTCCTGGTACCTCCTCCTGAAAAATATCACTTATATAGCTCCCTAAAAATGACATTGGCTCCCGGATTCCATGGTCTCTGCTCTTATATGACTGCTACCAGCAACCATGGGTTGTATCTGCTCATCCAAAAAACTATCATCCACCAAATATTGATATATCATCCCAACATATGTATGAATGAATAGAGGGATAAATCTACATTGCATGTCTCTACTCAGACCTCACTTGAATGTCCATTCCCTAAAAAACTGGCCGCAATCCATATTCATTGAGTACCTAGAGAGGTTGTTAAACTTGATGAATACTCAAATACCATCACACTACTTTTCTAAAGATATAGAAGCTCCTTGATATGTTCAAACATTATAATAGCTATATATAACTCATCTATAAAGAGATGCACAAACTCTAACCATGGTATATTCACCTCTTCATAAGAATTGAAAAATAACCCCCACCATTGCTCTGTTGATACATGATGAAGGATCTCCTTTAATACCACCATGTTTTCTACTGGTATCCTAACCAAATGAAAAACTAAAGTCTCCACCTCAATCTGGTCCTCATTTGCCTGCGGTTCTGGCTAACCTTATAACTTGAGGGGTCACTATGACTAAAACTCAAAAGTGTCCTCAGCCTGAGCACCTCATCCACTGGTACTACGGGTAAAGAGTTCTTCACTAAAGTTGGTGTTATAGCTGGCGCACCACCTAGAGGTTATATCTTTGAATCTAGCCTCTCTATCGACGCCTCATCACATAGGGTATCATCTTCATGATCCTTATGTTGATTTTTAGTTGGAATACATCACTAAGGAATCCTAAAAGTAAACAATATGTACTAAAGTAAGTGATTATATCTAGAGAGATGACTCAAGAAGGAAATGGGAATCACAATTAATTTCTATAGGTTTCATGTACCATTTTTCATTGTAACCGATGTTATCATGTTCCAAATAAAATGTAGGTGATCAGATTCCTGGGGTATGGATGCGTCGGCCTCCATACCAACACTGGAGTCCCTGTCCTAAAAGGTAAACTTAGAAAACATAACTATGTTTCCTAAAACCAATCTCACAGACACTTGATCCTAATGTAGAACCAACCACACTGATACCACTATGTCAAGTTCCATCCTAGAGGGGCCCATGCCTCGACTCCCCAATTACACCTTCAATAGGCCAGGGGTAGGCGACTAGCACCAAGAAGGCATATCAATAACATGGGTGTCCTTAACCTAAGTATGTGTGAACACACACACATCCACAAGAATATAAAATGCTGTAATGTTAAAAAAATGAACCAAAATTCATGAATACATCAAAATTCCACAACCAGAGTATGACAAGATGTAAAGGAAAGTAAACATGAAAAAAAACTCCCACCCAAAGATTCTGAAAACAAGTCCAACCTGATTGTAAAGTTAGGAATTTTATTAGAATACTATAGGAACACACCTCAGTGTGCCCGATATCACTAAGCACCATCTGGTCATGGTCTATCAATGAATCTATCAAAGGGGTGATCGTCTGCACAATACAAGACACATGCAGGAAAAGATTGTGTAGGGGTGAGTATAACAATACTCAGTAGGACTCCCAAAAACCACAAAGCATAAAAAACATGAATTACAATCAGCTCTATATAGGTTTATTTCTACAAGAAATAAAATAAGAATATCTAGATATACTCAAAAAAGACACACATTTTAGAGGCAAATCACAACAGTAGTATACCAGCCTAGGATTCCAGCTCAAAGATTCCACATAGCACTCATTCAGAAGAACACACTCCTATGACTGATAGAACTGATGATTTCCATCCAAGAGGTAATCATTATCGGGTCTCATCATGATTAAAAACATGATGATGGTCTTAATAGATATGATACACTGATGATGGTCACTCCCATGGCCATGGCGTGATACCAACAACTTAATCTGGATTAACCCACTATGTAGAGGATCAACTCTTGCGTACTGATGGCCATGATGATACAAGGAACTACACTTAGGGATGAAGATAAATATAGGATCCCTATCTAGGACTTATGGAGGGATTCCAACAACTCTATCCCAGAAATAATGCTGATGGGATCATTGTCCTATCTATACGAGATGATTCCATACTAACCCTCAGGGAATGATATGGGGAACAAACCCTAATGAAATTTTTATAAGATACAAACTATAAGAGCTTCATGAAATGTAAAAAAAGTACACTCTGTGAAGTATGAGTCACACTCTGTGTCCCTTGAACCCTGGTCCTTTCTGTGTAAAAAATCTATGTCATCATGTTCTATCTATCTAGAAGTACACGGTGTATTTTATGCCCATGTACTCTACCTTTGTGCTTGTATACAACTTAACCCGTGTACTCTGGTCCATGTAATCTCTGTGTGGGGGACTACATGATGTGACCCAAATTGTGTACTCGAACCTGTGTCCATGTTCCCTATGAGGTATATGACGAGTCATCAGGGAGAGACCACACACTGTGTGATAATTAATAGTCTCCCAAAACCCTTGACACCGCATAGGGGGACCACATGGAATGTATATCTTGTTTACATATTATGTAATATGGGATTTTCAATAATTCCATATCAGGAATCCGCACATCTCCACCATCTTCTGATCTTCATTCCAGTAACTGTCTTACTAAAAAATCATTAATCAGGTCCTGAAAAACCTTTCCATAAACTCTTAGTAACTTTCAGCCCTTCGATTTTCTTAGAAATCAACCTTGTTTTTCATTCCTCATTGCACACTGAAGAACATGAAATCAGGTATCATAAACTATTTGATCTATCACCAATCCCATCACTGCACAACTATCCTATCGATCCTAAATCAACAATATGGAATCATTACACTAAGAAACAGGTGTGAAATGATTGATTGATTGTGATATGTCAAACCACATAGAAAATGAGTAATGGATATGATGAACAAATTACCAAGGGAAAAGCACAAGAAAAATAAAGAGGAATGAACCTCAATTGATGTTCATGTTGATCTCAATTACTTTACATGATAATGAAAATGAAGAAATCAATAATCAAAAAGTAATTCTCCTAAATAAATTATGCTAATAAACCCATCCTACAATATGTATGATCCAAAAATAGATCCATTTGTTGATTGATTTTCATTCTTCGTAGAAATTAAGAACATGGAAGGTATCCAAATCAAACAAACATCATACCTTGATTTTGATCAATCAGTAATTAAGTTCAATGCAACATCATTGTCGTTGGAGAGATCCTTTAATTCTATTGAAAGTCGATCATTGATCCATGATATGGTCTTCGTCTGGTACCAAAATATCATCCAACAACTCCAATGGATCTCATTAAATCATAGGGTTATTTGGATAACCCTTTAATTTTTCCATAATAATGTGTTTAAGGAAAGAATCTAGTTCATTGTGTCAATAAACAAATAAAATAAAATATTTTATTATTTTATTTGTTTTACACCTACGATGAATTCTGTATAAATGCATCACACTGACCAAGGTTAAGTCATGCATAGGGTAAAACCCTCATTCTAAACTCAGTGGTGCCCTTAGATTTCTGATCTAAGTCTTTGTTTACGTATTATTTTACTTTTTCAGAAAAAATTCATCCACATTCTATTAAATATATTTAATATATTTCAAACATTTATTATGGGAACACCGGCCCATATCATTTCTCATTATCTTGGCACCTAGTCTCAAAAATAATCCATAAAATATCCAAAACTATACATGGAAAATACGAGTCATTACAGTTTCTTATAATTTACATTAGTATAGTTCATTGAAAATCTCATTTACCTTGAGCCTATCATTCTTCTTCTCAATGGATAGGACATGAGTTTTCATGGTATAGTCATCCATATCTTTATACTACATCATCATATCTCTAAACATAGCTAATAACATGATGAAATGAACATATGATTCATCCTCCATAAGCCTTTTATAGGGATCCTTTTCACCCTCACTCACTTGTTGTAGTGGTGGATTAGGTGTAGGGAAATGCAACACATCATCAGAACCATCCAGTAGGAAAAAATATATAAGTGGTTGTACCACACTTGGAAGTTGGTGTTTTATTGTAAATTGGATATTTCTAGAAATAATTAAAATTTTACAATGATTTCTCATAACATATTATATATTAATTAATAAAATATTAGTTTTATATTGATTGCTAGAAGTTATGGAATAATATATTTTATTTATTAGTCTCTCATTAATTTACTAAATTTCAATATCTATAATTATTTGTTTTGGAAATTTTTTTGGGTGAATATTCTATTAAAAAGAATCCATATTATCATTATCATAACCCAAACATTGGCCTCACAAGCTATTCATTGAGTTTTATGTAGATTTAACATTCCAAATTTATTAACATGAAACTCCTTAATCCATTGAGTTGACTCCCAAATCCTAAAATCCTTTACTTTTATTTCTTAAACACTACCATCTTAGTTAGACCGAGTCCTACTTTAGTAGTCAACCCTTGATGTAAACTAATTTATTTCAACCCATGTCTTCAATTATAAATCCATAATAATTTAAATAAACATGATGTCGTCCAGAAAAGCACTTTGAACTATGGATGTTTTTAACTTAAACTATGGAAGGTGACAATGATATAGTATATTATTTTAGGGTTTTTATATTTATATATAAATTGACCATTTTATCTTATCCCATGATTATTGATAATAAATGTATTTTATTTCGGTGATTTACCATGTCTAACTAAAATTTATCCATAGTCTTATTTATTTTAATTTCATCTTTCATGTTTGTTAATTTATTTATTAAGTGATAGTGATAATACATCAATAAATAATTAGATATGAAACTAATAAAAATAAAATAATAAATTTGGCATGTTCTTGAGAAAATCTAATTGTTCATTTCTTTAGAATATGATTAAATAACTCTAAACCTAAGGGAAATCTCTTTGAACCACAACATGGTTCAAGCTTGTGTACTCATGTTTAACTCCCGATTTTGTTTCACCTCTGCACTGATATTAAATCATATCCACATGCATGAAATCTCTATCCATTACATTATATTTTTCTTATATTCTCATGATCCATCCAATGGGGCCCGTGTCGTGACTACCCAATCCCACCTTCCATAGGCTAGGGGTTGGCAACTAGCACCGAAATGGAATACACCTATAACAGGAAGGAATTTCCTTTAAAACTGTACAAAACACACAATCCAAGAAAACAACATTGAGATACTATACAATAACTTCTAGAGTAAAAAGTGTACTGAATGTAAAGGGGCTAGAATACAAGACCAACTAAAAAGTACAAGTACAACTGAAAAGAGTAAACAACTCCTGAATCGTCCACTAAGGATCCTACCTAATGGGTTGGTACAAATTATCTCCATGACACTCCACAAAATCCTGTCTCCTCCACGTACCACCTTGTCCTAGATCCCTCAAGTCTTAGCCCAGCTGTTTGTCGTCTGCACAAGACACAACAAGGTGTGGGTGAAGCCAGTGTAGGGGTGAGTATAACAGTACTCAGTAGGGACCCCAAGACCACCGAAGGTCTCCCAGAGTTCCACAAAGGAAAAACCACAAATCAAGACCTCAAACACCAAGCACGAAGCAATAGTTTTCTCGCACCAGGTAAAAAACTTAGAGATCAGGAATAAAGATGATTACTAATAAGATATATCATCTTATTCCTTTTAGAAGATCCACAACTGATCAACAATGAATTTGTTCAATTATCGATCCACTCTGGGCCATAAGTAATTGTTCCATGACAGGACACTATAAAGAAGGTCCTCATTGTGTCACGCTACTGCTGATCAACACAGGGTCTCTAGAATGATGATCCACACAGGGTTGCTGAAATTCTGATCCACACAGGGTCGCTGAAATGGTGATCCACACAGGGTTAGTGAAATGATAATCCACACAGGGTCACTAGTTTTTGATCCTTGATAGGCCACTCTAAAACTAGTCCCTATTAGGTAGCTATGTTTATAACGACCCTTACTTTACATAAATTGTTAATACTTCAAAATTTTAGTACACTTATTACAACATATAACAAAACAATGAAAGGACCGTATAGGTATAGTGTCTTTAGAAACTGGGAAACATAAACAACTGGTTCATAAAGCATCTACATTGACTCCCATTTATTTCATCATATCTAGAGTCCCTTTTGGCATATCCTACTTAATAACCTTCTTCCTGACCTGGGTAAAGAAAATGTACAAAAGGGTGATCTAAAATGCTCTGTATGGGTATACAAAAGAAATATCAATCACATCATATTCATAAGAACATAACATTTTGGAAATCTTAACCTGCAAAAGAGCTCATAATTTCATAAAATGGGAGAAATCATAGTAGTGAAATGTAATCCCAATAATCATAAAATAAAACATGAAACTTTGTGGCATACACACATAATCATATAAAATCATTTCTTATTAGTAAAGACTCATTTCCAAGACTATCTTAGTGGACATAGTCCATTCCTGAACCGAGTTCACTCCTCGTTTAAGTCCTGTTTCGCTGAACCGCTTTAACCTGCCATTCCAGCCATGTCTATCTCATGAGATATAAAATATTTACCCAATGCATTGGAGGGAGATATAGGTCCCACATATCTCATAGTGATACCATTCTTATGTGTGCCACAAAATCATAAATCATACATCATTTCATAACCCATGTAATAAAAATGGGATTCTTAAACATCGTGACATCATAAAACAATTCATATAAGAGAAAGGAATGCATAAAAATAATTCCATCACAACATAATCAAATCAATGTAATAATAGAGATAGAAACAGAACCCTATATTATCTTAGATGGAAAATAATTTTGATAAAAAAAACTTGAACTCCATTCTTGAAGAAAATATCCTTTCTACTTCAAAAACATTTTTCCTTTCTTAACATGTCATACAATTTTAAACTAAAATAAGTTGATTAAATATAATCATGAAAACTTGTAAAGGAATCTTCTTGGAAATAATGTTTTAAAAATCCATTCATGCCGTATAAGTTAAAAAAACATTCTTCTCGTACTTTTGTCGGGAAAGTCAAAAAGTACCTCGTACAAAAAACGACAAAAGATTCCTTTCATATCATTTACTAAAAACTCACCTAAGGGTAAAATTGGATTTAAAAACTTGTAGGTGGATGGAAATAATATTACATATTGATGAAACATGGATGTGGATGATAAAATACACCCCAGCAAATACCAAAGTATAAACAATCTCAGATAAAAATGAGATTGTGATATTTTCCCTTACCTTAGGTCCGATTTTCTTCGTAAGTGTCCGAACCTCCTATATAATGATTTAAATAATGTCATTGACTTATTCCAGAATCATAATTATTTTTATGATATCATATATGGTCATATTCTTAGCTTCTTATAAGTAATATTTCATTGTTACTTGTTATTCAGGTGTTTATTGCTTTTTGTTCTTATGAGTGTTTTGTCAAATAAATTCTTATTCTTCTTTTTAGGTTATAGATACCTCATTTACAGAATGGTAATATATATCATATTCATTCATTCAATTCATTTTTATAATTATTATGCAATGAAGTTCATGTATAATGAGTCGCATCACATCGTGGAGACGGTATTCCGTACGTACGCACGAGCGATGATATCGTTCCCATGATCGTGGATTTGTATTGGAGTGTATGTATAAAATTTCAGAATCAATATCACTTTACAATAATCATATATAGTTATTCTTTACAGCATTATAACCATCCAAGTAAGGTGGTGGTGGAAAATAGATTACACCACGACGTGGAGACGGTATTCCGTACGTACGCACACGCGGTGATTTCCTTTTCTATAGGATGGATAGATGGTGAAATAGGGTTTTTTTCATAATTATAATAACATACCAGTATATTAGTGATACTGATATTATTACTTCATAATGACACAACTAAAGAAGAAGAAGTGGAAGAAGAAATAAAGTTGAAAGAATCGGTAACGGACATTACCTCTTCTTTGAAGAGCCTCTTTGAGACCTCCTCTTAGGGCAGTAAAATTGGTCTTTGAAGAAAAACAGGACCTCTAGGATGTTTCTAGAGAATTGGAGAAGAGAATTTGGCAGGGTTTGGCCAAGTTTTAAGGCTCAAAGTGGTGTGAGGAAGAGAGGGAGGAGGTGCCCTTTTATAAGGGGGGAGATGGGCACCTTTGGAAAAACTAAAAGTATTATTTTATTATAAAGCCATATTCGGTTATAAATAGCTCCAAATTAATTTATTTTGAATCTAAGGTGGGGATGGGTAGAAATACTCTCATCCAGTATAATTTAGACAAGTTTAGGTATCAATTTTATCCTTATCCTTTAGATTTAACTTTAAGTTAGATAATTTAACTTTTACCGTGTCTTCTTTTTTTCTTACACTATAAGGTTAATAATCTTACCATAACATGCCAAAAGAACCCCAAGTTGTTTTTTATTAATATATATAACCTTATATAAGATATTTGGCCGAACCTTATATTTTAAGAAATAAAATAACAATTAATAATATAATATTTTTTTTAAAAACTATTTTATGCCAATTTTGACACTATTTGGTAATTGATTTTTTTGAAAATCATAACAGAAATATTAATTCAAAAAAAGTTAATTAAATACATAATAACATGTCATATTAACATATAAAATTAATGTAATTAATAAAAAGTCTCAAATTACATTTATTTTGGTATTTATAACATCAATTATGTTAATATTTCATTAATAAGATAATTACGACATCATCATTGTGTCATAAATAAATTAAATTATTTTAAGTCTAAAAATTACAAATAAAATATCATTATGTAGGAAATCGTTTTAGCGTTCTAATGATTATTTATAGTCGAATTTATTGTATGTATAACCCTATATTAAAAATGATTTAGTCATTAAACTTTGATTTTAACTATTTTAACCCTTCTTTAAATAAATTGATAATAAATGTCCTAATCTAATCCAAGTGGCCCTAAATGGTCATATTTTATTCCTAAGTTTGTTTTTGGTCTAGTTACACTTATTCAATAGAATTAGGACATGTGGTAGGGTAATAATAATAACATTTTTACCCTTAATTACCCTATTTACTTTTAACCGTGGTAAAATAAGTAAAAAGTTACTATTCACCAAAAATTATTTTCATCTCATTGAACCACATTTTAGTCCTTGATATTAACCATGTCTCTCAGATTTTCGAAATTCCACTCACAGAAGCGGTAAAATTATGTTTTATGAAAAAATCAGTTTTTTTAACTACCACTTAGTGGTTTCACTATTCATCAAAAAATGAATGTTTCCAGAAAAATACCAAAAATTAGGCCTAAGCTATATTTGATATTATGAAGTCAAAAATGATTTCTATTTTACCAAATTCAAAACACATCAGTTGCATTAATTAATTTAAAAATTAATTCTCGTCGTCAAAACAAATAGCGTGTTTTTAAGAGATAATTACTATCAAAAGATTGACACTTGTTTATGTTTGGTTTAAATGTGAAATTACATCCAATGACCAACATTGTATTAAATGGTAAAAATATATTCTAAATATACTTTAAAACCACTCAAATTAATAACTTATCACTAGTAATTATTTCGATTAAAAAAGTTGTTTTTAATTAAAATTTAGTAATTTTCACTATTCATAAGAATATGAAAGTTATCTGAAAAGTACCAAAATTTCACCCTAAGCTAATTTCGATATTCCGAATCCAAAAATGAAGTGCATTTTGAAAAAATAAAATTTATAAAATTTCAAAAAGTGGTTATTACTATTCATAACGGCTAGTTTTAATAATATTTTAATAGAATATCATTGTTTAGTGAAACTCGGTATTGCATACAACGCAAGTTATCGAGGAAGGTCGTGATTGTGTGTAAATCAAGACAAGCTAGTGTTGTGTGTAGTGAAAGATTCCTTTGATGATTTATATAACATAAAAACAAAATATTTCTCATAAAAGTCTCAGGTGTTACATTCTACCCCCCATAAAATGAATTTCGACCTCGAAATTCGTCACTTTTTAACAAAAAGATGCGGATACCTCTCCCCCATCATATCCTCAAGCTCCCATGTAGCTTCTTTTAATTCGTGGTTCCTCCATAAAACTTTCACCAAGTGAGTGGTCTTGTTCCGTAGGACTTTTTCGCTATGATCGAGAATCTCTATCGGCTGTTCTTCATAAGAATGATCTTGTTCCAGCGGTACAACTTCTGAGCTGAGTACATGTGAAGGATCAGGTATGTACTTTCTCAGGAGAGATACATGGAACACATCATGAACTTCGGGGAGATTCGGTGGAAGCGCCAATCGGTAAGCTACCTTCCCAACACAATCCATAATTTCAAAAGGACCGATATATCTAGGGCTCAACATTCCCTTCTTTCCAAATCTCATTACTCTCTTCCAAGGAGATATTCGTAAGAACACTTTATCACCCACTTCAAACCCTAGGTCATTTCTTCGGTTATCGGCATAACCTTTCTGTAGACTCTGAGCTGCTCTTATGTTTTGTTGAATAGATCTGACCTTTTCTACCATCTCATCAACAAGATCAGGTCCTAATAGCTTTCTTTCCCCAACTTCATCCCAGCAAGTTGGAGTCCTGCATTTCTTTCCATGGAGAGCTTCATAAGGAGGCATTTGAATACTGGAGTGAAATCTATTATTATAAGAAACTTCCACCAAAGGTAGGTGTTGATCCCAACCACCTTTGAAATCCATAGAGAAAGCTCTTAACATATCTTCCAGAGTTTGAATTGTTCTCTCAGACTGACCGTCTGTCTGAGGATGATAAGTAGTGATGAAACTCAACTCTGTATCCAGAGTATGCTGAAGACTTTGCCAGAACATCGAGGTAATCCTCGGATCCAGATCAGATATAATGGAATATGCTACTCCATGCAATCTTACCACTTCCTTTACATATATCATGGAAAGATAATCCAGAGAGAAATCCTCTCTAATAACGATGAAGTGTGCCGACTTTGTAAGATGATCAACTATGACCCAGATAGCATTATTTCTTTTGGATGTTCTAGGAAGTCCAGTGACAAAGTCCATAGTGATGTTTTCCCATTTCCATTCTGGTATGTGTAATGGTTGTAACATTCCCTTAGACTTCTGTCTCTCAGCTTTAACTTTTTGACAAACCAAGCATCGAGAGACATATTCAGCAACATCTCTTTTCATGCCATCCCACCAGAAGTACTCTTTCATGTCCCTATACATTTTCATGCTTCCAGTATGAATAGAGAATGAAGAACTATGAGCCTCATCCAGCAGCTCCTTCTTTAATTCTGGGATGGGAGGAACACAAACCCGATTCCTGAACTTTATTATCCCATCACAATCAAGGTTGAATTCAGGAATATTTCTCACCTTCTTTTGTAACTCTACACATTCTTTTTGTGCCTCTTTAATCTTCACATGTATAGATGGTTGAACATTCAATTGAGAAAGATACGATTTTCCCCTTCCATTATAATTCCAAGATCCATCCTTTGTAAATCCATAAATATTGGATCTTTTGTGATCCTCATCATGGATAAGCTAGCATGGTCTTGTTGACTTAATGCATCTGCCACCTCGTTTGCTTTCCCAGGATGGTAATGAATTGAGCAGTCATAATCCTTAATCATCTCCAACCATCTTCTTTGGCGCATATTCAGCTCCTTTTGCGTGAAAGTATACTTTAAACTTTTATGATTAGTATAAATATCACACTTTTCTCCATAAAGATAATGCCTCCAAATCTTTAATGCAAAGATTACCGCAGCTAACTCCAAATCATGAGTTGGGTAATTTTGCTCATGGATTTTCAACTGTCGCGAGGCATAAGCTATCACCATATCATTTTGCATAAGAACACACCCCAGCCCCTTATTGGATGCATCATTGTAGATCAAAAACCATTCTCCACTACAAGGAAGTGTGAGAACAAGGGCACTGGATAACATTCTTTTCAACTCCTTGAAATTCTCTTCACATTCCTCCATCCATACGAACACAACTCCTTTTCAAGTCAACGTGGTGAGGGCATTATATAATCCTGAAAAATAATTCACAAAACATCGATAATATCCAGCCAAACCAAGAAAACTTCGGATATCGGTTATTGTTGTTGGTCTCGACCATCTTTCGATAACCTCTGTTTTAATCTGGATCCACAGATATCCCCTCTTTTGAGATTATGTGACCCAAAAATGAAACTTTTTTAAGCCAAAATTCACACTTGGTAAATTTGGCATAAAGGTTCTCCTTTCTTAGGGTCTTTAATAAAATTCTGAAGTGATATTCATGTTCTTCCTTGGTCTTTGAATAGACAAGAATATCCTCTATAAAGACTACCATAAACTGATCAAGATAGTCTCTAAAGACTCTATTAATTAGATCCATGAAGATAGAAGGGGCATTAGTAAGACCAAATGGCTCACTATAAATTCATAGTGTCCATACCTTGTACGGAAAGCCGTATTTGGTATATCCTCCCTTTTTCCCCTTAATTGATGATACCCTGAATGAAGATCAATCTTGGAAAAGTATTGAGCTCCACGTAGTTGGTCAAATAAGTCATCAATGCATGGGAGAGGATATTTGTTCTTGATAGTGATCTTGTTAAGTTCTCGATAATCAATGCAGAGTCTCATTGATCCATCTTTCTTCTTAACAAACAAAACAGGTGCTCCCCAAGGTGATGCGCTAGGGTGTATGAATCCTTTATCAATATTCTCTTGGAGTTGCTTCTTCAATTCCTGCAACTCAATTGGGGCCATTCTATAAGGTGTCTTTGAAATAGGTAAAGCACCCGGTACGAGTTCTATTGAAAACTCAACTTCACGATTTGGTGGAAGACCCGACAATTACTCCGGAAAGACATCGTCAAACTCCCGTAGAATGGGCATATTTATAATCGTGAGTTTCTCACCAACCATTTGAGATAAATAACCTTCATTTAGTGGAATAAAAACCCATAAGATGGAAGAAATTTCTACTGGAAGGTTGTGTTCAACCTTTCATCGATAGACAATCATAGATTGATCTGGAATATGAAATGTGACTTCCCTTCTTTGGGAATTGATATGAGATTCATATAGAGAAATCCAATCCATGCCAATAATCACATCAAATTACACTATAGGAAGCATCACAAGATTTGCAGGAAGCACTTTCCCACAAACTTCAATCGGAGAATAATTATAAACTTTCGATGCGACTGGTGTGCCATTAGGGGTTGTCACAGCTAACTCAACATCTAATTGTTGAGGTAATACAGTGATACCCTTAGAAAATTCTTCAGAAATAAAAGAGTGGGTGGATCCAGAAACAAACAAAACATTTGTTACTTTAGAGTGGATGGTAAGTGTACCTTTCAACACATCGTTATCGTACTCCACATCACCGATAGAAATTACATGTGACTTTCCTTTGTCTTTATCCTTAAGAGTTTGTTGACGTTGACCATCATCATCAACCCATGTACTTGGGAATTGATTGGCATAATTCCCCATCTACTTGCACTTGAAACATTGAAGGGTAGTAGGTTCATTCTGCATATCCCTTCCTTTGTTTGCATCATTAGACATCTTCTTCCCATTATTTTGACATTCAATTGCCCGATGACCTTCTTTTCCACACTTATAACATTTGATTGTCCCCTTAAGACAATTTCCTCCATGTTTCTTTCCACACTTTGAGCATAAGGTAAAACTCATCTTCTTTTTAGTGTGCTCTTTATATTTTCCTTTGAATTCCATTTTCCTCTTCTTATCAAACCCATATGACTGATGGGTTACTCCAATCTTCATCTCAACATTGAGAGCACATCGAACGCTTTCTCGTAGCTATTGAAGTCCCTTATGGCTAACACCCTTCGAAGACTTGGTTTTAAGCCACTAAAGAATCGATCGATCTTACTCTCAGGTTGGATAATAATACCAGAAGCGTACCTTGCAAGTCTTGTAAAATTTGCTTCATAGGTACCAACAGATTCATCATCCTTTTGCTTTAGTTCAAGAAACTCTTTCTCCATCTTTGTTCAAAGAATATGAGGGAAATACTTATTGAAAAATAAGTTCTTGAACTCATCCCATTCCATGGACTCAATTTCATCCCTTTGCCTCATATTCTTAATAAGATTCCACCATTGATCAGCATCACCTTCCAAATGATACACTTCTAAGATGACTTTATCATGTTCATAACATTAAAGAACTGAAAATATCTTTTCAGGGGTACTAATCCATTGTTCAGCCACTAATGGATCATAAGACCTGCTGAATGAAGGTGGACGCTGCCTCATGAAGGATTTGACAGAATTTTTCTCCTTCCTTTTCTCATTTGGTAGTCTTGCATGATTCATAGCTTGAGAATGTTGTGGAGGATGGATACAAGATTTTTCATTCCATCTCCCATAACGTTAGGTTGCTCAGGGGGACAATCATTGCATTGCCCATTGCATTCCGCATTAACACGGTTCCTTCAGGTTCCAACCATTGACTAAAACCAAGAAGAATAGTGTGAGCAACAGTAATTATAATAGAAAAAAAACACATAATCAAGAATAAAATTTTACACTTAAGGTCTTATCATAGGTTGTTCATGGCCATTTGTAAATCAATAAGATTATGTTCTATGCTTAGACTTATCCTTAGGGTTCTTACTAAGGCTTTTACTTCCTAGTTTCCAAAGGTTGATTATACCTTTCCTCTGATACCAACTATAACGACCCTTACTTTGCATACATTGTCAATACTTCAAAATTGAAGTACATCTATTACAACATATAACATAACCATGAAAGGACCGTATAGGTATTGTGTCTTTAGAAACTGGAAAACATAAACAACTGGTTCATAAAGCATCTACATTGTCTCCCATTTATTTCATCATATCTAGAGTCCCTTTTGGCATATCCTACTTAATAACCTTCTTCCTGACCTGGGGAAAGAAAACAAACAAAATGGTGTGTTCAAATACTCAATAAGGGTATACAAAAGAAATATCAATCACATCATATTCATAAGAACATAACATTTTGGAAATCTTAACCTGCAAAAGAGCTCATAATTTCATAACATGGGATAAATCATAGCAGTTAAATGTAATCCCAATAATCATAACTTAAAACATGTAACTTTGTTGAATACACACATAATAATAGATAATCATTTCTTATTAGTCAAGACTCATTGCCAAGACTATCTTAGTGGACAAATTCCATTTCTGAACCGAGTTCACTCCTCGTTTCAGTCCTGTTTCACTGAACCGGTTTAACAGGCCGTTCCAGCCATGTCTATCTCATGAGATATAAAATCTTTACCCAATGAATTGGAGGGAGATATAGGTCCCACCCATCTAATAATGATACCATTCTTATGTGTGCCACAAAATCATAAATCATACATCATTGCATAACCCATGTAATAAAAATGGGATTCTTAAACATCATGACATCATAAAACAATTCATATAAGATAAAGGAATTAATAAAAATAATTCCATCACAACATAATCAAATCAATGTAATAATAGGGATAGAAATAGAAATCTATATTATCTTAGATGGAAAATAATTTTGATAAAAAAACATGAACTCCATTCTTGAGGAAAATATCCTTTCTACTTCAAAAACATTTTTCCTTTCTTAACATGTCATACAATTTTAAACTAAAAGAAGTTTATTAAAAATAAACATGAAAACTTTTAAAGGAAGCTTCTTGGAAATAATGTTTTAAAAATCCATTCATGTCGTATATGTTAAAAAAAACATTCTTCTCGTACTTTTGTCGGAAAAGTCAAAAAGTACCTCATATGAAAAATGACAAAAGATTACTTTAATATCTTTTACTAAAAACTCACCTAAGGGTAAAATTGGATTTAAAAAATTGTAGGTGGATGGAAATAATATTACATATTGAGGAAACATAGATGTGGATGATAAAATACACCCCAGTAAATACCAAAGTATAAATAATCTCGGATAAAAATGAGATTGTGATATTTTCCCTTACCTTAGGTCCGATTTTCTTCGTAAGTGTCCGAAACTCCTGTATAATGATTTAAATAATGTTATTTACTTATTCCAGAATCATTCTTATTTTTATTATATCATATATGGTCATATTCTTAGCTTCTTATTAGTAATATTTCATTGTTACTTGTTAATCGGGTGTTTATTGCTTTTTGTTCTTATGCGTGTTTTGTCGAATAAATTCTTATTCTTCTTTTTAGGTTATAGATACCTCATTTACAGAATGTTAATATATATCATATTCATTAATTAAATTCATTTATATAATTATTATGCATTGAAGATCATGTATAACGAGTTGCATAACATCGTGGAGACGGTATTCCGTACGTACGCACGAGCGATAATATCGTTCCCATGATCATGGAATTGTATTGGAGTGTATGTATACTATTTCAGAATCAATATCACTTTAAAATAATCATATATAGTTATTATTTACACCATTATACCCATCCAAGTAAGGTGGTGGTGGAAAATAGATTACACCACGGCGTGGAGACGGTATTCCGTACGTACACACGCGCGGTGATTTCCTTTTCTGTAGGATGGACAGATGGTGAAATAGGGTTTTTTCATACTTATAATAACATACTAGTATATTAGTGATACTGATGTTATTACTTCATAATGATACAACTAAAGAAGAAGAATTTGAAGAAGAAATAAAGTTTAAAGAATCGGTAACAGGCATTACCTCTTCTTTGAAGCGCCTCTTTGAGACCTCCTCTTAGGGCAGTAAAATTGGTCTTTGAAGAAGACCAAGATCTCTAGGATGTTTCTAGGTAAGTGGAGAAGAGAATTTGGCAGGGGTTGGACGAGTTTGAAGGCTCAATGTGGTGTGAGGGAGAGAGGGAGGAGGTGCCCTTTTATAAGGGAGGAGAGGGGCACCTTTGGAAAAACTAAAAATATTATTTTATTATAAAGCCATATTCGGTTTTAAATAGCTCAAAATTGATTTATTTAGAATCTAAGGTAGGTATGGGTCTTAATCCTCTCATAGAATAGAATTTAGACACGTTTAGTTATCAATTTTAACCTTATCATTTAGATTTAACTTTAAGTTAGATAATTTAACTTTTACCGTGTCTTCTTGTTTTCTTACACTATAAGCTTAATAAACTTACTATAACAAGCCAAACGAACCCCAAGTTGTTTATTATTAATATATATAACCTTATCTATGTCATTTGGAATAACCTTAGATTTTTAGGAATAAAAAAAACAAATAATAATATAATATTTGTTTTAAAAACTATTTTATGTCAATTTTGACACTATTTGGTAATTGATTTTTGTGAAAATCATTACAGAAAGATTAATTAGAAAAAAGTTAATTAAATCAATAATAAAATGTCATATTAACATATATAATTAGTTTCATTCATAAAAAGTCTCAAATTACATTTATTTGTGTATTTATAACATCAATTATGTTAATATTTCATTAATAAGATAATTACTGCATCATCATTATGTCATAAATAAATTAGATTATTTTAAGTCTAAAAATTACAAATAAAATACCATTATGTAGGAAATTATTTCAGCTTTCTAATTAATATTTATAGT
Source organism: Viscum album (assembly GCA_963277665.1). Lineage (NCBI taxonomy): Eukaryota > Viridiplantae > Streptophyta > Magnoliopsida > Santalales > Viscaceae > Viscum > Viscum album. The sequence goes on along the minus strand of OY728133.1, from coordinate 1,942,135,118 downwards.
AGAATTTATCTTATGTATAACCCTATATTAAAAATTATTTAGTTATTAAACTTTTATTTTAACTTTTTTAACCTTTCTTTAAATAAATTGATAATAAATGTCCAAATCTAATCCAAGTGGTCCTAAATGGTAATATTTTATTCCTAAGGTCGTTTTTGGTCGAATTAAACTTATCCAATAGAATTAGGACATGTGTTAGGGTAATACTAATAACATTTTTCCCATTAATTATCCTATTTACTTTTAACCGTGGTAAAAAAAGTAAAAAGTTACTATTCACCAAAAATTATTTTCATATTATTGAACCACATTTTAGTCCTTGATATTAACCGTGTCTCTCGGATTTTCGAAATTTCTCTCACAGAAGCGGTAAAATTATGTTTTATGAAAAATTCAATTTTTTTAACTACCACTTAGTGGTTTCACTATTCTTCAAAAAATGAAAGTTTCCAGAAAAATACCAAAAATTAGGCCTAAGCTATATTTGATAGTATGAATTCAAAAATGATGTCTGTTTTACCGAATTCAAAACACATCAGTTTCATTAATTAATTTAAAAATTAATTCTCGTCGTCAAAACAAATAGCGTGTTTTTAATAGATAATTACTATCAAAAGATTGACATTTGTTTATATTAGTTTTAAATGTGAAATTACATCCAATGACCAAAATTGTATTAAATGGTAAAAATATATTCTAAATATACTTTAAAACCACTCAAATTAATAACTTATCACTATTAATTATTTTGATTAAAAAAGTTGTTTTTAATTAAAATTTAGTAATTTTCACTATTCATCAGAATATGAATGTTATCCGAAAAGTACCAAAATATTACCCTAAGCTAATTTCGATATTCCGAATTCAAAAATGAAGTCCATTTTGAAAAAATAAAAGTTAAAAAATTTCAAAAAGTGGTTATTACTATTCATAACGGCTAGTTTTAATAATATTTAAATAGCATATCGTTGTTTAGTGAAACTCGGTATTGCATACGACGCAAGCTATCGAGGAAGGTCACGATTGCGTGTAAAGAAAGCCAAGCTAGTGTTGTGTGTAGTGAAAGATTCCTTTGATGATTTATATAACATAAAAACAAAATATTTCTCATAAAAGTCTCGGGTGTTACAATGTTGCCGATCCACATACGGTTTCTATGTTGCTGATCCACACAGAATTTCTACTTCAAAGACAGCCAGCCACTGTTTTCCTCGCACCCAGTACAATCGAGTTCCATAGAATATTCTACTCAAGATATAAATCATACCTGGACCTCTACTAAGCTCCAAAAAGGAGTAACCCAAAGGACTTTCATGTCGTAAGTGTTCCAATTAAATAGACGACGCGTCAATCAGATGCCAGGTCTGTGAGTTATAAGCATTTTAGTAATGGGGTCCTGGTTGGATTTAGGTACGATCCAACCCAGCTTTACTCTAACTTTTCCAAAATCCATGTTGTGCATACCAAAATGACAGTCTCACTCCGATGATCCAATAACCACAGATGGTTCGTCAAACAAACGTCTGGATTTCATGATACGGCCCTTTAAGAGAAACTGGGCCTGGATGGGTCCGGGGCCAGTCTGACCCGGTTCAGCCTGAACTAGCCTGGGCCAGCCCGAACTGGCCTGGCCCAGCCTGAACCAGCCTGGGCTAGCCCAGTTGGGCTGGGCCATGGTGGGATCAGCCCGCTAGGCTGCGGTCTGGCCCGACTTGCAGGAGGTGTGGCCCAGCCCGCAAGGGGGCATGGCTCGACCAATAGGGGCTGCGGCCGAGCCCATAACCTATAGGGGGCGCGACCCGGCCCACAAGGGTGGAAAGGACCAACCCACAAGAGGTGCAGGGCCATCCCTAGCTGGCACGAGGGGGTAATGATTCCCCTCATTCTTTCGAACGACAATGTTGTTCAGGTAACGGAGCGACGACGCCACAGGGCTCCACCTGGTAATCACGAGACGCACAGGGCGGGTCCATACTCCTCCAATGTGGCTTCAAGTCACGACTGTCTCCAGCGGCACATGACAGCGTGCCACTGTGCCTTTGAGACCGGCTGGTGCTCGCCGCCCTACTCGACTGCCGCAGTAGAAAAGTTGCAACCTTCTCCTCCAGTAGCGCGTGAAGGCGTGCCACGCCACCTCCATGGCTCTCCGGTGCTAGCCGCTCTACTGACCACCAAGACCTAGTGTCGTGACCTCCTCATATGGCACACGACGGTGCACCACGTACATCACGGCCAGCCGGTCCTGTCCGCCACTATCACTTGCTGGCGTGGGTCACCGGTGCCACACTGACGATCTTCCACGAGTCACCTGGTGAGCTCTAGTGGTATATTTTTTCATATGATCACTCCCACAGTCTTCCCGGGTCATTCCCTTCACTACCAGACCCTCAAATTTGTGTTCCATCCAACCCGAATAATTTACCCACAAATAATGCAATTATAAACAATTGGAAGAGGGACTGGGCCTTGTTCATTTGGACAGCGCCCTCCACATTAGCCCCATGACTAGAAAGAAGATCAAAGATTCAACAACTCATAATAATTGAACAAGATAATTCCCTACTTGGATTAGATGTCCGTTGACAATGATCAACAAAATCTTTTTCTTCATTGTCGTCAATTCATGTTTTAGTGGTGCTCATCACCACTTGATGGAACTTGTCTCGTCCTCTAAGTGGTTGGCGTCATGGTACATTTCTAGAGATTAAACCCTTGGTGAATATGTGCCAACACATCTCCCTGAGCTCTATATAATTATGATGGGGAGTGGTGGTTATCGTGCCGTGGAATTTATGTGGTTCATTTAATTAATGAACCTCCCAAATTTCAACGGTACAGTTACAAATAAGGAGGAGTCAAGCCAAATAATGGCCTGAAATGTCATCAGTCCTGCCATAGCCACTTCTCTTTTGGAGGAAATGAAAAAGAGGAAAATAAATTAAATAACATAACATGTTATTTTTATTAATCTTTAAAAATTCCACAAAATTAAATTTTTCACCCGACCTACTGCAGTCAAAGTGAAGCCTCCCTTAGGCGAATCCCTGCACTGTAGATTCAATGGTGCCCTTAGATTTCTAATCCAAGCACCTGTTTAAAAGATAGAAGAAACCGCTCATGCCTTTATTGAAGGTACCTTAAAAATGTTCAGAAATTTATTACAGGAACATCGGTCCTTGGAATCATGAACCGTCAATTTTCCCAGACTCTTAATAATTCAACATATTTAAAAAAAATTACATGGAAAATCCATGTATTTACATTCTCCCCACCTTAGGGAATTTCATCCCCTAAAGCCACAACATAGACTAAGGAAACAAATGTGAGTACTGATCACAAATATGAGCCTCCCACTCCAATGTTATCTCATAGAGGTTCCTGTGCTGCCAGCGAACGCGCACCAGAGGAATCGATCATCCATGTGTGACCCGAACCTATCAATCCTCAATCTCCACTGGAACCTCCATAAATGACTCCCCATCATCAATGTACAGCTCACCCCAATCAATAACGTGCGATGAATCATGAAATTACTTCCTCATCTGCGACATGTAGAAAACTTCATGCACCCAATGCATCTGTGGGGGAAGAGCTAGGACATACGCCACCTCACCAACTCTACTGAGAACCTGAAGGGGTTCGATGAACCTCATAGAAAAATTTACACACCTTCCAATCTCTGTAAACCTCGTCGAGGTGAGACCCATAGGAAGACATGGTCTCCCTCCTCAAACTCCAAAGGTCTTCATCTCCTGTCAGTATAAGACTTCTATCTACTTAGTTTAGTCTTCATCTTCTTCTGTATGATCTACACCTTCTTAGTGGTAGCCTTTACCAAATCTGGACCCCTAAGTTATGACTCCCCTAGGTCTATCTAGAGAATATGTGATCTGCATTGTTGATCGTACAAGGCCTACAATGGTGCCATACCGATGGTGGAGTGATATATATTGTTGTATGAGAACTCCACCAGGGCAGGTGGTCCTTCCAACTACTGTCAAAATCTAGGACGCACACATGAAGCTTTTCCTCGAGAGTCTGTATGGTCCGCTCAGGTCTGACCATCCATCTAAGGATGAAAGGCAGTGCTCAAACATAGATGAGTCCTGAAAGCCTCCAGTAATCACTTTTATAACCAGGATATAAAATGTGTGTCATAGTCAGAGATGATCTTCAATGGCACCCAATGAAGCCGTACAATCTTCTGTACATAGAGGTGTCCCAAACCCTCTACTGATCCCTTCTCTCAAATGGGTAGGAAGTGGGCCTACTTGGCGAGTTGGTCAATGTTCACCTAGATGGAGTCATGTACCCTAGATTTCTATGGTAGACCTATCATGAAGTCAATGGATATACCATCACACTTCTAATCTGGTACCTCTAATGGTTGTGCTAAGCCTGCTGGAACCGGATGTTCGGCCTTCACTTACTGACAAGTGAGGCATCATGAAACAAACTCTTCCACTACCTTCTTCATCCCTAGACACTAGTGATGATGCTGGAGGTCTTGGTACATCTTCATCACACCAGGATGTACCTCCAGAGGGGACTTAGGGAACACCATCAACACCTCCTCCCGCAGCGTCACTGGTACCATGGTGCGTCCCTTGAAGAGTATGACATGCTCCCCACCTTCAAAAAATCCATCAGGTGCATGTCATGAGGATATTTGAGCACGTTGAGCCTTGTAGTCAATGTATCCAAGCTCTTCCTCCTGAACTCACTAAGTAAGTCGGGGAGTGATAGTCATAGATTGAAGTTAAGCTGCTCCAACTCTATCCACAAAGGATATCTGTGACATGAATAACTACTCAGTTACCTCACCCAGTAAATGTACACCAGACTTCCTACTGAGTGTGTCTGCTTCTACGTTCCCCTTATTAGGAGTGTAGACTATCTCAATGTCATAGTCATGGAGGAACTATAGCCAACTTCACTATCTCAGGTTCTGGTCCTTCTATGAGAATATATACCTGAGACTTTTGTGATCAAGGTAAATAGTAAACCATTCACACATCAAGTTGTGTCGCCACATCTTCGAGGTGAAGACCACTGCTGCTAACTTCAGGTCATGGTTAGCGTAGTTATGCTCATGTTGTCTCATTTTTCATGAACCATAAGTGATCACTGCTTTCTCCTACGTCGGGAAACATCCACGTTCATTCCTGGATGTGTTTTAGTAGAATACATACCCAACACCCTATTCTGGTAGCCTCAAGATGGGGGAACTCGTCAGTCTCTGCCTTACCTCTTGAAAAAACATCTAGAATCTCTCTACCCACAAGAACGGCTGTCCCGCCTTTTTCAATACTGAAAAGGGTGACACAACATTGGAGAAGTCAGGTACGAACCTTTGGTAATACCCAACCAACCCTAGGAAACTCTGCACCTCGATCACACTCCTAGGTGAATCCTAATCTATCACGGCCTCTATCTTTGCTTAATCAACTGCAACTGTATCCTCTAAAATAAAATTTCCTAGAAAGTGGACCTCCAATATCCAAAACTGGCACTTCGAGAGATTACCATAAAGCTGGTGCTCTCGGAGTTTATCCAGCACTATCTGCAGATGATAGGCATGCTCCTCCTCCAATGCCGAGTAAATCAAGATGTCGTCAATGATGGAAACCCTAAAGAGATTGAGGTATGGTTGAAAGATACTTTTCATGAGTATTGTGAACACCATAGGGGATTTGGTCTTACTGAATGGCATAACCCACAACTCTTGGTATCCATAACAACATCTGAAGTCCTTCTTCTACACATCCTCATCTCATACTCTTAGATGATTATAGCCTAATCTGAGGTCTATCTTTGAAAACCAACGATCTACATTTAGATAATCAAATAATTCATCAATAATCAGGAGTGGATTCTTGTTCTTCATGATAACTTGTTTTAGGAACTGATAATCCACACAGAGCCTCAAACTCCCATCTTCCTTCTTGGTGAAAAAAATCGGGGCTGCCCATGGAGAAACACTAGGCCTTAAGAACCCCTTCCTCTACAAGACCTCCATCTGTACCCGTAACTCACGAAGATCTGTGGGAGCCATCTAATATGCTGGTGTAGATATCAGTGTCGTCCCATGGTATAGGTCAATGTAGAAGTCCACCTCTCTACAAGTAGGTAGTCCTAGAACATCATCATGGAAGAATACAACATACTATTCCACCACTACAGGATAGCTCAGACTCTCAACATCAACTAATCTGAGGGTAAGGCTATCCAACTGATGTGTTATTGGATGTACCCTCTTTCTGGTAAGCCCATCCTATGCTGTAAAGGTTCCCTTCTCAGTGGTGAAGGAAAAACTGGTCCCATCCTCATAGACACACCCAACATTGCACCTAAAATAGTCAATCGAAGCATGAACTATGGATAACTAGTCCATACCCAAGATGACGTCCAAAGAACACAACGCTGCTACTAGAAGATCCTAGCCAGTGCTCTCACCTCCCAGAGTAAGGTCACACTACTGGCACGAGTGTGTAATAGTAGAATCTTCTCCAGTAGGAGTCTATAATCACAAGGATCAAGCCAATGGATCCAACGGAATCTCCAAGCTCCGAAAGAGAGTCGTAGAAATGAAATAGTGAATGGAACCATGTCTATAATTACTGAAACTAATGTGGAGTAGAAACATATCATACCTCAAATCATCTCTAGAGCATCGTGGTTGTAGGCCTCATCTACCTAAAGTTGAGATCATCCCTATCCACCTACTCCCTGTGGTATGGGTGGACCTCTTGGAGGTGGTGGTAGATCCTCAAGTCGTCATCCAACACCTATTGCATGAACTTCTCATCTTCCTTTTCCACCACGCTAAGGACCTCCTCACTAGAATTTTTGCCTCTACCTCGATGGTCCCTCGACCATCTGCTGATCATCAGTGCTGCTGGTCGGGCAGTGGAAAGCCATGGGTCCCTGCCTGCCGCACGTGAAGCACAATATGATCCTATGTGGGCAAGCTCGAGTTCCATAGAATCTGATCCTTGAGATATCGGTTGTACCTGGACCACCACTAATCTCCATAAAGGAGTAACCCAAAGGACCGCCATGTAATAAGGGTTCCAACACAATAGACAACACATCAATCAGATGCTAAATCTATGAGTTATAAGCTTTTTAGTACAGAGGGACCACTTGGATTTGGGTTTGATCCAACCAGGCCGTACTCTGACTTTCTCCAAAATATGAGTGGAGGATACCAAAAGGACCATCTCACTCCAAGGATCCCAGTGCTATAAATGGTTCTTCAAATGGATGTTTGTATTTAATGTTATGGCTCTTTAAGAGAAACTGGGCCCGGATGGATTTGGGTCTAATCTGACCCAGCCCGACCTGGTCTTGGTCCGACCCGGTCTTGCCCGAACTAATCTGGGCTGGCCCGGTTGGCTTGGGCCACCGTATGGCCTGACCTGAAAGAAGTGAGGCCTAGCCCGCAGTGGGGAGTGGCCCGACCCGCAGGGGGGCGCAGCTCGGCCCGTAGGGGGGCACGACCCGAACCGCAGGGGGTGCAGCCCGAGCTGTAGGGGAGCATGGCCCGACCTGCATGGGGGTGGGCCCGGACCACTAGGGGGAATGCCCTAGCCAGCAGGGGGTGCTCCCCAGCCCGCACGGGGCATGGTCTGACCCGTAAGGGGGGCGCGGCCCGCCTCGCAAGGGGGTTGCAACACAGCCCACAGGAGGTGTGGGCCTTCCCCTTCAGGCATGAGGGGGGGGGGGGATAATGCTTCCCATCATTATCTAGATTGGATAAGCTATTCGGTTAATAGAGTGATGAGAACACGTGGTGCCGCCATGTCATCGCGAGACCTACAGGGGTGGGTCCCTCCTCCTCTGTCATAGCTTTGAGTCGCGTCCATCTCTAGCGGCGTGTGACGGAGCGAAGCTCCACCTCCACAGTCGACCAGTGCCGGCCACCATGGTCGACCTCTACAGCTGAAAAGCCGTAGACTTATCCTCTGGCAGCACGCGACGACGTGCCATACCCCCTCCACGGACGGCCAAGGTCAGCCGCTCTACTGACCTCCGTGACCTAGTCCCATGGCCACCTCTTATGGCGCATGACGGTGCGCTGCCTCCATCGTGGCCAGCCAGTGCCGACCCCCGCATTTGTCTGCCGGCGTGGATCGCCGGTGCCGCCGCACCGGTGTTGAGCCGGCGGTCTTCCATGGGCCACTAGATGAGCTCCAGTAGACCATTTTTAATTTGATTTCTCCTACGGTCTTCCTGGATCATTCCCTTTGATGCCAGACCCACAGATTTGGGTTCTATCCAACCTAAATAATTTACCCGTGAAGAATGCAATGATAAAAAAGAGGCAGTGGGGCCTAGCCTTGTTTCATTGGCCTACTTCCTTCGTGTTATCATCTTAACAAGAGAGATAATCCAAGATTCAACAACTTTAGAAAATTGAACAAGATAAATCCCTACCTGGATTGGAGAACTGCTTACAATGATCGACGAAATCTCCTTCGTCATTATTTTCGGTTCATGATTTTGTGGCACTCGTCACCACTTGCTGGAACTGGTCTCGTCCTATATGTGGTTGGCGTCGTGGTTCTTTTCCAGAGCATTGTCTCTCGGTGAATTTGTTCCAACATCCCTCCCCAAGCTCTATATAAATATGAGGGGGAGTTGTGGTAAACATCCTATGGAATTTATGAGGTTCATTTAATTAATGAACCTCCCAAATTTCAATGGTATGGATAAAAACAAAGAGGAGTCTATCCAATTAATGGATTGACATGTTGTCGGTCCCACCACTGCTGCTATTCCATTGGAGGAAAAGAAAAAGAGGTAAATAAATAAAATAGCATAAAATGTTATTTTTATTAATATTTCAAAAGTCCACAAAATTAACATTTTTACCTGACCTACTATGGTCAAAGTGAAGCCTCCATTCAGTGAATCCTGATGTTGCGAATTCAATGATGCCCTTGAATTTTTAATCTAAGCACCGGTTCAAAGGATAAAAAATTCCACCCATGCGTTTACTAAAAGTACCTTAAAAAAGGGTAGAAATTCATTCTAAGCACACTGGGCCTCAGAATCACGCGTCGTCAATTTTCACAGACTCGTAATAATTCCATATATTTAAAAACATTACATGTAAAATCCGGGTCTTTATATACATGAGGGTGAGGTGAATGAAACAATTGGTTATAGGGTTTACAATAAAGAAATTGTGGCACACATGCCCTTTCATTAAAGAGAAGGGGATGATACACAGAGAAACATTTTAATTTAATAAAATAATTATTTACAAAACCATGCAATAATAATTAAATTAAAAGAAACAAAAAAATATACATTGGTCGGTATAAGATAATGATCATTCATCCATCCAATGAGTATATATTTAATAAAATAGCATTCATTTAAATCACTCTTAATTAACATAAAACATTATAAATAAATTAATTATCATAATTATTAAATTAATTCATTTATGATAATTTCAATCCAAACTATCCTTGAGATTCCCATCCATTACAATTTTAAACAAATTAAATTAGTTTTTTATTAAAATTAAATAAGTACAGAGATTGTACTTGGAGGTAACATGAGAAGAATTCATATAATATAACTTGTGTGAATTGTGGTTATATACTTCTGAGTCATACAACATGAAATATATATTTCCTTTCATGTAATTTCATGTCATGCACTATCAAAAACATACACCCAAACACATGTTATATACATGGTGTGTAATTATTTTAATGCACACAGAGTAGTCAACATATTACAACTAGGAAAAATATGTAGTTATGGATAGTATACATAAATTAATTAAAAATATAATATATATATATATATAAATCCTATCAAAAAAATGTGTACTATAAATAAATAAAACATGGACATGTGTTTATTTTTTTAAATGAAACAAAAAATTAATTTTACTTTATGTGTAAACAGACTTGTTATGAAACATGTATATTCCAGATACATGACATGTATGATCCTTTTCCATTTAACCATAACCATTCGTGGGGACTGGTTCAGTGTGTCAGCCATGGATATTATTGAAGTACATGACACACTACTAATCCCACACACAAGAATCCTTAGATAAAGATCAGGCCCATATGTAAAAGGGCGGCCAAATCATAGATCTAAGTAGTTTAATGTATTGCATAATGGACCAATGTGTCTTTCAGTTTAACATATTTATTCTAAGATAAAATTGTTATAAACAATAATACTATATAAAAAATAATTGTACCAAGTATTTTAAAATCATATATAATAGACTTATCATTGTGTTGTTTAATATCATCCACCATGGACCACGACTATGCAGTTTAATATTATAAAATAAGGATGTTTTTTATAGTTTTACTACATGAAACAAGGATGATGTCAAGTAGTTTTACATATTGTGATAATGACATTGGTAGTATGTTGTTTAAGGCCTTATATCCCAAACCCACACCTTGTAGTTTAAACATCACATGACATGAAATTTATTGAACCAATGTGTAATAATGAAATTATTTCATGAGAATATGTGTTGTGAAATTTAGTATCTTGTGAAAATGACCATGTTTATGTAGTTTAAATATTATAGTGAAGACATAGAGGTCAAATATGATTCCTCAGGGGCGTTGGGTCAAGCCTCAGACCTCCCTTAGGATTGGAAATAACTAATTAGACCATTATTTATTAGATTTTTTTTGGTTTGAAGGCTGAGTTGATCAATTCCATATATGGTCTTTTTTAGACCCCCCAATAATTTTCTACATGGACCCATGTCCTAAAGGCTCACCAATACTAGAAGGTAGGAAACTCTGAATACTAGCATAAGGCCCATGACCTGTATCTCTAACTAGATCACTCAAAATCCTTATATGGAACTCTATAATCCTCCCTAGTAAGTTCTAGCCCGACCTACCATGATTGCCCTATGTAGTCATGCATGGAGGTAAAATAATCCACCCATCAACTGAAATAGTGACTGGTCCCTCTCCATTTATATCCCCACTATCAGACAATGTTACTGCCATTTGCCACGATGGTGGCCGATCCTCTGTCACCAACCCCACCATCCGGTGGGTACTCTTTCATAGACACCCCCACCATTAGGCAGGGTTCCATTCACCATATACATGAATAAATGGACTCATACAATTTTTAGTCATGATGGTGGTCAGTACTCTATTTCTAACCCCTTTGATAGTCGAGGTAACTCCTTTTTGTCTATCCCCACCTTTAGGTGGGATGCTTTTCACCACTCGTGTGATTACTCAAGTCCTACAATATCAATGCCACCCGACCACAATGTATGGGTTCCGACCTCCATCTGAAAAGGTTTCCAAACCTCCATCTCTAGCCTCACCACTATCAGAAGGGGATCTAGACACTGATGGTTTTTTTTCAAAGGTCCCTCCTACAATAAGATAGAATAAATCCTTCCCAACCCCAAACTCCACGGTGGAAAAAAAGAGTGTTCAGGGGAGAAACCCCCTAAGAGACATAGATCAGGAAACAACCATACCACTTGGACGAGTTCCAATATGAAAAAATACAATATATTTATTTATATTATAAATTTTATATGAAAACTAACATTTTCAAAATCTATTGTTTTTTCTGGTCGTGATTATCTCATAAATATAAAAAATAATACCCTCATTCAACACTCCATATTTAATGATGATTCTCTGTTTATCCAATAATATTATTTTATTAAAAATACAAGATTTGTAGGAAAAACATGTATATACTGATATATAACTTATCTAATAGAACTTTCGTGTATTCAGTTTTTTTTGTTCAACTCTTGAGAAATGAATCCCTTTGATCTCAATCCACCACTTATTTTATTTTGGTATATCAATTATAAAAAAATATGTATAATTAAAATATTAAAATCAACAGAATAAATCAATAGTAATATGACTTACCCCTTTAAAAACATTTAAAATATTCTTTAAATATTTTACAATAAAGTAAATAACCAATATGCCGAGCATTCATTTGAAAAAAAATATGCGTCACATCCAACTTCAACAAAAATTTTAAGATTTCAGCATTAAAGATAGTATAATAAATAGTGGTTTATAATAATAAATGTTTTATTAATAGTCATTGAAATGAAAAATAAAACCTGAAATTTTTGGGTTTTTTAATCATATATATATATATATAATTTTAGATTCTTGGTTTTGGTATTACATAGTTGTTGAAATGTATTATGGATCCATAATATGATAAATTGAAGTGAAATCATATCGTATATAAATAGTGTGATGATACCTGACCATAAAATTTATAAATTTTCTGAATATAACATATGTTTACAAAATGAAATTAAATTTACAAATAAAATTTACTTACATCGAAAATAATTGCAACATGGTTACAGTGAGTTCCTATCCCTTTACAACATCAATGATGTCATTTTAAAATATATTTAAGTTATAATATATTCCATAAATACCAACACTCATCAGAAAAGTATAATAATTTTCTAATATTGAATAAATCTATGTTTTACTATCATATCAATAACTTGAGGAGTATTTGAAGGTGTTGATTTTCATTTCTTTTGAAATGATTTATTCAATATTAGATACTCATATATAGGGTGGGTATATGAAAAAATTATAATTAATTTTAATTTAACAAAAAAATATGGAAATCAACGCAAGCCTCATTTATCAATCAATGGAAAATAGTAGTTTTCCAAAGTAAAAAACGAATAATGATCTATCCAACTATGGTCACCTCATTAGTAGGCAGTGACACTGGAGAAGTTGGATTAATAATATCATTTACCACCACTCTTACATGACTAGACTTTATAAGACGATGATATACATAATCCCCCAAATGATTTATAATTTCATATGCTATACAACATACATAGGGATCCCCAATATGAAACTCACAGTACATGGCCAGGTCTGAATAATGTGGTGGAATTTTTGGGTCGGACAGCTAAATATATCTCATTTCTTCCCAAAAATTGCCCATATAAATGATTGAATTATATCATATATAGACTCATTCAATTTTCATAGTATAACATTCAATGGGTTAATTTATTCTTTATATTCTTCCCCCATGGATGCCACACTATGGGCATGGGAAAAAATTCTAAAATTGATACCCTCTTTGTACCATCTGATGCAACCCTGGTGTTTTGGATTTCCTAAATCAATTGTTGGAATATTCATCCTAAAATTAGGGATAAATGTCCTCGAAATCATTTTCTCTCTAAAGGGAACCCTAAATTAATATTTTCAAATGTTACATTAGTTGGATATATTTACAAAATAGTAATATTGAAGAAAAAAATTAATTACTTGTAATCTTAATAGTTATTTCTTTTGTTGGATAATAAATAAAGTTCCCCATTTTTCATCCTTTCTTATTTCCATTTTTCATGATGTGGGTGGAGTGTTGTATTGAACCTCTTAAGATCTTATCCTTTACTTGGATCTCAATTTACTAAATTTTTCAACAATCAATTTATTGTCTGATAAAGGACACCTTCTTTGTGATAATGTATAAGGGTATAAATTTTGGGATAATATCTCTAGGTGAGCTTTCCCATTGGACTGTTGCATAATAAAAATATTATAAGTTATCAAGTAATTAAAATTTTATTTAACAAATATTTTTTACAAAAAATAATTATATATTATAAAGTATTATTCTCATTGAATGGAGAATTTTTTTTCAGGTCTCCATATCTATAAACTCGTACTTAAGGCATTCATCATGATTCTATTTACTCCCAAAAATATAATATGAAGTCAAAATTTTCTTCAAATCTCTCCACATGGTTTCCAAAAAAGATAAAAACCTTTTCTTAATTACTTTAATCTCTGAAATGTTAAATTTCATCTACAATTGAGTATATTAAATATCATTCATATGAAATATAAAATATTTTAACCATCAGAAAAATAAATAAAAAAGTTTATAAAATTTACCATTATTGGCTCTCATAGCTAGTCTTTAGCCAACTGGTCGATTCTCCTCCAATAAAGGAATAAAATAATTATCCTACAATGAATCTTCATATACAAGTAAGTCCTAATCAACTTTTCATGTGGCATGGCTGGGTATTCATTATCATCAAAATCAATTTTCACCCTTTACTCTCCATATTGAAGTGAATGTTTTGGTAATCATGTAATTTCACACCTACCATATTTAGGTACCATCCTCTCTTGATAATAATGAGAGATGTATATAATTTCAATAAATACAATTTTAATTTCATTAAATAATCTAATTAATATATATACATTTATATGATGAAATGTATATAGCACAGTTTCGTTGCCTCTAGGTCTATGATTTAGAAATATGTATTCTACTTTAGTAAAAGTTTTTTTACCTGTATATTATAAAAACTAAATAATTTTTATTAATAAAAAATTTATTATTCACAATTGAAATAATTTTTTTTAATTTTCAACCAAAAATATGTGCATCTACTACTAATGAATATAATAATTAATAAACAATGTCAAAAATTATAATCATTTAAAAATATGTAATTTTTTTATGCTTATATTTTTGTAGATATAAATAAATTTTATAAGTAAAAAAATATTATTGTTCATAGTGGAAAGAAAATTGTAGATATTGTTTTTTTGAAGAAATGCATATACCTAAAAATGAAGAATATAAATTAAATAGTAACAACAAAATGATGAAGGGAAAAGATTTAACTAAAAAATGGATATTTGAATATAATAAATATAAAAATTATTATAAAATGGAAAGAATGATTTACACACACACACAAATATATATATTTAAAAATCAATGTTAAAAAATAATGTTTTCACTATGTCAATTCAACAAAAAAAAAGATATTTACCAGATTCATTTGGAGAGTAACATGGTGTTTTACCATATCCCTTCCAATTGATCATTTTATGCTTTATGGACTATATATACATTATAAAAATTTTCATCTTTAGGTAATCATGTAAAATGTGAATAATTTTCACATAAGTATTCAACATCATCAACATTCTCATCACCCAAATGAATTGTTTCCCATTTAAAACCGTATACCAATGATCGTTTGATGAGTCAAAAACATAAATATTTGTTTTTCACATGTCTCCATGAAAAAAGTACTCATATTTGAAACTAAATATGTTCAAATAAACAAGTTTAAATCCATACTCATCATGGTTCACACAATTTTTACTATTAATTCATTTACACTTAAATACCAGTACTTGAAATTTAATATATTCATTCAATCATATATCCCCCAAAACCCCAAAATATATTATTAATATAGAAATTGGGTTTTTATCTTTTACACTCAACAAATTTAGTGCTTTATTGATGACCGTTACACCCGTATTTTGAATGGTTCTCTTTTCATCCTAGTTTTTTGTCAAATGTGTAACCATTAATATCAAAAATAGTCCATGTGATCATATTAACATTTTCCCTTACTAATTATTTTAAAATTGTTGATATAGATAAAGTAGTGTTGAATTTATCGGTAAACCATGAAACAAATGTACTTTTATGTTCATCCATCAACCAATTTTTATTTCTTCTTAGATATCATACCTTCAATCTTGAAATATGTGATGATATGGATGGTTAAACCTCATCTATGTTGTTCAAAACATATAAATTTTTCTGTTTCCATTCATCATGTGGGATTAATTATACATTTATGCTACAAATAACTTTAACTTCACTATTAGGTATAAAATGAAGAGATATAGGGAGGCCAACATGATCCAATTTAATGATTTGTTAAAAAAGATATGCAGTGATATTTTTTCCATTTCTTGATAGTTATTTAGAATTGTATAATTTAAAAATACTTTTTATTATTATTTCATTCATGTTGGACTTTTCTATACTTGGTAAACTAAATTTTATGTGTTTTCTATCCACATTAATTAATTTTTTATTTGTTATACTTAATATTGGATGAAATCTTTGATTACATTAATGATATATTGGAAATATAAGTTTTATTTTTTATTAGTTCCTTTTGATGGTTTCAAATGCAGTGAAAGCACCAATTGTTCCTACAGACAACATGAATTTTTTTTCAGATTAAATGGATAATATGAAATGTATATGATTATGAATATCATGGAAATTGAAATTTTTCTGAAGAACATGGACAAATTATTTCACCAAAACCAAGAGAGATGGTCTTTCTCAATTTAATTTATAATTAATAAAACAAAATAAATAAACACCTTGGTCTTCAGTTCATTATTTGATGTGAGTGTGGACCATTTGAATACCACTCAGTTTTATTTTCATTATATTGATAAGTTGCTAAATTAGATCCCCACTATCAATGATTTACATGTTTTCCTTTGATCTCATACTGTCAAGAATGGTACATTGGGTTCTATAACAATGGTACTAATCATCATGTATCACTATCTTGATTTCTAACATGATCCCTTCGGTTTGGAAGGATCATCTCCCAATATCTCCATATTGAGAGGTGGGGAAAGATAAAAAAGTTAATCTAGAAAGCTCAATAGAACCCCCTATAGATGTTCTTCATTGAGAGATAATTATTTAGGGTGTATAATGTCATGAACGATGACCAACCTCTCATAATTATAATAACAATATATTTATTATCCCACAATTATGGTTTGTTAATTTTAATGAATTGAATAAAGGACCTTAATAATATATTTAACACATAATGAACCCCATTCCATATTAAATAATATTATTTGTATTCTATTACATAATGTTTTCTAAATCATGTCACGACCCGTCCTCAGGGCCCGTGCCGTGACTACCCCAAGACCACCTTCCATAGGTCAGAGGCTGGTGACTATCACCAAAGGCATAAATCCTTAAACTAGGAAGGAATTTCCTTTATAAAAGAAAACAAACACAACAGAGTATGCTACTGGATGTAAAACACTATGTAAAAAATGTATACAAAAGAAGGTGCTGAATGTACGAGGGCTGGAAATACCATCCCACCTGTAAAGTACGAACAACTAAAAAGCTAGTACAACTACAGTAAGGTAAAACAAAAACTACTGAGTCGTCCTCTGGGATTCCCACCTGAAGGGTGGGTACATATGGCCTCCTCAGCACCCCAAGTATGTCTGTCCGCTCCGTGTACGTCTCTCCAAGTGGTCCACCTCCTGGTACTGTCCAACTCCACAACTCTCTACCTCGATCAGTGTTGTCCGTCGTCTACAACCAACCCAACGATGTGCGGGCACAACCTGTGCAAGGATGAGTATAACGGTACTCATTAGAGACCCTGAGACCGTCAAGGTCTCACAATATCCTACAAGGATAACCCACAAAGAAAGATACAATCACGAAGTATCAACCAACCAAACATAGGTATATGACCATACATATACCTAAGTTACCAATCACAGTTTGGCTCGAACTCTCGAGACCAACAGCAACCCATTCCACAAAGGAAGTAAAGTCAATAACCACAATGATAATGGTTTAACGACATGAATCATCTCACACATGTAAACATATTTATTAGAGATATTGAGATGATCAGATGTAGTCAGTGATTCATATAAGTTGTTGGACCTACATAGGATACAAAACCAGATAAGCTGTCAGACCCACACAGGATAGAGGACCAGCTATCTCATCTAAGATATTGGACCCACATAGGATATAGGACCAGATATAATTCATGAGAGCTGTCAGAACCACACAGGATACAAGACCAGTAAAGCTGTCAGACCCACACAGGATACAAGGCCAGCTATTCTGTCGGACCCACATAGGATCCAGGAACCGATGTCAGAATAGTCAGACCCACGGAGGATCCCGATATAGTAGTCATCATTGTCAAACCCATAGAGGATTCCAGTACAGTAGTCATCACTGTCACAACCAGCTCCAGGGTTCCCAGCACAACACGCTCGATTCCGGGAGGGTCCGATCCTTGAGCAAAGTGTCGATAGATCAACAACCATGAAGTCTTGAGTTGATGTATCCTATTGTTCCCTCTCATCATAAGGAACTCAACACTATAGACGGCACGTCAATCAGATGCCCGGTCTGAGAGTTATTGGCATTTCCGTTCTAGGGGCCCGGTTAGATTTACGCTCGAGCCAAACCTGGCCATTTTCTAAAATTTTCTGAAACTCACTTAGAGACCCAAAAGGACCGCCTCATCACGAGGGTCCCAGTTCCGCAGACGGAGTGTCAATCGGACGTTTGGTCTAGGAGATATTCGAATTTAAGTGAAGAAGGGCCCGGCCCGTCAAGCCTAGTGGGCGGGCGGGTAGGCCCGACCCGACTCGGCAGGTCCAACCTGGCTGGGGGTCAGCCCGGCCTTGTGGGGGTGTGGCACACCTGAAGACTCAGCCCACACTGCTGGCCATTCCAGTTTGCTCGGAGACACCAAGAGTTGCCTCCTCCTCCTCTGCCTGGCCGACCGTAGCCTGCCGGTTTGGTCTGGCGCACGCGGCCTGCGCTACGGGCTGCGGTTCTCCTCACATGGTGCCTGCAGGCGCCATTGTTCTCCATCCTAGCCGGCATGTGGTCAGCCGGTTCACCCAGCAGAGCGTCCTACGGACGCGGGCCATGTCCTCCTCCACGCGGTGCCTGCCGGCACCGCGTTCCTCTAGCGGACCGGTCGGATTGGCCGACCGGTTCCCCCGTAGAACGGGCAGCCTAAGCAACCACTGGTCTCTTCACTCTGCTGGCGCGTGGCCGCCTCTGCCAGCGCCACCTCTGTTCAACTCCGCCTCTTCCGTCCGCCGTAGCTAGTATGTTCGTGACTCCCTTTCTCCAGCGCAGTGCGACGACACTACGCCCTACCCGCTCTCCCTCCTTCGTCTACACAAACAAGAATCAACGAAGGGTGTTTGGGCCATGTTTGTTAGGATCGTGCCCTCTGTGTTAGGTGATAACAATTTGGCCACCGTTAATCCAAAAATAAACGTCGAAGTACTAGGGTATAATTCGCATGTAAAAAATAAACCAAATTCCCCCTACCTCAATTTCGGTGATCAACGACGGAGTCGCGGAAGATGGACATCACAGAAGACGATCGTCATTCCGTCAAAATCAGAGGAGAAAATCTTGGTGAAGACGAGTCGAGTCGACACCGTCGATGTACTTCAAAGACGAAAATGCTTCACTATCTTTCCCCAGTTGAAGGAGGAAGATATGTTCATCGTTTTTTGTTGGAGGGAAAGGGCGTTCTTCATCGAGAGCTTACTCCAACGGTTCTCCAAGCTCTACCAAGATCTCCTCCTCTCCTTAGTTCTCTCAACAAAGCTCATGCCAACCAAAATAAAATAAGCTTATCCCTTATTTTAATGTTTGGAATGAGTTCAAAATAATTCAAATTAATTATGTTGGTTCACATAATTAAATGTATGGAGTTGGCAATAATTTCTAGGGAATCAATTAATTAATTACAAGGGAGTGGTGGCACATTAATGGGATGTTCAAGAGCTCTCCCCATTTATGGGGAGTTCATGAGGATTAAAGGGGTGTTAGAGGAATTAAGGGACTCAGGTAGGCCCCACCTATTAACACCCTTCATAGGGAGGTTATCTGCGGGTGGTACCACCACCAACTTCCCATTGGAGGATTAATCCACCACTTACATAAAAATATGTTAGCCATATTTTTATTTAATTTATTTAGTAAACACCCAAAATTAACATTCTCTCTTGATAAAATGAAATTTCGGTAAAGGTCTCCTTAAATGAATACTAGTGCTGCGAGTTCATCGGTGCCCTCAAATTTTAATTCAGAGAACCAGTTCAAAAGATATAAAGTCCCGCACATACATTTACTGAACATACCCGAACAAAAATTCAGAAATTGATTCTGGGAACACCGGGCCTCGGAATCAAGGGCCGTCAGAAACTACAGACTCGTGAAATTCTCATGTATTAAAAAAAATCCATAGAATTTTCCAGGTCTTTAAATTCTCCCCACCTCAAGGATTTATATCCCCGTAAGCTACAACACACACTAAGGAATCAAATGGGGGTACTGAGGACACAACTGAGCCTCCCGCTCCCAAGTTCTCTCCTGGAGGTTCCTGTGCTGCTAGCGAACGCGCACCAGAGGAATCGACTGTCCATGCAAGACCCGCTCTAGTCGATCCTCAATCTCCACTGGAAACTCAATGAAAGTCACCCCTTCATCGATGTACAGCTCCCCGTGGTCGATGATGTGGGATAGGTCGTGCACGTATCTCCTCAGCTGAGATACATGAAAGACATCGTGAACCAAGTGCATCTGAGTTGGAAGACCCAGGCGGTAAGCCACCTCGCCTACTCTACTTAGGACCTGGACCGGTCTGATGTATCGTCGAGATAAATTTCTGCCTCAGCCAAATATTCGTAGACCTCATCGAGGTGAGACCCGTAGAAAGATGTGGTCGCCATCCTCGAACTCCAGTGGTCTCTATCTCCTATCAGCATAGTACTTCTGCCTACTCTGGGCATTCTTCATCCACTCCTAGATGATCTGCACCTTCTCCATCATAGCCTACACCATATCTGGTCCTACAAGTGCTGACTCCCCTAGGTCAGTCCAGTATAGAGGCGATCTGCAAGGTCGGCTGTACAGTGCCTCCTAAGGTGACATCCCAATGGTGTATTGGTAACTATTGTTATACGCAAACTCTACCAAGGGTAAGTGATCCTCCCAGCTATGACCAAATTCAAGAATGCATGCACAGAGCATGTCCTTAAGCATCTGAATGGTCCTCTCTGCCTGACCATCTGTCTGAGGATAGAACATAGTACTCAAGCGAAGCTGCGTCCCGAAATCCTCCTACAACCCCTTTCCATAGCCGGTAAGTGAAACGGGCATCTTAATCAGAGATGATCGTCGATGGCACACCATGAAACTACACAATCTCATGTATGTAGAGGCATCCCAAGCTCTCTAATGATCCCTTCTCTCTGATCAGTAGTAATTGGGCCAACATGGAGTGTCGATTCATAATATCCCAAATAGAGTCATGTCCTCTAGATGTATGTGGAAGTCCCGTCATGTAATCCATGGATATCGCGTCCCACTTCCACTTTGGAACCTCCAAGGGCTGAACCAACCTTGCTAGAACCTGGTGCTCCGCCGTCACTTCCTGACAAGTGAGGCATCATGAGACAAACTCTGCTACTGTCTTCTTCATTCCTAGCCACCAGTGATGTCGTCAGAGGTCATGATACATCTTTTCTACTCCTAGCTGTACCGCTAGAGGAGAGGTGTGGAACTCTCTCAACACATCCTCCTGAAGTTCAACTGGTACCATGGTCTATCCTCTGAAGAGAATGAAGTTCTCCCCACCTTTAGAAAATCCATCAGGTGCCTGCCCTCAGGATATTAATGCACGTCGCATCTCACATTCAACGTCCCCATGCTATGCCTCCCTGACTCGCTAAAGAAGTGGATGAGGGACTGTGAGAGACTTTAGAAAGGAATATCCATCTCCATCAACAAAGGATACCTGTAACGCGTCCAGCTGCTCTATCGCCTCTCCTAGCAGTTGATTGCTTGATCTTCTACTGAGAGCATATGCTACAACATTACCCTTCCCAGGAGTATAGACTATCTCAAAGTCATAGTCCTAGAGGAACTCGAGACATCATCGTTGTCTCAGGTTCATCTCCTTCTGCGAGAAGATGTACCTGAGACTCTGGTGGTTAGAGTAGACTGTAAAACTCTCACCCATCAGACAGTGCTGCCACATCTTCAAGGCGAAGACCATTGATGCTAAATCCAATTCATGGGTAGCGTAGTTCTGCTCGTGCTGTCTCAACTACCGTGAACCATAAGCGATCACTACTCGCTCCTACATCAGGACACACCCAACTCTGGTCCCTGATTCATTGTAGTAAACTATGTACCCAATTCCCTCCTCTAGTAGCCTTAAGATGGTTGCACTGGTCAACCTCTGCCTCTGCTCCTGAAATCTCTACTGGAATCTCTTTGACCACACGAATTGTTGCCCCTACTTTTTCAAAGCTGAAAATGGTGCTGTAACTCTGGAGAAGTCTAGCACAAATCTCTGATAGTACCCAGCGAGTCCCAGAAAACTCCATACCTCTGTCACACTTCTGGGTGTCTCCCAAAAAAGTAATGCCTCGATCTTTGCTGTATTAATTGCAACTCCAACCTCTGATATGACGTGTCCCAAGAAGTGAACCTCTCAAATCCAAAACTGGCACTTCGGGAGCTTAATATAAAGCTGGTGATCTCAGAGTGTATCCAGTACTACCCAAATATGGTAGGCATGCTCTTCCTCAGTAGTCGAGTAAATCAGTATGTCATTGATGAATACTACGACAAAGCGATCAAGGTAAGGCTGGAATATCCTGTTCATGAGACTCATGAACACTGTTGGTGTGTTGGTTACACCAAAGGAAATACCCAAGAACATGTAGTGGCCATACTGACACCTGAAGGCCGTCTTCTTCACATTCGCGTCTCGAACTCTGAGCTGGTGATAGCCTGACCTAAGGTCTATCTTCGAGAACCATCGTTCTCACATGAGATGATCAAAGAGTTCTTCAATCCTCGGGAGTGGGTACTTGTTCTTCATGGTCACCTGATTTAGGCGATGGTAGTCAACACACTATCATAAGCTACCATACTCCTACTTTACGAACAAAATCTGTGATGACTAGGGTGAAACACTGGGTTGGATAAATCCCTTTCCTTATAAGTCCTCCAGCTGTACCCGCAACTCACGAAGCTCGGCGGGAGCCATCCGATATGATGGAGTAGATATCGGTGTCGTCTCGGGGTACAGGTCAATGTAGAAGTCCACCTATCTTTGAGGTTGTTGTCCGGGAACATCGTCAGGGAAAACATCTGCGTACTGATCCACCACAATAAAAAAATTCAGTCTCCGTACATCAACTGCTCTGAGGATGATACTAGCCAACTGATGTGGGATCGGCTTCCCCCTCCACTGTGTAAGTCCATCCTACACTGCAAAGGCTCCCTTATCACCGGTGAAGGTGAAATTGGTCCCATTCACGTGGATACACCACACTTTGCACCTAATACAGTCAATCTGAACATGACCTGTGGATTACCAGTCCATACCCAAGATGACGTCGTAAGGCCTCGACGCTGCTATGAGGAGATCCAACCGAAACTCTCACCTCCTAGAGTAATCTCACACTCCCGACACCAATGCATAATCATCGAGTATTCTCCAATAAGAGTCTCTATCCATAAGGATCGAGCCAACGGCTCCATCAGAATCTCCGAACTCCGAATGAGGGTAGTGGAAATAAAAGAATGACTCACACCTGTGTCTATAAGTACTGAAACAAGGGTGGAGTAGACACAGATAGTACCTCGAATCATCTCAGGTGAGCCATGTCCATAGGCCTTGACTACCTAGAGATGAGCCTGCCCCTGTCTACCAGCTCCCGGTGGTCAGGGTGGACCTCCTGGTGGTGGTGGTGGTAGAGCCTCGAAACATCATCCACCACCCACTTCTCGGCCAGCTCCTCTGGCACGTCTGCCTGCTCCCAATGGACCACCACGGTCGAACCTCTATCTCTGCCTGGGAGGTCCCTCTACTGACTACTTCTCATCAGCATGGCGAGTTGGGCAGTCTCGAGCCATGTGACCATGCCCACCGCATGAATAGAACTGCTCGCTCCTCGTATAGCTATCTCTGTCTCATGTGCCCCGCACAACCGAACCTGTATCCTGAGGTCACCCACCTGATGACCTAGTCCGCTTGGACCATTGAAAAATCTGTCTAATGTCGGCTGTAGAACACTCCGCTATGTGTCACCCTGTGGTGGGTCTCGCGGCTACTGTCTGCTCAGTGAGAAAAATCTCCACTATAAGGGCTCACTCCAGCATCCCCACTTACGTCGGAATTCTGAGGGGAGTCATTGAATCCCATATCTCATGCCTGAGTCCCTGCTCGAAGGTCCAGGACATGAAGAACGGGTCCCGTACCATATCTGTGGTGTATCGTGAGAGGTCGGTGAACCTCGTTGAGTACTGAGCTACTGTCATGCTGCAGATGAAGTTACTCCTAAATCCGCACTGCATGAAGGGTGGTTGGAAAAATCTCTGAGATGAGGAGACTCTTGAAATAGGTCTAGAGAAATGATGCCTTGTCATGAACCTGGAGCATCAGGCTCCATCATCTTCCTGCTACCGCATACAGGAGACTCGCGGAATGGATCACCATGAGGTTGGATGGTGTCCCTACCAATCTGAAAACTCTTACAATAGCTTCCACCCAATCCTCAGATGTCTATGGGTCTATCTCTCCCCGGAACCTGGGTAGCCTTTAGCGCTAGAACTCATGCAACACACTCAGATGGCGTGCACTCTCCGCTACTGGTGCTAGTGGTATCGGTGGCCCAGCAGGCAGTGGTACCGCTGGTACCTCCTCTATGATGGGGCCCTGCACCGAGGCCTTGTCGCTTGGGGGGCTACCATCTCGTACGTAACTCAAAACCCCAGTTGGATGCCTTCATGGTGCCATCCTGAAAATAAACATGAGCACCACGGTTAAAACAGTACACCTGGTGAGCTGACACAAAGTAACCATAAAGGAAACTCTTGAAACACACACGGAATCTGGGTTTTCATACACGAAGTTAGAAATCAGAGGTCTGGGTCCCAATGTATGGATACGTCGGCGGCCACACCAACACTAGACTACCTAGACTGAAAAACACACTCAATACTCTTAACACTATTTCTTCATAGAAAATAATGATCAGAGTCATGTGTTCTGCAGTAGAACTGACTCCTCTGATACTAATTTGTCACGACCTGTCCTCGGGGCCCATGCCGTGGCTACCCCAAGCCCGCCTTCCATAGGCCAGGGGCTGGCGACTAGCACCAAAGGCATAAATCCCTAAACTGGGAAGACATTGCCTTTATAAAATAAAAAAAACACAACAGAGTACGCTACTGGAAGTTAAACACTAAGTAAAACTGTATACAAAAGAAGGTGCTGAAAGTAAGGTGGCCGGAAATACAAGCCCAACTATAAAGTAAAAACAACTGAAAAGCTAGTACAACTGCAATAAGGTAAAACAACAACTACTGAGTCATCCTCCGGGATTCCCACCTGATGGGTGGGTACAAATGGCTTCCTCAGCACCCCATGTCTGTCCGTCCGCTCCGTGTACGTCTTTCCAAGTGGTCCACCTCCGGGTACCGTCCAACTCCACAACTCTCTACCTCGATCAGTGCTATTCGTCATCTAAAACCAACACAACGTAGTGTGGGCATAGCCCGTGCAGGGGTGAGTATAACAATACTCAGTAGGGACCCCGAGACCATCAAGGTCTCACAATATCCAAAAAGTATAAGCCAAAAGGAAAGATACAATCACGAAGCATAAAAAACCTTACTAAGGTATATTCCCATACATATACCTAAGTTACCGATCACAATTCGACTCCAACTCTCGATCCCAAGCACAAACCATTCCACAAAGGAAGTAAAATCAATCACCATAATGATAATGGTTGAAAGACATGACTCAGCTCACATATGTAAACATCTCTAGTAGAGAGATTGAGATCATTAGATGTAGTCACTGATTCATCTGAGATGTCAGACCCACACAGGATACAGGACCAGCTAAGATATCAAACCCACATAGGACACAAGACCAGCTATCTCATCTAAGCTGTCAGACCCACACGGGATACATGAAGAGCTATAATTCATCTGAGCTGTTAGACCCACACAGGATACATGACTTGCTAAGCTGTCGGACCCACACATGATACAAGACCATCTATTCTGTCAGACCCACATAAGATCCATGAATAGTTGTCAGAACTTTCGGACCCATGAAGGATCCCGGTACAGTAGTCATCATTGTCGAACCCACGAAGGATTCTGTTACAGTAGTCATCGTTGTCGCAGCCAGCTCTAGCGTTCCCGCACACAACACACTCGATTCCGGAGGGTCCTCTCCTTGAGCCATGTGTCGATACATCAACTGCCACTAAGTCTTCAGTTGATGTATCCTGTTGTTTAGTCTCATCATAAGAAACTCAACGCAACAGACGGTGCATCAATCAAACGCCTGGTCGGAGAGTTATTGACATTTCTGTTCTAGGGACCCGGTTGGATTTACGCTCGATCCGAACCCGGATGTTTTCCAAAATAGTACGAAACTAACATACAGTATCACAAAAGGAACACCTCATCATGAGGGTCCCAATGCCGTAGACGGCATGTCAATCAAAAGTGTGGTCTAGGAGATATTCACATTTAAGTGAAGACAGGCCCGACCTGTCAAGACCAGTGGGCTGGCGGGTCTGCCCGACCCAGCATGGCGGCTTGGCGCTACCTCCTCCTCTGCCGGGCCAGTCGTAGTCGGCCAGTTTGGCATGGTTCATGCAGCCCTTGCTGCGGGCCGCGATTCTCCTCACACGGTGCCTGAGGGCGTCGCGGTTCTCCAGCCCGGCCAGCACGCGGCCGACCAGTTCGCCCAGCCAAGTGGCCCATGGACGTAGGCCACGTTCTCCTCCACACAGCACCTACAGGCACCACATTCCTCTAGCGGGCTGGCTGGATTGGCCGGACAGTCGTCCTATGGACCGGGCGGCCCGAGCGGCCGCCGATCTCTTCACATGGCTAGCACGCGACCACCACTACAGCCACCACCTCTGGCTTCCACCACCGCCTCCCCTTTCATCCGCTGTGGACCGCATGACCATGACTCCTCTTCCCCCAACATGGTGAGACGGCACCACACCCTACCGGCTCCGCCTCCATTGTCAAAACATACAAGAATCAATGGAGGGTCGTCAGGCCGTGTTTGATCGGCCCGCACCCTCCATGTTAGGTGATAAAGATTTTACCATCGTTAATCCAAAAATAAACGTCGAAGTACGAGGGTATCATTCACATGTAAAAAATAATCCAAATTCCCCTACCTCAATTTCAGTGATCAACGACGAAGTTGCGAAATATGGATGTCGTGGAAGACAGATGTCGTTCTGTCAATATCAAAGGAGGAAATTCTCGGTGAAGACGAGTCAAGTCGACACTGTCAGTGTACTTCGAAGATGGCGATGCTTCCCTATCATTCCCCGGTTGAAGAAGGAGGATGTGAAGTCCGTCTTTTTTCATTGGAGGGAAAGGTAATTCTTCGTCGAGAGCTTTTTCCAAGGGTTCTCTAAGCTCTACCAAGATCTCCTACTCTCCTTAGTTTTCCCATCAAAGCTTATTCCAACCAAAATAAAATAAGAATATCCCTTATTTTTATGGTTGGAATGAGTTAAAAATAACTCAAAATAATTATGTTGGTTCACTTAATTAAATGTATGGAGTTGGCAAGAATTTCAAGGAACTCAATTAATTAATTACTAGGGAGTGGTGGCACATTAATGGGAAGTTCAAGAGGTCCCCCATTTATGGGGAGTTCAAGAGGTTTAAATGGGGGTTAGGGTAATTAAAGGGCTCGGGTGGGCCCCACCTATTAATATCCTTCTACGGGAGGTTATGTGAAGGTGGTCCCACCACTAACTTCTTCTTGGAGGATTAAACCACCACTTACATAAAAATATGTTCATCATATTTTTATTTAATTTATTTGGTAAAACCCTAAAATTAACTTCCGCTCTTGATAAAATGAAACTGCGATAAAGGTCTCCTTAAACGAATATCGGAGCTGCGAGTTCATCGGTGCCCTCAGATTTCAATTCTGAGCACCAGTTCAAAAGATGTAAAATCTCACACGTACGTTTACTGAACGTACCTGAACAAAACTTCAGAAATTGATTTCGGAAACACCGGGCCTTAGAATCAAGTGCCGTAAAAAACTGTAGACTCGTAAAATTCCCACATATTAAAAAATATTTCCATAGAATTTTCTCAGACTTTAAAAATCATACAAAAATAAATATTATTTGATATTTTAAAAAATGAATATCTATCACCGGAACAATTACTAGGTTTGCTTCTCCTCTTTGAAATTTATTTATTTATTGAATAAGTATTTAATTAAATATTATTCATTTAATAAAACTAAGTATTAGATTCACAATTTTAAAAATTAAATAATAATTTTAATACCCGTGTAATTAACTAAATTAATTTTAAATAAATATTTATCTATCACCTTGTGAGTAACAAGTGAGAAAAATATTTTATATTCATGTAATTAAATAGATACATTGAAAATAATTATTTATTTTATATTTGTGATCAATAAATTCTAAATAAATAATACTTCTTGGTTTTGATAATAATATAAATAGTAAATGTTAAATATAAATATTATTTAATGAGGATCAATGGAAAAAATGTTGTGTGTAACCCTCTAGGCCTCTTCCTCAGTGGCATTGGGATGACATTCATAAAGTCCTAGATTACTAACTAGGAATGGGTCAAGGAACCAACAAAGGAAGAATATACGTCGTAACGACAATAACCACATACAGATGCTCATTGTGTAATATAACCCCTTTAGTCTCAATATATGATTAATAATATTGTACACACATGTCATTAGCATATGTTTTTGATATGTCTTTCTTTGACTATCTGATATGAACCTATCCATACACCATGACCATGAAACTTATTTTGAATGTTTCTTTCCAATCAAAGGGAAAATATATCAACTCTCATAAATATGGAAGTGAAAATACCTTCTTGACTTATTCATTAGTAACATATCATTTGTGATGCACCCAACACACCCAAAATTTCCATGAACGCATGTCATCACAGTTTACGACAATGTATCAAAGTACCTGAGTCATGATTTGTATTAATAATAATATTAAATTCTAAGGGTTATTACACACACTAATAGATAAGAATATCCAATGACACATAAATATGTGAAATTACTAATGGTGAGTGAATCCTCCTAACCTCATATTTTTAATATTACCAAGTGAAAGCTTCATGAGAAGAAGTCTCATTCACTTATGAGTATTCATACCTGATATTTAATATGCTATCTGTCACTTCATAGAATGTTATATGATCATAGACAATATTTAGGAATATTTTCATAATACTTCAAGGTTCTCATCATAGACGGGAACAACTATGACCTTTTTAGTGTGAAATATATTTTGGGACATTATCACATTAATGTTACATAGAAGAGAAATTCATATGTGATAATATATATATTGATATTCAAATACAATAATATACCTGAAATCTAAAGTAAAAAGTAGTTGGTTCTAGGGAAACGACTCCAAAAGACTCCCACATTCATGGGAGATAACTTCTAACAACCATTCATTACATTTATTATCACATGTTATACATTATTTATCTATGTATAACTATATTTATAAGTCTTAACGCATCATTTTATGTCTAGTTTTGGTTTTTCCACACACCTTTGTGTCTAATATGTTTACTACAACATCACATCCTTGAGAAAATCCCTTAATTAGTGATATTAATGAGTATAAAACTCTTGTTAACCTATTAAAAACATGACATATTGATTAATTCCATAGTCAAAACTTATCATAATAATGATTAAAATCTTGCTTTTTTATAAACCAAAATAGGAACATGACATTGCTAAACCACTAATTAATTTACTTCAAAAGTTGAAACATACTTTTGTTATTATATATCTGGAAAATAATAACTTTAATAAGTTCATTTTACATATTACCAAATCCTTACTACAATACTATATCAAATTGAACTAAGCGAATACAAGTGTTAAATTACCTTGATCACTAGTATTTTTACTTCCCCAAACATAAGGAACTCATCCGATTTTACTTTTTCATGTATAGTTTGATAATTACAACTACAAGTCGATACAGTTATGTTTGATCTATTTGATATTCTCTAACTAGTGGATTACGAATTAGTAATATCAAACATTAGTACATATCATGGAATATGAAGTAAATCACTTGAACTTAAGATTGTGAAATTCTGTTATTTCAACAATCCTTTCCCATTCCCATGGATGTTCCACCATAAGAATTATATGACACCCATAAATCGGTCTTGAATTTTTCCTAATTGTATTTTTATATATTTTTCCTATATATCTACTATGATAAGATTTATAAAAACCATGGATCTATTTTATATATATTGTTTCGAGGAATATGGTTGCTGCATTAAGTCATTCTTGGAGAAATTCATTCCTTAGTCTTAACAGACTAGTTATACATAACATTTATTTTCCATATTTTATCAAAATACCTATCTTCAAAACTATAGTGCTCCAAGAAACCTAATATATACACATGAAATTCCTTCATTTTAAAATGAATATTATATGATCACTATACATGATTTATCCATAAATGAATTCATTTAATTTGCATATCATATTGGAATTTATTGATTTCACCAACCCTTTCTAGTTATTCCATATAGTCACATACCATAGGGTCTCTACTTAGTCGCATCATATATACATATTTTGTTAGGTTTACCCCAAATGATGTTTCCTTGAAAATCAATAGCCCAATATAAGTATAATTGATGTATATTTTGGTATTGATGATTATTGTATAGGTGTTTTTAGAGACTAAACCTTTAAATGACCAATATTGCTTTATTGTTACTGACTTATACCATCCATATATAGTTTCTCTCAAATAATTATTTGAAGTATCAATTCTTAAAAACATAAAAATATAGAGTTCTTGAATGTTGATACATGGAATCCATTTCTGAATTCATACATACATTTCAATATCAACATGTTACCATTTATTACTTCTTTTTAATAATAATTATTATAAAAATAAAAATATAAGTATCACAAACCATTATTAAAATATCTTTAGTTATGAATTCTTATGTAGTATGTGTATATAGAATATATCCTCCCACTTGGATTGGTGAAGTACAATATTCCTATGGAAACTCATGTGCATCCAGAGCCATAACCCATGGAAGTTATGTTTTCTACCTTTTTCCATAAATGGAATGGTTTCCATTATAGAAACATATTCTATTATTAATTGTTAATTAATATCCTTAGTGGGTATATGATTATTAACTGAGATGTACTATGCTCTGGATGTTTATTTGCAGCTAAAACCAACTTTAACAAACAGTTTTCAATAAACTCTTGAGGCTGTGATCTAACATATTTTTATCACATTACAATTATGATATCCATAGATAATATATTTGTCATATAGTAAGTTGTTTGCACTAACATTTATTGATAATGTCTCGAATGGAGTTATGGAAGAAATTCAATACATATAAAACTCATCATTGATCTTCCAATTACTATCATCATTATATTGATGTATATAAATAAATACGTGTTTGGAAATAACATTACTCTGAATTTAAATGATAAATGATTACATGGATAGGATGTTCTATGAAAATCCTTCTCGAAGGGTACTTTATGTTCACCCAGTACACTCATTTTATTCGTTGAGTATTTCTAATATTTATTCATGTAAATTCATAATGTATATGAATTTTACTCTAGTATTAGAATAGATCACATGGACATGTTCATCAAACTCTAAAATCTCTGTGTTGTACCTTTATTTATAAAATTTTCTTTTCATAAAATATGAAAGATAATTGTTATTATATGTAATATCTTCTCTAAAAGGAGACGAAAAAAATTATATGAATATAAATAAGTCAATTACAATTAGTTTTTATGGAAAAAGAATTATATTTCCACCATCAAGTAATTAATTCTTTTATTGTTCCTCATTTATTACTGGTTTAATATTTATGATCCTACAATTATTGACCTACTAGAAAAGTTATAAATACAATTAAAACATAGATTTAAAATATGAAATTCTATCTCATCGTGTCTAAAATAGGCACTAAGATAAATTTATGTATAAATAATCAATACCAAACAATAGTTAGACTTGAATCATTCCACCGTATAATCCAAAAGTTGTGGTATTCTCATTTATGGTATATGAATTTCCCTTATTCAGTTCCTTTGATAATTCACCTTACTTCTTTTAATATTTCTATACTTGGTTTTAATGTTTTAATTATAGATATATGTGTAAACATATATGATTAACTTATATTTTCCGACAATTATTTAAACATTTTCCAATGGTTTTGAGAGTTTCTTAATAAATATACCCTTACAATTGAGTGTTCATTGAAAATTTGGGATTTAAAAATAAATAATTAAAATGAATTTAAATTTAGGTTATTAATGATTTTTTATTGAAGAATATTTTGTGGGAATATTATTATGATTATTTAATGTTTTCTAGGTAAAAAATATGTCTGGATGGCTAGCCCTCAACCGAAAAATATCAACAATCAACATAAACAACCCTATTGGGTTGACCAACCAATAAAATACCAAGGGAAGGCTTGCTGGTCGAAGGTGGTGATCGGGACCATGGGGAAGAACTCATGGTAGCCTAGGTTGGGCTGAAACCCACATAGGCCGTTCATGACGGTGCGGCCTGATTCATGAGTTTATAGTGTTACAGGGAGCCCATCCATGAAGTTATCTTCTGAAAAATGTCCACCACATGATTTGATATAGATGATCATAGAACCCATTATCATTTAAAATGTTTGACTATTTCTCTATGGTACTATTCATCACTAGCAAAAATGTCATCGTTCATGCTTTGTTCATGTGAACCCCTACTCAGATAAAACCTACTGGTTCTCTCGATCACTGCTTCGCCACTCATTCTCAACCATATGCCACAACAATCATCCTAGATTCCATATATAATTCACATGAAGCTCAATATTCCTCATAATTGACATCATGAAGCTCAAGAAAAACCTGGATAATCTCTACAACTTTATATGACCACCATGATCCACGTTCAAAGACAAACAATTTCCTTGAATTCCACTAGATATTTCTCTAGCCAATGTGAATGATATAAGGATTGATGAAGGCCAAATTCAATACTTTTTACCTGTCAAGAATCATCATTCTTCCATATCTCCATGTGATACCCTTGTAGGCTAGAAAAGGGGATACACCACTCAAGAAAAGCTAACCATTCCAGTATGGTATTTGAACACCCAAAATCTTTAGGTGTTTACAAAACTATACCTTGAGTATTGGGGAATTCATATCTAAAAATAAAAGGATAGATTCTTGAGGATATTAAGATTTGAAAGAGGCTCAACTAAACAGAGAGATACAAGGAATCCTCCTCAATAAATAGAGGAGGAGATACCCACTGTCAGAGAGATAAACCAAAGGGAGAAGGCCTCACACCAGATAAGGACAAACTTTAGTTTCTTTATTTTAGTTTTTCTTTTATATAATTTATATTTTTAGTTTATATTAAACTAAATTGTAATAAATTCTTGTTATATTCAATTTATGTTTGTTCTTACACCTTTATTCTTATTATAATTATTTCATCCTCTCATTTATTTTATTCCACTCTACTTCACTATCTCTAAGAATATTATTCTCATTATTCTTATATTATTTTTATTCTCTTCATATCATTAGTTATTTTATTTTATTATTTTATTCTTTTATTATTATACTATTTATCTTCTTTCCAGTAGTGATCTATTACGCCCAATAATTGGAGGTTGACCTAATGCCTGACCTCAAGGAAGATTATGTGTTTTTTTAATTCATTACTTAAATTATTTTTTGGGTTGAATATGTTTGTGGTGGATAAAAGTGAATTGAATGAGTGAAGCAATTTTCCATTATAAATCTGAACTTGAAATCACTTATAATTATTTTTTTACATTTTCCCACCATTATATTGAACAAAATCTATTCATATAGTGGGGTTTAGTCATTGAGTGGATGAAATGGAATACAATGGAGCTGGGTCCTAGAAGTTTCCACACTATTGGTTGAGGAGTGTCATTAATTTTGATTATAAGAGGATGTGGAATTTACTTTTCTTTGGAATTTGAGATTTCAAAACTAATAAATAATAGGATAGTAGTTCATGAATGATATTTTGTGATTGCACTATAATACGGAATTTTAAACAACACTTAACCAGAACCTAAATTCCATATACTTTCTTTGTAATATCATCTTGAATTTCATGTTAGTATAGAATTATATTCATTCAATTCATTTTAATTTCAATATTATAAAAAATAATCAAAAACCAAAAAGATAATTAGTTTAAGTGAATTATAAAATAGTGAGTATACAACTGTGAATCTTCTCAAGTGAGATGACCATGGTCAGCCACTATGATGCACTAGGAAAACATAGGGTTTTTTTCCACAAACCACAATAGGTGTGTATCAAAAGTGGTTCAATTTTTTATGAATATAATCAGAAATTTACTTTATTTTTCTATTTTTCACATTGTATATAGTTTTTTTATTGTTATATCTTAATAAAAAAATCTTTTACCATGACGTTTTCAAATGTTTATTTTTTTAATTCATCTAACAATTACCCACAGGTGGAGGACAAAGAACAAGTGGTTTACAATTCCGAGGATGTCCTGTGAAAAAAGATTGATGATCTCATATTTCTGGTCAAAAAGATTTCAAGTGTCCATGAGATAATTATTTCACTTCATGAATTGATAGACATAGTAAATTCAGTTCAAATAGACTATTAATGATTGAACTCCCTAAGGGAGTTACCATTGATATTGAATAATTTCACTAAATACTTCAAATAAGTTTAGGAAAAATTTGGGAAGTATTCACAACCTAACCATTTGAATATCTAGATCCAAGACATCCATGATGGTTTAGAGAGTGATGATGAGGACTCAGGTAATGATGTAAACATGAGAGATCAACAATATCATGATTGATTTTGGTGAGATTGAGAAGATGTTGAAATAAAAAGTGATCTCATAGTCTAAAAGGTAGAAGATTCAACACCATTTCATATATCTCTATCCATGGAAGAATAAACCCCCCATGCAGTGGAATTTGAAGAAAATTTAGAGGATCCCCACTACCTGCCTCTATCTAGAGAGATCCAACTTAAAAAATATCCTTACCACTAAAGAAGATATTAAAGATGATCCTAGATAGAGAGACGATCTTATCATAAACTCTATGTCAATTGATTTTATTCAATCTGAATTGAGTATTAAATTCAACTATTTTGAATTTTTAGAATTTTCTAATCGATGTTTTATCTTGTATGAGGAAGAAGAAGTATCATATGAAACCATTGTGGAACACAAATAACTTCTTAATTTTATTGAATGTGAATTAAAGGTGGACCATAAGATATCAAATTAGTTAAGCCTAATGGAATCCAAATACATGCTTCACATATTTAAATGTATAATTAGTATTTCCATTCCTTATATTTAAATTCTATCCCAACAAAAATACATTCTAACATTACTTTGGAAGTTAAAATTTATGCATACCATATTAAGAAATCAACAGAAAATAAGACGGTGGTTTCATATGTAGAAACCAAGAAGAAGGTTGATCCATTCTTCATCATACCCCCATACAATCTATAACTACTTATGAAGGAGATGGATTTGGGGTACTCTATCCATGGACTCCTCACCAACAAATAAGAAGTTGAAGCTGGGAGAATATAAATGTGGTGGGTCTAATCCAAGAAGATCCACCAACCATCAGATGATGGATAACAACTAGTACTATCCTTTTAAAAGAAGTAAAAATCCATGGACCACTTGGGGGATTTAATTAATATTTATATTTACTTTCTTTCTAGAAACATTCTATTTTATTTCTTGCGATTTTTTAGAATGAAACCCGAATACCTTATCTTTTTTAGCTTTAATGACATTACCCTTGTTCATAATTGTTTATTTTACTTTTTAGGACCATGATGACATAATGAAATCCCTAAATAGTAAGGATAAGAGAATACTGAATCCATATGAGAATGAGGTGTTCATTATTTCATTATATATTTTTTAACTCCCTAAATATTTATGAAAATTCTTAGTTGAGCTATAAATTGAAGCAGTTGTGATAAAATTGGAAATTTCATGCCCATACTTGAATCATTTCTTTGCTGGATTTTTTTAGGAGACATGAGTTTCTTAGGAACCCATTAATTCCATGTTTTAGATTTCAATGATAATGAGATTGAATGATTATGTTGTAAAATATAATTATTATAGTGATTCATGGATAATTAATGATGAATCTTGATTTGAGGGGAATAGATGATTCATGTAAATGAAATTTCCCTAATAAATTTTCATTGTTTTAACATGTGAAGTTCATTTGAATTTATTTTTAATTATTAGTCATGTTATGATTGATTTTACAATATTATATGTCCCATTACTGAGATGATTTCTTGAACAAATATTTCTGATTTTATATTTGGTATATTTCTCAAGTGACCTTGGGGAATTCCACCTAATAGAACATACATTGGAACTTATCAAATATATGACTATGTAAAAACACATTTAAATATTTTGAGGAATTTCTATTGATAAGGCCTTATCCTTGATACCTCCTTTTACATTGATGCTATATTATCCCATATAGGCCATTAATGACCATGATTAGGATGATCCGTATTTCATTCCATTCATATCCATTCCTACCCTACACTTATTATGTTTCATGACATTTTAATGTTGATGTATGGTGGTGAGGGATGTCATGGTTGGGGTTTTCACTACATTATACGAAAAAATGTTTGTGGGTGATTAATTGTGGATATTTATAAAGGTTTTTTATTCATTAATTGTACTTAAATTGTTTTCCCTTCTTGTAAAAATGAAAAAATGAAAAAATTGAAAAAAATAAGAAAAATGAAAAAAATGAAAAAATAGAGAAATAAGAATGGGTTTGAACATGGAGAACCAAAAATAAGTATTACCAGACAAATGATTTTTATCATATATGATTAGGTGGTAGATATGAGATTTATTACATTCATAACATTAAAAAAATTTAAAAAAATGAAAAATTAGTTAAAAAACGTAAAAATATATATAGAAAAAATTCAAGAATAAGATAATAATTAATTAGGATTTCAAATGTCACGACCTTTACTTTGATCTTGGGAAGTAGGTTTTGTCAAATTTTAAGGGGAGAATTCAATTGATCTTTATCTTTTTTATGTCATGAAATATTATTTAAGAGACAAAACTCCTCATTTGATCCTTAATTTTGAACGTCAATTCCTACCAACCATAAGATTTGGATTAATTTTAAACTTTATTGAAAGTCCCCATGATTTCATGTGAATATTGTCTTTATAAAGTTGATAAATCAGTCACTTTACATTCATATGGATGGGTATCATGTTCTACTATTATGAGCATAACTTTACTTGACAATGTATATTGATTGACGAGTGAAAAGATGAAAAAGTGAGGTAAATAAATATTTTTCTTATTTACTAATAATAAATTAAGCATCATGAATTGATGAAAGGAGAAGTTACACAATTTTAAAAAGGGAGAAATTAAAATACAATGGTGGATTATTTCTTTTGAAAAATTTTAAATTGAATTGATATTTTTTTGGAACATTAAAATTTGTTTTAGCATTGAGAATTTTTTTATTTTATTACTTTATGATATAAATATTGGTAACATTTATTACCACTTAAATTAAATGTTGAAATATTATGATTAAAGAAAATTATAGTTTATGTGTCGGGGCATTTTATTGTCTTATATTTCCATGAAATTATTTAAAAATTTATAATTGTTTTGAGAATGTTTTTAATAAATATGACAATATAATTGAGTGTTTATTAAAAATATGGTATTTAAAAAAATAATAATTAAAATGTGTTTAAATGTTGGTTATTAATGATTTATTTTATTAAAGAATATTTTTTGGGAATCTTATTATTATTTTTTAATGTTTTTAGGTATAACATATAGCCAGTTGGCTAGCCCTCAATATAAAGGGCTCCACAACCCCCATAGCCATCCCTATAGGGACGACCAACCAAGAAGATCCCAATGGAAGACATGCTAGTGGTAGGTGGTGATTAAACCAGTGGGGATTAATCCACAGGTGAATAGGTTGGACAGAAGGCCACACAGACCACATATGTTGGTATGGATTGATTTATGTTTGTGTGGTACTGTTGGGTGCCCATCCCCAAAGTGGGATTCTGAAAAAATGTTACCATGTGATTTTTGATAAACAAGTGTTGAACCAATTATAAATTTTTATTTGCAACTCATTTTATATGGTACTATTTATCACAAAAATATCATTGTTAGAGATTTAGTCATGTGCACCACCACTAAGATAGAACTTACCACCGCTCTCCATTGTTTCTTTAGTGCTCAACATCGAATGGCAGTGAACAAAATCATTAGATATGACATATCTGATTCCCAAGAAGCTAGAGATCTATTTTAATGGCCACCACAAAACTCGGGACCACCCTTTCCCACCTCTCCCGCTTCAGATGACCATCATTAACCCATTTAGAAGAAGACGGATGCCCTTGATTTCTACTAGAGCTCCATTCGACCATAGTGAAGGTTGAAGTTATTTATCAATGTAGAATTATCCACTTTCATTACAGATAAGAACCAACTTGCTACCACATCTCGATGGGACATTCATCCATCCCATGCAAGGGGTTGCGTTGCTCAAGACAAGCTATCCACTCTATTAGGTTATTTGAACACCCAAAATCTTCAGAAATTTCCAAAATTATACCCCAAGTCTCAAAGAAGAGATATCTAAAATGAAAATTAGATCATTCATTAGATATTTAGATTGTTATGATAATCACCAAACGTGAGAGATACAAGGACTCATCCTCTATAATTAGAAGAGGAATTTTAAACTGTTATAGAGATCGATGAAAGGGAGAAGGCCTCAAAAAAGAGGAGGTCAAACTTTTATTTATTTATTTTAATTTTATTCTTCTATAATTTTTATTTTGAGTTTCTTTAATTCTAAATTTTAATACATGAGTGTTATATTCTATTTATGTGTTTTCTTCGACCCTTCTTCTTCTAATTCTTATAACATCATTTTTATTATTCCATTCTCACTATCTATCTCTCTTTATCTTCTTGTCATTCATATTATTTTATTATTATTCTCTTATTATCAATATTAATATATATTTTATTTTTTTATTCATCACTTATTTTCCTATTTCAATTCATTTCACTAGTGATCTCTTACTCTCGATAACAGGAGGCTTACCCGAGGCTTGGCCTCAAGGGAGGTTGGCTATTTTCTGAATTCTATGTGTAAATTATTTTATGGTTAGAATTTGTTTGTGGTGGATGAAAGTGAATCACATGAGTGTGGTATTTTTCTACTATGACACAGAACTTCACTTCACTTATATTATTTTGTTTAAATTTTTTCCCTTCCCATTAATTGAACAGAGTCTCTTCATATAGTGTATTTTTTCCATTTAGTGGATGAAATGACATATGATAGAGTTGGGTCCTGGGAAGTAACACACTCTCAGCTGACATGTTTCATTAGCATTGATTATAGGAGGAGGTGGAATTTAGTTTTATTTTAAATTATATATTTCAAAACCAATAAATAGGATGATATTAGTTCATTAATGACATTTCATGATTAAACTATCAGACTGAATTTAAAAAAAATTAATAATGAAGGAACCCAAAACCAAACCTAAAGGCCAAGTAATTTCATTACAATCTCATCATGAATTTCATGTTAGTTTGAATTTTTATTCTTTACCTTAATTTAAATTCTAATGTTTTATAAAATAATAAAAATCCATAAATAATAGTTTTTCAGGTGAATTAAAAAATGGTGACTAGATAACTGTGAAGATCCTCAAGTGAGATGACCCTAGTTCTCTACTATACTGCACTAGGAAAACATAGAAATTTTATTTTTCCACACTCATGATAGGCGTGAATCTATATAACTTATAAATAAACCATAAAAATTATTACTACTAAGGAATTTATTAAAATTATATTCTAATGATTAGTTTTTCTTTAATACATCACAATGATTCTTCCAATTCCCTTTCTTTCCATAGTTGAAGTAAATAGTGACATGTTCATAGATTTACCCTATAAAATTTATCATTTTCAAAGGATGTTGTAATATAAATATAAAATATAAAATAGTTATGAGTTTTTCTACCTTTTTCATTAGTTAATAGCGAATGAGGAAGAAAGTTCCATTAAAACTCTTTATGTCCATTGAAGTAGAGTAAAAATATTCATAACAGATTTATCTATATTGTTCATCTAGTCTTGGATGAATACGGATAACCTTGGTATTTAAGATGATAATATGAGATTAATGGATAATTTATTATCAAAATGGAATCCCAATCTTACTAATATATCAATATACTCCAACATTTTTGAAGACAAGATCAGTAGTTAGTTGGCATTTTTCCAGTTAACATTGATGAAGTGTAGTGAAAATATAATTTTTCTAAAGTATCTCTTATTATAATTTTAGATCAAAGAGATGATATTTCATGGTGTATGAATTCATATACTTATGTTTCATTATCATTTCTCTGGACATAACTAATAGTATGATCCAATGAACATAAATAAGACTGTAACACCCCGAGATTTTATGAAAAATATTCCTTTTAATTTCATTAATGTCTTGTGTTGTACGCTACACCAAAAGGAGCTTGCTCAACACGCATCCTTGACTTTCCTTGCATTACATGCAATCGCGACCTTCCTCGATAGCGTGTGTAGTACGCAATACCGAGTTTCACTAAACAACGATATGCTATTAAAATATTATTAAAACTAGCCGTTATGAATAGTAATAACCACCTTTTAAATTTTAGAAATTTTATCTCTCAAAATGGACTTCATTTTTGGATTCGGAGTATTGAATTTATCTTAAGGTGAAATTTTGGTACTTTTCGGATAACTTTCATATTCTGATAAATAGTGAAAATTACTAAATTTTTATTAAAAAAAACTTTTTTAATAGAAATAATTAATAGTGATAAATTATTAATTTGAGTGGTTTTAAAGTATATTTAGAATATATTTTTACAATTTAATACAATGTTGGTCATCGGATGTAATTTCACATTTAAACCAGCTATAAACAAGTGTCAATCTTTTTATAGTTATTATCTTTTAAAAACACGCTATTTGTTTTGACGACGGAAATTAATTTTTAAATTAATTAATGAAACTGATATGTTTTTAATCTGGTAAAATAGACATCATTTTTGAATTCATAATATCAAATATAGCTTAGGCCTAATTTTTGGTATTTTTCTGAAAACTTTCAATTTTTGATGAATAGTGAAACCACTAAGTGGTAGTTAAAAAAAACTGAATTTTTCATAAAACATAATTTTACCACTTATGTGAATGGAATTTCAAAAATCCGAGAGACACAGTTGATGTCAGTAAGTAAAATGTGGTTCAATGAGATGAAAATAATTTTTGGTGAATAGTAACGTTTTACTTTTTTTTACCACGGTTAAAAGTAAATAGGGTAATTGAGAGTAAAAATGTTATTATTATTACCCTAACACATATCCTAATTCTATTGGATAAGTGTAATTCGACCAAAAACAACCTTAGAAATAAAATATGACCATTTAGGCCCACTTGGATTAGATTATGACATTTATTATTATTTAATTTAAAGAAGAGTTAAAAGAGTTAAAATCAATGTTTATTTACTAAAAAAATTTTAATATAGGGTTATAAATAAGATAAATTCGATTGTAAATATTCATTAGAAATATAATAATATTTCCTACATAATGATATTTTATCTATAATTTTTAGACATTATATAATTTAATATATTTGTGACACAATGATGATGCAGTAATTACCATAATAGTAAAAAATTAGAGTAATTGATATTATAAATACCAAAATAAAAATAATTTGAGACTTTTTATTAATTAAACTAATTTTATATGTTAATATGACATGTTATTATTGATTTAATTAACTTTTTTCGAACTAATCATTCTGTAATGATTTTCACAAAAATCAATTACTAAATAGTGTCAAAATTGACATAAAATAGTTTTTAAAACAAATATTATATTATTAATTGTTATTTTATTCCTAA
The DNA here is from genome assembly GCA_963277665.1 of Viscum album. Classification (NCBI taxonomy): domain Eukaryota; kingdom Viridiplantae; phylum Streptophyta; class Magnoliopsida; order Santalales; family Viscaceae; genus Viscum; species Viscum album. The sequence continues at coordinate 1,942,093,199 of OY728133.1, read as the reverse complement.
AAATCTAAGGTTCGGCCAAATGACTTAGATAAGGTTATATATATTAATAATAAACAACTTGGGGTTCTTTTGGCTTGATATAGTAAGTTTATTAACCTTATAGTATAAGAACACAAGAAGACACGGTAAAAGTAAAATTATTTAACTTAATGTTAAATCTAAATGATAAGGTTAAAATAGGAACCTAAACTTGTCTAAATTCTATTGTATGAGATTATTTCTACCCATCCCCACCTTATACTTGAAATAAATCAATTTTGAGCTATTTAAAACCAAACTTGACTTTATAATAAAATAATATTTTTAGTTATTCCAAAGGTGCCCCTCTCCTCCCTTATAAAAGGGCACCTCCTCCCTCTCTTCCTCACACAACTTTGAGCCTTAAAGCTCGGCCAACCCCTGAAAATTTCTCTTCTCCACTTCCATATAAACATCCTAGAGGTTCCAGTATTCCCCAAAGACTAATTTTAGTGCCCTAAGAGGAGGTCTCAAAGAGGCGCTTCAAAGAAGAGGTAATTTCCGTTACTGATTATTTTACCGTTATTTCTTCTTCCACTTCTTCTTATTAGGTTGTTTCATTATGAAGTAATAACATCAGTATCACTCAAATACTGATATGTTATTATAAGTATGAAACAACCCTATTTCACCATCTATCCATCATACGGAAAATGAAATCACTGCGCGTGCGTACGTACGGAATACCGTCTCCACGTCATGGTTTAATATGTTTTTCCACCAACACCTTACATGGATGGGTATTATGGTGTAAAGAATAACTATACATAGTTATTATAACATCATAATTATTCTGATATATTTTATCATCCACTCCCATTCAATTCAATAATTATGGAAATGATATCATCACTCGTGCGTACGTACGGACTACTGTCTCCATGACGCGATGAGATTCATTCTCCATGTTAATCATTTAAGAATGATTATAAAGTATATATAAGAAATAATAATGAAATATATGACATTATAAAGCTACTGGATTTATGTGTATATATATGTATGTCATCTACTTAATTCCACTCAATTCAATAAGGAAACGAAAACAACGTTCATGCATACGTACGGCCTACCGTCTCCATGAACGGTGTATTTCTTTCCATCTATCGATCCATTATATATATATGTATATTCTGAATATATATTATATATAAATCATGTTTTATATTCTGGAATTAAGTAATCATGATCTGAGTAATCATATGAATAATTACATGTTAAAACATGAACGACAAATGAGACGATTTTACCCTAAACGCTACTTTAACAAGAATTTACAAAAGAACGGGTAATATAAAGTCATAAGTGAACCATATATGATATAATAACAATGAATATGATTCTGTAATAAGTCAATGACATTATTTAAATCATTATACAGGAGGTTCGGACACTTACGAAGCAAATCAGACCTAAGGTACGGGAAATATCACAATCTCATTTTTATCCGAGATTGTTTATACTTTAGTATTTACTGGGGTGTATTTTATCATCCACATCCACATTTCAATATGTAATATTATTTCCATCCAACTACAATTTTTTAAATCCAATTTTACCCTTCGGTGAGTTTTTAGTAAAGGATATGAAAGGAATCTTTTGTCGTTTTTCGTACGAGGTACTTTTTGACTTTTCCGACAAAAGTACGAAGAATGTTTTTTTAACTTATACGACATGAATGGATTTTTAAAACAATATTTCCAAGAATCTTCCTTTAAAAGTTATGTAGTTTATTTTTAATCAACTTCTTTTAGTTTATAATTTTTTTACATGTTAAGAAAGGAAAAGTGTTTTTGAAGTAGAAAGGATATTTTCCTCAAGAATGGAGTTCAAGTGTTTTATCAAAATTATTTTCCATCTAAGATAATAAAGGGTTCTGTTTTCATCAATATTATTACATTGATTTGATTATGTTGTGATGGAATTATTTTTATGATTTCATTTATCTAATATTAATTGTTTTATGATGTCATGTTGTTTAAGAATCCCATTTTTACTACATGGGTTATGCAATGATGTATGATTTATGATTTTGTGTCACACATAATAATGGTATAATTATGAGATGGGTGGGACCTATATCTCCCTCCAATTCATTGGGTAAAAATTTTATATCTTATGAGATAGACATGGCTGGAATGGTAGGTTATACCGGTTCAGTGAAACAGGACTGACATGAGGGTGACTCGGTTCAGAAATGGACTTTGTCCACTAAGATAGTCTTGGAAATGAGTCTTGACTAATAAGATATGATTTTCTATGATTGTGTGTGTATTCCACAAAGTTTCATGTTTTAAGTTATGATTATTGGGATTTCATTTCACTACTATGATTTATCCCATGTTATGAAATGATGCTCTCTTTTGCAGGTTAAGATTTCCAAAATGTTATGTTCTTATGAATATGATGTGATTGATATTTTTCTTTTGTTTACCCTTACTGAGCATTTGAGCTCACCCTTTTATGTTTTCTTTTCCCCAGGATATAAATAAAGGTTTTAGGTAATAAAAAAAGGATGATCATTATGGGAGATGTTGAAGATCTTTCACCACGATTAGAAGATTATATTCCGAGTTTCCAAAGACACTAAACTATTACGGTCCTTGTGTGTGTGTTTTTTTATGTACTAAGTATTCCGCAAAAGTAATGTAATTTCCATGTACGTTAAGCTTCAGGTCTCTACAGTTGGTATTAGAGGAAAGGTTTAGTCAACCTTTGGAAACTAGGATGCAGAAAAGTTAGTGAGATCCCTAGAGATATTTCTAAGGTATGTCTAGGGATGTCCCTAAGGTTAAGTATACGTATAGGTTATAGTACTAGAATTACGCTAACGATCATAGAATTAAACCTATGATGTTAGATATTGAAGGTACTCCCCCTTTATTATGTTGTTTTCCCTAGCATGATTTTAGCCTCTCACACTATTCTTTTTGCGTTTTAGAAAATGGCTGGAAACAAGATGATTCACGATAATAGAGGATATGATGGACAATGGAATGATATTCTTCATGAGAAACCAAATGAAATAGGATTTGGAAGTCCAAACATCATTATTATGCCGAATCAGAAATCTCATAATATGATCAATAAAGTAAAATTTGGTAAGTTTCCTGACTCGGCTAATAAGAGAAAGCTGGAGTTTCATGATGATCATAGAAGAAAGAATGTTCAATTTCCCCTATGTAAATAATATAGGAAGAGGCATCAAAGAGAATGTTTCAAAGGAACTGGAAGATTCTTTGGGTGTGGAAAAGAAAGACACAAAGCCAGTAAGTGCAAAGGAAAAGGTTCAATTAACACCAGGGATGAGGATAATGGTATTGATACGACATCAAAAATGGTTAAATGTTTTAAATGTGGAATGTACGGGCATTATGCAAACCAATGCCCTAAGGGAAAGTCTCGTGAAGAGAATCAGTATGGTCGTATGGGTTGTATTTATGTGGATGATGATGAAGAGACTACAAATGATATGTGAGATGAAAGAATTGTTGAAGCTCGGTCAATGGTTTAAGAATGTAGTGGAATGATGACATGTTTATCATGTGTAATGTTGTATAAGTAATCTCATGGTACTATGGAATGAAGAGACATCTAAGGATTGTTACACTGTTGTCTTTCCTTGAGTTTTGAAAGTGTATGATTAATGGTAACAGTATCCATGAAAGGTTATTCAGATATTTTTGGAATGTAGATAATATGCGCATAATGAAGGGATAAGACGATAATGAGATGTTTGATTGTATTCATGAGCTCATGATTGATATAAGGACTATGTGATATAATGGTTTGAGTATAAATAATTTTGAGGATTTTTGTTTGTGGAAAGTGTTAAATTTTAACTGCATTCATGTTTTCACTAAGGTTCAATGGGTATTCATTCTTCAAGAGAATACATGATTAAGGTATTCACATGTTTGTAATTTGACCAACAAGATATATCTTATGATATATGGGGGATAAATGATGGCATTCACGTGATTGTTCTGTGACATTTCATGTATTCATTTTCTTTATACTATGAGCTTGGACCGAAGTATTTTAGATAAGCCTAAAGATTTGAATGGATTATGTTGGACATAAGTTAGGATAAAACGTTTTTTGATATTATTGATGGGATGTTATAGTAATATAGCTTTAGAAAAAGGACAACCTGCAGGACGGGCGACAACCCATCGCGTCGGACAAGGCTGTGGGAATCGAACCCACAACCGAAGTGCGACTGGACTTTATCGCCTACCAATGGCCTACAGGAAGTCCCTGTTTAGTAGAAACTAGTTTTATTTTATTAAGCGGTATGATATATGAAGTATAAGTTCGTTTTTGGAACCATATACGATTAGTCTAACCATAATATGGACTTATAACTTTTGCTAACCTTTTGTTTGAAACAGATGGAATGACCCATCATTCTATCACATGATCTGCTAACACATCACGAATGACAAATTCAACTTCATTTCTTTAAGAGATGAAGTGGAAATTGTCCAAAGAACGACCAACGGTGAGACTATACCGAAATCAAGAAAGTATTTCTTCTAATTCCAATTTCATCAAATCTAGGAAAATGATCTTGAAAACCAAAAATGTTGTCCTAGTGCTCTTATATCTGATGAATCAGATGGTACCTTAGATCGTCACAAATTTATGGCTTTGTGATTGCTGGCTTTTCCATATCCATGTTCTCTACCACTCTCCATCAGAACATGATGGTTAGATTTCTCTTCCATAACCATATTTTTACCTATGTGGAAACCCATTGATTAGTTTATTTGGGTAACCGTTACGTTTCATACTTTTGTTTTTAAAGATTGGTTCTGGTATTCCTTTTTACGATGTGGGTTTCTATTAAAGAAACTTTCGAATAGTAAACCATTTATATCCCCGACGAATTTCGAGGGCAAAATTCATTTTAAGGGGGGTAGAATGTAACACCCCGAGATTTTATGAAAAATATTCTTTTTAATTTCGTTAATGTCTTATGTTGTATGCTACACCAAAAGGAGCTTGCTCAACACGCATCCTTGACTTGCCTTGCATTACACGCAATCACGACCTTCCTCGATAGCGTGTGTAGTACGCAATACCGAGTTTCACTAAACAACGATATGCTATTAAAATATTAGTAAAACTAGCCGTTATGAATAGTAATAACCACCTTTTAAATTTTAGAAATTTTATCTCTCAAAATGGACTTCATTTTTGGATTCGGAGTATCGAATTTAGCCTAAGGTGAAATTTTGGTACTTTTCGGATAACTTTCATATTCTGATGAATAGTGAAAATTACTAAATTTTAATTAAAAACAAATTTTTTAATAGAAATAATTAATAGTGATAAATTATTAATTTGAGTGGTTTTAAAGTATATTTAGAATATATTTTTACAATTTAATACAATGTTGGTCATTGGATGTAATTTCAAATTTAAACCAGCTATAAACAAGTGTCAATCTTTTGATAGTTATTATCTTTTAAAAACACGCTATTTGTTTTGATGACGGGAATTAATTTTTAAATTAATTAATGCAACTGATATGTTTTGAATTTGGTAAAATAGACATCATTTTTGAATTCATAATATCAAATATAGCTTAGGCCTAATTTTTGGTATTTTTCTGAAAACTTTCAATTTTTGATGAATAGTGAAACCACTAAGTGGTAGTTAAAAAAAACTGAATTTTTCATAAAACATAATTTTACCGCTTCTGTGAATGGAATTTAAAAAATCCAAGAGACACGGTTGATGTCAGTAAGTAAAATGTGGTTCAATGAGATGAAAATAATTTTTGGTGAATAGTAACTTTTTACTTTTTTTTACCACGGTTAAAAGTAAATAGGGTAATTAAGGGTAAAAATGTTATTATTATTACCCTAACACATATCCTAATTCTATTGGATAAGTGTAATTCGACAAAAAACAACCTTAGAAATAAAATATGACCATTTAGGCCCACTTGGATTAGATTAGGATATTTATTATTATTTAATTCAAAGAAGAGTTAAAAGAGTTAAAATCAATGTTTATTTACTAAAACTTTTTTAATATAGGGTTATAAATAAGATAAATTCGATTGTAAATATTCATTAGAAAGATAATAAGATTTCCAACATAATGATATTTTATCTATAATTTTTAGACATTATATAATTTAATATATTTATGACACAATGATGATGCAGTAATTACCATAATAGTGAAAAATTAGAGTAATTGATATTATAAATACCGAAATAAATATAATTTGAGACTTTTTATGAATTAAACTAATTTTATATGTTAATATGACATGTTATTATTGATTTAATTGACTTTTTTAGAATTAATCATTCTGTAATGATTTTCACAAAAATCAATTACTAAATAGTGTCAAAATTGACATAAAATAGTTTTTAAAACAAATATTATATTATTAATTGTGATTTTATTCCTAAAAATATAAGGTTCGGCCAAATGACTTAGATAAGGTTATATATATTAATAATAAACAACTTGGGGTTCTTTTGGCTTGATATAGCAAGTTTATTAACCTTATAGTATAAGAACACAAGAAGACACGGTAAAAGTAAAATTATTTAACTTAATGTTAAATCTAAATTATAAGGTTAAAATAGGAACCTAAACTTTTCTAAATTCTATTATATGAGAGTATTTCTACCCATCCCCACCTTAGCCTCGAAATAAATCAATTTGGAGCTATTTAAAACCGAACTTGACTTTATAATAAAATAATATTTTTTGTTATTCCAAAGGTGCCCCTCTCCTCCCTTATAAAAGGGCACATCCTCTCTCTCTTCCTCACACAACTCTGAGCCTTCAATCTCGGCCAACCCCTGCCAAATTCTCTTCTCCACTTCCCTATAAACATCCTATAGGTTCTGGTCTTCCCCAAAGACCAATTTTAGTGCCCTAAGAGGAGGTCTCAAAGAGGCGCTTCAAAGAAGAGGTAATTTCCGTTACCGATTCTTTTACATTTACTTCTTCTTCCACGTCTTCTTATTAGGTTGTTTCATTATTAAGTAATAACATCAGTATAACTCATATACTGATATGTTATTATAAGTATGAAACAAACCTATTTCACCATCTATCCATCCTACGGAAAATGAAATCACTGCGCGTGCGTACGTACGGAATACCGTCTCCACGTCGTGGTGTAATCTGTTTTTCCACCAACACCTTACATGGATGGGTATTATGGTGTAAATAATAAGTATAAATAGTTATTATAACATCATAATTATTCTGATATATTGTATCATCCACTCCAATTCAATTCAATAATTATGGAAATGATATCATCGCTCGTGCGTACGTACGGACTACCGTCTCCACGATGCGATGAGATTCATTCTCCATGTTAATAATCTAAGAATGATTATAAAGTATATATAAGAAATAATAATGAAATAAATAAAATTATAAAGCTACTGTATTTATGTGTATATATATGTATGTCATCTACTTAATTCCACTCAATTCAATAAGGAAACGAAAACAGCGTTCATGCGTACGTACGGCCTACCGTCTCCATGAACGGTGTATTTCTTTCCATATATAGATCTATTATATATATGTATATTTTGAATATATATTATATATAAATCTTGTTTTATATTCTGGAATTATGTAATCATGATCTAAGTAATCATATGAATAATTACAAGTTAAAACACGAATGACAAATGAGACGATTTTACCCTAAACGCTACTTTAAAATGAATTTACAAAAGAACGGGTAATATAAAGTCATAAGTGAACCATATATGATATAATAACAATTAATATGAATCTGTAATAAGTCAATGACATTATTTAAATCATTATACAGGAGGTTCGGACACTTACGAAGCAAATCAGACCTAAGGTAAGGGAAATATCACAATCTCATTTTTATCCGAGATTGTTTATACTTTAGTATTTACTGTGGTGTATTTTATCATCCACATCCATGTTTCCTCATTATGTAATATTATTTCCATCCACCTACAATTTTTTAAATCCAATTTTACCCTTCGGTGAGTTTTTAGTAAAGGATATGAAAGGAATCTTTTGTCGTTTTTCGTACAAGGTACTTTTTGACTTTTCCGACAAAAGTACGAAGAATGTTTTTTTAACTTATACGACATGAATGGATTTTTAAAACATTATTTCCAAGAATCTTCCTTCACAAGTTATCTAGTTTATTTTTAATCAACTTCTTTTAGTTTATAATTTTTTGACATGTTAAGAAAGGAAAAGTGTTTTTGAAGTAGAAATGATATTTTCCTCGAGAATGGAGTTCAAGTGTTTTATCAAAATTATTTTCCATCTAAGATAATAAAGGGTTCTATTTTCATCCCTATTATTACATTGATTTGATTATGTTGTGATGGAATTATTTTTATGATTTCATTTATCTTATATGAATTGTTTTATGATGTCATGTTGTTTAAGAATCCCATTTTTACTACATGGGTTATGCAATGATGTATGATTTATGATTTTGTGGCACACATAAGAATGGTATCATTATGAGATGGGTGGGACCTATATCTCCCTCCAATGCATTGGGTAAAGATTTTATATCTCATGAGATAGACATGGCTGGAATGGTAGGTTATACCAGTTCAGTGAAACAGGACTAAAATGAGGGTGACTCGGTTCAGAAATGGACTTTGTCTACTAAGATAGTCTTGGAAATAAGTCTTGACTAATAAGATATGATTTTATATTATTATGTGTGTATGCCACAAAGTTTCATGTTTTAAGTTATGATTATTGGGATTTCATTTCACTACTATGATTTATCCCATGTTATGAAATTATGCTCTCTTTTGCAGGTTAAGATTTCCAAAATGTTATGTTCTTATGAATATGATGTGATTGATATTTCTTTTGTTTACCCTTACTGAGCATTTGAGCTCACCCTTTTATGTTTTCCTTTCCCCAGGATATAAAGAAAGGTTTTAGGTAATAAAAAAAGGAAGATCATTATGGGAGATGTTGAAGATCTTTCACCATGATTAGAAGATTATATTCCGAGTTTCCAAAGACACTAAACTATTATGGTCCTTGTGTGTGTGTTTTTGTTATGTACTAAGTATTCCACAAAATTAATTTAATGTCCATGTATGTTAAGCTTTGGGTCTCTACAAAGACCCTCTGTGAATATCAGGTATATATTTTTCTCACCACTGCATTCTTACTAAAGTAGTATAGTAGGAATAAGGATTCCAACACAAAGCATAAATTCTATGATTGTGAAGTATTGTAAAACATCCATTCCACTTCAGGAAAGTTATGCCCGTTAGGAGATTCTCTATGTTTAAGTAATGTTCATGGTGTTTTTTCATGGTTTTATATGCCATTTTTTAGTAATATATTTGAATTAGATATAACATTACTTTACTTGATATCCAAAACAAGTGAGATGAAATAATTTAATTATTTTATTATGTATCCCACTATTTTAGGAAGTCTTAATGGCCTCCACCATTGAACTTGTAATATTTTATCCCCTTAACATTTTAGTGGAATGGATCCATATTTCCCACCTTATGATCCAAAATATTTACATAAAAACTATAATAAGGTGCTTATGTAAGTGACCTTGAAAACTGGGGGCATTATTTTTCTTGTTCTATTGAGTGGACTCCAAAATCTTAAAATCCATAGTCGGATTTCCTAAACACTTTCCTCCAAATTTTTATTGAAAAAAATTATCCTAAAATCCAATATAAGTCTTGTTAAGTTAAACAAAAAACCTTATAAGAACTCTTTAACCGAATAATGCATCCATACTATAGAGAATTAGACACCTAGTTCTGTGGTTGTTTTTTAATAAAGTAATTGCAGATTTAGTGTGACTTAATATATTATTGAGGGATTTTTGTTTCTTATGCATAAATGTTATTATTTTATCTTTTTACATATTTTGTTAATATTAAGTTAATTTTACTTAAGTGATTAACCATGTGCCAATAAAATATCTTCACACAATCTGTTTACTTCAATTCCATCTTAGCATATTGATCTATTTATTTATGCGATCTTGGTCTTACATCCATAAAACAAATCATGCATCAAGAAAAAATAAAATAAAAAAATCACTAAATTAATGGGATCTTTAACTAATGGAATATTTTTTGACCGAACAATAAAAAAATGAAAATTATTTTGTGTGTACCAACACATGAAATAATAAATAGATCAATATTCTATGATGGAAGTAAATAAGTATATCTATATGCTAATATGGAATTATTATTCCAATTCCCTTTCTTACCACACTTTAAGTAAACAGCCACATGTTTATTGATTTACCCTATAATATTTTGTATTTTCAAAAGATGTTGTAAAGGACCCATATAATCTAAAATGGTTACAAGTTTATCTATCTTATCCTTCAGTTAATAAATAATGAGGAAGCAAGTTCCATTAAAACCCTATATGTATAGTGACATTGATTAAAAATATTCACAGTATATTTATCTACATTGTTCATCTATTCTTGGATGAATAAGGATAACCATCATAGTTAGGATTATAATATGAGATTAATGGAAAATTTCTTATCCAAATAGAATCCCAATCTTATTAACTTATCAATGCACTCCAACATTTTTGATGAAATTACCATTAGAAAGTTGTCCTTCTTCCAGTTTACATAGATTAAGTGTAGTGAAAATATCATTTATCTAAAGTCTCTCCTATTATCATTTCAGATCAATTTGATGAGAATTCATGGTGTAAGAATTCATGTCCTTATGTTTCATTTTCATCTCTATAGACATAACTAATAATATAATTCAATAAAAATAAATAGGACCCTCTTTTAATATCATGTATACATCCTTCTCCCCACCACAATATTACTAAATTAGTATTGTAGGAATAGGGATTCCAACACATAGTATAAATTATTTGATAGTGATGTAGTGTATAACATCGATGCCACTTCATGAAAGTTGTGCCTGTGAGGACATTCCCTAATTTTAAGTAAAATTAATGATGTTTTTTATAGTTTTATGTGACATTTTTTACTACAATATTTCAAGTTGTTATAGTATTGGTTTACTTGATAGCTAAAATGAGTGAGATGAAATAATTTAATTATTTTAATAAGTATGTCACTATTTTATGGACTCCTAATGGCCCTCATCATTGAACTTTTAATTTTATATCAATTGAACATTTTAGTGGAAAGGATATATATTTCCCACCTTATGATCCATAGTATGTCGATGAAAACTATAATAAGGTGTTTAAGTAGGTTACCATTCCAACTGGGGGATTTCAGTTCCCCATTCCATTGAGTGGACCCCCAAATCCTGAAATCCTGACTTGGATTTCCTCAATAATTCCATCTAAATTTTTATTGAAAAAATGAATATTAAATTCCAAATAAGTTTGATTGTGTAAAAAAACCCTAATAAGATCTCCTCAGCAAAAGTATGTGTCCATAGTATGGAAAATTAAACACTTAGTTCTTTGGTTATGTTTTTAATCAAGTAATTGAAGGCTTAGTCTGAATTAAAAGATTATTGAGGGTTTTCAATTTTTTATGCATACATTTTATTATTTTAACCTTTTACATATATTTTAAATATTTGTTGGATTTTACATAAGTGATTAACCATGTGCCAATAAAATATTTACACACAATCCTTTTACTTTAATTTCATATTAGAGTATTGATCTATTTACTTATGGGATCTTACATTAACATCCATAAAATAAATCCCAAATCAAACAAAAATAAAATAGATAAATCATGGAATTATTTGGATCTTTATCTAATGGATTATTTTTTGAGCGAACAATAAAAAAATAATTAACCCTAGGAAAAAACACTTTGACCCGTCATGGGCTTGGGTTACAGCATTTGACCTTTGTCTTGTGTATGTTATTCACTTGGATTCACCTTGACTCTATCATGAACTAACTCCATGCACTTGGGATCTACACCATTACAATTACATTACTTCACAAATAATTTAAGGGGACTAAGAGTGAGTTTACATTAAAGAAATCATGGTCACATAGGCCTATACTTAATAAGGATGTTGGGATGACTCACGAACCATCAATTCAATTGAATAATAATAATAATAATTTCAAAATCCATGAGATAATTAAGTTAACAAATACACACACATACAAAAATCAATGTAATATAATGATAATCCGCTTATAAAATGAATACACATTTAAAACAACTATCTATCATTCATTCCAATTTGTTATTTTATTATGATAAAATGAAATGAATTAATCCAATAAATTATCTGATTAATCATTTAATTCATTTTTTCTTAAACTTCATTCAATATTGTTTATAGATACCCATTCTATGTGATTTTAATTAAACTTGTTTTATTTAAAATTTAATAAACTAATAACATAGCGTGTACAGTGTGTACTTTATATTTGAACGACTCGACATGGTCCTCATTGTGTACAATGTACCTACACATCATATCATGTAAAAAACATGTGATGTAATTTCATGGAATGTGTTTTTAACAAATAACACAAAAAAACCTGAATATTATTTTGTGTGTCCCAATTTAGTGCACATAGAGTATGTAGTATGTAATTATCTCACTTGAATTGTAGTTTCGTATATTATGTGGAATTAAATTTAATAATTTTATATCATATAAAACCAGTAATACAGAATGTACTATCAATAAATCAGACATGAAAGACATAATAATGTGATTTAATGGTGTAATAAATTAATTTTTAAATTTTATATGTAAATAGGTTAGGTACACAATGTGTACATACAACTACGCATCATGTATCATAATCATCGCATATCTAAGATACACATCTTGGGATTGGGAATGTATTTTTTTCATAGAAATTTATGCGGTATATGTTTTGTACAGTTGGGAAACACTATGTAACCTTCTTATTAAAAGACTCTTATTCCTTATACATCATGTAATTAACAAAAGACACATATTTGACCATGCATTTTCCACCATCAAATCATGTAGACTACATGATGTGTAACATAGTTACATGATGTATAGTTTGACTTGTCATGTACCAGCCTATTTTAGCCAATGAATGAAGTGTATTTAATACATCTGCAAGTCATTATTTCATGATGACCCATAGAACCCGTAGTTCATCCAAATTCAATATACTAGGATACACGATTTGTGGCTTTGAGCTACATGTATTGTACTCCGATACTATTCGGTCAAAATAACTTACACCTCTAGACGAGTTATTCTAATATTCTTCATTATCTATTAAACAGATCTAGGTTATATGAGTGAAAAATGAATATAGGAAGAAAATATTTCAGAAATTGGATAAAATAACTAATATCTTGAAATGAAAGTTACTTTTAAAAATCTAAATGGTCGACCATAAATAAATAATTATAAATTTAATACAACTATTGTGATAAACCTTGAAGGTTACAGATGTAGCAGAAGCACCTATTAGACCTATGGAAAAATTGGATTTTGATAAATTTAATGGATAATCCGAAATATAAATGAAGATGAACGTCATTACCAAAAACAATTTGACAAATATTGAATTTTTTTCACCGGAACAAAAAGAGAGGAAATTTTTTGGCAATAATTTATAATTATTTTAATATCTAGAAGAAATACCTCAGTATTGATTTCATTATTTGATGTAGGTGTTGATTGTTATAGCACCATTAAGTTGTATTTTCTTTCCTTTATAAGGACCCAAATTAGAAAATCTTTAGCATTGATCTTTATAAAGTCCTTTGATCATGGTACACTTCCAATGTTACTCCAACTACTATCATAGTGGTACTGATAATATTGTATCACATTCCTGACTACTACCATGATTTATTTGGCCTATATGAATTGTCTATGGATATCTACAACTTGTGAGGAGGAGAATAACGAAAATATAATCTCCTAAGCTTACGATAAACCCTATAGGAGTTTTTCATTGAGAGAGATTTCTCTAAAGAGAAAAATGTTGTGCACAGAGGTTGAACTCTCAATATTCTCATTAAAATATATTTATTGACCTAGGGTTAGGGTTTAATAAATTTAATTAATTAAAAAATGGACCTTAAAAAAATATAAAATCCATAATGAACTCCATTCCTTGTAAAATAATAATATCATTATTTAATTTATGGGCATTCACTAAACCACATATTGATAGATATTATTTTATAGTATGATATATATTTATACATCACTGAACCAATAATTGGGTCTCTTTATCTTCCTTGACATTTATTTATCTGTCAAATAATTATTTAATTAAAAACTATTGAATAAATAAAGAAATAAATATAATATTAAGGATTTAGAAAATAAAATATTTATTTTATGATCTACATAATTAAATGAATTATTTATAAATAAATAATTATTTATTACCTTTAAAATAACAAGAAATAAATAAATATTATATATTAACATAATTAAACAATTACATTATGAATAAATATTTATTTAATATTTGTGATTGAGAAATAATGAAAAAATATTACTTCTCAGTATGAGTAATATTATTTATTCTAATCGTTAAATCTAAATAATATTTAACTGATATCAAAGGAAACATTTGGTGTGTGACCCTATTGGCCTCTTTCACAGTGACATTTGGTGGGATTGCCTAAAGTTCAATATTACTATCTAGTAATGGGTCAAAACACCTATATTGGAAGAAGATATGTCATAATGTCAAAAACTACACATGAATTCTCACTATGGAATATAATCCTTTCAATCTTGACATCTCATCAAGTGGATTGAACAACCAAGTCATTAACATGTGTGCTTGTACATCTTTATTTGACTATCAAAAATTAATATATAAATACACCATATCCATGGAATTTAGTTCAATAGTTTTATTCCAATTAAAAGTTAGACATATGAACTATTTTAAATATGGAAGGGACAAATACTTTCTTGACTTATTCATTAATTACATATCATTCATAATGCACCCAACACACCCAAATTCACTATGAGCATATATCATCACGATTTTTAGTAATTCAAAAAAGTACACAAGTTATGATTTGTTTTAATAATAATCATAATATATAAGTATCCTTACAAATTATCATAAAAAAGAATATCCAAAGACATGAAAACATGTTGAATTTATACAAGTGAGTTGATTATCAAGATATTCTATCTTAGAGACTACTAACTGTGAACTTCATGAGATGAAGTCTCATATTCATATGAGTACTCTCACCTAAAAATAAACATGTTATATTTCTAGTAATGAAATCTTATATGACTATAAAATAATATTTAATAATATTTTTGTAACAACCCCGACACGATACCCCCTCATACAACCGAGTTGGGTGGGTTACTGGACCTCACGATCGACTTCCCATATGATAGAGGCTATTGACTAGCAGCGGGGATGTAAGGAAAAATGGGAAGACTATACCCTCTGGTAGAGATTATAAACAACAATAGAAAGATAATAAAAGAGTAGGGAAAATAATGGAAACAATATAAATAATAAAAGAAACAACTCATAGCTAAATAAAAGAAAATCATATAATCCAATAAAAATATAGTCATGTAATTATAGGATGGATGTATCTAAATGATGTGCTTAA
Source organism: Viscum album (assembly GCA_963277665.1). Classification (NCBI taxonomy): domain Eukaryota; kingdom Viridiplantae; phylum Streptophyta; class Magnoliopsida; order Santalales; family Viscaceae; genus Viscum; species Viscum album. Next base: position 1,942,077,589 of record OY728133.1, on the reverse strand, counting down.
TGTCATAAAAATAAAATATAGAAAATAAAAATGAAAGTCTCCAAAATCCCTAATCCCAGGACCCATGTTGGTCCTCTCTCAAAAATACATATCATCCAACAAGAAACAATCAATAAAAGAATCTATTTCCCTTATCCATAATAGAATCCATGAAATCTATCTGGTTACCAAATGGATGCCTCAATAGGGTGTGAGTACAACTTAGTGGGCATGACACTCATAGTGTTTAAAAAATAAAATCTAAAAAAATACAGTGCCTGAAATAAATTTATAACATGGTAATAATTAGTTTATTAATAAGGGAAATAAATAAACCTCATAACCCTTGAGTTTCGAGTTGACACTCATTGCAAACCATACCTATTTCATATCCATATTAGATGACTTTATCAATTTTTTGACCCTCCTACATTAGGATGGAACATTTCTACCATATCTTAAGTAACTTAACTAGTCTCCATATGAATTACCCTATTAGAGTCACCTAAATCTTCCCAGGGAGTGGATAACCAAGTAGAAAGAATCATCTCATACTAGTATCCATGTGAATTCCCATGTTGTATTCTCTTACATCTTCTTAGGGAACGTGTTACTAAGGGGAAGGTACACATCTCACGTGGAGGGTTCTCCTCCTCCCGGAAAAAACTCCACCACCATGTCTCATAAGAAAGTGAAGAAATCCCTCAAGCAACCAGCGAACAATATCACATATAAGAAAAACAAGGTATACCATTTATCTCAATTCATATATCATGCCTAGTTGGTTAATTTATCTCTTTCAATTAGCCATGAATACTTTATCAATTAGTAAATTCTCTTGTGGAAGGAGGAATCACCGAATTTATTCCATTCCAAGTTTCCATTTATCATATTTCACTAGTCAATTATCATCCTGTCAATTTTTCAAATGTAATTGTTAATAAAAATTACACATCTATTAAATCTAAAAATTCTAAGGTTTCAAATATAGGATCAACTCTCGGTGGCATAAGGCTCAGTCACATTGCCATGAGATCCCACAAAATCCATATGAGGAATCTAAATGTGGGTTCTATTTAAAGAGTTCAAATTACCATTTAATTAAGTCATTTTCATGGAATTATAGTGTTATTACATGATTTGAACATACTATAAGATAAACAAGATATAGGGAGTTATTCTAGACCACCCACCTCAAGAGAAAAGTAGACGGTGATAAATATAGACATTCAATGTACATCCAGTATCCTTCTTCCTTACCTTCATCAAACAATGAGGATGATTCACCCTCAAAATTTAGAACATGATGATTTAATAAGAATGTGACTTTGGATAGAAGAGGATTGTAGCTCATCATAGCCCGAAGTGTTTGAAAACGAGAGAGGAGATACACATTATAAAAATGTCGGATGCTTGGTTTAAAATAACAGGTGTGGATTAGTTATGATGTAAACATGTTATTTACATCATAAATCTTATTATTTACATATCTTCTAAAAAACCAATCACCTTGGAATTAAAACTTTATAAAAAAATATCTAATGATATAAAACATTTTTTATACTATAAACATAGTTTATGGATTACCCTGAAACATTTATTACTTAAAAGGGATTTGGGGGTTAGGCCAAAACCTTATTTTTTAAATTATATATTTATGATGTAAATTTATCTTATAGAAAAAAATCACACCTCTTACATGAAGCTCCTGGAAAAAACATAACCTAATCATCCAATGAAAAAATAACCCATCTCTGTGAGGATTACCGAATCTTAAAGAGAAGCACGCCTAAAAAAGCCATGATGTTACAACCTTCCCACAATACAATAGACCATAACTGAGGTGTACCCCACATCATCACTATGGGTATCAGTGAACATGTCTGTTCATTATGTTCACATATCATAATCCCTATCCTAGGTCTCCTCTTGCACATTCCCTTGCTACCACTGCACCCACACTAGATGCATGGTCTTCCCTCAAATTTTATTTCACTATAGTTCCAAATATGTATCAAATGCTCCAAAATGGAAAAATCAACACCCAAATCAACCTCATTATTTTATATCATACGAGAAGGGTCGAGATGATATCTCTGAATCTATGACATATGAAACACATCATGCATAGTCGGGTAACACTATGAAAGGGACAAATGGTAAGACACTAGATCAACCCTTTCACCTACCTCAATCAGCAGAAAAAACCTAGGTTCTAGCTTTCCCTAATTACAGATACAGTATTTCCTCAAACTAGGTGACACCAGAATGAAAGCAAAACAACCAAACCCAAACACCTTAGGAAATATATAACATTTAAATTATGATTTATTTTGGTTTTTAATGATCACCAACTACTTTATAATAAAACTAAACCTTCTCCAACGTCACATGTATGAGACTGGGTCCAATGAGTTGCAACTCACCTACCTCCATCTAAAAAAGAGGCAAACAACTTGAAATTACATACATTACCTATAAATGTTCAATTTGGATAAATTTATAGAATATTTTATTATAATAAAACACCATGACTACCAAAAGCTGCTCTAAAGAACCATTGAAATCCATAACACAAGCTCGCAGCATATCCTCCACTATTTGAATTGTCCGTTTAGATTAGACATCTATTTGAGGATAATAGTTTGTATTAATAAAAAACTGTGATACCAACACCTTCTGAAGACTCTTCAAGATTTGAGATGTGAATGGAGGATATTCATCAGAACTAATACTTCTCAAAACACAATGCAGTCGAATTGTTTCCCACAAATAGAAACTACCCCGATCGTCAAAGTTGAAAGTCTCCCTAACATGAATGAAGTCGGATAACTTTATCATTTGATCTATGATCACCCATGATACACCATTCTTGTGAGGTGTCCTCAGTATTCTTGTAATAAAATTCATAGGGACATAACCCCACTTCCATTCTGTAATGTGTAAATGCACCAATAATTGAACTAGTCTTTGATGCTCGACCTTCATCTACTGATGGCTGAAACAAATTATGATGAAGTTTTTTATTACCTTATTCATCCCTGGACACCAGTATTTTCTATAGAGACCACACCATATATTTTTTAGACCAAGATGTATTTCCCATTTAGAAGTATGAAACTCCCAGATCATCTCCTCATGCAGACTCGTATGAACCCACACACAACCACAAATAGAAGAACACTGACACTTACAATAGACCATCATAATAGTGGATCCCCACTATGTAAGCTATCCCTCAAGGCCAAGCCCTCAAGATTATATAATTATTATGTCTAGATATAGTATAAAATATTGGGTATAATAGATGTCAAAGTCAAATTTATTCATACTTGAGACTCCTAAACATCTAGATTCATGTCTACAAGGAGTTTTATCAACCAACACTCATCAAAATACTCCTTCATTTCCTCTCCCCACATATTTTTTCTCAAGTAATTAATAATGAAATTTTCTTTTCCTAGTATATAATCTAACGTGAAGTCAAAATAGTGAAGATACTTGACCCACAACCTCTGTTGAAGGTTTAGGTCTCACTGAGAAAAGATGTACCTAAGTATCCAATGGTCCATAGGCACCACAAACCTCTCACCCATCAGATAGTGAAACAAATATTCAAATACTCTAGGATATTATCACCTTAATCTTAAATATAATAACAATAAATATTTGATAAAGAATTTATTAATATATAAATAAATGAATATATATTCAATCTAATGTAAAACATAATTAGTTCTAGGGAACCTAATCCAACAATTTAGTTTTAATTTTTTTACATTACTTATGTTTTGGTAATATAAAAATAATATAGGTCATGGAATGTATTTCAAATGATTCACTTATCGAATAAGGAGTCAAAAAAAAATTATGTATGTGTCTATGCATGTATAATTATTATATTGATAAAAAATTTATTTTCCAATTATCTATAATGTTGTTTTTTATTTTGAAATTTTTATATAAAAATTATAGTATCAGTGTCAATAAGTACAAGTTGAATAAGATTTATATATTGTATGATTTAAGTATGAGAAAATAATTTTTGGAATAAAACCCTTTTTTATAAGGTTAGTTTCATAATAATTTTTATATTTTGAAATATAAATTTTATAATTAATGTGATGATATTTTTAATTAGGATTGTATATTCTTTATAAAAATATATCATATTAAAAAATGACCTAAATAATTTAGAACAATTATTGAAATACTATTTCCCTGGTATGATTCAATTTTAGATGTATAATTAAATGCTTTTTATAATTTTTTAGTACTTTTATTGACTTTTAAATAAATATTAAAATGTTTATATTTATTAATGAAAATTAAAATTTTAAATTTAAACAATATGTATTAAAAACCATTATTCTCGAGTACATGGGGATAAATAAGAAATATAACACACCTAATCCAAACATGTTTATCAATCAAGGATTCAAGATTTTCCATAGAATGATCAAACTAATTCCCCCTTCTTATGGAAAAAGTTAACCAATAATAATCATACAAAAGTGAAAATCCCCAAATATGTCCATGAATAATAATGATGATTGAAATTTCACATCATATATAGTTATCAACAATGTGGACATAGATTACAACATGATTTATAACAATCAATGATGTGTTACCATCTCCACATTTTGATTACCACTTATTACACATACCCTATTTTCCTTACAAGCACCCCTAGATGATAAACTTACACTCCCTAGATTCCCTTCCTAGTGTTTTTCATTGAATCTCAGGATTCTTGATCCCTATCATCATGAACATATTTTCTCCCCTATTCTATCTTGACATCATCTACTCCCTTTCATCATACTTCTTCAATATTTTCTCTCTCACCCTACCTAAATTACCTTTCAATCATTTAATTTTTTCACTACCATCACATTTCATCATGGTTTCTGATATCTCTCCCCACCATCCTCCATTTTCCCTCACAATAAAACCTACCCTCCCTAGAAACCCACCTTAAAAACGATGTTCTTAATATTGGTTATACCTAATCTGATAATAGTATACATACCACCTCATGGTTTCATTATCTATTATTTATTAGATTTATTCAGTTCATCCTTCATGATAGGTTCACCCCCAAACACTTTATAACTATCTCGAGATGTTATTTTTACATACCTCTAAAACCTATGATACTTTTATAGAATGTGTAGGTTCACCAGCTAGGCCTGTGATAGGGTACCCTTGATGGGTGAACCACCAATAATGAAATTACATAGGGGTGATAAACTTTGTGATTCCTCTTTAATAGAAGGTATATATCCATTTTAGGAAACTTTTAAAAACTATTCTATGAATTATGATATCAAATTCCCGAATCTCAGATAAATAAATTTTTCTAAATATATTTATCTCACTTTGTTTTAATTTTATAGAATGCATTTATAAATTCATTGTTTAAATAAAATAAATTTTCATATTAAATGAACCAATTCCTTTTTTTTAAAATTTATCCATTATTTTTTATTTTATTATGTGTTTCCGATTCAAGTTATTATTCTTCCAAATTTTAACTATATTCAATTCATATTTCACTTAGATCAATTATAATCATTTTTTATTCAATGAAGGCATTGTGTATTTTATGTTAATATATCTATTGTTTAAATGGAACCCTTATCATTAATTATACCCCTTGATTTGTACTATTTTCTATATTAATTTCTTTATCTACTAAATAAACTCCATTGGAATGTTTAATGAATTTTTTTTCAATCACTTCTTTTTTTGGAGATTTGTATTGATTATAATTTATATTGTTCTAGAAAATTATTTTTAGCTGTTAAATGTGATTTTAATAAATATTTCATGTCTTTAATGAAGGAATAACAATGAATTCAGTGGTTTTTAATAGCCTCTCTATTATTACCTTTTTTCCATTGTATGTTTTTATTTACTTACATTTTTTTGGTAATTTTGATACCATTTGGATTTACAATGATTTCATATATGAATGATGAGTTCACCCATCTCTCATTTTTTCATTTACTTTCATATTTAACAAAATTAATTTCGTGGTCTTTATTTATTTATCTCATATGCCTATAATTACTATGACCAATCCTATTAGGTGTATTTTACTATTTAGATTTGTATATTTTGATCCCACTATATCTTCAAACATATAATCACAATTGCCATCAATTTATCCTCTTTAGTAATTATATTTTAAACTCATTTTCCATATGTAAATTATAAATATTTTTATCTTTTATTTTATTTTGATTCAATCTATTCATTTTATATTACAACTTTGTTTTACCATTATACCCTATCTTAATATTAAAATTATCTACCCTGTTTAATTGACTATTTCTAATTCCAATCGGACTTAAACCAAATCATCCTCATCCTAGATGGTTTGATCACTTATTTCACCCTTTTATTATAATTCTTATAAACCATAACCCCCATGGGACTCATCTATTCCACATCATGGAAGAATTGTGATACCACTCCGATAGAAGGTATATCTCAATTTTATTCAAATACTATAATAAATGGAATATCCACATCACAAAAACTATAAGTATTTCTATAAACTCTTCAAGTTTGTGATTCCACTACAATAGAACGTTTATCACTATTTTAGTGGATTACTATAAAATTTTCTCCAAATTATGATCTCTAATTTACAAAAACATTGATAAATATGAGTTTCTCTATATATTTATCTTACTTTATTTTCATTTTATATAATTAATTTAAATTTTTTTTCATTAAATAAAATAATTTTATATATTAAATGTTCCAATACCCTTTATGTGATTTATTTTGATCCATTATTTTTTACTTTATTAAGTTTCATTAAGTTATGTCATTAATTTTCTCCATTTTACCTATATATAATTAAGAATTTACTTATATTAATTAACTTAAATTATATTTTAAATAAGCCATTGTGTATTTTATGTTAAGATAGTTGGAGTTTAATTATGCCCTTGTCATTAATTGGACCCCAATTGTTTACTATTTTCCTAATTTAATTCAGCGTGAATTTCATTTCAATCATAACATTTTATTCTATTTGATATATTTTTATATTGATCATATGCTGGATTTTTTTAGAAAATAATTTTCATCTATTTAAACAATCAGTGAAACATTTGTTTTTGTTTTAAAAGATAGTGATTTCAGGATGTTCTATTTGTGTTTACATTTTATTGTTAATCTAGTTTTCACCTCATGTACAAAGTGTATTTGTAGGTGGGATGAAATATTATTAATGTTAATAGGGTGTTTGTATGATCAGGTGGGTGCCTGTGTAATGGGGTAGTAAATAACTGGTAAGGACTGATATTGTACTTTGATTCATATTTCTTTTATTAGGATAGTTTTAGCGGGTAGGGGTTGTAGGATGGGATGATATTATAATAAATGGGAGATAGTAGTTTGGGAGGTGGATGCAATCTCAATTGCATTTCATATTGGAATTTGTTTGAAAGTTGATGTTGGGTGGTCTTAGCATAGGCTTACGTAAGTGATCTTCCACAAAGAGAATTCATCCATATCTTTATGCTCATCCTCTATCTATGTCAGCCCTTATAATTCATATAAATATTTTAGTAGAATCATGAAATGTTTTTATATCACTCACTACTTTATCTTATATGCAGTGTATTGGATGGTTGGCATGATATACGATATATCTCTTTACGTGAAAATAGTGATTAACAAAATATTTTTATAGGGTATCATAATGTTAAAAGTTATTTATTTGATATAATAAGAAAATATTTCCTATACTTGGGCCTAATTTATGCAAAATCATTGACATAGTATATAATTCAACCGACAATTCTGTATGAAAATACTGAATTTATAAACCTGACATACATGAAGGCATTCAAGTATCCAAAATGGTCATTCTTGCTCTTTTTGTTAATTAATAAATTTTACCATTTACATTACTTTAAAACAATCCTTCCAAAAAATTCATGTCTATTTATTTTTTACTATATCAAAGTTAACAACTATATAATTAGTCCTAGTTTTTCTTCAAAACAAATTTGGTGCATCACATTATAATCCATTTCAGTTAAAATTATAAAAGAAAATCAAAACTATTGTAAATAAAAATTATCAATAAATTTCCATACATAAATTTATTATCCATGATTTTTTTATCTTTTTTTATCATCGATAAACTAAAATAAAATTTTTCTAAAAAATCAATAGTTTTTAATTCATTTTTTATGAAAATTATATTTGATTTTTTTCCCAAAAAATGGACTGAAAAATTGGTAGGACCTCAGGTGAAATATTTTCCCATTGTATTTTTTATAAGTCCATTTTAAAATGTTATTCTATCCATGTAAATCTTAATTACTTCCCCATTTTCTATACATTAAGCCTTCTCCATCTCCAAATTGAACCCTACTTATTTCTAGAGGCCACTAATCCCTCTATCCACCCCATTTCTTTATGGACATTGAATGTGCCCAACCTTCTGGTACTTTGTAAGTGTGTTCACCAACTTTATATTTATGTAAAAAAAATATTTGTGTGGTGTGTCTAGTTTTGTTTCTTGTTAAGAGTAGTATATAAGGGTGGTGTGGTGGTTCAGCCATATTGTTTAGTTTGTAGTCACAAACCAATTTTTGATGAGGAATTATTGAGGGGAAAAGTATTTTTCTATATCACATTTCCCCCAACAAGTCTCACACAATGATTCTCACACCCATTCTACTTGTATAAAAAAACATAAAACTAAAAAAAGAAGTCTAAACTTTACTGTGATTATGAGGAAGGAAGTGTGTAATAAATACAGATTGAATAACCAACTGACTGCGGGTATTTATGTACCCTTTGGTTATGATGGGAGAAAACATCAAAGATAATAGGGATGGGATTTTCCCTACCTATATATCTTTCAACCCTATGTTGATACCTATAAAAAATTTATAATTCCATGTTTTTTTATTCCAACCCTTAGGTTATTCTTCTTGATTTGTTTCTCTTCCACCATTTTTTGTCTCTAAAGGTTGTTCTCTAACTGTTAAATTTTACCTATTTTCTATTATCCACCTATTTTCAATTTTTTAGGTGATCCTTTATATCCAAATCCTCGACACTCAACCTATTAATTTCTTATCCAAATCATCACAATTTAAAGCCTCGCCACAAGTCCTTTAAGATATCTCACAATAAAAAATATATATTGACCAAATATGCATGTTAACTAATTTTTCTCAACCAAAATGAATAAAATCCAACTATAGGGATGAAATTTCCCCATTGGATGTTCCTTTTTACTGATCACTTTATAGTCATTAACACATGGCATCACACAATATGTTTTATAATCCCAATTCATTTTCACTTTCTATGGTCATTATTCTATTTGATGTTCAAGTATCCTACCCAAGAATGCCTAGAAAAATGTTTCAACCTTTAATGAGGTTATTTTAATTTCTTACTCTAAATCATTGTTAATGATTTTACCAAATTCCTTTTGAGGTTTTAAGAACCATTCTCATGATTTTGATATATAATTTATATGTGGATTAATACTATTTGAGGTGTTATTCCCAAGATATGGGATGACCTAATTTAGGATATAAAAATATCTAATATAATCTATTTTTAATTACCATAATAGGTAAAGAACCTTAGATGCATGGGTGAGTATTAAATATGTTAAAAGAAATAATTTTAAAAAATCAAAGGAATTTTGATAATTTATTTTTATTTTATACATTTTCTATGGTCAGGTGAACATAATTGTTTGCCTTTAATTATGATATTAAATATTAAATATTAAAAATATAATTTTATTGATAAAATTCAGAAAAATAAAAACGTCACTGATAAATCTCAATGTACACTTATATGAGAATTGGTTAATCTACAATGACTTCATCAATGCTTGATAAAGGATTAGAATTGTAAAATGTCTCAACTATTCATGTGTATCAAAATGGTTGGGCTCAAAACTATATTTTGGATATTATTTTATGGAAAATCATGACATAACAGGTGTTAGATCAGTTCATAATTGATATATGATATGAAGAATCTCATAAGAAGTATGTTTGAAAATTGTTAGATGAATTATAAGATGGTAATAGTGTAATTAATATGATGATAAAGGATTAGTTTATAAATGTTAGTGAGTGAACATGAATTGATTAATAAATAATGAATTATGAATATTCAGGTTTTCTTCTTGATGGTGTGATAGAATTGTGATGTTTTATTATTGTGTTATTGGTGGTGGGTTTGGTGTGGTTTTTTTGTGGTGGATGATTGTAGATATGTTGTAGTCAGGTGTGAGTAGTGTAGATGATGTTAATGAGAATTGATATTTTTTTGGTTTGATGAGGATTTTTTGGTTCATGAATAGCGACCCGAGGCTTTTACATATAACATTTCATGATTTTAAGCACAATTAATCAACAGAGTATAAGCCAAGGATCGTTAAGTCTAGTGTCTTGGAAGACTGGTTACATTTAACATAAAATATGGGGATAAAGAAAACTTCTTTATTTAATCTCTATAATTATCTCCTAACTTCATTTGAGCCCTTAAATCTTTGTAGGGTACCCTGGGGAACACATGAAGAAAGGGATGGGATAAAAATTCCCAGTAAGGGAATGAACATAAGGATACATCTCAAGCACATGAGTTAAGAGGCATGACGTAATGATATCCAAAGAATGAAACGTATGAAATAATTTAATATAAGCATGGGATCATATAAACATGGAATCATATAAATGTCTTAGAACCATAAATCATATCTTTAGTATAGGTCAAGGCTAACTTCCAATCCCGTTTCCCAATTTAGTACGGGTCAAGGCTAACCGCCAATCCCGTTTCACATCACATCTCATGAGACTTATCCTTACCCAATGCATTGGAGTGCTATCGGGGTGCACCCATCTCAGAATATTCATGAATATTCTTTCCACAAAAATAATCTTTCCACATAAATAATCATACATAATCAACCATACATAAACAAAAGGTTACCCATGGAGAGAATTGGGTACCACAATCATGACATAAAATATAACCAATGGGCGTATCACAAAAGTGTCCATGAAAGGAAGGGATTAGAAAATACATGGAAATTCATAGGGTAAAATAGGAATATAACATGGTACGTGGTGTCAAATATAAGTGACAACATATTAGAAATGTAATTTCGAAACATTAGCATGAAAACATTTTTGTGCAGTTTTAAGGAAAACACTCTAGAGCTTTTCAAATAGAAAAAAAGACATTCTTTTATATAAAATGAGGATTGAACCAAGACGGTTTTCATAATAAAAATATTTATTTTATAAATACAATGGTGTTTTAAATCATAGGATAGAGTTCACATGAAATTTGGGTAGAAATTTGGGAAGTCCCCTTAAAACATGTTGGTTTATCGAAAAGTTCTAACGAGGGAATCTTTCGAAATCATGTATATCACCGAAAGAAAATGATGAAAGGGTCTTGATATTAGAGTCTTATAAAAATAACCAGAATTCATAAGACTCACATGGATAGATAAGATAACACCATTTTGAAAGAAAGATAAGGAAACCCGAAAGAACAAAGAAGGTTCAGGTAGAATTCGTTACGATTTTATCGGCATGGTGTCGGGTCTGACCAAGAGGGATTTATGAGAGAGAAATGGGGTTTCTCATCACTTATAAACCATAAGTATGTATTTGGGAGGTTCTTAAACATACCCCATAATTTTCTAGTACACGTATAAAGGCATAGTATTGAGGACAATCTTGATTAAGATAGAAAAGGAGAGGATCCCTTACCTCAAATCTGTTGGTGTTCTCCACTTGTTATAAATAACCTGAATAAAAAAATTAGGATTATTAATTAACAATTACATAACCTCTTAAATATTTAATTGATTTATTGTAACCCTTTTTGGTTCATTAAAATCCTTTTTGATTAGTTATAAGGTTCAATTTCATTGTTCGGGCTCATTTGTTTATTTGGCTTCAAAATATCGGTTCACATATATTCATGTTTGGATTATATGTAAGATGAATGTGGTTTTACAGAATTGAAGTTATATTATTTAGTTACTATCATTGAGATTATATGGTTTTAGTTTTAATTAGGTTACTTAGAGTGATGTTGAATTATTACATATATAACCTTAGTGATAACCATTATTGTTAAACGATGGATTTGATTATGAAGAACATGTGTTTCTTTATAATTTAATACCATTTGTACAAAAGGATTATAGAACCCAAAAAATAGGATATATTACATGTATAATAATCTGGTTCAACCATAGAATAAATGGTTTCATGAACAGAATTAAAGATAACATTATAAATTGATAAACCATTGTCCTTGAATGTGCTAAATTTGCACATCTCAAACGGTGCTTTCATTTCATTCAAATAAAAGGGTGGGGAAAGGAGAGAAGATAATGAAATATAACATTAGCATGAAAACATTACAGTACATGTATGTTACTGGATTTATCATACTATTATGGTTAAGGGAGGTGAGGAAAGAAATAAAAAGAAAAGAACTTAAAAGAAAAGAAGAAATTGGGAAGAGAAATTTTACTTCTTGAGACTTCCTCCTTTGAAGACCTATTAAGAGGAGAGTTTTTGGTATTTTGAGGAGGCTAAGAGATTTTGGACGTGGGGGAGGAACTTGGGGAGAGATTTGGTCAGAATAATGGCAAGGCACAAGGCTTGAGAGGAGTGAAGAGTAGAGGGAGTGAGGGGGGAGGGGGTTATAGTTGAGGAGAGGAGGGATTTCACAATATTATAATAATTAATTTATTATTTCTTCACAAGACAAGGAATTTTAAGTATTACATGACCAAGAATAGTAAATGGGTCATGTGAATCCGAAACAAGGGTGGTGACATCAGCCATGATTCTAGTAATAGTCTATTTATCGTATAATGTACATATATGGTAAATTACCGTATTTTACTATTCATAAAAAATTCAAGTATTTCAGAAAAATATCAAAAATTCACCCTAACCAGTTTTCAACTTGTATAATCCAAAAATGAAGTCCATTTTTCAAAAATAATTTTCTAAATATGATTATTTTAATATTTAATTAAAATCATGATTTATTATCAAAAACCAGATTTCAAACATGCATTAACTCATTCTAAAACATAGGTATATTGTACTTCCAACTTGAATATTATTTTTATACTATCATAGGTGAGGTTACTATTCACTAGGGTATATCACTATTCATAAGGGAATGTTACTATTCATTAGGGTAGGTTACTATTCACCAAAAATTATTTTTGTTTTATTAGACTCCAAAAAAAATCTTGAACACAACCATGTATGTCGGATTTTCAAAATTCCAAACACAGAAGTGAACAACTTATGTTTAAAGGTCACTTATCACTTAGTAGTTCATTATTCTGTGATTTTATGCCATATTTATAAGAAGGGAATTTCCATTAAAAACATTTGGTCGTTGCATTCTTCCCCCCTTAACAAATTTCGCCCTCAAAATTTCATTTTACATTCTAGGCCAAAAACAGATGCAAATACTTTTTCTTCATTGCTTCCTCAAGTTCTCATGTGGCTTCCTCAAACTTATGGTTCCTCCACAACAGTTTGACAAGATGGGTTGTCTTGTTGCGTAGTACCTTATCTCTCCAATCCAGAATCCTTACTGGCTGCTCCTCATAGGAGAGATCATCTTCCAGCTGCACCACATCTGAGCTTAGTACATGTGAGGAATTAGGTATGTACTTCCTCAAGAGTGATACGTGGAAAAAATAATGAACTCAAGCCATATTCGGTGGAATTGCAAGCTGATAGGCCATGAATCAAATGTGGTCAAGGATCTTAAAGGGTCCGATGTACCTAGGACTTAAATTCCCTTTCTTCCCAAACCTCATGAACTTCTTCCATGAAGATATGAATAGAAATACCATGTCTCCAACTTTGAACTCAAGGTCACGTCGATGGTTATCTACATAACTCTTTTGTCGACTTTGGGCTACCTTGATATGCTGTCGAATGGTTTTCAACCTTCTCCACCATTTCGTCGACCAGTTCAGGTCCTACCTGCTTAAGCTCACTAACTTCATCCCAACATGCCGGTGTTCTACACCTTTTCCCATAAAGGGCTTCATATGGTGCCATTTGGATGCTCGAGTGGAAACTAATGTTGTATGAGAACTCAACCAATGGGAGATGATGATCCCAACCCCCTTTGAATTCAAGAGAGCAAGCTCTTAGCATATCTTCAAGCGTCTGAATAGTCCTTTCATATTGGCCATCAGTTTGGGGTGATAGGTCGTGCTGAAATTTAATTCAGTACTCAAAGCATGTTGAAGACTCCTCCAGAATTTAGATGTAAACCTTGTATCAGGGCCAGAGACAATTGAGAGTGGAACACCGTGCAGTATCAACACTTACTTCACATATATCTTTGCATGTTGTTCAAGCGAGAGATCTTCCCGAATAGCGATGAAATGGGATGTCTTGGTGATTCGGTCAACCACAACCCATATTGTATTATTTCACTTCGACGTCTTCGGGAGACCCATGACGAAGTCCATAGTAACATTTTCCCATTTCAACATGCATATAGGTAATGGCTTCATCATACCTTTGGACTTTTTTTTCTCAGCTTTAACTTGCTGACATACCAAGCACCTTGATATATATTCCGCAATCTATTTCTTCATGTTGTCCCACCAGAAGTGTTCTCAGAGATCACGGTACATTTTGGTACTCCTAAGATGGATAGTGAAGGTTGAGCTATGTGCATCATTCAATATCTCCTTCTTTATCTTTGGATCATATGGTACACATAATCGTGTCCCAAATCTTACATCTCCTTCCTCGTCAATTTTGTAATCAGAGGATTTCCCATTTTTAATAGCTTCCACCCTTTTCTAAATTTCCACATCCTTTCTTTGACCAACCTTTATTTTCTCCAAGAGGGATGGCTGAGAAATCATTTGAGAAATGATTGATGACGTTCCTCCCTTAATGATTCTCATTTCCATCCTTTGTAAATCTAAAAAGATCAGATCCTTTTCAATTCTCATCATTGATAAAGATGCATGATCCCTTCTTCTTAGAGCATCTGCCACCTTATTTGCCTTATCGGGATGGTAGTGGATTGAGAATTCATAATCCTTGATGAGATCTATCCATCATAACTGTAGAATATTAAGCTCTTTATGTGTGAATATATATTTGAGACTCTTGTGGTCAGTATATATCTCACATTTTTCCCATAGAGATAATGCCGCCAGATTTTCAATGCAAAGATCATAGCCACCAAATCCAGATCATGCATGGGATAGTTTTAGTCATGGATTTTATGTTGCCTTGAGGTATATACTATCACTTTATCATTTTGAATTAGCACACAACCTAAACCTTTATTAGAAGCATCACTATACACCACAAAGAGTTCTCTACATGAAGGGAGTGTGAGTACTGACGTAGTGATAAGCCTTCTTTTCAACTCCTTGAAACAGTATTCACATTCCCGTGTCCAGATAAACTTTACTCCCTTCGATGTCAGCTTGGTCATTGGGTTTGAGAATCATGAAAAGTTCTTCATGAATCATCAATAATACCCATTTAGACCTAAAATGCCACGGATCTCCCTTATAGGAGTTGGCCTTGGCAACTCTTAAATTGCCTTTATCTTGGAAGGGTCCACAGATATCCCTTTCCTGGTAATAACATGCCCCAATAATGAGACTTCTTCTATCCAGAACTCACATTTACTATACATTGCAGACAACATATCCCTTCTCAAAGTCCTTAACACAGCTTCCAAATGCTCCTCATGTTCCTCCTTGATCTTGGAGTATATCAAAATATCATCAATAAAGACCACCACAAATTTGTTGAGGTAATCTCTAAAGACTCTATTCATTAAATCCATTAAAATTTCTAGAGCATTAGTGAGTCCTAAGGGAATCACTATGAACTCATAGTTTCCATACCACATTTGAAAGGAAGTCTTGGGAATATCTTCTTACCTCACCTTTAGTTGGTGATATCCTGACCAAAGGTCCACCTTAGAGAAATAATTTTCCCCATGAAGCTGATCGAACATGTCATCTATCCATGGAAGGGGATACTTGTTATTTATAGTGATTTTATTGATCTCATGATAATCAACGCAGAGGCGCATTGACCCATCCTTCTTTTTAACAAAGAGGACTGGAGCACCCCATGGTGAAGAACTCGGGCATATAAAACCCTTCTCTATATTCTCCTATAACTGATTCTTCAGCTCTCCCATCTCTACAGTGGCCATTTTCTAAGGTGTCTTTGAGATTGGCAGAGATCCAGGGATAAGTTAAATTGAGAACTCAACCTCCCAGTTAGAGGGAATACAAGACAACTCTTCGGGGAATACATCTGTGTAATCCCTCATGACGGGCATGTCTTCAAGCATGATTCTATCCTTTGTCTCAATCATTTGAGATAGGTATGCATGCTCATAAGGAAGAAATATCCAAAATTGAGATGAAGATTTTAAAGGAGAATCATATTCCTCCTTGTACTTGTAAATAATTGGAGGATACTTCGCGATGTCAAGAGTAATCTCCCATTCCCGGTAGTTGATGTTGGCCTTGTACAAAGATATCCAATCCATGCTCAAGATAGCGTCAAACTCCACTAAAGGAAGTATGAAAAGATTTTCTGGGAGGTTCAGTCCACAAACATTAAATAGGGAGGAGTTATAACCCATGGATGCAATAATTGCCTCATTCGCTGTTCTCACAGATAACATTTCCTCCAAATTTTGGGTTGGTGTTTGTATAGTTTTACTAAACTTGCAAGATATGAAAGAATGCATAGAACCAGAATCAAATAGTATGTTTTCTATTATTTAATTAACAACAAGCGTACCTATCACCGCATCATTTTTTGGCTCCACCTCAGTAGTAGTGATAGAATAAGACCTTCCATGTTTCCTTGGAGTTTGTTGCTATTTACCTCCGACAATCCTTGGTTTAAGACAATTGTTCGCATAATTCCCAAGCTCCTTGCAGTTATAACACTGCACTGCAGGCTGAGTATTGATCTGAACCTTCCTTTATTCGTCAACATTAATGGTATTTTTTATTCTCCTTCCTCAATTCTTGGCCAGATGACCAAACTTTCTGCATTTTAAGCAATTCTTGGTTCCCTTCAAATAGTTACCAGGATGCTTCTTCCCACAATTTTTGTAAAGGGGAAAGTTGGGATTCTTTCCATCATGGGATTTTTTTGATGAACCACCCATGTTTTTTTCCATATTCCACTTCTTTTCACTGGGCCCATGAGACCATTGAGAGTCTCTAATATCCATTTCAACCTTGAGGGCACAACGGACAATTCCCTCATAACTGTCGAAGTCTAGAATCGCCAACGCTTTTCGTAGACTCGACTTTAGTCCGCTAAAGAAGCGATCCACCCTACTTTTGGTGTTCATGAAAAAGCCAGAGGTGTGCCTTGAAAGCCTTGTAAAGTTTTCTTCATATGCCCAGATGGAATCATCTTCCTTCTTCTTGAGTCCAAGGAACTCTCTTTCTATCGTGATATGGAGAGTTCGAGGAAAATATTTTTTGAAAAATATCCTCTTGAATTACTCCCAGTCTATGGAATCAATTTCCTCTTGGGAATTTGTATTCATGATCAGTGTCCCCCACTGATCAGCTTCCCCATCAAAATGATAGACTTCTAGTACAACTTTCTCTTCTTCCGAGCATTGGAGGACAGACAAAATCTTTTCAATGGAGTTAATCCATTGTTCTGTGAGGAGGGGATCAGAAGACCCGCTAAACATGGGAGGCCTTTTATGCAAGAAGGATTATACGACAACTTTCCCATTCCTTGGATGAGGGGGATGTTCCACCTAATTCAAGTTATTATTCATAACTCGAGCTAGCTGAGAAAGTACTGCCATGAAGTTTTGAGCACCCACTTCCTTCACATCAGGCATGTCAATAGGGCAATCATCGCATTGCCTATCACATTGGTTGTTGGATCGTGTTCTTTTATTTACCGCCATTAACTAAGAAAAAGAATGTATAATTATAGGTCTTGAATACTTAGCTATTGATCATAAAAAGGAAACTTTGAACATTAAAGGATAAACTTATAAAGAAGAAGTATAACCTAACTTGTGATTATTTAGGTTTTTATATATGTTATCTTCAATATATTTCTTAACTTATATTCTTATGGGCTTTTTATCTTTAATAATTTTTTGTACTAAGCTCGTGAATCTACCAAAGCATATCCCCCAGGGATGTCGTAACTAAGAGGTCAGCAAGGCCCGTTATCGTACACTAGTTCCCGTTCGTGTCAAACCCAAAGCGGTGTTTTCAGGTTTTACCCCTAGATACATCTGTTCCCTATCTGCCTCTACCTACTCATATCCAAACATGTATGTATTTTCATGATAAACCACTTACTCTATACTCACCAAAATTTAATACTGTTTCCTTATAATTAGTCTCATACATAAGGTTCTCACAAAGGTGATCTATTCCAAATCTCTAAAAATTACTAGACCATCCTCTGATACCAACTATAGAGACCCGATCCTTTTACATATAACATTTCATGATTTTAATCATAATTAATCATCAGAGTAAAATCCAAGGATCGTTAAGTCTAGTGTCTTGGAAGACTAGGTACATATAACATGAAACATGGGTCTAAAAAAACTTATTTATTTAATCTCGATAATGAGCTCCTAACTTCCTTTGAGCCCTTAAATCTACATAGGGTACCCTGGGGAACACATGAACAAAGGGATGAGCTAAAAATTCCCAGTAAGGGAATGAACATAAGGATACATCTCAAGCACCATAGTTAAGAGGTATGATGTAATGATATCCAAAGCATGAAAATTGTTAAATCATTTAATATAAGCATGGGATCATATAAACATGGAATCATATAAATGTGGCAGAATCATAAATCATATCTTTAGTACGGGTCAAGTCTAACTTCCACTCCCATTTCCCATTTTAGTACGGTTCAAGCCTAACCGCCAATCCCGTTTCACATCACATCTCATGAGACTTATCCTTACCCAATGAATTGGAGAGCTATCTAGGCGCACCCATCTCAGAATATTCATTAATATTCTTTCCACATAAATAATCTTTCCACATAAATAATTATACATAATCAACCATACATAAACATAAGGTTACCCATGGAAAGAATTGGGTACCACAATCATGAAATAAAATATAACCAATGGGCGTATCACAAAAGTGTCCATGAAAGGAAGAGATTAGAGCATACATGGACATTGATAGGGTAAAATAGGCATATAATATGGTAAGTGGTTTCAAATATAAGTGACAACATATTATAAATGTAATTTAGTAACATTAGCATAAAAACATTTTTGTGCAGTTTTAAGGAAAACACTCTAGATCTTTTCAAATAGAAAAGAGGAAATTATTTTATATAAAATCTGGATTGAACCAAAAAGGTTTTCATAAAAAAATACTGATTTTATAAATACACTTCTGTTTTAAAACATAGGATAGAGGGCACTTTAAATTTGGGTATAAATTTGGGAAGTCCCCTTAAAACAGGTTGGCTTATCGGAAAGTTCTAAAGAGGGAATCTTTCAAAATCATGTATATCACCGAAATAATGTGATGAAAGGGTCTTGATATTAGAATATTTTAAAAATAAATATAATTCATAAGACTCACATAGATATATAATATAACACCATTTCGAATGAAAGATAAGTCAACCCGAAAGAACAAAGAAGGTTCAGGTAGAATTCGTTACGATTTTATCGGCATGGTGTCGGGTGTGACCAGGAAGGAATGATGAGAGAGAAATGGGGTTTATCATCACTTATAAACCCGAAGGAATTATGGGGGAGGTTCTTAAACATACCCCATCATTTTCTAGTACAAATATAAAAGCATAATATAGAGGAAAATCTTGATTAAGTGAGAAAAGGAGAGGATCCCTTACCTGAAATCTGTTGGTGTTCCCCACTTGTTATAAATGACCTGAATAAACAAATTAGGCTTATTAATTAACAATTACAGAACCTCTTCTATATTTAATTGATTTATTATAACCCTTTTTAGTTCATTCAATTCCTTTTTTATTAGTTATAAGTTTCAATTTCAAAGTTCGGGCTCGTTTGTTTACTTGGATTTAAAAGATCGGTTCACTTATATTCATGATTGGATTATATGCAAGATGAAAGTGGTTGTCCAGAATTGAAGTTATATTCATTTGTTAATATCTAGGATATTACATGGTTTTATTTTTAATTAGGTTATTTATAGTGATGTTTAATTATTAAATATATAACCTTAGTGATAACCATCTTTGTTAAACCACGAATTTGATTATGAAGAACATGTTTTGCTTTATAATTTAATACCATTTGTACAAAAGGATTAAAAAACCAAAAAATAGAATATATTAAATGTATAATAATCTGGTTCAACTATAGAACAAATGGTTTCATGACCATAATTAAATATAATGTTAGAAATTGATAAATTGTTGTCCTTGAATGTGCTAAATTAGAACATCTCAAACGGTGCTTTCATTTCTTTCAAATAAAAGGGTGGGGAAAGGTGAAAAGATAATTAAATATACCATTATAATGAAAAAATTCCATTACATGTATGTTACTGGATTTATCATACTATTATGGTGAAGGGAGGTGAGGAAGGAAATAAAAAAGAAAATAACTGAAAAGAAAAGAAGAAATCGGGAAGAGGAATTTTACCTCTGGAGACCTCCTCCTTTGAGAACCTCTTAAGGGGAGAGGTTTTGGTAGATTGAGGAGGCTAAGAGATTTTGGACTTGTGGGAGGACCTTGGGAATAGATTTGGGTAGAATAATGGAAAGGCACAAGGCTTGAGAGGAGTGGAGAGAAGAGGTAGTGAGGGGGGGTTTTTATAGTGGAGGAGTGGAGGGATTTCACAATATTATAATCATTAATTTATTATTTGTTCACAAGACATGTAACAGTAAGTATTCGATGACCAATAATAGTAAATGGGTCATGTGAATCCGAAACAAGGGTGGTGAAATCATCGATGATGTTAGGAATAGTCTATTTATCTTATAATGTACATATACGATAAATTACCATATTTTACTATTCATAAAAAATTCAAGTATTTCAGAAAAATCCCAAAAACTCACCCTAACCATTTTTTTATGTGTAGAATCCAAAAATGAATTCCATTATTCAAAAATAATTTTCTAAATATGATTATTTTAATATTTAATTAAAATCATAATTTATTATCAAAAACTAGATTTAAAAAATGCATTAACTCATTCTAAAACATAGGTATATTGTACTTCGAACTTGAATATTATTTTTATACTATCATAGGTGAGGTTAATTTTCACTAGGGTATATAACTATTTATAAGGGTATGTTACTATTTATTTGGGTAGGTTACTATTCACCAAAAATTATTTTTGTTTTATTAAACTCCAAAAAACATCTTGAACATAACCGTGCATGTCAGATTTTCAAAATTCTAAACACATAAGTGAAAATATTATGTCTAAAGGTCACTTATCACTTAGTAGTTCATTATTATGAGATTTTATTCCATATCTATTAGAAGGAAATTTTGATTAAAAACATTAGTTTGTTACATCATGAATGTTAGTTTTCGGAGATTATTGATGATTTCTAGGATAATGTAATAATTTATATAATTTGTAATGGGGATGGGGGAATTGAATAAATATGTTTTGAATTATTTTTAATGAAATGTGAGAATAAATGTGCTAATTAAAGTATTTATATATCATGGAAGTGGAATTGTGGTCACTGGATATTAATCATGTTTATAAGAATAATGTGGTTATTAATGATTAATATAGAATCAATAATGGAAGATGAAATGGTGGAGAATATGAGTAATTTTTGTGTGTGGTTATTGTGATGTTTCATTATTTGTTTTCAATGAATCTAAAGGAATAAGTGAATGTTGTTGTGCAGTAGTGATGATGTGGTGGTTGTTTGTGGTTATAGATTCTTGTGATATGGAGTTGACCCTAGGTTAAGAATATTTGTTATTAAATATCTATTGTATTTTTTTATTATATATATATATATATTACTTATCTATAAGACAGAGTCAGTGATCATGCTAGATATTACTAACAACTTATTCAGTGATTATTTTGAAGTTGGATTTGTTGTTGTATGAGCGAATATATTTTGGTATTGTCCTTTTTATTTATGTATGAAACATGCATATTATTACGATTATGGGATTTGTTTATTTATGTTAGATAGAGTAGATAGATGGTTTACTTTTTTTAATTTTAGTATTATAGAGGGTAATGATTCCCATTATGGGTGATTTATACCTTCGGTTATAGGTACCAACCTGGGGGTTATTGGAGGTGTGTTTTAGGGATTTCACTAATCTTCACTAGTAGTCCAAGAGGGATTATAGTGGGTATTTTTTTGTAAATAATTGCATGTAATATATCATAATTCATAGGTGGAATACATGCATCATAAATCAGTCAAAACAATATATCATGATAAATAATAATAATATGGTAAATTTAGAATTAGTCACTAGTAAAAAATATCCAATACTATGATCTCATAGACCATGGTCCATTAAGAAACATTAAATAATCCAAAATTATTCTACGATTTATTCCACCACTCAGTTAGGTTCCTATTAGATAAGGTAACCTAGATAACATACTGATAAAACACTATTTTATTGAATATTTTATTGATAATAAATTAAATAATTTCCTCACACTGTGTTAAATATGTTTATTTATAAAATATTTGGGATTTGATCATTCATTTGAAAATTTGGTGAAAATTCCAGTTTTACCCTTAATAGTGCATTGTAGTATTTAGGGAATAAATATTTTTATATTTATTATTTGAAATTGAAATTTTGTAACAGTGTTTCTAACTTAATTATCTACAACCTTTATTCAGGACACTAGAGCTAAAGAGTTCAGTTGGTTGTTGAAATTGGGCCATGAAGTCAAAGTTGGGCTGGGCTCGCCAGAATGGAGAATCTTCTGTATTTAGGTCATAACTCCTTCATATGGGCCTCTATTGAGACCAAATTTGGAGAGGAGATAGAAGACACATATCTGCACATTTGATCCTTCTGGAAGGCCGGCCAATTCACGCGTTTTGGTTGTCAAATGGGCGGTGCAAGTTTGCATAAAATATTTGGCCGAATTTCCACATTCACACTTGAAACCACTTGTAACCTCTCCTCCCCTCCCCTCTATAAATTGGAGTTTTTCTCATTTGGAGGGGTTGGGAAGTGCATTGGGAGATTGGAGGCAGAGGAGAATTTGTTTCACCCAAATTCTCCAACCATTGTAAGAGGGGTAGCTCTTGAAGCAAGGATCCCCTCATCGAAGCCTCCTTCTCTTCTTCATTTTGTAATGTTTTCATTTGTGTAATAAACTTCATTGCTCTTCTTATATTTCTTCTCTTTTCTTCTATTTTGTTTAAATTTCTTCTTCTCTTAATCTTCCTAATTGAGCTGGAATTCTTGAGTAGAAGCGTTATTGGGTTATACCCATTTTAAACCTTTGCACATGCAAAACGCTTCTACGATGATTACGCCACCCATGGAAGAGTAGTCTCTTAGTAATCGATCTATCTTCTACCCTCTTCATTTAATTATTTTGAATAAATGAGATACTGTAATTCACTTAATATGATCCATGAATTTTGTTTTTAAATTGTAAGAAACTAAGCAAGCAATTGAACAATTAACACAAAAACACGCGAGGTCGGGATTTTGTGTAAATTGTGAGAGCGCGATCTTAATCGGTAATACAAGACCACACGGGATAAATTTGTAGAGTTCAAATATAATACCTAAACACAATTCATCCTCATTTACAGAATGGATATGTGCCTTAATTTACCACTGATCATAAGCTAATCTTAGAACATCAATCAAAGCAGGGTGCTGTGATTGCACGTTCCAAAGTTAGCCTAGGTTTAAATTCACATCATCTTCGTGGTAAAGTTAATTCTCGTAGGGTTCGGGATTTAACAAATTAAGGGATCATAATTAAGTGAATGTTAATTTAAATGATAATGATTAATAATAAAGTGAAGAGGTAGAGTTAGATCGATTACGCCTTTTAAAATAGATTTCTAAAAAAAATCTTCTTGTTGTGTCATTCTAATCGAAACTTCATTTCAAAATTAAAAACAAAAAAAAATGCAATCTTCTTCCAGCAAACTTCTTCTAGATTCATAAACTATAAACAATCACCCCCATCCTTTCAAGTAGTGTTTTTATTCCCTTTTATTTTGTTTCTAGAATACCTCTGAAAAGTTGTTTTAATTCACTTCCTCCTTTGAGAGACGACCTTGGTCAGCCACTCTGCTGCACCTAAGTACCCCAAAATCACACTAATCATTTGAGGGCGCCCACGACAGCGCTCTTTCAAATTGGCGCCGTTGCCGGGGAGGCAAGTAATTATTTCAACCAATTAGAGGTATTTATTTTATCTTACATTTTATTCTCTTCCTCTATTATTTATTCCTTCTTTACCCAATCTGATTTTTCTTCTTCTTCTTTTAATTTCTTCTACTTCTCTTTGGACCATCAACTCAAACTTCTCATTTTTATTTTACTATGGTCCACCTTCTTTCTTTTCATTTTTATTTGATCTATGACTCGAACTAATCCCGAAGATCTCTTAGATCTTGACCCTGAGATTGAACGTAGCCTTAGGGCACGAATCAGACATTCTCAGTCTACGGGAAGTTTTAACATTCAACCAGTTGGAGAATTACTCCAATATCAGAACATTGAAATTGGAAGCAATTCAAATTCAAACATAAAACAAGAACCAATGGCTGGAAACAATGGAAATGAACTTAATAGAACCATTCGAGAATTAGATGCACCTGATATTAACTATCAACCAAATTTTATTGCATACCCAAATCTCGAATCGGACTTTGAATTAAAATCTGGGTTAATTCACTTACTTCCAATGTTTCATGGCCTCTCTGGTGAGGATCCAAATAAACATTTGAAAGAATTTAATGTGGTTTGCTCAACCCTTAAACCAAGAAATGTTTCTGAAGATCAAATCAAATTAAGAGCATTCCCATTCTCACTTGATGGAGCTGTGAAAGATTGGATGTATTATTTACAACCCGAAGATGTAACTTGTTGGAACGATTTGAAACGTCTTTTCTTGCAGAGATTTTTTCCAGCATCAAGGACCACATCCATTCGTAAGGAGATCTCGGGGATCAAGCAAGCACAAGGGGAGTCAATGTATGAGTATTGGGAGAGATTCAAGAAGTTGTGTGCAAGCTGTCCGCATCACCAAATCAGTGAGCAATTACTCATCCAGTACTTCTATGAAGGACTCACACCCATGGAGAGGAGCATGGTGGATGCTGCAGCTGGAGGAGCATTGGTGGACAAGACACCAGTAGCTGCACGAGCATTGATCGACAAAATGGCCCAAAACTCTCAACAATTCGGTGATAGAGGTACACCACATGTTCGAGGAGTACATCAAGTAAGTCCTTCTTCTCTTGAAAGTCATTTGATTGATACCAAGTTAGAAGAATTGACAACTATGGTGAGGCAGATTGCATTGGCTCAAAAGACATCCCAACCCCCTCCTTCAAGGCCTTGTGGTATTTGCACTGAGACAAGCCACCCAACTGACTGTTGCCCACAACTCCAAGAAACAGAAGATTGTGCAGCAGTGTTCCCTGGGAGACCATTTCAGCAGCAACAACAACAACCATATCCCCAAAAGAAGTTTGATCCAACATACAACCAAGGGTGGAAAGATCAGTCGGACATGAGGTATGGCTCTGGACAACAACAAAGGCCCCCTTTTCAACAAAACTTCAAGCAGCCTCCACCTTACCAACAGGGTTTCCAACAACCCCAAAGGAGATTTGAAGCTCAAACATCAACAAGTCAGCAACAAGGGAATATCCAACACAAGGTAGACTCTAACACTGATGATCTTTTGAAACAAATTGTTCTTAATCAACAGAATGAGCTGAAGAGTCAAGGTTCGGAGCTGAGAGAGTTGAAGACTCAAATGAGTCAGATTTCCACCGCCCTCCATGAACTTGTAAGTAAGAATTCTGGAAATCTACCTTCCCAACCCACTCCAAATCCAAAGGGGAATGTTAGTGCCATCACATTGAGAAGTGGGAAGCAAATGAACGATACATCTGCACTTACTATTCCACCAGGATTCACCTCAACTTCAGAGAAGCCGCATTCCATACCAACTGATGAGCAATCCAAGGAGAACGATAAAGGTAAGAAAAAGATTGATGATGTTCCTCCTAAACCCCTTCCTTTTCCAAACAGGGTTGTTCAAACCAAGAAGATGGCTGAAGAAGCAATGCAAAAGGAGGTTTTGGACACATTCAAGCGTGTGGAGATCAACATTTCTCTACTTGAAGCCATTAAGCAAATTCCAAGGTATGCGAAATTCTTAAAAGAACTTTGTATAAATCGAAGAGGGATCAAGGGAAATGAGAGGATCAACCTTGGAAGGAATGTGTCGGCACTCATTACACCAACTCTAGCAATTCCAACAAAGTGCAAGGATCCCGGGACATTCACCATCCCATGTACCATAGGGGAGTTGCACTTCTCTGATGCTCTTTGTGATTTAGGAGCTTCAATAAACGTGATTCCTCACTCTGTATTCTCTTCCTTGCAGGTTGGTGAGTTGAATCCAACAAGAGTAGTGGTGCAATTGGCGAATAGAGCTATGGCATATCCAGCGGGAGTCCTTGAGGATGTACTTGTCCGGGTAAGAGACATGATCTTTCCAGCGGATTTCTATGTTCTTAACATGGAGGATGATCAGGTAAGTTCTCATGCCCCCATTATCTTAGGTAGACCCTTCCTAAAAACTGCAAAAACTATCATAAATGTCAATGAGGGTACACTTTCCATGGAGTTTGGAGATGAAGTTGTGATATTTAATGTTATGGATTCCATGAAGTACCCCTCAGAGGACCATTCTGCTTTTGTTATCTCCCATTTTGAACCACCAAGTAAAAACATCATGGAATTGGATTGTCCTATGCTTAGGGAGATTATGAGTATTGGTTCTGGTTTAATGACTAAGAGAACTTCCACACCTGTTTCTAATGAACAAGACTCTCTAAAATTTGATTTTGATGTGGATGCATATTCTGATTTTGATCATGATCACTCTGATTATGAAATGGCTGTTGAGTATGCTGATGGATTTGATGATTTATTCTATGATTTTGATGATGTCTATTCTGATACTGATGCTCTTTGTGGACATATTTCAGTTCCTTCAATGTCTCCATCCATACTACACCCTCCTTCATTAGAACTCAAGCCATTGCCACCAAATCTGAAATACTCATACTTGTTGAGTGGTGAGAGATTACCTGTTATAATTGCTAACAATCTCCCTTTTGAACATGAAGAAAGGCTTTTGAGTATTTTGAGGGAGAACATCAGGGCGATTGGGTGGACCTTGGCTGACATATCAGGTATTAGCCCCTCCATTTGCATGCATAGAATTCTCTTGGAGGATGGGGATAAACCGGTGAGACAACCAAAAAGGAGACTCAATCCCACCCTCCTGGAAGTTGTTAAAAAGGAAGTTGAGAAATTGCTCGAGGCAGGTATAATCTTTCCCATTTCAGATTCACAGTGGGTAAGTCCAATTCAGGTTGTGCCTAAGAAAACTGGTTTTACTGTTGTTAAAAATGAGAAAGATGATTTAGTTCCAATGAGGGTGCAAAACAGTTGGCGTGTGTGTATTGATTATAGGAAACTAAATCAGACCACTCGCAAGGACCATTTCCCCCTCCCATTTATTGATCAAATGCTCGAGAGACTAGCTGGGAAAACACACTATTGCTTCTTGGATGGATTTTCTGGATATTTTCTGGTTCCTATAGCTCCAGAGGATCAGGAGAAGACTACATTCACCTATCCCTTTGGCACATTTGCCTACCAGAGGATGCCATTTGGACTTTGCAACGCCCCAGGTACCTTCCAGAGATGTATGGTGAGTATTTGTTCTGATTTTATTGAGACCTGCATGGAGGTATTTATGGATGATTTTACAGTGTATGGGTCTTCATTTGATGAATGTCTAAGTAGTTTGGGAAATGTGTTGAATCGTTGTATTGAGAAGAATCTGGTCCTGAACTTTGAAAAGTGTCATTTTATGGTAGAGCATGGCATTGTCTTAGGGCATGTGGTGTCAAAACATGGGATAGAGGTTGATAGATCTAAAGTAGAAATTATTTCATCCTTATCCTATCCTTCATGTGTGCGTGATGTTAGATCTTTCCTAGGGCATGCAGGATTTTATCGGCGCTTCATCAAAGATTTTAGTAAGATCGCTCTTCCTATGTCACGATTACTTCAAAAAGATTCTGAATTTGTGTTTGATGATTCTTGTAGGACTTCCTTTGATGAGCTAAAGAAGTGTCTAACCACTCCACCTATCATACAGCCCCCACGGTGGGACCTTCCATTTGAGCTTATGTGTGACGCCTCCAACTTCGCGGTTGGAGCTGTCTTATCTCAGAGGGTGGAGGGGCGTTCACATGTGATCGCCTATGCATCGAGGACACTAGATTCAACCCAATCAAACTACACTACCACAGAAAAGGAGTTTCTTGCTGTCATATTTGCTTTAGATAAATTCCGTTCATATTTATTGGGCTCTAAAGTAGTTGTTTTTTCTGACCATGCAGCTTTGAGGTACCTCCTAAAGAAGCCAGATGCAAAGCCACGACTTATCCGTTGGATGCTCCTTCTTCAAGAGTTTGACCTTGAGATAAAGGACAAGAAGGGGTCAGAGAATTTGGTGGCAGACCACATGAGTAGGCTTACTCACACACTAGAGGATGACACCTTGGATCAGGTACCACTTCGGGACACTTTCCCTGATGAGCATCTCTATACCATCTCAGGTACGCATCCTTGGTATGCTGATTTAGTTAACTACCTTGCTGCTTCTGAAATCCCTGCAAATTTAAAGAAACATCAAGTCCAAAAATTAAAAAGTGAGTCCAGGTTTTATGTGTGGGATGATCCTTACCTCTGGCGCATGTGTAGTGACCAAGTCATTAGGAGGTGTGTTCCCGATCATGAGTTTGAGTCTGTTTTGCATTTCTGTCACACACTTACATGTGGTGGACACTTTGGACCCCAACGGACAGCTAGGAAAGTTTTGGACTCTGGATTATATTGGCCTAGATTATTCCATGATTCCCATGTGTTTTGTAAGTCATTCTCTCGTTGCCAACACACTGGGAACATTTCTAGGAGACATGAGATGCCCCAACAACCCATACTATTTTGTGAGATTTTTAATGTATGGGGCATCGACTTTATGGGTCCTTTTCCTAGTTCATTTGGATTTTTGTACATTTTGGTTGCTGTTGATTATGTGAGTAAATGGGTGGAGGCCAAGGCCACCAGGACTGACGATTCTCATGTTGTTGTGGACTTTGTCAAAGAAAAATTTTTTTGCAGGTTTGGAGTACCAAAGGCCATCATCAGTGACCAAGGGACACACTTTTGCAATAGGAATTTTGCTTCCCTCCTTCGAAAGTATGGGGTGACACACAAAACATCAACACCATACCACCCCCAAACAAATGGCCAGGCTGAGGTTTCAAATCGTGAGTTGAAACAAATCTTGGAGAAAACCGTGCAGCCAAATAGGAAGGATTGGAGCAAGCGCTTGGATGATGCATTGTGGGCTTATAGGACAGCATACAAGACCCCCATTGGTATGTCCCCATTTCGGATTGTTTTTGGGAAAGCATGTCATCTCCCAGTGGAAGTCGAGCATCGGGCATATTGGGCTATAAAGAAATGCAACATGGATTTGGCCCAAGCTAGAATTCAAAGGAAGTTGCAAATTCAAGAGCTTGAGGAGATTCGCCTGTCATCATATGAGAACTCAAGGCTCTACAAGGAAAGATCAAAAGCAGCTCATGACAAAATGATCCAAAAAAGGGAGTTTCATGTTGGAGAGAAAGTCCTTCTCTATAGTTCACGACTGAAGTTGATGCCTGGTAAGTTGCGTTCCAGATGGTTAGGTCCTTATATTGTGTCTAATGTTTTTCCTTATGGTGCAGTGGAGATCACACAAGAGGACACTGGAAGGAGCTTTACAGTCAATGGGAAACGTTTGAAGAGATACACTGAGGGACATCCTACTGATGCAGTGGATTTTATCACACTGCATGACCCCATCATCACTTGATCACATCAGGCTGTTCCTAACCCTTTCACTTTTATATTATTTGTCCTATTTCAAAATTCTGCATTTCATGTGCATATATCATATCATAGGTTCACATTGAGGACAATGCAATATTTTAAGTGTGGGGGAGGGAACCTTTTAGTTTAGTAATTTCAATTGTTTTCCTGTTTAAAAAAACAAACCCAAAAAAAATTGTGTGTTTTTCGAGTTTTGTGTGTTTATTTTACAATTTTCTGTGTGTTTTTGAAACATTTTGAGCTAAAATGATTCTCATCACCATTTTTAAATCCATATCAATAAGTGAAACAATTTACCCCTTGAAACTAAGCTTAAATGAATGCTGAAATGACTTTGTTTCAAGTTCAAATATTTAGAAATTTCATGCAAAGTACACTGAATTTTGAATCCCATGCCAATCTCACTGCCTTTATATTTGAAATCACTTTCCTGTGAGGCTTCTAAACCATTATTTTCATATTCTTTACATTCACCTCACTTCTTGAGAGAACCAAACCATGCTTGATTTAACCAGAATTTGATCTATTCCTGTCAAAACTTGAGGGTTTGAGGTACATATGTTTAAATGATTGAGGCATTTGTTTGGTATTAAAGCCCCCTTTTCAAAGAATCCTTTTTTATAATGGCCTACCTTGAATATTTAATCCTTGTAGCCCTTAGAAGCCATGCACAACCTGTTAGGTTAAGCCACATTACAATCCAATTTTCCCTATCCAACCAACTCTTGAAGTGAAATTGCATAATCTAGTTGAGCTTAAGTGTGGGGGAAGCTGTCTTGTGTTGTGCCACCACATTATGTGATACTTTGGGTGGAAAATTAAATTCTGAAGAGATGTGTTTTCTGCTAAAGAAATTCATTATATTGAAAGCTGTGCCTTTTCTGGAGCTTTCATGACAAGTGAAGCTGTGCCTTTTCTGGAGCTTCTAATTGAGGTGGAAAGCTGTGCCCATCTGAAGCTTTCAAGAAAATCATGTTTGAGAAGATTGACATTTTTTAGGCTGAAATGATGAATGGTGTAAACCTTTCATGACTTTTCATGATGATGGAGCTGAATTGATACTATGGGGATTGAAGAGAAGACCATATTTAAGTGAAAATTAGATTAATGAAATTTTGCTTCAAAAGAGTCAAGCCCTCCTCATTCAACCTCAGAGTTTTTCACATCTTAATCCTACCAACCGAAAGCCACAGATCAACCCTAAAAAGTCCTCATGATAAACATATGTCCTTGACTCACATCGGGTAGCGATGTAGGAATCTATCAAGCCTATGGTGACCCTTGTATGAGTTTGGATGAGAAAGACATTGCAAAAAAAAATTGATATTTGAGTGATGAGAGAAAATTCAAGCGAGGTAAGTGTTTTGTGCATGGGAGGATAAATGAAGTGGAAATATATTGAATGATATAAATGGAGAACTTGAAATAAGGTTTTTTATGAGGCATGGTATCTTTTTTATTCTTGGTGTGAAATTGATTGATCTTAAGGATATGTGTTTTAAAATTGGTTTTGATTTGATATTGATGTTTACTTGATATGAGGTTTTTCCCAGGTGTGCAAAAGGGTAAGTGTGGGGGAGTTGATAAAACACTATTTTATTGAATATTTTATTGATAATAAATGAAATAATTTCCTCACATTGTGTTAAATATGTTTATTTATAAAATATTTGGGATTTGATCATTCATTTGAAAATTTGGTGAAAATTCCTGTTTTACCCTTAATAGTGCATTGTAGTATTTAGAGAATAAATATTTTTATATTTATTATTTGAAATTGAAATTTTGTAACAGTGTTCCTATCTTAATTATCTACAACTTTTATGCAGGACACTAGAGCTAAAAAGTTCAGTTGGTTGTTGAAATTGGGCCATGAAGTCAAAGATGGGCTGGGCTCGCCAGAATGGAGAAGCTTCTGTATTTAGGACATAACTCCTTCATATGGGCCTGTATTGAGCCCAAATTTTGAGAGGAGATAGAAGACACATATCCGCACATTTGATCCTTCTGGAAGGCCGGCCAATTCACGCGTTTTGGTGGTCAAATGGGCGGTGCAAGTTGGAATAAAATATTTGGCCGAATTTCCACATTCACACTTGAAACCACTTGTAACCTCTCCTCCCCTCCCCTCTATAAATTGGAGTTTTTCTCATTTGGAGGGGTTGGGACGTGCATTGGGAGATTGGAGGCAGAGGAGAATTTGTTTCACCCAAATTCTCCAACCATTGTAAGAGGGGTAGCTCTTGAAGCAAGGATCCCCTCATCGAAGCCTCCTTCTCTTCTTCATTTTGTAATGTTTTCATTTGTGTAATAAACTTCATTGCTCTTCTTATATTTCTTCTCTTTTCTTCTGTTTTGTTTAAATTTCTTCTTCTCTTAATCTTCCTAATTAGGCTGGAATTCTTGAGTAGAAGCGTTATTTGGTTATACCCATTTTAAACCTTTGCACATGCAAAACGCTTCTACGATGATTACGCCACCCATGGAAGAGTAGTCTCTTAGTAATCGATCTATCTTCTACCCTCTTCATTTAATTATTTTGAATCAATGAGCTACTGTAATTCACTTAATATGATCCATGAATTTTGTTTTTAAATTGTAAGAAACTAAGCAAGCAATTGAACAATTAACACAAAAACACGCGAGGTCGGGATTTTGTGTAAATTGTGAGAGCGCGATCTTAATCGGTAATACAAGACCACACGGGATAAATTTGTAGAGTTCAAATATAATCCCTAAAAACAAATCATACTCATTTCCAGAATGGATATGTGCCTTAATTTACCACTGATCATAAGCTAATCTTAGAACATCAATCAAAGCAGGGTGCTGCGATTGCACGTTCCAAAGTTAGCCTAGGTTTAAATTCACATCATCTTCGTGGTAAAGTTAATTCTCGTAGGGTTCGGGATTTAACAAATTAAGGGATCATAATTAAGTGAATGTTAATTTAAATGATAATGATTAATAATAAAGTGAATAGGTAGAGTTAGATCGATTACGCCTTTTAAAATAGATTTCTAAAAAAAATCTTCTTGTTGTGTCATTCTAATCGAAACTTCATTTCAAAATTAAAAACAAAAAAAATGCAATCTTCTTCCATCAAACTTCTTATAGATTCATAAACTATAAACAAACACCCCCATCCTTTCAAGTAGTGTTTTTATTCCCTTTTATTTTGTTTCTAGAATACCTCTGAAAAGTTGTTTTAATTCACTTCCTCCTTTGAGAGACGACCTTGGTCAGCCACTCTGCTGCACCTAAGTACCCCAAAATCACACTAATCATTTGAGGGCGCCCACGACAGCGCTCTTTCACATACTCTATCATTTAATAATGGATTCTTCCTTTACATACATCACAAGGAACAACATATACATGTACACATTGAGTGTTCATGTCGGGGTTCAGTTGAATAGTAAGTGAGATTACACTAAATAAACTGATTAACCTACCGTAAGAGGATAATAGTGGAAGTAGGTTTTTTATCACCTCGCTAACTTTCTATTAGGTATGTTCTTGTCTTTTTTTGGTTTCCTATTTTTCTGGGTTAGTATTTTCTAACATGAATTGGGATTATAACTATAATGATGAATTTAGGGATTTGTTGGATTTTCATATTTTTCCTTGACATTTTAGCTATTCATTGGGCAGTTACATGACATGTAATATAGTTTCACGATGTGCAATTTTTGGTGGACTCATCCCATTATTTTAATTCATAATGTAATAATTTACATGTCATGTAAAGAGAAAATAGGGTTTATAATTAAAACTGAGATGTTTTTTCAGTATAAAATAAAAGATATTCGTGATGTGCAAAAAATTACACACCATGTAAATCCTTGAGATTTAGATTTTAATTTGTTGTGTGGGTTTTTTTATTTGGTTTTGTTTCTTAGGTATCAAATTGGGTACTCATACTAAACTGTGTAAGCACTGCCTAAGGTGATTATGTGTCTTTGGTAAATAGGAGTAGGATCATTGGAATTCAGACATTAGGTGCAGAAAAGGGGCCTTTCCAGCTCACTCCAATTACGGAAGTCATGTTTCTATGGGTGTTCCTAAAATCTATACTAATTACAATACTCAGTTTTTGGGTTTATTTTATTTTTCCTTGTGTAGTTGGAAAATAATTTCATCCTTTTATAGATGGGATTCCTAAATACTTTAAACTCTTATTGTTTGGAATAATTGTTTTGGATTCTTTTTTTTGATGTTTTTAGAATTTTCTCATGGGTGATTGGTTATTTTATTGTGTTTAATAGAAAATTCCTCCTAGGATATCTCTTCCAAATACAACATGAAAATCCATCAAGATGTTTCCAAAAGCAGATCCTCCAGTGGACCCTTCTTTGGTTGAATTAGTGATTCATACCACTGAAACTCTAGGGTTAGTGGGCATAGTCAACTCAAGATAGGAAGTGGATAATTTCTTGGAGTTTACCAAGTATCATCCACATGTATTTCTTGGTTATAAGATACCACAATATTTAGAAGAGTGTCTTTAATGGATTGATAAGATATTCAACCTTTTGAAGACTCTTATGGATTCTCAGGTGGGGTTTCCATGTATATGCTCAAAGGACAAGGAAGAAGATGGTGGGAATAAATATTGCAAGATAAGTTGTATGAAGGTATTACCTAGGATTCTTTCTAGAAGATCATTAATTAGTAGTTTTATCCTGATACATTACATTGGGAAAAGACCTGGGAGTTTCTGACATCGGTGCAATGGAGTATACCATTCAAAAGTACTCTACGCAATTTGATGAGTTGGTGCATCTCACATTAGAGCTTGTCACTAATGATTACCAGAAGGCTCATAGGTTTGAGATGGGGATGTGGGTCAATGTTTGGTCAATTCATGTCTTTTTGTTCCATTAAATAGATGTGGAGGTAGTGGATAAATCATATTTTACTGATAAAGACATAGCTAGAAGTATAGGCTTGGGAAGTGCATTAGTGAGAGCAGCATCTAGCTAGGGTGATTCGTCTTGTCAGAAAAGAAAGAACAAGAGTGTTTAGTATTTTTATAGGACCAGTTTTAAGGGATTATATAAGGTAGAAATTGGTTATTTTATACCAGTGTGGGAGGCATGAAAAAATCTAACATCAGTGTTTGGAATCTCCTAGAACTGTTAATCTGTGTGGGAGATCTGGCCATCTGAGGAGTTTTTTATGATAAGATGTCCCAAGGTAATAAGGTGATATCCACTTTCAATAAGGGGTTGTGGGTTCATGTTAATACTTAAAAGGGTGATGGGTCTCATTCTCAGACAGAATGGGCTATCCAGGTGGCTATGTCAAAATAGATATATGTAGTAAAGTGTGGACCATAAGAATTTTAAGTAGGGACAACTACTGTTAGAGGTATGGTTTTTATTTCATATTATATTATGATAAAAATGTTTAATACAATTAATACTCATTATTTTATTTAATCAAAGTTGGTTGACGTATTTTTTTTCATTTGAATATTTTTTCATTCTTGTTGAATCATTTCACACCTTTGGGAAAGTGGTCTGAAAAAGTTTATTAATGTATCGAATGTTGGGTGGTGATAGGTGACTTTAAGGTGGTTAGGTACTTCTTAGTTATTGTTCATGAAATCTTTTACATGATCAAAAAAATAGTTTTAATACTTATTATGAAGTCCTAGATAGACTATTATCATCGTACAATACAGTTCTTATCTACCGATGGGGCCACTCATGTTTTCTAGGATGAGTGGGACTCTAGATCAGGAAGTGAAGTGCCGGTTGTTCCTTATGTTAGTTTAATCTCATTCCAGTTTTAAAAAAAAATTCTAGATATAGTTTCCCTATTTTTCTGTAGTCATCTACATGCTATTATGTGTTCATACCCTAAGTACATTCCAGATGTCTTTTTAGTTTTCCTCTACAGATAGAGGTTGAGTTTATGATTGACCTGTTACCTGTAACGATGTCCAATTATATAAAATCCCGTTAAATTCATCTGTTATGTTGGTGGAACATAAATTCTAGATTGAGGACCTAGAGGTGAAAGGTTATATTCTTCCTAGTGTGTCATTGTGATCATCACTGATACTATTTTCTATGAAGGCAGATATGAGATATAGAATTTTTATTCACAATCAAAAGATTAATTGGGAGACCGTTATGAAAATGTATCATTTAATTATAACTGATGATCTATTTGATCATATTAGAGGGGATCATTGGTTTTTTAAGATTGAATTGAGGTCGGGGTATCACCAGATGAATGTTTGAGAAGAGGATATAACAAAGATAGTGTTTTGGAGTTAATATGGGAATTCTGAGTTTCTGGTTATTCCATTCAGACTCACTAACGCTCCTATGGTATTCATGTATTTGATGAACCAAATCTTTCAGAAATTCATGGAATATTTTTTTATTTTGTTCATAGATGGTATCATTGTCTACTTTATGTAAGAAAAGGAGCACATATACCATTTGGATATCATTTTTCAAACCTTGAGGTATAATTGTCTATATGGTAAAACTTCCAAAAGTTAGTTCCGGATTTGGGAAGTGAAGTTTCTAGGGAATGTGATATCTGAGAGGGGTGTCTAAGTTGATCCTGAAAAGGTGTAGGTATTTATCTATTGGTAGAAGACTAAAAATGTATTTAAGGTCTGAATTTTCTTGTATTTGGTAAGTTATTATAGAAAGTTTGGTCAGTACATATCCAATCTTTTATCTTCGATGAAATATTTAACTTGTAACGGTGTGAAGTTTGAATGGATAGACAAGTGTCATAGATCTTTTTTAGAGCTAAAGAGGAGGTTGAATTCAACACCGATTTTGATTCTTTTAGAACCAGGGTTGGGTTATGATGTTTTTTGTGATGCCTCTAGTATAGGTTTGGGATGTCTCTTGATATAGGAGAAATGGGTTTTGGATTATGTCCCATGAAAGTTACACCGTCATGAGAAGAACTATCCTACCCATGATCTTGAGTTTGAAGTTGTTATGCTTGTACTCAAAATGTGGCATCACTATCTCTTTAAAGAGCAGTTTATGGTATATCCATATAATAAAATCATGTAGTATATTTTCACCTAGAGAGATCTGAACACAAGACATAGATTTTTGGTTGAGTATCATCAGACCATTGAATTTGATGTAGTGTATTCCCCTGTGAAAGGGAGTGTGTTGGCTGATGCACTGAGCATAAAATTTCTAAAACAAGTCTTGATGAAATTATTTTAAAAGTGGTATCTAATGATTTTTTCTATTGATATGAGATTGGGAGAGAAAGTGGTTAGTGGAAAGGTATTTTTGGATTCTAAAATGGTTTACTAATCTTTCAATGTGTGAGTTCTACATGCAAAGATATAAGACATTGAGAGTTAGTGCTTAGGAGAAATCCTAAATGGCAGGGAGACCTCGTGTGAGTTGTCTTGGACTCACAGTGGACTTTTTTTCTTCTATGGTAGGTTGGTTGTCCTATTTTCCTTGAAATAGTGATATCTAGATATTGAACACTAGTCATGTTGGCTATTCACCCTTGGGATACAAATATGTACCATGATTTGAGACTTCAGTATTGGTGGCCAGGAAGGAGGTGGTTAGTTGTGGATTTTGTACCATAGTCTCTCACATGTCAAAGAGTTTAGGTGGAAAACCAGAGACCTGTAGGTTTTTTGTAGCCATTACTCATTCCAGCATGGAAGTAGGATGATATTTACATGGATTTCATTGTTGGTTTACAATAAAATATTTGTGGCAAGGATGCGATTTGGGTGATTGTGGATGGAATCATTAAATCAACACATTTTTTACCCACAAAAAAGATGAATAAAGTTGAATATCTTGGGGACTAGTATGTTTGATAGATTTTTAAACTTTATGGGGATCCCACTATAGTTTTTTCATATGGGGACTCAAGGTTCACATTGATATTATGTAAAATTTTGAAAGAGGAAATTGGTTCCTGGTTAAAATTGAGCATTACTTATCATCCATAGATGGATGGATAGATAGAGAGGTCTATCCAGGTTCTTGAGGATGTGATCTTGACATGTGTACTTGACATTGGTGGATATTGGTATGAAAATTTTCCTTTTTTTGAGATTTTCTATTATAATAGTTACAAGGATTTGATTAGGAGATTTCCTTTTGAAGCATTGTAAGGGCCGCCATGTCGATTTTTGTTGTGCTGGGAAGAGTTGGCAGAGAGGTCCTTGGTTGGTTAGAATGTTGTTCAGGAGATGACCGAGGGGGTCCAGTTGATCCAAAGATTTTTGATCATGGAACAGAGTCATTATAAATCTTATGAGGACTATCATAAGTGGCCCCTGGAGTTTGGGGATGATGATTGAGTCTTTCTTAAAGTTTCACCTCACTTGGGACATCGTCGGTTGGGTAAGCTAGGCATGCTGGCACCAAGGTTTGAAGGCGCCCTTGAGATCATTGAGAAATTGGGGAGGGTACCCTATTGATTTTTCCATCTATATTGACTTCTATAAATGATTTGTAACATTTTTTTCCAGTTGAGAATGTATATACAAAACCTTTCCAATGTGATTAGATAGAAGGATGTCCTTTTTGAGCTGGATACCACTTTGTTTGAGTATCCAGTTCATATTATGGATCGCCAGGTTAAGGTATTGCATTTTAAAATGACCCCCCTAGTCCAGGTATTATGGAACTGTGAATAGGATATCCATGAGACATGGGAGAGGGGGTCATAGATGAAGTTGCAGTGGAATTATTATGTTTTTAGATCTAGAATATTGAGCTATTTCTTGGTACATGATGCTTTTATAGCGGGAAGATTGTAACACCCCATTACCCTTTTATCAATTATGTTCTGATCCCTATTTTTTGTTTCCCCTTTTCATTAGGAGAGTATATTTGAACCTGAATTGGGATGATACATATAATAGTAAAGTCAAGTATTAATCAAATTTTATGTTTTTCCCTGGACATTTCTACAATCCATTGGGTAGTTACACGATCTGTAAAAGGGTTTCACAATGTGTAATTTTGGTTGAACTTGTCCTGTGAGTTGAATTTTTTGTGTGATAATTTACATGTCATATAATTTGAAAGTCAAATTTTTAATGAAAAATGATATGCATTTTCAATGTAACTTAAAGTAAAAGGGATTTACAATGTCTAAAAGATTACATGCCATGTAATTCCACGAGATTTAGTTTTTAGGGTGTCATGTGGGTGTTTGGGGCTTCATTTTATTTTACAACCTTCCCTTCTTGACCAAGACTCTTACTTTATGTGATTTTGGGTGTCTTGCTCTCATTATAATCGATTCATTTGATAATTGAACAATATGGTTAGATACTTCATCTCTCTAGGTAAGCCTTAATCTTGGCTTCTCACTAGTTCATGGTTTTGGCACAATTTTTATGGGTGTTGTTAATAATATAGTTTTTTCGATCAATTCTTTTCAACCTATGGAAATTCCTTGTCTTCTTAAGGTTGTTCTTGTGGTTTCCAATCCTCAGTATCAAAGGTGGGTAGGTTTTATATGCTGTGTAAAAATGTGGATCTATTTAATTATTATAATTTCCTAAATTTCTATAATTCTTATTGATTCTTTGATATTTGAAACGGGAATTCGTGTGTTGAAATTTAAAAGGGAAGTGATCATGTTTTAAAGGGGTTCTAGCCTTGAAAATGGAATTTACATGATTTCAAATGTTAAAATGGACTTTCAAACCCTAAAGAATATTGGATTAGAATTTAAATTGTTTTATAAAATCATGAGCATTATTTTTCAAACATAATTTGTAACACATTTCCCACTGGTAACCTTAGGTATGTTGACATAGAGACACATGTAGCCTTAGTGTGTGTGACACCACTAAGAGGAAACCTCATGTATATCAATGGTCTATGCTAGGCCTCAATGTTATTTGGATCAAACTGTATTCCTTTTTATTCTTATGTGTGTCTAGTACGTATTGTCCCATAGGAAAGAGCTTGGATGGTCGGTGCATTGTAATTTCAGGTTGTTTATTACATGATTGAGTATTTCATGGATGTTGGATCACATTTATATTTATATTTCATTATATTTACCTGCTTGATCTTATATTTTAAAAAATGGCATGACATTTTTGAAAACTTGAGGATTATTTGAAAAAGTATTTCAAATTGTTTATATGTAAAAATTATTATAAAACTATTTTGTTTTAAATCTTGGACTTGGGAATTCGTGTTATTAGATATTATATAGATATCTTGGTGGTATCCTACCGGGATCTGTTGCTCACACCCTACTTCTACCTGTGGGCGGCTATATGCCTTTTTTACAGGATTTTGGTAAAGGGATGATAATTTTCTAGCATGAAGGCTTATATTTATATTTATATTTTGTTTTTTGATAATTTGGATGTGATGTTTGGTCACATGGAAACTTGTGTTATAGACTTTTCATCATTTTTTGTTTTGCTGGTTTGGCACATTTTTATCTCCTATTGTTTCTTATTTGTACTCTAGTCGCATGTCTTGTTTTTCTTATATAAAAGAATAGTTTTGTTATCATTTTTTTACCCCACCTCATGATGGGTTGACTTGGGTGACTTTTCTGGTTGAACTAGGTTGGTTTGTTATAGTTCTAGTGTCCATAATAAATTATATAAACATATGAAACCAAATAAAAGAGAAAATCACATGGTCATTTTTAAATAATAATGAGATAAATAATCATAATCTAACAAATCCCATATATATATATATATTAAGAAAGGGTGTACCTACTATAAAATTATAATATTCCATATGTGAGTTAGTTATTATGTGAAACGAATCTAAAAAATATCCAATAAAACCTATTGATATCATGATAAAATACTATAACATGTTAAAAAATTGATCACAAATAGGGAAACATTACTCCCAAATAATAATATGAGTGTAAGTGGTAGAGAATTTCCCATGAGTGAACTAATTAATAAAATAAGGCTAGTATCATGGTTTTGAAACATTAACAATTGAGTAGAGATATTCTCATATATAAATCATCAACAAGATGCTTATAAAAATCTTTTTCACTTCTATTGATAGACTAAGAGTAAAATAACATCACAAAAAAATAATTAATCCATATTACAATAATATTTTCACTTTTGAATGTGAAAAATATATTTTATGACCCTATATGGGTCTATCACATTAAATTTTGTGTGAATTAAATAATAAATGTGATTATTGATCATTTGAGCGATTCAAAAGTCAAACTGACCTATTAAAATCATAAGTGTTCTAGCCCATGAGAAATCCAATAAATATGTACATATATTTATCATAAAAAAATAAATAATAAATTTAATAAAATATATTTAGAATAATTAAATCACTTAAAACTCTAATTTCACCCCTTTGAGAAAACATGTTTTTTGTTATGTGAATATTCTCTTTGGGAATCAAGGTATTTCTGGTTGGGTAATTACATATGTGGCAGTATTGGTTATTTTTATTTCCTTATTTTCTTTAATTTTATAGTTTCTTATCATAACCCACAAACACTCTCAGATCAGTACATTGAGATCACATTCACTTGTGAGAGTTGGGGTCATTGTAAAAAACTTATTGTACACATTACACGATATTATTGTTTAAAAATATAGTTCTTATTTATCCTTTTTATTTTTTTTGAGAAAGTTTCTTTGGTAGAGACCAAATACTGTTATATTGTTTTATAGAGTTATAGAGGTTATTTTGGGATTTGTTAATGGTTCATTACCATTGGTATTTATACGATGTTTACCTTATATATATATAAATTAAGGGGATAATTGTTTAAGGTTATAGAAATTTATATCATATGATCCATGATGATTTTTTGTAGTTTGTCTTCATCATTTTGATTATTTTATGAAATTAGGATTTTGAATCCCAATTTGGAAGGTCTTTAATCCATTTTTAAATAATTTTAATCTAGGAGAATATATGGTTGGGTCATGGAATTTTTTGATTGAAATTAAATATTTATTTGAAGGGATAATTTATGGTTAATGTTTTTTTGTTTTAGGGTACAATCCCTTGATGTTAACCTCAAGTCTTTTATACTTGATAAATATTTATTGTGTTAAATAGTGACCTATTGTGGGGATAATGGCTCTTATGTTGGGTCATTAAAATGGTGGATTCAATGTTGTTTGCAATTCATTGTTCATTAAC
Organism: Viscum album; assembly: GCA_963277665.1. Classification (NCBI taxonomy): domain Eukaryota; kingdom Viridiplantae; phylum Streptophyta; class Magnoliopsida; order Santalales; family Viscaceae; genus Viscum; species Viscum album. The sequence goes on along the minus strand of OY728133.1, from coordinate 1,942,035,166 downwards.
CTTAAAGGGATAATATTCTCCATTTTTTATTTCCACTATACCATGAGGGAACACCAACACCACGATGAATGGTCTTGACCACATGGATTTTAGTTTTCCCAAAAATAGTTTTAAAAAAATTAATAATAGTTCCTTTACCCTAAGTTGAAAAGTACATCAGAGATCATTTTATCATGTTAAGCACGAGTATTCTCATTCAAAAACCATGCACTCGTATATGTCTCATTTCAAATTTTTCCAACTATGTGAGTTAAAAAATATCTTATATATTTGACATTGAATTTTTTCACTCAAATCACCTGATATGCTTTATACTTGATCTTTATAGGAAAATGAAAATTTATACCATAAATAAGAAGGTTAAAAGAATTTTATATAGGGGTTATTTAGATGACATGACATGTATAAAAATTTTATTCACCTCAATAGAACAATAGTCCAATGTTAATTCATTGTGCATTCCAATGTGTCTTTAAAATCATAGTTCAATAATTTAAAAGTCCCTCCAAGATGTGTTTGGTAAGGTGCGCCTTAGTTATGTTGTATCCTTAATTTTTAATACAAAAATTGTTAAATATTTGTCAATGTGAGTTTATTTGATTGGGATAAGCACTCATGGGAAACAGTACTAGAAAATAATATTCTTATTGTGTAATTGGACGATCAACATCACTGGGATCAAAATTTGTCACAAATACCACCAATTTTGAAATGTTATCCCCAAAAGAAAAATGTATAAATTACCACATGACTAGGAGAATGAACCCATGATTTTGATTACCCACATATCAATGATATTACACCTTAGGTATTATATGTCATGACCTTTAACAAACTAACCTATCATATATTTCCTATGATATTCATGACCTATGATTATGGAATAATCATTATAGTGCAGGGAGGACTTGAACATGTTTTTATTTGAGAATTTTTTTGTAGAGTAAAATTATTCATGGTTTCCACCAGTAGGATAGTCTTAATAAAATTCTAGAAACTCATTAATTAATATTATATATAGTGTGTTGGATGATTTTAATAAAAAATAATTCATATCTTAATATTAAAATATTTATTAACATAATATATTGCTATTGGATCATAAGGTTTAGAGTAATTTCTTTGAAAAAATAGGAAAATATCATATAGAATTGGTTATAGTTTGTGTTCAATCATTTACATGACATGCGACTCACTCAAAAACCGCTTCTAAAAGTTCAAAATCAGTAAACATTGTATGTACCAAGTAATTCAAGTATCCTAAATGGTTATACTTTATCATTTTTCATATTAAATTTTTTTTATTTAAATTTCAATAAAACCTCCCTTCCAAAAACATCATGTCAATGTAATTTCTAAAATATCAATGTGAAAAACTATAGACATCAGCCTATTTTTTTAAAAAGGTATATCTCATTATAAAAAAAATATCACAAAAAAATTGTCAATAAGTTTTCATATAGAAATATATTATCCATTAAATTTTTTAAGAACTTTTTATATCATCAATATATAAAAAAAACTGAAAGATTTTATACCATTTTAGTTAATTTTTTATAAATAAAATATAATAGATGTTTTTATATGAAAAATGAACAAAAAATTTGGTACAATCTCACTTGAAATAATCTATTCTTATGCATGTTTATAAGGCCGTTGTATAACATTATGCTCTATATTGAACCTATAACTCCCTAGCCTCCATTTTTTATAAACCGTATCTACCTTTAAATCAAACCCTATTTATTTCTGAGGCCACTACTCCATCACTTCATCCACCATCTCTTTATAGACATTTTATGTGCGCACCCTCTCACTCGTCTATATATGTATTCACCACATCTTTATTTATATACATGACTTGTGCATATGGTGTGTTTAGTTTTCTCTTCTATTGATATTATTCATCATAAGGTGGTGATGTGGTTCCATGTATAGTTTTGTTTTTTGGTGTACATCAATTACCGACGATCCCTTTATGAGGGGACAAGGTATTTTATTTATCATCTTTCATCCAAGCATACTCACGTAATTATTATTCCATACATTGTCCTCATTTTTAAAAAAAAGGAATTTATAATCATTATTGTGATTACAAGGATGGCAGTGTGTAGTGAATCCCACTTGAATAATTCAATTTATTGGGTGTATTTTCATTCCCTTAGGTTATGACAAAAGCCAACATCAAAGTTGGAGGGGGAGGCAGTTTACCTCCCCTTAAATCCCAAATTCCCATGGTGTCAACTGTGAATGAGATTTCTAATCCCATGATTCCATCTGAGGTTGGAATAATGTTTTATATTTCAGTCAACTTTATATTGTATCTTTTTGTTGTTTTGTATTTATTGTCCCAATGGGTAGTTATTTTTATTTAATTTTATGATAAGTATGGGTTCCATTATTGTTACAACGTATAGATGCTATCTATTATTGATAGATGGATCATAGCTATAATTTTTTGTGGTTACACTGATGTGATTCTATGTCTTTTTTATTCATCTATAGTTGAATATTATGGTTCTAAGAGTGTTCATATCCTTATCTTGGTTATAGACTCTCTCCTCTAATTGATAGCCTATAGAATATGAGGAGGTGCATTTGAGGTTATAGGGGACCCCTTTATTAGCCACCTAGTGAATTACCTAGAATGAGGTTTTACATTAGACATGGTGATTAAAACATGATTATAAAAAACAATTTTAATTGTCTTCCTTGTTTCAGACTTAAATTCACTAAAACTTTTCTTAACCAATAAACATGATTTACAACAGAACTAGATGCAATCAATTCCACTTCAAATTTAGATTACATTTTTTGTGTTCTGATTTTGACAACACCCTTAAAACACATTTAAAGAAAACAAAAAATAGTATCTCGAAGTAATTTTCATAACATCATGTGAACCTCCTAAATCAATAATATAATATCCTCATAGAACAAAATATTAATTTTTTTCCCAAATCGGATTCCATAATCTATTGTTTATCTCAAATATGTAAGAACTCTTTTAGAAGTTATGTGATGTGTTTTTGTCGCACAATTTATTAATCTAGACAATAGACATAACATGTTTAAAAATATTATATCATTTAGTTATTTGAAACATCAAGAACCAAACTAGGATTATGTTGATGGTTTCTTTAAATTTATCAAAATCATCTTCTTTTCTCAGCTTATATTTTTAAAAACTTGATATATATATACTTTTGTATTCATTCATTTTGTTTTTTTAAAAGTTTACCTATCATACATATTTTGAAATATAAACACTTACCTATTCTTCTCCTTTATATCCACTCCAAGAGAACTATCCATCACTTCTAGATATATCATGTTGATGGTTTTGTCCATAATTTACTTCATTGAGAATTTTTATAAAAAACAATTTTTTCATGTGCTCATAAATTTTTCAATACCAGATTCTTGGATCTTTTTTTTATATATAATTCATTATTATGCAAGTCCACATAATATTTTTTCCATTTTGAAAAATCTATCCATGGTTTTTAAGTGTAAATATTCTCTAGGATCCCTATTGTGGATGTTGATTTAACATCAATTAGATATATTTGCAAACAATTTTGTGAAACTATTGAATGAAATGATTAGAATCAATCTAGTATGGAAGCAAAGTAAAAGGTGTTAGGAAAACGAAATCTGAAATTCTAAGAATAATCTTTTATAATAAGGAAAAATTTATATTTTTAAATAATCCATCAGAATCAACTAGGTTTTATATAACCTCATTAGTCAAATTATGTTATTATCTATGGTCATCAATAATTTCCAGTTTTTATTTTCATTGATCATCCTAATTACTTAATTATTTAAAACAATATATTTTAGATCATATCATATAAATATAAATATATTGGTTTATTTATATCCATATTGCATATTTTATTAACGTTAGAAGGTTTTTTCATTAACAAATTCAACTTCTTTTAGCTGCACATTTTGAACATGAACAAGAACTATACATGATTGTTTTATTTTTAAATCCCAATCATTATTACCCATGAAATTAAAATATTTAATTTTAAAAAATTGTGTTTGGTTGTAAAATTATGTATGATTTATATATAATTCTTTTGGAGTAGAAGATCCATGATTCTGCCTTTTTATCTAGTTTGTTTTATTTTATCTGTGGAACAGAAACAAAACACATGCATCCAAATACTATAAGAATTTTCAATGAATGTTTTAGACCATTACAGACTTCATATGTTGTTTTTTTCTTGAAACAAAATTTATATGATGTCTATTGAAAGAAACTGTAGTGTCTACTAATTCTGTAGAATATTACCTTGTAAAATTATTCTCCAACATTAAATAAATAACCATTTAAAATATGGTATGATTCATTATCTTGGTTACTCTATTTTTATTTGGAGTGTATGGGTAAACAAGTGGATTTTCAATCCCTACCTCTTTAAAAATAATATTATGTTGATTGGAGGCATACTCTACCATTACCTTTATCAAATATCAATTCATGAATTTTGTGACCAATTTGTGTTAAAATCCATTTATTTTATTTATATAATACAATAATAGTTTTAGAAATGAATATTGGAAAATATATCCAAAAAATTCTAGAATAGTAATCGATGAACATCAAAAAATACCTAATAATAAAACACATTCTATAGAATATTAACTTGGGAATATTTATTTCTCCTCTAATGGATTGAGTTTAAATCTCATAACTTTTTTTAATTTGGATACAAGTTTCCATTTGAATATTTGATTATACACTTCTTTTAATGATAACATTGAAACATTTTTGAATCAACTGGACAGGACTTATCAAATTTTGACTAATTTTAGCTACATATAACACCTCTTTGATAAGATTTATACTATAAATGGATTCAATTCCGATTTCTCCATTTCATTTCACTAAAATTTACTTTACATTTTTTATCATTATTTTCATAATATCTTGAGGCATCTAATTCCTTGAAGAGAAAATTTTAAGTTTATATGGTTGGTACAATCACTATCGATGATCCCTTTCTCAATTGAATGAAAAATTTCAAATAAATAATCTTCAAAGAGTTTCTTGGTATTATCCTCATTAAAAACTCAAGAAACATTGTTTTATTGAATGTTTATCTTGCCAATTTTCTCATGATACCCCATTTTTCAATTCCACCTTAGGCATCAGGTTTTATCCAATTCTTATATAGAAGATTAACCATTTTTTCTAGTATTTTTATGGGGGAGAGTTTATTTTATTTCATCATTTTATTTTGGTCGAATCTGAACAAACAACTTCTTTTTGTTCCTATTATTTTTTCCAAAGTATCCTTGATTTTGTTTGTAGAAAACATTAAAGTTGTAGACCCATTATTTTTCCATCAATTTTTTTTTGGTCCATTGAAATAATTCATTAACTAAAAAAATTCTTGAGACATTCATGGGTAGTATGAACAAATAATGGCCTACCCATGATTTACTACCTCCAGTGTTTTACATTATGAACTAAAGCCTTCAATTTCTATTTATAAACCAAATTATTTAATGTGGCTTCAAAAAGGGACTTGATGAAAAAATAAATGGGTCTCTCTTCCTACATGATCACCACCCCCAAATACCCTCCATATTACACACATCATATGTCATTTTCATTACATGGTGGCTTCATGTGCTGACACCTAATCATTGATTTCATTGGGATTCGAAGATGAATTTTAGGTGAGGGAACTTTACCAATTGAAAAAGAAGAAAGGGAAGAAGGGAAAAATTAATGAAGTAAGATTATTAGTGTATAAAAAATGCTTAAGGTGCCATTAATACCTATATAAACCCATAGGGAAAACATTAGAAATAATTTTTGTGAACATCAAGGTGTCTGAGCTCAATAATTTTGAATCTGGGTAAGAAAATAGGTAGGGTATTACATCTTAGGATGAGGGTAAAATGGAAGTGTTCGAGTATTTTTAAAAACAAGGTCAACTAGGGAAAAACATGGTTCCATAAGGTAATATAGTGAATAAAAATACCATGAACCTACAACACACTTCCTTATTAACTCTAAAGGTAGGGTGAAATCTAAATTTATAATCCAATCATAAAATGAAGAGTTGAAAAAGATTTATAAAAGAAACATCCATGTTGGTATCAATAAAAAAATAAAATTGGATTGACTCTAAAGATAATATTGTTCTCCTTGGGTTTAGTGTAGGAAATTACAACTTGGAGGAGTACTTGAATACCTAGGGAAAGATGGATACTCTCTTAATGGATCTCATCTGTGAAGAGACATAATGGGATATGTTTTACCTTAATTTTCACCTCACAAGGATCCATGGTTCAAATATTTTAAGTATTATTTGGGATGGTTCAGAGAATTTAATTTTGTTTTAATATCTTTTTTTTGGTTCATTTCTTCCATCTTTAGATTTTAACTAAACCCTTATATTAAAAATAATAGAAATTATTAAGTTAAAGATACAAATGTGTCCATTCAGTGTATCAACATTAAATCGACAATTAAATATCCTCTGACTTAATATGTGAATATATTTAAGTTTGTTGAACATAATTAAGTTGGGATTTAGAATATAATCCTATATTATTCACTGGATTTCATTAATTATATTTCTCAGCAATCATATATAAATAAACTACATTTCTTATCCTCTAGGTATGATATTTTACCCTACGGGGTATAAATAAATAGTCCCACCTTGCTCACTTCACCTTACCCTAATTGTGTATCTTGCCTCACCCATTTCTCTAGTATTACCCAATACACATGTGACCTATTATCATGCCTCCCCATTCATTCACCCCTTATCTCATGATATCCACCGTTCAAGCACAAGACACCCCAATCAAAATCCCCCCTTCTGGTGATACTTCCTCCTGACCTTACTATAGCCACCTAATACCCTCATTAGTAAAGATTTATCCCTATAAAAGCACCCAAAGGATGTATCTTTTTTCACCTATAGAATAAATTATCCCAACCATCCAAACATTCTTTATCAGGTATCTAAAAATTGATTTCAATTTAACATTGTGTTCCATTATCCGGTGCCTTAATGATTCCCTATTATTTTCACTAAGGCTCAAAATTTGATCTATATAGAGATATTCATGTTGGTATCTTCTATTTACCAAGTCTTCCTCGTGATTAAATAATAATTCTTCGCCCATTCCCAATATTTATTTTCATCATTACATTTGGTAATTAATTTCTTTTCAATTTCCCAAGACTGGATTGATGGTCCAACAAATAGTGTTTACCAATATCCCAATACATGGTTGTTTTTTTTGGTGTTCTTCATCACATCATAGGTGATTCAGGTTTTCTTAGCACTAATCACCCTTATAGTTATATTATTTATATTATTGTCATTGATGGATCCAGCATTCCTAGTGTGGGGTTTGAAATTTACTCCTTAAACCCTCACACTATGTTGAATTCAGTGACTCATTCTCATCATAACCCCATAAATATATTTCATATCAATAAAATTACACATGACTTGAATTGTATTGAAATTTACAAATACTTTAATGTTGTTTTTAAAGACCCTTCAATGAATCGGGAGCCTCAATGTTTTCATATAAATGAAGGTGTTTACTTGTTCGGTGTAGTGATGTTTATTTCCCATCTCTCTACTTCCACCAAATATTTTGAACATTATTTTCAACATAAACATCCCAATAAAATATGTTTTACAAGATATTTTATCAGACCTCAGTTCATGTATTTCTTTACATTGTAAATCCTATCAGTTTTCAAAACACTATGAAAGGATTTATATTACTCAGTTAATATCATGTGTGTCATCACATTTTGTTTTAGTTAATTATGATGTTTGGGGTCCCTATATGGTTTTATGTCATTTGGGTCATAGCTATTATGTTTCATTTATTGATTATTTTTCTCATATGACCTGTGTTTACCTTTTTTATAATAATTATAAACTATTTAATAATTTCAAATCATTTTAGCATGAAATTCATAATTAGATCTACACCATAAATAAATAAATATAATCAAATAATGGTTGATATTATTTGTTTTATTCCTTTCAATAACTCCTTAAAATACATCATGTCATTCATAAAATGTACCACCATGACACGTATTAATAGAATGGTGTGATCAAACATAAGCATTTTTCATATATGGTAGACTGTTTGGGATATACTATTTTATATGTATCCCCCTTATGTGATGGGTTACTATTATTATTATAACCAATTATATCATTAATCGCTTTTCCATCCTCTATTCTTGAAAGGAAGAGTCCCTTTTCGGTACTATTTCTATCACACCTTTATTATCTTCTCCCCTTTATTTTCATGGTTGTTTTTATTATGTTTGTGAGGCAAGACCCGATCAGTCTAAATTTTTCCATGATTTCTTCACAATATATTTATATGATACTATTGTACCCAATGAGGGTTTCATCATTTTAATCCCAACTCAGCATGACATGATATAACTAATGTTTTCATTATTAAAAACACTAAATTATCATAATCATTGAATCCTTAATGAATGAAAATCTTGATTACTATATCCATTTTACCAACCAATCACTCATACCATATCTTTTAATATAGAATGATAGTCACTTTTCTAGTGTCTATTATTTTCATTCATTGAACATTTCTTTCATGTTGAATAAGGATTCCACTGCATTGACTTTGCAGGTTTTTCCTCATAAAATCACAAATGAAATTACCATTAACATATGGATAACTAATAATTCTTGTAAATATCATCATATGTAGTATACCTAAAAATTATTATCAATAACAATAAAAACTTTAATATTAAATTTGGAGAGTATATTTGTTCTTCATATGGTTCTTGAGACAAGGTATCATCCCGAACAACTCCAAGTAATGTAGGATGAATCTTAGGCTCTAGAAGACAATCAAATATGAGACCTTATATCTCTTAAAATAGTGAAACTAGTAGTTGTGTGAAAATGGTATTGTTTACCATCTTAAATCTTTCCCTAATGAAAAATACTACGCTCAATATATATGAAGTTGATTATTTTTAGACTTTTTTACCAATTGTGAAGATAATCATTGTTCATTTATCTATTTCTTTGAAAATTTCCTTGTGTAATAATTTTCATCATCTTGATGTTTTTTTCATGATGAAGAGGTATATATGAATAAATATATTTACTTCATTGCGTTTTTTCATCTGAGGCTGAATCCAAGGTCTGTCAACTACATCACTCTCTATGTGGACTTATTTATTCCCCTCATGACTGGTTCATCAAATTCTATTATTTCATAAGAAACATTTATTTTTAATAGATTATTATGACCAATTTTTCTTTTATCAATAAAAAGTTTCTATGTTGATGATGTCATTATCACATATAGTGAGTTATTCCTAATTCTTTGTCGTAATTCATATCTTCATCAATAATCTCATAATACTGAATTGGGGGTCACTTTAAATATTTTTTTAATATCTAAGAATCTCTTGATATTAAATGAATATTTCTTTCCCAACCAAAATATGCATTATATCTCTTATAGAAGATTGTGTTGTATCAGGCTATTCTCATAGACACTTCGATTGGAACTGATTAAAATTATCTTCATGATGATAGTACATAATTATCTTTTATTAGGTTATATCATAATTTTTTTTGGGAAAATAAATTATCTGATAATGAATTTTCATGATATTCCTTTCATGTTAACAAATTTTGTAAATTTATGGATCTTCACACAATGAAATAGTGTGAGTCCATGATGATCGATATTTTTTTGTCCAAGAAAGTGCTCTAAAAAGTTGTCATTCAAAAAATGAATTAGGTTTATCATTGGCATGATGATCAGGTTTCCATAAATATCACAACCATTTTTCAATGAAGGTAAAAAACATTGATCTAGATTATTTCTTACATTGATATCCCTTTGATAAAAAACATCTTTCCTTCGACTATATTCCCACTACAAATCATCTTTCTGATATTTTTATCAAAGTAATTCCCAAATCATGAGTGAAGTTTCATTGCATAAAATTGGTGATGTACAACTTATACTACCCAATGAGAGGAGTCTACATAACCCATTTTATTTTATGTTTTAGGAATCTTGTATTCCATGTTAAATTTCCCATCTTTATTTGGAGTGTTGGACCCAATCAAGTTGGACCTCAGCCTGGAGTCATGTATTGGAGTATCATGTAGAATTTTTAATATGATGTATCATGTATATCTACCTATAAATAAACTACCCCACCTCTTATATTTTAATTAAATTTAATTCTACACAATTCATGGATCTTGTTAGATGTATGATATTGAGTTTATATATAATTTCATTAAATGGGTTATTTTTTTGGGAAACGTTTATGTAAAATATTTATAATATATGTTTTATGTAGACTTTCATTACTTATTATTGACTTTTGGAATGTAGAATGTGATTACTACATATTCATATACTTGTTGGAAGAACATAATTAACAGTGAATCTAGGAAAACAATACTAATTTATTTAGAAGACATGTCATTATGATTTGTGTATATATGTTCATTTCTTAAGTGAAATTCCATGTGGATGTGTAATTATAAACCAATGTGGGTCAAGGGAGAGAACATAACAAATGTAGTGGTCCACTCATCAATTTCCAACTACCGAATGTCAAATCCATTATTTAGTTAGTTTCCAATGACAGTATGTGTATGAGTGATTTTTTAGTTAATTATGAAATTATTTTATGTGAAAATAAGTTAACCAAACACCAAAATGTCATTTTGAAGTGAAAATATAGAGATACATTTATTTTACATTCTATTTATTGATTTGAAATATTTCAACACATTTTTTTAACTTTTTTTATAATTGTTCATCAATGAATTTTTATTCTAGATAGATATATTATGATGTTAGAGGGGAACAAATCACTTGGGAATAGTCATTAAGAGCCTAGTAAACCTAACATGTCATCTTCAAGATTAACTAAAATTTTCTTTAAAATACTTTTACCACCCCAATATTTTTTACATTGAAACTACCACTCAACCCATGTACAATCCATGTCCTTCCCAGCACATCTCTTTCCCCACTGACATATTGCCCGAACCTATGCGCTCATATTCATTATACGGATCTGAATAGAGTAAAATCTCCCATCCCACCCTATTATGTTATGTCACAGGGTTAAATGAGATGGTATGTAATTACGATGAAAATCCACAACTAGAAGTAATTGAACCCCCAACCAAACAGACTAGATCCCCAACCCTAACCACTAGAGGACCATCCCCCGAGGGATAAAATTTTGTGTAAATAAAATAAACATGTCCCTAATTCTTTATCATTGATTTTTTGTTTTGTGAATTAGAAAAAAAATATATTAACTGAATCTTTTTTTCCATAACCTCTTTTTCATCATAGAATGAAAAAAGTCAAACTAGGAAAAATGTAGAATAAAACATCCAATGGGTGGATAGAATGTAGGGAAGTTGGTGATATAACTTTTACATAATAATTCATAAACAAATTCATAACCAGAGGACTATAATACTATGATAAAAAACATATCATGTGGAAAATATTGACATTGAAAATGTACCTACATTATTTCTTTTAGTGATTTTTTAGTTTTTTGTAGAAAGTGATTATATTGAAAATATAAGTATATAAAAGAAAACATTAATTTGTTTCTTTAACTAGAGGCCTTAATGCATGGGAGGTACAAAAGAATTTCCATGATTATGATTAAATTTATACAGATGAATGTGGTGGGAAGTAAATCTAACATCCCTTGCAAATTTAGTAACATATAATTTCAATTAGAATAATGTCATAATGAAATGATATGAATAAAATGTAAGAAGGTGAGGACAGTTCGGTCTAATGAATAAAAAATTAAGGATGATCTACTTAAATTAAAATTTAATTTAATAAATGTATCAAATTTGTGGAATGATATACCCATAATATGTATGTCGTAAGTGAGGTCATATTATATTATTTTTATATGAATATATACACCGTAGATATGATTTGAAATTAAAAATACATAAGAAAATATTAACCTAGTGAAACCTTTTACCAATAAACTCATATCTTAAATATCTAAATATTTTGACACTCCACCTCAAGCTAGGTTTACCCAACATTAATTCATAAAAAAAGAAAATGAAGTAAATTTTAATACTCCTCATAGTTTTACCACATAAAAATTTAAATAAAACAAATAAAAACATTTTTATGCACCTCCCACTTGTTTTTCTACCTTCAGACCTCAAAGGGATGGGTCAAACCCTGTGTTATCATCTCTATTTCACCTGTTCATATGATGCTCCAATCTTATTCTGGGATGAGGACACATATTTATTTTTATAGGTGGTGTGATCCTATTGTTTTGATTTAATAGAGTGTATTTACATATCATGGAAGATAAGGTGCCCATGGAATGGAACATTGCATGGGGACCATCATTTTCACTATGTGTGTGCTCTAAAGGATTGCAGGCATGGTGTGCCGGTATTTTTACGGTAGTCAAGTGCTGAAGGAGGACTGTGATTTTTAGGCAGGATTTTTGCAATGGTATTTTTGAAGTGGGTGTAATCTAATGGATTGTGGGAATGTTTCACCGATATCATCACAGAATAGTTTGTAATTTTCTTTTGTTGGGTTTCTCTAGTTGAGTTTTGGATAACTACTTGTGATCTGAGGGATTGAGGCATTTTCAATGGATTCGTCATTGAGTTTCAGAGATGTGCGATTCATCGGAGTCACAACATAGTTTTTAGTATTCATTTTGGTTCTCCTTATAGGGGATAGTGATGAAGTTATTGATGACTATATTTGAAGTATTGTAATTTGTTTTGGTAATTTTGTAATTAGTTTCTTTGGATTACTATATATTGAAGTATTGAAGATTTTATTTGATGTTTGTTTACTATTATTTTTTTTGGTAATTCTATCCAAGATCATTTGATGAAGTTCTTAGTGGTTGTTTTATAGAAATAAATATATATTTTCTCCTCGTTGAGGAAGTTCCACTAGGATTTCTGCTATGGAATTTCCTTTTCTGGATGTAAGTTCCACTTCCACTACTCAAGGTTCCACTGAAAGTTATACTGGACATCCCATTGGAACTCCCACAAGTAGATCCACTGGACATCCCAATAAACATTCCACTGGACATCCCACTAAAAATCCCATTGGAAATCCCATTTGAACTCCCACTGGATGTTCCACTGCAACTCCTACTAGAACATCCACTGTGTAGTGGAAAATTAATTCAATTTATTTTTTTATACAATTTGAAATGATAAATTAAATAATTTTTATAATAATTATGTGTAAAAATTTCCATTAAAATTTATTTTAATTATATATAATAGTAATATTAGTTTTATAAATATACCTTTTTTTGTAGTGGGGAACTTTCACTGTAACTCCCACTGAAACTTCCACTGTAACTTCCAGTAGAATATATATTTAATATATCTTATAATTTTTTATCCATAATTGGAGAAATATAATTTTATTATATATATACGTAAAAAAATATTTTTATAATGATATATTATTTAGTTATATTTCTATTTATATTTTTTATACATTTTTAAAAGGATTAAATCATGTTTTAAAATTATATTACTCTTCTTGAAAATAAATTTTTGTTTCAGGTTGTTGTAATGGTGTTGATATTGATGTTATTATTGATGTTGTAGTAGCTTATATTAAACTAGTTTTAAGGATTATTTTCAGGTCAATTGATGACGTGAAATCTTTTTATGTCATTTCTGGGAGGAGTAAATGGATTCAGTGTACGCTGACAATACTCAATTAAAAGAAGAATGTTAAATCAATTATCACATGGAGACTTTTTTCATGTAGTAATGAAGGTCATATAACAGTTTAAAAACATGATATCATGATGAAATTTCATCAGGCTAAGACATTTACAGGTTTCTTGGCTACAATGTGGGTTAGTTTATTAACTTCTTATCAATATGCATGTACTATATTTATTGAAGAGAATAATCATCACATGTACATCCCTGAATCAATTCACGTGATGAGGTCCAAAAGAAAAATAAATAAAGCACATGAAACTGAGTTAGATGTGAATGATTCAGTAGATATTATACATAATGATTCATTCTCTTTTGAAAAATATATTACAGGGGGTCGATATGTTATTGGGCACACAAGTGTTGATCAGTTTAATTATTTACGGTCTGAACAGGAAAGGGAATTGCATCATGGTGATGTATGTTTCATGTTAGAGTACTCGGAAAAAACAATGTAATGATAATCTATCATTTTTATATACAATGCAGTTTGATGTGAATAAGAAAATTAGTAATATTTTCTGGGATGATCAAAAAATGAAGGCGGATTATATGTTTTTTGGATATGTTGTTATTTTTTATGCCAATTTCAAAAATAATGAAGATTTGAGCTCATCAGGTGTCTTTGTGGGGTTAAATCATCATCGAGAAATTTCCATTTTTGGGTGTCTTTGTTATTTGATGAATCAGCATCTTCATTTTCTTGGTTGTTTTAAAAAAATATTTATAGGTTCATGTTTCGTTGTTCCTTGAAACATGTGTTCTAGTTTTAAGAATCACTATTTTATGCGGCTTCCATTCAATTTATTTTTCGAACCAGACACATCCAATAGTTCTTTATCTAAAGGGGACCTGCTTTCCAAAGGCAGCTGTTTGTTAAGTTTGAAATTTATGAAACTTAAGAACGTGCATTGGTCGAGAGGATGGGAGGTCGAACTCCTCATACCCTTTTGGGGGAAATTATTGTCTACTCTAGGAATCTCTTTGTAAATTGAGGATATTTTTTTAAATCCTTATTAATTACCCATGTATATCATAAGTATCCCTTGGAATTTTTAATCACTTATCAACATGTGTAAAATTTAGAATCATCAGTATTCTTTCATGGTTCTTCATTAATGGAAACATCCATATGTATTCGAGTTTTTCCATCAATGGTATCCTCTAATATAGTAATTATAGATTCTTTTAATCATCGTTGTAATGATACTAGTTTTTAAAAAACTCAATGGGGCACTCTGGAATTTATTGTCATCCAGGGAGATGAAGGTTTGTTTTGATCTTGGGATCATGCCCATAAAATGAGCTACCTATGTATCGTTGTGAAAGGAATCATAACCCTCATTGTTCAGTGACACTTAATAGGGCACATCATACCTTTAAAGGTCATGTGATAATGACCTATAAGAAAAAGATGTTTGGTCAAAACATAGTGTGGTACTTATGCTGAAGTAGCCTAAAGAACTTGGAAAGGATATGGGTTTCCAAGTAGGATCAGACCCTATGGGTAATATGGACCAAGGAGAATAGGGTACATTTGAAGTGATGGGTTTGAACCTCTGGGAGGCTTCCTACGTATCCTAGAAAAATGGTAATCAAATCCCACGTTGTCCGATAAGTCTCATAGTAGAGTATAGTCTTTGAGAGAGTTGAGTTTGGACTAACTTCTTGAAAAGTATGCCTTGATTATTTGGGGTTTAATTTGGGGCTTATTCCTAAGGAGGATGCCCAATGATCTTGGGCCTTGAGAGGGATTCCTATGTATCCTGGTTATGGTGGGAATCAGAGTTCTCGTAGTTCCTTACCATGAGTGTTTGTGCACATGTTGTAACGATCACGTATCTATAATCCCATGTGAGTCAATATCGGTGTGAGAAACTAGGGGATGTGAACGATTCAACAATGACACTGAACACTTTTCCTCCTCCGCTGATGGAAGAGGGTGCGTCGACCATGGAGAAGGGTGAGGCGACGAGCCTTCCCTCTGTTCTATTTACATTGGCAAATGGTTCAATGTAAGGAAGAAGGGATGAAGGTGAGTGGTCATACACCTGGATGGATGCCCTAAAATTGATCCTAGTAGGAAAGGGAGACTTCTTTTTAGATTGTGTGGAAAATTATGTGTGGACTGTTTCTTCCCTACTAGAGACCTGAGGTTCTAGGTCCCCTCTTTGAGAAAGGAGAGGCCAGGACCTAACCCTCCTCCAAACCGGGAACTTCCCAACACTATTTCTTGGAGAATGGTCAATGTGACTACGAATATACAAACCCAATGACATTTCATGGATCCTAACACCATTGTGAAACAAATGTGGGAAACCTATGACTACAGAAATACAAACCCAAATGGAGACACACTGATGGTCCTTTCCCAATGGTTTGATAAGTCGGGAGGTTTTGGTGGAGGTGTCAACAAAAACTTTTTAGAAAAGGGATCCAATTAAGAAGAAGCCTTGCCATGAATGGTTGAGGAAGGCTTGATGGCCTGTAGATTGAAGAGAGTGAAGAGAATAAGTGAATCAAAGAGGGGTGCCCATGTATAGAAGGGAGCGCAAGTATGGTCTCACAAGTACACTTGGGAGACATAATGTTCACATAATTGATGAACAACCTATATGGTAATACTTGGGCGAGACCTTTCTCAAGTATTAAAAAGTATTCATAGGTGATCAAAGAAGTTGGGCGCTCAAGTTCCTGTGATAGGAATGGGAGGAGCACAAGTATTTCTGACATAGGGAGGTTGGGCATTTTAGGCACACAAGTGTTATGGTTTTCAAACACTAAAAGGACTTTAGTCCAATTATCCTCCCTTAAATACTCCACTCAAGGTGTTATAGAACTACCTAGAATGTTTCGGAAGACTGGGATAAAGTACTAGGGCAACCAAAGCTGTAATTGGGCTTCAAGGAAATTCGTCCGTACAAATGGGGGCCACAAGGGTCTATTTATAGTCAAATAAAAGACCTTGGTTGAAAATATGTTGGGTGAACAAGTGACTTTCATGCCATATAGGGGCACACAAGGAGGATGCATGACATATTTAGGTGTGCAAGTAGTCTACGTGTCACCTGTGTTTTGGCTTTGACTAAGACGATTCAAAATTCATGCTTTTGCAAATCTTGTTTTTTTCTTCATGAATTTTTCCATTTTTTTCCAAGGGGATCTACTTTGTCATTTTTTTGAATCATTGATGGAATGGAGTGTCATCAAAATCTTCCCAATAGAATTGGATCCAAAATGAAAAAAGGATCTGATACCGAGTTAAAGAATTACAGAAGAAAGAAAATGGAAATGGGGCATGCAATTATTCAAAGATCAAGTAGACTTGGGAGCACAAGTTTGCACGTGTAAGATTTCTATCATGCATGGAGATATCCGTCACTTATATATATTGGCTTCAATTACGTGAAATGTTTCGCAACTTCCAAATTCTCATCTCTCAGAACACAAGTCTTCTATTCAGACGCTCCTGTTTCACCACGTTTCCTCTGTACATTTTTTAGCTGCACGCCATAAGTGGGGCACCATACCTGCATGCCGACTTATACTTGTGTGCCAAGTTTAAAACTTGTGTACCTCAATCACCTTTCCATTCTTTTGTAAAACCCAAAAAAAATCATCTTACTTTAAAAAGATGATCTCTATTTTTTTGCAGGTTCAATGGATCCCAAAAGAATTCGAACTGCTGATGAGATATCCAGTAAGAGGATTAATAATGTGATGAATTTTTTTGGTCATGATTACTTCTATGTTTGCGAAACCACTCTTCCAGACTTAGAAAAATATTTGAACAATTATCATTTAAACTTTCCTTGGAGCACCTATATGACTTTGTATAGTTATGGCCATTTGTAGGATACTAACATTCATGATCCAAAGAACTTTGTCCCAAATTCTTGGTTTCAGGATTATACCAACTTCTCATCAACCAATGATTCTATTGGGGGCTCATTTTCTAGTGTTGGGACAGTGGAAAAATATTATATTATGTATCATAGCGTATGTGATATAGATCTAAGGGCACACACACTAGAGCAGCAGCCACACTATTATTCATCCATCTTTTATTATTCTCAGACAGATTAGTCCATGGGTTGGATGAAAATTGGGGATTTATACCAAATAAGAGGTGTAAAACCTACATGTATGTGGGAATACTAAGTGAAAAAGACATATGTAGAATTTAAAAATGATTTGAGAATCGTCTGGATTTATGAAGCTGTCTGGGTTGGGTAAACCTATGTGTATATGAATGATGATTTTGTTCCATAGTTATTAAGTAGGTGGATCCCAAAGACTAATTACTTCTATTTAACACAAGGAGAGGTAGGTATCAATTTGTGGGATTTTTACAAAATTCTTGGTGCTCCAATCCTTGGAGACATGTACAATGAGTTTATTCCTCCCAAGGTGACATGGAATGACTCTGAGAAGACAAAATTTTTTGCTCGTGAGTTGATAAAATTATTTAACAAAATATAGAATAAAATAACTACAAAAACTCACACCATGAGGTACATTCATCTATAAGAATGGATGGAAATATTTTTGATAATGAAAAAGAAAAATGGGCCCACTTACACCTGTCCAACTAGCTATCCCAGGGCTGAGAAGAGAGAAACTCTTGACACCTTTTGGAAAACATTGGAGAAGGGAGAATTTTAAAGATGGGGATATGATAACTTCCAAAAAATTCCTGAAAAGACATGTCTGACTGGTTTCATAGCGATGTGGCTCAACATATACTAATTACCAGTCCAAGAATCCAAAGGCGGTGTGAGGATGGGAATCTTTGTTATTACAATGAATTTGGTAGAGAAAAGTATGGTAGGGTTGGATAATTTTGTTTTTGGAAAGTTTCATAGGAGTTTTCAGAATATTTACAAAGGAAAATTTCCCTTGAGAGTAGCAGGTCCATACCATGTGTTGTGGGGATGGATTGCTACTCACTTTAGAACTTATTTTGTACAAAGTGGAGTACATGTTTTTGGAAGTTCTTTCTAACCTTCTATTCGATACTTTTATTTTATTTCCCCCTTGTCTTTGAATTATTATGACAACATGGTTATATTGATAATGCATAATGAATTTCATTTCTTTCTTTATGGGAATCCGCCTATAGGGTAATTTGTTGATGATGGTACTACCAGTTTGGAACTAAGGGCATATATGCTAGCTTGCAAAGATGGTGTGTTGGCCACCAGAATCGATAGAGAAATCATATGTGAGGCCTATGCTCCTTATAGATTTGCACGTCAATTAAACTGTCTACAATATAATATTGCATCTCCTCCCATTTATGTCAGATTAGTGAAGAACCTAGTAGTTTCCCGCCATCTATGGTTGTTGACATATGCAGAGAAGACTGGGGAAATTTTTAATTTACCCGTTGCAGATGTAGTGAGCAGATTAACCATCTAGTATGCTGAAAACTGGGATGCATTATACTCTATAGGGGTATTAAATATTCCATCCCCCCCCGAGTGGGGATAAAGAGAAGTTGCAGGAAGGAACCCCATCAATTAGAAGATAATTCTTCATCATCAGGGGCCGATTTTCAATAATCAGAAAGTGGAGGTGATGATTCTCCAAATCCACCAAAGAGACCTTACTCCAGATATAATCCTCCCGCTATAATAAAAATATCCTCTCCATCAATCCCTATGGAAGTTGAATCAAGGACATCTAGTCACCATCATTCGGAATAGTGGTGAGTTTCTTTTTTCAATCCTTCGTCTGTGACTATGGGTGTTGGGAAGAAACTTAAGTCCAGGATTGTAAGATCCTCATCACAATCCTCAGAAATACATTTTGAATATATAAGACTGAAGGCTGCTCAAACATGGTGAAGTCTATACTATGATGTTGAGACCATGTGTATGGATCTCTTCCAAGGACTACATATTCCAAGAGTTGGGGATTTGCGGGATTCGTCTGACATTCTTTTTAAGGATAATCTCAATGAGGTAAGGACCTACATTCGAGATCTGGAAATACTCATATATTCCACTAATGCCTCAATTCCTACCACAAAGAGGGTAAAGGAAAAGATAGATCATGGTACCACCAAAGGGATTAATCCTTTATTAAATGAAGAATGATGTTACTTTATAGATCCTGTGGATGTAAGTTCCCACTTTTTTTAATATCTTTCTATTTTTTTCAACTTGAATTTTAATCAAAAAATTGTTACTTCGGAGAAATTTTGTCTCAACATACAATTGGTTAAAGGAAATACAACTAAAATTCCTTCACTAAAATATAGTCCAAGAGGCGCTGCTCTTTGAGCTATCCGATCTCCCCATGAATTGGGGGAAATATCTCCAGGACAACATGCCATGGAGGAGGAAATAAAGAGGGTACTGGGATCACTGATACTTGTCTTTATAGTTGATTATGCAAGCCCTCCTAAAAAGATGAAGAAGAAAAATCATCAAAGAAAGAAAACCATGGTTAGGCGCTTTCTTAGTAGTGGTAAGTTTCCCTGATAATCATTAATTTTAGTTTTATTCATAAAAAAGTGTTTAAATTTTTTTAGATTACATGGGATTTTTTTTGTTTCGTCATTGAAATAAACCACTGATTATTCTCAAGGAACCATAGAAAGTGATGCTGAGCAAACAAAAATTCCTATAAATTATGTGGTTTCTGAAGAGGCATTGAAGCCAAAGGAACCAACATCTATCCCCATCACTGCTTCGAATCCTGCTATCAGAGGAGAGGAAGTTTCTGGTAAATCAGTAATATTTCATAAAGAATCCAATGAAACAACATCCGACTTCCATTATATGAAAATTTTAGGCTCATAACATGCACCATAACATCTAGAAACAACTATTGTTGACTACACAATTTTTGCTGAAGAAGCTACTCAGGGTCACAAGTTTCCAGAGAAAGGCTGTGAAGTAAATATGCCAAGTGTTCTCACGGGTGAGACTAACCTGGGATATGAGATATCAATGGATGAAATGATGAACCTTGGCATGTCTTTTGAAGAAATATTAGAATATGTTAAAATATCATATTTTTTAGAAGATTTTGGAGTTCCTTATATAGAATCAACTGGACATGAGTTTTCATTATTATCCTATTAATCATTTTTGATTAACCTGCTAACCATGGTTGATGGAAATATGAATTACTATATAAAGAAACTACTACAACAAATGTACCTGAAGGAAGTGTTAATATTAATGTAAACCCTACCATCGTAGAGACATTGGCTCATGTGAATCTTGAGGTAGGAGGTCTTCATGAGATTCACTCTGAAATTCCTGATCATATTAAAGAGAGAACTCCTCAACCGGATACATCAAATAAAATTACTGAAACTGAGAATGTTGGGGAAGATTATTCTCAAGATGTCATACTACTGCTAAGTAAGAGTACTGATATTGTAATTACATTCACTTTTATTATCTCTTAAATATAACCATGATTCTTGATTTACCATACAGGGCTATCAACTTCAATGGATAGGTCTGGAGGTGTAGCCTATGCGTCTTCCCAAACATCATTTGAAGGTGGAGCAACCAGTGTACAAGAAAGAATAGAGAAGGGAACTTCTTTAAGTGCATTAGTCCTAAAATGTATCCCTCCTTATGGTAGTGATTTTGAATCAGACCTAGAACTTCATAAGGCTCTTCATCTTTCTCATCGCAAAGCATGCCAAAATTTCTGGAAGATATCATTGGAGATGCCCCTTGAGGAACTACCTTCAATAATTACACTACTTTTAACTCTATTTATCATTATAGTATTTGGTGATTTTGAATAATTTGAAATTCATACAGAAGTGAAAGAGATTATCCTGAGGAGGGAGCAAGAGAAAAATCTTCAACAAGAGTTGATAGAAGCCAAACTAACTATCAAAATTAAAGAGTTACAAGCAACATTGTCCCATGCTAAGTCTAATCACAATTAAAAGTAAATGGGACTGATGCGAAAAATTAAAGAAAAGACCTTTTAAAAAAAGCACCTTCAACGGGAGTTAGATATCATTATAGGGGAGCTTGACCAGCTTCATAGCTCATTAAGAGATGTCCAGAAGGAATGTGCAAAAGCCATCATAGATGCTAAAGAATTACTTCATCATGCTGAAGAGAGTGAGGTTAGTCAGATAAAAAAACACCAAAAAGTTATTGATGGGGCTCGAGAAGCTGTTAATGGAATGAAAAATTACGTAGAAAGCCTTTTTTTTAAAAAAAATTAAGAGAGAGTTTCAAATTTGGGGATACTTCTCTATAAACATTTTTCATAAATGAAAATTAATTTGTCTATAATCATTTATGTTTCCACTTTTATTAATTAATTTTATTTTACTTAGGCCATTGGGCCCAATAAGAATAATTGGCTAATATTTAGGGTCAAAATATCGTTGAACATAAAATTTGAATTAGATCCCAAACAAAACTATGTGGAAAATAATTGATTAAATATTCTTTAAATATTTCCAAGGGGAATCTTGAGTCACAATTTTTATGGTCACTAAATCTAAAACTTGTATCAACATAAGGGGTGTCTCTTCCAAGAACAAAGTTACCATTACTTTACAAACCTGTTATGTGGGCTGTATTATGTAGATCCAACAAGGGCACATGCTGCATAGCCAAATAGTGGCATCTTTTGACTGATAGACCTGTTATGTGGGAAGATTATGTAGGGCCGCCTAATGGCACATGCTGCATATTTAGACAAAAAAAGTTCTTTGATGTTTAACATTTTATTACTGATAGATAGGGAAAATAAGATTTGGGTAACTCCAAACCACGATGAGTGGTTTTTTCAAGGAAAGAAATTTTAAGAATGAAAAAGGGCTATTTAGACAGACATAAGTCTACAATAGAAAAACCCTTTCTATATACATTTTGTGTATGATTAATGGTTAAAATTTATCATAAAGGGGAATTTATGACATCATACTTGGTATTTTAATGTCTTGTAGTGAGGACATTGTACTGTGCAGTTTAAAGTATTTCAGTGAGGACGTTGTACTGTGCAGTTTATAGTCTTGAATTAAAGACATTGTACTATTTAGTTTAAAGTCTTGTAGTGAGAATGTTGTACTGTGCAATTTAATGTATTGCAATGAGGACGTTTTGTGGATTTAATTTAAGGTCTTTATCTGTGACCAAAGTTATGAGAAAACTCTCCCAATTTCTTGATAATTTGTTTGGAAACATCCTATCATATTCAGGTATGGAAAAGAAAATTGTAAATTGTGATTTGGGAATTTTGGAAATTGGGGAATGATATGCGAAAGTGCTAAAACCATTAGAAGAAGTATTTTCACGAAACGAAGTTACCATTATTTGATAAAACCGTTATATGGGATATCTTATGCAGGGCCAACTAGGGCATATTCTGCATAGCCAAATAGTGGTATCTTTTGACAGGCAAACCTATTATGTGGGATACTTATGCAGGGCCACCTAAGGGCATGTACTGCATAGTCAAACAATAGAGCTGTTAGAAGTTAGCGTTCTATTTCTAAAAGTCAAATAAATTTTATGGAGATTTTGATTTTCCAAATCACAGAGTTTGATTTATGGAGAAATGTACATGAATATGGAAGGGTTATTTCCAACCAAAAGTGTCCAAATAATTTGATTAATAAGACTTTTATAAATTTCTGACCCAAACATAAGAGGTATGGGGTCTGCAGTTTTAGGTCATACAATTAGGACATGAAATGGAAACAATATATAACATGTGGCCAACTAATTTAAAGGTTAATTTATATTGTATTGAACACATGGTGAGGAAAATGTGTAAACCACGGTCTTGAATTATTTCAGATTGTGAGAAAGATAATAGGACTAGTATACTTGAATGATTGTTTTAAAATAAAGATTCTTGTATATTGTCATCAAAGATTAAAGGGGAGAAAGATACTATAACCAAAACAAAGTTACCATATTTTGAAAAAATCATTAAGGGGGTTGTATTATGTAGAGACAACTAGGGCATATGATAAATAGCCAAATAGTGGCATCTTTTGAATGACATGCCTCTTATGTAGGAAACTTATGCAAGGCCACCTAAGGGAACATGATGCATAGTCAAGCAAAAGAGTTATCAGGTATTAGAAACACTGTCACCAAAAACCGTAAGAAAGATTATGAAGATTTGAAAAAATTCAAGATTATGAGTATGAAATATGGAATGGATTTATGTTCAATGCATATGAGAAATATTTGAAGCAGTATTATCCATGAGTTTTACATCCTTTACATAGATCTAACTCATATGTAAAACAGATACTTTCATTATTTCTTTTTAATTAATATGGTGCTATGCAGTTTTAAGTTATGTAGTGAGGACATTTTACTATGTAGTTTTAAGTCATGTAGTAAGGTCATTTTCATCCCCATAATGAATTGAAATACCATACCTATATAAAGAATCACCTTATCTAATTCCTAAGATCACTTTAGCTATTCTCAATGTGAGAAACAAGGAGTAGTAAGGGTATCTTTTATAATACAAAGGTGACACAGATGAAGAATGGGGGCATCAAATTTTCATATAGTTTAATGTCATGCGGTAAGGATGAAAATGAAACGATATGAAAGGAAAAACATATTTTAATTGGATTAATGGATAAAACCCAAGGGTCACTATATGTCTTGTTGCAGAATGAATCAAGTCATACAGAGTTCTTGAAAACTTTTCTATACAGATTTTATTCTTATATAAGAAATAAAGGAGTTTTTTTGTCATGGTTGGGACCAAGATTAGAGATCTAGGTGTCTCTATGTATCTCAAAATAGATGATAATCAAGTCGTACATAGTTCTTTAAGCAATCATTCCTCATGCTAATAGATTTTGACATGAAGAATGGGGGATTTTGACATGTTCTGAGAGAACGGTAAATCCTTAAGACATTAAATGGTATAAGTACCAAATCATATATCTTAAAGAAACGCTCTTTATAGATCCAATTCATATACAGGAGGAGAAAAGAAAATAAGAAGATTTTGAGATTGTGGTTGGGCCCAAAATTGGTTATTTAGGCATCTCTACTTATCTCATTGAAAATGAGAATCAAGCCATACATAGTTCTTTAAACATGGTATCTATGCATATCTGACTCGGACATAGGAGAGAGAGGGACTCATGTACTACTACTGAGTAGTGATGATTTTAATGATGTTTGTTTGTGGAAGCTTCTAATGTCAAATAGAGAGGATGTTCGTTGTACAAATTATGTCATGCAGTTTAACGTCATGTGACAAGAATAAAGATGCTATTAATTTCAATGTAATGCAGCATGGACATGAGGGCCATGCAGTTTTAATTCTTGCAACAAGGATATGATGGTTGTGCAGTTTTAAGTCTTGGAACAAGGACATGGTACTATTCTATTTAATGTCTTGCAGTGATGACTATTTTTAAAAAACTACACAAATTATTTCTTCAAAAATCTCACATTGGTTGGAGTTGTGATAAGCTCTCCATCCGTTGAGATTAAGGCACATGCTCCATTTGAATAGACCTTATGTATGGAGTATGGTTCTTCCCACATTGGTTCAGGTTTGTGAAGTTTCTTTACCAGTATCATTGGTGTCCTAAGGACCAATATCAATTCTCTTTGATGGAATTAACAAAGGTGAAATTTCTGATTAAAAGCTTGCGTTATTCTGTTCTGATAGAATTCTAAATAATAAAAAGTATGAAATATTTTTTCATCTAATATTTCCAACTCATTAAGCCATTTCTGAGATCTTTCATCTGTAGACAACTGATCACATATTTCAACTCTAAGTGAAGGAAATAGTATTTCAATTGGAAAAAATTATTCGGTTTTATATACCAATGAATAATGAGTTTCTTGGGTAGCAGTACGGGTAGTTTTCCGATAAACCCATAATGCATTAAAAAGTTTATCATGCCATGATTTCTTATCTTTACCCACCATCTTATGAAGTATATTAGATAGGTTCTTATTGAAGGCCTCTATATTTCCATTGGCTGCCGCATGATAGTGAGATGAATGGTTGGACTTGATATTATGTTCAAGATACAACTTTTTTAATTTATCAGAAAACAAATTTGTGCGATTGTCTGTCAAAATAGTATGAGGGGAACTAAATATGGTGATTATATTATTTTTCACAAAACTAAAAATGATTTTGTCTCTTACTTCCTTGAGAAGTATTTCCTCAACCCATTTAGAGAAGAAGTCAGTAGCAGTGAGAATATACTTGAACTGCTTAGCTATGGCTGGACGATAAGGCCCTACTACATCCATTCCCCATGTGAAAAATGGCCAAGAGTATTAATCTATATATAGAAACTATGGGGGATGATGAATAATGTTTTCATGCACTTGACATGGATGAATGTTTTTAGTGAAATCTATACAATCCTACATCATTGGAGGCCAAAAGTATCCAAGCCTTCAGATCTGATCATAGAGTTTATACCTAGATTGGTGGGAACAACAAGCTCATAAATGTACTTCTTTCATGACAGCTACAATATCTTCTGCCTCAATACATCTGAAGATAATTCCATCAATGCATCGCTTGTAAAAGATCTTTTGGCAGTCTGGACTATCATAAAGAGTGAAATTGGCCATTTGTCGCTGAATCTGTTCTTTCTTAGCCCTATCCGGTTAAAGTACCCCATTTTGAAGATATTCCATGATCGGTGTTTTCCATCCTATGTTATGAACATATGGTTTAGAAATATGGAAAATTTCATTAATTTCCTCCATTCTGGTTTGATCAAAAGGTGAGAATACATGGCAAAGGATTATGCTGATAACTATCTCATCCCGATTTGGATATTCCAAGGTTGTAGCCACATTAGCCTGTGCATCTTTTTGAGAATTTTGTGATCATGAGACATAAGAAAATGTTAGCTCTGAGGGAAATTTATCCATTAATCCTATGACCTAATCACATTAAAGAATTAATTCTTCTTTTTTAATATAATATTCCCCAATAATTTGTTTTATTACTGATTCTGAATCGCCTTTTACCCTTAAATGATCCATTTTCACCAGAATGACTAATTACAAACATGCGATGAGAGCTTGATATTCTGCTTCATTGTTGGTACCACCTTCCGATAATAGGAATGAATAATTCAATACTACCTTTTCTAGGGAAATAAGGACAATTCCTAATCCAACCTTGTTGAGTTTAGGGTTTTCCATTCTCTTTCCTGTTGGACTTTAGAAAGCACCATCAAAATACATTTCTGATGTTTTGTAATTTTATTGAATAGAGAAGACCTCTTCATAAGGAAGCTCAATATTAAATGTCATATCTTACAAAGATGGATGCTCAGTAAGGAAGTTAACAAGATATTGGCCATTTATTTCCTTTTGAGGAACTGACTGGATATCAAATTGCTACAAAATAATAGCCCACCGTTCTATACATCCTATAAGCATAGGGTGACTGAGGATAAATTTGAGTGGATTATTACGAGACACCAATTGGACCTCATGATGTTCTAGGTAGTGACTCAACTTCTTAAATGCAATGATTAATGCCAGGAAGCACTTTTCAATACTTGAATACCAAGTTTCTATATCAAGAATCGTTTGAATGAGATAGTAAAGGCTATTTTCATTCCCTGCATCATTCTTCTGGGTGAGGAAGGCACCTAGTGATTTATCTAAAGCTGTCACATAGAGAATAAGTGGTATTCCTTCAACAAGTGTAATTAATACTGATTGAATCAAGAGATATTTCTTGGGGGTATTAAATTATTTTGGGAAATATTTAGTCCATTGGTAGGTGACTCCCTTCTTTATTAAGCTAGTGAAGGGTAAAGACTTGCCTGCCAAATTGGTGATAAAGATCTAAATATAGGCCAAGTGTCCTTAGAGTCCTCTTAATTAATTCAAATTTTGAGGATGTGACATACCAAGGATTGATTATGTTTTCTCAGGGTCATCTTTGATACCATGATGGTTTACAAAGAATCCAAGGAATTTTCCTAAGGTTACCCCGAAATCACATTTCAAGGGGTTCATCTTCACACTGCGTTGCCGAAGTTTATTGAATATGCTTTCCAAATCAGCCATGTGATTGGAAAATTGTCTATAATTTACCACCAAATCATCTACATATCATTCGAAAAATTTTCTTAAGAAGGGTTTGAAGATATGGTGCATGGCACGTTGGTATGTTGCGCCTACATTCTTTAAGACAAAGGGCATTACCTTATAACAAAAAACACCTTGAGGGGATCTAAAGGATGTAGATTCTACATCCTATAAGGCCATATGGATTTTATTATACCCAAAATATCCATCCATGAAGGAATGATCTTCATAGCCAGCTGTTGCATCAATTTGATGTTCTGTAATCGAGATGGGAAAATCATATTTAGGAAAATGCCGGTTAAGATCTCTGAAATCAATGTAGACTCTAATTTTACCATTATTATTTTTCAATGTGATAATATTGGAAAACCATTTGTGATACTGAACATCCCTAAAATTATATTCCTTTATAATCTTATCAATATCAGCTTCAATTCTAGAGGAATGAGTTGGGTGTGTACTCCTTACTACTTTCTTAAATCCACAATGTTCTTCTAGAAAACCAAAATGATGGGTGGCTATATCAGGATTGAGACCTAAAATTTCTGTATAATACTATAAAAATATATCTAGATGTTTATTTATTAAGTAAGTATACACCTCTTGTTTTTTCAGATGTTATGGACACACTAATTATAGTGGGGCGTGGATCTTATTCGGTACCCATATTTATTTCTCTGAGTTCATCCATAGTGGAAGGGAAACCTTCTTCAAATGCTGGAGGAGCATCCCTGAGATCTTCCTCTTCTTCTTCATTATGTATTACCTCTTGTGTTTCCACTTTCATTGTAGATGATGAGGAAAAACATCTAGTGTTAGTGGAGAAATCCATATTTTAATATCCTGAAGAAAAGGCCATCATATCTGATATGACTGATGATGGAGGGTTTCCTATGGTAATAAAGTGGGATTGATGGATTGAGAGTCAACATATTTGTCTTCCTTTATAATTACCACTATCTATTCAACTATGGTTGACGATGTAGAGGCTTGTTGTAGTTCAGAAGATGAGATGAAAACATCTACATTTAGGCTTTCATTAGTTCTTGGTGTATCAATAATTTATTCTATGTTGTCAGGATCAATTGCCGTAACTGGCATTAGGGAAGTTACTAGATGAGTCTTTAGGTTTGGTTTTACACTTTCAATTTTATTGATGGGTAACACATAATTTGTACTCAAATGTATGAATGGATTTGATGGGATCTTTTCTGGTCCATTTGGAGCATTAACTCTAGTTATCTCCTTTATCATGCGCTTCATTCCTTTTGAGTGATAAAACACTACCTCAATTTAGTGAAATTCACATGTTATGAATGGAGCCTTGTCACCATATAATTTTCCGATTTGACCATTGAAATAGTATTTCAGACATTGGTGGTATGGTGAAGTTATGGCTACATGTTGATGTAAACAAGGACTTCCAAGAAGAATATTGAAGGTTGTGTCCTAACGAACAACCATGAAATCTGAATTAGACATAAGATCACCAAACTGAGTTTTGAGTGTAATCTTGCCCAAAAATTCTTGTTCATTCTTTTCATATCCTTGTAAAATTAAATTTTATGGAGATAAGTGAGATTTAGTCAGGCCTAACCAATGAAGTGTATGAACGGGAACGAGGTTGACCCTAGAGCCATTATCAATGAAGGCCCGTCAGATATCTATTTTATTGAACTAGCCAGAAAAATAAAGAGGTCTGATATTCCCATTCAAAACATCATCTTCATATTCATCAATAAAATATATGATTGCATGGCATTCGGTAGGTTCATTTTCTATACTGTAAACCTCAACCGTAGAAACTTCAGTTTCAAATTATTGAGGACATAACAAAGCCTCATTGAGTGCTTCTCGAAGATCTTTTGACAGATTAAAAGTAACCAAAATTGATAACATGGATGCTACTTGGTCCAATTGTATCAAGACATCATACTTTTGGTTCAAAGGTCAGCATTTCCCATCATAATGATGTGGTTTTGTAGGAGCATTGGAAGTTGATGCTTCTGATGTAGATGTACTCTGCATCGAAGCTAAATCTGGAAATACTACTGGCTTTGGTAAATTAGACTAACTAAGTATATTAATTTGCTAATAAGAAGATGGTGTGACTTTTAATCGGTCTTCCAAAATAATTGTGTCAGAACTACACCTGTATTTCATGGAATAAACTCATTGTTCTTGTAGATCCCATTGAAGGGATCTTCCATGAGTTTCTGCCACATATATGGTTTGAGCAGGGGTAGAGTTAAAATGGTGGTTTCTGGAATTCCCATTTCTTACCCTGTATTCGTAACCATGGCCCATTCCTCTTGTTCCCCCATTAGGTACAAGGAATTATAGCTCACTATAATCAGAATAACCATTGGCAAAAGGATCTGTTAAATGGATAACATTAACAGAACCAAAGATCAATAATTCATCTGATGAATATTCTTCTTGACAAGTTAATTCTGGTTGTACATTTTGGTGGGGTAGTGCCCGTGATTTTGAAAAATATGGAAAAAAATCTTCCAGGGTCAAGGATAACTTTTTCCTTGACACGAGATCGTCTTCTTCTGACTACTATTTTTCCTTATGATCACTTTTCTTCTTTGAGGAATATCCTTTTGATGAATATGGTTTTTCTGTGGCAGGAGTGGTAGAAGACACAATTTGTTGTTTCAACTATGTTCGTAAAATTTCATGAGTTCAATTGATCATTTTCCTGATCATCTAATCATAATATTTTTTCACATTTTTACTTTTAACCTCTTTCCATTCTCCCTCTTCCTTTGTATTGGTAGCAGTAACACATGCTACATGAGCTGAATAACTGTTCAATTTCACTTGTATAGAGTCTACCATATTTTTCAGAAGGTCTTTGAAAACCAAACACTCTTAAATGGGATGTCCCAACATCTGATGAAAGGGACAATAATTCAGAAGATCTTAATCTTCATCATTATTTGGCTTTTTCGGCCTTGTAAACTAAACCAAATTGTTTTCTATGGATGATATGAAGTAACCAAGAACTTCTTTGTTCCTGAAAGAATAAAATTTTTCCTTTAATTCCTAAAACTATTTAAGCCTTTTCTCTCTTTGGTCATCTTGATGAGGTAGTCATTGCTGTTGATGCCCAGGAGGCGGAGACCTTCGGTATGATGAGGGTCTTTAAGTAGAAGCAGGAACAAGTGCCTGTTTGAGGGTGACTATAGAAGCTTCTACTTTTCCTATCCTCCTCCCAAGAGCTGATGGAATTACATGAGTTTTATCCTTAGTTTCTATAATAGTGTCTTCAATTTGTTGAGCAATTGAACTCAGGTCTCAAAACCCTCCTGTGTATTTCACTGGGATCAATGGTGTGCATAATTCGTCACGCAGATTTTCCACACAGATTGAAAAAAATTCTTTTTGAGGGAGTAGTAGACTTAAATAATATGTTAATTGTTTCCATCATGCAATGAAATATGAAAATCTTTCATTCTCCATTTTTTTACAATTAGTAAGATAAAAACCCACCGTCTTTGGTCTGGTTGAGCTAAATTAGAGAAGAAATTTCTGATGATGATCTTATCATCCTGTAATTTATTGAGATTTTAAACTAGTACCAGACAAAATCTGGTTCTTGTAATTACTGCACAAAAAACCTAAGCTTAAATAATTTTTGTTGTTGATAAGTTTCCATCATTGGATCAAAATGAGAAAAAAAATGTGTTAGGTGTTGTTCTGAATTTCCCAAACCATTAATTATTGGGAATATGGTATTCCAAAAATTTGGTGGGGGAGGAATTGCATCAACCCATTCAGGGTAAGAACACTTTTCCAGCTGAACTGGTGCATGCCATTCCTCCATAGCTTCCAATCGAGCTGTTAATTCCTCAATTGTGTTAACAAGGATTTGGGGAACATCCGAATGAGCTGGAACCTGTGTAGGTATAGCAACTGGAGCATAAGATGGTGTAGCAACCAGTAAAACTAATGATGGTGGTGTTGATAACTGCCTTGGTTGTATACCCAATTGAGGGAATTTATTATCCACATCTATAGTTACTACAAATCCTCTTTGCAGAGGATCTCCTACAAGATTTTCAGGTTGAGGACAATCCTGGGGATATAGTCTAGTAGAAATGCTGTTTCAAAGTAACTCTATGTTGAGTCATTTCACCTCTATAATTTCTTCTTCTTACTGTGAAAATCTCTTTTCAAGTGAAAGAGATTGGCCTTCTCCCGTGGAAAAGTGAGATGCAATCTAAATTTTTTCCATTTACCTTGTTATATGCCTTTCAGAGAGGGAGAGTTAGTTATTTGAAGGCATACCTAGATTCCAGGTAAACCTCTAATTTCAGGTATTCACACCTTCTCCATTTTCCTTGGTGTGCATCATATTATGGGCAAGAACTTCATGTTCTAATTCCCCTGAACAAGACTTATTTTCTATAGGATCTTCTGTAATGGTGTTAATAACATTCACTGACACATAATGCATTGATGGAATTCTGTCAGTGTTTCTTCTAGATCATATCCCTTTGTGTCTTTCATGAGACTCCATTCTCATATATGAAGAATTCCCTGGAACTTTTTGGTCGATAGTAACTCAAAGGGAATCCTTGGATTGTTTAGTTGTATGCTTTCCTTGTATAATCTTCCGTAATAAAAAAAAACTGACTTCCATTGAGGAGGGGATTGCGGATGTGAAAAAGCCCCCAACCCAGTAGGCTGGGGATATTCTTGGTCTTCTTCTTAAAATTTTAAAACATAGTTTAATGAATTTGATGGTTGAATAAATTGATCCCCCCACCTAGAAAGCTGGGGTGATTCTAGAACTTCTATTGCTGACATTCGTGCAACTGCTCTTTTGATTTTGTGAATTTTGGTTCATACATTACTTGGCTGCATCATCTGATAATAACTTAAATCACCTGTTTCAGAAGATCGTTGTTCTATTTCGGAAATTTCCATTCCCTGATGCCTGACATCTTCTAAAAGGGATGAGTATTAAAGATTCTCATATGCTTGATGTAAAATTAATTCAACAACATTTTTTCATTGGGCCTAATTCTGATGAGAACTTGTTGAGGCTTGTTCTTGAGTGTACATTTTATTACATACAAAACCAATTGATTGTGGCTGACCATGGGAATTAACATTTCATGAGACAAATTTAGGCATACATTGCTGATTTTGGTGAGCAGTGAAATGTAATGCTCCATATGCACCCCATCCTCTAATACGAACACTAGATGGTGAATCAGAAATTAACTGGAATAGACTCTTTTGATCATTGAGACATGCATGATAAGGGGTTCTCTCCTATTTTTCAACCATTGGATGTTGTGAAACTGAGAGATATTCCATGTCAATGTGTCACTGCAACCCTTCTATTACGTTTATATTATTTTGATATTCATCATATGGTAGGACATTGGTTTTGAAATGATGAAGAGTTTTCCATAAGTTGAGATGAATGTCATGAATGCAATATTCTGTTATCAATTCTGGAATGTTATACTGAGAATTTTGGAAAGGCCAGAACATGATATGGATTTATCCTTTAGCTAATTGTTTCCTCATGTTTAACACATCTTCTTCATCTTTGATAAGAGGTTTCTCCACATGATCTGACCAGAGTGGATGCTCTGTTAGAAGAAAAATGACCTAAAAGAGGTTCATAGAATGATTGTTCCCTTAAGATGTCTTCTGGTTGAG
Organism: Viscum album; assembly: GCA_963277665.1. Lineage (NCBI taxonomy): Eukaryota > Viridiplantae > Streptophyta > Magnoliopsida > Santalales > Viscaceae > Viscum > Viscum album. Next base: position 1,942,001,592 of record OY728133.1, on the reverse strand, counting down.
AAAGTGTTTCAAAATAAATGACAAGGCATCGAACATGACTGCATTTGTGTTTTGAAATGCTTCATGATAGGATGACATTCTCATAACTACATTGTCAATTATGGAATTTTCTTGACAATGTGAAATACTACTGCATAGAGGACTTTCGCAGTGAATGACATCATGAGGAGGATCACCACGATGGAGTAAAAAATTGGATAACTATTCTTATGCCTTGGTCTTCTTGCCACAAAGAGGGTTGTCGTGACTCTCAAACAAAGATAGGTCCTCTATATTAACATATTTTTCATGAATCAAGACTTCATGATGAATTGTCCGATGAGGAAATTCAGAATTACAACTACCACTCCCATAATTTGGTAATGAGAGGATAAGATCTTGAGCAGCAAAAAATAAATGTATGAGGGCTTCAAGAACTCTAGCATTAAGAGGAGCCACATAGCAACTTAACTCATGATTTTCCAACAATGCTTGGCGGGAATTTTTCTTGTATGTTCTCTTATACTTAGTTGGCGCCACTTGCTGGGAAAAGTGGTTATCATTGGCAGGTATATGTGCATGCCATGGAGTAGTTAACAGTATTAACCGATTACCTACAATTGGAAAGGGTGTATGTTCCCGATCCTATTGTCCGTATGATATGGGGGAATATGCCCCATGACCCTCCTAGATTGAAACAGAAGATGTTTGTATCTACTTTGGGATGGAATGTCGATGTGTCATCCCATGTGTGGGGACAGATTTATGTGTCTGTTTCCTTGATAAAGTTGATGTAGTTGTTAAAATATCCTGGAATTCTTCCAGAATATGCGCAGGGATATGCGTCTTCTCTTTCACCATTGATAAGATGTGTTTGGTGACTTCAGCGGTTGGAATGTGAATATAAGTCCATTCCATATTTGGAGTAGGTTCATATGACTATTTCTATCCTCCTTGTCCTGTCAATGGATATTGACAGTACTCATGCATGGGGGCAGAGAGTTGGGTCTGCCCCAAATTTGTCATCGTAGCTTTCCAACGGACTTCGTGCTACCAAATGAGACTGTTGGTAGGCTTTATGAACATCAGTAGGTGTATGTGCCCGCTGGCTGTTTTCTATCAATTATGGTTGATAGACATCCTTCAATACTGGAAGATGCAACTGCTAAAAAAATTGTTGATTATAAACAAGTGTATGTTCCTATTTACCATTTTTCACCACATTAGATTGGAGAACTTCATTAAATGCAGTCATATGAGCCCACTAACAAGATGAAAACATGTAAACATGTGTATGTGACTCCTCATGGTAGTCCACTAGGTTTGTCTGGTAGGATTAGTGGGTTGCTGTCAGAAGAGTCTGCTGAGAAGTAAAATTAAGACGGATGGGGGTATGTGCATGCTTGTTTTTTACCATCATGTTAGATTGATGGACTTCTCTAGAGGAGGCAGAGGTGAGAACCTGCTCCTGGTTAACCGGACATTGTCCATGGAGGTTCATCTTACATTCCCGAGTCTGAGAGACCTAGGCCAAACGTCCAAAGGCAACACCCCCATCATATTGGGGGTTCAATACCACACGATTATGGTAGAGACTGCTGGTGGGAGTCCTCAAGAAGGACTCTTGCATTCATGAATTGAGGCCTTGAGTGACCTCATGATCCCCCTCCCTGTAGTATGGGAAGGATTGATTATTCCGTTCTGGGGATAAAGACCTAAAATGGTTGGAGACTGTTGTTGGGACTATTTGCTTCTGGATCATTGGTCATTATTAGCCAGATGATCAAGGATTTTTATTGACATAGAGGGCATGTTGATTAGCCTATAATGTTAGGATTGTACCATGCTGGCGATATTCATTTACCAGCACATTAGAGACCCAGTGTTGAAGACGCTGGGTTGGTGATGACATCCTTTCCATAGATGGATATCCAGCTTGAGCAGCGGTTGGTAAGTTCACATATGTTTTCTTAGAGAAAGCCATTCTTTGGATTAAAGGGAGTTATGTGGAAAATTTGAATACAACAACAAGCTCAATTAAAACAAAATTTTTTTAGATGGATGCACGTGTGATTAATTCCTTTGTATGGAATTCCATTATCAATTGATTGGGGCCTAACAGGTGGGTTACATTATTAACTTGGTTCAGGATTCACATCGGGTTCACCATTTTGGTTTCGTAGTTCCTTGAAACACATCTTCTAGTTTTACGAATCACTATTTTTAGGAGGTTTCCATTAGATTTATTTATGGAACCAGAAACATACAACTTTTCTTTATCCAAAGGGGACCTGCTTTACAAAGGCATGAATTCGTTACGTTTGAACTTTACGATACTTAAAAACGTGCATTGGTCAAGAGGATGGGAGGTCGGACTCATCACACCCTTTTGGGGGGGAATATTGTCTAATCTGAGACTCTTTGTAAATTTAAGATATTTCCATGAATCCTTATTAATTCACCAAGTATATCATAAGTATCCCTTGTAATTTACAATCACTTATTAACATGTGTAAAATTTAAAATCATCAGTATGCATTCAAGATTCTTCATTAATGGAAAAATATATATTTATTCAAGGTTTTCCATCAATGGAATCCTATAATATATTTATTAGAGATTCTTTTGATCATCGTTGTGATGATACTAGTTTTCATGCCACTCAGTGGGGCACTCTAGAAAATATTATCATCTAGGGAGATGAATTTTTATTTTGATCTTAGGATCATACTCATAAAACGAGCTACCTACTTATCTGTCTGAAAGGAATCATAACACTCATAGTTTGATGCCGATTAATAGGACACATCATACTATTTAATGTTATATGATAAGGACCTCTAAGTGAAATATTATTTGTCAAAACATAGTGTGGGACTTATGATGAAGCAGCCCGAGGATCTTGGAAAGGATATGGGTTTACAAGTAGGATCAGACCCTTTTGGGAATATTTCCCAAGGAGAACATGGTTGATTTGAGGTTTTGGGTTTTATCCTCAAGGAGGATTCATACATATCCCATAAAAATTAGAATCAAATCCCATGTATTTCGATTAGTCTCATAGGAGAGTATGGTCCTTTGAGAGAGATTATTTTGGGCTTACTTCCTGAAAAAGATTCCTTGATGTGTTGGGGTTTAATTTGGGGATTATTCCAATGGAGGATTCCCAATGAGCTCGGGCCATGAGATGGCTTTCTACGTATCTCAGTTATACTGGGAATCAGAGTTCTATTAGTTCCTTTCAATGAGTGTTTGTGCACATGTTGTAACCATCACATATCTCTAGTCCCACGTGAGTCATGCTTGGTGTGAGAAACAAGAGGATGTGAAAGATTCAATAATGAAACTTCACACTTTTCCTCCTCTACTGATGGAAGAGGGCACGTTGACCATGGAAGAGGGTGAGGCGAAGAGCATTCCCTCTATTCTATTTATATTGGACAGTGGTCCAATGTAAGAAGGATGGGATATAGGTGAGGGGGGTTACACTAGGATGTACTCTCTAAAATTGATCCTAGTAGGAAAGGGAGACTTTTCATTTGCTTTCCTGGAAAATTAAGTGTGAACTGTACCTTCCCCACCAGAGACCTGAGGTTCCGTGTCACCTCTTTGAGAAAGGAGAGTCCAAGACCCGACCCTCCTCCAAACCAGGACCTTTCGAACATTGTTTCTTGGATAAAGGTCCATGTGACTATATATATTCAAACCCACAAACATTAAATGAATCTGAACCCCCTTTGGGAAAAAAATGTGGGAAACCTCTAACAGCAGAAATACAAACCCAAATAGGAGAAACACTAATGTGATTTTCTCAAAGGTCTGATAAGTCAGGAGGTTTTGGTGGAGGTCTCAACAGAATCCATTTCAGACAAAGGATCCAATGAAAAAGAATCCTTTCCATGAATGGATTAGGAAGGCTTGATGCCTTTTAGACTGAAGAGAGTAAAGAGAATAAGTGAATCCAAGAGGGGCACCCAAGTAGAGAAGGGCGCGCAATTATGGCCGCACAAGTACACTTGGGAGACCTGATGTTCACTTAAGAGACGAACAAATTTTATGGTAATACAGGGGCGAGACCTTGCTCAAGAATTAAAAATCATTCATAGGAGATCCAAGATGTGGGGCGCTCAAGTTCCTGTGAGAGGACACTACTAGAATGGAGGGCTATACCAACACTTTGATGCCAACGGTTATAGAAAACTATTGGTATATGTGGAGTAGACACCTTTTCCCCAACAGTTTTATCAATCTATTGGGATATCTCCCAATAAAACCCATTTTTCCAAACATTTTGATAAAACCATTGGGATATCTCCCAATTCCACCACCTTTACCAATAGTTTTAGTGAACCGTTGGTAACGAATAGTTTTCCCAATGGTTTTTTAAAACCATTGGGTAAAAGTTCCACCAAATACACAGATACCCCAATTATCCCCCAATTCTCTGTTCTCTAACTGCAGCCCTAAAATTGAAGCTCTCCCGACGCTCTCTCGATACCCAGTCTCCAAAACTCCATCCATCCTCTTCAATCAAACAATTTTTCTGTTCTACATTCAAATCTGTAAGTTCTACCTCAGTTATAATGTTCTTCATCTATTTTTTTATTTTCTATTTTGATTTGACCTAAACGTGAGGGATATCTCTATAAAAAGGCTCAGAAACTCATTCCAATCATAGATCCATCTTAAATCAAACAATTTTGTAGTTCTACACTCTAAATCTGTAAGTACTACCTTAGTTTTAATGTTTTTCATCTGTTATTTTTGTTTTCTGTTTTAATTTGGTATAAACTAGGTTGTGTTGTTTATGGCATGCGAAGGTTAGTGATATTGAGGATGAATTGGATGTTGGTTGGGTGATGGATTGGAATTGTGATGTTTTTTGGATTATGTTTAGTTAATTTTCAACGAATTATTTGGGGATTTCCTCCCTTTAACAGATCCCCTACTCCTCATAGACCCTGGACACCCCCCCTCTTGGACCCTGGACAGTCCGCCCCTCCTAGAACTTGGACAGCCTGCCCCCCTCTTTCCTAAAACTTGGACAGCCCCCCTTTTGGACACTGGACAACCCCCTCTACCCTCCTCCCAGGACCTTGTATAGTCCCCCTCCTTCCTGGACACCAGGAAGCCCACCACCCTCCACCATGGACCCTGGATAACCCCCCTCTTCGATGGACCCTGGACAACCCCCCCTCCTTCCTGGACCATGGACAACCCCTTCTCCCCTTCTCCTTGACCCTGGACAGCCCCCACCCCCCTTCCTGGACCTTGGACAGCCCCCACCCCTCCTCCTAGACCTTGGACATCCCCCTCACCCCCTCCTCAACCACCAAATACCCCCCACTTCAAAACATTGACCACCAAACATGAACAAACTGGATTTTCTCTAAAAAGATAGATTTGATCCTCAAACCACCTCAATAATATCCTAAACAATGCTTATAATGTGTTTTTCACCACATAGCATCCAATTGTATGCCAAGTCACTAGTCTATCCTCCCTTGGATAGATTTTATAAAAAGCGCTCAACCTTAAAGATCCAAATAAAAATAAATTGATATAATACATTTGATAATGGATTAAAATTTCAAATTGGGATCCAATGAGTAATATTTGAGATATTATGCATCATGTCCATGAGTAAATCCATTTTTATATATTAGATAAGTTATTTTTTACAATTTTCACAAATTAACTGTTTGTAAAAAATGGGACAAACATTTATAAAGGTTCTAATATATAAAAATGAATCTATTTGTAGATGCAGCTTAACCAACAATGTCTAGCTTGTCTTCCTCTCCCATTATCATCGATGTGCACGTCCCGTCTCTATTTGACCTCGTACGATGGGTGACTCAGCATCTATCTGATGACGAGCGCCAGATTCTCTTACTTCCACACCAGATTCACGCCCGCTACGCTCCTGAAGTGGTCAATCCCACTAAGTATCTGGCTGATGACGAGCACCAGATTCTCTTACTTCCACACCATATTCACGCCTGCTATGCTCCTGAAGTGATCAATCCCACTAAGATTCCCTGTGAGCTTGATGACATGGCCACCAGTTCTTGTAAGAGGCAGAGGAGTTCTGAGCTGATGGACCAAGACGATTGACCAGTGTCCATCCATCTGGATGAAGAAGTAAAACTTATCGCTTCCTGGGAGGCAACCCATGTTCTAGAGTTTCATCATTTTGCTTTTTTTACTTTGTTTTAGGAAATAAACATGGCATGTATGCAACAATTTTTTAGCTGCTTCTAATATGTATGTGCACTTGTCATTACTCTGCATGACTGCTTCTATTTTGTCTGATCCTTGGTGTTATTTTTTATGACATGATGCGGTTATGTGCTGTCTATGTGTAGATTTTACAGGTACATAAGTATGTTCACTTTTCATTATTCCATTCTTACAGTGCTTAGGCCGATGGTATGAGGGAGGTTCGTACCAGAGGTAGACGAGCATCTCCGCGTACCCAACTAGACCCTTCTCCTCCCACTAACATGTCATCCTCCTCCATGGACCCCAGACATCCACCCTAACAGCCCCCACCCTCCTCTTTGGTCCCCGGACTGCCCCCAGACAGCCCCCCGAATAGCCCCTCCACCCTCCTCCATGGTCCCCGGAAAGCCCCCCGAACACCCCCCAGACAGCCCCCATCACCCTCCTCCCTGGACCCCAGACAACCCCCGACGCTCCTCCTTGGTCCCCAGACAGCCCCCTGGACATCCACCCCACCCTCCTCCCTAGACCTCGGATAGCCCCCCGGACACCCCCCGAATCTGACGTGTACGAGTCAACCCCGCCTCAATACGAGGCTCGGTGTGGCCGACAATACTCAAAATGCCTCTGTTTTGTTAAAATGGACTTAATTTTAAGTGAAATCAACAACTGACATACAGTAAACTGACCGAACGCATTAGGATTCTATTTATACTATAGTAAAATGATCCGTGGGTCATATGTGACGTGTAAGAGTCAATCCTGCCTCAATATGAGGCGCAGTGTGGACGGTACCATTCAAAATGTCTCTTTTTTGTTCAAAATGACTTTAATTTAAAGTGAAAACAACACTTGGCATACGAAAAACCGACCAAATGCGTTCCAAATCCGTTTAGACTTTAGGAAAATGATCCATCCATCATATGTGACGTGTACGAGTCAACCCCAACTCAATCCAAGGCACGGTGTGTCCGGAACCACCCAAACTGTCCCTCTTTTGTTTAAAATGGACAATGTTTTACGTACATACGCTAAACCGATGAAACGGATTCTGATTGGGTTGATACTTCTGAACAATGATCAATGACTCATATTTTATGTGTACGAGTCAACTCTGCCTCAATTCGAGGCCCGGTGTGGCCGACACCACTCAAAGTGCCTCTGTTTTGTTAAAAAGGGACATAATTTTTAGTGAAATCAACAACTGACATACGACAAACCGACGAAACGCATTTATATTATATTAAAACTTAATTAAAACGATCCATGAGTCAAATGTAAAGTGTACGAGTAAACCCTGCCTCAATACAAGGCTTGGTGTGGCCGACACCACTCAAAATGACTCTGTTTTGTTAAAAATGGACTTATTTTTAAATGAAATCAACAACTGACATACGGTAAACCGACCAAACGCATTCGGATTCTGTTGATACTACAGGACAAAAATCCATGGGTCATATGTGACATGTATGAGTCAACCCAGCCTTAATATGAGGTGCGGTGTGGACAGTACCTTTCAAAATGTCTCTCTTTTGTTCAAAATGACATTAATTTTAAGTGAAAACAACAGCTGGCATACGAAAAACAAACCAAATGCATTCTGAATCTATTGAAACTTTAGGAAAATGATTCATGGGTCATATGTGACTTCTACGAGTCAACCCTGACTCAATATGAGGTGCAGTGTGGCCGTAACCACCCCAATTGTCCCTCTTTTGTTTAAAATGGACAATATTTTACGTACATACGTCAAACCGATCAAACAACTTCTGATTGTGTTAATACATTTTAAAAAAGATCCATGACTCATATGTGATGTGTATGAGTCAACCCTGGCTCAATCCGAGGCCTGGTGTGTCCAACACCACTCAAAGTGCCTCTGTTTTGTTAAAAATGGACTTAATTTTAAGTGAAATCAACAACGGACATACAGAAAACTGACCAAACGCATTCATATTCTGTTGAAACTTAAGGAAAATGATACATGGGTCAAATTTGATTTGTATGAGTCAACTTCTCCTCAATCTGAGGTGCGGTGTGGTCGGGACCACTCAAAGTCCTTCTCTTTTGTTCAAAATGGACTTATTTTTAAGTGAAATCAATAAATGACATACGGGAAACCAACCAAATGCCTTCGGATTGTATTGAAACTTTAGTAAAACGATCCATGGGTTATATGTGATGTGTAAGAGTCAACCCCGGCACAATCCGAAGCGCGGTGTGGCTGGTATCACTCCATGTGTATGTATTTTGTTTTTAATGGACAATATTTTATGTACATACGCCAAACCAATCAAACGGAATATGATTGTGTTGATACTTTTGAAAAAAGATCCATGAATCATATTTGATGTGTAAGAGTCAACCCTGTATCAATCTGAGGCCCGGTGTGGCTGACACCACTCAAAGTGCCCTTGTTTTTTTAAAAATGAACTTAATTTTAAGTGAAATCAACAACTGACATACGACAAACCGACCAAACACATTTGGATTATGTTAAAACTTAAGGAAAATGATACATGGGTCAAATGTGATGCGTACGAGTCAACTTAGCCTCTATCTGAGGTGTGGTGTATCCGGGACCACTCAAACTTCCTCTCTTTTGTTCAAAATGGACTTATTTTTAAGTGAAATCAACAACTAACATACGGGAAACCGACCAAACGCCTTCAGATTGTGTTGAAACTTTATGAAAACGATCCATGGGTTATATGTGATGTGTACGAGTCAACACTGGCTCAATCCGAAGTGCAGGGTGGCCGGTATCACTCCATATGTATGTATTTTGTTTAAAATGGACAATATTTTACGTACATATTCCAAACCGATCAAACGGCTTCTGATTGGGTTGATACTTTTGAACAATGATCCATGTCTCATATGTGACGTGTTCGAGTCAACCCTGCCTTAATCCGAGGCCCAGTGTGGCCGACACCACTCAAAGTGCCTCTGTTTTGTTAAAAATGGACTTAATTTTAACTGAAATCAACAACTGACATACGACAAACTGACCAAACGCATTCGAATTCTGTTGAAACTTAAGGACAATGATCCATGAGTCAAATGTGACATGAACGGACAGCCCTGGAAAGCCCCCCCCACCCGCCTTCTTAGACCCTGGACATCCCCCCACCCTCCTCCTTGGACCCCGGACAACCCCCCAGACATGAATAACGTTTTCCTTTTGTACCAATGTGTATGCAAGTAAATGAGACTCATATGCCTTATGTATAATTCTATTTCAATTTGATTAAATGTTATACCTCATGGATGATATTTAAATGTAGGCATGTTGATTTCACATGCCTTTTTTTATTTCTTTGATCATGCAATGTTATTTGGGATTATTCCATTTTTGTATGTCTTGAACTATATGAATGACTTGGTAAGCTTATTAGCTCATTCTCATCAAATGCATGTGATGATATGCTATAATTTGAATACAAATCATTGTTGCACATTCTCCATGACCCCCATACTTGCTCCCTAGAAATCTCCCCTCCCCTCTTCCTGGAAAACCCCCTCCCCTCTCTGGACATCCCCCCAAATCACATTCAATTCAAGTCATGAATCACTCTAGATGATGCACAAATATTAACCACATTATTAATTCACTTTATCACACATACCCCTCATGCACCAATTTATATCATAATCATCACCTTTTTGAGTAAGAAAAAATTGATATGTGTGAACCCAATAAATTGAAATAGGTTAATTGGAAGATTTTTTGTCATATGAAGATTGAAATGGGGAATTGTAGTACATGGAATTGTTGGAAGAGTGATGTTTTTATGTGTTTTTTTGTTCTATTTCCAATGTTTTTTGTGGTGTTTGAAGTCTATTTCTAATGGTATTTGTGATGTTTTTTATGCAGGTGTATCAAGGGGAGGCAGCTGTATGTAGCTACTGGTTTTTTACGAAAATACCCAGTACCAACGGTTCAGAACCGTTGGTATAATTTGAGCATATATGAATATATACCAACGGTTTATCTAAACCGTTGGTAAAAAGTTGTACCAACGGTTTAGAACTGTTGGTATGCTTTGAGAATATATGAATATATACCAACAGTTTAGATAAAACATTGGTAAAAATCTATACGAATGGTTCAAAACCATTGGTATAAACTCAAAAATATGAATTTTAAACCGTTGGTAAATCCTTTTGACAATGGTTTAGAGGAACCGTTGGGAGATTAAAACTTCCACCACCTTTTTCCAACGGTTTTCCTTAAACCATTGGTAAAGGGCTTTCCCAATGCCTTACTTCCCTACAGTTTGGGAAACCGTTGGTATATCTTATTCCAATAGTTTTCCAGCCTATACCAATGGTTTTGAATCGTTGGTATTGTCTATATTTCCAGTAGTGGGAATTGGAGTAATGAAAGTATTTTTAACCTAGGGAGGTTGGGCGCTTTAGGAAAAAAAGTGTTATGTTTTTCAAACACTAAAAGGACTTATGTCCTATGATCCTCCCTTAAATCCTATGCTCAAGGTGTTGAAGAACTACCCTGAATGTTTTTCGGAAGACTGGGGGGAAGTACTAGGGAAACCAGAGAAGCAACTCAACTTCAAGGAAATTCGTCCGTAAAAATGGTGGCCCCAAGGGTCTATTTATAGGAAAATAAATGACCTTGGGAAAAAATATGTTGGGTGTTCAAGTGACCTGCGCACCAGATAGGGCTGCATAAGGATGATGCATGACATATTTAGGAGCGCAAGAAGGATTCATGCTGTCGGTGTGTTGGCTTTGACTAAAGCGATTGAAAATTCATGCTTATGAAAATCATGGTTTTTTCTTCATTTATTTTCCCTTTTTTCTATGGGGATCCCCTTCTTCATTTTTTTGACTCTTTGAGGGAAATGAGTGTCAACAGTGCATCACATGAAGTGACCTCAAACTATTTTTACTAATCAAGAAGCGGTGATGGGAATGTCCATTTGAGAAGTTTTAGTGGGAACTTGACATTTCCTTTGTTCATGGAATTTGATTCAAAATGGCATTATGAATTTAGGTAATTGGATAAAAAATAAATCTAGTTTTTTAACAAGATTTAAGAAGTTTATGTTCCAATACAATGATGAAAATAAGTTTGATCATGGTTGGTCTTCCCTTATATTAGAATATGGGTATGGGAAATCACAGTGGTTTGATGGTGTATTTGTTTTTCAAGTAAGAGCACTGTTTTTTGAAAGTAGATTTTAAATTGGGTATTCTCAATACTCAATTAAGTGAAAGTTTTAATGGATTTCTTGAAGATTATGTTCATCACAGGTTAGGTTTTGTTGGATTATTTATGTATATTAAGCTATTTTTGGAGAAAATCAGTATCACGGAAAATGGTAGAATTTGATATGTGGGAGAAGTTGGCTCGTAATATTTTCCAATATCATGAATTGATGTGTTAGGTTTCTACTAGATATACTCCAACGTTAATATTCATCATTATTTTAACATGAATATCGAATGATTGGTGCATGTTGTATGATATCATTAATTGAAATTAGAGTTAAAATCATTTATGTTATTAGAATGGTCGGTTGTGAAGATCAATTTCATGTATCATATAAAGCTTCCAATGATGTTGCTGAATGTTATTGTCAAATATTTGAGTCAGTTGGGTTTCATAGTTGTCATGTGTTAACTTTTTTTTAGTGTATTGATGTGAGAGAGCTACCTGAAAAATATTTTTTGGTGAGATGGACCTGATTGGATAGAAATATTTTGATATTAAAAGTATCTTCGATTGAAGTACTTACTAATAGAAAACCATTTATAGAAAAACATTCAACGATTTAGCATGAATTATAATGAAGCTAATTACCATGTCTTGTGAGATAGATGTGGGTTATAAAATTTCCCTTTCTAGTTTAATTTTTTTTCCAAAGTGTTGACTATTATAAATACATCCTCAGATAAAGTTAATGGACATGATAGTTCAGACAGAATTTTAAGAAAGGATTCTTTTAAAAATAATCCAAACAGGAAAGGGAGATATAGGATGAGAATTTTTTTATAGAATGGATACATAATAGGGACATAGTTGAAGAAAAATAAAAATTCAACTTCAATTATGATTGTATTATTTCATTTTAGTATGTATTTCATTTATAAGATTAGTTTTCTATCGTTAATGTGGTATCTAATAGAATTTATCTTTGTGCGTAGGGAATTACAAGAATTCCAGATCATATTTTTGTGTTTCAGCTACAAAAATATGGTTAAATCTAATTTTTTTCATCGTCATTATTTTCTATAACTATTATAATTAGGTTGTTTTTCTCTTCCAGGAAGACTTATCAAATAATTTGGATGTTCTGATTTGGAGGTAGACTGACATAGCATTGGAAGAGGATAAGCAGTGTAAAGACCATTAGATGGAAGTTTTTTTTTCGAATTTTAATGTCTATATTAAAGTAATTATAGACTGAAATATTTCATAGCCCATAATCAATTGTAATAGACTGAGATTGGGATACCATTTTAATAAATTGTAAAAGTGTTATATGTATTTCTATTGTATGCAACTGTAAAGGTTGTGGAAGTTGTTTTTCAAATTGTAATGACTGAATTGAATCATTTATAGGATGAAATATTTCATATTACACTACCATTTGTAATCAGAAAAAGGTAGTGGATGGAATAGGTGAATTCTCTAGTATGAAAAATACGTCATTTATGATGGAAAATATGGAGTTTAGAAAGCTTGTTGCAACCTTTCTTAGTAGGAATCTGGTATATCCCAATGAAATGTGGCTTAACAAGAATCCATTTATAAAACAACTCAAAGTGTTATTTATATGTGATTGTTTAAAGGATAGTGAATCTTGAACTACAAAAGTGACGTATACAAATTATTGAGTTTCCCTCAAAATCTGACATTTCATAAATTCTTAAGGAAAGTATTGATGAATAACTAGAAGGGAATACGAGTTATTAATAAGAATATAAATACTGATTCACCCACTATCAAAGTCATTATTACCTATTTGATACTCAAATCCCTTTTTTATACAAAATGGTCATCACATCTCAATGTATATAAAAAATTAATCATAAAATTAAATTTTGGATTAGTCACACATATCCTTATCATATGGTAACTCCCTAAGTTCCAAAGGTAGTTCCTCACAAATATAATTTTCATAAACAATAACTAACTTTTAATTCTACTATTTATTAAAATAATGAGATATTTCTTGACATTCCACGTAGTTTATAATATTAGAGAACCATGTTTTTGGTATAGAAACTGTAATATAAAGATTTTCATGAAGAATGACATTTTTAATAGTTAAAAGTATTGAATTTTCAACACCTAAAATAGTAATTATTCTCAAGTGATCATTAATTGAAATATCAAAACATTTCTTATCCTAGATAAGAAATTATCATCACCAAATATTATAGAAAAAACAAATAAATCATCTTAGAAGAAAATATTCTTCTATAAAATTTTTCAAAACCTAATATGAACCTTCGATATTTCCAAAACCAAATTTAACCCAATATAATCCATTTCATTTACAAAAAAAAACCCCATATAAAATTTAACTCAATATTTACCAATTGCTATTACCAAAACCATATTTTACCCATATCCTTTTCCAAAACCCAATATGAACCATTTTTACAACCAAAACCAAATTTAACCCATAACATTATCCAAAAAAAATATTAACCATTGAAATTACTAAATCAAAATATAAGCCATTATAGTTTCCAACATGAAATATAAACCATTACAGTTACCAATTCCAAATATAAAACATTTTAATTACTAACACCAAATATAAACTTTGGCAATTACCATCACCTAATATAACCCATTTTAATTACCAACACCAAATATAATCCATTGAAATTTACAATATTAAATATAAACCATTTCTATCTACAACACTAATTATAAATGTCTTCAATTACCATCACTAATTATAAACCATTGAAATTACCAACACAAAATATAACATCAAAACCAATTTATGTAATATTGATACCAATAAAAAAACCACCATTAAAGTGTGTTCTATAACTATTTAAAGTCCTAAAAAATGAAATGCAGTTTCTAGTAATAACCATTAAAGTGGTATGTATAAATGTTTAAAACCCTCTAAACCATTTCAATTCCAACTTTATGTTACATCCATTTAACCCAGCTGTTTAACTTGTTATGTGGATTCATGTGGCATTGTTTCCAGAACAAAACTTCTGCTTATATGTGATGTTTCACTCTAGTTTTATGTAGGGTTTGTAATGAAACAATGTGCCATATATAGGCATAGGACATAAAATTCATCTTGTGATAGATTCTTGTTATACCCTTGATATGTTTCCATCTTATATATGAGACATCAATCAATTATCCCATAATCCAATGTTGCATACCCCTACCGAGTGTCTTCCATAACAAACAATAGCATGAGAGATGTCTTCTATAAGTATTTAGGGCTCTATTATTTGATGATTTCTTTAATTATTTTTTTTCATGTTTTAGAAATTTTATTCCGTATGTTAGTTTATATGATAATAAATTTTATTTCAAAGAGCATAACATTTACCATTTTTGAAGAATCCATTTGATGAAAATCAATTGTAGAAGCACCATTATGAGGTTATATGGAGTTATGTGGCGGAAATATTTTAGTTCAATATCAAACAAGAGCAATGTCCAATGCAGATTTGATGTGTTTATGGACACTTTTCTATTCAACTGCATCGCTTCCTTTAGTGGTTTATCTAACAAACACTCTATAAATTTTTTCCCCATATATTATTATTTATAAAAACGAATAATGTTTGAAAAAATATTAACTAATATATTTAAAACTTCAAGAACATAGATAATCTTACACTCACGAAGGTAGCACTTGTAATCATAATTTATTTCTATAGGAAAATACATCCATTTTTCAATTTCCCAATTATTTTTTATAATAAGAGTATAAGAATATGTTACCTCATATCAATAAAAAATAATGGTGGATGTCACACTAAATAAATTTTAGTTTATAGTAAGCATGGTTATATTAAATACTCACCCTTGTATATATCCTGCTTTTGCTGAAAAGTGAGAACGTTTCATCTAATGAAACTGAAAACAAACTGTTCTCAGCATCCCAAACATATTCAATACGTTATAAAATAGTAAATTATAATAAAACAGATTAATTTCAATGGAATTTAATATAAATAATTTAAATTAACAATGGACATACCAAGAAGGTTCAACCTACAAAATCATTTCCAGGTAAAGATAGTCTTTTTTTGAAGACATTTACTCTAACTAACCCATTTAGGTATAACTAGAATCCCTATAACAACTGTTATTATTGTGTTCTCTTTGAAACAATGTATACCTCAGTGGTTTTTTTTCTAACTGAGTTGGTTCTTCTAAAATTTTTTTCTGACAAGTAACTATTCTTCTTCATGTATTTCTATTTTCATACTAAAACGATGAGTACGTTTTTTCTGTTTCCTAGCTCTAGACTTTACATTTATAATCATTGATCTGGTTTGGTGAGTTATAGTTTTTATCTATTCTGTTTGTCTTCTTTGATGTAGATGTGTTTTTGTTTCAGCACCTTATTGCACTTGAACTATAGGCTCATGAATCCCAGTTTCCTTGGTTTTTCGTTTCATGTTTTTCTATGTTAAATAAGGGGTTATTTCTAGCTATTCTGCTTCAGAGAGAGATGTGGTTTTTTCAATAGGATGCTCTTGCATCCCAACTTCATTTTTACCCACTTTCTGACTTCCTCCTTTACATAATGACTCATTTCATCACCAGAAATAACACCTTCTATTCTGATTCCATCTTTGTTGGCATTATAACTTACCAATATCTTTAATATTTTAATTTTTTCTTCCTATTTTTCTAACTATTTATTCCATTATATGAATTTCTCCTTTCAGGGCTGAATTTTTTTTTCAATAATTGTTATTTTTTATCCTCCAGTTCCACCTTTTTCAACCAGCCAATAGTATCTTCCTTAATCATTGTTAGATCCTCCCCAATTATTTCTTAATTTTGTATCTATAATTTTTATGTATTTGAAATACTCATGGTTTATAAAAGAATTAAATTTATACTTTAATTGGAATGATTACCTCACTAGTTGAAACTTGATGAATCTTCAGTTTTTTTATAGCAACATCAAAATCTGATAGGCTGCACTTTATGAATGGTGGATTTTCTGGTTGTTCATTTCTTTTAACTAGTCCACTTTCCTTACAATACCAATACTACAATAAAAACAATCCAATGAAGAATAAATTATTCATTGAATTGAAAATAAATATTATTCCTTGACAATAATGAGAGAATCTACCTATTAATCTTTCCACAGTGGTTGTGAAATTATTTAATTGATCTCATCAACTGTTTGAAGATTTCACAGGACCACTTTAGTGTTCTCATGTCTCTCTTAGTATCCACATAATTGATAAAACCCCATCTCAATTAAGAACCTATACTATGTAAAAAAATCAACACATGTGTATAAACATAGTAGTTTTGTTGTGTCATGATTATCGACTTATTAATTTCCCTTCACCGCTTCTAGAAGAGCTGATTTTAATGATTTTTATGTCAAAAACTGCACACTTGTTTGAAATACCCTAACATAATATGATGTCTTGGTTGGTTTGAATGAGTAAAAGTCCTCCATTTCTATTTGACCATATATTATTCCAAACACCCTTTGTACATAAGATTCAGAGAAACAACTTTCCACCCCACCAAATCAGAAATCACTTGTTGATGGAACACAGTTATCCTATACATAAAAAATAGAACTGTCATATTTTTTACAATCCATGCTGATATTGTGTTAGATATGAATGAGTGAAACACACTCTAAAAAGGAGGGTTTCGCAAATCATTTGTATGTACTTATTTCTGTTGTTTCTTGATTTCTTGTAAAACTCTTTGAAAATAGGTCAAATTGTATCTAAAATGAAGACCCAAAAATTGAATGTAATATATTTCCTTAGAATAAAAAAACATATAATATGACTATAAAAAAATAAAATAATTCCATTCCAAATCCTGTAAAATTTTTACTACAAGTTAGGGGAATCCACAAAATTACAGTATAGAAGTTAGAATAATTCTAACATCTAGTCAAACTTTTAATTGAAGTTTCTATGGGAGTTCTAGTGGAATTTTCAGTTGGAGTTCCAGTGGGATTTAGAGTGCGAGTTCCATTAAGAGTTCCAGTGGAACACCCAGTGGAAGTTCCACTGGAACTCCCACTGGGAAATAAAAAATGGAAGTTCCAATGGATGTTCTAGTGGTATAAAATAACACTAAATTAACATATTAGTCATGTAATATTTATCTAAATTTGTTTTGGGAATTCCACAAATTACATTGGATGGTTGAATATTATTGGAAGTTCCCCTGGAACTTCTAGTGGATGTTGCATTTTAACTTCTAGTGGATGATCCATTGGGAGAAGTTCCACTGGAATTTTAGTGGAAGTTTCATTGGAAGTTCTCATGGGATAAAACATTTAGTTTCTACTTAAGGTGGATGTGAACTGCAATTTGGTAGAATAGATTCAAGTGGATGTTCTAGTTGAACCTATAGTTGAAGTTCTTATGCTATAAAACAACACAAAATTCACTTTTGAATCATGTTATTTCACTACAAATATTTCACTAGAAGTTCCAGTGGGAAATAACACTTCTATTTTTTTACTTACGGTAGATTTGCATTGTGAATTCGTATAATAGATTCAAGTAGATGTTCTAGTGGAATCAAAAATGCAATTATAGTGGTATAAAATGACACAAAATTCACTTATGAATCATGTAATATTTCACTACAAATATTTTTTTTTCGGGGATTCCAAAATTAACACTATATGTTTTGAAATTTGAATAAGACTGTAGGGTCCACTGGAACCTATAGTTGAACATCTAGTTGAAGCCACTAGAAGTTCCAGTGGAATCCACTAGAAGTTCCAGTGGATGTTTCACTAGATTTTCCAGTGGAACTTCTAGTGGAACATCTTATTATTGTTCCAATGAAACTTCCACAAACCTCCTTTCAAAAGTGGAGGTTTTGGAGGAGGTTCCAGTGGAACTTACGGAAGAAGTTTAAGTGTGACTAATAGTGGAAACTCATGGGACATTCCAATAAAACTTGAGGTGGATGTTAGAGTGTAACCTCCTGTGAGGAATAATAGACTAATCCTATGGAAGATAAAAACATAAAAAATTTGGAAATTTTAGTGGAATATTTAGTTGAATTTCTAATGGTACTTTCATGATTATAGTTGAAATATACTATATTTTTTCTTCTGTTCTCATTTTTTCCAGTGACATTGTAATAGGAAAATTGGAATTTTTTAAATTTGAAAATGATAAAAATAAAATAATTAATAGAAAAATTCTCATAAGGAAAAAGTTTTAAATAAGGATTTGTAACAACAAAAATGGAATAAATATTTTAAGGTAAATATTTCTAAAACAATAACTAAGCTACACCACCATCATCTACCATTGTTTCCTGTTTTGTACAAAAAAGACTATCGAAGACTGATATAAAACACCATAGGAGTTAGAAAGTTCTCAAAGAATAAAAACCACGCCTTTCCATTGGAAAATACTTAGGGACAACATAATACTATCTTTAGTGGAGTTATCGACACAACCATAGTTTTTGGATTCCCCATCGATATTTTCGAAGTAGCTCACTTCATAGTTGTCTTTGAAGTGTCAGATTCGTGGGCTTCACAACACTCTCTATAGTTGATTGTGGCCAAAGTTGATCCATATCACTATATGTGAGGGAAAACCCATCTAAAAATTAAAATAGAAGGAATTATGGGAAGAAATAATCTGATGGATGGAAATAGAATTGGAGAAGTGACTTCATCTTAGGGCTGTGCTAGATATTCTAGTTATATGGTTAACTTGAGATGATTATGGTCCTGGGTGAAATGTTGTCGGTCATACCAACGACAATTGATTTATTTTCATTAGTTGCATGAAAAAAAATGGAGGTTCGAGTTTCTTAATAGAGATCCAAAAGTTTTGAAGAATCGCAACAGATGTCCAGGAAGCCTAATAGTGGTCTAGGTAGTGATAAAACCAGTGGAGGTCTGGGCAGAATATTTTTGGCAACCGATGAACTGTGTGGGAAAAATTGAACACTATATAGCTTATTAGAGAAAAAAGGTTATTTATTTTCTTGTTTTTAGGATTTGGCAGCGGAGCAGGTAGCTATTGGGAATCCCTAGGGTCGGAAGTTATGGAATGCGTAGGGAGGCACAAATTTATGGTGTTGTGATTGGGGTTTATAGGGTAGAGGTGGGGTAGGTGAAATAGAGGTACATGCATAGATACTGAAAGTCTAGAGCATCGCATCAGGGGCCGTAGTAGTGGGAGATTGAGGTGGGTATGAGGGAGGTAACACACTGGAAATGTTAAACCTAGGTACATGAGACTTCTTGGAGGAGGTTATGTGAGACGAGGACATGTGCGCAATAAGAGGAGTTCCTAGAGTATTGGACAAAGAAACATAAGAGGTGCTGGGTGCATAGGTTGTAGGGGAGATGTGTAACTGTTATGATGTAATTTGACCAGGGGGTTGCTTCCCCAATTTGGTAGAATTTCCTATGGTTTCTTTAAGAGGAAGAGGGAATGAGATAAAAGTGACGGGCTAGGATTGGGAATACCACTTTTATACCATGTAGATGGATAAATTCTAGAATCTATACCGCCTATGTGAGGTAGGGCTATATAATTTATAGATGAAGATAAATGTAATGCCCTGACCCCAGTTAGCCAAAGTCGGTGCATTATTTTAATACATTGGCATGATTATAAGGAATCATGTACCAAATAACTGTTCAGTTTAACATTCTTGGAAAATAGATTATATACATTAACTTTACATTATAATTTCAAAAATAAAACACAACATAGATTGTTCTTTGAGAATTCTATTATTTCCATTAGCGTAACCCTGCATATCAATCATAATACACTTCTTGGAATCTGGGGAAAATAAAACATAAGAAAGGGGTGAGCTCAGATTCCCAGTAAGGGTAAATAATTTAGCGGAAGCTATAAAATTTTAAGGCAAGATGTGTGATAAAAACAAGATACTATTTAAACATAAGCATGAACATAATATGGAAAAATTTATTCAAACATTACAATATAAACATGCACATAGATATTCTAATAGTCTAATAATTACATGTAAGAACTAAATTTATAATGAGGGAATTCTTAACACCGTACATCATTACCACATAGTCAAGGCCTCGTTCTAAGACTACAAATAAAATTTTTGTCAAGGCCTTGTTCCAGGACACTAGTTTGTCTCACGAGACCTATCGATGCATCGAAGAGCTATAGCGGG
This sequence comes from Viscum album, assembly GCA_963277665.1. Lineage (NCBI taxonomy): Eukaryota > Viridiplantae > Streptophyta > Magnoliopsida > Santalales > Viscaceae > Viscum > Viscum album. The sequence goes on along the minus strand of OY728133.1, from coordinate 1,941,981,005 downwards.
ATCCTACCATCACTTACTAAATCCACTGCATTCCACATATGAAAATTTTGAAACATAACATAAACATTCGTATTAAAAATAGCATACAAAATGTCAATACATTAACCATAAACCATGAATGGTATAAAAATAGAACATTCATAGTCAAAAAATATAATTGCTCATTAAATAAAACATTGAAGATTGTATTTATAATAAATCAACCGCAATCAAGAATAATATCCAAAAGGATGATGACATAATTGAAAATAATCATTAAAAACTGTTGAGAAAAATATCCTTTTTTTGTGAAATCATTTAAAAGTACTACATTTATAAAGTAATTCATTTGAAATATATTTTTGAATAAAAGAGTCCCATTCCACTTTGAAACTTTTGAAAAGAATCATTATTTCAAAACATTCATGTCCATATAAATAAATCTATAAAATAAATTTGAAAACATGGGCATTAATTAGAAGGGTTTAGAAAGATAAATCATTAAAACATTTAAAATGATGATATAGTTAAATAGACCCTCCCATAAAACCTTTAATGATTCCTTTTGAATTTTTTTATGAAATATGGGTATCAATGATAAGTATGTCCCAGAAAATACTTACACATGAACAATCTTAGATAATAATGACATTGAGGAAATAACCCTTACCATGCACTTTCCTTTGGTCGAGGGTACATTTAACCTCTTGTATAATGACCATATTATGTTATTAAATTATACCAGAACCATATTCATATTTATTATATCATAGATGATTCATTCATGACTTTATACTACCCATTTAATAATGATTTCGATGTCAAATTATCATTTTGGGTCATAATCGCTTTCTTTATCGTATGTGTTTTAACTTGTTATTCTTGATCGTATCACTTAGATCATGATTTAAATGATTCTAGAATATAAAACATGATTTATATATCATATATATTTAGAATATAAATATTTATAATAGATTTATATATGAAATGGAAGGCACCATTTATGGAGACGATAGGCCGTACGTACGCATAAACACTGTTTCCGTTTTCATATTCCATTGAACGGAAGTAGGCGAATAAGATATATGTAAGTAAATACATACATACTTACATATATATATATATATCTTCAGTAGAATAATTATTTCATATATTACATACTTATTAATAATATATATTTTTATAATCATCATTGAATGGTCAACATGGAAATGAATCTTATCGCGTCATGGAGACAGTAATCCGTACGAACACACGAGCGGTAATATCTTTATTTTCATTTAAAATCATATATAAATATATGTTATATCATATATATATAATCATTACATTGTTATATTTATTATTTAAATCAATTATACTTCATTATTATACCTTCCAAATAATAATGTTTTGAATAAAAACTACACCACGACGTGGAGATGATAAGTCGTTCATACGCACGTATGATGACATGTCATTCATAGGATGGATAAAATAATGAATTTGGTTGTACCATATTTATAATAGAATCACAATATATATAATATACTGGAGTTATTATTTTATAATGGAAACAACAATGAAAGAGGAAGTTTAAGAATAAAAGAACATGAAAGAGGTGATGAAATATTTACCACTTCTTTGGGTTATTCCTTTTGAATTTATCAATAGGGCTCTTTAGATTGAATTTATGACCAATGGAAGGCCTCTAAGATGAAGGGAGGATAGTTTAGAGGATATTTGGGTAGGTTTTGGCTGATCCTATTGGCTTTGGAAGAGTTATTTTGAGAGAAGGGTAAGTTCTCTTTTATAAGAGGGGTGAGGGTCACTTTAGGAAAAGATTTAAGTATTAATTTATAATAAAATAATATTCAGTTTATAATGGCTCCAAATGAATTATTTCGAGCCTTAGGTAGTTTTGGGTCGAAATCCTATAAACCAATAGGTTTTATACATTTTTAGGTTATCATTTTAACCATATTGTTTAGATTTAACTCTTAGTTAAATTGTGTAACTTTTACCGCGTCCTCTTGTATTCTTACACTATATAGTTAATAAACTTACTATAATCATCCAAGAAAACCTCAAGTGGTTCATTAATGACATATATAATATTATTTAATACCTTTTTCCGGACCTTATATTTTTAGGAATAGAATATCAATTAATAATATAATATTTGTTTTAAAAACTCTTTTTTGTCAATTTTGACACTATTTGGTATTTTGTTTATTTTTTAAAGTCATAATAGTATTATTAATTAGAAATTAAATAATTGAATCAATAATAACATGTCATATTCACATATAAAATTCTATTATGGCATAAAAAAATTCAAATTATATTTCTTTTAATATTTAAAATAGCATTTATTTGATTCTTTCATTAATAAGGAAAATACTGCAGCATTATTGTATAATAAATAAATAAAATTATATAAAGTCTAAAAATTATAAATAAAATACTATTATGTAGGAAATATTTTTATCTTTTTAATGAATATTTATAGTCTAATTTATCTTATGTATAACCCTATATTAAAAATGTTTTATTTAAGAAAAATTGAATTTAACAATTTTAACTCTTCTTTAAATTCAATAATAATAAATGCCCTAATCTATTACAAGTGGACCTGAAGGGTCATATTTTATTCCAATGGTTGTTTTAGGTCAAATTAAACTTATACAATAGAATTTGGACATGTGTTAAGAAAATTATAATAACATTTTTACCCTTAATTGCCTTATTCACTTTTAACCGTGGTAAATAAAAGTCAAAAGGTACTTTTAAAAAAAAATATTTTCATCTTATTGAACCACATTTTACTTAATAATATCAACCATGTCTCTCAGATTTTTTAAATTAAACTCACAGAAGTGGTAAAATTAAGTTTTATATAAATTCGCAAATGCTCTTAGGAGGTGTGTAAAAGACAGTGAAAAGTTCACTAAATTTTTTATATGTCTAAAATTATTATAAACAAACTCCAATGAGTTAAATTGAAAATATATAGGTATTATGTATCTATTTTTACCTAATATAGATTTAAATAAAATAAATAAAAAATTAAATAAAAAATCTGTTTTAACCAATAACTTAGTGTTTTTCACTATTTATAAAACATTAAAAGTTCTCAGAAAAATACCAAAATTTCACCCAAATCTAATTTTGATATTCTAAATTCAAAAATTAATTTTATTTTACCAAATTAAAAACATATAAGTTTCATTTATTAATTTAAAATTAATTCCCGTTGTCAAAACCAAAAAGCGTGTTTTTAAGAAATAATAACTAACAAAAGATTGATACTTGTTTGTGTTCAATTTCAAAGTGAAATTATTTCCATTGAATAAAATTCGATTAAATGGTAAAAATATAATCTATTTATACTTCCAAAACATTTAAATGTATAATTTAACACTACAAATTATTTTGATTAAAAAAGTTGTTTTCAGTTAAAATATAGTATTTTTCACTATTCACCCAAATATTAATGTTATCAGAAAAACACCAAAAATTTTATGAAACTAAATTATTATTCCCCAATTATATAGAATTAGTTTATTTTGTCAAATTTAATATATAAATGTTTCAAATATTGTATTTAAAAAAGGATCTCCATTAAAAGGTGGTAAAATTTCTTTTTAGAAAAATAGTTCTTTTATCTGAAAAAATAATTTGTTCTTACATTATGTCTAAGAAACTCATAATATGGATTCTAAAATTATAAGTATTATATAAAGTTCAAAATATAGTTAATACTATTCATAACCGCTTTTGAACTGCTAGTTTGGTAAGTCATGGTGTGCTTGAACTCGGTGTTTCGTGTAGTGCAAGTTATTGAATTACATTGAAGAAATAATGAACTATTAAATCATGGGGTGTTACATTATTCCCTCCTACAATAAATTTCATCGTCACAATTTGAAATTGTTCTTTGAAAATAAGAGGTTGAAATTTTAAAGTACCATTGTGGGAAAACACACATCAGAAATTGGGTTAATAAAATTTAGTCTTAATAAGAGGAAAAGGGAAAGGAAAGGGTCACCACCATATTATGATATCAATTAGGAGATCATTGGTGGAAATTAGAGTCACATAATTGGAGTAAAAACATAAATATTTATAGGGGTTATTGAGGTCATCAATCAAAAACAAGTGTAAAATTGAGGGCCTCAAATCAATCAATCTATGATGATTTAAAATACCATCAGTTCAACAAAACATAAGGTATTAGGATAAAACATTTTTGATTTTAACATACCTTACCTAATGATTAATAATTAATTTACCCATAGAATAAGTGGGAAAAATTATATATATATGATTACTTGACAAGATGAGTTTCAACCTTTATCTAATTTCTACCACAAACTCATCTTTCACGCTAAAAGATAATAGAACATAAAAAAAATTATATTTTTCCAATTTTTACAGGGTTCCAAAAAAATTAATTTAAAATTCACCAATCAGAACCTTTAAAAAAAGAAACTACATTATACAATCTTGGTACTTCATGTAGTCTAGTGGTAGGCGATAAATCCCAATCACACTATTATTGTGGGTTCGATTCCCGCAGCTTGTTTGACTCGACGGGTTGTCACACGGTGTGTGTTTTCCTTTTTATAAAAATTAAAAAATAACCTTAACCATAGTATCCAATTTCAAGCATAATCCATCCCAACCTTTAGACTTATCCAAAATACATCTATCCAAACTCACATTCCAAAATTTAGTAGGACATTGAACACAATGAAGATCCTTTTTTCCCATGTAATAACATGTGAACACCTTCATCATGTATTATTTCAAAACATGGTAACACCCTGAGTTACCATAATACCATATGGACTACTTTAAAGCTCCCTTATTCATTATATAATACTTGATATACTACTTATATCTAAAAATGTTGTAAACTACAACAATGATGGAATGTACAAATCATTAATTAGTTTTATGGTAGTCAAGAATATCCAGTATAATTTTTCCAAATCAACCATCTCTTATTCCAAAATCACAACCTCATTAACATGACCATATTAAGGATTATTTTTTCCTTCAACCATGTATTTTTCAAAAAAATTAACTTGCTATTGAGTCACTTTTATTGGTATTGTAAAATCTCAAATCCTTAATGAAATAGTACCGCAGTACAATCGTTATTTATTTCCATAATTCATATAAGCAGTACATCATTGATACAACACTCAAAATGAAATAATTATTTTATAAAAACATAAGAACACTAGTCATTCCTCTTCATATGTGGTAGTATCATGACTGAATTATTATCCAACAGCATCATTTGGGGCATACTCTGATGATTTGAACATGGATTCACATAGTTTCCCAACTCCTTTCAGATAAAGCATTTTACATTAGAAACCTTTTTATTACCCTTTCAATCACGTACTTGGTGTCCTTTTTCTCCACACTTGTAACAAACTTCCATTCTTTTCAAGAATTTACCAAGGTGATTATTTCCACAGTTATCAAATATGAGAAAATCATTTTTTCCCTCTTCTCTTTATCCATATTTCTCTCTTCCATCCTTTTCTTCTCTTGCTTCCCTTCAAAGCTATAAGACTCAAAGTATACTTTACTTATCTTATTTACGTATAATACTATTTATTCATATGTTGAGAATAAGTGGGATACTATTTCCCTTCTAAATTCTTGATTAATACCATGAAATACATGATCCTTATTACTCATTAGAACATATGTAATGTGGGAGTTCCCATTCCTTCTAATAGGCATCATTTCTAAACAATGGCATACACTAGGTCAGTTTATTAATCACAATTGATAATTCCAAACATGTAAATTACCTAACGTAAATTGAATAGTTCATGTATACAATCCATAATCATAAAAATGTTTTCTTTGTGGAAGTATATACTCATAAATCCTTCATAATTGTATCTAATGAAAATGGGAATTATCCTAAGAATATCACCTAGGACTGTCGTAACCAAGAGTGAAGCAAGGCCCGTTGTTGTGTACCGGGATACCCCAGGTCAAGCCCAAAACTCCATGTCCGAGTTTTTACTCCTAGGTACATCTGTGCCAGATCTTCCTCTACCTGCTCGTATCCAGAGATGGATGTGTTTTCTTGGAAAACTCACAAAATATCTAAATTACCAAAATTCTAGGAAGCTCTTCTATACTAATCCTCAATGTCTATCTTAAGGTAATGTTATCTATCAGAGTTTATCTAAATCTAGTTTCTAAGGTTATTTCTAAACTTCCTCGGATACCAACTATAATGCCCTGACCCCAGTTACTCAGAGTCAGTGCATTATTTTAATACATTATCATGATTACAAGGAATCAAGTTCTGAAGAACCGATCAGTTTAGCATTCTTGGAAAATAGATTTCATATATTAACTCTGCCTTAAAATTTCAGACATAAAACATAGCAAAGATAGTTCTTTAAGAACTCCATTATTGACTATAGCTTAACCCTACATATCTATCATAATACACTTCTTTTAATCTTGGTAAAATAAAACATAATAAATGGGTGAGCTCAGATACCCAGTAAGGGTAAATAATTTAGCGGAAGCTATAAACTTTTAAGGAAAGATTTGTGATAAAAAAACAACCTTTTTAAACATAAACTTGAAAAAAATATGGAAAAAATAATTCAAACATTATCATATAAACATACACATGGATATTCAACTAGTAGAATAATCAAATGTAATAACTAATTTCATAATGAGGGAATGCCAAACACCAGACATCATTACCACATAGTCAAGGCCTCATGCTAAGACTACAAATAAAATTTTTGTCAAGGCCTTGTGTGAAGAAACTAATTTTTCTCATGAGACCTACCAATGCATCAAGGATCTATAGCAGTTTCCACCCGTCACTTGCTATGTCCACTGCATTCCTCATATGAAAAAGTTGATGCATAATATAAACATTCTTATTAAAACTAGCATACGAAATGTCAATACATTAACCATAAACCATGAATGGTATAAAAATTGAACATTAAAATTCAAACATATCATTGCTCATTCAATAAAATATTAAATATTGAATTTATAATAAATCAACCTCAATCAAGAATAATATCCAAAAAGGATGTTGACATAGTTGAAAATAATCATTAAAACCTATTGAGAAAAATATCATTTTTTGTGAAATCATTTAAAATCAATGCATTTATGAAGGAAGTAATTTAAAATATATTTTTGAATCAATGTGTCCAATAACTGTTTGAATTTTTTTAAAATATTCGTTATTTCAAAACATTCATGTCCATATAAATAAATCGTTAAAATCATTTTGAAAACATGGACATTAATTAAAAGGGTTTAGAAATATAAATCTTTAAAACATTTAAAATGATGATATATTTAAATAGAACCTCCCATAAAACCATAAAAGATTCATTTTGAAAACATTTTAATGAAATATGGGTATCAATGATAAGTATGTCCTAGAAAATACTTACACATGAACAATCTCATATAATAATGAGATTGAGGAAATAACCCTTACCTTCAACATTCTTTCGGTCGAGGGTACGTTTAACCTCCTATATAATGATCGTAGTATGTTATTAAATTATATCAAAACCATATTCATATTTATTATATCATTCATGATTCATTCATGAATTTATACTACCCATTTAATAATGATTTTCATGTTAAATTAACATTTTGGGTAATAATCGCTTTCTTTATCGTATGTGTCTTAACTTGTTATTATTGATCGTATCATTTAGATCATGATTTAAATTATTACAGAATATAAACCTTGATTTATATATCATTTATAGTTATAATATATGTATTTATAATATATGTATATATGAAATGCAATACACCATTTATAGAGACGGTAGGCCGTACGTACGCATAAACGTTGTTTCCATTTTCATATTTCATTGAACAGAAGTAAGTGAATAAGATATATGTAAGTACATACATACATGAATAGATATATATATATATATATATCTTCAGTATCATCATTATGTCATATATTACATACTTATTAACAATATATATTTTTATAATCATCATTGAATGGTGAACATGCAAATGAATCTCATCGCGTCATGGAGACGGTAATCCGTACATACGCACGAGCGATAATATCATTCTTTTGATTTAAAATCGTATGTAAATAAATGTTATATCTTATATAAAGAATCATTAACATGTTATATTTTTTATTTACATCAATTATACTTCATTATTATACCCATCCAAATAATAATGTATTGAATAACAACTACACCACGATATGGAGATGGTAAGCCGTACGTACGCACGTATGGTGACATGTCATTCATAGGATGGATAAAAAAAATGAATATGATTGTACCATATATATAATAATATCATAGTATATAGAAGATACTGGATTTGTTATTTTATAATGGAAACAACAAAGTAAGAGGAAGTGGAAGAAGAAAAGAACTTGAAAGTGGTGATGAATTATTTACCTCTTCTTTGAGTTCATCCTTTTGACATGATCAAAAGGGATCCATAAGTTGGCTTTATGACCAAAGTAAAGCCTCTAAGATTAAGGGAGGAAAGTTTAGAGGATATTTTGGCATGGGATTGCCGAGCCAAATGGATTTGGAGGAGTTATTTTGAGAGAAGGGGAAGTGCCCTTTTATAAGAGGGGTGAGTGTCACTTTAGGAAAAGATTTAAGTATTAATTTATTATACAATCATATTCGGTTTCTAATGGCTCCAAATGAATTAATTTAGAGGTTTAGTTGGTTTTGGGTCGAAATAATCTCAAACAATAGGTTTTAGACATGTTTAGGTTATCATTTTAACCTTATCATTTAGATTTAACTCTTAGTTAAATAGTTTAACTTTTACTGTGACCTCTTGTATTATTACACTATATGGTTAATACCCTTACTATAAACATCCAAGAGAACATAAAGTGGTTCATTAATGACATATATAATATTCTTTAATACCTTGGTTCGAACCTTATATTTTTAGGATAAGAATATCAATTAATAATATAATATTTGTTTTAATAACTCTTTTATGTCAATTTTGACACTATTTGGTATTTTGTTTTTTTAAGTCATAACAGCATTATTACATCGAACTAAATTCATTTCATAAATAGTAACATGTCATATTCACTTATAAACTTCTTGGATGGCATCAAAACCTTCAAATTATATTTATTATAAAATTTATAATATCATTTATTTGATTCATTCATTAACAAGGAAAATACTGCATCATTATTGTGTCATAAATAAATAAATTTATATAATGTTTAAAACGTATAAATAAAATACCATTATGTATGAAATCGTTTTATATTAATAATTAATATTTATAGTTTAATTTATCTTATGTATAACCCTATATTAAAAATGTTTTAGTTAAGAAAAATTGAATTCAACAAATTTAACTCTTCTTTAAATTAAATAATAATAAATGTCCTAATCTATTCCAAGTGGACCTAAAGGGCCATATTTTATTTCTATGGTAGTTTTTGGTCGAATTAAACTTATAAAATAGAATCAGGACATGTTTTAAAGTAATTATAATAACATTTTTACACTTAATTACCCAATTTACTTTTAACCGTGGTAAATAAAAGTCAAAAGTTACTAATCACCAAAAATAATTTTCATCATATTGAACCACATATTACATAATGATATCAACCATGTCTCTATGATTTTTTAAATTCAACTTACAGATGCGGTAAATTTATGTTTTATATAAATTCTTAAATGCTCCTAGGAGGGGGGTACAAATACGGTTAAAAGATCAATAAAATTTTTATATGTCTAAAATTATTATAAACTGACTCAAATGAATTAAATTGACCATATATAGGTATTATGTATCCATTTTGACCTAATATAAATTTAAATAAAATAAGTAAAATAAATAATTATTTAAATAAAAAGTCGGTTTTAACCAATAACTCAGTGTTTTTCACTATTCATCAAAAATTGAATGTTTTCAGAAAAATATCAAAATTCCATCCAAAACTAATTTGATATTATAAATTAAAAAATTATGTTTATTTTACCAAATTAAAAACATAGAATTTTAATTTATTAATTTAAAATTAATTCCCGTTGTCAAAACCAAAAAAGCCTGTATTTAAGAAATAATAATTAACAAAAGATTAATACTTGTTTATGTTCAGTTTCAAAGTGAAATTGTTTCCAATGAATGAAATTGGATTAAAGGGTAAAAATATAATCTATTTATACTTCCGAACCATTAAAATGTATAATTTAACACTGCAAATTATTTTGATTTAAAAAGTTGTTTTTAGTTAAAATTTAGTATTTTCACTATTCACACAAATATGAATGTTATCAGAAAAACACAAAAAATTTACTGAAACTAAATTATTATGTCCCAATTCTAAATAATAAGTTTATTTTGTCAAATTGAATATATAAATATTTCAAATATAATATTTTAATAATGTTCTCCATTAAAAGGTGGTAAAATTGCATTTTTAGAAAAATACTTCTTTTATCTGAAAAAAATGAATTTGTTCTTATATTATGTCAAAGAAACTCATAATATGGATTGTAAACTTATAAGGATTATATAAAGCTCAAAATTGAGTTAATAATATTCATAACCTCTTTTGATCGGCTCATTTGGTAATTCATGGTGTGCTTGAACTCAATGTTGCGTGTAGTGCAAGTTATTGAATTACTTTGAAGAAAAACGTACTATTAAATCTTGGGGTGTTACAATAAAACCAAGAGATAGAGGATGATTCTAAATTCAAAATTCATATAAAGTTGTTGACACAGTCAACCCATTAACTAGGAAAATCATATCATAAATATCTAAATATTCAAATAAAAGTGATATTGTCAACTATTTTGGGGTTGTTGGTGTTATGTTCTATGAGTAAAGGACCTTGCTATTGGATTTATCTGTTCAAATTGATATTAGTTTCTCAATTACATTAAGGTTAATCTTGTTTTGTAGTTCTTAATTTTTATTTTCTTATAATATTAAATTTCTCTTGTTCAATTTCAATGATATTTGGATACTTATTACCACTCACTCCTCCTTTAATTAAAATTTACAGATTTGTTTATTTGGAAAATTCACTAGAGAAGAGGCCTAGAAGCCTCATAATTTGATCATATAATTTTATAAATCATACAATTACCTAAATTATATTCTCTCTTATTGAACATTTTATGTAAAATGAGTTTATCCTTGATCTTATTCATTTTCCCCTCAAATGATGTTATATTTTTTAGTCTCACATGTTATGTTGTTGACTTTAGATTATTCTAGTAATTTTTTCTACTTTAGGATCACACATTCACTTTGAAAAATTTATCATCAATCATTTCAGGAATGAATCTCCTTTTATTGGGGGTGTCTGGATATAAAAATGTCACATTCAATATGTCTTCCTGAGGTATGATTGAGTTTTATTGAGGAAATTTTTTTTGTTTTTCGTTTTCCAAAACTAAATTTGAAAATATAGAAGTTTATGTTTATAGAAAATGAAAATAATAATTTTTTTAATTTAAAAATTATTTTTCACATTTTTAGGAAAAATAAATTTTTTTAGATAGCCAACCCTGTTACAATGATAACAAATAAGCCTTAAATCCAATTAAATCAATTCAGTGACATAGACCAAACATCACAAATTATATATATATCTATTGAAAACCATATTTTCATTGAAACCATTTAGGGAATAATCATCTTTAAAGGAAAATCAGATACTTTTTTTGTTTCCGATCAATTTTTAATATATTTTCTAATACTGAATATTTGAAAAAAATATATAAAGTATTTTTCAAAACCAAAAACTACTTTTTATTATGATTAGTATAATTTCTTATGTTAAAACCATTCTCATAGGCTTCTAGTTTAAGTAAAAAATTATATTTCAATTTTTTTACATTACTTTATTTCAATTTTCTCATATTATACCTAAATGATTCAATTTAAATCACTATAACTGGTAGAACATGGAATGATGATCTTTTTTAATTATAGGGTTGGTGTCCTTATAAAATGATGGTGTTCATGATTTATCTTCTGAAGCATTTCTTGTGGGTATGTTAGATTATCCACTTGACATTTATGAAAACATTGTGACAATTTAGTCTTAGAAACTAACTAAAATCTGAAGATATGTTTGAATTAGTGGTCCATCCATATAAATTATTGCACATATAATGTGTTTATTTGGATTAATCACCTTCACAATCATTTTTCTATCATATCATTTCCATTTTTTACCCTGTTGGATGACTTGGTTATGGTCTAATATATATGTAATTTTATCATCATCTTGTTGTTTACCCTTCTACTTGAACATTTTTTCAGTAAGAAGATCACCTTGTATCCTAGAGCTGTCCTGTGTTATATTGGGGACTTGGTATCCATTTAACAGTGTCAAAAGAGTGGGATTAAAAACCATTACTCTTGAATAAGGATGGGAAACTATTTATTGTGATGGATACCATGATATAATACATGAGATAGATAATATATACAAAATTCAAACTAAAAAAAAGTGATAAAAAACCATGTACACTTAAATAAGTGACAGAAGAATATTTTTCAATAAGAAATATGGATACATTTCCGTTTTATAGAACATATTAAAAATTGTAATTATGATAATCAATTCATAAATTACAAAAGATAAAAACTTAAACAAGTGACAAAAAAATCAATAATAATATGGGAATAGTTTTACAAAGAAATTGTCATAAGTTATAGGTGTCATATGTATTCTTTTGATAGTACATATTGAGAATAGTTTATAGAACATAAAAATTATGATAAGCAGTTAAAAATATGATCATTCAAATGTCTTCAATTACTAAAAGGTGATCTTAGAATTTATCACATATGATAAGTGGTTTAAAAAATAAGTTTTTTTTTGTTTTTTATGAAAAATTTGTTATCCGTAAATTCCTGAAGAAAACCACTACAGTTAAAAAAACCCTTTTATAATAAGCAATCTAGAAATTATTGTACTAAAGAACTTTTTCTGAATGAGAAGTGTGATGTTAGAATTGAAAACTCAGGATCATTGGTCAGGTTCATGGGTTCGGTTTGTGTTAGCTCGACCCTCTTGTGAACCAATTTGAGATCAACCCCAACCCAACCCATTTAATTAAATGTGATGGAATCACCCTACCCATTTATAAAGGGGTCATCTCTAACTCATCCCATTATCCATTTTAAATATATAACATATAGTACATCATGATGTGTCTAACTAGTTAATATCCTAATAAACTCAATGACCCAACTTAATTGAATTATCCCATTTAGGATAAATATAACCTAATTAATATGACAGAAATGTTATCCATATCAAAACTAAAACTTCTTAAACCTTTTAAAATAAATAACGTGTCATAAAAAAGTTTAATTATTTCAACTTATATTGTTTATTAGAATAAAATATAATCACTATTATAGTTTTAATATGGTTACATGGATTATATGGGATGGGAATGGTCAACTAAAAATTGAAACTAGATATTATTTGTGTCAGATGACACGACCAGATTACAACCTGAATCCATATTCCTATCCCAAACCTTTTTTAATTGTGTTGAGTCTGGTTAAAAAATACAACTGTTATGATATATATTCAATTGTTTTCCTTCATAAGAGTTTTCAACCCCCTAACCTCACTTAAAAATAGGTGGGTTCTTTTACCAACTCAACCAACCCTCCATGGGGTTTCTGGTATTTAATTTATACATGTTGTGTTAATGTAATTTTCAATTTTGCTTTTCTCATTGCTATCTTCTGTAGTCAGCTTCCCTTACTGTTCTTTAGAAGTGGGTTTCCAATAATTAAATCCTTAAATTTTACATATTATTGTGCATTGGAAACAAAGTGGATCTTTTTTCAAGAAATTTGGATCATGTAGAGTATATAATGATTATGAATAGGCTATTAGATTTGGTTGATCGGTTTGGACAATCAAAAAACTGAAGGAATTAGTTTATTGGGAGATGAGGATCCACAATGGGAGATCAAGAGAACTTTCATAGAATAGTTATGTGAAAACCATTTCTAATATATCAAATTTTATGATTATAATATCGATTTTGTCAAATTTGAGGAACATTTTCTATGTTTTTTTATTTATTGTGTCTTTGATTTTTTTAAATATGTCCAGGTTAATTTTTTTTAAAACACACTTCAAAGGCAGTAGGTGCACTATCTCCTTTATTCTGAAAAATTTATTTTATATTTTATTATAATTTTAAATACATGGATTTTTTTATTATGATATATATATAGTATGTTGATTTTATTATTATAATTTGTAAAAAAATTTGAAAGTTAAAATGTTGTTTTTTTAAGTAATAACTTTTTTTGTCCTCAAATTTGAGAATTTTTTAAGAAATAATAATGGTTCTTATTGATACTCATTTTGATATAAATATCATTGGGTGAAAATGGGTATTTAAGGGAAAAATGGTCATATAGGTTATAGTGAATAGATATAAAGAAATGATAGTAACTAAAGAATTAGAAAATAATAATGCATTGGATACAATGGAAAATATTCATCCAAGTCGTCCACCTGGACCGTGCTCACCACTTGGTTTGTTCATCAATGGCACGTGGGACTCATCGGTTTATATGGGTAATTTCACTACTACCTCATTGTTATGTTAATCAATTATTCCACATTCATTCTCCCAATTTTTTGTGGGATGAATCAATAAATTTTTTCTTTGGATCATCCTTGACATTCCTTCTTTTCGCTCTCACTTCCGAGAAACCCTAGAGTGACATCAGAAATTTCATCGATGTAACTACTTGTCAATGTCTTCAAGTGGATATCCTCTCACCACTCCATCATGATAAATGATAACTTATTCTGATGTAAATTTCTAATTGATATCCAGTTCTCATATTCAATGTGTAGTATTTGACATACATTAATCAGATCCCAATCCGGTTGTAACCGAGGAGAATAAATGTGAAAATGTTATCTTCTTAAGTAATAGATTTTGTGGTGCTAAAATTTGAGAAATTTCTAGGAACTATGTATGGGTTCTAATTGATATTAAATTTGATATTAATATTATTTAGGAAAATGGTTCTTTATGAGAGAAATGGTCATGGAAGAGAAAACGGGTCTTTATAAGGGTTTAATATATAGGGTTGGTTTTAATCTATAATGTTCCAACTTCATCAGTATTTTATTAAAAATTAAATTTTAGTATTATTTTAAACCATTACGATTGTATTTATAATATTTTTCATATTCCTTTCATTTTCATTTATCTATTTTATTTGTGAAACTCATTTTGTTTTCAACAAATTTTTAGATGTTTATGATATATTTTAAATTTTATTCAGATTATTTTTACACTGTATATTTTATAAGATTTTAAAGGTATCTACTTGAAATTTAATAATTATTCCTATGTTTCAAGTAGTCATCATCGAATTCTGTAAAATATAAAGTGTGCCTAAAATATTAATTAAAACTGAAACACTGGATAAAAATGTAGAAAGGGATGATAGTAATAACATTATCTTCAGTTAAATTGACATTAAATATATACATAAACAAGTAAAATCAATGTCTATATCTACGTATATGGGGAGAATATTCCATCCAACAGGGTGTTCTGCAAATTGTATGCCCATTTTGATTTTCCTAAACTCCATGATGGGGTAGAGTCTGATGACCCGAACATGGCTGATGCTTGGTCACTGGAATGTTGACTGCCTCATGCTCCACCTATGTTTTATTCAGAGGAGGTATCAACTGCTTGTCTTATTACAATCTCGATCCTTCTAGAACTAGGGTAGTAGAAGGACATACCATCATCACAGTATAGAACCAATCCTGCAATAGATATGGACCCTAGGGATGTGATGGATCGAGACCCCGAGATTTAGGGAACTGTGGATATCATGTCAAGAAAGATGGATCCCATTACACCTGAAGAAATCATCAATCGGATGGGGATGGACTGCTAAAGGGATGACCTCTTCCTTTGGAATAGGTGAGTCCCCATGTGCAGCATGACGCTCTCTATGTCGTCATCTTCATGGATCCTCAACACCAACAGATACTGGTGGATGTTCCTATGAGGTGGGAGCCTCCCCTATCTGGGATTGACTCTTGAAGATGCTCTAAGAAAGAACATGATAATATGACCTCATCTCCAGTGTTTCAGCATGGACCGATGCCCAGTTAGTGACCCCCACATCCTCTTCATTACTAATGAAAAAATGATGCTCTATGTGAGTACCCTGTAAAGAAAGTAAAAAAGAATTAGAAAATAGTCCAATAAAAAAACTAATGGAAATTCAATGACTTACAATGGTATGGATATTTCTGCTGTGTCAGTTAACATCCAGTATAGACATAAGTATAAACCATGGCTCATACTCGACCTTTTCTAAAAGAAAGAATCACATAATACGTACACCGTGGAAAAGAAACTTTGTACATCTTCACCAACATTCGATATAGTTGGCAAGTACTCAGGGCTTGTCCTCCACCTTTCTCCATGTCAGCTTCACACCATGAAGCTTATCTATTTGGCTCGATGGAAATTGATTCTACTAAATACAAAAAAATTTCACATGAGTCTATCTGTATACTTCCACTAAATAATATGGAAATGAATAAGGGGAACTAAAATCATAGCATCATCATGTATAGTAGGGTAGTATGGTGGAAAATGGTCTAATATAGTTCAGTATGGCATCCATATAATCTGAAATGAGATGAAACATTTTTCAAAAAATATTCTTACTAAAAACCAAAATTGATGCTATTAATAAATTTGTTAGATAGTGATTGATTGTATATATAGACTTGTTCAGGTAAAAGACATTCTAACTTGAGACGATATGAACCTAAATGGTGTGTCAGAACCCTGGAAAAATTGTGTCTTTAACACCACTTATAAAATACAACACTAAATGTGAAAAATAATGAGAAATTAAATTAAATAACTTATAGTAACATCAAAAACTAATATAGATGAGTGATCAAACCATCATCTCAAAATAGCATCATGAAGTATCTACATAGAGAGTGTAGGACCACAAATTTGAGGGTGGAATGATGGGATGATCTCTTATTCCCACATCTGAATAAGGATGACACATCCCTTGAGATTTGTGCAGTCTCTATGGGATACCCTGTTTAAGGATCTATTTGTGTATGTCAAGCAGTTTGATCCCTAACTATACATCCTGGCCCAATCAAAGGCATCTAGTAGGGTTAGAGATATCATTCTCACTTGAACCCTTGAGTGATCAGTAAACTATATCCTTCCAATGAGCCGTAATATATATCCACGAGCATAACACATGACAGTTTGTTCATCAGCATCATCGAAAAAATGTGGAATCTACTCCTCTAGTAAGGGCATAGATACCGACCCGCCATCTGTATTCCCATAGTTGGAAAAAATGTTGACACCTTATAATTACTAAGAACAGCCATACCAAGATGCAGGAGTGGGTCGAATAACGGCTTCCCCATGGATAAGAATACCGAGAAACACTTCCACATCCTCGAGGGTGATGGTTATATCTCCCTTAGGTAGCTGAAATGTGTATTTCTCTAGTTTCCACCTATCCATGAGGGTAGAATGTAGTTGATGGTAAAAAAATGTGAAATCCAATAAAACAATACTGTATAATTCAACATGGTGCAAGTATGGTCTAATGGCATGTGGAGGCTCCATGTGATGAAAATGGTGCACTCAATGCACCCTGATCAGTTGAACCTCACCACCATCTTACACGACCTGGGAAACATTCATTTTATTCTTAATAAGTAGTATTGTATCCTAAATCTGTATATAAACTAATGAAATTAGTTGTAAGTGTAAATTTAAAATATAACTTTATGGTCAACAAAATGTAATGACTTGTTGAATGTAAGACATAATGCATATAACTAGAGTTTTTTAAGAACTATTGTTACCTATAAAAGTGTGTTTTTTAAGATATGGTTATATATATATATAAACATTTTCCCTTATTTATGTAAAATTTTATTAAAAAATGGTGTTATTTTTAATTTATGTATGATTTTAAAAATGATGGTATGTTTCATTATTATTTTATCACATGTATGCTCAATGGTTTAGCCATGGATAGATTGATTATGTGTTAATGTAACCTCAAATATGCTTTTCATATTTCTTTTAATGCGAGTATGAAAGGATTATTATTATCTGATAGTAAAAGTATTTGGAGAGGAAAAAAATTTATAAGAAATAAATAATCCTATTCACATATGCACATGATGCGATGCCATGGTTATTTTCCCACTAATTATTTCTTGAAGTTAACTTAGTGTTATTGAATCTACAGTACTAACCACTCTTGTTGGTTGTGTACAATAAGAATCTCCTTGATCAGTTTGAATAACCTCCCCATTAAAGTACATTTAGGTAAAACAAGACTCTCTATGTTGAAAATGTTATCTGATCAAGATTATGATACTGTAACTAATATTGATAAATATAATTGATCATATAATCTTTATTATACAGAAATTTTATAACACCTTTTTATACCCTAATATATGATACTATTTTTTTATTATAAATAATTTTATTAGAATATTAGTCACAATATATTTTAGAAAAAAAAGTAAAAAAGGAGATATAACACCATATAATTTACAATATAAGAATATCACAATGGAGACAATACATCATTGTGGATGAGAGTGTGGAATCGACCAAAAAATATAAAGGAATAATTTCTAGTTATGACCTTCATGATGACTTATGGTGCATCTCACACATTTCCCTTATTCTTAGGGCAATTAAATCATAGTAAGTATCCTGGTGACCTTTTGTATCCAAAGGCTACTCAGCTGTTTGATGTCAGGTATCACTATCGACTAGCCTTAGAGAATTGGAAAATAACAAAATTCCCTAATAGGCATCCATAATGAAGCATAAAAATTAGAACTGGTGTCCATCTGGTACACCAGATCAAAATATGCTTATGATTATATGTTCATAGAGGCACATGTTGCGATGTCCTGTGCACATTGAAACCGTAGGGCCTGAAATTTTTCACATTGACATTGACTCGCTTCCAGTAATACCACCATTTTTCACTGATGCTCTTTTCTTATGGGGTATGAATGCTCATGAACTTCATATCAAGAGTCTTATTAGTGGAAAAGTATGACATGATAACCAAAGGCTTCTTCAATGTTCTTTTCAATATCTTGTTGAAAGTGACTTTCGTACCTTAAACCCTACTGAATTCCATCCTATGCTAGTTTTTATATCAATTAATTTTATTACACAATGTTATAATGTCTCTTGAAATAGGTTAATTATAGGTAAAATTTGAATCCCCTTGAAGAAATCATTTATACACTCCACAATATTTGTGGTCATGTGTTCATACCTCTTCCCCCCATCATATGCCAATGTCTATTGTTCTTTTAGAATCCACATCTTAAAGGCTTATGCTTATTAATTAGAATTATGGATTATTTTCAAAACGTTATTCAAACAACTATTTATTCATATCATATTCTACACTGATGTGATCATATTTTACATCAATTGTTTTTATATTTACTTTGAAATAATAAAGAAACAACAAAGACATTGCATACATATCATCATGATTTACTTCTTCATAGGTTCATTGTGGAATGTTTTACTCACATTCCTAGCAATGTTTCTAATTCATAATTGATGATGTGAATTTGTGGGTCTTCAAATATTAGAGTCCACATTGATTTCCTCATTGATTTCATGATGCTGATATGATATTAAACAGCCACTCTAAATGCGGCTAAAATGGTTCCTGACACATGCAAATAAAAAAAATCCTTGATTCATAGTTTTCCTTCTACACAATGGAAAAGAAATATAGAAGTGGTGAATAGTTTCCATCTTATATTTCTCTAATCAACAATAAACCACTATATTTTCCATATAAAAATGTTCCATCAACATGAATGAACTATTTTTTGAAATGGAATGTGAAGATATAGGGGATTAAGGACAAGAAAACCCAATTAAATAGGACATGAGATAGATCATGTCGGTTATCTTGGGAAACATTATATTTTTTATATATAAGGAATAAAACATTGTTATGGTGCCTCAATATTTCAAGAAATTATAGAAACTCCCAATATGATTCATCCCAATCAATATAGTCCTTCATAATTTCCTTATATTTCTTCATCCATGCCTTATTATATAAAATCTTATCACCGAATGTTTGTTGTATCCTCTATTGCACAAGGGCTATAATAACATCCTTTAATGGCCTAATCATCTCAATGATAATGGATGACACAAATTCAATATCCAATGAGGTATGATCTTGTGCCAGGATTGGATAAATGTAAGAATGAGTTGCCTCAATCCTTAAGATTCTCCAACCTCCAAATGTAATGTTTAGAATCACCCTCAACTGGAATCTACAATCATCCCCATACTTCTCACACTATATGAGATATTTATTATATCATAATTCATAAACTATATATCTATAGTTACTCTCAATGTGCAATATATTTATCTTGTTATTTAATGCATCTTTACTTGGGAAAATTCCTTCCAACATATAAGGTTTCTCCCATCTCGCTAAACATATCTGGTAAAACATTGGGAAACACAGTTGCATGTGTGAGAACATTGCAGTGGAATTCATGAACCCGTGTCATTGATTTTGACTGACATAAAAAGAGTGGTGGATTATTTTTTATGGGTTGAGGTTGTTGCATAAATAATTCATTTTAAGAACCTTCCCACCAAACTTTTGTTTCTCCTTCCTCATCATCACTGTTGTCACCATCTAATCCATCATTACAAAACTCTTCATTTGATGTCATATTGACCTGAATATCTGAGAGATCATATAGTATATCATATTCTACATAATTTATAATAGGTTCAATTTCATGTGGTGTATCTTCAACCACTCTTGTAAGTATACATATTCATATAACTTGAAATTTTTGTTGAATGGTGGAAACATCAACATATAAATCCATCAATGCACCATCTGAACGTTGGGAAAATAAATTTATTTCTCGTATTCACTACGCATCAGAAACCAATGGGAAAGCTAGATTCCATACTCTAGTGGGGAATTGAAAAATACTATTTCTCATAGACTAGATCTCTTGATCGGATCCCAGATTCAAGGAACAATGAATTCTATCTTGAAGTTCCCTTAGGGTTACAAAATTATCTATACTAACCACTATTATTTGTTTTGTACTATAAGAATATCCCTTCTCAGTTCGAATTACCTCCCCACAGTAGTACAAACAGGCACACATGACTCCCTACATCAAAATTTGTTTCAGATCCAAATTCTGATAGTGTAATTAATATTAAAAATAATTATTAACCAAATAATATTTATTATATTTAAATTTTACAATTTATGTTTATACCCTAAAACATGATACTAATGTTTCATTATATAAAATTTTATTAGAATATAAGTCACAAATTGTATAGGAATCCAACTTAAAAAGAAAAGAAAATAATAAATCATTTTAAATATCATTGAAAAAATTTCAATTATGATCATATAAAGTAAAATTGAGAAGAACAATGAAATTAAATAACCCATGAATTCTTTAAAACATACAAAAAACCTTTACATTTTTAGATAGAACATGGTTTAGATGAGATGAGCCCCAATTTGGATACGAGGTTAAAGCCAAATTATTTTTACTTGGTAGCTTAATAACATCTTCGAAAGGTATGTACATAACATTAGTATTTTAAAAATCTTTTGGACATCATATAAAATATCTTAAATTTTATCTTAGATGTTATTAAAAGGAAAAATTAATTTCAAAATTCTAAATTTATGTACATATCATTTGAATTTTTCATTAAGATACCAAGTAAAAATAAGTTGTAATTTACCTAATGTACGGAGTGAGGCTCATATCAAACAAACCACATTATATGGAAAAATGTCATGGTATTCATGTATGTTGTAAGGTATTTATGTGTTTTTTAAGGTGTTTTTTCTTCTCCATTTCACTTTATATGATCACAATTAACATTAGCTAATCATTATATGTATTCATTTTTTAATCCTACGTTATTCGTTAATTAATAAATAATTAATAATTACTAATAATAACTATTATTTCTAAACTATATAATCATTATGATACTAAAATTTTAAAACATTTTATAATATCTTAAGATATGATACTAATTTTTCTTAGTACAATTTTTACTTATTTAATCATTATTTAACCACCATTTAATCATTACTAAGTTATTCATTATTTAATCATTCTTCAACCAATCTATAATCATTATTTATATAACCATTAGTCATATGGTATTAATTATTTAATTATTATTATCTAATCATTATATGTATTCATTTTTAACCATAATTTATTCATTAATTAATCTATACTTAGTCATTACTAATAATAAGTATTATTTCCAAACTAACTAATTAAAGTACATAATAAATAGGATCTCTAAATATAACTAATTGGAATTCAATTAGTAATAATAACTTTCATTCTTTAATGTATTTGTCATTGTAAATTTAATTTTATATTCTCATAATTATCATTCTATCATTGATAAATATAATGATTTTATTTTGATTTTCTTAGGTATTTTAGTAGTTTATAAAGAAAATACGAATCATTTAAAGAATATCCCATGGGAGTGTCAAACATAGAGTGTATAAAGGCCTATTTTCAAGAACAATTTCCCATTCAAGTCTAGGTTAAAGTGGTGTGTTTTTGTTTTACCCCTAGGTATATTTGTGCCGGAGCCACATCCACTTGTTTGTATCAAGACATGGATTTTATTGCTTAGATAACCACATAATCTTTATGTCACCAAACTTTTAGAACATTTAATACTATGTTATTTTATACTTAATAAATACTTAATCATTACTAATAATAACTATTATTTTAATATATATATCTAAATAAACTACTGAATAAACAAAATATTTATTACTAACCAATCTAATTAAAAAATGAAATTTTTAGAACTAAAAATAATTCAATTACATTACATTAAATAAAAAGTACCTATAAATAACGCTTCACAAAAAAACCGAGACTTCTTTTAGACCACCGAATCCATCGCATGTGAAAATCACTTTTTTAGAGAGAGAAGAAGTGGAATGAAGCAAGATGGGGGAAATGGATGTGAGGTGGGGGAGGGGGGGATCCCTTTCATATGGTTTTGAGGAAAATGAAATAGCGGGGGTATAACCTTTCGCCTAATTTCAAGGTGAAAGGTGGCACCCCCTTGATTCATTTCACTTAATGTAAATGTGAAAGGTAGAACAACCCATGTCGGCTTATCCATGTAATAAATTCAGGCCAAAAGATACAGGGAGTGGGTGGGGGGGGGGAGGCAAAAGCCCCCCTTTTTCCTTTGGATATAAACTAAAAGGTGGATGTGAACCTTCCACCTCTCAAGCACATATATTTTAAAAAAATTAACTTGGAAAAATATTACGAAATCAAAAACACATTAAAAAATTATACATATTCACTTCCTATGTGAATCAAAATTGAATTTAATATAAATTTCCATTCATTAAATTATTTTCATCAATGGTTTCTTCAGTGTACAATGACTTTTGGTAGCTCTAAAAATATTCGATGATCATTTAGCTCATATGTGGCATGGAAGGATTCTTAAATCCTAAAATAATTCGGTATAATTTTCCTTTATAAGAAAAACTTATTTTACGCTTCCTCTTCATTCCATTAATTATGGTTGTGTTTTGTTTTTTGAAAACATTATGTGTTTCAATTTTTCAAAAAATGAATTTAATAAAGTTGATAGAATTTTTTAAAAGCATGTGTTTAGTTATGAAAAAAATTTCAGTTTTATTTTTCTAAAACATGATAAAAATGCATTGAATTATGTAAATGAAAAAACTTAAATGTTTTTTATTTTTTTTTGATTTCTCATTTTCTAAAAAACTAGATTCTCAAGGAGATATAGTACATTATTTTTTTAAGACTCTCTGATTTTATAAAAAAAATTATTAAACATTATTGAAAAATGAAAATAAAAAATGATTACATGAACTAAACACAATAAATTTATAAGAGGAAATAATTTTTTCCAAGATTTCAAATAAATGAAAATGCAAGAAAGACTATAATAGCTAAAAAAATATTTCATGTTTTCACTTTTCAAACTGTATATTAATTTTTTACTTCATTATAGATAATAGTAGGTCATATACCTTTGATGTATGTGGTACTAAAATATCAACTTATTTCTAAAACACATAATGCTAACATAATTATATTTTGAAATATTCATTTAGTTATGAAATCACATTTAATGATAGAATTTAAAATTAAAAATTATAAAATTAATTAATAAATATATCATGGACCAAACCCAAATTGAATAAATAAATTTTGATAGTGTCTTATCATTTAAAAATATATAAAAAATGAATTAATAATAATTAATTTAATAATGATTTGGTTTAGGATATTCTAAGTGGGCCACACAAACCTATTTCGATTTTGGAATTATTATTTTTTTGTTTACTATCTTAAGCAGATTAAAATTTTATTAACCAATATACAAAGATACTTAATTAGATGGTATAGTGTTGAGTACCACGTTAATCTGCACTTTTTTTCATCTCTAAACTAAATATGACAGTTTTTTAGTTGTGGATATATATTTATTTATTTATTATGTGTTTTACAAAATTAATATTAAATTAGATATAAATAATATTCTATTTTATTTTATCATACCATCAAAAATAATTTCTAATAATTTCTAATTTATTTAAAAAAAATGTAAACAAAAACGTTTTCTAAAATAAAAATTTGGCATATTTTTGCACCCCATTCTTTTGAAAATATTATTTAGCATATATTATTGTTTCTAACTTTTCAAAAAAAAAATTATAAGCAGACAAACCTAATATACATTTGATTTTTTTTTTTTTTTCTCAATGTATAATTTTCTGAAGAATAATGGGATTACGAGATTGGGTAGGAAGTCTTGTCTATCGGTTCAGCCAAGCCGTGAGTGAAGTGGATGAAGTACGGGTATCTGCTAAGGATTTTGCACAAATGCAAAATTTTTAAACTAGGTTTAATTTTCTTTAAATGGGGTAGGGTTGACTGTAATTTAAAAAATGTGTCTGGAGATTCTTGAACCATGCTTACGCATCTCCCCTCACCAGGAAGTGTGAACGGGGTTTAGACATTTTGTGTGATTTTTTTGTTGAAAGAGTGAACCTCGTTCACTCTACCTGCAGTAGTTTTAAATTTTTTACCATATATATATATATATTATTTTCTTTATATATATATAAATAAAGATAAATATATAAATATATATATATAATTTTCACTAGAATTTATCTGCAATTTAATATCCAACAATACTTCCATTACAACAGTATGAATTCTAATAGAAATCCTCACCCATGTATCCCTTTAATTAGAGAGATTACCATTGAAATAATTCTAAATTTTTGATGTGGGATTCAGGTTTTCTTTTCCTGAACAGAACATTATGCATTTCTGATGTGGGATTTAAAAATGTTTCATGTACGTGTCTTTGAAAGAATATAAAATATAAAATTTAAGACTAATATAAATTAAACATAAGACATAGATTAAACAGGTAATAAATAGTTTAAAATAAAAATAATTTCATAAAAATATAGATGAAAAATAATTTATATGCTTTCAAAACCTCCAAATTGATACTTAAAATGTTTCAAGTATGTGACTTTGAAATCCTATAGAATATAAAGTATAATAAAAAATATGAAATTTAAAACATGGATTAAAAATATACAAAATAGGTGAACGTAATTATGTTTTTGTAAAACATGTTGATGAAAAATAATTTTTAAGATATCAAAACCACCTACGTGAAACTAAAAAATGTTTCAAGTATATGGAATTGATAGACTATAAAATAAAAACTATAAGATAAATTCAAATGAAACATAAAACATGGATTAAACATATAAGAAATATTTAATAGTTAATTAGTTAATTAATAATGTAATTAAAAATTACATAATTATTAAATAGTAAATTATTAATTATATAATAATTAATTAGTTAATTTGTAATATAATTATAAAATAATTAATTTTTTAATTAGGAATATAATTAGTAATTATATAATAATTAAATTGTAAATTGGTTTTATAAATATCAATTATAATTAGTAATTATTACTAATATAATAGTTAATTAGTTAATTTGTAATATAATTATTAATTATAATTAATAATTATTTATTATATAATAATTGTTTAGTTAATTTGCAACATAATTATTAATTATAATTATTCAATATAATTATTAATTATTAATTATATGACAATTAATTTTTTAATTATTAATACAATTATTAATTATAATTAGTAAAGTAATTATTAATTATAATGAGTAATTATTAATTATATAATAATTTATTTTTTAATTACTAATATAATTATTAGATTTAATTAATAATTACTACTATACAAAAATTAACCAGTTAATTAATAATATAATTATATAATAACTAATTAGTTTATTAGTAATATAATTATTAATTAAAAAATAAAAAATTAATAAATTAGTAATATAATTATTAATTATAATTATCAATTATAATTATTAATTATTAATTACATAATAATTAATTAGTTAATTAGTAATATAATATGTTTATTGGTAATACAATTATTCATTATATAATAATTAATTAGTTAATTAGTTATATAATTCCTAATTATAATTCATAATATATTTACAAATTATAATTTGTTATTATTAATTATATAATAATTAATTGTTAAATTATTAATATAATTATTAATTATAATTATTTTTTAATTTTTATATAATAAATAATCAGTTAATTAGTAATATAATTATTATTTTTACAATAATTATGTAATTAATTATTAGTATACTTAATTAATTATAAATATTCAATGTAATTTTAAATTATTAATTATTTAGTATATAATAATTATTTAGTTAATTACTAATATAATTATTAATAATACAATAATTAATTGGTTAATTGCTAATATAATTATTAATAACATAATTATTAATTAGTTAATTAGTAATTATATATATTACGCACTTAGGGGGAAAATGAAATCGAAACACTCACACACACATTAAACCCTGATGGGTAGGTCATTGCCCCCCTAAGGGATAACCCACCCATAAACAGTCTAAAGGCCCAACTGATAATAACTCAAATACCATTTATTATTTTTCTTTACATACATCTCATAACTACATGCCTTTATTATATTAATGCATCCAACACATTCTACAATGTGTGCGAATCTTCCACTCCAGATTCTCCACCAAGCCCACTCGCATCAAATCGGGAACCTCCATCTCTCAAAACCACCATCCACTGTCTCCCTCAGTCTCTCACAGAACCACTATCTGTTGTGTCCACTACCGGAGTTCAGCCAACACCGTAGTTCCCAAAGCTTACCGTCCGGATCCCCACACCGTCTCCAAATTACTTATTAGAAACTTTCTTCATCTGCTAAAATCATAGCGCCCTAATATGCCACCCACTGAATGTCGTAACACCACCTGCTGAGCCAAACGACCCCTACACCACCTCGGGGTGTCCCTGGCTGATCCACCAGCAACCTACATCCTGGGTATCACCCCACCAAAGCCAAGCCTCCCACTTAATGTCGTCCCACACTCTGCCTGGCTGAACCAAAAGTCACCTCTACCATGGGCATCACCCCACCAAATCCATGCTTCCATATTACGGGGTGTATACCACTAGCCCAAGACCCCAAGTGCAAAGGGTGTGGTTAATTAGTAATATAGTTAAAAAATTATAATTAATAATTATTTATTATAAAATAATTAATTAGTTATTTAGTAATATAACAATATAATAATTAATTTGTTAATAATATTATTAAATTTTAATTATAAAATAAATAATGATTTAATTAATAATATATTTATTAATTATAAATATTCATTTTAATTATTAATTATATAATAATTAGTTATTTTATTAGTAATATAATTATTAAATATATAAAAATTAATTAGTTAATTAGTAAAATAATTATCAATTATAATTAGTAATATAGTTATTAATTATAATTAGTAATTATAAATTATATAAGAATTAATTAGTTAATTAGTAATACAATTGTAAATTCTATAATTAATAATTATAATTATAATTAAAAATTATATTAATAATTTACTATTTAATAATTATATAACTATTAATTATATTACTAATTAAGTAATTAATTATTAACGATCATTAATTAATAATTATAATGAATAATTATAATTATTAATTAAATTATTAATTAACTAATTTATAATCATATAATTAATAATTCTATTACTAATTAAAAAATTAGTTATTATGTAATTAATAATAATTTTACTAATTGTCAAATTATTTATTATATAATTAATAATTATATTATGAATTAACTAATTAATTATTAACTAACTAACTAATTTATAATTAATATTTATATAATTAATTATTATATTTCATATTAATTATTATATAATTAATAATGTCATTACTAATTAACAAATTAGTTATATAATTAATAATTAATAATTATATTTCTAAATTACAAAATAATTATTAACTATTTCCTATATGTTTAATCTATGTTTTATGATTCATTTATATTCGTCTTTAGTTTATATTTTATTGTCTTTAAATTCCACTTGAAGCATTTTTATGTTTCATGTAAGGTGTTTTGAAAGCTTATAAATTGTTTTTCATCAACATTTTTTAAAATTTCATTTTTATTTTCAACAATTTCATATATTTTTAATCCTTGCTTTAATTTTCATTTATATTGGTCTTATAGATTATATTTTATTACCTTTCCAAGTCATATACTTGAAAAACATTTTTATGTTTCAAATTGGTGGTTTTTAATGCTTATAAATTATTTTTCATCAATATTTTTTAAGAAATTATATTTAAATTCAACTATTTCATATATGTTTAATCCATTTATTAAGTTTTATTTATATTGGTCATATAGATTATATTTTATAGTCATTCAAAGACACTTACTTGAAACATTTTTGAATCCCACATCGGAAATGCAGAATGTTCTGTACAGGAAAGGGAGAACATGAATCTCAATCGGAAATATAGAATGGTTTCTAGGGAAATCCCTCTTAGAAAAGGGATCCTTAGGTGAGAGTATCCGTTAGACTGTAGATTACTGTAATGGAAATACTGTTAGATATTGAAGAGCTGATAAATTATGATGAAAAAATTTTCTATGTATATATAGAAATAAGAAAAAACAAATAAAATTAAATATACAAAAATATTAATAAAATTTAAAAAATTTGAGGAAGAGTAAACGAGGTTCACTTTTCATTCAAAAAAATATCATAAGATGCATGAAACTCATTCACCCTTTCTAGAAAAGGGTGATTCATGAACATGGTTCACACATCCTTAGACCCATTATTGAAAATACCCTCAACCCAATCCCATTTTTAAAAAAAAAATAAAAACCCAATTTAAAATTTTTTTCATGCACCAACTTAACCTGTCGGGGCACCACCTGTCATTCACCCCATGAATTAGATGGATAAGATCATCAAAATAAGGCCTTTAATGATGAACTTAATCACAAGGATATGAATGGATTTGTGGAGGAATGGGATATGTTTTAAGATTGAGCAATGGATCGATTGATGTTTGAGATCCAGAGCATGCATAACGACATGAGGTTGATGCTAGATTTTCAAAGAAGGTAGATGGTTGAGAATATGGACATGAAAATGGATTCCTTGTTTTCTGGTTTCAACAATTAATAAGGATATGAGGGGTTTTGATTCAATTAATTATGATAAAGTGTATTAATTCACTAGCTCAGTTGGGTGTTTCTAGTTATGCTTATTTTTTTGTTTATATGAATTGAGTTGTTTTAAAATTTGTAATCTGGTTATGACTTACTCTTAGGTTAGTGGGTTTGTAATGTTTCAGGTCTTTTTCCTAACCAATTTGTTATAGGACTGATGTTGACTACTACTACCAAGGATACACATTTAACCTGGCATTTAATTATTACATTTCAACTAGAATATGTCACCTCAACAGATGCCCATACCCCAATATGCATATTTGACAACCCCTCCTAGGAACTACACATGATAATTCATATCTGGATCTCATATCTTAAACATTCAATGCCTAAATTTACTATTGATAAATATATGGATGAGTCAATCCATGTTCTCTTATTTACATTTTTAATTTATTCATTTTGTTTTTCTTTTGAAAATTTATATATTATAAGAATACAATGTGAAACATCATTAATGAAAGTTACAAGAAGTGTAAAACCTCAAGTAAATTGAAATATTATAATTATTTAAATTTATTAAATATAAAGAAACATTTATTCCTTATATATTATTATTTATTATTTAAAAAAATTGTGATGTGTTTTAAAACTAATGAACTAAATATTTTTTAAAGATAAATAATTAATTTTAATGGGATGCGATTAAAATTATTTAATGTTAAAAATATATTTTGCAAAGAATAGTTTTTTTAGTGTTGTGTATTTTTATATAAAATTTTTATGAACACTTTTTATTATAATAAAATGTTTGAATGTAAAAAAAAATAGATTAATACTCATTTAATTAGAAATTGATATGATATAAGATTAAAAACACCTACATTTCAAAAAATCATTTCTTTATAAAAACAGATTTTCATTATATTTTATTTTTTGTTTAAAAGTTTAATTTCAAAATTTTGCAATTTGAATTTGAAACAATAGACTTAATTTTTCAATTAATCGTGTTAAAATTAGATTAATGTTAATTTTTTAGATTTTTAAAAAGGATTTAGTTTTTGTTGAATATTAAAAATTATGCAATGATAGACACTATAACTTTTAGGAAATAATCCTGGCATAAGAATTCTAAAGAATTTATAAAACCATTTTCCATAAAAAATATGTATTTAAGGAGTAGAATAATGCATTTAAAAATAAAATGTTGAATTTAAAAACCTTTTATTGACATTTTGGAACTAAAGTTATATTTTATTCAAATAAAACTATTTTTGGTCATTTTCCATTAATTTACTATATACAAGATTTCAATCAGTTTTGGACTGTTTGAAATTCAAATAAACCGAATTTATTTAACCATAAACCAATAACTACCATTATTATTAATTATATTCATAATATTTTTCTTATATAATTATTTTTATGCTTAAAAATATTGTTCTATGTATTTTTTATTGCTTTGTGAGTACTTATATTGAAGTTATTTTTTATCACCATTAGAAATTTAATTCAATAAAATGGATTTCATATTTGGAATTATCATAGTAAAAATTAGGTAGTAAGGTTAATTTAATATTAGGGAATAAAAATTAGTTATCTATATAAAAGTTAGTAACCACAATAATGGGTAAAATGAGATAAAAGTTTTAAATAAAGAGAAAAGGTCATAAAGTATCATACCACATCATCCTTAAATTGGTGGATAAGAGAAATATTGATCTCCTCTTATCACTTTTCAATTATTATCAATTTTGGATCCACTTTCCTTGAATATGACATCCACATTTTATATAAAAAAATTAATATTTATAAAATGGCCACCCATACTTATAAATGGACCCTTTCACCACCACAATTATCCTCACATGAAAATATTCTTAGTTTGACCAGGCTCTACAGAAAACTCTCCCAAATTTTCCTAGTCAAATCCTAGAGGTATTCTTTCATCAATAGACCACCATACAAAGCCACAATCTGAATAGAGAAGGATTCACCCCTAGGATAATGGTGAGATCCTCTATTCACTTTCCCATTTATATCCCTTTAAATTTTCTTCTTATACCTCCACCAATTATATTATACTCATCCTAATATAATGACAAAAATATCATTTTTATACTAAAATATTATTACGTTGATGGAATTTATATACCATCCATACATTAAAAAAATTATAACATCATACATATTATGTTTATTCACTGCCACTATGGACAATGTATTTAAAGGTTCCAAGAATAGTAGAACAACCTATTGAGTTGTATCCAACTGAATTTATGTCCTAGACAACAAATAATCAATGATATACACGATTAAGGACTCCATCAACAATATAATTAAATAAAAAATTAATTCACCATTACATCAGAACCAAGAAGACAAAATCATCCCATATAATTTATACTTTTTTAATTTTCTGAAAGAAATACCTCATATTGAAGACATTTCTATGTTAATGAATAAATTGACCACCTATTGGTGTATCTTCATTGTAGTGACAGGATTCAAGGGAATAATATCTCTAGTGATGATTCACATGTGCTCTGCAAAGCTTTAAAAGTCACCATAATAATCCTTAGGTGCCAGCCTATAAAGATGTAAAATGTTATTTGTTCATCATTGAATATATTATATTCCTTCGAGGAAATAAAGAACTGTTCTGGCACTCTCTACACTTGAGAGTCGTGGACTAGGATCGATCTTCATTCATGAGAACATTTTATGAGATGATCTCTTTAAGGCTTGGGAGAAATATTTAAAGAGACTCGTTGTGAACAATAATGATTGTAATTGAGAATGTTATAATCATATTCAAATAGATTTGGGGTTTGGAAATAATAACCACACATGATGCCTTATTATTTTCTTAATATCCAGAGAAATCCATGTTTAAATAATAATAATAACATCATTTAATTGATATGTTCTATACTCATTGTCACAAATAGATCTATGTCATCCCTAAACTGAACACCCAATCCGGCTCATGGGAAGGCACTATGGGACATCCTGATCCCCATATTTTGGATTAAAGAACCTAGGAATCAATAACTAACTTTAGGAATTTTTTTCCCACAATATAAAACAAATTGTACAATGAAACATATAAAATAAGCTCAACATGAAAATATAGATTCAAACAATTCACGATTAAAATGAGAATGAGGAAAAACATGTCCCAAACCAAAGTAGACAAAACAATGTACTCCAAATTGTAAACATCCAATCTTCATGTGATATGTGGATCATCACCCCACCATGCCACCACTAAACTTCCACACCCCACTAATGAAAATACCTAAATCTACCATGTAGTGTCTCTCCATTACCTACATCAGATAAAACAATATATACACATGCTTAATGGAATATATAGGATGTGATCAACCAAGACCACTAGTATCCATCCATGTGTTTCATAATAATCCTTTATAGGATATACCAATTATGTCCATTTAACAAAAACAAAGGCCTAAAATATGATTTATTTTTATTATATCAAAATATGAAAATTCATCCCTTTTAAACATTTCGAAAAACCTTTCCAAATGAACCCATTTTTAAAGAAAATTATATAAAATCATTTTTCCTTCAATCCATTCTGATTATCCCAAAAAATTTACATGCCCAAGCATGAATGAACAACCATTTCATAAAGAACATAAACAAGGAATTTGAGTCCTAGGGTATGGTAGGTTCAGGTTCACTAGGATCCTCACACTATCATAGTGATTTAAGGGCACCTAGTGAGCATATTAATTTTTTTACATACAGCCTATGAGGGTAATATTCCACCCCTATAAGTGTCTCACATAATCAAAAAATGATTAGTAAGCATTGTAATCAGGTCTCCAGTTATAAAAAACCATGCCTAGCATGGATTTCCCAATTCTACCCTATGCTAAGAACCCTAGGTTCACATTTTCTTTGCCTAAAATGAGGAAAATAAATTAAAATCAATCAATATTAATCACATATACTTTTAGGACATTCAATTCATCATACCACACATTGAAATCACTTTTCATTAAAAATAAAACCTTCTTTGAAATCATCTTTCATAAAAAAATCATGCTTTGAAATAACTTTTCATCAAAGTAAAACATGATTCTAAATCACCATTCCTAAAAATACAAAATTATTTTATATCACCTTTCATCAAAGTACAACATGCTTTTAAATCACCTTTAATCAAAATACAAAATTCTTTAAAATCAGACATGTAACAAAACAAGGGTTCTTTTCCAATAAAATTTAATTTAAAAAACAAAGAGATAAAATCAAATTTCACCAAGAAAACCAAAACCAAAAAATATTAAAGATTATAAATCATTTCATTTAGTAATTTGAAAACCAATTTAAAATGATAAATCATGAATAATTCATAAAATAAAGTCTTTTTTGTGAAATCTCTTTCCTTAATACTTGGTTGATAAATACCCACATGGGGACCAAAAGAAAAGAATAAATGTGGGATCTAGGAATAAAGGAACAACCCTAAACCATGAATTCCCAATAAAAAATATACAATTCATCAATTCACATAACAAAAGAGTTCAAAGGACAACACTTAACATAAAAACTCTCAAGGGTTCACAAAACAATCAATAAATCCATTGATTACATCCTCTCCCAAAGATCAATCTAATGTAAATATATTTAGATTGTATCAGGAAAATTAAATCTTCGAAAAACATCGTTGATCTAATAATAATTTCAAGAGAAAGAGAAGAGATCTATAAAAATTATGAAGAAGGATGAAGAATGGATCTACACTTCTGATTTCAAGATCTGATGCCACTTGATTCGTATGAATGGATCTATGAAAGGCTTAGAATATCCAAAATATCCAAGATTAATCTATAAGTTTGAGATCCTAGGTTCTAGAAGAAAGAATTAATTAAATGGGTAACATATCATATCTAAAACACTATTTTTGAATTAATTAATTTACATCACAAGGTTTGGCTACATGGTTTGGAAAACTATGTTCCACTTCTATGTTATTGGGGGAGTAGCACAATTCTGTCACATCATTTGAAAAACAATGCACCGAATGAATGAAAAGAATCTATCCCATGTTTCATTATTTTAGGATAAGTACACATAGTTTGTCCTAACCATGTTCCAAACATGCACCCTCTTATGTGATTCTAAAACAAACATCATGGTTTTTTTGGGGAGACCCGCATGATTTTCCAAAAGCATGCACCAACGATCCATAGGATCTAATGAATATGAAAACACCCAATGGTCACCCAAATTGACATGATACGAGAAAAAAAATGAAGATGATGAAATAAAATAAATATATATTTCTGAATGTGATATATGGGATTGAAAATTCTCTCCACCATAACACTTTCTATACCCACTCATTCAAGCCAAAGAAGACTGATCAAATAAGAGATGATGAAATTTCACCCTCATCATTTATTTTTGTTATACGCCTCATGAGAGTCCATTCCATACTACTAAAAATATTGGACCAAAGGAATATATTTCCCATATAGATTCTTTTCCTAAGAGTCAAAAATCTGAATTTGATTTTTGACTGCTGACATATCTAGATCTAAATCCATATCTCCCCAACTAAAAACCTAAGAGGGATGAAGATGATACTTATTGAGTTGAGACAAATGAAAATCATTGTCAATAGAAGTTAATAGAGATTGAAAATACAACTGATAATGTATCTTTATAATCCACTCACTGATCTTAAAAGGTCCCACATATCTTATAGTCTACTTTCCTTGCTTCCCAAGTCAATTGTGACCAAAACGAGATGAAAATTTTAATAAAATATGGAAATCTATTATAAATTACAAAGGATGACGTCAATGATTCATATTTTTTTTTATCGACTATGAGATGTTACCAACCATCTATGTATAACCATAACTTTTACCAACATCTCATAAAAAAGTTTTTGTTCAATAATAGAATCATCTCCCACCTCAATCCAGGAAAGAGGTAATTTTCAAAGATGAACATAAATACCCTAAAAGAGATCCATTTTAATGTAATATTGATAAATATTGTTAAAATTATACCCAAATAATACCAAGTGGTTATCTTCAGAACCTATAAAGTCCATGATGCAATCATAAAGCATATCCTCCAAAATCTGTATAGCTCGCTCTATCTATCTATCTGTTTGACTATTGTGGTCCGTGATTAATTTGAATTTAGAACACATCACCTCCTAGAGTCCTTTATAAAATTGAGAGGTAATCTAGAGGTACTTATTTGAGATAATGGAATAGTATACCCCATTCAGCCTCATGATATCATACATGTATAATTTTCACAAATTCTTATCCTTGGTGGTGTCCCAATTCAGAATGAAGCGGGGAAACCTACTCTGCTAATCAATAACCACGCAAATAGAATTATTTCTTCCAGAGTTTCATAGTATTCAAATAATTAAATCCACATACACCACATCCCACTTACACATTGACATAAACCATAAGTCTTTTTTTGACCAACATTAATTAACTTGAAAATTTAGAAATGAGATACAAAATTAGCTGTGTCATGCTTCCTTCCTAGCAACAAAAAATAAATTTTTTATTTCATAATACATATTAGTAGTGCATGGGAGAAAGAACCACTGAGAATAATGAAATTGTTTCATCATATACTCCCTCATGGATACCGGGACAACATACAAGATCCCAAAAAAATGGCTTCAAAAGGGAGGAAACATTTGTTGATGGTCACGCCACCATATAAAGATTCCAAGACACTCCTAAAATCATCATCCCATTTCTAATATTGAATAATTGAATCAAGAAGTGATGGGGTGGGCCATTAAAAATCCAAAAAAAATACAAGTCTCTTATTTTACGTTTTTCAGGTGTATCCGAGCAAAGAGTCTTGTGAGTTCCCATTCATTATTTAACCCCACCAGAACATGGGAAAAGAATTTCCTAATTATAGATTCATCAATATAATTACCCTTTACTATGGTTTAAGAGATGTCAATGTCAAAGGTATAATGGTACTCCACCCATCGCCTCTTCTTGAGGTACAGGTTCCTTTGAGAACAGATATAACAAAAACTCTTATGATAAAAAAGACCATAAACTTCCTCCAAAAGGTAATGTATCCAAAAAATAAGATCTTTCCTAACTATTGTGTGTTCTAGGCCATGAGTGGAGTAATTATTCTCATGTGGCCAAAGATTATGGGAGCCATATGCCACCACATGATGTCCCAACATCAAGACACATCCAAAGTCTACACCTGAAACCTCATGCGATATTTGAAGTGTCTATACCTACTCCTAATTTTCTTTCAAAATATATGAATCCCAAACTCTGAGTAGGTGATATCTAGACCGAAGTTCAGTTTTCAATAACCACATTTCTCCTTTTTAATGAATACAAAATTCATCGATATGATGAAAATGGTACTAATTTTTAATCATCACTCTATAAATATTTTGATAATCGACATAAAGATGAAGATTTCCATTACAGTTCTTGGAAATAATAACACGAGTTACCCATGGTGATACACTTTGACAAATAATACCTTTTTTCCTTTAAACCATCCAATTTAATCTTCAACTAATTAAATTCTATCATTTTTATGCAGTAATAGGGAATAAATATTTATTGGATTCAAATCACTAAATCGATCAAGAAATCCACCTCCCTTTCTGGAGGAAGACTAGAAAATTTATTAGTAAATACATAAGGAAATTCCTTGACCAAGAAATGAATATATCAATATTAGGGATAATATACATGTTCAATTGAGAAAGAAGATATAAATATTCTTTGTTTTTTCAATGGTGGACCCACTCAACTATACCTCAAATACCACTCTCCCTAAAATACATAGACATTTCTATCAGTGGCCATAAAGGAAACCCTTAAATGATGAAAATTATCCTCCACTTTATGGGTGATCAACCAATATATCATAATAACAAAATAAAATAGTTCTATGTTTAGAACTATAAAAACAAATACTAACTCAACTTTGGACATTGATAAAGAACATGAACGAAATTAGAAACCCTACTCCCTCTTCTTCCTAAGTGGAATCTATATATCAATCAAATTAGTCACATGTTAAGTTGGATGTTTTAATATATTCATGAAGTGGGTTTATAAGATAGATTGGGAGGCACTAATGTCAAATAAAGAAGTCGATAAAAAAAATAAGGATAATACCTCTCACAATCATTTGACCACATGAAATTCAGACCAACAATCCACTAATGGGCCCAAATTCTTCATCATGAAGGCTTGTGGCTTGAATCCTATTGACTTTGAAGTATTCTAATACATTTTAGATCTTTTACGGTCTAACAAACTCAAGAAATAATGATGAGAAGAAATATTTTTATATAATTTCAACATATGACCTCCGCATCCACTTGAGTTTCATACTTTTAGAGGCATGGGGGAAAATAATTCATGTGACCTATATTTCGACACTGGTATCAAATCAATGGAACAATCATATATTATTTTGAATGTTTGGAGTAAGCCCACTATAGAGAGACACTCCCCCCTTAAGAGATTCATCCCTCTTGCTCTACATTTTTAAGGAGTCACTGAAACTACCACTCAGTGGAAGAGGAATTCCAAAAAACCCTACAGTTACATCTTGGTTAATCTATACAATCAGTTCTTTGTCAACTAAATATTCATAAGTTAATATTCATCATGAAAAATTGAGAATAGATATATTTTTACACGACCATATCAAACCTCTGATACTTTAACATGTTGTTCAGTTTCACCTCAAGTGAAAAATAAATAGGCTCCAAAAAATAGTTGGAGTACTCGGTCACAGTATATTAACCGTTCTTAATGGCGTGGAATTCCATGGATTTATACATCGTAATTGATTCTTGATAAAACTATTATTAAAAATATGTGTTTGATGTCTTTATTTTCTAAACCTCAATGATTATCTACCAGAGCCACTATGTCCCACCATCTTCTATTAGGTCCCTCAAGCATAAAGGGATCACACTTTACCTTAACTGAATCTAGAGTTTCCACAATGTTGAAAATACTTTTGATCTTCCCCAACCAGTCCCCTTCTCCCTAAGGATAATTTCTACCTTGAATGAATGGTGGTTCTTGGAGAAGAAACTCTTATGATTAATATTTATTTCCACTTTTTCCTATTTATAAATATTTAGTATGATTTGAGAAAGGTAAAATATTATATACTGTGGAACATAAAACTCACACTAACACTTCAAAAATATTTTAATACATTGGATGTTTTCCTGATGAAACATCATCCAAATTACCCTCCAAAGAAACTCTAGGATGTATTATAGGAGGTTCATGGTATTACATAATAAAGGAAACATGACTATAAAACAAAATAATAATACCAATTTGGGTCAAGATAACCCAATCAAGGAAATAAGATATAATGAAAACTCAATAAGAGAGACACACTTCTCAACATTCCCTAGTAACATAAGGCTTGTTACAATGAGATCATACTAGAAAATCACCAATAAAATTTCAATAAAGTATTAAAAATACTATATCATAACTTCTAAAACATCCCAAGATAAGAATATAATGGATATGAAAGAAAACCTCCTCTGATACAAATTTATCATGAAATGATCCAATTCATCCATGAACTTGACAGAAGATCTGACCCGTGGAAACACCCAAAGAGCATTCTATATCCCCACAGGATGGAAACAAGAACCTGAGAATCAAGAACTACCTTTGGGACTTATATTAACACAATATAAAACCAAGGGAACAATATTATATATAAAATAATGTTAAAATTCCAATATAGAGTCCAGCAATACTAAAATGAGAATGCAACAAAACATGTTCCAAGACAAAATAGGAAAACCAATGTACTGAAAATAGTAAAAAAATAAATCAATGTATGATATGTGGGTCAAACTCCCAGAATTTTAGCACCAAAATTATACAACCTACTAATATAGATACCCGCTACCACCTTACAACTCCTTTACTTTATCCATGTTAGATAAAACGAGATCCGCATACACCCAAAGGTTTGTGAAGGGTGTGAGCACAGATGACCATTAGGATCATTCCATGTGTTCTGTAAGTATTTATTATAATATATACCAATTTTATCATTTAATAAAAAAGTCTTGGAATATTTTTTCACAATTTATATTGAAACTAGTAAATTCACAACTTTTAAATATTTCTCAAAACCTTTCAAATAAACCCATTTTCAAATCACATTTAATGAAACCATTTTACCTTTAGAATAATTCCAATCATTTCAAACATTTCATATAACCAATCCTGAATAAACAACCATTTCACAGAGTTTAAAAAATGAAACTAAGTCATAAGATACAATAGGTCCAGGTTACATGGGATCCTTACTCCATCTGAAGTATCAGAGGCACATAGTGTGCACATTACCCTATAAAATCGAGTATAGGGGGTAAGATTCCCCTTTTGTAAGTGTCTCTATGGATGAAACATTGTTTAGTTAGTGTCGTAATCATGTATCCATTCTAGGAAAACAAATCATGCCAACCATACATGTCCGAATTAGGTTTATCTCTTAAGTATATCGACATCACATGTGCTCTAAATATGTCAAGTCTAACCAATTCAAAGTAATACATATTCATCTTCTATACTTTGAGGACATTCAGTTCCATGTACCATGATTTTAAATCAGTTTTCCTCAAATTGAAACATGCTTTTGAATAAACTTTCGTCAATGTATAACATTATTTGAAATCACCATTCATCAAAATATGTAATGTTTCAAAATAACTTTCATCAAATAAGAACATTATTTGAAATTTCCACTCAAAAAATACATCTTTCTTTTAAATTAATAATCCAACAGTGCTTTAAAACAAAAATTTAATTTTTAAAAATAGAGAAAACCCATTTTCACAAAGACAACCAAATCTGCCATATGTCAAATATTATAAATCATGTCAGTAAATAATTTAGAAAACGAATTTAAAATTAGAATGTATGGACCATTTTTAAAACAAATCCTTTTTATGAAACCACCTACCAAAACACTTATTTATTCAACACCCACATTTTATCCAAAGGCAATGAATAATTGGGGGCTCTATGAAACAAGAAAGAACCCAAAACTACGAATTAATATTAAAAAACTATAATTAATCAATTTTTGTAATAATAGAGGTCAAAGAAGAATAGTTACCAAGGAAAACCTCAAGGGTTGGCAAAACAATTAAGGGATCCAATGATTAATTCCTCTCTAAATGATGAATCATACAGAAATATTTTTAAATCATATCATAAACCTTAGATCCAGTGTTAAAACCACTGATCTAAGATTCATTCTAAGGGAATAATAGGAAATCTAGAAAAATGACAAAGAATGATGATGAATGGATCCATACCTTTGATTTCCAAGATTTGGAACCAGTTGAGTTTTCATAATTGATCTCTATAAGGGTTGGGATTACGATAATATCAATGAGGAATCCATAGGTTTGAGAGCATGGGTTGTAGGAGAATGAATGATGTCAAAGAGGAATATATAAGTTCTAAAATAACTTTTCAGATTTATTAATTTACAAAGAATGATTTGGCCATAGTTTTTCAAACCATAAGCCAATTCTGCACCCACTTATAGGCTACTAGAGGAGCCATGAAGTTTGAAAAACCATGCGTAAACTATGTGAAATTCCTCTGTCCCATATTGCACAATTTTAGGATAAGGATTCTCGGTTTTTCCAAACCATTTTCCAACCGTGATCACCCCTCTGGGACAAAAAATATGTTACAAGGTTTCCTGGGGAGACCTGTATGTAAAGACCTGTAAAATTCAAGGGAATTTTTTTCTTAATTTTATTTGGAATTTTACAAGAGCGCGGTTTCTGACGGCACCTGATTCCGAGGCCCGGTGTGCCCGGAATCAATTTCCGAAGTTTGGCTCGGGTACGTTCAGTGAACGAACGAGCGAGAATTTTTAACTTTTGAACCGGTGCTCGGAATCGAAATCCAAGGGCACCGATGGAACCGTAGCGCCGATAAACGCTTAGGAACTCTTGTTCTGGAGTTGCGTTCATACGAGTGTTGATAATAAAAATTGTGGATGTTTACTTTGTAATTACACTACAATTTTTATTATTTTACTCTAAGTGTTATCTCTTGTTGGAAGTTGGGTAACCACCCAACCTCCCTTGGGAGGTTATGAGGATGGTGGGGCCCACACGAACCCCACCTCTTCATATCCTCTAAAACCCCTCAACTCCCTCATAAGTTATGATATCTTAAGTTATAACTTTAGACTTAAATAAGGTGAGTTGTGTGTGTGTTTTGAATTTCAAACTCTTGAAATTCTAGTGTGTTGTTGTGTTAATAAAATAAGTTAGTCTTATTTTATTTTTGGTGTTTTAGTTTTGTCTCCTTGAGAGAGTTGGGAAGGTTCTCCTTGTTTCTTCATCTTCTTCAAACTCGATGAAGAACACGAAGAACGCCGTTCTTCAACGAAGAACTTCTTCGCCGAAGAACACGGTCCTTCCGCGACGCCGTATCCGTGACGTGACCTTCTTCTTCCGCGTCATCTCTTCCGCGACGGTTTTCCGCGACGAACGCCATCGAAAACGACTCTTCCTCCGACGTCAAAGGAATCGACACCGATTT
The DNA here is from genome assembly GCA_963277665.1 of Viscum album. NCBI lineage: Eukaryota > Viridiplantae > Streptophyta > Magnoliopsida > Santalales > Viscaceae > Viscum > Viscum album. The sequence continues at coordinate 1,941,938,547 of OY728133.1, read as the reverse complement.
TCCATGACTACGTCAACGTGCGACTATTAAAGTAGGGGTTCTTGAGTTCGTTGTTTACATTTTATTTGACATTCCTCATGTATTTCTAAGCCAATTGATATCAAACTAACGGGAGGAGGCCGGACCGCACAAACACGGCCGATCCTCCTCCCATCGTGGTTTAGTTTTATTGTGGTTTGAAGCGGGGTAACGCGGTACCATTGCACCGCGCGAAAAGAATTATTTAAGGTCGGTTTGGGTCACGACGAAGAACCGCGGCGCTATAATGCTGCGCCTTTGAGATCGGATGAGACCGCAGCCGGAGTCGGGCCGCGGCGGTGGGGCGCGACGTCGTTACGCTACGCAAATCTTGCAAGGGCCGAGCAAGAAGGGGCGTCCGGAAAACCGGCCGCCGGCGTAAAAAGAAGAACCGCGGCCGGACGGCCACGGCGGAGCACCAAGAGGCGGCCGGCCTCGCCGGCCGTCGGAGAACGGAAGAGCCGCGGCCGGCCTCGCCGGCCGCGGGAGATCAGAACAGCCAGGGGCGTCGGCCTCGCCGGCGCCGGAGAACGGAGAAGCCGCGGCACTTCGGCCGCGGCGGAGAAAAACAGGGGCGGCCGGCTTTACCGGCCGCCGGCGACCCGGAGAGCCGCGGCCTTCAGGCCGCGGCATAGGAATGGGAGCGGCCGGCCGTGCCGGCCGCCGGCTTGAAGGGAAGCGGGACCCGCAGGTCCCGCGTGAAATGAAACGGCCGGCACAAAGCCGGCCGTGATCCAATTAATCCGGGGGTTTGAAACCCCCGGTACATCCTTGAGTCAGCCCCCACGTGCGGTGGGGGCCGTTTAAATAAAATAGGGGCGCGGCATATTGCCGCGCCGCCCCTCTTTTTTTTCACACACTCGGCCGGACGGCCGAGTTTCCTCCGGCCACGCGGCCAGGCAGGCCGCCGGGCCGGGTCGACCCGGACCCGGGTCGGGTTGACCCGGTTCGGGCCGACCCAGGGGGGGTCGGCCCGGGTCGGCCCGGACCCGGACCCCCCGTTTTCGGATCGTTTCGGTCTTTTGGCCACAACTTGAGCCACGGACCTCCGATCGACGAACCGTCTGCGGCAACGCGATCCTTGGATCGAGACGGTCGTTTCGTTATATCGCTCTCAAGGTTTCGGAACACTTTGAGTTCGGCCGGGTTGGTTCGTTCACAAAACCAATCGGGCCCTCGGAGCGGAAACACTCATATTTTGAGCTACGAACGTCTGATTGACGTGCTGTCAGCTTTGTTGTGTTCCTCTTAGTGAGACGGATCTTTTGGAATACTCCGCCCGAGGATTGGACGCAGGTGGAGTACGGTCGGGTTGGTTTTGCCTTAAAAACCAACCGGGCCCCGGGGACGAAAATGCCAATAACTCTCAGACCGGGCGTCCGATCGACGTACCGTCTGTTGCGTTGAGTCCCTGTTGACGATACGGAACTTTTGGCATCCTTCGCCCGAGTTTTGGATACAGTTGGTAGTGGCCGGGTTGGATCGCACCCGAAATCCAACCGGGCCCCTGGAACGGGAAAGCTGATATCTTTCAGACAGGACGTCCGTTTGACGAACCGTCAGCAGCGTTGGTGATTACGTTGAGTAACGGTCCCTTCGAGTATACCCTATGGGAGTTCAGGGTACAGTTGAGATACGGCCGGGTTTGGTTCGCACACGAAACCAACCGGGCCCCTGGGACGAAAAGGGTAATAACTCACAGACCGGGCGTCCGATCGACGCGCCGTCTGTTGCGTTGAGATCCCTGTGACGATACGGTCCTTTGAGATACTTCTTTTCGGGACTTTGTGATACTTGGAGTATCGACCAGTAGCTCGTGGAGCGGACCCTTCCGGAGACGAGCGTGCAGAGTACGGAGACCGTGTAGCCGGCTGAGACCTGACGACTGCTTGACCGACTCGACTTGGAGTGAGTCGACTAGCCCAGTGGACGGAGCGCCCGGTATTTGGCGGCAGACCCACGGCGGACGGAGCGCCTGGTAGTTGGCAGCAAACCCGCGGTACTCGACAGGAGGAGTACCTCAGTAGGCTATTTGGGTGAGCACCCGGTATTTGGCGACAGACCCTCAGCGGACGGAGCGCCCGGTAGTTGGCCGCAAACCCGCAGTACTCGACAGGAGGAGTACCTCAGCAGTCTTAGGTTAGTGAGCAGTACCTCGGAGTCGTGACAGGACCACTGTACACTCTAGAGACGGAGCTCTTCAGTAGTTACGGTTTCGATAATGAAAGTCCTGGTTTGAGCTGAGACTTTTGACCTTGTGTTTACCTCATGATTGAGATGGGTCACTTGCTAACTTAGGTATATGTATGGGCATATACCCAGGTAGTGGTTATCCGTTGATTTCACAATCCTTGTGTTTCCTCATGATTGAGATGGGTTACTTGATAACTTAGGTATATGTATGGGCATATACCTAAGTAGAGGTTATATGTTGAGATCTTCTTTGTGGTTATCCTTGTTGGTTTAGTGAGACCTTGAGGGTCGCGGGGTCCCTACTGAGTATCGTTATACTCACCCCTGCACGGGCTATGCCCGCACCTCGTTGTGTTGGTTGCAGACGACGGGCAGTGCTGACGGAGGCCGAGTGTTCGAGGACTGGACGGTACCTGGAGGTGGACTATACGACGAGATGGTACCCGGAGGAGGACCTCACGACGAGACGGTACCCAGAGGTGGACGTGACGACGAGGCGGTACCCGGAGGTGGACCACTGAGCGAGACATACTCGGAGCGGACGGCGGGACTCGAGGAGCAGAGGAGCTATCTGTACTCACCCTTCTGGTGGGACTTCCAGTGGACAGCTCGGTGTAGCAGCTTTACTTTTCAGTTGCTGTTTTCCCTTTCGAGTTGTACTTTACTTTCAGTTTGGGTTTGTATACTGGCCCATTTACTTTTCTGCACTTTTAGTTGTACTCTGTTTTTGCTTAGTGTTTACTTTCCGTTTGCTTACTCTATGGTGTTTGTTTACTTTACAAAGGCAATGCCTTCCCTTTTTACCGGGATTTACGCCTTGGTGCTAGTCGCCAGCCCCTGGCCTATGGAAGGCGGGCTTGGGGTAGTCACGGCACAGACCCCGAGGGCGGGTCGTGACACTGCATGGCTTGACCAAACCATTCTCCAATTGTGCATAGGCCTGGAAAACTCTTTGTACTCTCAAAATTCACCAAAAAATACCCAATAATAAACTAGAACTAAATATGGTCAAATCAAATGAATTCCCATATCTAAATTTGATATTATGGTTTTATTCACATGGATAAATAAATTTTTCTGGAATAAATTAATAAAAAATTACTCAAATAATTTTTTTATATTATTTCTCATTTGACCATTAAACATGGTTCTAAAATCCCCAATAATTTTTAGAACTTAAATAGTTACTATTATTTAAATAAATAAAAAACATTACATTATTCATCGATAGAAAAATAAAAAAATATTTTCACAAGAATAATTAACAAATATTTATTAAATATTCACATAACCAAATAAATATTTATTAACATGTGAATAAAATAGATTAAGTAAATATTATATATTCGCGTAATAAATAATTGCCTAGGGTATAAATATTTATTTAATATTCAACTCACATAATATTATATTGAATAATTACTTACTAGATATACGTGATAAACCAAATGTGAATAATTATTAAACCACAAATTAAAACAATATTTATTCAATATATTAGTTTTAAATATAATTTAATCAAGGTTCCAAATATTGTTAGTGTGTGACCCTTTAGAATCATTTCTCAGTGGAATTAGGTAGAAAAACAAAAAAGCCATGGGTTATCATCTAACAACATAACACGACAATCATAGATAATGAATTTAAATGACATAATGAAATAACCACATAAAAAGGTAAAGTGTGTAATATAATCCCTTTTCATGACAACCCTAATCAAGGAGTCTGAATACTAGTGTCACCAACTTATGTGCTTGATGTCTCTTTCTTTGACATTACTAAAATGCCCTTATAGATAAAACCACCTAGGATAGAGAATTTATGAGGCATTTACATTTCCATAAAAGTTCCTAAGATACCAACTTACATTAAAGAATCAAAGGGACACTATTCTTTCTCACGTATAATTTAATGTGATATAAATCATGATTCCCCCAAAGTATCATACCATTATATAAGAATATGTCATCACAATTTTCATTAATACATAAAATTACACAACTCAAGATATAAATTAATAATAATATTAAAGTTTAAGACCATTACACATGTCTAAAAATAGGAACACCCAATGAAACATATGAATATAAACTTTATACTGGCAGTTCATGTTAACATAACATCATTAACTTGGAAAATTATTATGATGTAATTCATAAAATTAAGTTTCAATAACTTATGTCCCACTTCCCATTACTAGAAAATGGGGCTATCCCAACACATTAATAATATTGATTTATTATATTCATTGGTATCTATGATGTGAAAAAATTATTTTTAAAAAAATACTGGTATATCTGAAACTATACCAATGGGTTTTTAAAAACTATTATTATAGAGTCTTCTCAAATCCCTTGTCCTCCCACCCCCATTCACCCACGATCACTAATCTCCCTCACCCAAGAGAGTGAAAAATTTCTATTATCCTAAAATATTCTTCCATTATTCATGGATTTTTTATTATGATATTCTTCAACATCATATTAGTGAGTTTCGAGTCCCTCGTCTCTTATGGTAAATATTGTTTTCATTTTTATCTTTGTATCAAAAACCTATCCAAGATACTGTTAGGTCTCAAATCAGCCCAATTATTGAAAAAATGTTTTTAGATTATTTTTCTTATAGTATTGCATAATAAATGTGATTGTAGTTGATATATATGTTTTTTAATTTATTTATCCACTTCTTTTACTTAAATCCAATATAATTTTATTAATATAAATTATATTAATATCTTTTTCAGAATTTATTCACACTCTATGTGCATGTAGACTTAATTTACATTGATTTTGGAAGTTAAAAGTAACTATTTGTGTTACTGTATGATCATTGGGTATTATTCAGGCTTTTGGAAGGAGAAAAATGATGAATTTTTTATTTACACTTAGAGACGAGTAAGTATTTCTAACAAATATCATATTGAATTTCATATATCACAATACATCAGGATTCCTTATCCTGTATTAAATATTGGATATTTTTTTATAGTTTAAATCATAGTCTTTATGATATTAGTATTCGATGATTATTCATATTTATATCAGTTATTGTAATATTTCCATGATACTAAAATAGAATGTTTTTATGGTTTTGATGTTGGGTGAAATATTTATTTTATTCTTGAGGAAATATTTTCCATTATAAAAACAATTTCATTTAATTAGATCATGGTCATATTAAAACATGATTTTTAAAAAAAATTCATGAAGACTTATTTATTTAATTATATTTTTTAATAGTTTTTTCTTATTCCAAATATTATACTATGTTTGGTTTTTTATTTGTAGACATTGATAATATCATATATTATTTCTCTTATTCATGGATTTGTTATTTTTTGTTTCTAATGAATTTAATTAGATTTATTTCAGGTTATAAAATGAGTTTAAAATAGGTATTTAAAATTAGTTATTAAAATGGTATTTTAAAACATGTTTAACATAGTTTTAAATTCTACTTGCAAAAACATGTTATGACACTGTTTATTTATTGTTTTACTTCTAAGTTGTACATAAAAAATTTTAATACTATTTATTAAAAATTTATATTTCATTCTTATATATATTATGAAAGATAATGAATAAATTCTAAGGAAGTGACAATTTGATAATGATCAATGAATTTGTGAACAAGGGATGCCTCCTATGGTTCCCTTATTGAGTACAATAATTGTAATATTATTTCTGCATTACATTTACTGTCATTTTCTAATTCCTTATCAATTTTCGAGGACATTCGTATGAAATGAAGTTGATCTCTCATGAACCTACTTGTATGGGTCTAAGAGTGGGTGCTCTTAGAGCTACAGAGAGCACAATTTGTACCCATCTACACCCAGATCCACTAGTGTAAATCCCATCTACCGCACCTTTTCAACCTCCACTTGAGTCTCCAAAGGTGTACCCACCCATGCCTCCATCATCATATTATTTAGGTTTTACTTCTCATAACATTTCTATGAATCCTCTAGGGATGTTCCCACATATACCATATACATATCCTATGATGTATCTCCGACCCCTCTATCCTTATCCTACCATGTCTATACCACATATATTTCCTACTATTCATCTAGGATTCAATCATTTTTCTCCATAAAAATCCCCTCCACTACATGTAGATGACTTGTTTCATGCATTGGAATAATTACATATTTCTGAGACTAATGATTTAGGACATCCCACAGATCCATCAAAGCCTAATGGTCATCCAAGATCATGTTTTTTATAAGTGTGTCAAATTATATCACATCATTTTTTCCAATGGTATTGTGAATTAATTATACTATTTTTATTTTATCTTATTTAGTGGGATATTATAATAGGTGACATGGGAACACCCATATGCATAACTATTGGAATCAAAAAACAAAAAAAATGGAAGATTACAATGAAGGCAATCAAATGATAGGTAAAAATACCAGAAAATGAAAATGTTTTATGGAAACTCTTTCCAAGTTCAAAAATATCATTTAGATGTAACCAGTCTCAGTCATGAATATCAGTAATGAAATCAAGGATAAATCAAGGGTGAATATATGGGTAAGAATTTATTTTAAATTTATATTTATATTATATATTTATTTATAAGAATTAATTTTTTCATTGTAGGATCAGTTTGACATTTCTAATGATCAAGATACTATATTTTCATGGTTGATGTGACTTGGGTAGTTGTGGTGATCATATAAGAATGAGTTATATGTTGGATAGAAGAGTAGAGATAGATCTGAATTAGAGGGTGTACCAATATTCACCAACTTTATAACAACACAATACTAATAAATGATCATATATCAGAAGATTAATGGGTTTAAGGTATTCTTAATCATTAATGAATTGTATTGAAAATTTATTTCTTAATAATTATAGTGAATTTTTTCATTCACGATATGTTAGAAAAAGACAAATACTACAAGGATGTTAAGATGTATATGAATACATTGGACTTCACTACAATTACATAGAATTAGAGGTGAAAAGTAATTTAATATTAATAGAAATAATTTATATATTTAAATTATTACTTAATTAGAAGGTATTTATTTGATGAAGTTAAATTTTGATGGGGATCTCTCTATAAGATAGACTTCATGGTTTTTCATGTTGAGAGTGAACTGAAATAGGATATTCAAGATTCCATAAAATATTGAATAATAATCCCAAAAATCTATTTCATTATTCTCAAACTTATAATAGTTCAACTAATGACCTAAATATCTTTTTTTTGTTCTTTAGAGTTCTTATTTCCCAAATTTTTCAAAACATGGTACTTGTTGTTTTTAGATTTTCTCAACAACAAGTTGAGAATAATTTAAGAGGTCGAATACTTTATTTAATTATGTTATCTACCAATGATATTATTGTAGTCTCATCATCTCTTTTCATTACCATATTTTAAAAATACTTTTCTTTGAAACATGCATGATTTGAAAAAATACATTTATTATGATTCTTTGATCTAGATATGGATGTTACATTTCAACATGAGTTTTATAAAGATTCTAATATAGGAGAACAAAATTTATTTTTACTATAAATATGGTCCCTTTTTAAAAAAGGGATCTTACTAGAACCTTGTATGAAAAAATAACCACTTTTATAATAAATGAACGTTCCAACTTGATTAGTTTCAATATTTTACAGTTTTTCCCTAGATTAAGAAACTTTATATTAAAGGAATATTATTCATTGCTAACTAGTATAAACTTGACTTCCTAATTTTTATTCAGATTCTGAATATTATTTTCAATAATATTTCATGATACTTGTAACAAGTTATTAAGCTATTTTATATTTATTTCCTTAACATATAATTATTTTCTTTTAAATCTAAAGAGGTGTGGTGAAATTTTTTGACTATTAGAAGGATTATATTCTCATTCATACTACTTTCATCTTAAAAAAATATCTATCATCATGAAATCCAAGGATCTCTATATTATCCATAGTCTTATTGAAGGTATATAAAAAATAACATAGTAAAACTACATCTTCTCAATTATTCTAAATCTCTTAAATATTGATCATCATGTGTGGAAATGTTTCTTCTGTTATTGGAATTCAAATACCCTAAAATATTGGTATTTAATTCCAAATAATAAAATTTTATAAGACTCAAAATATTCTATCCTTGGGGTTTCTTTTATCGTACTAAAGGCTTGGAACATTAATCTCAACAAGATATTTAAAACTCCATAATATATTCTTTCACAAATCTTAATACTTTAAACACATTCTACATCATAATGGGATAGTAACATGTTAAAATACATATAGAATAATATTTTTTTCTTCTTTTATGTGGGATGAATCATTACCATGAAACTTTAACAAGATTCACTTTCTATGATTTTTATTTCATAAATCTTTTCTCATGTTCATCATCTCGTATATTTATTTTTCATAATATATAATATTTTGGAAACTCAAGAATACCTTTAGGTTCTCATACTTCATTCATTATTAGTATGTGGTTCAAGCTCCCCCATATCTAGATTAGAGCACATTTATTCATTCCATTCTCTATAACATTACTTGAATCCCCTCTGCATGATATATGAAAAAAAGTATGTTAAAAATATATCCCACATATGAAATAACTTTATTATATCAATTGTTTAAAATAAAACACTCTATATAAATAAATCCTTGAAATTAACCTAAAGATAGTTCCCTTTAGTGGTATTTAATTTCATCCAATAAATAGAATGCTAATAACCCTTCACCATACACATCCATATTGAATAATGTAGGTTATAGTCACTCTCTATACCCCTCTTGGAAAGCTTGAGGCTTACTACAACCTTTATACTTATTCATGAATTCTTTTTATTCCTTGTCTATGTAAGTAGATGTACTAGTTTAGATCTATGAAATATTTTTTCTACATCATTAGAGCAACTAATAAAATTAATAGTACATAGAGTATAGATTTAATATATATCCATAAAACACTAAAAACCTTAAAATACCTCCCCCAATACATTTTTTTCTTCCAAGATGTGTCTATTTTAATTTAAACTTCTTCATGCACAATAAAAAATTTCATGGGAACTCCATTACATCCTCAAATTGATTAATATCCTCAAAAGACATCCAATCCATTCTCTTCTTCCACACATATTAAAATCATCAGCCATACAATGTTAATCATCCTTATTGAAAATAAATGTAACCATAAATCATGGGATCTTCAATCTACCCATTTTCATTTTTTATAAATACACTAATATACCTTTAAGTATTTATGTGTGTATTATATAATTTTTATTATCCCTATTAATGATAACAAATACAGTAGTGTTTGCAAGGGTACAAAATTTTCTTTTCATCTAAAAAAATTATTTCCCCAATACTAATTTTCAATATTGCATGAAATAATTGAAACAAGTAATGACACCACATATTTTTGTATCTATGATCCTCTAATTAATCACCATAATTATACATTGGAAACCCATTGTATAAAATAATAGTGAGTAAAAATTTTATTTGGAGATGCACGTTAATCATCATAAATATGATACCACCCTAAATTCAATACATTAGTGGATGGAAAATCAGATTTATCAAGAACACAATTTATCTTTACATTCATGTCATGAACCCTATCAAACAAGTTTAAGTTTATATTGGTTAACCTCCATTATAAGTGTAAGGACCCAGTTGGAGTAATGAACCACTAAGAGGGGGGCTGAATCAGTGGTACCCCTTTTTCTTCTTTTAAGTTCCCTTAATGTTGAGAACAAACTTTGTCTCCTGTTAAAGATATAATTCCCTACTGAGAAAAAAAAAGCACACATCCAAAGAGACACAACAAATTACAAGGTCCACTATTCAATAAGAATATCTACATACTTGGTATTGTTGGAAACAATCCAGCACCATACAATCCAATAAGAAAACAATCCTTGGATTAAAACAAGTAGGATATACCCTTACACTTGTGAAGCACAGTGAAACAATCACTCTAGTGCATGTGCACCCTCTTAGCACAATAGGGAAAAGTCTCATTTCTTGTAACAACTTATGTTACCTATACATCCTTTCAAATACACAAGTTTTAGCAAGTTCAACACAAATCATCACTTCCTTACCCAGAGGAAAGGCAAGGACTCCTTGGACTTGAGATAGATCAATTACAGTCCGAACATCCCATTCCGAATGTCCACTCCAAATTTTCCCAATCCGATTCTTCAATCTGAATCTTCCTCAGTCCGAGAAACTCAATACGGTGACAGCTAGTACTTATTCCCCATTCTGAATCTCCACTCTGAATTCTTCACTCCGAATTCTTCACTCTAATTCTTCAATCCGAGTCTTCCTCTGTCTGAAAAACTCAATACGGTGACAGCCAGTACTGATTCCCCATTATGAATCTCCACTCCATATCTCTACTTTGAACTCTTCACTTTCACTCCGATTCTTCAGTATGAGTTTATTTTAGTCTGAGAAACTCAATACGGTGTCAACCAGTATCAAATTCTCGTTTCAATTGAAACTGAAATGAAAACTAAGTCGACCACACACTACTTTCTCTCTCTAGATTATGTGAGCTTATATCACTACAACATTATCAATCAATTTACTTAGTACTCTTATCTCCTTTTATAGGTGCTCCAAAGTGTTCTTAGGCGGGAAACCAAAATAATTTTCCCGCTCATTTAAATTCACCCAAATCATAATTTCTCCTGAAATCTCGGAGTAATTAATAATTTGTCATCGCTTCTAGAATCTTATCGAATCTTCTTCCCCTTCTCTGGATTTAGTGCTTTGTCCTTCTCCGGATCCGACCTTGTTACTCAGGTTTCTCGGAATCACATTCTCGGAATGACTCATCTGTCTTCTCGAATCCACTCTTCTTGAGTCTTTAGCATCACTTCAACTCTCGGCATAACTCTTCATCGCTTCTTCGGAATGACACCATATCAAATCTCAATATGACTCTTCATTAATTCTCAGTATGGATTTTCATTTCTTCTTGTGTATGAAAAATTCTTCATTCTTGGTGAGTCTCCTCTTTTTTCATCGATACCGAAGATTTTTAATTCTTTATATGCCCCCTCTATATCTCAGTACGACTTCCGGTTACGACTTCATCAATTATCGGTATAGTTTCTCGTTACGAATTCACCAATTCTTGACATGACTCCACACTTCTGGCAATGAACTTCAGGTTCCGGAAGTTGACTCTGAAATTCTTCACTCCGAACCTCTAACTCATTAAGTCGACTCCAAACTTCCTACTATGAACTTCTGACTCATGAAGTAGACTCTGAACTTCTCGCTATGAACTTCTTCTTCAGCAAGCCGACTCCAAACTTCTGGAAATGAACTTTTGACACCAAAAGTCGACTTTTAACTTCTCTCTATGAACTTCTTCATCAATAAGTCGACTTCGAACTTCTGGCAACAAACTTCTCACTCTGTAAGTCGACTCCTTACTTCTGTTCAGGATGTAGACTCCACATATTCTGTTCAGGAAGTAGACTCTGCACTTCTAGTTCTCATAACAACTTCACTAGATTCTCGATATGACTTCTCGAACCAACTTTTTCTTGCATCGTGAGTACATTCATATACTCACAAATTAGAGTTAAAAAATAGCAAATCATCATCACAATTAATGCCTTCACATCTCCTATCAGCTAGCTTTCAAGAATTTTCAATTTCCCGGTTCTGAACTTCTCAAGATCTAGAGTCTGAATTCCAGACTCCGAATTCTTCAAACACGAGGTTCTGAATGTTCAATATACTCAGTTCTGAATCGTCAAACATCCAGCTTCAGAATTCTTAGAAATTTAAGGTGTCTTTACTTTTTGAAAACATCCTCAATATCAACAAAAGGCAATCCATGCAAACCATATCTTCCTTCAGGTTGGTCATAAAAATCTCACCCGTTGGATTTTGTTGTCAACCAGGTTTTCATAAATCACCGAACTTTGTAACCTTATGCAATGGATTAATTATCAATAATTATAAGCCTACGAGCGCTAACTCATTGTAAGAAACACGAATCATTGACACCAAAACCATGTTGTCCATAGGTAGTGAAAATGACATCTTCAACTTCATACATCTTCAGCTTCATACATCCTGTATACAACTTCAAGTTCATTCCTACAACCACTCCAAAAAACAGTTAGAATCGTTTACATACACAAGCAGTGCTGAGTTCACAGCTTACCCATAACTCTATCTTTAAACAATAGATTTATGATACAAACAACTTCTCCCCCTTGACAAAAAATCCAAAGGCAAGAAGAGAGAGGGGATGTAGCAACATACCTTATCCTTGAAGAGAAAGAGGTTGGACACCCATGTTCATCCTCAATCTTGATAATGATTCTTTCGGCAAGGGTTTCATGAAAATATCAGCAACTTGTTCAGCAGATGAAACACAATCAAGTTTCAATTCATTCTTTTATACATTCTATTTGATGAAATGATATTTGATGTTAATATGCTTCAATCGAGAATGTTGGACTGGATTTTTGGTAAGATTAATTGTGCTTTGATTATCACAGCCCAAGAGCAAGGGAAACTTCACTTCAACTAAAAAATATTCTAACTGTGTTTTCATATAGATAAGTTGAGTAGCAACCATGGTTACAACAACATATTCAGCTTCAGTTGTACTGAGTGTCATAGAATTCTGCTTCTTCGAGTGCCAGCCAACACAAATTTTTCCCATAATGAACACTCTACCAGATGTGGATCTTCTATCATAAACATTTCATACCCAATATGCATCCGAATATCTAAAAAAATAAATATTATTTGAACCACTATACTTGATTCTGAATTTTGTTGTGCCTTTTATGTATCTGAGAATTCTTTTTCCACTAACAATATGTGATTATTTGGAGAACTGTGGAATCATTGAAATAAGGTAATAGAAAATACAATATCTGGTCTTGATGCAGTCAGGTATAAAAAACTTCCAATCATCTTTTGATATTCTTTCTGATCAATTTCTTTTCCTTCATCATCTTTTCTTAGCTTCATTCCCACTGAGATTGAGTTGATACAGGTTTTGAGTTTTCCATCCCAAAATTCTTAAGAATTTCCTTAGCATACTTTTCTTGGGAGAGAGAAATGAATTCTTTTTGCTGCAAAATTTTTGACCTAAGAAATTATTTCATTTCACCCAACATGGACATCTCAATGACATTCTTCATTTCTTCAGCAAACCTTTCACATCTTCTCTCATCATTTCCAACAAAAATAATGTCTTCAACATTGACAATCACCATGAGAGAAAGATGTTGGCTTTCCTAGATGTATATATTTCTATCAACTCTTCCTTTCTTGAAGTTCATATCTTTTAAGAAAGTATTCAGTATGGAGTACCATGCTCTTGGAGCTTGCTTTAGCCCATACAAGGCTTTCTTCAACCTGCACACATAACTTTCATTCTTCCAAACAAAAAATCCTCATGGTTGCTCATTATAAACTTATTATTTGAGATCACCATTAAGAAATTCAGATTTAACATCCATTTTAATGATTTTGTAGCCTCGTTGTGCAGAAATAGCAAGAAAGATTCAGATAGTTTCTAATCTGTCCACCGGAGAAAAAGTTTCTTCAAAGTCAATTCCTTCAATCTAAGAGTAGCCTTTGCAAACCAATCTTGCTTTATTTATAATAACTTCACCTTCTTCATTAAACTTGTTCCAGAAGACCCATTTGGTTCCAATAATGTTCTTATTTTTAGGCTTGGGTATGAGTTCCCATGTGTCATTATTTTCAATCTGATCCAATTCTTCATTCATGGCTTGAACCCATTCCATATTCTAAAAGGCTTCTTTAACATCATTTGCTTCCACTTTGGAATACAAGTAAGTATGTGCTATAAAATTACTTATTCTTATTGTTTGAACCATGTGACGTTGATCACCAATAATATTCTGAGCTTGCACTTGTTTCATTATCCTTGGATATGTTTTTGTGTGTCTTCCACATCACTAGATATAGCTGAATCCGATTCTTCATCTTGATTAGGATTACAATTCATTGCATCCTTATCAAAATCGTTAACTTCATCTTCCTCATCTTCTTTGTATTTCTGGACATGCTTATCTTTCCCCGGAGTTTCAATGACTTTTACATCAACTGCATCCACCATTCTTCCTGTTTCTTTGTTAAAGCATCTATAACCTATTCCTTTTGGTGCATAACCAAGAAAAATTCCATCTTCTTCTTTCTGTTCAAATTTTCCATCGCTTCCACCTTTCTTCTTTATAATGCATGGGCTCCCAAAAACATTAGCATGGTTCATAATTGGAGTAATACCGTAGAAATGTTCATATGGAGTCTTGTTTTATTTAGGCATGTAGAAACATCGATTTTGAATATAAACAGCTGTAGTTGTAGATTGCTTCCAAAAGTAATGAGTATGGACATGTTCAAGCAACATGGTTCTTCCCATTTCCACCAAGCTTCTCTTCTTCCTTTCAGAAACCCCATTTTTTTGAGGTGTATATGGAGCACAAAATTCGTTCTGAATCCCATGCTTCTCAAGACAGTCTTCAAATTCTTCAATTCTATACTCACTACCATTATCTGTTCTCAACTTCTTCATAGAGTACTCACATTCTTTCTCAGCTTTCCTTCTGATGCTTTTAAACATTTTCAGGGCGTATGACTTGTGCTTTATAAACATAACACATGTAATGTGAGTAAAATCATCAGTGAAGGTGATGAAGTACTTGTCTCCATTTTTTGATTGTTTGCTCATCAGACCACATATATCAGAATGTATTAGCTCAAGGGGATGTTTTGAAAAAATGTCAACCTTCTTATGCACAAAACTAATCTTTCTTTTCTAACAGGTAGTGCAACACCAATCTCTTCATCTTGGAAAATCTGGAATATCTCAAACACTGTCCCTTTTAGATAACTTGCTCATATTTCTCTCACACATGTGTCAAAGTCTTCTGTGCCACAACTGATTTTCTTCCACTAAGCTCATGTAATAAGTGTTTTGTGAATTTCCAACATGATACAGTTTTCCTTTAGTTTGTTGTCCTCTTGTAACAGTCTCTCCATCTTCTTCACTTATCACAACAAATACATATATCTTGAAGATAACATTGTTACCCTCATCACACAATTATGATACACTCAGCATGTTGTGCTTCAGCCCATCAATATACAGAGTTTTCATGGACTTCAATTTTCCTTCCCAATGATGGTTGATCCAACACCTTTGATTTTCAAAGATTCATCATTGCTAAATGTCACAATGCCTTCTTTAAACTTCTTCACTTTCTTTAGAAACTTCAATTATCTTGTCATATGTGAAGAACACCCACTATCAAGTATCCAATGTCATTCTTCCTTTGTAACTTTTAGAGTAGTTTCAACAACAAGAGATTTTTATTCTTTCACTTCTTTCTTCTCCTTTAGCTTCTAAGAATTAATAACTTTTTGTTGAGCTGGTAACATCACAAGACATCCTTTTACAAGATTTCCATGTTGTTCACACCTTTCGCAAATAGTCTCCAGGGGATGGAACCTATTTTCTATCTTTATTTCATTCTTCTCATCTTTCTTCAAGAAAACCTTTTCATTATTATTCCTTTAAGGAGATTGACTCCCCCTCAATCTCGGCCTTTCATAACTTGTGGGGTGGTGGTAATAATTTTGACTGAACCAACACATATTCGTTGTATGCCTGAATCCACCACAATACCAATAGTACTCCTAGAAGGAGTACCTTCCTATAAATATTTTGTTCTGATACTTCTTTGTTTTTCTTTCTTAAGCCCCACCAACCATTATTTTGTTAGCAATATTACTCTACTGGAATTCTGATTTTTCTTGCTTTTCACCAGTGTCAGACTTAGGTTTCCTTGAAACATCAGAGTTCTCAGAAATAATGGTCTTGGCCACATAAATAGATTTCTCATCATTCTTCTTCACAGCAACCACTTTATTCTTCTGTTGAATTTTCTCAGGATTTTCTTGTTGGGAGCTTTCATATACAAAAGTAGTTGAGTTTTGAAAACATATGATTCTAAACTCAAATTCTAAGAGCTTCTTTTGAACGAGCTCTAATTCTTCCACTTTTTCTTTCAGCTTAACTATCATGTGATCATTTTGGTTTTTATTATATTCAAGAGGATTCTTTAAATTTTCAAGTTCTTTATCAAGTTCTTCTTTATCATTATCTTGATTGCATGCTGAGGAACATTCCTCTTCCAATTTTTTTGTTAAGTTTCTCCAACCTTCTGATCATCCTCAAACATTCCTTCAATTCTTCTTTCAGATGAATCTCACGCTATGTTTCTTCTTCTTCCGAGCTGATGCTTCCGAAATCTTCATCATTCAATGTTGCAATGAAAGTATTTTCAACACCATTCTCAACCGATTTTTCAGATTCAGCATCACTTTCTTCATCTTCTTCATTTATAGATAGAAGAATTTTTCTCTTGGATTTGAAGAACTTCCTGTCTTTCCCTGACTTTCCTTTACCACACTACTTCTTCCATTACTTTCTTGTATTTCTTTCTTCTTCATCACTGTCTTCTTCATTCTCCCTTCGAGGACAGTTAGCCACAAAGTGGCCAATGCCTCCACACTCAAAACACTTCAAGGGAAGTTTTCCCTTTTATGTACCTCTGACTCTTTTATCATTTTTTGAAAACAAGGATAAAATATCGTTAAGATTTTTACATACCTCGCATTCAGAGTAAGAGTCACCACCATCTTCTTCAATCAAGATCTTCTTAGACTTCTCCTTCTTTATGGCTTTGAAAGATAATTATCTGTCAACATTTGTCTTGTTCTTCATAGCCTTTTCCCTTCTCATCTCGTAATTAATGAGTGTGCTATGCAAATCATCAAGAGATAGAGTCTCTGAGTATCTGTCTTCTAATGAAGATACCTTCACATAGAATTTATCAGGAAGAATCCTCAAGATATTTTCCACCACAGTAGATTCTTTGCTCTCTTCACCATGACATCTGATGGTACTAACAATATCGTTTACCCTGGTGAATAAATCCCCAACAGATTCATGCTCTCCTATCTTCAAGTCCTCATACTCCAATCTCCAGATTTGATGTTTTTCCTTCTTGACTTTTTATTGACTTCGTATATGCTTTTCAGTTTGTCACATATACCTTTAGAAGTGGCCAATCCTTTTACTCCCAAGAATTCACATTCAAAAAGTGAAGACAATATAGCATTCTTGACTCTTCCATCATTCTCAAGAAACTTCTTGTCAACAGGTGTGAGTGGAACATTGTCTTCAATGGGGGGAAACCCAACTGTTGCAGCTTCATGAACTTCATAACTAATAGACATGAGATACGGTAGCATTCTATCCTTCCAGATGTGATAGTTCTTCCCATCGAATATCGGAATTCCTATACTGTTCACACAATTAAGATTCTCCATCAGCAAGGAAAAAAAAGGTAGCCTACCTCTGAGACCACTTCTAAGGACCCAGTTGGAGTAATGAACCACTGAGGGGGGGGGTGAATCAGTGGTACCCCTTTTTCTTCTTTTATGTTCCATTAATGTTGAGAACAACCATTGTCTCCTGTTAAAGATATAATTCCCTACTGAGATACAAACAAGCACACATCCAAAGAGACACAACAATTTACAAGGTTCACTATTCAATAAGAATATCTACATCCTTGGTATGGTTGAAAATAATCCATCACCAAACAATCCACTAAGAAAACAATCATTGGATTACAACGAGTAGGATATACCCTTACACTTGTGAAGCACTGTGAAACAATAACTCCAGTGCGTGTGCACCCTCTTAACATAATAGGGAAAAGTCTCGTTTCATGTAAAAACTTATCTTACCTGCATTTCCATTCAAATACATAAGTGTAAGAAAGTTCAGCACAAATCTTCACTTCCTTACCCAAAAGAAAGGCAATGACTCATTGGACATGAGATAGATCAATTATAGTCCGAACATCCCATTCCGAATCTCCACTTTGAATTTTCCCAATCCGAATCTTCTATCTAAATCTTCCTCAGTCTGAGAAACTCAATACGGTGATAGACAATACTGATTCCCCATTCTGAATCTCCACTTCGAATTCTTCACTCCGAATTCTTCACTACAAATTTTCTTCTTCACTCTGATTCTTCAATCCAAGTCTTCCTTAGTCTAATAAACTCTATACAGTGATATCCATTACTGATTCCCCATTAAAAATCTCCACTATGAATCTCCACTCCGAATTCTTCACTTTCACTCTGATTCTTCAATCCGAGTTTTCTTTAGTCTGAGAAACTCAATACGGTGTCAACCAGTATCAAATTCTCGTTTCAATTGAAACTACAATGAAAACTCAGTCGACCACACACTTCTTTCTCTCCCTAGATTATTAGAGCTTCTCTCACTACAGTATCATCAATCAATTTACTTAGTACTCTGATCTCCTTTTATTAGTGCTCCAAAGTGTGCTTAGGCGGGAAACCAAAATAATTTTCCCGCTCACTTAAATTTACCCAAATCGTAATTTATCCTAAAATAACAGAGTAATTATGACTTTGTCATCGCTTCTAGAATCTTATCGAATCTTCTTCCCCTTCTCTTGATTTATTGATTTGGCCTTTTCTGTATCCGACCTTGTTACGCAGGTTTCTCGGAATCACATTCTCAGATCGACTCATCTG
This sequence comes from Viscum album, assembly GCA_963277665.1. NCBI lineage: Eukaryota > Viridiplantae > Streptophyta > Magnoliopsida > Santalales > Viscaceae > Viscum > Viscum album. The sequence goes on along the minus strand of OY728133.1, from coordinate 1,941,919,681 downwards.
TCTTCTCGGATCCACTCTTCTTGAGTCTTTAGCATCACTTCAACTCTCGACATGACTCTTCATCGCTTCTTCGGAATGACAACATTTCAAATATTTGTATGACTCTTCATTACTTCTCAGTATGGTTTTTCATTGCTTCTTGTGTATTAAAAATTCTTCATTCTCAGTGAGTTTCCTATTTGTTCATCGATACCGATGATTTTGAATTCTCGATTTGACCCCTCTGGATCTCAGTACAACTTCTAGTTATGACTTCACCAATTCTCAGTATGGATTCTCGTTATGAATTCACCAATTCTCATCATGACCACACACTTTTGGAAACGAACTTCAGGTTCAGGAAGTTGACTCTGAACTCTTCACTCCGAACATCTGACTCAGCAAGTTGACTCTAAACTTTCCGCTTCGAACTTTGGACTCATGAATTCAACTCCAAACTTCTCGCTATGAACTTCTTCATCAGCAAGTAGACTCCAAACTTCTGGAAAAGAACTTTTGACACGGAAAGATGACTCCAAACTTCTCGATACAAACATCTTCGTTAGCAAGTCAACTCCGAACTTCTGGCAACGAACTTCTAACTTCGGAAGTCGACTCCGTACTTCTGTTCAGGAAGTAGACTTCGTAAATTCTGTTCAGGAAGTAGACTCCGCAAATTCGGTTTAGGAAGGAGACTCCACAAATTCTATTCAAGAAGTAGACTCCGCACTTTGGATTCTTGTAATGGCTTCACCAGATTCTCAGTATGACTTCTCGAACCAACTTTTGCTTGAATCGTGAGTAATTTCATATACTCACAAATTAGAGTTAGAAAAAAGCAAAGCATCATCACAATTAATGCGTTCACATCTCCTATCAGCTAGATTTTTAGAATTTGCAATTTCCCAGTTCTGTACTTCTCAAGTTCCAGAATCCGAATTCTAGACTCTGAATTCTTTGAACACCAGGTTCCGAATGTTCAATATACTTAGTTCTGAATCTTCAAACTTCAATCTTCTGAATTCTTATAAATTCAAGGTTTCTTTCCTTTATGAAAACTTCCTCAAGATCAACAAAAGACAATCCATGCATGTAATATCTTCCTTCAGCTTGGTCCTAACAATAAGTTTCTTTATCATTAACCAAAGCCCCCCAATATCAATATACTTGACAGAAACATGGAAATATAAGAATGTGTGACTATACTACCTCATACATCAATTCACTAAGTCCTATAAAAATTTGTAAATTATTTTATGTTATTAATTTGGTAGTACATACTCATGATTTTTCCCCCTTAAGGGATGTAGCTTTTAATGTATTAACATGTAATATTTTCTTTAACTAAATTTTTTACTCTTTGAAAAAGATACCACCACATAATTGATGATAATATCATTCAATGACCTTTCAATTATAAACTTGATAAAATTAACTAATATAAATTGATAAATATATTTTATTATAATTACAATTGAAAAGTATATTTAAAAAAATGAGGAATAAATATGTCTTCCAAAAGATCAAACTTATATATTTTCACCCTCTATGATCATAGATAAATTTTCATACTGAGAATTTTTTTAATAATCATTCAAGTTTATATGTAACAAGATATCACTAATAGTATTGGATATTTAGAACCATTTTTCCCACTTTTATAAATAAGAATGAGCTTAAAAATGGGCGAAACTTATGGCCATTTACAAAAAATAATCTGATTTCAAACACATCAAAATTGGGGGGGATTTAGGTGTTGAAAAAGTTCAAAAATCCTAAATTTAGTGATCAAAGTTACAAAAGATTCTATTGTAAAATATGAAACTATTAAAAAGTGTATTTTTATGTATTAGGACTAGTTAAAACAGTACAACTGCACACTTTCATGGTATTATATCATTTACATATGAAACTGAAAATAAAATCTTTATTCAAAATAACATTGGAGGAAAATGTGGGAAAACGAGTAGTCCAATGCCAATGATCAGCATCACATAATGGAATTCACATAATAATTAAAAAAGTAAAATAATATTAGAAGAGTATACCCAGTATATTCCCCATTAAAGTTATTTAACCTTAATATTTGGTTCTTTATTAATTAGGTCTTCAAAATTAGTGGCCAGCTTGTCCCATGTCTAGATGTTCTCATCCACGTCTATCTTCTATTCATTGAAACCCCTTTCCAAAATAAAATATTTTTTATTAATCAAGGTCCTTTGATTCCAATTTACATCAATTAAAATCTATATTTATAATATTATATCCAATTCTTCCCTTGGTCTATTTGGTTTGACAATCTTTTCGTTCATACCATCCATATAATGGACTATGAGATCAAGGTAATCCCCTTTCTCTCCATCTTCCTCTCCTACCACTCCACCCTACCCTTGATCCTTAGTGTTTGGACACTTGACCTTTATATTTCCACTTCATAGATCTGAAAAATTCTTGTGTACCTTGACTTAAGGTATTTGTTCACATTCTGTTTCCTCACCCCTACTAGATGATCTTATAAAAATCATCTTAGGTAGCTTGGAGTAGTCATTTCTACTTTAGTTTTCTTCCCTTTAACCACAATGTATCCCCCCTGGATCATAGTTACCCTTTTGAAATATCTTCTTCCTTGGGCTATGAAGTCCTCTAACTCATACCCCCAAACATATAATTATGATTTTTATAGAGATATCATCATCGTCATAAACATCTTAGAAAACTACATCCCTTTAGGGTTACACCTAAGGTAAAGATGTTTGTATGGAAAATCATCTAGAATAGCCTCTGATCCTCAACCAAGTGTTTAGCCACTAGACCTCCACTCGAGAGGTATGTCCATGATGGTTCCTAATCCTAAATCATCCCTTCCTCCAGCAACCTTTCAAAGTGATTATTAAGATTGAGATCTTCCATATCTATTCTATAATTGGACCTGGTCACTTCTGTCTCTCCAACCCCTTAAATATGCATATGCATGCAGTATGATGGAGCTCCCTCACAAGACACATGATACAAACCTTCTTGATCATGGAAATGAACATGGAACACATACACACATATCGGTGACCCCATAATGAAAACAAATCCATTCCATAGTTGCACATCCTCCTTTATAGACTCTAAAAAAACAAGGACACCTATATGGTTCTCTTCTTGTTGTTCCTAAGGTGGGATTGAGAACATTTCTAGAGATGATACCATATGATCACACCCCACCCCTTCAAGAAAACCTATTTCCATAGGAGAAATTTTTATCACCTCCATAGATCCTCCTAGTCTAAAAGGACCCATAAATGGACTACAGGATCCCAAATACAATATTATATGATAAAAAATATCCACCACCTTTGGATAAAAACATATTTTTCCTTGCCTCACACAGGTTGAATACAACTAGATATTAACAAAAATAAATCATTGTGAGGGTCTTTGAACCCAAAGGACCAAACTCCAATCATGGGATAGAAACATTACCATTCTGGACCATGGGATCATGATGAAAAACCAATTGAAGTTGGCCCAACCATTTATAGGAGTTGAAAAAAATTGTCCCAGGACTTATAAATCACTTATTTATTTCATCATAGATATTACTCGACTTTATTCTAATCCCATTCCACCATAGGTCATAAGAAGTTGACCTCAACACAGATTTTAGGGAAAATCAGGTGGAAAATCCACTTTTGTCTTACTATCAACATAAAGAAAATGAATGACCATGTTTCTAAGAATACATAAAATAGATGGTTTTTTGAAAGGTAGTTTTAGTTCCAAAAACAGTACCCACACCTCTATATAAATAGAATAACGATTCAAGTGGAAATTTTAAGACCATAAAAATATCTTAAAGAAACTCACATTCATGGATCAAGGTTCTCTAGAACATCCAAGATATACATCATCTTCCAAAGACAAAATAAAAATCAAATTCTGATTTTTGTGGAGGCCAACCGATGCATGCTTCTAAAGACCACTAGATCCAAAGACGAACATGTCCAATGTGTCAACCAAAGGGTATTTTTTCCTAAATAAATCTAACAAGGTATTATTGGGAAGATTTGAAGCCTTAGATAAATCCTTGTGTGAAAGTTCCAACATAAGTGAACTGTTGAAATGGATGGGAACATTAGGGGTAAGAGAAATTGAGGGGAAAGGTGGTAGGGAAGTAGGGTCAGAGAACAAAAGGAAGGGTCTTTTCCTAGAGTATTAAATGGTTTAGGGAGAGTGTCCCCCACTCCCATGGAGAAGGAGGGGCCAAAGACAAGTCCATCACCAACTTAGGACATCGCTCCACTGAGAGGATGAGAAACTATGCATTTAAATGATATGGTTTTCAGTTATGAATTATAAAATATGGTCTATTTAGATTATAATTAGAAACAAATGATGGATAGTGACTAGGAAATTAACTAACATGGTTTTTATTTATATAATTATAGTATATTATATAGTGATCTACTAATTAATTTGTTGTATTTCTTCAATATCTAAAATTTTAATTCATTGTAGATTGCGTTTAAATTCTATGAAACATAAATTGTTTCCTTTAAAATGAGTTTCTCAATATATTATTAATCTAACATAGATTCTTCATTATCCATGTTTCCTATTTTATCTTTAATTTCACTTAATCACATATAGATTCATTACCTTATATCTAAATTAGATGTGAAAACAGAGGTTAATAACAAATAATGACTAACCACTATAATATAATTTAATATGGGAATGTTTTAACTTGATGTGTGTAGATGGTTAAACTTGCATCTCTTCAAAATTTAATTTGTTTTGGTTTTGTTTATTATTTTCATATTTTTCAATAATGTAATGTTATAGTAATGAATTTAATTTTGAGAAAGTAACATTTGGAATCAAACCTCAAGTTCCTCGAGAAAAATTATGTTTTCTGAGTAGGATGAAGAAGGTTGGATGTTATGTAAATAAATAGCCACAAAAAATGATTTTATGTTCTTTTATTAATATGTCATGTTTTTGTATGCAATTAACAATTAAATATCTTATTTATATTTTCAATAGTCTTCCTTAGTGGACCTTGAAGTGAAATAAGATAACCAATTCAGGCCAAATGATTATTTGAGATAGGTGTAAGGTAAGGAGTAGTAGGGAGAGTCCGATGTCATCCCATGAAAAGCATCATCCCAGTTACCCATTGGTCCCCATCAAGCTCCTCTCAAATATATCACACCACCAAGATAAAAAATGATCTTGTAGAAGCAGTTGAGAAAAAAAGATTTACAGGTGACTGAAAGTGGTAAACTAGTCAATGGAGAGTACATGAAATCTATGACAATTATATTTCCTACACTTCCTTCAGAGGATGATAATGTTTTTGATTCATGTATGAAAATAATGTGTTATTTATAAGATGAATCGGGTGATTCTAATGATAGTTCTAGTGTCAGTCTAGGTTAGGATAATCCTAGTGATTGTGATTATTATGGTGATGTTTATGTTGAAGACAATAATTCTTGTAAGGAAGCTGTTGATGATTATGATAGAATTGGTGGTGATTAGGAAGATATTGATCCCCTCCATTTTTGAGTCGATAGTAAAGATACATATGTGTAGATGATGTTTAAGGAATATAACTGATTAGTTTTGTGGATTATATATATATGTTATAGTATTTTAAATGTTTTGACATCTATTGATTACCATATAGTTAAATTCTAAATATATAATATTTGTGCTGCATTAAATGGGTACAATGGTTTGTAATTTATTTAAACATTCTAGATGAGATGATGGATGGTAATACCATTTATTGGGGATAGAAAGATATACCAATAGTCCTATGAACTATTGGTATAAATCACTATTGTACTTGACTCTATACTCATGGTTCTATGAACTATTGGTATAGATATATTCCCAAAATTTACATTAAACCACGAGTTTTCAAATTTGGCAGTGAGATACACATAAAATTTCAATAAAATAGTTTTTATAAACTTATATCGACACCTATAATACCCACAGTTCACAAAACCATTTTTATAGGCTATACCAATGGTTCTTGGAACTATAACAATGGGTTTAAACCATTTGTATAGGTTACTTTTTCAATAGTTACCCCTCATAGCCTGTATCATTTTTATCCAATCAAATTTTATCATATGGACATAGAACACATATTTAAGTATATTTTCATCTCATTTATAGGTTATAATTATAACTGAAAACTACTTTTAAATTTTAGTGTGACAACCACCATTTTGATATAATCACATATATTCCATGTAGAAGAACAATCATCATGTGATAATTAAAAAATTAATATCCAAGACTATGAATATTATGGTAATCAAATGTTCAATGTAGATGGTTCTAATGAACCAAATATAATATACTGACCTTTATAATAGATCTAACTAATAACAATCTACTAGTTTGTATCACATGTAAAATATTCATTTTCTGAGATATAGAAATAGTTATTGATCCCACAATGCAACATGTGGTTTATCTTCTTACTACGACTTCATCTCTCTACGAAAATCCCTCATGAGATGATATGATCAAGTAGAGTACATATTCTTCTCTATCATCCCTGAAATCATGAATAATAATATAGTGAAAATTCAACATGATATGATTAAATTCTATCATCTGGGTACAACTCCAAATTGTGAAACAAATCATTGCAAAAAATGGTTCTGAGGTTGTATCTAAAACCAAAAGTTACTCGATCTAATGTTGATATGTAAACTGATAGATATAACATGATTAAAACATTAAATTACATAATCTTTACAATGATACTAGATCATATTATATAAATAATACTAGTTTTATATCCCTAAAAAAACTAGTATTCCAATTTCTTCAATTTTTAGGAACTCATCCAATTTTTCTATACCAACCATTTTCAGAGTGTTTTGACTTACAGCCTTTTAAGTTCTGTAGTCTCATTTAATATTTTTATCATATTATTTATTCATATTCATGATATAACATGTGTACATATCATGGCATGTGAGATAAATTTCCTATGCACTCTTAGGCATATAAAGTCTAAAAATTACAAGAATACCACATAACACTGGAAAAATTTGGGAAAATTATTCCATCTTGTATTATTCAATAGCATGTCAATAGTGTACTATGAATTTGATTAGAAAACCTCTTAATATATTATAAAATACCATATTTCCCAAAACATGGGTTGAAACTTAATTAATAGTGGATAAATTTACATTAGTCTTAATTAACTATAAGACTATTAACTTGTTTTATATATGCTGTCAAACATATTTTCAATGAAAACTATAGTGCTCCCACTAACCTCTTATAGAAATGTAGGTTCCCATTCATTTCAAATGAATGTCTTATGATCATTATTCTTGTTTTTAACCATAAATGGATCATTGATATTTATATATCATATTGGTATTTATTTATGTCACTAACCCTTTTGGTCATGTAATATAGATATATCATTTATGTTTTCCTTTAAGAAGCATGGTACTATATCCAATACCTAATAAAATGGTATTATAAATTCTATGAAAAGTAAAATTAGAATATAATTTTTCATGATGATTAGAGATAAGGTATAATTTTGGATTGTACTGAGTTGTAAAGCTTTTGTTTGTCATATATCCTCCATTGGTCTAAACATGACTATCCATGTGTGGTTTCTCATGAATAACTACCAATGACATTATATAACTAGGGAAAAATACTAGGATGTGGAACTAGATTTTGGTACATGGAAACCATATTATATTTTAAATTAACTTTTCAATCATATCTAGGTTTCTGCTTACTTATTCCTATAAGAATATATATCACCCACCAAAGTGGATATAAAACCATCACTATGGTTTTAAATTTCTTATGCAATATGCATTTCTAGAAAAATTACTATCCTTAAAACATTTAGAGTTAACTTGTTATTCTGATAAATTGTGAATCTGGATCTAAGATTCAGATGAATCCATTCCTTCCCCCACTATACCAAAATGGATTTCATATCCACATAGAAATTTAGTTGATATTTTTAGTACCTTTCAATCTTGGGGATGTGAATATCCCTTGAATCTAAATAATAATAAACTGATATTCACTTTTGGTTTCCTTTGACATACATTTAAATACAATACCATCTTAATAAATTATTCCAATCACAATACATTAAACTATGAAAATAATGGACTCTCATCATACCATAACCTATATAATATCCATTAGTCAATTCAGTAGGAATATGGTGAGTTGTTACATATCCATATTTTGTGACATGTTTTTGAATGTGTCATGGGTGAGATAAAATATATATGCATGTTTGGGTGTGTGTGTGTGTGTGTTTGTTTGTGTGTGTTTATAATACTCTTCATAAATTTTAATTATACTATCACCATCTATATGATCTAAATAATTTAATTTGAGTTTGTGAAAAAAACATTCCCACTAAATTTAATGATCTATGATTACTTGGTTAAGATATTATCCAACATACCAGCCTAGAGGATCTGATGTCTTTTACCAAGTACATTTACTACAATCAATAATTATTCCAAAATATCATAAAATAATTTAATAAAAATTATATGGATTTACCTTTAGATCCACCTTGGAATTGATCATGATATGTATCTAAACTAACTCTAGAATCATTGGGGGAATACCTTTATTTGTAAATGTTTCTTTTTCTAAAAATTGATAAGTATGTTTTTCAGTATTTCTAGTGTTTTAGCTCTAATAGAAAAATCAATCTCATGAGTATAAACTTTTCAACTATCATCAGTTATACTCAAAAAATAATTATCTTTTCAAAATTTCGTATGAGTTTTACATTTTTTATTTTTTCATTGATTTTTGGGTTGGAAATCTGTGATTCAAGAATTATTAATGTATTAGTTAAGCATGATTATCCATAACAATAGTTTTTATATAAATGACATAATATCTCATTGTGTCCAATTGTAAACTAAAATAAATGTTTTTGTAATACTCAATAAAATATAAAAGGTTTACTTGATTCAATCCTTTTGTAAATGAAGTCTTATGGTACTCTTATTGATATAGGATTCACCATTCTTTAGTTAACAAGAGAACACACCTTGATTCTAGTAAGATTTATATGTTTTCTTGGTTCCTATATATGAATAAAAATATATAATTGGAATATTTTATTTATTACCCTATATGTATAATAGAAATAATACATATAAAGTTAAATTAACTTAAAGTATAAACTTCAACAAGATTCTTATTCAATTCATTATTGTCTATAATTTAATGACCATTTTTACCACATGAAATGAAAATAACGATGCTTACACTTCTATATTATAATAGTTTTTCTTTTCCAAGGATTTTTTAAGTATACCATCCATGTAGGAGTAGTCATGGTATTTTCAACCTTGTCCTTAATTTTATTCACTATAAGAGAGGAATAATAATAGTCATTACATTCATTATCCTCTCGGTGAAGCATAGATAATATATTCACGAGTGATGGACTCTTTAACCTATAGTGAGATAATATTTGGGGTAAGGATGATAATATGATATTAATAGATAATTTCATATCCTAATGGAAGCACAAAATTTTTAATTGGTTAATTTACTCTCTAATTTTAAATCATGATTAATATATAGGTTCCCATCTTCTAGTTTACGTTGGTATAGTACATTGAAAATATCATATATCTTTAGCCTATCTTTCTACTTCTCAAGGAACATGAGATGAATTTTCATTCTATAAGAATCCATGATATTATATAGTGATATTAGCTATATAAAAATAGATGATAACATGATGCAACAGACATAGGATTCAACCTCCATGAAACCTCTATAGGGATCCTTTTGACCCTCTATCACTCGTTGAGGTGGAAAATCAGGTATAAGGGATTCCAATATATAATCCAAACCTTATTATAGGGGAAAGATACAGATGGTTGTACTACTATTAGAAGATAGTGATTGGAAATACATTGGATATGTCCAAAAAAACTGCAGTGTTATGGTGATTTCGTTTTCCATATTCTACATTTATTAAAATAGATATTATTTTTATCATGATTACCAAAAGACATGACATAATATATTTTATTTATTATTCTCCCACTATTTTATTAAATGTCAATATCCATAAATATTAGATTTATAATATCTTATTTTATGTATATTCTAGTGGTAAGGATCTAAATTCTCCATTATATAACCAAGACATTGTCCAGACAAGCTATTCAAAGGGTTTTAGTTGGATGTAACTTTCCAATTGGATTAACTCATAACTCCTTGGTCCATTGAGTGGAATCCCTAATCCTGAAATCCTAGACTTGGATTTCCTCAACACATCACTCTCAATTTGACCTAGTCCTACTTTGATACTCTTCCCTTGATGTAAACTATGTTATGTCAACCCATGGCTTTAGATAAAACTCTCTGATAATTTAACTCACCCAGACTTTGGCCATAAAAGAATTTTTAACTATGGTTGTATTTTAATATTATCCATATAAGTAAATAATGATTTCATATTTTTATTAGCGGAATTTTTTTATTTATATATAATTTTCCCATATTATCTTATCAAATTATTTTTAATAGAAAGTGGATTTAACTTAAGTGATTATCCATGTCTATCTAAAATTTATGCATAATCCATTTTATTTTAATTCCATCTTGTATTCTCATTAATGTATTTATTAAGTGATAGTGAAAATGAATCTATAAAAAATTATTGATGAAATCAACAAAAAATAAAATAATAAATGTGGCATGATCCTGAGTTAATCTAATGGTTAGTCTCTCTAACAAATGATAAAATAACCCTTTACCCAGGAAAAAAACTCCATGAACCATAACAATATTTTAGATGAAACATTATACATGTAATATAATGTATCTAAAAATTTGTTTTCACCCCATATTTGATCATGAATAATATCTAATTGTGGAAAACCCTTTAAATGTTTGTATTTACCTTTCAATTTAGGGTTATAACAAATGTTAACTCAAGAGATGTTGAAATAAATACTTACCACAATAATTTACATAAACCAACATTGAAAACCCATCCAGAAGGGGAACTATAGAGGTATTTTAACATTGTATTTTTATAAAAGAAATGTGGAAATTTTTCTAGGAGGGTTCCCACATCATTTTTATATGAAATGGGATTTGAAAGTGTAATGATATCCAAGGAGATTTCAATGTTTATTTTATAAAAAAACAAACATCGAAATCCTACCAGGGGGATTTTAATGTTATTTTTTTTACAAAACGTACATTGAAAAGTGTTTTTTTAAAAACATATTAAAAAGTACATAATACCACACCGATAATATCAAATAAGAACCAAAAATAGAAAACATACAACAAAAACAACATAAAAGTAATTAGAATTTACATACATAGAAAACAAATGCAACATAGTTACACTACGATGATCACCCTTTACAACATCAATGATATCAGTTTTAATTTATTTAATGATTAATATCTTCCACATATATCAGTAGTCATTAGATAAGTAAAAAAATTACCTAATATAGGAAAACATGTGATAAATTCGTTACCCAATTAACTTCTTAAGGAATATTTGAAGGTAGTGAAACCCAAAATTATCCTTTACTTTACAAATATTCATTCTATATAAAATAATCCTACATATGGAATGTTTATGAAAATATTACAATTAATTGTGATTTTAATGATAAATAAAAAATTAAAATCCATGCATACCTCATATGCCAGCTGAAGGTAAAAATTTGCTGGACAAATTAAAACAAGGCCAATACTCTATCAAACTATAGAAACCTCCTTAGTAGGCATCAAAATAAGTGCAGTTAGAATAATAATATAATGAAACTGAACTCATACCTGACCCAACTGCATAAGACGATGATGTAGAAAATCCACCAGATGTTGTATAATCATATAAGCTATAATAGTTATATTGGGATCCATTACATGAAACATACAATACACGTTCGATTATGCAGGAGGAGGTGGATGATCTGGATAAGAAGGTTGTGTAGGCTATGTATGCCTCCTCACTTCTGTAATAATTTTTTATATAGATGATTTCATCATATCCTATATTGATTCATTTAAGAGCCACATATCATCCTTAAAATAATCTATTTCTTCCTGACATTCTTCTCCCATTGATGTCGTACTAGGGGTGTGACCTAAAACATTTTTAAATTTGATACCCAATTTAGAACCTCTAATGTGGCAAAGGGGATTCGAATTTCTTAATGAAATTGTTAGAATATATTTCATACCCTTAGGGATAATGTTCCCATATTCCATTTTCTTCTGAAGTAATTAATGAAGTAATATTTTTAAATGTAATATTAGTAATAAAAATTTAATAAAAATCATATTGATAAAAAGTAAAAATTAATTTCTTGCAATTTTATTAGCTACATACTTTACTGGATCAATAATATATATTCAATTTTATTAAATTCTCAACCTTTACAATTTTTTAGGATGAGTGGGAGGAGATAGAGGGTTGACTAGATCCTCCTCATAGCCGCTAATTGACTTGGATCTTAATTGACTAGGTTTTTCAACAATCAATTGTTTTTATAATAAAGGGTACCCTCCTCATGAAAATGTATGAGTGTATAATTGTGATACTGTATCACTGGTGGTGTTTTAATGGAGACCTGTTACATGAGAAAAAATAAAGTTGTTATAAAGAAAAGAAAATTAATTATTCAAATTTATTTTCAACAAACAAAAACATACCATGAAATATTTCACCTTCCAATAGGATAAAAACTTCTTTCATGTATCTATATCTATAAAATCATACATAAAGAATGGATATTTATTGTTTTTACTCCAAAATATATATGTGGTAGTCATCTTTGTCATAAAATATTTCCATCTTTTTTCCATAAAGGATAGAGAATTTCTTTTAATTCCTTTTTTCTCTTGAATGTAAAATTTCATATATAATTGAATAAATAAAATATTAAGAAATGTATAATATTTCATCCATTATAAAATGAATTAAATAATTTTATAAATTTTATTCCGTGGGAATTCCATAAAAAATCTTTCACTGATTGGTCATCAATCCTCCAATTATGGTATAAAATACTTATCTTATAACAGCTCTATATAGAAATGTATGTCTTAAAATGTGTAGCATTTGGACTAGTTGGAAGCTCATTCTCATCAAAATTAATTATCACCCTTTTCTTTTCATGTGCTAGTGCATGTTTTGGTAAATGTAAAATCCCACAACTACTATTGTTAGGTGCCATCATCTCAAAATAAATATATTAATTGTAGGCAATTTTATGAAATATAAGTTTTATTTCATTAAATAATTTAATTACTGTAGATATATATTTAAATGAAAACATATATATCCCTCAGTTTCCCTACCTTAGTGTTCGTTATTTTGAAAGATATATTCTACCTCAACAAAAGTATGGGTACTTGTATTTGATTGAAATTAAATAACTGTAAAAAATAAAAATTTTATTATTAAAAATAGATAAAAAAAAATTATAATGAAAGAAATTGAAGAAAAAATTATTTCAACTCGAAAAATATTATTACTATAAAAATGTATAAATACCAATAATTGTAAATAAAAATAGTTAAAACCCAAAAAAATATTTTCACACAAAATATATATTCATTAAAAATTTATAACATTAAAGAAAATTTAACAAAAAAATAAAAATATTATTAACCTTATACAAAATAATGATCGGATGAATGAAATTTATGACTAACAGATCATTAAATTATATTCAAAAATAAAAAAATTACAAAGTTTTGACATTAATATATCCTGAATGTTGTTAAACTCATTCAAAGCCGATATAAATAGAGAGAATGTTTCAATGTTAAAGACAAGCATACCAATAGATATATAGAATATAATTTAATCAGGAATAAAATTTTAAAAAATAATTTATATCTTAGAAAAATTAAAATTGAAAAAAAAAATCATTGTTTTACCAAAATCCATAAAAAGGAAAATAAAAATTATAAAATGAAAAATTGAATAAAAAAAATCCTTTAAAAATATGGACGTTGATAATAAAAAATGTATTAAAAAAATTACATGAATAATTTGGCGAGTAATTTAGCCTTTTCTAATATCCCTTCAGTGTAATCATTCCATACAACATGGAATATGTCTATATTATAATCATGGAGATCTTCTAGAAGACATGTAATATATGAAGAAACCTCACATAAATTATTAACATCACCATCTTCCTCATCACCCTAATGATTTTTTATTTTTAAAAATGTGAGACTACTAATTATTTGACGGATCAATAACATAAAATATTGGTTTTACATGTGTTTCCATGACAAATGGTTCCTCTTTTCAACTAAATATTTTAAAATCAAGGGGTGTAAATCCATAATCATCATGTTTTACTCCACGGTTACTATCGATGTAGTTACACTTAAACACCAATACATTAAATTTAGTATAATAAATTTCTCATATAACCTCAAGAACTAAAAAATATGTCATTGATGGATAAAATGAGTTTTTATCACTAGAAAACAGAAAAATTAAGTTCTTCAGTGCTGTCCATTACCATACTGTTTTTAATAGTACTATTTTTATCCTGATTTTTTTGTGTAAAATGTGTAACCAATAAAATCAAAACCATCCCATGTTATAACATTAAGAGATGATCCACCATCCAACCATTTCAACGTTTCTAGAACAGATAAATTATTGTTTAATTTCTCTTTAAACCTTGAAAATATATCTTATTATTCTCAATAATCAACCAATTTTCATTTATTTTTAGATATGAAACCTTTAATCTAGAAATATGTTATGATATATATTTTTGAACCTCATTAGGGTTGTTCAAAATGTATAAACATGCCTACAACACTTCATCATATAGAATGAACATTACATTTAAGCCACAAATCCCTCTAAATTTACAATCATATTTCCAATATTGAGATATAGGGAGACCAATATAATCAAGTTCATAAAAATAATTAGTAAAAAACTCAATCATCTCTTCTTAATTATAGTTTTTAAAAAATTTATTCCTCCCATCGATGTGGATTTTTTACATATCCCATCAAAATTTTCATTTATCTTTAAAAAGGATGTATCTAATATAAATAAAAAGGCCGATATATTTTTATCTCAAGCACCTAATGAATCACCATATTAACCACTATATCAAAAAATTGTTGTGTAAATACATTTATTGTTGAAAAATTATGAGCACAACTTCATTCTTTAACACATAAAACAAATTTAGACCAATGACTTTGTGAGAAATGGATTTGAGAAAAATAACATAACCTGATCATAATATTTTTGAAAAGTGTTCACAATATAGCACGTAGTGTGACTGGTAACATTTATTGCTTCAATACATGACAATCATGATATTACATTCTTTTAATTTAAAATCCTTCAACGACACCAAAGTATTCATAATTTAAGAATATACACTAGGTAATTTAATACCACACAAACAATGAAAAAAATAATATTCTCACTTTTGATTAATGTGTGACATGATAGAGAAAAATATGTTATATTATCATTCATAGTGGGATCTAACTCTAAATATATTCGCATGGATATGAAGTCCAATATAGCATGAATTCAATATTTTATCTTTCCTTTTATGTCAAAAAACGTTCCAATAAAATTTTCACATATGTTTTTATCATCATGGATAATATAAATATTATGTTTTATCTTTAAAAATATCAAATAAGGTAGTTCAGATAAGATGAAATAATTCTTCTAAATAATTTTTTGATGACCAGAACATCCTTTATTTCCAAACATTAAATAAATATATTTCATCTTGTTGTAATATTTTTCACCGCACAATGGTTGTGGGGGGATATTATATTCTTATAAACCGTTAAATTATTTTTTCAATATATGATAAGAATGATCAATTTAGATAAATATTTTATGTCCCATGTATATTGTATTTCTTCCATTATTCAATTACTAATATGAAGTATCTTCTTCACAAATTAGACATTATTTATGTCCCTTAACACTATATCTAGATAGTTTTCCATAAAAATAAAATTTGTTTATAGTAAACATTATCATATCACACAAAATAAAATACTATTTCCTGTATACATAAAAAATTGTAACTAATTTCTCTCATAAAAGGATTAAATCAGAAATCAATGATAAAAAATACACATAAATATCATTTACAGGTTGTTTGGTTTAGAAAACATCAATCTCTTGATAACATATTTTTTCTTTATAAATATCTATGAGGGAAAGTTATGATCTTCCAAAAAAGTAGACAATGTACTATATTGGCTACTATGGCTCTGATATAAACAAATTCCATTTGTGCATAGTATCATTCAGATATTTCTAGATTTACTTAAAAAATCATTAACTTGTTTATCAAATCCCTTACAATATGGTGAATCGATAGGGTGATATAATTTTCCATCAGAGATGCACCCATCAATATGCCATATTAAAATTTGTTCATCACTTGAATTTTCAAATAGATACATCAAGTGAGGAATTAAAGGCACCAAATTTCTATATCAGGAGGTTTGATGGTGGTACATGATAATGAATCATAGTTGAATATTTCATCCATCTTATAAAATGATGTGCCACATTTATCACATTTTGATAAACATTAATATTTCATTCATATATAACAAAAAATCATTGGGAAAAGAAGGATATTTTTATACCCCCATCCCATTGGGCATAAAAGTTTATTTTCATCATAATTAAATTCTAAAATATCATTGCCTTCTGTAAGTTGATAGTTTAAAAGTTCGATCAATTAAAAGAAACTTTTATTAATCTACCCATTTTTTGCTTTCAAGTTAACTAATATCAAAATTTCCAATAACACTATAAATATTTCATAACCTGAGAATAATGGTTTCTCATAATCTTAGTATAACCATTCAATAATTTCTATTTTTCAATGGTTTCAAAACCAATATCATGAATTAATTTCTCAATAATATCCACTGTCTCATTCTAAATAATTTCATCAACATTATATGTTTAATTTTAAATTATTTTACTATGTCCTATCTATTGTGTATAATTATGGTTAAATCCATATAAAATAGGATTATCCTTGATTTGACTAAAATTTAAATTTCTCATGTTTCAACACTTCAAAGATGGGAAGAAAATAAATTATTTTGTTGAAGATTTCATTAAGAAAATTCCAATAAATCATCAACTCCCTTTCATATTGATTAGTGGTCATTCATAAATTTATCTAATTATGATCCATTAATTACCTAGTATTATAATACAAAGGAAAATATATTAAAACATATATACATTTAAAAATATATATAAATAAATAGATTTTAAACATACATACTTTTAAGAAAAACAATCAATTATTGATAACTATTTTATCACAATAAAATATTACACATAAGGTTTAAAACATATCATTTAAAAATTTCAAAATAAGTTATTAATAATATATTAAAATCATTAATTTAAACATGTAAAAAAATAAAACAAATAATTTTTCTTCAAAAAAATTAAAAATAAATAGTTATTTATAAAAATAATAATCAAAGGTAATAATATATACAAACAAATTATAAATTAAAAAAAAGCTGAGGAAAAAATGATTTCAATCACAAAAAAATATCCTGATAGAATTTTTATAAAATCATAAATTTATAAATATAAAATATTCAACAATAAATAAATTTCTATGAAAAAAATTACAATAAAAAATTATAACATTAAAAAAGCTATAATAAAAAAAATTATAATTGATAATAAATTTAATATGAATTGAGGAATTAATGATTCAAATTTATAAATAATTTACATTAATTTATATTCATAAATAAAAAAATATGTTATAAAATTTAGAGGCTGATAATTAAAAATAAATCTATAATTTTAAAAAACATTTGGAGTTGGTGGGAATAGGGAGAAACTACAAGATTGAAGAAAAATGTTTGCAAAAATAAAGTAGAAAAAGGGAAAAAAACATTGAACCATAGTTTTCACTCGTCCAGAATATGGTTTACCTAAACTATATAATATCAATAATCTTCAAATAATTTTAATTAATGGAATATAGATCTAAAAAGAAAATTAATATCAACTAAAATATAAGATTGATCTTCTTCAAGGGTCTTCAGGTGCTGTTGGGTTTTGTCAAAGGTTGAGAGGTAGAGGGATTAAAATGAAAATAAACAAGGGTTTCAAGTGTGGTTGATTTTTTTAAGACACCATTAATGGCAATTTTATTAAAAAGGGTGGTAAAAAAATTTTAATTTATATTTAATGTCGATTTTTTTTATAAAACTGATGTTAAAGGATTGTTGTTGATTTTTTAACATTGGGTTCATATAAAAGAAATGTTAGAAGTTATTCAGAATACATTTTAATGTTAATTTTATAAAAAACCAACATTAAAACCCAAAAATTGACTCCAATATTTCTATTAGTGATCCACTCTCAATGGTGCTCCATTATTTATATAATCTTTTATTCACAAACATGTGAGGGGATCCAAATGATTTCTTATGGAGTTGACATAAAATAAATCTTGAAACAAATGCCCTTACATAATAGAGGATGGGTTGGAACAAAACCATAATTTTTATTTAAAAAAATAATGATATGAAAAACTACGAATAATAATTAAATAAAAAGAAAGTAAAAAAATACATTATTAATTCTAAGCTCATGATCATCCATGTATGCAATGAGTACACATCTAATAAACTAGAATTAATTTATACCATTTAGAATTAAGATAAAACATGATTGAAACAATTAATTAGCTTAATTCATTCATTCATTTAACTCAATTTCCATCCAAATTACCCTTGATATTCCTACTAATTAAAATTTTAAACAAATTAAGTAAATTAATTTTATTAAAGTTAACTACGTATAGAGTTTGTACTTAGATGTAACATGATGATTACTTGTTTGAACTACCTAACATGCATTTTGGTTATATACCATCTACACATATGACATGTAGCATAAAATTTATTATCATATAATTACATGGAATTCAATTTCAATAAATGAAAAATAGAAAAATCTTATTTACATTCATTTAATTCTTTTAATTCACATGGAGTGGTCAGTTTATTATGACTAGGCATAATATGTTGTTATGATATTACAAAAAAAATAATTATTTAATATATATAAAACAAATCACATAATATATACTACGAATAAATAAAAAAACACATAATTATTATTTATAATTGAAAAAAATTAGTAATTTTAATTTTTGTGCCATCAAGAAGAGTACATGACTTGTTCATGCCAACTATATGCTTTGTATGATCCTTCATCATTTATTTGTGTTATATTTATTGGGGATGAGAATGTTTTTATCATGAATATTAATGAAGTACATGATACACTGGTAAAACCACACATAGGAAACCTTGTATATAGAGTGGTCTCGTTTGTAAAAGGGATGTCAAATCATAACTCTATGGAGTTTATGGTCTTGCATGATAGACCAATGTGCCTTGTAGTTTAATGTATTGCTACTAGGAAAACAATCCTTATTCTGTTTAATGTCATATGAACAGGACTTGTACCTAAAAGTTTAAAGTCATGTAGAATGTAATTAACTTCATGCATTTTAATGTCATGTTCTAAGGACAAAGACTACACTGTTTAATGTTATATAGTAAGTACATCATTGTATAGTTTTAATTAATGATACTAGGATAATGTTCATAAGTTTAACATATTTTGATATACATATTAGTGCTATGAATTTTACGGTCTAATAACTCAAACCTACACCACCTAATTTATCTTCATATGACAAAGATGTTAGTGGGATGATGTATAATTATGAAATTTATTTCTCGACAAGATGCATTGTGTGTTTAGTGTCTTGCAATGGGGACCATGACTAAGCAGTTTAATGTCTTCCAGTGAATACATAGATATCTGATGTGATTTCATAAGAGTGTTGTACGTAATAGAGACATAAGATTGCTTAGGAGTAGTAATGGTTGGCTTCCCTCACGGATCTCCCCTATTGGATTTCATGGTTCAAATAGTTGGTACATAGAAAACTTCGTCTAAATCTTCTTACAGAATTGGGATCACACATCTGTGATGATGACTATGATGAATTGGATCCCCCAATGTAGATAATGGGTCAATGTATTGATATGTTTAATGTCTTATTCTTCTTCCCTTAAGTGTTTTTGTGCTCAAGAGATAGACACATGAAGAATTTGGATGTGGCAACAGAGGAAACCTCATTCCAAATGACCTATTGATGGTAGGATGACATACATGGATTCATCCATTAGAGGCTCTCAAAAACTCTCTATAATGACAAGATGGATCCGCTTAAATGGTAATCCTATATCATAGTGTTCAATAATTGGTAATAGAGGGACTAGGTTGGTGATGGAATGTTTTGGGGGTACGAGGTCGTGGTCACCATGTATGTAAATGTTTTTTTATTAGTGTGCGAGCTGGTTGTGCGTAGTAGCTTGAGGTGTCTTGCACGTATTACCTAATTTTCCTATGTGTTTATCATTAAATGGTGCTTTTCAGGATACCATTTAGACTACATGGAGTCCATGTGATCTTCAAAAGGAAACATGAATAAAAAAACGCATCAATATAGCATCACAAGTAAGAGTCCATGGTCAATCGTTCACATTCATAGTTCAAGGATTCACATTAGGTTTACCATTTTGTTTCTGATGGAAAAATTTATATCCTCCACATCCATGATGGTTCATCATGAACATTTTTGTGGGTATGATTTCTAAAGGTAGGTGATCACTGGGGTTTCTTACCACTGATTCTTTATAAAATTCCTTGGTCGATTGGATGAGAGGTCAAACTCATTTAACCCTTTAAGGTGAAATTAATACCTATATCAAGACACTTTTATATATTTAAGATATATTTCATGAATCATTTCTAAATACAAGTGCATGAATAGTATCTCATTTTCTAATAATCTAAATAAAACCTTAAATAATATAAAAAACACCTTTTACATCGATTTTTTCCTTTTAGAGATATTAAATAAAAGAAATTAATATAGATGATACAAAAATTAGAGCTTTCAATGTGGGTTTTTATAAAATCAATGTAGAAAGTTATTTTAAAAAATCACATATAAAAGGATTTAAATGTTGTTTCTTAATAAAACCAACATTTAAATCCACAATACTTTGTTTTCCAAATCATTTTTGATTAAAAATAATGTTGGGAATGGAATTAGACTTTGTTTCTAAAAAAACTAACCATGAAATCCTACATTTAAAGTCCTTCCACATCCATTTTTTTAAATCACCATTGAATTTTAATAATTTTATTAAAAAATATTTTAAAATACATGCTTCTAGATCATCACAACCCAAACTATAACCCCGAACTACATAAATAAAAAATAAAAACAAATAAAAAAATAGTTTCAAAGTTAAGTGTAAACCTTCACAGCAAATTTTACAGATAATATACACCTAAATAAAACAACATCTACAAATTAGTTAAACATAGAAAATAGAGTAAAAATAAATTTTGAAGGTGTTTCAGGTTTTTTTTCATATATGGTGAAATATCATGAAATACCTAATAAAAAAGTGTTAAGAATTAAAAAATACAACATACTTATTTATTATAGGAAGGGAGAATTACAAGAAAGAAAACACACTGGGAACCTCATTGAGTCAAGCCTGATCCCCTCCGCTAGGATTATAAAACACTCATTCGACATTTATTTATTATATTTTTATGGTATGAAGGCCTGATGGATCAATATCATGAATGTTTTTTAGAAACCTCAAATAATGGTCTATATGGCCCCAAAGACAACAAATACTAGCCTTTAGGACCATCTGAAGACTGGATGAAGGCCTATAACCCACAATACTAGCTGGATGGACAATAATCCATGTCTGGCCCACCGACATCGTCCCCCAACAAGTTCGACCCTATACATACACTATCACCATGTGTAGTTGTGCACAATTCAACCATTATCCATCCACTGACAATAATAGTAACCACTCATTCACCATTGCCATCCCCATTATTAGGTGAGGTTACTATCATTAACTGAGATAGAGGGAAGTTCTCCATCATGAGTCCCACCATTCAGCGGGCTACAACTTTGTCACCATCTACACCATCAGACGAGGAATCGAAGACTATACATATGAATGCATGTTCCCTTAATATCACCGACTACCATCATAGCTGGTCTTTTTCCCCAACCCCTTTGATAGGTGGGTAACTCCTCTAATTCTAAACCCATCATTGGGTATGGTTCTTGTTGCCCAATATGATTATGTGAGCCATACTACATCAAATCCGCCCTTCCACAAGGGTGGGGATCCTGTTATTGGTCGGAAATGCGTTTAAACCTCTACCTCTACCCCACCAATGTCTGGTGGGGTTCTATTCACCACTAGGGATTTTTATCATAGCCCCACTACAACATGTGAGAATGAATCCCTCCAAACCCCAAAATTACATTTGAAAATAAATATATTTTGGGGGTAAAACCTCCAAATATATATAGATTCATAAACACCCATCCCACTTGAATAGGTTACTATATTCAATGAAATACAACATATTTGTTTAAATTACATGTTTTAATAAGAAACTAACCATTTCAAAATAGGTTGTTGTTCTGGTCATGGATATCTCATAAATATAAAATACATTACTCAAATTCAACGCTCTCTATTTGAAGATGATTCAATGTTTGTGAACAGATTTTTTGTTAAATAGACACAATAGATATGTAAGAAAAAAATTACTTACTGATATAAAAGTTATACAATATAACTTTCACATATTCAATATTTTCTGGTTCAATTGTAAAAAAGTGAGTCTTTTTTAACTCAATCCATGATATATTTTAATTTAATATATTAATAATAAAAACATATGTAACATTAAAATATAATATTAAAGAACTAAAATAATTGGGATAATACTTACGTATTTAACAAATTTTAAATCTTATTCGCACAACACCTAATAAAGAGAATAAGGAAAATGCCTGGAATTCATTAGAGAAAAATATGAATAACATCTAATATCCACTAAAATATAAAAAATTCAGTATTAATAATATTATAATGAATATTAGTTCATAATAATAAATTTGTTCTTAATTTTCATTTAATGGGAAAAGCTTATAATCTTTTTGTTTTTTAGTTTTTTTGAAATATATTCGTTTTTAGTTTCTTGGTTATTGTATTAAAAAACAATTGAAATATATTCAAGATACATAAAAAGATAAAAAAATGTGAAATTGTATCTTATAAAAATAGTGTGGAGATTCCTAATCATAAAAGCCATATATTAGGTCAATGTAACATATGTTTACATAAATAAATTTAATTTATAATTAAAATTCACTTAAATGGGAAATAATTTCAAAAAGGGTACAATGATCACCTCAACCTTTAAAATATCTATTATTTTATTTTTAAATTTATTTAAGGTATAATATCTTCTATAAATCTCAACACTCCTAAAAAAGTATAATAATTATCCAACACATAAAAAACTTGTGATAACATTTTATATCATATCAAGATCCTAAAGAGTATATGAAGGTGATGATTTTTCATTCCATTGCAATGCTTCTTTCAATATTTGATACTCCAATATAAGGTAAATGTAAGGAAAAATTTGATATAATTTGAATTTAATGATAAATAAAAAATGAAAAACGACACATGCTCATATGTCAAATGATGAAAAGAAGTATTTGGTCAAAGTAAAAAATGACCAATACTCTTTCTAACTATGGTCACCTTCTCAGTAAGAAATGAAACTAGAGTATATGAATAAATAATATCATTTATTACTACTCTTACCCAAATTGAATACATAATCTGATGATATACCTAATCCCATAGATGATGTATAATTCAATATACTACAATACATACATAGGGATCCCCTAAAAGTAACTCACAACATGGTTAGGTCTAAATGAGGAGGTAGGTGATCTGGGATGGAATTCTACAACTATCTAATCACTTATGTAAAAATAAACCATATAAATGATTATATTATATCATTATTAGACTCATCCAATTGTCACATCTTATCCTTAAAGAAATATATTTCTCCCTTTTATTCTTCCCCGTTGATGCCAAACTTTGCGTATATGTTTTCCCCTTCAAAAATTGGTACCCTCTTTATAAACTATGATTTATCCAAGGTGTTCCAAATTACCTAAAGTGGTTGTGATAATATCTATCCTACCCTTAGGGATAAAGGTATATTATATTTTTCCCCATAAGGGTTCACTAAAACAATATATTAAAATTTAATATTAGTGGGATGAATTTACAAAATAGTAATATTAAAATAAAATAATAATTAATTACCTGTAATCTTTTTAGATACTTTTTTATTGGATCACTAATAAAATTATCCTTTTTCATCCTATCCTATTTCCATTTTTAATTATTGTGGGATATAGGGTTGTATTTGTCCTCTTTAGAGCTGCTACATGACATGGATGTTAATTCATTAAATTTTTCGAGAATCATTTTCTCCTCTAATAACGGAAAACATCTATATAACTATGTATGAAGGTAATTTTTATTTTATTTTATCTATTAGTGAAATTTCATTGAGACCTATTACATAAGAACAAATTTATATGTTATCATGTAATTAGAAAATAATTTAACAAATAAATTTTACAAAAAAAATTATATATTATAAAGGATTATTCTCACTAATTTAATACACACATTCTCCATGCCTCTATATCTATAAACACATACATAAGAAATTAATATTGATACTTTTTACTTCCAAATATGTAATATGAAGTAAATATTTTCTTAAAATCTCTCAATATTGTTTTTTAGAGGAAAAATACATTTTCTTAATTTCTTTTATCTCTTGAATGTTAAATTTCAACTATAATTGTATATATTAAATATTAGTCATGTGAAATGTATAATATTTAAACCATTAGAAAAGTAAATAAATAGATTTTTAAAATTTACCATTATGGTATCTCATAACTAATCTTTAGACAACTGGTCAATGCTCCTCCAGTCATGGAATAAAATTCTTTTCTAATCATGAATATGAATATCCATGTAACTCCTAAACTTCTTAAAATGTGGCCTTAATGGGTGGTCATTATCATCAAACCCAATTACCAACCATTTATCTCATTATGAATATAAATTTTTTGGTAATCTGGTAATCCCAAATCTAGTGTCTTTAGGTACCATTATCTCTAGAGACGAAGAACATATGCACAAAATTTTAATAAATATACATTTAATTTCATTAAATAATCTAATTACACTAGATATATTTATATGATGAAACATACACACCATAATTCATCTTCTTATGTGTTAGACATTTATGATGATGTATTATGCTTTTACAAAATTTTTTGTACCTATATTTGATTAAAATTGAACTATATCTATAAAAAATAGATTGTTCATAAAATAAATAAAAACATTTAATGTTATAATTTTCCACCAAAAAATGTGTAACTAAAACTAATGCGTATAAAAATTAACAAAAAAATGAAAAAAATGGGTATCATAAAAAAATGAAAAATTTTGTGTACTTGTATTTTATTAGAAATAAATAAATTTTGTAAGTAAAAAATATGATTGATCATTATAGGAAGAAAATTATAAACATTTTCTTGAATAAAAGAATTTAACTAAAAATGAATAATATAAATAAAATTATCACAGAAAGTGAAGAAAGAAAAAAATTCAATCAAAACATAGATATTTGAATGTAATTGATATTAAAAATATTAAAAAATCGATATAATAATCAAAATATATATGTATTTAAACATCAATGGTAAAAATAAGTATTTTTATTATGTCATTTTGACAAAAAATATATTTAACTAATTGATAATGAGAGTAACAGTGTGTTTTCCAATTTCTGTCCAACATGATCATTTTATGTTTAATTATCTATGACTACATTGTGTTCATTGTTATCTATAGCAACTAAAATTTTCCACGTATTATTTTTGGACATTGTATGGATTATTTTTGAGACTATGAGTTAAGATAGTGTGTGATTCCAAGGCTTCGTGTGCCCGAAATAAATGCTTATAATATTATATATATATATATATATATTTAATAGCATATGTGCATAGTTTTCCATAAAAAAGTGGAATAAATTATTAAAATAGTACCATATGAGAAATCTGAGATCACTGTTGAGTTAATACTGTGGGTTTTACCTTGGGCGTGACATAACCTTTGTCAGTACACGGAATTTGTTAAAAAGAAATCACATGATTAAAATGAATAAAATTATTAAAATCAATTATTTTATTTATTTGTTGAAATAGTGACTTGAATCCTTTTAAAAAAAATATATTTATAGAGAATTATAGGGTTTAGTGACTAAACCCTATAGATCCAAAAAAATATTGAAGAGCCATTGTAGGGGATTCCATGGGAGAACAATAATTAGATTGGGGATCGATGATCGATGTGAAAAAATAAATGGATATTTACAAGGATGAAAATCAAGCTTCGTTCATCAACAAAGATTGATCCAAATCAAGTTAGTATGTTTTTGTGATTTAATTTCTTCCCTCTTATTATTTTATAAGATAAACATGAATCAATTGAACCAAAAAATTTATTTTAGGATCAGTCATTTTCAAGATTGGTTTACATGTGGGGATTTATTTAGAGATTTGTTTAAATATTATTTGTTCTACTTTTTTCATTGTAATTAAAATGTATTTTTGCCAACTGAACACAACTAAGGTTTATTTCTCTTTTGTGTGTTTCTTGGTTTTCTTTAATTTTTTTACATGCGTTCATTTTCGGGGTTTCGTTTTACTGGTGGTTCGACCAAAATATTGAGTAATCAATCATTTCACACCACTTTCATGGAACATAGATTCAATATCTTAAATATAGACTCAGTGTGGTGTGAGGATTGAGTAACTAATGATGCATTGAGCAGAGCAGACCGAATTGGATGCCCCCAAATCAAATGGGGCATGTGACGAAGATGGGAACCAATTGAGTGCATTTTACTAATTGGTTTTGAATTATAGATTCTGGTGAGAAACTATGGAGAAGATTGGATGAATTAGATCCACATTTCACGACATTATTTATGACTAGAATGGAGGTAGTTTTAGTGGGATACCATGAATAGGAAGATTTTTTATTTTTAGAAAATATTTATCTACAGGATGTGTATTTTAGGAACACATGTTGTGTGGGACCCTTAATGTGGCAGATAAAATTTCCATGTGATGTTAAGGTTCGAACGATGTGTGACCCTTATCACATAGCATGTGATGCCTCCCCTAGTGGATTAGAATTTATCTTGGAGTGTACACAATCACTGTTAATAGTATGCGGGCTTAGCCATGCCCTGTAGTCTAACACAGATAGGACTAGGCTAGGTGTATATGGAAATAGTCATGTACTGGGACAAAGTTAGAAGTAAAAGGCATGGTCATTCCATATAATCTTATGCATACATGGGAATAGGTTACTTATATAGGAAAGACTTAGTGCCTAAGGGACAAGTTGTGCATTACTTTTACAAGTTGTGTACTCCATCAGAGTTGGTTTGGAGCCCTTTTAATCTACATCATGGACGTGTTTCTTTTGGGTGAATTCCCTATATCCATTCTTTAAGGGTTGGTATGGAATTGTGTCTTACACATAGGATAACGATACATTTAGCAAGAATTCTAAAATAGAGTTGTTGGAATCCTTCCTTGATCCCCAGAGTGAGATCCTCTATCATATTATTTCCCCAGGTTGAGTTCATGGTACATTCATGAAGAACCTTATGCGGGCACTGATCCTCGACTTAGAGTGTTACTCCATATTTAGTTGTTTGTATACCCAATGGACTTAGGTGTGATCCTCATTTTTTATCACATCTATTTATACTTCTAGTGTATCCTTCGAAATATGTCACCCAGTGAGCTTGACCTCTCAAACAAATGTCATCAATTTAATATGACACAAGGAGTGTATTCTTCCAGACAAGTGATATGTGGATCTTATAAGAAGGATCATAGGATAGTATTATGGTTGTGACTTTACCTTGATATTGTGTATATCTTTTTGAGTATATATGTATATTATTGATGTATGAGTTGTAGAAATATACTTATGTAGATATAACTATTATTCATATTGTTATATGATTTTTGTTTTCATGGTGTCCTATTGGGTATTTAATATTCACCCCTACAAGGGATTTTCCTACACTATTCTCTTCTCTTGATGATGATCAAACTTTTTAAGGAGTCCATGAGGGACCAAGACTACATGGGGCTTAGTGAGTCAGACATACTGAGGTGTGTTCCTATGGTTATCATGATAGTGATCCCCATATTTAAAATTTGGTTGGGCTTGTTTTGAGACTCTTTGTAGTGGTCTTGTATTTGGCCCTATTAAAATTCCAGTGCTTATTGTCATACATTGTATGTGGGATTTATATATATGCATGGATGGTTTTCATTTATTTTACATTTCATCATTGTATGGGCTTGGATATGTGTGAATGTGTATTGGTAATTTAGGCTATGGAATCCCATGTTAGTGATATGCCTACTCGGTGCTAGTAACCAGCACTTAAACTATAAGATGTGGGCTTGGGGAGTTTTGACATAGGCCCTAGTAGGATGGGTCCTGATAAAGAGGAATCAGAGCATTTAGTTCGACTTTAGGATATAATTCTGTGAGATTAGTTTGGGGGAAAATGTTAACTATTTCAAGTTCAACATTAAGGATAGGGAATCCAGTGTTAGTTTAGTGGAAACGTATCCACACACCATGACTCTGATCAACTACCTTTTGACATAGTACATGAGGACAATGGTTGTAGGGAAAAATGGTACATGAATTATATAGGAATGAGTTCTGGTTTCCATTTATTTTCTGATAAATATCTTCATATATAATCATTTACCATGGTACATATTTTCTTTTTCAAGATTCCTCTAAAATGTATTCCAACTAGGATTCAACATTAGGATCAATTGGATGACCCCTTAGTGATGAGACATTGATACAAGGACCAGTTCAAGAGGTATTACCTCTAGATGGTGCACCAGCTATACCGCCACCTGTTGAACAGTAGATGGTACTTGATGTACTATCCAATAAGGTGTACATGATGTGGAAAATTAATGATTTTCAATGATAGTGACCCCTTAGGTTTGGAGGTGAGTCTGACCCATAGTTGGATGAGGACTAGATTGAGGCAACAAAATGAGTTTTCTATATTTTAATAAAACTGAAAGGTCATATGGTTGTTCTGTAAGTGATCATTCTCTAGGGATATATAGGTCTATGGTGGTGTTTTATGACCCATTATTAAGGTGAGTATACTCTGTCATGGTCAGAGTTTGATCACCTTTTAAGAGTAATGTTTTCTCCAGCTATGTTGAAGGGTTTACACATCCATGATATTCTGCAGCTTCAGCAAGAAATCAAAATAGTAAGTGAGTATTCATTGATGTTCACCAATCTCTCCAGGTAATATATGGAAATGGTTCATTGAAAATTTTTCGATTATAGAACCTTTTAGGGAAGACTACATAGAGACATCAAATCCAACCTTATACCTCTATGAATTCCTATATATGATGCACTGATAGTGTGAAATTTTGTGTTTGAGAGATTCTTGGATGAGAAGACATAGACAATAGTTATCATAGTAGGAACACAGAAGTAGAGAATTCAGCTATAGGAAGATGACATTAGTCAAAGGGATCGGATGTTAGAGGCATTTTAGGATGAGGCCCAAGGATAAATGGTATGTAGTTTTGGGATCACAGGATAGTTCCAATCATCCGAGAGAGAGGCAGTGCTACTCTTGTGATGGTAGGAGACATCTTCCATGATACTTTCTGACCTGACATGTGACTGATAGAGATATTGATTGAGACACCAAGGAAGAGGTTTTGTTAGGATTATAAAGGCTTGAAGGGTGATGGGAGAGGCTGATGAGCTAGGAGAGAAGTTGGAGGTGGTAGATGAATCAACTTGTTACCACCACCACCACCCCCATGTGGTCCACACTTTTCTCAAAGAGTTGGAGGACAAGGGTAGGGAAGCTACCCAAGGTTGAGGTTTATGTCCCCGGGGATCTAAGAGTGATACGAGGTACAATATGTGTCTTTTATACCTTAGATACAGTACTTATAGACACCATTTATAGTTATTAAATTATTTACACATATTCAGTTTTAGACTCATAGATTCTTGTTGATACCTTGGCTCGATCCTTGCACATGGATACATATTCTGGAGATGAATCAGTGATCATAAATTTATTGTGATGGTGTGACCTAACACTTGGAGGTGATAGTTTCTATTGGGATCTCTTCATAGTAGTGATTAGGCCTTATGATCTCATCTTTGGTATGAAATGGATATCTACACTTCATTCCCATATCGACCATTTCATGTGAAGGATCTGGTGTGTCCACAGTTATGAGACTGGGTTTTCCATTGTTTGTGAAAAAAGAAACCCAAAGAGTGTAGGATGGACTCATGAATGGGAGGGTGCAACCGACTACTCATCAGTTGGCTAGAATGACTCTTGGTGCAATGGATGTTATGAGTTTCCAGTTCCCTGTGACGGTGGCAGAGTAAAAGGAAATCATTCTTGAGGTTGTTATAGGCTTAACTTCCCACCGAGAGATAGAATTATGCATTTAAGTACACCCTATAAAAACCTTTATTACTGTTCCAACATATCAGATGCCTCCCATCGAGCTTCTCGAGTTAAGGGAAAAGTTGGTGGAATTACGTAGGAAGGTATTTGTTAGACCTAGTGTTTCACCCTAGGCATCCCTAGTATTGTCTTCCAAGAATGCTGAGGAGAGTATGAGTTTATGTGTGGACTACTGGTGCTTTAACTGGGTGTTCGTGGAGAACAAGTATCCACTAACAAGGACTGATGGCCACTTCGATTAGCTGAGAAGGGAATTTTGGCTCTAGAAGGTTGGCCTCAGGCCAAGATATCATTAGTTGTGGGTACGATATGAGGATATACCAAAGATGACATTCAGATGACTCTATGGTCACTATGAGCACTTGGTGATTCCATAAGTCCAGATAAACACATATGAAGTGTTCATAGGACTCATGAACTAGATATTTTATCCCTTCTTTGACCAATTCATGGAAGTCTTCATCAATGACATCATTTTGTACTCGATGACTAATGAGCAGCATGCAAGACACTTGAATATTGTTCTATACATACTTTTATTGAACCAACATTACAGGAAGCTCTTGAAGTGAAAGTTTTGGATTTAGAAGGTCCACTTGTAGGAAAATTTTATCTCAGTAGATGGTGTGGTAGTGGACCCAGTGAAGGTCAAGGTAGTGTTAGCTTGGGACCCACCAAAGAGTATGACATATGTGTAGAGGTTCATTGGTTTGATATCCTATTTCCTGAGATTCATACCTGATTTCACCAGAATATCAGCTCCCATGAAATCATTGACCCAAAAGGGGTATCCTTTCATGTGGATGGATAGGTGTTAGTTGTATTTTCAAAAGTTGAGGTTGATATTGATGAGAATTTCCATATTGAGGTTACCAGAGGATAGTGTCGAGTACGCAGTGTTCTTCAATGCATCTGAAAATAGTCTTTGTTGTGTTCTAATGCCGAGGAAGGTGGTGATTACTTATGGTTCAACACAATTGAAACCACATTAGAAGAATTACATGACACCTGATCTTGAGTTAGCAGTGGTAGTCATCACACTAAATATATAGAGACACTACCTAATGGGAGAGAAATTTATCATCCATTAAAATCACAAGAGTCTCAAGTATATCTTATATTAGAAGGATCTTAACTTGAGATATCGAAAATGACAATATTCCATTCAGGACTATGACATTGAGATAGTATATACTCCTAAGAAGGAGAACATGGTAGCTGATTCTCTTAATATAATATCTTAGTCCCAATTTCTAAATGAGGATTCAGAGCAGCTGGAATCATTTTAGTTTTCATTTATTGATAGAGACAGAGAGAATTACCTCTAATCAATGGTTGTTATCCCTCCTATTTTATAGCGAGTTAGGGGGACACAATGTAGGGATTCCGACTGGGATACCCTACGTACTTAAATATCCAATGGTCATTCTCCTGATGGATTTTCTGAAGGTGGGGTGGCTGGAATTCATTTCAAAGGACACACAATGGTACCAGAGAAATTTCAAGAGAATGTTATTAGAGAGCTGCATATATCTATTTTGGAAGTACATTCAGGTGTGTAAAAGATGTACATATACCATCAATGCTATTTTTGGTGGATAGGTATGATGAAGGGAGTAATAATGTTTGTCTCTCGATGCCTTTATTATATATAAACAAAGCATAAGAACCATGTTCTTGTAGGTTTAGCTAAACCCCTTGAGTTTCTAGAGTGGAAATGGGATTGGATATCAATGGAATTCAAGAAAATATTACCACTTACATCCATGGGAAATGATTCTTTCTATGTGATCATATACCAACTCACCATGCTATCCCAATTCATTGCTATTCAGGAGCAGAGTTTAATAGAGATCTTGGGACACCTCTATGTGGAGGAGGTCGTTGAATCCATGGAGTTCCATTATTGATCATTTTTAACTACGATTCCCACTTAACATCTCAATTTTTTAAGGTATTTTAGGAGTCATTTTGGACTCAGTTGCATTTGAGAATGATTTTTCACCCCCAGACCGATGACCAGACTGAGCATACCATTTATATTCTGGAGGACATGTTGCAACCTTGTATGTTAATCTTTGGTCACAGTTGGGAAGATCACCTACAATTGGTATATTTTTTATTAAACAAAAGCTACCATTCCACCATTTTTATGAATCCATTATAGGACTTTTAAAGGAGACCTTGCATGTCACCACTTTGATGGAATGACCCATATGAAAAAGTAGTCATGGGACCAGAGTAGGTGTGAGCCACTACTGAGAATGTATAGATTATCTAGGGATAGATGAGTACTTTATAGATCCATTAAAAGTCTTATGTTGACTAGGGATGGTAGGATTTGGAGTTGGGGGAAGGAGACCATATGTCCCTATGGGTTTCACCTCATTCTGGATTATTGAAATTTATTTGGGGTATAAATATATCTCTGTGATTGATTTTCCCTTTTCAGTTACTACATAGAGTTGGTGAGGTGGAATACATCTTATCTCTACCATCAGAGTTATATTGGGTACATGAAATCCTCCATCTGTCATTTCCATTGGGGTATGTGCATGACCAATCACATGTTATCAGCTGGAGTGGTATAGACATCAAGGATGGAGCTACCTTTTCTGTGTACCCAGTAGAGATCGATGATTATTAGGAGATGAACCTTTGTGAGAGATCAATTTGTTTAGTGCATGTTTGATGGTAACATGAGAATCATCAGATGACCACCTGGGAGTGGGAGACTCATATTAATTCTCAATACCCATATCTATTTCTCGACACACTTGTTTTAGTGTTTTGGAATGTAAAGCCACAAGGGGGTAGAATATATTGACTTAGATTTTCCATGTATTATTTTTGGATATTATAGGGATTATTTTTTTGACCAGGAACTGAGATTCAGTGCGATTCAGAGGCTCAGTGTTCCTAGAATAAATTTTTGAAATATATTATATATATTATATTTCATGTGTGTATTGTTTTCATGAAATAGTGGAATACCATATAAAAAGAATCTATGATTAGAAATATGATGTAACTATTGAGTTCATAGTGTGAATTTTACCTTAGTCACAACATAACCTGTTTCGGTGTGAGTTTTTTGTAAAAAAGTCATCGGGGGTGTAAAATGGTTAAAATAATTTAAATAATTTTATTTATTTATTAATTTACATGGATACCTTGATCCTCCTTTAAATATATTGTTATAGATAATTCTCAGGTTCATCTTCTAATCCTTGGAGATCTAGAGAACCATTAGAGACATGTTGGAAGAGATTCTATGAGAGAAAAAAAATTGGACCGAGGATCAATGATTGGTGAGTAACAATTTTAGAGGATCTCTCCAACAATTATGACACAACTTCATTCTTTTTTAGCAATCAAGAAAAATCAAGGTATGATGTTTTTTTGATTGGATTCTTCCATGTTATTTGTTTCTATAATTAACATGAATCAATCTATCAATTGATTAATTCATGGATCAGTCATTTGTGGGATAGGATTACCTATGGGGATTTAAAGAGAGATTTGTTTAAATATTATTAGTTATTTAATTTTCATTCTAATGTAAATTAATTAAGTCTAAACAAACATGACCATGGTGGGTTTATCTTTCGCATGTTTCTTAGTTTTCTCTCATTGTTCTACATATGTTCATCGTCAGAACTTTTTTTTCTCTGTGGTTCAACCCTAATACTGTGTAATCACTCATTTAATAACCATTTCATGGGAAAACTATTCTATATCATAGATCTAGACTTAGTATGGTGAGGGGATAGAGTTATGGTAGTAGAATATAGTCGATCAAACTAGATTGAATACCCCCAATTTGAGTGAGGCATGCGTTGGTTGTTGGAACCAAGGACCCACATTTTCCCAAACAGTTTCAAAGTCTATATTCTGATGTGAATCCCAAAGGATTATTCAATGGAGTAGATTCTTGTTTCCTTGAATTATTCACATCCAAAATGGGGGCTATATGATCAGGTGACAGTGCGGAGGAAGGTCCTGGATCTCTAGAAAATTTGAAGCTACAGAGAGTGTATTTTGGGATAACACACTTTGTGGGACCCCTGGTGTGGTTTCTAGGGTTTTTATGAAACTTTATAGATCACTAGGTGTTTATATCCTATGAAAATATGTTTTATTCCTCCCTTAGTGTCTCTACATTTACCTCGAAGGGTACACATATATGGGTAGGTGTACATGGGCCAAACATGTCATGTACTCCCACATAGACAAGACTATTCCAAAAGAACATGAGTATATCCATGTACTAGGACATGGGAATAAGTACACAACCATGGGCCCACCATGTAATTTTACATGAAAATGAACACATACTATTTACATGGGTAGAACTCGATGCATAAGGGAAATTTCATGCACTACTATTATATG
Source organism: Viscum album (assembly GCA_963277665.1). Taxonomy (NCBI): domain Eukaryota; kingdom Viridiplantae; phylum Streptophyta; class Magnoliopsida; order Santalales; family Viscaceae; genus Viscum; species Viscum album. Next base: position 1,941,884,574 of record OY728133.1, on the reverse strand, counting down.
TAGTTTACTTCTTCAGAGTTGGTGTAGAGCCCATTGTCATCAGTATCATAGAAAACATTCATTAGGGTTCATTAACTATATCCTTTCCTTGAGGTTTGGTATGGAATGATGTCCTACAAATAGGATAACAATCACTTTAGTAGTAATTCTTTGATAGAGTTGTTGTAATCCTTCTATGAGGCCTAGAGTGAGATCATCTATCATCTTCTATCCCTAGGTGTAGTTCATGGTATCATCATGTCCAACAATACATAGGCACCGCCCATTTACATAGCAGGTTACTATTGATTGATTTGTTGGTATACCCCATGGACTTGGTTTTGATCCTCATATGGGCATCGTATCTCTTTAAGATTCTAGCATATCCTTCCTATGATGAGACCCAATGTGTATGAACTTTGGGATGAATATCATCAGTATTATTTGACTCATGGAGTGCATTATTATAGATAAGTACTATCTAAAACTTTTGGCCAGGATCCTAGGATAAATTATAGTTATGAATTTATCTTAAGACTATGTTTATTTGTTGAGTGTATTTGGATATTCTTATTATATGTGTTGTAGACATATACCCATGTATAATTGACTCGTTTTCCCATTGTTATATTTCTTATGGTTTAGGGGTATTCTATTGGGTATTGTCATAATAAACTATAAATTATATTTTCTTACACATTTCAGTTCTCATGCATGCAATTGACCTTTTGACAGAGCCCAATAGGGACCAGGACTAGGTAGTGCTTAGTGATCTAGACAGACAGAGGTGTGTTCCTGCAGTTATCCTAACAATAGTCCCAATTTTACATTCAGGCTGGATATATTTTCAGTCTCTTTATGGTGGGTTTTTATTTGTATTTGTTTACTATCTAATTATTTTCTTCTAAGTCTAGTTGTGAGATTTAGATGGATACAAGAATGGGTTTTTTATTTTTTTACATTTTATAATTTTATGCGGTTGGAGATGTCTGAGTGTATACATGTACTTTAATCTAAGGTATCTAATGTTAGTGATATGATTACATGGTTCTAGTATATAGCCCCTGTCCTATTGGAGTTTTTCTTGGGGAGTCACAACATGTGCCCCATTTGTATGGTTCGTGAGATTATCCTTGAGTAATTGTGTAATAGATAAATAAATTTTAAATAAGTCTTCAATATCATCCATATTATCATCACCCATAGGAATTATTTACCTTGACAAACAATAGACCACTGATCATTTGATGAGTAAACAACATAAAATATAATTTTTCATATATCTCCATGATAAATTATTCTTATTTTCAACTAAATATTTTCAAATTAATATGTGTAAATCCATAATCATAATGTTTTAAACCATTTTAAATCTCAACCTAGTTATACTTAAATATTAGTGCTAAAAATTTAGTATAATAGATCTCCCATATATCCTCAACAACTCTAAAATATATTTTTAATGAAAAAACTGGGGTTTTATATTTAGCACTCAAAAAAGTGGTGGTTCAACAATAACCATTAATACACTATTTTTAATGGTACTCTTATCATCCATGTTTTATTGTTTCATATTTGTAACGATTAATATCAAAACCAAACTATGTGACCACATTCACATATGTTCCCCTGATGGCTATTATAATGTTTTTAATGTGGATAAATTGTTGTTGAATATATTCTTAAACCATGAAAAAATGTGTTTTTATGGTCATTCATATACCACTTTTCATTTGCTCTTAGATATTACCTTTATTCTATCAATATGTGTTATTATTGATGGTTGAAACTCATCTATGTTGTTCAAAATTTATAAATGTTCATGAATCACTTCATCATGTGAAATTTAATTTATGTTCAAGGCACAAATCCATTTACCTTTTGTATCAACTATAAAATGTTGAGATATTGGGAGTCCAACATTATCCACTTAAAATAATTTCCAACAGTGATATCCATTGATGGTTTCTTACTCATTGGATGTTTGTGATACATGTCGAGGGACTAGGTATGTGTTTCTTCATGGAAATTTCAGAGGTATTCACAATTTAAAACTAGTACACACATTGTAACCTCCATGTTACATGAGTTTTAGTTCTTATGTATTGTGTTATTAATACACGATGTGTATTTGACCATGTATTTTCCACTATAAAAACCCAAGGGATTTAGACGTGTTACCTAGTTATTTCATGTATAATCCAACATGCTATTTGATAGCATATTTCTGTAAATAGACAATGTGTATTTAATACATCCATGTATCATTATTACACCAATACCCATGGAAAATGTAGTTTTCTTTGATGTAATGTACTGGAATACACAATCTGTAGCTTTGGGATACACATTTTGTGCTCCAATGAAATTTAACTAGAGTCTCAAACATCTCTGGAGGAGTTCTGTAGATATTCTTCTATATCTAGTAAACAGATATGGATAATATAAGTGAGGAACTAAGTGTGGAATAAATGGCTTTGAGAATAAAATTAAAAGAATTAATATCTTGAAATAAAAACTACATTTTTAATATATAAATTATTAACAATGAATAAATCATTATAAATTGAATTCGACCACTCTGATACCACTTGATGGTTCTATGTGCTTTGAATGTGCCTATTATGCCTATGAATAACTAATATTTTGTTTTATTCAGGGGATAATCCACAATTCACATGACTATGAACGTCATGACCAACAATTTTTTTCTGAATAATATTGAAAACATTTTCACAATAATCAAATGAGATGATCATTTTCCACATTAATTTATACATAATTTACTAGTAGGAATAAATACATCAGTATTGGGTTTTTTCATCAATGGGTGTTTTTATCATACGGGCATCATTTAGTTTTATTTTCATTGAATTGATGAGGACCCACATTAGCACATATCTAGCAGTGATCCATAAGCGGTCCTTTGATTTTAAAACTTGATCGATGATACTCTAGGTGCTAGCTTGGTAGAACTGATCATCTTACATCGCTCTATTGACTGCTAACATGATCACTTTTGTCTGGAAGGATCATCTATTGATCGCGCCGAATTGAGAGGAGGAAAATAGAACCTCTTGATCTTGATAGAAAAACCTAGATAGGTTCTTTGTAGAGAATAGATTATATAAAGAGGAAAATGTTGTAAAAAATAGTCAAAATCTCACAATTCTAATAGTAGTCTATTGAAATATCCAGTGTTAGGGTTTAATATATTTAGTAAATTGGACAATAGACCTTACGAACATATTAAATCCATAGTAAACTCCACTCCATGTAAGAATTTATTATTATTATTTTATTTTAGGGGGTCTGCTAAACCGCACAATGATAAATATTATTTTACGGACTGGAAAATAAATATACATCACTAAACCAAAAATTAAGTTCATTTTTCTTCCATAAAATATATTTATCTTCCAAATAAAAATTTAATTAAATATTATTCATTCAATATATAAATAAATTAAGATCATATTCACGATCTAAAAAATATATTATCTATTTTAAGATCAAAAAAACAAAATAAATGGTTTATAAATAAATAATAATTTTTTACATTGCGAATAACTAGAGGTAAATAAATAATATATATTTGAATAACTAAATAATTAAAATTTGAATGAATATTTTTTTAATATTTTCAATTTATAAATTCTAAATAAATATTACTTCTAGTTTGGGGAAGAATATTTTTTTTTAAATCTAAATTTAAATAATATATAACTGAGATAAACAAAAACACTTGGTATATGACCCTTTAAGCCTCTTTCTTAGTTACATTATACGGACATGCCTAAAGATCAAGATTATTATCTAAAAATGGGTCCAAAAACCTATATTGGAAGAAGCCATATCACAATGAAAAAATATGTTAAAAATTCCCACTATGTAATAAAATCCCTTCGCTCTCAATATCTCATTTATTATATTACACACATATTTAATAAACGTATGTTCTTGATATGTCTTTGACTATCTCAAATGAACCTATCAATAAAAAATGGCCTTGGAATTTAGTTTGGTGGTTTCGTTCTAATATAAGGGTTGAAATATGAATTCACATAATGATGGAAGAGACAAATACATTCTTGAATTATTTATAAATAACATATTATTTCTGATGCATTCAACACACACTAATATTCTATGAACATATGTTATCACAGTTTATAAAAATGAATCCAATTTTGTGGGACATGATATATATTAATTTTAATCATAATTTATGAGGATCATTACACATGATTTTGGACATGAGTATCCAACTAAACAAAAAACACATGGAATTTGTACTGGTAGATATATTGTTATAATATAATGTCTTGGAGATTACTGACTAAAAACTTCATGAGATAAAGTATCACTCACATACGAGTACTCATAATTGAGATTCAGATTCTTATGTGTCCCATTATAGAAATTCATCTAATTGTATAATAATATTTAAGAATATTATCATAGCACTTCAAATTCCGTATCAAAATGGGGTAATTATGACATTTTCAATGCAAAAAATATTCTAGGATATTATCACAATAATGTTACATTGAAGAAACAACTTGTATGTGATCTTATAATTATTAATATTAAAATAAATAAAGATACATTCTATCTAATGTAAAAATTAGTTAGTTCTAGTCATGAAATACACCCCAATAGTTTTATATTTATTTATGTTACATAAGTATTGGAAATATGAAAAATCCACAAGATTCACATGATTCACTTTTTGAATTTACATTCATTGAGCAGGGTAGGTAGATATCAAGAAGATCTAGGAGAACAACAATGGTCTATTATTAAGGCTATCATCAAGTATCTATGAAGAACTAATGATATGTTCCTAGTGTATAGTGGAGATGAGGAGCCAGTCCTCATGGGTTATACTGATTCTAGTTTTCAAATAGATCATAGTGATATGAAGTATTATCCATGATTTGTTTTATGACTAAATGGGGGAGCTATGAGATGGAATAGTTCTAAACAACTAGTCTTCAATGATTCTATAGTGGAGTCTTAGTAAATTGCAGATTTTAAAGCATCCAAGAAATATATTTTGATATGGAAATTTTTCTAGGAGCTTGAATTGGTTCCTAATAGTAAAGAACCTATCACAATGGTTTGTGATAATACTACATTGGTGGCTCTTTTAAATGAGCCAAGAGCATACCAAAAGACAAATAAAATACCCTAGAAGTATCACCTCTTGAGGTATTTTTCTCAAAGGGGCGAACATGTTGTAAGAATATTTCCCATAGAAGAAAATGTGGTAGAACAATTCACTAAAGGTATATCTTATAAGAAGGAAAAGTAACATCTGAGATCAAGAGGAATGAAGGTTCTTAGTAGTTAGACTTAGTGAAAGTTGGAATCTGTTGGAGTTGGTTCCCTATAACCGACTTCTATTCCCTTTATGATTGTAACACCCCGACCCTAGTTACCCAGAGTCAGGGCATTATTGTGTAACATTGGAATGATCACAAAAGATCAAGTCTCAAAAGACCAATTAGTTTAGTAGCCTTGGAAATACTAGATACATTCATAAGTCTTACATTACATCATAAAGTAAAACAAAACTACAACAACATCTTATCTTCATATCCCCTCATACTATCCCTGCAGGTCATTCATAATATACTTCATCACATCCTGGAAAAATTAAAACATTGGAAGGGGTGAGCTTAGATGCTCAGTAAGGATAACAATATAGCTGAAGCTTTCATAAATAAACATTAACATTTAAGGCACTGTATAACTAAAACATAAGCATTTTAAACATGAACTTCAGCATAATATGGCCAAAATAAAATGAAATAATTCCATTTAATTATTCATATTGATATTCTACTAGTTGAATAATCACATGCAATATCAATAACCACTTTCATAATGATGGAATGCATAATGCCAGACTATCATAACCACGTAGCCAAGGCCTCATGCCAAGACTACAAATAATATTTTGTCAAGGCCTCGTGGAAACACACTATTTTGTCTCATGAGACCTACTGATTCATCCAGGAGCTATAGTGGGCTCCACCCGTCACTTATTAAGTCCAATTCATTCCTCATATGAACAAGTTTAAACATATCATAAACCATAACATAATAGTATCACATAAAACATGCATAAAGGAAATATAAAATTTCCACATTTCAATCACAAGATATCAATACAAGACATTGATATAATAAATACATTATCAAAAACATTTTCAATAGAAAAATAAAAGAAAATTAAAACATGGTATATATTTTTCATTTTAAAAAAAAGTTATGGCTTGTAGAGGAAGGTGAAACTCAAATAATGGTCATGGAGGGGGAGAAGTCATTGTCACCGCATACGTACGACAAGAAAAACATTCCTTTTTGTTGTTTAGTAAAACGCTTCGTATAAAAAGATTCCTTTTGAATAATCATAAAATTCAAAGGGGTTTATACACCGTATAAAATAAATTTGTGTATAAAACAAAATATGCCTCAATGAATGTAGATTGAGACAAAGTCACTTACCTCATGTCCGACTTCACTCGACCATTCTTTAACCTCCTGAATAATAAACTAGAGTTAATTTATAATTTCTGAAGAACCTTTTTCAGGTTTATTATTCCTTTTATATCACTTATTACCATGTTATGGACATTATTTAATTATTTATGTTAATATCGGTCGTTATGTCGATCTTTGGTACTTGAGTCAAAAATAAACTTCTTATAATTACAAGTTGTTCATGTGGTAAAATATCCATTATATATAGAATAATATTCATGATATCGATATCATATATATCATATATATTCAGTATATACATTCATTCATAATATTACGTAACATTTAGAGGTGTGAAATGAAATGCACCGTTCATGGAGATGGTAAGCCATAAGTACGCATGAACGCTACTTTCATTTATATTTCATATTTAATGGAATTAAATCATAATGATATAAAGTTGTATTATAATTTCAGTATAATATCATATATAATATCATTTACTCCATCCTTTATACATCCCACATATGGCGTTAACGATTCAAATCACTTTGAGGGGGCGGTAGTCCGCACTTCCTAAAATTAAATTATCGTGTTTACCCATAATGGAAATCATAAAGTTATGCCATAAATGAGAAATAAAGAAGAATAATGAAAACATAAACATAATATATATTTCATATATAAAAATAGTGTCATCAATATGGCCACCATGAGAGGTGTAAAAAGGATATTGAACAATCATCGTTTCGTGAGGCAGTAATTCCCCACCCACAGAAACAGTATGTTCTTTAACCATTAGACGAAGGTGTGTGTAAGTGTAAATAAAAAACATCTCATAAAAGCGTCCAAGTATGTTGAGGATACTTTTTTTGTTACAAAAGAAAACAATAAAAAGAGTTTATGGGGTTGGAGAAGCAAAATAATACAAAACAACATAAGAGAAGACATTACCTTAAAATCGGGTAACTCTTTTTGATTTGAGCCAAAGGATTCCTTGGAAATAATTATGCAAAAATTGAGGATTCAAGGAGTAAGAGAGGGAAGTTGAGAGAGTATTTGGGCAGAGTTTGTCCAAGCCAAATGGCTTTGATGGTGTGAATAAGGTGGTAGAGGTGGGGGCCTTTTATAAGAGGAGAGGAGGGGCACTCTTGGAAAGTCATGAAATGTTACATTATTATGAAATGATTTTGGGATTTCAAAGGTCCCAAAATTATATATCTCGAGGATAAGGTGATAAGGTTTCGAAATATACTCATCTAATAGGTTTTTTACAAGTTTAAGTTTTATATTTTATATTGTATTTTCATTTTATTTAAATCGTTAGTTAATGAGGTAATCGCTGCATCATCATGGTGTCATAAACAATTTAATTTATTTAATGTATAAAATTTTTAAAAAAACTATCATGATGTAGGAAATATTTTTAGATTTAAAATGAACTTTTATAGTCAAAAATATAACTTGTATAACACATTTTAAAAAAAAAATTAGTAAAACAACACATGTTTGTGACAATTTTATTTTTACTTTAAATAAAATGCTATTAATGTCATTTTCTTACCCAAGTTGCTCCATGGGGTCCCAAAGTTGACCCATGGATTGTATTGGTCTTCCATGACTCATACAATAAGGGCAGGACAAGTGTAAAGGTATTTTCATATTATTATAACATTATATTTACATTAAATTACACTAATTACCTTCAATCGCGATTAATAGAACTTAAAAGTTACTATTCACCAAAAGTTATTTTAATCCCATTGAACAACATTTTAATTACTAATGAAGACCATGTATGTAAAATTTTTCAAATTCAATTCACAGAAGTAATAAATTTTCATTTAAACGAAAAATTAGTTCTTTTAACTACCACTTAGTGGTTTCACTATTTATCAAAAATTGATGTTTTTCAGAAAAATACAAAAAATTCACCCTAATCTATAATTGATATTCTGAAATCAAAGATGATGTCTATTTTACAAAATTAAAAACATATAAGTTGAATTAAATAATTTTATAATTAATTCCCGCTGTCAAAATAAATAGCGTTTTTTTAAGAAATAATATCAATCAAAAGATTGACAATTGTTTATGTCCAATTTCAAAGTGAAATTAATTATAATGACCACCATTGGATAAAATGGTAAAATTATATTCTAATTATACCTTAAAACCACTCAATATTATAATTTATCACTATTAATTATTTTGATTAAAAAAGTTGTTTTTAATTAAAATTTAGTAATTGTCACTATTCATCAAAATATAAAAGTTATCCGAAAAGTTCCAAAATTTCACCCTCGGCTAAATTCGATATTCCTAATCCAAAAATGAAGTCCATTTTGAATGATAAAATTTATAAAATTTCCAAAAGTAGGTATTACTATTCATAATGACTACATTGATTGGTCGCGGTGTGTTCGAATCTCGAACTTGCATACAATGCAAGCTATTGCATTATTGAAAGAGAAGCGTATCGTGGAAGCATGGGGTGTTACATTCTCTCCTCCTTCGAATAATTTAGTCCTCAAAATTTCATATAATATAACTGTATAAAAAGTCTTGGGTGATTCTTCATCATAAGTTCCTCGGGTTCCCACGTTTCCTCCTCCGTCTTATGGTTTCTCTATAGAACTTTTACCAGACGAGTCATCTGGTTTCTCAGCACTTGTTCTCTTGTATCAAGAATCATGATGGGCTCTTCGCAATAAGATAGATCAGGTTCCACTTCTAATTCCTCATAGGTTAGTACATGCATTGGGTCAGGCATGTATTTTCTCAACAGTGATACGTTGAATACATCGTGAACTTTGGAGAGACTTGGCGGAATTGCCAAATGGTAAGTTACAGCCCAAATCCATTCTAGAATTTCGAAGGGTCCGATGTACCTGGGACTCAATTTACCCTTCTTACCGAAACGTATAACTCCCTTCCATGGAGATACCTTCAAGAAAACTTTCTCTCCTACCTGAAATTCCAAATCCTTCCTTCGATTGCCAGTATAGCTCTTCTGCCTACTTTGAGATGCTTTGATGCAGTTTTGGATTACCTTCACCTTTTCCATCATTTCCTCCACCAGTTCTGGGCCTACAAGTTTTCACTCACCAATTTCATCCCTACAGGTGGGTGTGCAACATCGCTTTCCGTATAACACTTCATATGGTGCCATCTGAATACTTAAATGGAAGCTATTATTATAAGAAAATTCTACCAGAGGTAAATATTGACCCACATACCCTGAAAGTCAAGTGGGTATGATCTCAACATGTCTTCTAATGTTTGAATAGTTCGTTCTGATTCTCCATCTGTTTGAGGGTGGTAAGCAGTGCTCAAACGAAGTTCAGTATCCAAGGCCTTTTGAATACTTTTCCAGAATCTTGATGTAAAATAGGGATCACGGTCTGAGACAATCGACATGGGTTTTCCATGAAGTCTCACAACTTCATTAATTTATAGACTTGATAGACGTTCAAGTGGTATATCTTCTCTTATAGCAAGAAAATGTGATGAATTCGTGAGACGATCAACAATAACCCATATTGCATCATTCCTTCTAGGAGTCTTTGGTAGTCCCATGAAAAATCCCATCGTAATGTTATCCCTTTTCCACTCAGGTATGGGAAGAGGTTGCAGTACTCCACCAGTCAGTTGCCTTCCAGCTTTCACTTTTTGAAAAACCATACATCTTGACACAAAATCAGCAATCTCCCTCTTCATGTTGTCCCACCAAAAATGTCCCTTTAAATCTCTATACATTTTGGTGCTCCCAGGGTGTATAGAGAAATTGGAACTATGAGAATCATCCAACAATTCCCTCTTTAAATCAGGTATATCGGTAACAAAAAGTCTCCTCCCAAATTTCAAAATTCCATCTTTCACTCAAAAGATAATACAACTCAAAAATATTATATTTATCCTAATATTATAAGGTTCCAAATATTAGCACATACCATTTATATTAGGAAAACTATTTTTTAATAACCAGGAACTTCTTGTAGGATAGTGGTAGGTAATAAAGGCCTGTCGCACTATGGTTGTGGGTTTGATTCCTGTAGCTTTTCCGACACGACAGGTTATCCCCCAACCTACAGGTTGTCCTTTTCCTAAAACTATAGTATTATAATATTCAAAAAATAATCTTCAAGAATGTTTTAACCTTAAACAATACTATCTAAAGTTCAACGTAATCCATTCCAACCATTATAGTTATCCAAAATACCTCTGTCTAGACTTTCTCTTAAAGGTATTTAAATTCCAAAATCAATTGTTACATTAGATTCCCCAAACAAAGTAAAGTTTATCTTATTGTCACATACTAAAAATATGATTACCTTCATCATATTAAATCCTTAATGAAAACAACAAGTATTACAGTACAATCCTTATATATATATCACATCATTCTTATAACCAGAATATAATCCTTGAGTCCAAAAGCACCAATACATTAATTATTCCACTTCAATTGTAGTAACAACATAAGATTGGCCTTGATACCTTAGCCTTTTCTGAGGTAAGTTTCCCAGATTCTTAGGAAAATAATTTTCATAATGCCCCATTTCTCTATAATGGTATCATTCAAAATTGATAGCCTCTTTCTTTCCCTTGCAATCACGAGCTTGGTGGATTTTTTCACCACACTTATAACAGACTCCCATTCCCTTCACCAAAGTACCGCGGTGTTTCTTCCCAAATTTACTACAGGACTGATATTCAATTTTTCCCTTCTTCCCCTTATTTCCATTTCCAGATTGATCAGAAGATCTCTTCTTCTCTTGCTTTGCTTTAAAGTTATAAGACGTAGAGAATTCCTTTTCCGTCTTGATAGCACATGAGACAATATCTTCTTATGACGAGAAGGTTTATGAGACTAATGCTCAACGGAAAAATGGTTTTAACCCATCAAATAAATGATCAATCTTACTTATTGGGTTACGTATATAATCTGAAGCATGCCTCATGAACTTTGTAAAGTTAGCCCCATACTTTGTGACATTCTCATCCTCCTTCCTCAGACTCAAAAATTTACTTTCCATATTTGCTCGATGGTCTTGTGGAAAGTATTTTTCTTAGAAAATTTCCTTAAACTCCCTCCATTCCATACTTGATACTTCTTCATCTTCCTTTTTGTTTTGAATCAGTGATCACCATTGATCGGCATCTCCAGTGAGGTGGTAAACTGCCATGACAACCTTCTCCCTTTCACTACTCCCCAAGGCATGGAATATTTTCTCTAAGTATTTTATCCATTGCTCAGCTACTAATGGATCTGTACCCCCATTAAATGTTTGCAGTTGTTGCCTCATGAAGCGGTCTAACATTGATCCTTCATGTTGCGAATCAGGGTGCTCTATACGAGTAAGGTTATTATTCATAACCTGAGTGAGTTATCCCAGTATTGTGATAAGTTGATCAACACCAGTTGTATCTCCAGCTCCACTATAATTATCTTGAGCAGGAGGGAAATCTCTACATGGATTTTGTGCATTGATACAGTTTCCATTCCTCCCACTAGGCACCATTTCTAAACAATGGCATAAACTTGATTAGTTTATGAATCAAAATACATAATTCCATACTTGTAAAACACTTAACATAAATTGACCTATTTATGGATATAATCCATAATTATAAAAATGTTATCTTTGAGGAAGTATATACTCATAAACCCTTCATAATGGTTTGTAAATAAATTGAGAATTATCCTAAGCATATCCCCCAGGAGTGTCGTAACCAAGAGTGTAGCAAGACCCGTTTTCATGCACCAGTTCTCGTTCGAGTCTAGCTCAAAGCGGTGTTTCAGGTTTTACCTCTAGGTACATCTGTGCCAGAGCCGCCTCTACCTGCTCGTATCCAGACAGGGATATATTTCTTGGAAAACTCCCAAAATATCCATAATACCAAAATTCGAGGAAGTTCTTCTATACTAATCCTCAAAGTCTCTCTTTGGTCTATGTTCTCTAATTAGAGTTTATCGAAATATATCTTCCATGGTTGGTACTAAACTGCCTTTGATAGAAACTATAACACCCTGACCCCAGTTACCCAGAGTCGGTGCATTATTGTGTAACATTTTCATGATCACAAAAGATCAAGTCTCTAAAGACTGATTAGTTTAGTAGCCTTGGAAATACTAGATACATTCATAAGTATTAAATTACATCATAATGTAAAAAAACTACAACAACATCTTGTCTTCATATCCCCTCATACTATCCCAGCACGTCATTCATAATATACTTCATCACATCCTGGAAAATTTAAAACATTGAAAGGGGTGAGCTCAGATGCTCAGTAAGGATAAAAATATAGCAGAATCTTTCATAAATAAACATTAACATTTACAGCACTGTATAACTAAAACATATGCCTTTTAAACTTGAACTTCAGCATAATATGGAAAAATAAAATGAAATAATGCCATTTACTTATTCACATGGGTATTCTACTAGTCGAATAATCATATGCAATATCAATAACCACTTTCATAATGATGGAATGAATAATTCCAGACTATCATAACCACATAGCCAAGGCCTCGTGCCAAGACTACAAATAAGATTTTGTACAGGCCTCGTGCCAAGACACTAGTTTGTCTCATGAGACCAACTGATGCATCGAGGATCTATAGAGGGCTCCACCCGTCAATTATTAAATCCAATGCATTCCTCATATGAACAGGTTTAAACATATCATAATCCATAACATAATCGTATCACATAAAACATGCATAAACGAAATATTAAATTTCAACATTTCAATCACAAGATATCAATACAAGATATTGGTATAATAAAAAAATTATCAAAAACATTTTCAATACCAAAATAAAAGAAAATTAAAACATGGTATTTATTTTTCATTTAAAAAAAGTTTTGGTTTTTAGAGGAAGCCGAAACTCAAATAATGGTCACGACGGCGGAAAAGTCATTGTCGCTGCATACGTACGACAAGAAAAACATTCCTTTTTTTCTTTTAGTAAAATTCTTAGTATAAAAAGATTCCTTTTGAATAAACATAAAAGTAAAAGGGGTTTATACACCATATAAAATAAATTTGTGTATAAAACAAAATATGCCTCAATGAATGGAGATTGAGACGAAGTCCATTTCCACATGTCCAACATGACTCGACCGTTCTTTAACCTCATGAATAATAAACTAGAGTTAATTTATAATTGATTAATAAACCTTTTCATGTTTATTATTCCTTTTATATCACTTATTACCATGTTATGGACATTATGTAATTATTTATGTTAATAACGGTCGTTTTGTTGATCTTTGGTACTAAGTCAAAAATAAACTTCTTATAATTACAAGTTGTTCATGTGGTAAAATATCAATTATATACAGAATTATATTCATGATGTAGATATAATATATATCATATATATCCAGTTTATACATTCATTCATAATATTACGTAACATTTAGAGGTAAGAAATGAAATGCACCATTCATGGAGACGGTAAGTCGTACGTGCGCATGAACGCTACTTTCATTTGTATTTCATATTTAATGGAATGAAATCATAATGATATAAAGTTGTATTGTAATTCCAGTATAATATCATATATAATATCATTTACTCCATCCTTTATACATCCTACATATGGCATTAATGATTCAAATCACTTTGAGGGGGCGGTAGTCTGCACTTCCTAAAATGAAATTATCGTGTTTACCCATAATGGAAATCACAATGGTATTCCATAAACGAGAAATAAGAAAGAATAAAGAAAACATAAACATAATATATATATCATATATGAAAATAGTGTCATCATAATGGCCACTATGAGAGGTGTTAAAAGAAGATTGAACAATCATCGTTTCCTGAGGCAGTAATTCGCCACCCACAGAAACAGTATGTTCTTTAACCATTAGACGAAGGTGTGTGTATGTGTAAATAAAATAATTCTCATAAAAAATTTAATTATGTTGTGGATATTGGTGTTTTTACAAAATAAAATAATAAAAAGAGTTTATGGGGTTGGAGAAGCAAAATAATACAAAAGAACATAAGAGAAGACATTACCTTAAAATCGGGTAACTCTTTTTGATTTGAGCCAAAGGCTTCCTTGCGAAGACTTCTGACCAAATTGAGGCTTCTAAGAGTAATATAGGGAAGTTGAGAGAGTATTTGGGTAGATGTTGGCCGGGCCAAATGGATTTGATGGTGTGAATAAGGTGGTAGAGGTGGGGGCCTTTTATAAGAGGAGAGGAGGGGCACTCATGGAATGTCACAAAATGTTACATTATTATGAAATGATTTTCAGATTTCAAAGGTCCCAAAATTATATATTTCTAGGATAAGATGATAAGGGTTATAAATATACTCATACAATATGTTTTTGAAAAGTGTAAGTCTTATATTTTACATTATCTTTTCATTATATTTAAATCGTTAGTTAATGAGGTAATCGCTGCATCATCATGGTGTCATAAAACATTTAATTTATTTAATGTCTAAAAATTATAAAAAAAAAATACCATGATGTAGGAAATCTTTTTATCTTTACAATGAATATTTATAGTCAAAAATATATCTTATATAACCCCTTGTAAAAATAATTTTAGTAAAATAATACATGTTTGTGACAATTTATTTTTACTGTAAATAAAAAGTTATTAATGGCGTTTTCTTACCCAAGTGGCTCCATGGGGTCCCCAAGTTGACCCATGGATTGTCTTGGTCGGACATGACTCATCCAATAAGAGTAGTACAAGTTTAAAGGTAATTTCATATTATTATAACATTATATTTACCTTAAATTACATTAATTACCTTTAATCGCGATTAATAGAACTTAAAAGTTACTATTCACCAAAAATTATTTTAATCTCATTGAACCACATTTTACTTACTGATGATGAACATGTATGTCATATTTTTGAAATTATATTCACATAAGTGGTAAAGTCTCATTTAAACGAAAAATTAATTCTTTTAACTACCACTTAGTGGTTTCACTTTTCATCAAAAATTGAAGTTTTTCAGAAAAATACCAAAAATTCACCCTAAGATATAATTGATATTCAGAATTCAAAAATGATGTCTATTTTAAAAAATTCCAAACATATAAGTTGAATTAATTAATTTTATAATTAATTCCCGCTGTCAAAACAAATAGTGTGTTTTTAATAAACGATATCAATCAAAAGATTGACAGTTGTTTATGTCCAACTTCTAAGTGAAATTAATTCTAATGAACACCATTGAATAAAATGGTAAAATTATATTCTAATTATACCTTAAAACTACTCAATAGTATAATTTATCACTATTAATTAATTTGATTAAATTTTTTGTTTTTTATTAAAATTTAGTAATTTTCATTATTCATCAAAATAGAAAAGTTATCCGAAAAGTTCCAAAATTTCACCCTAGGCTAAATTCGATATTCAAAATCCAAAAATGAAGTCCATTTTGAATGATAAAATTTATAAAATTTCAAAAAGTAGGTATTACTATTCATAACGGCTACATTGATTGGTCGCGGTGTGTTAGAATCTCGAACTTCTGTACAATGCAAGCTATTTCATTTTTGAAAGATAAGCGTATTGTGGAAGCTTGGGGTGTTACAATGATAACCATTATTCATAATTTTAAATATTAATAAACTCTTTATAACATCATAATTTTCATTATATGTAACATAGTATGGGATAATGTCTTAAGAGTAGATTTTTCACTGAAAGGTCATACATGTTCCCTGCTTTAATGAGAACCCACATGTGGCATGATAATATTCATAAATATATTTCCTATGTACATATGATATCATTTTATAGACACATATTATTCAGGATATCTTGGGTGTAGACTTATAGGACCATGAAACCCCTTCTCTTGGTATACTCCCTTATTAATATCCAATTTAGGATATTATGAGAATGAGACCTGCGAGTAGGAAGTCCCCATTTATATGCCTCAGTGTATATTCTTATCTATGTACATTTATATTTTTCCTTATACTTTAATAATATTATTATTGATTATTATATGTTGCATACTTTGACATATTCATGAAAATCATGATGACATTTGTTCATAGGGAAGAAGGATATGTTGGGTGCGTCAGGAGTAATACTTCATTAATGAATAATGTGAGAAAGTATTTTTACCTTTTATTCATTAATAGATGTTTATATATTAGGAAATTATTTCAAAATGATATATCCTAATTCATTCCATGTCCACGATGTTCTATAAGCATGTTCAATTTCTGAAAATTTTAATAAAGAGATATCAGGTACATAGGTTAATGACACCAGCATGAAAACATATTGATTAGTGATATCGTGATAAAGAGATTATATTACACAGTGAGCATTTGTATGAGGTGTTATGTCATTGTGAAATTAACTTCTTTCTCTATGGGTTTGTTGGCATGTTCTTAGATGCTAAACATGGACATCAGACCGCTTTGCCTAATGCTACTGGGAAATAGGCCTTGAGGGTCACACACTCAGTGTATCCAAAATACTAGTTCAATAATATATTATTATTTATTATTTACAAATATGAATAAATAGTATCTCCTAATTTGGTTTAATAACTATTCATGAATGATTGATCACATATATTCTAGCACAAGTTATTCAATAGAATATTATGTGAGTTGAATATTTAATAAATATATTTTTTTTATTTTGTGAATATAATATTTATTTATTTATTGTATAATAATAAATTAATATTAATTTATTAAATAAAAAGTATTTATTAAAGGACTAAGAAATATTTTTGAGGAATGGTGATCCATTTTTATATGACTAGTGTGAAATAATATATATTGAATATTATTTGAATAAATAATATTTAATTTTACTTTGTGAGCTTAACACATATTGAGAAATATTATTATTATTATTATTGGCATGGGGTTCCATATTGTTCAAATGAATATTTAAGGGCACTTTTTCAATTATTAGTTTCTTACCCTAGAGGTATATAAACCCAATTTTTTTAAGTGATCCAATTAATGTGTTCTGTTGAACACAATGAATCTGGAGAATCCTATGAAATCCCTAGAGAGATCTGCTCTCCTAGAAAACTCACAAGAATAAAGAGAAATATTCCTACACGTTAAAATATTGTGTATATTTTGATAATGAATAATTATTTCGAATAAATTCTTGAGACAATCAAATAAAAATGATGAATGCAAAATAATATGTTGTGCTAGCACACAGATATTCATACAATGAATTTTTGAGATTTGTGGAACATGTGTGGATCACCAATAGAGTTACTATTTTTGATTCCTTCAATGAAACAAGGGTACAATGAAGATTAGTTTATAAATATATTAATGAAGAAATATTTTCTCAGAAGTCAATTCTTTAATATCTTAATTCAATTATAAATAATATGTTATGATCCTGTATTGGGATTCAGCATTTTAACCCTTGTTTGTATTATTTGATCTGAAAATATTTATCATAATTATTATAAAAATGTATATCTTGGATTGATCATCTATCATGAATAAAAACAATTTTGAGAATGACCCATCACATGCATCCACTATGCTTGAAACATAGAGGGTCTACATCGATTTTAGAGAAAATAATTGGCACAGTCCGAAAGACGATTTCCCTTTGACGATTAGAGTCATTTTAATGATGAAGATACGGTCTTTCAATAAATTCCCTTCATGTATGGGTATTCAAGGTAAAATCAAATAAATATGGCCCCTAAATATGAGGAAGCCACAAACTATAGGGAACCTTAGGGGATGTTTTTTGTAACACCCCGAGATTTTATGAAAAATATTCTTTTTAATTTCATTGATGTTTTGTGTTGTGTGTTACACTAAAAAGATCTTTCACTACACGCATCCATTACTTGGCTTTCATTACATGCAATCACGACCTTCCATGATATCATGTGTTGTACGCAATACTGAGTTTCACTAAACAACGATATGTTATTAGAATATTATATAAACTAGCCATTATGAAATGTAATACCCACTTTTTTAAATTTTATAAATTTTATCTTTAAAAATGGACTTCATTTTTGGATTTGGAATATCGAAATTATCTTAGGGTGAATTTTTGGTATTTTTCTGAAAACATTCAATTTTTGATGAATAGTGAAAACCCTGGGTTACTATTTAAAACCCAACTTTTTAATTAAATAATTATTTATTTTATTTAAATTTATTTTAGGTCAAAATTGATACATAATTCTTATTTAAGTTAAATTTAATCCATTTGAGTCAATTTATAATAATTTTAGATATATTAAATTTTTATTGAACTTTTCACCGTCTTTTACCCACCTCCAAGGAGAATTTGAAAATTTAAATGAAAAATAATTTTACCATTTCTGTGAGTGGAATTTCAAAAATCCGAGAGACACGTTTAATATCAAGGAGTAAAATATGGTTCAATAAGAAAAAAAGAATTTTTGGTGAATAGTAACTTTTTACTTTTTTTACCACAGTTAATATTAAATAGGGTATTTAAGGGTAAAAATGATATTATTATTACCCTAACACATGTCCTAATTCTATCAGATAAGTTTAATTCAACCAAAAACAACCTTAGGAATAAAATATGACCATTTAGGTCCAGTTGGATTAGACTAGGACACTTGTTATTATTTTATTTACAGAAGAGTTAAAATAGTTAAAATCAATGTTTAATAACTAAAACATTTTTAATATATGGTTATAAATATTATAAATTCGACTATAAATATTAATAAGAAATATAAAAATATTTCATACATAATGGTATTAAATTTGTAATTTTTAAACATTAAATAATTTAATTTATTTATGACACAATGATGATGCAGTAATTAACTTATTAATGAAATATTAACATAATTGATGTTATAAATACCAAAATAAATGTAATTTGAGACTTTTTATCAATTAAAGTAATTTTATAGGTTAATATGACATGTTAGTATTGATTTATTTAACTTTTTTTTAACTAATCATGCTGTTATGAGTTTCACAATAATCAATTACCAAATAGTGTAAAAATTGACATAAAATAGTTTTAAAAACAAATATTATATTAATAATTGTTATTTTATTCCTAAAAATATAAGGCTAGGTCAAATGACATAAATAAGGTTATATATATTAATAATGAACAACTTGGGGTTCTTTTGTCTTGTTATAGTAAGTTTATTAACCATATATGTAAGAAAAAAATAAGACACGGTAAAAGTAAAATTATTTAACTTAAAGTTAAATCTAAATGATAAGGTTAAAATAGTAACATAAACTTGTATAAATTATATGTTTTGAGATTATTTTGACCCATACCCACTTTATCTTCTAAATAAATCAATTTGGGGCTATTATAGACCGAATAGGACTTTATTATAAAATAATATTTTAAGTTTTTCCAAAGGTGCCCCTATCCTCCCTTATAAAAGGGCACCCCTTCCCTCTTCTATTCACACCTTTTTGAGCCTTGAAGCTCGGCCAAAACCTGCCAATTACTCTTCTGAACCTCTCTTGTTATATCATAGAGGTCTTGGTCTTCTCAAAAGACCAACTCTAGTGCCCAAAGAAGAAGTTTAAAGGAGGTGCGACGAGGAAGAGGTAATCTATTCTACCGACTCTTTCAAGTTTCTTTCTTCTTATATTTCTTCTTATTTAGTAGTTTCAATATAAAGAAATAACATAAGTATTACTTATATACATATATGTTATTATAAATATGAAACAACCCTATTTCACCTTCTATCCATCCTACGGAAAACGAAATCACCGCGCGTGCGTACTTATGGAATACCGTCTCCACACCATGGTGTAATCAGTTTTTCCACCACCACCTTACTTGGATGTGTATAATGGTGTAAAGAATAACTAAATATGATTATTATAACATCATACTGATTCAATTATATTTTATCATTCACTCCAACTCCATTCAATATATATGGGAACGATATCATCGCTCGTGCGTACGTACGGATTACCATCTCCACAACGCGATGAGATTCATTTTCCATGTTAACAAATCAAGAATGATTGTAAAGTATATATAATAGTTAATAATGAAATATATGAAATAATAATGCTACTGGATATATATATATATATATATATATATATATATATATATGTCATCTACTTAATTCCGTTCAATTAAATAAGGAAACGAAAAACAACGTTCATGTGTACGTACGGCCTACCGTCTCCATGAACGGTGTATTTCTTTCCATTTATCAATATAATATATATATATATATATTCTGAATATATATTATATGTAAATCATGTTGTATTATCTGGAATTAAGTAATCATGATCTAAGTAATCATATGAATAATTACAAGGCAAAACACCGACGATAAATGAAACGATTTTACCCAAAACCCTACTTTAACATGAATTTACAAAAGAATGGGTAATATAAAGACATAAGTGAACCATATATGATATCATAACAATGAATATTATTCTGTAATAAGTCAATGAAATTATTTAAATCATTATACAGGAGGTTCAGATACATACGAAGCATATCAGACATAAGGTAAGGAATAATTTTGCAATCTCATTTTTATCCGAGATTGTTTATTCATAAGTATTTACTGGGGTTATTGTTATCATCCATTCCCATGTTTTCTAAAAAAGTTTTCATATATGTTTAAATCCCTTTTTACCCATTTCTGAAATTTACTACATCTTATGAAAGGAATCTTATTGTTTTTACCACACGAGGAACTTTTTGACTTTTCCGACAAAAGTATGAGGAGAATGTTTTTTTAACTTATATGGAATGAATGGATTCTTACGGTTTCATAAACCCTTATTTTCATGAAGCTAACTCTACAGGATTTCATGATTATTTTCAACGAAATCCTTTTCTTTTAAAATTGAATGGAATTTTGTGATAAGAAAATGATTTTGAAGAAGAATGGATATTTTCCTCAATAATTTATTTCAAGTGTTTTATCAAAACCATTTTCTATCTAAGATGACATTATTTCATATGTATATGTTTCAAGTATAATGTCTCTATGATTAACATGGTTTCACATTTATTATGATGAAATGATATCCATTTGTTTTATATGGATTATGTTATGATGGGATGACGTTTATGAAACCCATTTTATTCTTTGGGTTATGATGAATGATTTATGTTTATTTTCTGGCACAGGTATGAATGATTTCAATATGAGATGGGTGGGACCTTTATCTCCATCCAATTCATTGGGTAAAGATTTATATCTCTTGAGATAGACATGGATGGAATGGTAAGTTAATCTGGTTCAGTAATACAAGACTGGAATGAGGGGTGAACTCGATTCCGAATGGAACTTTGTCCACTAAGATGGTCTTGGCAGCAATGCCTTGGATACTATGGAAATCATAACATGTGATTAATGGTTTTCAATAATTAAATGTTTTATTCCCATGCTATTTTATCATGATTGATGTTCCTTTATGATATATGCCTTACGTACTTCCAAGATTTTGGTCTTTGCTCATGATTATGATATTTAGATTTTATGTTCAAGTTTTTGCATTCAAATGTTTATGGATTGTTTTATGTTCTCTATGTTTACCCTTACTGAGCATTTGAGCTCACCCTTTTTATGTTTTCTTTTCCCCAGTATCTAAATAAAGGTTTTAGGTAAGAAAAAAAAGATCTTTATGGGAGATGTTGAAGATCTTTCACCAAGATTAGAAGATTATATTCCGAGTTTCCAAATACACTAAACTATTATGGTCCTTTGGTGTCTGTTTTTATTATGTATTAGATATTCCTAAAAAGTAATGTAATGTCTATGTACGTCAAGATTTGTGTCTCAATAGTTTCCATCATAGAAAAGGTTTAGTCAACCTTTGGAAACTAGGATGCGAGAACTTTAGTGAGTTCCCTAGAGATATTTCTAGGATATGTCTAGGGATGCCACTAAGGTTAAGTATAAGTATAGGTTATAGTCCTAGAATTATGGTAACAATATTAGAATTAACCGTAAGATATTATATATTTAAGGTACTCCCCCTTTATAATGTTGTTTTCCCTAGCATTATTTTTGCCTCTCAAACTGTTAGTTTTGGGTTTTAGACGATGGCTAGAACCCGAAGGAACCGTGTTGATCAATGTAATGGACAATGCAATGATTGTCCTCCTGAACAATAGAATGTGATGGAAGATGGAGTAAAAAATAATATTTCTATAATTACACAATCTATGAATCATTTTGTATTTCCAAATGATCAGAGGAGGGAACAATATTCTATTGAGTCCTTCATGAGGCAACGTCCACCTTCTTTCCGTGGGTCTTATGATCCACTTGTTGTTGAACAATATATTAGTACCATTGAAATGATATTTTCCATACTTCTTTGTTCAGAACATGAAAAATTCATTCTGGATATTTACCATTTAGAAGGTGAAGCAGATAAATGGTGGACTCTAATTAAGAATACGAGGCTCCAAGATGAAATTGAATCCATGGAATGGGATGAGTTCAAGAAAATATTTTTCAATAAGTACTTCCCTCGTATTCTTCGAACAAAGATAGAAATGGATTTCCTTGAGCTTAAGCAAAGGGATGATGAGTCTGTTGGAATATACGAAGGGAATTTTACAAGGCTTGCAAGGTATGCATCTGGCTTTATCATCCAACCTGAAATTAAAGTTGATCGATTATTTAATGTCTTAAAACCAAGTCTTCGAAGGGCATTAGCTATAAGAGACTTTAGTAGCTATGAAGAAATTTTGCATTGTGCTATCAAGGTAGAAATAGAATTTGGTGTTACATATCCATCTCATGGTTTTGACAAGAAACTAAAAATGGAGTTCAAGGAGAAATCTCGGAATAATGGTGGAAAGAAGATGAATGTTTCTTTATGCTCAAGGTGTGGAAATAAGCATGGTGGAGATTGTCTTAAAGGGAATAGAAAATGTTTTATGTGTTGAAAATAAGGTCATCGAGCAGCTGAGTGTCGAAGTAATGGAAATAGGGTTGCTAATGATGTGAATAAAGAAAAGACTGCTGAGAACGGACCACCAACACATCAATGCTTCAAGTGCAAGGAAATGGGGCATTATGCTAATCAATGCCCGAATCCAAGGGTTAATGATGATCAATGTGAGAAAACTCTTAAGGTAAAGGATAAGGGGATGTCACATGCGATCACTATTTTTGATGTTGAGTATGACAATGATGTTGTGTAATGATTAAGTGTTTATGTAATGGGACTTCAAAATAGTATCATGGAATCTCATTTATGGAATCGTGGAATTTTGGAATATCTATGTATTGGTTTTCAATAATTATATGGTACCGATAACCATGAAAAGTGATTGAAATATTTTTGGAAAGAAGATGATATGCGAATAATGAAGCGAAAAATAAAAAATGAAATGAGATCATGATTTATATAAGGAAAAATTTATATTGTGGTTTGAGTATATAAATTTTTTGGGATTTTGGTATGTGGAAAGTGTTAAATTTTTACACCATTCATGTTTTCACTAAGAGTCAATGGGTATTCATTTTTCATGAGTATACATGATTAAGGTATTCACATGTTTGTAATTTGACCAACAAGATATATCTTATGATATATGGGGGATTAATGATGGTAATCACATTCTCAGAAGATGACATTTCTAGTAAATGTTTTCATTATCTTATGAGCTTGGACAGAAGTATTTTGGATAAGCCTAAAGATTGGAATGGATTATGTTGGTCATATGTCAGTATTTTTTATGGCTAGAATTTTTTTCAATATTATTTATGTAATTTTATAATAATGTAGTTTTAGAAAAAAGGACAAACTGTAGGATGGGCAACAACCCGTCGCGTCAGACAAAGATGCAGGAATCAAACCCACAAATGAAGTGCGACAAGCCTTTATTGCCTACCACTGGCCAACAAGAAGTCCATGGTTAGTAGAAACCAGTTTTATTTTATTATACAGGATGATAGATGAAGTATAAGTCCATTTCGGAACCATATCTGATTAATCTCACCATAGATGGACTTATTTATATAACGTTTCCTAACTTATGTTTGAGTTAGATGGAATGACCTATCATTCTATAGCATGATCTGCTAAAACATTGAAAAAGACAAATTCAACTTCATTTCATTAAGAGATTAAGTGGAAATTGTTCAAGGCACAAAAAACGGTGACATTATACAGAAATAAATTAAGTATTTCTACTAATTCAAATTCTTTAACTTTAAGTAAATGATCTTGAAAAACATGAATGTTTTCCTAGTTCCCTTATATCCGATAAATCAGATGGTACCTTAGATAATCACAAATTTTTGGCTTTGTGATTTTTGGCTTTTTCATAGCCATGTTCTCTACCACTCTCCATCAGAACATGATGGTTATATTTCTCTTCCATATCCATATTTTCACATATGTTCTCCGATGTGGAAACCGAGTGATTAGATAATTTGGGTAACTATTATGTTTCATACTTTAGTTTTTAAAGATAAGTTTTGGTATTCCTTTTTACGATGTGGGCTTCTATTAAATAAACTTTCGAGTAGTAAACCATTTATAACCCTGACGAATTTTGAGGGTGAAATTCCATTTAATGGGTGTAGAATGTAACACCCTAATATTTTATGAAAAATATTCTTTTTAATTTAATTGATGTCTTGTGTTGTATGCTACACCAAAATAATCTTGCACTACATGCATCCCTAACGTGGCTTGCATTACACGCAATCACGACCTTCCACGATAGCATGTGATGTACGCAATACTGAGTTTCACTAAACAACGATATATTATTAAAATGTTATATAAACTAGCCGTTATGAATAGTAATGCCCAATTTTTAAAATTTTATAAATTTTATCATTCAAAATGGACTTCATTTTTGGATTCGGAATATCAAATTTATCCTGGGGTGAATTTTTGGTATTTTTCTGAAAACTTTCAGTTTTTTATGAATAGTGAAAACACTATGTTACTATTTAAAAGCCAACTTTTTATTTAAATAATTATTTATTTTATTTAAATTTATTTTAAGTCAAAATTGATACATAATACCAATATATGTTCAATTTAATTCATTTGATTCATTTTATAATAATTATAAATATATAAAAATTTTATTGAACTTTTCACCGTTTTTTACCCACCTCCTAGGAGAATTTGAAAATTTACTTAAAACTTAATTTTACCGCTTATGTGAGTGGAATTTTGAAAATCCGAGAGACAAGGTTAATATCAAGGGTAAAATGAGGTTCAATAATATAAAAATAATTTTCGGTGAATAGTAACTTTTTAATTTTTTTACCATGGTTAGAAGTAAATAGGGTAATTAAGGGTAAAAATGATATTATTATTACCCTAACACATGTCCTAATTCTATTGGAAAATTTTAATTCGACCAAAAAACCCTTAGGATTAATATATGACCATTTAGGTCCACTTGGATTAGATTAGGACACTTATTATTATTTTATTTAAAGAAGAGTTAAAATAGTTAAAATCAATGTTTGATAACTAAAACATTATTAATATATGGTTATACATAATATAAATTCGACTATAAATATTAATTAGAAATATAAAAAGATTTACTACGTAATGGTATTTTATTTATAATATTTAAACATTAAATAATTTAATTAATTTATGACACAATGATGATGCAATAATTACCTTATTATTGAAATATTAACATATTTGAAGTTAAAAATACCCAAATAAATGTAATTTGAGTCTTTTTATGAATTAAACAAATTTTATAGTTTAATATGACATGTTATTATTTATTTAATTCACTTTTTTTGAACTAATCATGATGTTATGATTTTCACAAAAATCAATTACCAAATAGTGTTGAAATTGACATAAAATAGTTTTTAGAAAATATATTATATTATTAATTGTTATTTAATTCCTAAAAATCTAAGGATCGGCCAAATGACTTAGATATGGTTATATATATTAATAATAAACATATTGGGGTTCTTTTGGATTGTTATAGTAGGTTTATTAACCATATAGTGTAAGAAAACAAGAAGACACGGTAAAAGTAAAATTATTTATCTTAAATTTAAATCTAAATGATAAGGTCAAAATAGTAACCTAAACTTGTCTAAATTCTATTGGTTGAGAGTATTTCGACCCATCCCTACTTTATCTTTGAAATAAATTAATTGGGAGCTATTATAAACCAAATATGACTTTATTATAAAATAATATTTTATGTTTTTCCAAAGGTTCCTCTATCATCCCTTATAAAAAGGGCACCCCTTCCCTCTTCTCTTCACACCCTTTTGAGCCTTGAAGCTCGGCCAGAACCTGCCAATTATTCTTCTCAACCTTTCTAGTTATATCATAGTGGTTCTGGTCTTCTCAAAAGACCAACTCTTGTACACTAAGAAGAATTTTGAAGGAGGTGCGTCGAGAAAGAGGTAATATATTCTACCGACTCTTTCAAGTTTCTTTCTTCTTCTACTCACTCTTCTTTAGTTTTTTCCTTATAAAGTAATAACATAAGTATTACTTATATACTGATATGTTATTATAAATATTAAACAACCCTATTTGACCTTCTATCCATCCTACGGAAAAAGAAATCACCGCACGTACGTACGTACGGGATACCGTCTCCACGCTGTGGTGTAATCAGTTTTTCCACAACCACCTTACTTGGATGGGTATAATGGTGTAAAGAATAACTATATATTGTTAATATAACATTATAATCATTCTATGATATTATATCATCCACTC
The DNA here is from genome assembly GCA_963277665.1 of Viscum album. Lineage (NCBI taxonomy): Eukaryota > Viridiplantae > Streptophyta > Magnoliopsida > Santalales > Viscaceae > Viscum > Viscum album. The sequence goes on along the minus strand of OY728133.1, from coordinate 1,941,857,381 downwards.
CAATTCCATTCATAATATATCGAAACGATATTATCGCTCGTGCATACGTACGGATTACCGTCTCCACGACGCGATGAGATTCATTTTCCATGTTTACAATTCAAGAATTATTATAAAGTATATATAATAGGTAATCATGAAATATATGAAATTATAATGCTACTGGATTTATGTATATATATATGTATGTCATATACTTAATTCAATTCAATTCAATAATGAAACGAAAAACAGTGACCATGTGTACGTACAACCTACCATCTCCATGAACAGTGTATTTTCTTTCCATATATCAATATATTATATATATATATATTCTTAATATATATAATATATAAATAATGTTTTATTTTCTGTAATTAAGTAATCATGATCTACGTAATCATATGAATAATTACAAGTCAAAACACGGACGATAAATGAAAAGATTTTACCCAAAATGCTACTTTAACATTAATTTCCAAAAGAACAGGTAATATAAAGTCATAAGTGAACCATATATGATATCATAACAATGAATATGATTCTGTAATAAGTCAATGAAATTATTTAAATCATTATATAGGAGGTTCAGATACATACAAAGCATATCGAACATAAAGTAAGGGATAATTTTGCAATCTCATTTTTATCCGAGATTGTTTATTCGTATGTATTTACTGGGGTTATTGTTATCATCCATGACCATGTTTTCAAAAAATGTTTTCATATATGTTCAAATCCATTTTTACCCATTTTTAAAATTTACGACATGTTATGAAAGTAATCTTACTTTTTTTTACCACATGAGGAACTTTTTTACTCTTCTGAAAAAAGTACGAGGAGAATGTTTTTTTAACATATACGGCATGAATGTATTCTTATGGTTTCACAAAGCCTTATTTTCATGAATATTCCTCTACAATATTTCACGATTATTTTCAAAAAAATACTTTTATTTTAAAATTTAATGGCATTTTGTGATAAGAAAATGATTTTGAAGAAGAAAGGATACTTTCCTCAAGAATTTATTTCAAGTGTTTTATCAAAACCATTTTCCATATAAGATGACATTATTTCATATGTGTATGTTTCAAGTATAACGTATCTATGATTATGATGGTTTCACTTTTCTCATGATGAGATGATATCCATTTGTTTTATATGGATTATGTTATGATGGGATGACGTTTATGAAACCCATTTTATTCTTTGGGTTATGATAAATGATTTATGTTTATTTTGTGGCATACGAATGAATGATTTCAATATGAGATGGGTGGGACCTATATCTCCCTCTAATTAATTGTGTAAATATTTAGATCTCTTGAGATATACATGGCTGGAATGGTAAGTTAATCCGGTTGAGTAATACAGGATTGGAACGAGGAGTGAATTTGATTTAAAAAGGGACTTTGTCTACTAAGATGGTCTTGGAAGCAATGCCTTGTATAATACGGAAATCATAACATGTGCTTAATGGTTTTCCACAATTAAATGTTTTTTCCCAGGCTATTTTATCATGATTGATGTTCCTTTATGATATATGCCTTACGTTCTTCCAAGATTTATGTCTTTACTCAAGATTTTGATGTTTAGATTTTATGTTCATGTTTTTTCATTTAAATGTTTATAGATTGTTTTATGTTCTCTATGTTTACCCTTACTGAGTATTTGAGATCACCCTTTTTATGTTTTATTTTCCCCAGGATTTAAAGAAAGGTTTTAGGTAAGAAAAAAAAGATCTTTATGGGAGATGTTGAAGTTCTTTCACCTAGATTAGAAGATTATATTCTGAGTTTCTAAAGACACTAAACTATTACGGTCCTTTGGTGTATGTTTTTGTTATGTATTAGATATTCCTCAAAAGTAATGTAATGTCTATATACATCAGTATTTGGTTCTCAATAGTTGGTATCAGAGGAAAGGTTTAGTCAACCTTCTGAAACTAGGATGCGGGAACTATAGTGATATCCCTAGATATATTTAAGGTATGTCTAGGGATGTCCCTAACGTTAAGTATAAGTATAAGTTATAGTCCAAGAATTACATTAAAAATAATAGAATTAACTATAAGACATTATATATTGAAGGTACTCCCCCTTTATTATGTTGTTTCCCCTAGCATGAATTTTTCCTCTCACACTGTTCTTTTTGGGTTTTAGACGATGGTTGTAACCCGAAGGAACTGTGTTGATCAATGTAATGGAAAATGTAATGATTGTCCTCCTGAACAACCAAATGTGATGGGAGATGGAGTGAAAAATATTATTTCTATACTTACACAAGCTATGAATCATTCTGGATTTCCAAATGATCAGAGAAGGGAACAATATTCTATTGAGTTCTTCATGAGGCAACGTCCACCTTCTATCAGTGGGTCTTCTGATCCACTTGTTGCTGAACAATGGATCAATACCATTGAAAGTATATTTTCCATACTTCGTTGTTCGGAACATGAGAAAGTCATTTTGGCTATTTACTATTTGGAAGGTGAGGCAGATCAATGGTTGACTCTACTTAAGAATATGAAGCCTCGAGATGAAATTGAATCCATGGAATGGGATGAGTTCAAGAAAATATTTTTCAATAAGTACTTCCCTCATATTCTTCAAACAAAGATGGAAAAGCATTTCCTTGAGATTAAGTAAAAGGATGATGAATCTGTTGGTATATATGATGAAAATTTTACAAGTCTTTCAAGGTATGCATCTGTCTTTATCATCCAACCTGAAAGTAAAGTTGATCAATTATTCAGTGGTTTAAAACCAAGTCTTCGAAGGGAATTAGCTATAAGAGACTTCAGTAGCTATGAATAAATTTTGTGTTGTGATATCAAGGTAGAAATGGAATTTGTTGTTACATATCCATCTCATGGTTTTGACAAGAAATGAAAGATGGAGTTCAAGGAGAAATCTCGGAATAATGGTGATAAGAATATGAATGTTTCTTTATGCTCAAGGGGTGGAAATAAGCATGGTGGAGATTGTCTTAAGGGGAATTGAAAATGTTTTAAGTGTTGAAAAGAAGGTCATCGAGTAGCTGAGTATCGAAGTAATGGAGACAAGGTTTCTAATGATGTGACAAAATAAAAGACTGCAGAGAACGCACCACCAACAGTTCAATGCTTCAAGTGCAAGGAAATGAGTCATTATGCTAATCAATGCCCTAATCCAAGGGTTAATGATGATCAACGTGAGTAACCTCTTAAGTAAAATGATAAAGGGAAGTCACATGCGATCACTATTTGTGATGTTGAGTATGACAATGATGTTGTGTAATGATGAAGTGTTTATGTAATGGGATTTCAAAATAGTACCATGGAATCTCATTTATGGCACCGTGGAATTTTGGAATATCTATGTATTGGTTTTCAATAAATATATGGTACCGGTAACCATGAAAAGTGATGGAAATATTTTTGGATATAATTTGATATGTGTATAATGAAGCGATAATGAAAAAAAATTAAATGATCTCATTACTGATATAAGGAAAAAGTTATATCATGGTTTGAGTATATAAAATTTTTTGGATTTTGGTATGTGGAAAGTGTTAAATATTTACAGCATTCATGTTTTCACTAAGAGTCAAGGGGTATTCATTTTTCAAGAGAATACATGATTAAGGTATTCACATGTTTGTAATTCGACCAACAAGATATATCGTATGATATATGGGGGATAAATGATGGTAATCACATGCTCGGAAGATAACATTTCTAGTAATTGTTTTCTTTATACTATGAGCTTGGACAAAATTATTTTGGATAAGCCTAAATATTGGAATGTATTATGTTGGAAACAAGTCATTATTGTTTAAGGATAGAATTTTTTTCGATAATCTTTATGGAATATTATAATAATTTAGTTTTATAAAAAAGGACAACCTGCAGGACGAGCGACAACCCGTCGCGTTAGACAAGGTTGCCGGAATTGAACCCACAACCGAAGTGCGATAGGACTTTATCACCTACCACTGGCCTATAGGAAGTCCATGGTTAGTATAAACGCGTTTTATTTTATTATGCAGGATGATAGATGAAGTATAAGTCCATTTTGGAACCATATCTGATTAATCTCACCATAGATGGACTTATGTATGTAAAATTTTCTAACTTATGTTTGAGATAGATGGAATGACCTATCATTCTAACGCATGATCTGCTAAAAATTCACAAAAGACAAATTCAACTTAATTTCTTTAAGATATGAAGTGGAAATTGTTCAAGGCACGAACAACTGTGAGATCATACCGCAATAAAGTAACTATTTATTTTAATTCAAATTCTTTAACTTTATGGAAATGATCTTGAAAACCAAATTTTTTTTCCTAGTGCCCTTATATCTGATGAATCAGATGGTACCTTAGATCATCACAAATTAATGTCTTTGTGATTGTTTTATTTTTCATAGCCATGTTCTCTACCACTCTCCATCAGAAGATGATGGTTATTTTTCTCTTCCATATCCATATTTTTACATATGTTCTCATATGTGGAAACCCAGTGATTAGTAAATTTGGGTAACCATTATGTTTCATAATTTATTTTTTAAAGATACGTTTTGGAATTCCTTTTTACGATGTTGGTTTCTATTAATGAAATTTTCAAGTAGTAAACCATTTACAACCCCGGTGAATTTCGAGGGAAAATTCATTTTAAGGGGGGTAGACTGTAACACCCCGAGATTTAATGAAAAATATTATATTTAATTTCATTGATGTCTTGTGTTGTACGCTACACAAAAAGTAGCTTGCACTACACACATACCTGACTTGTATTTCATTACACACAATCACGACCTTCCACGATAGCGTGTGTCGTACGCAATACCGAGTTTCACTAAACAACGATATGGTATTAAAATATTATATAAACTAGTTGTTATGAATAGTAATACCCATTTTTTGAAATTTTATAAATTTTATCTTTTAAAATGTACTTCATTTTTGGATTCGGAATATCGAAATTATCCTCGGGTTAATTTTTGGTATTTTTCTGAAAACATTTAATTTTTGATGAATATTGAAAACACTAGGTTACTATTTAAAAACCTACTTTTTATTTAAATAATTATTTATTTTATTTAAATTTATTTTAGGTAAAAATTGATACATAATACCTATATAAGTTTAATGTAATTCATTTGAGTCATTTTATAATTATTTTAGATATATAAAAATTTTATTGAACTTTTCACCGTCTTTTACCCACCTCCTAGGAGAATTTGAAAATTTAAATAAAACATATTTTTACCACTTCTGTGATTGGAATTTAAAAAATCCGATAGAAATGCTTAATATCAAGGAGTAAAATGTACTTTAATAAGATAAAAATAATTTTTGGTGAATAGTAAACTTTTTACTTTTTTTACCACGGTTAAAAGTAAATAGGGTAATTAAGGGTAAAAATGATATTATTATTACTCTAACACATGTCCTAATTCTATTGGATAAGTTTAATTCGACCAAAAACAACATTAGGAATAAAATATTACCATTTAGGTCCACATGGATTAGATTAGGACACTTATTATTATTTTATTTAAAGAAGAGTGAAAATAGTTAAAATCAAAGTTTAATAACTAAAACATTTTTAATATAGGGTTACACATAATATAAATTCGACTATAATTATTCATTATAAAGCTAACAAGATTTCATATAGAATGACATTTTATTTATAATTTTTAAACATTAAATATTTTACTTTATTTATGACACAATGATGACGTAGTAATTACCTTATTAATGAGATATTAATATAATTGATCTTATAAATACCCAAATAAATGTATTTTGAGACTTTTTATGAATTACAATAATTTTATAGGTTACTATAACATGTTAGTATTTTTTTAATTAACTTTTTCGAACTAATAATGCTGTTATGAGTTTCAAAATAATAAATTACCAAATAGTGTCAAAATTGACATAAAATAGTTTTTAAAACAAATATTATATTATTAATTGTTATTTTATTCTTAAAAATATAATGTTTGGAAAAATGATTTAGATAAGTTTATATATATTAATGATGAACAGATTGGGGTTCTTTTGTGTTGTTATAGTAAGTTTATTAACGATATAGTGTAAGAAAACAAGAAGGCACGGTAAAAGTAAAATTATATAACATAACGTTAAATCTAAATGACAAGGTTAAAATAGTAGCCTAAACTTGTCTAAATTCTATTGGTTGAAATTATTTGGACCCATCCCCACTTAATCTTCAAAATAATTTAATTTTGAGCTATTATAAACCTAATGTGACTTTATTATAAAAAATATTTTAAGTTTTTTCCAAGGTGCCCCTATACTCCCTTATAAAAGGGCACCCCTTCCCTCTTCTCTTCACACCCTTTTGAGCCTTGGAGCTCAGGAAACCCCTGCCAATTCCACTTCTCAACCTCTCTAGTTATATTATAGAAGTCATGGACTTCTCAAAAGACCAACTCTAGTTCCCTAAGAAGAAGTTTAAAGGAGGTGCATCGAGGAAGAGGTAATCTATTCTACCGACTCTTTCAAGTTTCTTTATTCTTATACTTCCTCTTCTTTAGTTGTTTCATTATAAAGTTATAACATCAGTATTAATTATATAATGATGTGTTATTATTAATATTAAACAACCCTATTTCACCTTCTATCCATCCTACGGAAAATGAAATCATTGTGTGTGCGTACGTACGGAATACCGTCTCCACGCCGTGGTGTAATCAGTTTTTCCACCACCACCTTACTTGGATGGGTATAATGTTGTAAAGAATAACTATATATGACTATTATAAAATCATACTGATTCTATGATATTATATCATCCACTCCAATTCCATTCAATATATATGGGAATGATATCATCACTCGTGCGTACGTACAAAATACCGTCTCCACAATGCGATGAGATTCATTTTCCATGTTAACAATTGAAGAATGATTATAAAGTATATATCTACAAGAAAAATTCCATATACCCATGGTTCAAAACCGTGGGTTTAGACCCCAAAACCGTGGGTATAGGCTATACCCACAGTTTTGGGAACTGTGGGATGGAACGACGTCGGGATAGGGGGGTCGGCCTATACCCACGGTTCCTCCCAAACCATGTGGATAGAATTTCCATAGCATGGAAGGCCTGTGCACAGGCTAGCACATTGTGACCCCATGGTTCTCAAATAGTGGGGATTTTAAATCTTCAAAAAATGCAGCAAGGGGGATTCGAACACAGACCCCGCGAACGGATTGGCAGCCGCGCCCCACCTACAGACCACCTGAGTTGGGAATTTCATCTGCTATATATGCATATATCTGGCTATATATATTAATATGCAGTATTATATTCAAAAAAGCGTCTAGCAGTAATCGAACCCACGTCACACAAAGCACCTCATAGATGAGACGTAACAACGGACCAACCGATCTGCGACATTTAACTTGTATATATTCATATATTTTTCCATATATATTTATATTACGGGTGCGGTATTTAATTCAAAAAATGCGGTACATGGATTCGAAGCCACGACCTACAACATCCACAGAGAAGACTTGACCAACCGAACTGAATTTTTTTTGAAATTATATATTTATATTATTGTAAATATATTAATATAAACCATGAAAAAATGTCTTCCCGCCAAATTTTTTTCGAGTCATGCCTAATTTTCTTTCCCCACCGGAACAAGGGAAATCTATACCCATGGTTCTGGAGAACCGTGGGTATAGGTCCTAAAACAAATCCCCCAATACCCATGGTTTTGAAGAACCGTCAGTATATGTCTTTTGAAAATAACTTATACCCACGGTTTTCTCCAAAACTGTGGGTATAGGTCTTAAAAAAGAACTATACCCATGGTTTTTGGCACAACCGTGGGTATAGGTGACCTATATCCACGGTTTTACAAAACCGTGGGTATAGGTTCACATAAAATCCCTATACCCATAGTTTTTGAAATCCGTGGATATATGGGTACCCTATACCCACGGTTTTTTGCAAAACCGTGGGCATAGACGTATTTTCCAGTAATTTATATAATAGGAAATCATGAAATATATGACATAATAATGCTACTAGATTTATGTGTATATATATATGTATTTCATCTACTAAATTCCATTCAATTCAATAAGGAAACGAAAAACAACGTTCATGCGTACGTACGGCCTACCGTCTCCATGAACTGCGTATTTATTTCCATTTATCAAACTATTATATATATATTCTGAATATATATTATATATAAATCATGTTTTATATTCTGGAATTTAGTAATCATGATCTAAGTAATCATATGAATAATTAAAAGTCAAAACACGGATGATAAATGAAACGATTTTACCCAAAACGCTACTTTAACATGAATTTACAAAAGAACGGGTAACATAAAGTCATAATTGAACCATATATGATATCATAACAATGAATATGATTCTCTAATAAGTCAATGACATTATTTAAATCATTATACATGAGGTTATGATACATACAATGCATATAGGACATAAGGTAAGGGATAATTTTGCAATCTCATTTTTATCCGAGATTGTCTATTCGTAAGTATTTACTGGGGTAATTGTTATCATCCATGCCCATGTTTTCTAAAAATGTTTTCATATATGTTTAAAGACATTTTTACCCATTTCTGAAATTTACTTCATGTTATGAAAGGAATCTTACTTTTCTTTACCACACAAGGAACGTTTTGACTTTTCAGACAAAATTAGGAGGAGAATGTTTTTTAACTTATATGGCATGAACGAATTCTTACGGTTTCATAAATCCTTATTTTCAGGAAGCTTATTCTGCAGGATTTAATTATTATTTTTAACAAAATCATTTTCTTTTAAAATTTAGTGGCATTTTGTGATAAGAAAATGATTTTGAAGAAGAAAGGATATTTTCCTCAAGAATTTATTTCAAGTGTTTTATCAAAACCATTTTCCATCTAAGATGACAATATATCATATGTGTATGTTTCATGTATAATGAATCTATGATTAAAATGGTTTCAATTTTCTTATGATGAAATGATATCCATTTTTTTTAAATGGATTATGTTATTATGGGATGATGTTTATGAAACCCATTTTATTCATTGGGTTATGATGAATGATTTATGTTTATTTTGTGGCACACATTTGAATGATTTAAATATGGGATGGGTGGGACCTATATCTCCCTCCAATGAATTGGGGAATGATTTATATACCTTGAGATAGACATGGCTGGAATGGTAAGATAATCTGGTTCAGTAATATAGGACTGGAATGGGGAGTGAACTCGATTCAGAAAGGGACTTTGTCCAGATTTTTATGTTTAGATTTCATGTTCCAGTTTTTGTATTCAAATGTTTATGGATTATTTTATGTCTTCTATGTTTACCCTTACTGAGCATTTATGCTCATCCTTTTTATGTTTTCTTTTCCCCAGTATTTAAAGAAACGATTTAGGTAAGAAAAAAAAGAATATCTTTATTGGAGATGTTGAAGATCTTTCACCAAGATTAGAAGATTATATTCCAAGTTTCCAAAGACACTAAACTATTATGGTCCTTTGGTGTCTGTTTATGTTATTTATTAGATATTCCATAAAAGTAATGTAATGTCTATCTACGTCATGTTTTGGGTCTCTAAAGTTTTCTACCAGTTCATTCCCTTCGGGTTAATGAATTATCTCTCTACTTATCAATGCTCTATGCATCATATCTTTAATCCCTTCATGGGAAAAATAGAAAAATGCTATGTTAATGACCTAGTTACTGTTTCTCAATAGTGATGTGATCATTTCCTGGATTTTCAAACAATCTATGATAAAATGGGACAACATAGTTTTAAAATGAATCCACTATAATATACATTGAAGAAAATGTCAGGGAAATTCTCCAGATTTTTTGTCTTAAAACATGGCATTGAGGTGAACCTTGATAATACCAGTGAAATATAAGAAATTTGACCCCCTTAGAAAATCAAATAACTAAGGCGGACTCATGGACACTATGCTTATATTAGATGTTTCATTGCTTACCTAGCCAAAAGGCTCTCTTTTTACTATATTAATGAAGAATGGAATTTCCAATTTATCGGATGAGGAATTACAAGAATCCTTTGAGAGCATCAAGAAATAATTTCTTTACCCACCAGTCTTTATGTCACCAATGGAAGGAATGAAACTCATCTTATATGTATCTTCCATGAAATGGTCAATCGATATTATCCTTGTATAGATGAATGATGCATGGAGTAAAAATAGTATCTACTACTTATGTCGAATGATGCTAAGTAATGAGAAAAAGTATTACGATGCCTATAAGAATTGACTCGTGCTAATATTTGTAGTGAATTTTTTTTTCACATTTCATGAAACATGAAGATGTCAACTTGGTATCTCTGATTGACATGATCAAGTACATCATTTTCCTCCCTATGTTGAATGGTATTTTATCACGATGATACATTGATACAAGCACCAGTTCAAGATGTATTACCTCCAGGTGGTGCATTAGCTACACCACCACCTATTAAGTAGTAGATGGTACATTATGTAAGAGAAGATAAGGTTGAAATGATGAGAATACTTCAATATTTTCATCGATAGTGACCCCACAGGTTCTGAGGTGTGTCTGACCCATAGGTGGAAGAGGACTAGATTGAGGTAGCGAAATGAGTTTTCTATATTTTTAGGACACTGGAAGATCAGATTGTTATTTTTTAAGTGATCCTTATCTATGGATCTACAGGTTGATGGTGGGGTTTTGTGACCCATTATTATGATGAGGGTACTCAATCATAGTCAGAGTTTGAGCTCCTTTTAAGATTGGAGTTCTCTCTAGTTATGGTGAAGGTTGTATGCTTACTGGAGCTTTTGAAGCTTTATCAAATCATCAAAATAGTAAATAAGTATTCTTCATTGTTCACCAACCTCCCTAGGTACTAAATAGAAATGGTTCATGACAAGTTCTTCTGGGATCAGACCTTCGAGTGAAGGATGCATAGAAACATTAGAGTAGGAATTATACATCTATAAATTCCTACATATTATGTGGTGATAGAGTGAGATATGGTGGTTCAGAGATTCTTGGATGAGAAGACAAAGATAGTAGTTATCATTAGTGGGAACAGAGAAGCCTATACTTCAGCTGGAAGAAGCTGACATTAGTTTTAGTGACCAGATGTTCAAGGCCTTTTAGAATGAGATCCTAGGATAAAGGGTATGCATTTCAAGGCCCACAGGATGATTCCAGTCATCCCATAGAAATGTGGTGCTACTCTTGTGATGGTAGGGGACATATTCCATGATTCTATCTGACCTAATGTTTAATTGATAGAGAGATAGTGGATGAGACACCAAGGAAGAGGCAGTGGTATGATCTGAATGGTTTGTAGGGTGGTGGGAGTGGTAGATGAGCTGGTATAGAAGTTGGAGACGGTAGACTCTTCAACTTTTTTCCACCACAACCACCCCCATTTGGACCACACATGGGTCAAGGAGCAGGAGGATAGGTGTAGGGCAGCTGCAGGTGTTTGAGGATTATGATCCAGAGGCTCTAAGAGTGATACGAGGCACAATATGTGTTTATATACATTAGATATAGTACTCATTGACACAATTTATAATCACTCATTTATTTCCACATATATAGTTTGTGACTCAAAGATCCTGGTTGATCCCTTGGCTCAATCCATATACTTGGACTACTACATTTTTCTCCATTTGAGGTAGTTTATTAAAAACCACCGCTAAACTTGTTTTTTAAAATCACAAACATTATCCCCAATGACTCCCCCGACACCCCCAAAACCCTCAACCCCCCGACCCTCATGACCCCCTAAAACCCTAGGCACTACCCCGACGACCCCGACGACCCTAACGACTAGCGTGATCCCAGCGACCCCATCATGATTCCCAGAATCCCCAGGAGCCCTCGAACCCAGTGACCCCATTGACCCCAGCAAACCCCGTGACCTCAACGACCCCCCACAAAGCCCTTGATGGGTGTCTCCACCTCTCACCATGCCTTTCCGCCCATCGCTTATAGTCATTACCTTTTCCACCCCTCTGCACAAGTATGTATACATTTTTGGTGTGGTTGTGGTATGATTTTGGGTTTCTTTGGATTAATATAATAGAAATTCCAATGCGCATCATTTAATTGTAGTATCCATTACTCTAAAATGTCACTAATATTGGTAGGAGCTCCAACTAGTTCCATATATTAAACTAAATCTTGAAAATTAGATAACACATGAACATGGGTGCGTCAAATATAGTTCTTTATTGTGGTTTTACATCAAAGTAGTGCTGGAAATGGTGCCTAGTTAGAGCAGAATCACTGCGTCATTTTAGCATTTTCATGTTGAAATGGAGTGGGTTTGAGATGGTCTTCATTCGTTATTTTCATTATTGATGGTTGTGGTATGATCTTGCATTTATAGGTTCCCTTTGTGGTGCATTTGTGCTTTTCCACAAGATCCTAGAAGTTTCCAAGCTTGTGGTATGTGATTCCATAATATAACATTATTAAATTAATTTAGTATGTTTTATGTGCTTTTTAATTGTGTGTTATGAATTGTTTGAATGGAGTGTAATATGTTTTCAATGTTTTTCGAGGTGCATATGGGTTGAAAGATTATTTTGAAAATGAAATTGGTTAGGCTTTATGTGTGCCTTCTTTTTTATTATTTATGAAGTGCACTGTGTTGCATTTGTTGTCAATAAGGCGTGATGTTGTCATAAGATGAATGGATGTCAAGGAATGTCAAGATTTGAATGAAAAAGGATGTGATGGTGTTGGTGAGGAAAGGAGAATGGCCACGGTACTAAGATGCATGTCACTTAGGAAATTCACTAAGTGACATAGGATGTTGTGGTTGAAACATTCTCTATGTACATCAGACGATTGATGAGCTGATCTTTAAGTTCCAAGAACTTGTATCAACTGGATACAATGTCACCACATTATTAGAAGACCATGCATTGTTAAGACAATGCATGAGGAGATGACGATGATCCATCCACACCTCATAAGTGGATGAAGTGGATTAATGAAGTCCATGCACTATCACTTAGTGCATGTGAATTTGAAGAAGATCCAACTTGATCTCTGATTGTATCAATGAAGAACATTGAAAATTATGTGATTCAAGAGATTCGGTTGAAGGAAGAAACCTTTGTGAAGTCCCTCCTAAGTGAAGAATACAAATTGATGAAAATATGGAGGAATTATTTTGAAGAAGAATAAGAATTGAGAAGAGGAAGAATGGCTTGGAAGAAGTGGCATTTGGCATTTGAACTTGGGTTACTTTGTTTTTATACAAAGTCCCTAAGTCTCTACTCTAGAAAAAAGGAAGCCACCAAGGGCCAGCCTTAAGGGTTCAACCCAAGGCACATGTGGGACTAGGTCACCACGCCCAAGGGGATCCCATGGGGCCAGCCCGAGAGAGGCCGGGGACGTGTATAAGCCCGTGAGGCCACGCGGTGATGAAGCCCCCGCAGGGTGAGCGCGAGGAGCGCGCCCATGTGTGCATAGTGGGCGCCAGTGGCGCGCCTGCAGGGAGCAGAGGTGGGCGCAAGAGCGCGCCCGTAGAGAGAACACGGAGCAGGGCGGCACTGTGAGGGAGTAAGTTCAATTGAGCGATGGAAGGGAGCGCTTGTTTGTTAAAATGCAAAAAACCCGCGCTCCAATTCGATGTGGGACGGCGATTTTTGAAGCGGATCTAATCCTGGCCGCTCATCTGATCGCGCGCTAGATCTTAGCCGTCCGATGTATCTGAGGAGCTGCGTTCTAATCCTGGACATCGGAGATCCTTTAAATGATCGATCTGACGGCTCCCGAGTTGTCTTCTTCCTCACGCTCAGCCAAATACACCCGCGTCGCCACCATCGAACCAGTGGCCATCCGAGCATCGGAGATCGAGCTCCTAGCAACCTCCGATCAAGCTAAAGCCACCATTGTGATCGTCTGGCCATAACGAACATATTCATGCATTAAAATATGAATGCATGCAATGAGATGATGAATTCGGTCGAGGCCGAGGCAAACGAAGCTGCCGAGGCCACGCAGATTCGTGCTTTGCATGGATGGGCCTAAACAGAAGGCTTGCATGCATTCAAAAAATGCATGCACGTGAGGACCGTGCGTTATAAAGTTTACCCGTGTTGAATAGAGAGAAGAAATCAAGATTTGAAGAAAATATTGAAATCCCGTAAGTTTTGGGAGATCAAGTCTTATCTCACATGGATGATCTGAGGCACCTCTGCCTATAAAAAGAGAAGGCAGAGGGCTTGGAGTGATTGCTGATCCTTTGAAAAAACGAGAGTCCCGTGGAGCTCAAAGCTACGCGAAGTTGAATCCACCGTACACCCCTTGCGCGGAGAAGTAGCCCAGAGCCACCCGAGGCTCTGAGGATCCTTTTGTGCATCTCTTGCGCGAAAGAAGCATTGGATAAGGTCCCCTTCGCGCTTCCCCTTGCGCGGCAGGAAGAAGCCAAGCCGCACACTTTCACGCTCAAGGCTTTTGCCCTCACTGCCCGCGCACTTGTGTGGCAGGAAGAAGTCTACCACGTACCCTGCGCAGTAGAAGGGTTGTCACACCTTGAGCGCCCGTGACATAGGTTACTCAAGCACCCTGCGCGCTGCCTTGCACCAAGCACCCTTGCGCAATTGAAGTGTGGAGTTTTCTACACCTTGCGCGCCCTCCCTTGAGTAGGTGTTCGGGTGGAGTAAGAACACACCTTGTGTGTGTGTGTAAGGAGAACCCGAGGCTTGCACCTTGTGTGTGCAAAGAAGTCTGTAGCCTTGGGTGTGTGAAAAAGGAGTGTAGGCCACAACAAAGAAGAACACATTTTGTGTGTGTGTGCAAGAGGAAGAAAGAACAAGTTGTGTGTGCTAGACAAGAAGAGGCCGAAGCCTTAGTGTGTGCATAAGTGGTGTGTACACACTTAGAAGAAGAAGAGGATTCTCACACTAAATAAGAACACACATTTAAGCGTGTATTCAAAAGGACAAAGTGTGTGAAGGAAAAGGAAGGTGTGTGTGCTAAAAGTGTTTACACCCTTTGATGGTTTATCACACTAAGAGAAGAAGAAGGGGAGTGCATGCTTGCATGCATGCACATGCACATGTGAACAAGATCAAATCAGTGAGTGTGCATTTGAGGATTCCAAGACAAGAAGATCTTGAAGAATATCAGAGATGACATGCACTCAGTGAATGAAGTTGATGTGAAGTCAGACTGAGCTAGACTGAAGTTAAAGACATCAGTTGTCTGAGTTTTCAATAATTGAGAAGAGCCTGTTCAACTGAAGTGATCAGAAGTCTTGAGCAAGACCAACAGACCTTATCAGAGGCTGTTGAAGATTCTTGAAGAGAGAGGTCAGGTCATCCTGAGAAGAAGGAGATAAATCCTGAGCAAGACGAGAAGACCTTATCAACTCAAGTGATCAGAGGTATAGAGCAAGGCTAGCAGCCTTTATCCCAGGATGCTGAAGATACTTGAAGAGCTGAACTGAAGAAGAGCTACTCGTGTGACTCGAGCATCTAGGAGAAGCCCCCAACGAGACTCAGGGTGGAGGAAGTCTTCAGTGGGATTCTGGAGCAGGCTAGTGGGACTCTGGTAACACTGTGGGATGCAGTATAAAGACCCTCCTGTGGGACTCAGGAGAGATACCGTGTGACTCTGTATCGACCATTGTAATACTAACAGATTATAATGGGAGAAACCATGTTGGGACGTATAACCAACATGGCAAGGACGTAGGCCTTTGGTGCTGAACCTTGTAAATCCTTGTGTCCCATGCCTTTATATTTACTGCATCATTCGAGGAAAGGTGAGAGATACAAGAAGAGTGGATCGAGGCTTTAACCAACCATAGAGGTTTAATTGATAAAGAATCAATTAGTAAAAAGTTTTAAGGGATCACTAATTCACCCCCTCCCCCTCTCAGTGATTCACACTGATCTGGGCACTTCAATTGGTATCAGAGAGAAGGTTAACTATAAAAGATCCAAAGGAGTCTTTATGAAGTGCAGATTTGAGGAAGTGAGTGAATACCCTCAAATGGAGATATCTGCCAAGACTCTGAAAAACAGGAAGAAGAAACAGGAAAAGAAGATGAAGAAAGCTTGTCCTAGCTGTGATGAAGTTGGAACAATGAATGATCTTCAAAATGCACTCAAATATCTTCAGAAGACAGTCCCCAAGGAAGTGGCAATGTGTATTACTACTGGCATCCTTGATCTTCAAGATGAAAAATTACAGCTAGAAGAAGAATCCAATACAATGGAAGATCAGCTGGCTAAAAGGGTTGGCATAACCAACACTCTCAGAAATTCGGTGAAGGCTAAAGATGAAACAGTATCTCTTTGCAATGAAAGATATGAAGACACTAGTGAAGAATTGCAAAGAATCCTTTCTGAGAAATAATTCTTTAAGACTGTGGTCAAAGAATTTTTCCATGCACTGGAAAAGTTTCACAAAGTGTCAATGGCTTTCAAAGATGCTCAACTTGAAGACAAAGTCAAATTGGTGAAGGAGCTTGACAACTCATTGCAAGGATTGAAAAAGGTGCATGATGACCAGATGAAAGAGCTAAAAGAAAATTGGGAAGGAAGGCTAAGATTGGTTGAGGATAAGAAGAACTCCCTCAACATGAAATTCCTTGAATTAGAGGTGATATTGAAAAATCTGCAATCACCCAAAGCTGAATCCTCCCAGTCAGCTGAAAGAATAAATGTTGCTACTCAAGTATGCATTGAGCAGGATGATTCCAAAATAAGGACATCCTCTAATAAAAGGGCAACAACTTCTAAGAAGAAGGTACCATCCATCCCATCTTGTACTCATGTTTCTAAATGTGTTTCCCCAAAAAGTGCAGGATGGAAGAATAACTCCAAACAAGTATGGATGAAGACAATGAAGAAAGAGAGCTCTCATGAAACAACACAACAAGTCAAGAAAAGTACCCAACAACCAGAAGGACTCAAAAAGTCAAGATTTGTGGGTCAATGTTGGTGTTGTAACAAGTATGGGCATTGTGCAAATGATTTTTGGTACAATCCTCTCAATGTGAAAGCACAAAGGAAGCCCATGCCAAGGGGGAACAATCCAGAAGGAAAGAAGCAGCATCCACAGGTCCAAAGACATCTGTTTACTGCAAATAGATTTGGATTACTTGACAACATCTGGGATGTTTGCAAAAGTGGTCAAAAAGATACATGTCAGTCTCCAACTGTATCCAGAGCTCAAAAGAAGAAAAGATCACAGAACCTGGCTCAGAAAGAATCCTTGAGAAGAAAGCATAAGAAAGCTGAAAATGCTCCCAAGAAGATGTTGAAAAAGGAAGATATGTCCTTGGATTTTCAATCCAAGAAGGGTGATGCATCCAGAAGGTCCACCAAGAAGAAAACATGCTTCTACTGTGGTAAGAAAGGACATACCATGGATATTTGTAAACAAGCCATGGAAATCAACAGAAGTAGACTGGACTCAAACAGACAATCAATCCATATGAAGAAAAAGAGATTGGATGAAAACAAGTTGCCTAAGAAAGGTAGATTGAAAGCATCAAAGGAACCATGTGGAATATCCAGAACTGAGGCCACACTTCCAAGTGACTTACTAGTCATATGGCCAAATCAGTTGCAACTTGCCAAAGATCTGCAAAGAGCTGAAGATGAAGTTCTGGCAATTTCTAAGGCAAAAGGGAAAAAGAAGATTTCACATGAAGCTGTATTGAGATCCACACCAGCACAAACATCATTGAAGATCAAATGTGCAAGTGTGAAGAATGGTGAAAATGGGACATCTCGGTTGAGAGAATCTTATCAACCTTGTTGTTCACATTGATGAACCAAGGAGGTTCCATCTTATTCGCTAATCACTTGTATTTACATGTGCTAACATTGCAAGGAATTGAAGATGATGATCATTCTCAACTGGAGGATGGTTTGGATAGAATGGAGTGCACCCCTTGAGGGGGAGACAATCTGAAGAAGATGGGATTCTGAGATTAATACCATCTTGAGAAAAGTGAAGGTATTCCAATCATACTTTCATCCCTTGTTTCTTAATTGTATTCATCATGACAATTAAGGGGGAGTATTGATTGAAGTCAAATGGTTGAAAGGGGGAGATTTATCTTTGCACTGAACGTTCTAATGAGTTTTGTGGAGTATGTGCAGGATTTAGCAATTCATTGATATATCTGAAAAATTTCAAACCCCTTGAATCATGATCTCACATGTATAGTGAAATATGGATAGCATCGAAAATCTTGGTTGTATCACTCTTGTTTTCTACACCGGGTTAGCCCAAGTAGACTTAGAGATGATCTGCTAAAGGTTCTTTGCTAAAGAGAACATGTGAAATCATCCCTCTCTTAGTGATTTTCATGAAAATGCTATTCAAAGGGAGGAAGAGATATTTTTGAAGAGAACCACACCACACCTTTTCATTTGATTGCCAATAAGGGGGAGAAAATATTGGCACACATATTTTCCCATTCATATGTGCTGAAGAAGTGTATTGACAACAAATACAAAGGGGGAGATTGAAGTGCACTGTGTTGCATTTGTTGTCAATAAGGCATGATGTTGTCATAAGATGAATGGATGTCAAGGAATTTCAAGATGTGAATGACAAAGGATGTGATGGTGTTGGTGAGGAAAGGATAATGGCCATGGTACTAAGATTCATGTCACTTAGGAGATTCAATAAGTGATATAGGATGTTGTGGTTGAAACATTCTTTATGTACATAAGACGATTGATGAGCTGATCTTTAAGTTCCAAGAACTTGTATCAACTGGATACAATGTCACCACATTATTAGAAGACCATGCATTGTTAAGACAATGCATGAGGATATGAAGATGATCCATCCACACCTCCTAAGTGGATGAATTGGATTAATGAAGTCCATGAACTATCACTTAGTGCATGTGAATTTGAAGAAGATCCAACTTGATCTCTGATTGGATCAATGAAGAACATTGAAGATTATGTTATTCAGGAGCTTCGGTTGAAGGAAGAAACCTTTGTGAAGTCCCTCCTAAGTGAAGAATACAAATTCATGAAAAGATGGAGGAATTCTTTTGAAGAAGATGAAGAATGGAGAAGAGGAAGAATGTCTTGGAAGAAGTGGCATTTGGCATTTGAACTTGGGTTACTTTGTTTTTATACAAAGTCCCTAAGTCTCTACTCTAGAAAAAAAGAAGCCACCAAGGGCCAGCCTTAAGGGTTTAACCCAAGGCACATGTGGGACTAGGTCACCACGCCCAAGGGGATCCCATGGGGCCAGCCCGAGAGAGGATGGGGACGTGTATAAGCCCCTGAGGCCACGCGGTGATGAAGCCCCCGCAGCGTGAGCGCGAGGAGCGCGCCCGTGTGTGCATAGTGGGGGACAGTGGCGCGCCTACAGGGAGCAGAGGTAGGCGCAAGAGCGCGCCCGTAGATAGAACATGGCGCAGGGCGGCACCGTGAGGGAGGAAGTTCAATTGAGTGGTGGAAGGGAGCGCTTGTTTGTTAAAATACAAAAAAACCGCGCTCTAATTCGATGTGGGACGGCGATTTTTGAAGCGGATCTAATCCTGGCCGCTCATCTGATCGCGCGCTAGATCTTAGCCGTCCGATGTATCCGAGGAGCTGCGTTCTAATCCTGGCCATCAGAGATCCTTTAAATGATCGATCTGACGGCTCCCGAGTTGTCTTCTTCCTCACGCTCAGCCAAAGACACCTGTGTCGCCACCATCGAACCAGTGTCCATCCGAGCATCGGAGATCAATCTCCCGTCCACCTACGATCAAGATAAAGCCACCATTGTGATCATCTGGCCATAACGAACATATTCATGCATTAAAATATGCATGCATGCAATGAGATGATGAATTCGGTCGAGGCCGAGGCAAACGAAGCTGCTGAGGCCACGCTTGCATGCGTTCAAAAAATGCATGCACGTGAGGACCGTGCGTTATAAAGTTTACCCACGTTGAATAGAGAGAAGAAATCATGATTTGAAAAAAATCATGAAATCCCGTAAGTTTTGGGAGATCAAGTCTTATCTCACACGGATGATCTGAGGCACCTTTGCCTATAAAAAGAGAAGGCAGAGGCCTTGGAGTGCTTTCTGATCCTTTGAAAAAACAAGAGTCCCGCGGAGCTCAAAGCTACGCGAAGTTGAAGCCACCACGCACCCCTTGCGCGGCGAAGCAGCCCGGAGCCACCTGAGGCTCTGAGGATCCTTTTGTGCATCTCTTGCGTGAAAGAATCATTGGAGAAGGTCCCCTGCGTGCTTCACCTTGCGCGGAAGGTAGAAGCCGAGCCGCACACTTTTGCGCTCAAGGCTTTTTCCCTCACTGCCCGCGCACTTGTGTGGCAGGAAGAAGTCTACCACGTACCCTGTGCAGTAGAAGGGTTGTCACACCTTGAGCGCCCGTGACATAGGTTACTCAAGCACCCTGCGCGCTGCCTTTCACCAAGCACCCTTTCACGGTTGAAGTGTCGAGTTTGCTGCACCTTGCGTGCCCTCCCTTGAGTAGGAGTTCAGGTGGAGTAAGAACACACCTTGTGTGTGTGTGCTAGGAGAACCCGAGGCTTGCACCTTGTGTGTGTAAAGAAGGCCGTAGCATTGGGTGTGTGCAAAAGGAGTGTAGGCCACAACAAAGAAGAACACATTTTGTGTGTGTGTGCAAGAGGAAGAAAGAACAAGTTGTGTGTGCTAGACAAGAAGAGGCCGAAACCATAGTGTGTGCATAAGTGGTGTGTACACACATAGAAGAAGAAGAGGATTCTCACACTAAATATGAACACACATTTAAGTGTGTATTCAAAAGGACAAAGTGTGTGAAAGAAAATGAAGGTGTGTGTGCTAAAAGTGTTTACACCCTTTGAGGGTTTGTCACACTAAGAGAAGAAGAAGGGGAGTGCATGCTTGCATGCATGCACATGCACACGTGAACAAGCTCAAATCAGTGAGTGTGCATTTGAGGAGTCCAAGACCAGAAGATCTTGAAGAATATCAGAGATTCCATGCACTCAGTGCATGAAGTTGATGTGAAGTCAGACTGAGCTAGACTGAAGTTAAAGACATCAGTTGTCTGAGTTTTCAGTAATTGAGAAGATCCTGATCAACTGAAGTGATCAGAAGTCTTGAGCAAGACCAACAGACCTTATCAGAGGCTGTTGATGATTCTTGAAGAGAGAGGCCAGGTCATCCTGAGAAGAAGGAGATAAATCCTGAGCAAGACGAGAAGACCTGATCAACTCAAGTGATCAAAGGTACAGAGCAAGGCCAGCAGCCTTTATCCCAGGCTGCTGAAGATACTTGAAGAGCTGAACTGGAGAAGAGCTACTCGTGTGACTCGAGCAGCCAGGAGAAGCCCCCTGTGAGACTCAGGGTGGAGGAAGTCTTCAGTGGGATTCTGGAGCAGGCCAGTGGGACTCTGGTAACACTGTGGGACGCAGTATAAAGACCCTCATGTGGGACTCAGGAGAGATACAGTGTGACTCTGTATCGACCATTGTAATACTAACAGATTATAATGGGAGAAACCATGTTGGGACGTATAACCAACATGGAAAGGACGTATGCCTTTGGTGCCGAACCTTGTAAATCCTTGTGTCTCGTGCCTTTATATTTACTGCATCATTCGAGGAAATGTGAGAGATACAAGAAGAGTGGATCAAGGCTTTAACCATCCATAGAGGTTTAATTGATAAAGAATCAATTAGTAAAAAGTTTTAAGGGATCACTGATTCACCCCCTCCCCCTCTCAGTGATTCACACTGATCTGGGCACTTCAATTTATTAATGTGTTCCATGAACTGTGTAAGTATGAGTAATTATAGTTGGATTATTAAGTATTGAATAAATGATATTGGGTTATATCATGATATTAGATAATGATTTCTTCTCCACTATGTTATGAAAATAATGTTTAAATGCATACTCCACTATATTAGGGGAAATGTGTAGTAATATATTGTCCTCTATGTTATGATTTACTATGATTATTTCTATGTAACAATTTTATGTCACAATATTAAATTCCTACATTATGATCAATGGATCATCTTTATTATACTATGTTTCTATAATCTTACGCACTGGTATATGTTTGGTCATTTGAGATTACATATCCTTCTATCAAGACATGTGATCAACACTCATGAATCAATGAAATTTTTAATAAGTTATTTATTTGATGATCATGTTTTCCATATACTTATGATCTAACCATTAATGGTATATTAATAAGTATTTGGGATTGAATATTTTATTTTAATTCCATAAAACTAAGGACGTAATAGGTTTTCCCACTTTCTATAATTGAAACAAAATAAAATCGAAATTGAAAAGGTAAAATGGCATCAATAATTATCAGTGTTATTCCAAGATCTATTTTGGGAAATTTAATATACAAAATTTCATTTATCTTATGAATTTCACATTTATTTTGAGTTTGGAAAAACAAATAACTTACTCATAATCCTTAGATTAATATACCCCATCAGTTAATCCTTTTAACTGATGATTCCTGGCATGTTGTACATCTTGGTTCCCTACGTATTTTCTAAAGCTATGAGTCATGTTTAAGGAAGGAGTTTGTTTCAATTTCATATTGCTAATTTATATTCAATTATTATACTATATATCAAGACGTTACCTTAGTGATATCAAAGTTATGGCATCATTAGTTAGTATATCTGTTTTTTTGTAGCATGACATACAAAAAACTATATGGGTGAGATCTGTTTTCCCTTATTCTTTTATAGATCTTTTTAATTTACATTCTTTGGTTTTCGATTTGGTTGGTTCATTATTTATCATATATATTTATATAAGAAGAACTTATTTAACATTTTTTTTCAACTAGTATATAAGAATATGTTTCCCTATTTAGTAATAGTTATGTGTTTTAATTTTTTTAATATTGCGTAGGAACATTGTGATATACATGGATAAAAGCTGGATCACATTACCAAATAACACACCTCAGTAAGCTATGGATTTGGAGGAGTTTTTAGATTTTTCAATTTCCAATCAATCTGTTGAAGGAAGAATAAGATGTCCATGTCCTAATTGTATATTTAAAATATGGTTGAATGGAGATGATGTTTATGATCATTTAATAATGAATTAATTCCCTGCTCAGTATTTTTGTTGGATTTGGCACAGAGAAATGAATGTTTCAGAAATGTTTAGCACTAATGTCAATCCATAAAAAGAGATCCCAACTTCATCGATAATGGAAAATAAAATGTAGAACCATATAAATTATTAATTTGGTATTTCAAGACACCAACATAAACATCAAAATATATCTGAACAGCCAAATGAGGGTGCTATAAATACCAATGCGACAAATGATGTTTTTGAGACTATAGGACTACCAGATCAAGATTGTAACATATCATTGGATCATCCACTTGATTAGGTGGAGACTAATGTAAGAGAAAACTTTTTTGAGGAAAATAAGTTTCACAGTTTAGTTGATGATGGAAATCAAGAGTTGTATAGTGTATGTTTTAAATATTCAAAACATTCTTTTATGATGAAGTTATACCATATCAAATTCTGATGTGAAATAAAAAATATAGAAATTTCTACGATATTGGAATTGTTTCGTGATGAATTTCCTGAAGCAATCCTCCCTGAGTCTTTTTATTATATGAAAAAAATTGTTAATATACTTGGTGTAAATTATACAAAAATACATGCATGTCCCAATGATTGTATTCTTTATTGGCGACATGATTCAAGTAGGTAGGATTGTAAAAAATGTTCTTCTTCTAGATAGAAGTCAATGGGTGATGTTGGATGTTTGAATAAACATAAAACCATGAATAATAAGAAAAGGAAAACACCTGTATTGTTATTTATTACTTTCCATTAAAGCCTCAATTTCAATGATTATTCATGTTATCGAAAACTGCCAAACACATAAAGTTTCATTCTAAAGATAATAACAATGATAGGTTAATGGGAAATAGATGAGATTCAAAATCATGGAAGTCATTTGATTCATTACATCCATATTTCTTAGCTGATCATAGGAATGATCCATTTGGATTTTTTGCTGATGGATTCAACCCATTTGGGACTTTGAGTACCGGTAATAGCATTTGGCCAATTTTTTTGATCCCTTGCAATCAGCCTTCGTGGATGTGTATACAACAAACATATTTTATCATTTAAATGATTATTCCTGTAAAATAAATGCTTGAAAATGATATTGATGTATACTTATAGTCTTTAATTGAAAAATTACAGGAGTTATGGAAAATTGGTACGGAGAAAAATGATGCTTCTTCTAAAAAAATGTTCAAAATACATTCTTCTCTAATGTAAATCATTAGTGACTTGCCTAGACATGGGATTTGTCTGGTGGAACACTTACACGGGTTTGGGTTTTCTAATTTGTAAAATTGATTTTGAGCCCAAATGGATACCTCATAGTAAAAATGGTGTTTTTGTGCCACTAACAATTTCTCAACACATCTCATAGATTTCAGTCAAATAGATAAAAATTCAACAGTTTCATTGATTGCAGACCACCCCCAAATTTGCTAACTAGTTCTGAATTATTATCACAACTTGGAAATGTTGATATAGAATTTGGGAAGGTGCATCATTTTAATTATAGTAGGAAATGTGTCTGAAGTGCGTCTTCAAGTGAAATAGGAACACAACAATGGAAGAAAAAAATTATATTCTTCCAACTTCTATATTGGAAATTTAATTTGTTACGGCGTAATCATTATGTGATGCATATTGAGAATAATTTTTCTGAAAATTTGATCTTCACATTGCATAATGAGCATGGAAAGTAGAAGTATCATCTCAATTCTCAGAAAAACATACCAGTAATGATTATAAAACAAGATATATGGCCAGGTGACAATGAAAAGTATGCCCCGACAATTTTTTCACTGAAAAATAGTGATAAAGATAAATTCCTTGAAATTTTAAATCATGTGAAGGTATCAGATGGGTATTCAAGTAACATATCAATGTCTACTTACTTAAATCCACATCGGTTACATGGAATTAAAATCCACGATTCACATATTTTTTTATAGTAGTTACTACCATTGGCATTGCGTACATTTTTACGTTAAAAAGTTATTGCTTTTATACTCTAATTTTTCACATTTTTCGGACAACTATGTGAGAAAATTCTATATCCATTTGAGCTTAAAACCCATCAGGAAAGGGTTGTATTGAAACATTTTTCAGGGGAGATGATATTTCCACCATCATTTTTTACTTTCATGATGCATTTAACTATGTATTTGGTTTAGGAAGCTAAATTAGGAGGCCTCATACATTATCGATAGATATATCCTTTGAGAGGTAATATATATATATATATATATATATATGTTTTTCAGTTATGTAACAATTCTTGGGACTTAATTAAGTTTATAATTATGTTTATTTTTTATTTCACAGATATCTTGGGAATTTTATGTCATATGTGACAAATAAAGCTCAACCTAAAGGCTCTATTATTGAAGGCTATTTGGAAGAGGGGTGTTCATAATTATATTTGTTTATTTTCCTTTCATGATATGGAAAATATTAGTCTACCAAGGATGGATGAATTTGATGAAGTAATGGAGCATGAAATTGGCCTGATTGAAGAGGAAAATTATTCTATGTAAAGTTATGCATTTATTTAGTAGCTAGTTATTTCATTTGTGCAACCATTCATTCTCACTGTTATGTATATTTTTTTGTTATTATTGTGCGTCTATTATAATTTTTTTATTTTCTAAATATTTTTTTAAATATATTTTATAAACATAATTTTCTTTGTTTAAATGACAGGAGTGCCAAGGAGAAAGCATAATACTATTTCATCGACAACATAGATAGATGAAGATCCATCTCTCTCCCTCCCTATGACATCTGAGCCACCATACACATTTCCCTCTGCACCATCTCCCCCTGCACCATCTATTACACCCTCTGTGATCATCCCTTTAGAATTTTAGTCATATCCTCCCCATTTATGAGCCTTTGTAGTGAGGGAGCAACGCACCACTTCTGGTTCATCCTGGGGATGCTAGAGGGTGGCTGTCATAGGCACAAATTTTAATATGAATAAATTTATTTCACTTTTTTATACTAAATATTTGTTCATTAAATTTAGATACAGTGCAACAATGGAAGAAATATAAAAATTTCAGATGTATGGAATATGACCAGAGATAAGATCATTGTCCAATTTGATTCATACGGGGTACCTACGGTTGATGCCACATGATTACTTGGCTAAATTATTGGCTAGCTGGCTACGGAGCTGGTTTCCCTTCATATTTTTTATGATGATTGGATTCATATTCCTTCAACATGGAAAAATAATGTTTTTGATTCCAAAATAAATGTAATATTAATACATTATGGTATAATAATAATGTCATTATGTTATTAAATTATAATATTTTCAAAAATAATTTCTGTGTACAGATGTTTTCCCACTTTATGGTTGATGATTTGCTAGCACAAAAGTAGACATTGAAAAATACAAGCAAGAAATGGAAATACGTTAAATGGACATTATACAGAGATGTCAATGATACTTTGTTGGATTCCTAAAATATGTATAACTTACTACCCGATGGGGTACCTAAAGAGAAATAGAATGTTTTTTTTGACATGCATCGTGACGGGAAGAAGATTTTATTTAAATATGTATTATTATATTAATCTTATTTTACATTTATACATGTATTTGAAGAGTAAATTAAATTTATTAAATTACAATTAAATTACATTTTATTTATTTCATGATATTTTAATGAATAATACAACAAGCCAGGCTAAAAAAGTCATCCCTCACACTGTGGGGCCAAAGTGTTTTTCTAGAAGCCGATCAGCACTGATAATATTTTCATTCATTTAATTATTTAGAAGAAAATATTATCGATTTAATATATTAAATTTTTTATTAATATTTTTTTAATTCATTCACAGAGTTTAGGACACCCAGCATCCCAAACAGATGTGTGGCTAAATCTTCACAAAAAATCTAATGAATGTTTTTTTAATGAGCCTGCCAAAAAATTTAAGGTATGAAATCATTTTCAGTATAAAAACTTATTATCAGTTGTCACTATGTTAATATATATTTCTTCTAATATGATTGATATTTTATTTATAGGTAAAAATTAAAGAACTATGGGATGCCAATCCTGCGCAGTCCTAATCAGTCTCTCAGGATGACCTAGTTTCTAAAGTTATTGAGAAGGAGCATCCTAGTCGAGTGCACATGATTAGTTTTGGACATGTACCATATGAGGTCTTTGTCAGGACACCATGGATTTTAGATCAATCTACTTTTGGTTTTAGTATTCCATACCCTGATATACTCAAAGAGATATTTTTATCTAAAAAACATAGTTCCAGAATAAAGGACTCAGATATCCACTTTGTAGAAATTGGTGATTCATTTATATCCAAAGATGACCAGATCTTCCCCTGGGTGTATTGCATCGACTGGTGGTGAGAAGTTAAATCATAAAAAATCAAATTCATTTAGTTTTCAAACATGTCATGGTTTTAAGTTTAAATATAAATATACAAAAATATTTAATTTTCAATATAATGTTCTTACATGTGATAACATAAATTAGATATTTCGTTGGAGAGGGTGATGAGTTTTATTCATCATAGAATAATGATTATTGGTATTATTGATTTTTTGGAAAAATATTGTAACAATTATTTGTATATGTATCATGTGTGGCACAAATTTTTCATATAACATTTTCATGACCTAACATTTTCTTGATTTCTGATCTTTCTTTTTATGTATTATGAACCTATTATTCCAATGACACTAAGAATTTATGATCATAATTGTGTATTAATGAATATTTATATTTACGAATCATATATGGATCAAAACTGGAAAGTTATTGGAGACTTAATACTGTCCTGAGACCAGATGAAAACATTGGACCACACTTTTCTCAAACTATTGTAGATTATTTCTCTTGCTGGTTGGATTAGTGTAACCATACTAAATTTACTATTTAAAGAATAAAATTTTCATTGGGAAGGTTCATTATAAATGAAAGATAGGCTAGTAAACACGATAAATGTTTATTTTAGATCAATTATAGGAGTTCCCCTTCTAAAATATATTGGTTTACTATTCCAATGTTCATCTCAGATCACAACCCACTTATTGATGATACTTGAAAGAGTACCAAGAGGTAAGAACTAGTGCCCTTAAAATTAAAAAATGCATAGATTATGATTCCTGGTGATAGAGAAGAGGTCATCAGTGGCTAGAATAACACCTTTCATGGTAGCCCTATACCTTCATATCAAACACATCACAAACTTCTCCCTTATCTATTATTGATTACTTAACAAGTGAAAAAAGAGTCATGAAGCAATTGTAAGAGAATATGTATATATTTGATGTTTAAGATTCGAATATTTACCTATTAGATATTAGGAGAGATGTTCATTGCCATAAGAACCTTCAATTGGCCAGTAAGGTGGATTTCAGTTACCCATGAATTGATCATATCCACATGCTCCATTACATACCACAATGACTCATCATGGTTGATGTGAAATCCTAACATGACATGGACTAGCCCGATGATATTCATACCATCTATATTGTTTTTTTTCTATATCCCATGGAGATTAGTGAACATTCTATGGATGACTCTATTATCCTAGGACTCAATGAAAATGACATCGATAAGGCTATCCACATGGAACAAAGACTCCCCAAACTGTTGAAAAATGTACTCATAGACTACCAAATAGAGATCTCCTTCATCACACTATCACATTACCAAGAGTTTTGATACATTATATGTTGCTCTCCCTACAGATCCCACTTGTTTAGTGTCACAAATTTCCTATAAAACTGATACATAATAACCCACTGGGATGAATCTGCCTCCCTGATGAGTGCCAACTATTGATCTACCTAGGTCATGTTGTTGTAGGGCCACTCCTTCCTCATCCATTATAGCCCATCACTTTAGAAACTATACAAATAAACATTCTCTCCCTACACTATGTATACTCACGGATAAGCATGTAGGCATAAGTTAGAGGTTGGAGATATTTTCTCCCTTTTTCCCATCCTTAGGCATGGATATGCGCCAGATTACCCTCAAGATTGAAGGTTGGAATTTGTCACAAACACCACTGTACACATTTAGAGTCAGTCACAACATTCACATCAACTAAAATTTCAAACTGATGTGGATTGTATAAATCACATATCAACTAGAAATAATCCCTCGCCACTAGTACCACACCTCATAAGGCCATGAGGTACGACCTTTTCTTGATGATCCACATAACATCATTAGTCACCATCCATTTTGGGATGGGAATGGGTGGAACATGACTCATTCTCTTGACCTAACGATTTTAAGTGCATCCATAGGGTTCAACATGAGCGAGAAGCATCATAATATGTTTCAAATTGTTGGATGGAAATTAGTGTAGGGTGGAGAGATGTGGTCTCAAAAATCATATCCTCCCATGCATGATACTACATAGAAATGTAAGAAGGGAAAGTTCCTTCATACATAAAGCAGAGTTTTCACTTGGCTGATCTAAAACAACATAATATATATCTCCTCCAATATAGGCACATATAGGTTGATGGGATACCCTATATCAAACATCACCACCTTAATGATTGTCCTTGACCACGCCCTCGTGTATACATCCCTCACAAGAAGAATCTAGCTATATATCAGCATGGAAATTAACCTCGTAAGCCTAAAAATGGGATAATTAGACATTATTTTATATCCCCATATCATCCACTATCTCTTAAATATAATATTTATGCACATTTCCCTCTTCCCCATTCAAGTACACAAGGTAATGTGTTCTACCAACCTAATAGATTTTCATATTGCTTGTTCAACAAGTAGTAAAACTATTTGTTGATTTGGATGTCCTTCACTCAAGGCTTGTGCATTGGTCCCTTTCACTAAACATAGAAATGGCCACAAAAGAGTTGGAATTTTCTCTTGTCCCTCCAACACATAATTTATAGGGTGGAACTCATCATATATCACACCTAGAATCGGGATCCCAAAAAATTGGGAAATATCCCATTAGAAGAAATGTTATGATTTATGTCTCTATTAGTACATGTCCCTTGTGACTTTATAATAGAAATGGAAGGGTAACTCCCTCCATGGAATGAGATTATTCTTTTATAACTCTTACAGTGCAATATTTAGAGCATAATGTGGTATCCTATAATATCATTTTTCTTCAACCTACCATATTAATTATCTATATTAGGTATTTTTAAATTCAATAAGTGTGTGTATTTGAATGTGATTTTTCTTATGAAAATGTTGGTTTCCTTGTATTCATTTGGATATAAGATGTATCTGCATGGGAAATTGATATGTTTTTTTTCAGGGCATAGGTATTAGGGATGATGAATCAACTGATTTTTTTATAAATCTACCTCTAGTGGTGGTTTAAACCATACTATGTAAATTGATGATTTTTAATGGTGGTTTTAACTGCCCCTATAATTTGGTACCTTACTACCGACAGCGGATAAAATTGCCTCTACATAAAATAATTTTGTATCAATTAAAACTGACGCTACATAAAATAATTTAGAAGAAATTAAAACCTCTGCAAGATAGTATTCATTTTCCATTACCATTTCTCAGTGGTTGGTCATGGATTTAGTGGAGGTTTTACCAGAAAAGGGATTTTTTTCACTATGGTTTAAACCACCGTGAATAAAATAGTTTGTTCAAAAAAACCGCCTCTAAACCCACGACCTACTGCTTTGAAATACGATCTCTACGATGGTAACCAGAAAACACTGCCCAATTGATGAAACAACCATGTATTGTATGCCAACACACTGTTTTGGGTTGGTTATTGGAGACCGCTGCCATATCAAAAAAACTGCTTCTATGCGGTGATTTTCATATAGTGTTGGATACATCTACCAGAGATGAATTAGTGATCAAACACATGTTTCGATGGTGTGAACTAACTCTTAAAGGTGATTGTTTCTATTGAGATATATTTTTAGTATCAATTAGAATTATGATTTCATCTTAGGTATGGACATCCTATCTATAGTTCATTCCCATATCGACTATTTCAAGTGAAGGATGTGGTGTGTCCACAATGATGATACTAGGTTTTCCTTTGTTGGTGAAAAAAGAAACCTATAAAATACTGGACAGACACGTGCATAGGAGGGTGGAACTGACTACTCATCAGTTGGATAGAATTACCCTTGGTGCAGTTGATGTTATGTGTTTCAAGTTTCCTACAATTGTGACAGAGTACAAGGACATCTTTCTTGAGGTTTTTCTTTTCTTACCTCTCCACTGATATATATAATTATGAATTGATCTACCCCTAGGACAACCTTGATAATAGTTCTAGTATATTAGAGGTCTCTTTGTTAGAACCAATGTTTCCCATTGGGCATCCCTAGTATTTTTATCCCAAGAAGGATTAGGGGATCTTGTGTTTATGTGTGGAATACCAGTGCATGAACATGGTGTTCGTGAAGAACAAGTATCCAATAACTAGGACTGATGGAAAATTTGATTAGTTGAGACGAGAATTTTGGTTCTTGAAGGTTGAACTCATGTCAAGCATTCACCAGTTGTAGGTATGGGATGAGGATATACAGAAGATGACATTCAGATGTCACTATATTCACTTTGATTACTTGGTGATTCCATTTGACATGATAAATGACCAATAAGTGTTCATGGGACCCATGGACTAGATATTTTATCCCTTATTTCACTGATTCATGGAAGTCTTCATCAACAACATCCTTTTGTACTCGGTATCTGAGTAGGATCCTTAAAGGCACTTAATGATGGTTCTAGACATACATTGATAGAAACAACATTATAAGAAGCTCTTTATGTGCCAATTTTGGATTTAGGAGTTCCACTTTCATGAGAATTTTATCACAGAAAATGGTGTGGTAGTGGACCTAGTGAAAGTAGAGGTAGTGTTAGCTTGGGAGCCTCCTAAGGGCATGAAAGAGGTGTAGAGCTTCATTGGTTTGATAGGACATTACCAAATACTCGAACCATATTTCACCAAAATATCAGCTACCATGAAATATTTGACCCAAAAGGGTAACCATTTCGTGTGTATGGATAGGTGATAACTATATTTTTAGGAGTTAATGTTGAGATTGAAGAGGATTTCCATCATGAGATTACCAGAAATGGGTGTCTAGAACGTAGTGCTATGGAATGCATCTGGAACCGGTCTGGGTTGTGTTCTGATATAGTGGAAGGTGGTCATTACTTATGGTTCACCTCAATTGAGACCACATGTGAAAAATTACATGACACATGATCATGAGTTATTTGTGGTAGTTTTCACACTAAATATATATAGACACTACCTAATGGGAGAATAGTTTATCATATATTATAACCACAAGAGTCTCATGTATATATTCTCTTAGAAGTATTATAACTTACGATATAGTAAATTGCTATATTTCATTTAGGAATATGAAATTGAAATTGTATGTACTCTTTCGAAGGAGAACATGGTGACAGATGCTCCTAGAATAATATCTTGGTCCTAATTGGTGAATGAGGCATCCGAGCAGTTGGCATTGTCGTAGTTATAATTTTTGGATGGAAACAGAGAAAATTACCTCCAATCAATGGTTGTTACCCAGCCTCTTTTACAGTGTGTTAGGGAGACACAATGTGGGGATTTTGACTGGGATACCCTACATACTAAAAAATACAGTAGACATTATCCTTTTGGATTTTCTGAATTTGGGGTGCATGTCATTCTTTTCAAAGGACACACGATGGTACCAGTGAAATTGCAAGAGGAGGTTCAAATATAGTATCAAATATCTATTTTGTTAGTACATCCAAGTGTGGAAAATTTGTACCATGACCTTAAATTATAGCTTTTGTAGCCATGTATAAAGAATTTAGTTGTAATGTTTTTCTCTCAATGCATTTCTTATCTGTAAAAAAATGATAAGAAAAATTTTCTAGTGGGTTTAGCTAAACCTGATGATGTTCTAGAGTAGAAGTGGTTTGTGATATCCATTGACATTATAACAAGGATACCACATACATCTATAGTAAAATATTCTATATGGGTGATCATAGACCGAATCAAATTATTAGACCAAATCTTAGCTATTAAGTTGCCGTGTTTAAAAGAGATATCTGGATTCCTCTACGTGGAGGAGATAACTGTATCATTGGAGTTACCCTGATGATCATTTCTAACCATGACGCACACTTCACATCTAGGTTTTTAAGGTATTGTAAGAGTCATTGTGGACTTAGTTGCATTTGAGAATTATTTTTCTCTCCTAGACTGATGACCAGACTAGGTAGACCATTTATATTCTGGAGGACATGTTGTGATCTTGTATTTTAAACATTGTCTATATTTGAGAGGATGAACTACCATTGTTAGATTTTTCATACAACAAAAGAAACCATTCCACGATTGGTATGAAACCATTCGAGCTCTTTTATGGGAAACCTTGAAGGTCCCCACATTGTGGGACTAACCCATAAGAATAAGCACTCATGGGACTTGAGTTGGGGTGAGCCACTATTGAGAAGGTACAAATCATCTAGGAATAGATGAGTACTTTGTAGATCCATCAGAAGTCTTTTGTTGACCAATGAAGAAGGAATTTAGATTTTGGGGAATGAGACCATGTGTCCCTATGGTTTTCAACTCATTATGGATTATTGAGATTTAGATAAGGAATAAACCTATCTCTCATATTGATTATCCCTTTTCAGTTAATGCCTAGAGCAGGTGAGGTGGCATACTTCTTATCTCTACTGTTAGAGTTAGATTGGGTTCATGAAATATTCATCATGGCATAGCTAATGAGGTATGTCCATGAAAAATCACAGGTTATCAGCTAGAGTGGGATAAAAATCAAGGATGGAGATACCTTTGTTGTGTACCTGATAGATATTGATGATTAGTAGGAGATGATCCTTTGTGGGAGAGAAATTCTTTTAGCGCATGTCTGATGGTAACATGAGAATCTTCAAGAGAACACCTTGGAGTGGGATAATCAAATGCATTCTCAATACCCATATATATTTCTTCAGCCACTTGTTTTAGATTTTTGGAATGTAAATCTGCAAGGTGGGGAGAATGTAATGACTTGGATTTTCCATGTATTATTTTTGAATATTATATGGGTTATTTTTTAGACTAGGAACTGAGATATAGTGTGATTCTAAGGCTCAGTGTGCTAGGATTAAATGTTTGAAATATATTATATACATTAAATTGCATGTGTTAAATGTTTTCCAAAAATAGTGGAATAACATATAAAAAGAGGCTAGGAATAGAAATTTGAGGTAACTGTTGAGTTTAGAGTATGAGTTTTACTGTATGTATGACATAATATGTGTCGATGTGAGGTTTTCTTAGAAAATTCATTAGGGGTGTAAAATGGATAAAATAATTTAAATAATTTTTTTTACTTATTCATTGTCATAGTGACCTGAATCCTCCTTTAATTATATAGTTATGGATAATTCTTAGGTTTATCTTCTAAACCCTTGATATCTAAAGAACCATTAGAGAGATGCCAGAGGAGATTATATGGGCGAACAACAACCAGAATGGTTATCATTGATCAGTGAGAAAAGTAATTATAGGACATATCCAATGATGATGAAACAACTTAATTATTTGTCAGCGATCGTTCCAAATCTAGATAAGATATTTTTTATGGAATTTTCCCTATTATTAGTTTCTATAATTAACACGAATCAATCAGCCAATAGATTAATTCACGAATCAGTCATTTTTGTAGTGGGTTTACCTATGGGGATTTATTGGGAGATTTGATTATATGTTATTAGTTCTTTATTTTTCATTCTAATGGATATGGATTGATTCCAAACAAACATGACCACTATTTTTTTCTTTCGCATGTTTCTTGGTTTTCTACCAATGTTATACATATGATCATCGTCAGAGTTTTGATTTCATAGTGGTTCAACCCAAATATTGAGGAATATATCATTGAATAAAAATTTCATCACACAACTATTCGATATCTCAGATTAGAGCTTAGTATGGTGCGGGGATCAAATGATGGTAGTAGTGACTAGTAGATCAGAGCAGATTGGATACCCCCAATTCGAGCAGGGCATGCAATGGCGATTCTAACCAATGATAGGTATTTTCCAAAACAGTTACAAATTATAGATTCTGATAATAATCCACAAAGAGACATGGATAGAGTAGATCCTTGTTTTTTGGAATTATTTACATCCGAAATGGAGGCCATATGAGCAGGAGATAGTGTAGAGGAAGGTCCGGGATTTCTAGAATATCCAAATCTACATAGACTGTATTTTGGGGAGAAATCATCATGTGGGATACCTAGTGAGGTACCTGGGGTTTCCATGTGAATTTAAGGATCACATGGTGTTTATATACTATCACAAAATGTGTAATTCCTCCCTCAGTGGATCTATATTTACCTTAGAGTGTATAAAAATATGGGTAGGTGTGCACGGGCCAAACATGTCGTGTAATCCCACACAGACCTGACCATTCTAAGAGAAAATGGGTATAGCCATGTATTATGACATGGGAATAAGTACACAACCATGGGCACACCATGTACTTTTACTTCAAAATGAGAACATTCTATTTACATGGGATGGAATCGGTACCAAAAGGAAATTCCATGTACTACTAGTATATATTTTATACTTCATCAGAGTTAGCGTTGAGACCTTGTCCTCGGTATCTTGGAAAAGATTCATTATGGTTCATTCCCAATATAATTTCCTTAAGGGTTGTTATGGAATAATGTCCTACAAATAGTATTACAATACCTTTGGTAGGACTTATTGGATAGAGTTGTTGGAATCCTTATGTGAGGCCTATAGTGATATCCTCCATCATCTTCTCAAACTAGGTGTAGTTCTTGGAATCATCATGTCCAACACTTCACAGGTGCCAATCCTCTACATAAAAAGTATCTCTAGATTGATTTGTTGGTATACCCCATGGCCTTGGGTTTGATCCTCATATGTGTATTGTACCTCTTTAGGATTATAAAATATCCTTCCTATGATGAGACCCAACGAGTACAAACTTTGGGATGAATATCATCTGTGTTATATGAATTAATCATAAGACTTCATGTATTTGTTGAGTATATCCGGATATTATTAGTATACGTGTTTTAGACATATACTAATGTAGAATTGACTCTTATTCCCATTTTTATATGATTTATGGTTTAAGGGTTTCCTATTGGGTATTTTTATACTCACCTATACATTGTGTTTCCCTACACATGGAATGTCTTGTGCATATAGTCGACCTTTTCATGGAGTCCAAGAGGGACTAGGACTAGGAAATTATTACTAATCTAGACAAACCGAGGTGTGTACCTACAGTTATCTTGACATTAGTCCCCATATTAACATTCATACTGGACTTGTTTTTTGACTCTTTATGGTAGGTTTTTATAAGGATATATTTACATTATAGTTATTATTGTCTGACTCTTGTTGTGAGATTTAGATGTATTCAAGCATAGTTTTTTTTATTTTTTTTACATTTCATCATTTTATGGGCTTGGATATGTGTGAGTGTATACATGTACCTTACTCTAAGGTACCCATGTTAGTGATATGCTTACTCGGTGCTAGTCTATAGTCCCTATCTTATTCGAGGTTATATTGGGGAGTCACAACATGATCCCCATTGGTATGGATTGTGAGATTAACCTTGAGTAATCATGTAATAGATAAATAAATTTCACATAAGTCTTCAACATCGTCCATATTATCATCACCCATAGGAATTTTTCCCTTGAAAAACAACATACCACTGATCATTTGATGATACAACAATATAATTTTTTTCATATGTATCCATGATAATTTATTCTTATTTGAAACTAAATATTTTCAAATTAATAAGATTAAATCCATAATCAAAATTCTTAAAAACATTTTTAATATCAACATAGTTATACTTAAATATTAGTGTTTAAAATTTAGTATAATCCATCTCCCATATATCCTCAAGAACTCTAAAATATATTTTTGATTCAAGAACTAGGTTTTTCGTCTTTGGCACTCAAAAATGTTGTCGTTCAACAAAAACTATTAATCAACTATTTTGAATGCTACTCTTATCATCCATGTTTTTTTGTTTCAAATGTGTAACCATTAATATCAAAAATAGACTATGTGACCACATTCACATATGGTCCCCTGCTGGATATTTTAATTTTATAATGTAGATAAATTGTTGTTTAATATCTTCTTAAACCATGAATCAAATTTTTCATTTATGTTCATTCATCAACCAATTTTCATTTAATCTAAGATAGTACCTTTAATCTAGCAATATGTTTTGATATAGATGTTTGAAACTAATCTATGTTTTTCAAAATGTATAAATGTTCATCCATCACTTCATCATGTGAAATTCACTTTATTTTTAAATCATAAATCAATTTACCTTCTACATCAACTATCAAATGTTGATATATTGGGAGTCCAACATTATTCACTTCAAATATTTTCTAACAGAGATATCCATTGATGGTTTCTTAGTCATTCCATGTATGGGATACATGTCTAGGGATTGGGTATGTATTTATTCATTGAAATTTCCAAGGTATTCACCATGTACATCTGGTAAACACATTTAACCTCCTTTTTACTTGACTTTTTGTCATTAAGGATTGTGTAATTAATACAAAATGCATATTTGACCACATTTTTTCCATTTCAAACACACATGGACTATATATGTGTAACCTGGTCAAGTGATGTATAATCCAACATGCTGTTTGATATCCTATTTTAGTAAACAAAAAATGTGTATTTAATACATCCATGTTTTATTATTACAATATGACCCATGGAACATGTAGTTTTCCTTGATGTAATTTACTAAATTACACAATCTATAGCTTTGGGATACACATTGTATAAGGCCCCAGCCTTAAACCTTACTTAATCTTGAGTTATTACAAGATTAAACATTGAGGATCTTTTCAGGTTTAGAGTTTTAGAGAATTAGATCATGAAACTTGCATTACATTCCATATTTAAACAAAGTGGTTACATAAAAGACAGTATTCATTCTTCCCATCACGGAAACATATTTAAAATATAACACGGATTCTTTCTTGACACATCCTTGACACTATCATCACATCATGTACCTTTCCCTTGACCTGTGAAAAACATTTCAAAAACTTGGGATGAGCATAAAAAGCTCAGTAAGGGTTATAAAAAATATGGAAAGGAAACATGAGTTCATATATACATGAGAATGAAATCATACTTTACCCATAAAACATAGGCACTTTAACATACCTCATCAAACCATGAATAAATCATAGAAAACATAAGACATAAAGGTAACTTGAGGCATTCATAACATTCTTACGTAGGGAGTAACCCTCTTGGTTACGTTTGGAATACCCATCACAGTATATTCCCTAAATCTCTTCGGAGAAACCTTAACGTTTCACTCCTTCGCATTACCCAATGAATTGGAGAGCTATATCGGGCTCACCCGCCCTTAGTTTATCACGGAACCACCCGTTCTTCATAACAATGACCAAGAACCATAACATAATCGTATCACATAAACATGAATAAAGGAAACATAACATTTCCACATTTCAATCACAATATAACATTTTAGGATATTGAAATAATGAATCCATTCAAAAAGAAACCATTTCCAAAACCATTTAAAACATTTAATAAAGAGATTTTTGAATCAAAGTGTCCCATACCACCTTGAAGCTTTTAACATTTTAAACCATTAATATCCATATAAATAAATCCTTAAAACCATTTTGAAAACATGGATATTAATAAGAACAAATAATTAAAACATTTAAAACGATATTTTGGTTAAAGGGGTTTTACCAAAATTAGAGACACTTGAATACAATAATCGAGGAATAACATTTAGTCATAACTTTATAATATCATGAGAATAAAAGGATTCATGATATAATACTCCAAATGACAGTATATACACCATATAAGAGTGAATTGGTGCATAACAACAATGAACCCTCAATAGAAATGTCAAATGTGATGAAATCCCTTATAAAGAAGGTATCCTTAAATTAAGGACAAATAAATCTCAAAAATATGTGTGAAAAATATATATACACCCAATATAAGTGGATATTAAGTTTAAAACAATAAAAGGACAATCACACATATTCAATGGATGACATATTCAATGACTACAAGTTGAACCCAAAGAAATCGAAATTGGGTTAAAAAGTTCCCTTGACAGCCTAACGGCATCACATCAAAAATGAGTTGATGATAGATAAAAAGTGTATCTCATCACTTGGACATAAAATTTACATCAATAATGATGTATGAGAACATATCCCAACATAAAAATATGTAAATTAAAAGACCCAATAAAAGAAGTCTTTTAAAAAAAGAGGAGGGTGAAAGGTTCCCTTACCGACTTGGGTATCTTTCAAAACATACACCCCATGAAATAAAGACAATAGGTCATTGGTGTAAATACTCATAAACGAAAGTATATTACACAAAGAGTATAATAATGGGCAGTAAATACACCACTCAATGGAATTTGTGGGAAATTTAGCATAAATCTCACGGGAATAAAAGTGAGATAAAAAATCCCTTACGAAAACTCGGCAGCCTAACGGCGCCACATAAAACTTCCGAATATGGATTGATGAGATCAAATAGAGTATCCCATCATATTACAATAGAATTTATAGCAAGTGGAATATAAAATAAAATCCCCCAACATTGCAAGGAGGAGTTTAAAAGAAGTGACATAAAGGAGAGTACTTAAAAAGAAAGAGAGAGGTTAGATCTCTTACGAAAGTTCGGCAGCCTAACGGCGCCACTCAAAACTTCAAAAATGGATTGATGAGAGAGAATAGGGTCTCTCATCACATGAAAATAAAAATTAAAGTAAGTGTAATATAAATGATCATCCCAATAACAAGAAATATGAGCTTTAAAAGGAATGACATAAAAGTGTGTACTTAAAAAGAAAGAGAGGAGTAGGATCCCTTACCTCGGGTCCGACTTGACTCGATCGTTCCTTAATCTCCTGAATAATAAACTTGAGTTAATTTCTAATTCCTTAAGAACCTTTTTCAAGTTCATTATTACTTTTATACCACTTATTACCATGTCATAAACATTATGTAATCATTTAAGTTAATAATATTTGTTTTGCCGATATTTGATTCTTAAGTCGAAAGTGGACTTCTTACAATTACATGTTGTTCATGTGGACAAATGTTTATTATATCCAGAATTGTGTTCATTGTGTAGATATCATATATGTCATATATATCCAGTACATGCATGCATTTATAACATTACATAATCATTTAGAGGTAAGAAATGAAATGCACCGTTCATGGAGACGGTAAGCCGTACGTACGCATGAACGCTACTTTCATTTCTATTTCGTATTTTATAGAATGGAATAATAATGATATAAAG
Source organism: Viscum album (assembly GCA_963277665.1). Taxonomy (NCBI): domain Eukaryota; kingdom Viridiplantae; phylum Streptophyta; class Magnoliopsida; order Santalales; family Viscaceae; genus Viscum; species Viscum album. The sequence goes on along the minus strand of OY728133.1, from coordinate 1,941,816,865 downwards.
GTATATTATAATTCCTGTATACTATAATATATAATATCATATTTCCATCCTTTATACATCCCACATATGGTATTTAACGAATCAAATCACTTTGAGGGGGCGGTAGTCCGCGCTTCCTTAAATGAAGATATCGCGTATACTCATAATGGAAGCCATAAAGGTAAGACAAAAATGAAAAATACAGAAGCATAAATAAAACCTAAACATATTATATATCATATATAAAAATAGTGACATCATAATGGCCACCTTTGAAGGTGTTAAATGAGTATTGAACAATCATTGTTTCGGGAGGCAGAATTTCACCATCCACGGAAACCGTATGTTCTTTAACCATTTGATGTAGTTGTGTGAGAGTGTAGCTCGAATAAATCTTATAAAAACATCCTAGTATATTGAAGATACTAGTGTTTTTACAAAATAAGTAAATAAAAAGAGTTTAGGGGGTTGGAGAAGCAAGATAAAACAAATGAACATGAGAGAATGAATTACCTTTAAAAGTGTAAATCCTTTTGATTTGAGCCTAAAGGCTTCCTTTGAAAGGATTCTGCCCAAAGGGAATCCTCTAGGATGAGGAGAGGGATGTGGAGAGAGTAAATGGGCAGGGGTTGGCCGAGCCAAAGGCTTGAGGAGTGTGTTAAACGAGGTAGAGGTGGGGGCCTTTTATAAGAGGAGAGGAGGGGCACTTTTGGAAAGTAAAGAAATATTACTTTATTTGAAAATGTTTTTCGGTTTAAAAAGGTCCCACATTGATATAATTCGTGGATAAGGTGATAAGGCTTCGAAATCCACTCATCCAATAAGTTTTGGACATGTTTAGTTCATAGATTTTACATTATCTTTCCATTTTATTTAAATCGTCAAATAATGATGTCATCGTTGCATCATTATTATGTCATAAATAATTTAATTTATGTAATGTATAAAAATTATAAAAAAATACTATGATGTAGGAAATCTTGTTAGATTTCCAATGAATATTTATAATCAAAAAGATGACTTGTATAACCCCACTTAAAAATTGTTTTAGTAAAACATATCATGTTTGTGTCAATTTTACTTTTACATTAAATAAAATGTTATTTATGTCATTTCCCAACCAAAGTGGATCAATGGGGTCCCCAAGTTGACCCATGGCTTGTCTTGGTCGGCCATGATACAACCAATAGTTGTAGGACAAGTGTCATGGTGTTTTCACATTCTTATAATATCATTTTTACCTTAAACTACACTAATTACCTCTAATCGCGATTAAAAACTTAATAAGATACTATTCACCAAAAAATTATTTTAATCTCATTGAACCACATTTTACTTATTAATGACAACCATGTATTTCGGATTTTTGAAAATCAAAATGCAATGATGGCAAAATTTCATTTAAATGGAAAATCAGTTTTTATAAGTACCACTTAGTGGTTTCACTATTCATCAAAAATTGAAGTTTTTCAGAAAAATCCCAAAAATTCACCCTAAGCTATATTTGATATTCTGAATTCAAAAATGAAGTCCGTTTTACAAAGTTAAAAACATATAAGTCACATTAATTAATTTAATAATTAATTCCCGCTGTCATGACAAATAGCGTGTTTTATGAAACAATAAGTATCAAAAGATTGACACTAGTTTAAGTCTGATTTCAAAGTGAAATTGATTCCAACGACCACTATTGGATTTAATGGTAAAAATATTTTCTAATTTCACTTTAAAACCAATTCAAAATATAATCTAATCATATAAATAAATTAGATTAAAAAGTGGTTTTGAATTAAAATACAACATTTTACACTATTCATAAAAAAAATGAACTTTATCGGAAAGATACCAAAAATTTACACAAAGTAAATTTTGATGTCCCAATTCTTAATAAGAGTTTTATTTAGTCCAAAAGAATGTTTAAGAGTGAACAAAACTATATTTAATGACGGTTCTCCATCAAAAGGTGATAAGTGAACCTTTAGTGAAAACTAGGGCATATACGCCTAAAATTAAATTCTTTCCGTATTTTAAGCCTTTATCTTTTATTGTACAAATGTAAAAATATTTAAGAACATATATAATCATATTTTAGTTATTTCTATCCATTCCCGCCATTACAACGGCTACATGTTAACTACCATTTAAAATAATATTATTTTATTATTAGAGTGCAACGTAAGATTCCCAAGAAACTCGTTGTTGCGTGTTGGGTACGCCATCGAGCATAGCGTCCCCTTTAAAGTCATATTAATATTTTATTCACAAATATGGATAAATATGAAAATATCATATTCCTTATTTACCTGGGGTGTTACATCCTTCCCCCCTTTTGGGAATTGCGTCCTCGCAATTTTAAAATTGCGCTTGGAAACATCCTTGAACGTCCCACATCGGAACAAGAGTCGGTAAAACAATCTCTTTAAAATAAAGAAAGATAAGCACAGAGGTCACCCGAGTTAACCCATACTAGGATTCCAAGTATGAAAATATGGACATGGAGGAGAAAACATAGGGTCATGTTCTGATGGAGAGTGATAGAAAACATGTTTAGGAGAAAGTTAACAATAAGAAAATCACAAACTTGTGATGGGTTACACGATGTTGGGTTCCCCAGTAGGAAAAATTAATAGACAACATTTTTGTATTAAGTTACTTTTTATTGAGGAATTTATTCATAAGGAAGCATAATCACTTATCATGTTGACTTTCAACTTTTACTAGATTCCTTAGTCAAACTCATATTTTTTCCAAAAGACGAGTATTTAGGGAGACTTTTTCGCATTAAGAGTACTATAATCAACTTCTAGAGAATCACTTAATCCCCAAAAGAGAAATATATACATCCCATGTATTTAGGCTTTAACCAAAACCAAAACCAAAAAGGTTAGTACAAGATCAGATAATCCAGAAAAGGATAACCCCTTATAAAAAGAAAATCTATTCTTAATCTCCAAAATTTGTCCAACAAAACCCAAAGTTCAACGAGGACCATCCGATAAACAATTTGTCCATAAAATTCTTCAAATTAAACCAATATAAGATTGAAACCCAAATATTTGAAGGATTTAGTCACATAGTCTTCCAAGTTAAATCGTAACATTTATCTCCAAACAACATCAGTTTCTCCTAAAGTCTCACATTGAAAAGTAATTATCCTAATCACATATCCTCCAAAATCAACTTACTCTTAATTCATAAAATCATATAACTAAAAAGAATCAGTCAAACTAACCAGGGACTTCACGTAGTCCAGTGGTAGGCGATAAATACCAGTCGCACTTTGGTTGTGGGTTCGATTCCCGCAGCATTGTCCGACGCGACGGGTTGTCACACGGTCTGTGTGTTGTCCTATTTCCAAAACTATATAATTCTCAAATCATTACCCAAAAAGGGATAAAATCATCAAAAATAACCATAACATAATTTAACCTCAATTTTATCTCATGCCTTTCACTTCAATCATAACATATGGTAACCCATAATTACCTCAAAAGTAAGGATCATATAAACCCAAATGGTTCTTTATAACTATGTCCACAAAAGAAAAGATAACTATTACTTGAATAAAATTTGCCTATATTAAGCATCAGGGTTACACATAATATAAAAAGTCTTCTAATGTAACCCTATCATCAAAAGAGACTTAATACTCTTAAGAATTTCACCCTAACTCTTGAAGCCCTTATATGTTGACATCTTACTCATTCAACATTCTTCATGATCCATTATCCATTCCTTTCCAATTTATTCCGAAATACCTCTTTCCTATAAACAAAATCATGAATCATATCCTAAGATTCCAAAATAAGAAAACAATAGTCATGAAATAGTACATACCTTTGATTGGTCATTGTCAGTTTCTTCATCCTCAATCGGAATGGCATTAGGTATTGGTAAACGAATATTGGTACGCTCTTGGTGACCCCATTCACGAAACTTCTTCATAGGACATGTGTTTGCATAATGACCATGCACACCACATTTAAAACATTCAATTAATCCCTCAGAAAGAACTTCTTTCCCTTTCCTCGAGTCAACTGGATGCTTCCTTTTTCCATGGTAGGTTCTTGCTTTATGACCTTCATTTCCACATCTATAGCATATTTCTGTCCCATTGAAACATTTTCCTAGGTGTTTCTTTCCACATCTTTGACACATAGGTTTTTGAACACACTTACCTTTATGATTATTACCTGTACTTCCGTAGGGATTTGTTTCTTGCATATATGACGTCTTAGAGAAATCTCCAAGGTTTAGGTGGTCAATCATGACTCCAGATAGTTGGTTGAGGATAATCACAAGAGTTCTCATTGCAGCTCCCATATCATTCAGTTTCTTGCTCAAAAAACTGTCACAGTTTCCTTCACATCCACTGTTACTTTGGTGCCTGCTAGATCCATCCATTTACTAAAACCAAAAAGGTCAGTGTGAGTATATCAAAAAAACCATCATGTACTAATGAGTAAGATAAACACTAAGATATACTTACTCATTCACTTTATCTAAAACTAGGACTCTTTCTGAAATCCTAACCATTATGGTAATGCCACTTATGCTTAAAGAATACCCTAACCTCTAAAGTTATCTAAACCGACCTCTGATACCAACTATAAGGCCCCATCCTTAAACCTTACTTAATCTTGAGTTATTACAAGATTAAACATTGAGGATCTTTTCAGGTTTAGAGTTTTAGAGAATTAGATCATGAAACTTTCATTACATTCCACATTTAAACAAAGTGGTTACATAAAAGACAGTATTCATTCTTCCCATCACGGAAACATATTTAAAATATAACACGGATTCTTTCTTGACACATCCTTGACACTATCATCACATCATGTACCTTTCCCTTGACCTGTGAAAAACATTTCAAAAACTTGGGATGAGAATAAAAAGCTCAGTAAGGGTTATAAAAAATATGGAAATGAAACATGAGTTCATATATACATGAGAATGAAATCATACTTTACCCATAAAACATAGGCACTTTAAAATACCTCATCAAACCATGAATAAATCATAGAAAACATAAGACATAAAGGTAACTTGAGGCATTCATAACATTCTTATGTAGGGAGTAACCCTCTTGGTTACGTTTGGAATACCCATCACAGTATATTCCCTAAATCTCTTCGGAGAAACCTTAACGTTTCACTCCTTCGCGTTACCCAATGCATTGGAGTGCTATATCGGGCTCACCCGCCCTTAGTTTATCACGGAACCACCCGTTCTTCATAACAATTCCCAAGAACCATAACATAATCATATCACATAAACATGAATAAATTAAACATAACATTTCCACATTTCAATCAAAATATAACATTTTAGGATATTGAAATAATGAATCCATTCAAAAAGAAACCATTTCCAAAACCATTTAAAACATTTAATAAAGAGATTTTTGAATCAAAGTGTCCCATACCACCTTGAAGATTTTAACATTTTAAACCATTAATATCCATATAAATAAATCCTTAAAACCATTTTGAAAACATGGATATTAATAAGAACAAATAATTAAAACATTTAAAACGATATTTTGGTTAAAGGGGTTTTACCAAAATTAGAGACACTTGAATACAATAATCGAGGAATAACATTTAGTCATAACTTTATAATATCATGAGAATAAAAGGATTCATGATATAATACTCCAAAGGACAGTATATACACCATATAAGAGTGAATTGGTGCATAACAACAATGAACCCTCAATAGAAATGTCAAATGTGATGAAATCCCTTATAAAGAGGGTATCCTTAAATTAAGGACAAATAAATCTCAAAAATGTGTGTGACAAATATATATACACCCAATATAAGTGGATATTAAGTGTAAAACAATAAAAGGTCAATCACACATATTCAATTGATGACATATTCAATGACTACAAGTTGAACCCAAAGAAATCGAAATTGGGTTAAAAAGTTCCCTTGACAGCCTAACGGCATCACATCAAAAATGAGTTGATGAGAGATAAAAAGTGTATCTCATCACTTGGAAATAAAATTTACATCAATAAGGATGTATGAGAACATATCCCAACATAAAAATATGTAAATTAAAAGACCCAATAAAAGAAGTCTTTTAAAAAAAGAGGAGGGTGAAAGGTTCCCTTACCGACTTGGGTATCTTTCAAAACATACACCCCATGAAAGAAAGACAATAGGTCATTGATGTAAATACTCATAAACGAAAGTATATTACACAAAGAGTAGAATAATGGGCAGTACATACACCACTCAATGGAATTTGTGGCGAATGTAGCATAAATCTCATGGGAATAAAAGTGAGATGAAAAATCCCTTATGAAAACTCGGCAGCCTAACGACGCCACATAAAACTTCCGAATATGGATTGATGAGATCAAATAGAGTATCCCATCATATTAAAATAGAATTTACAGCAAGTGGAATATAAAATAAAATCCCCCAACATTGCAAGGAGGAGTTTAAAAGAAGTGACATAAAGGAGAGTACTTAAAAAGAAAGAGAGAGGTTAGATCTCTTACGAAAGTTCGGCAGCCTAACGGCGCCACTCAAAACTTCCAAAATGGATTGATGAGAGAGAATAGGGTCTCTCATCACATGAAAATAAAAATTACAGTAAGTGTAATATAAATGATCATCCCAATAACAAGAAAGATGAGCTTTAAAAGGAATGACATAAAATTGTGTACTTAAAAAGAAAGAGAGGAGTAGTATCCCTTACCTCGGGTCCGAATTGACTCGATCGTTCCTTAATCTCCTGAATAATAAACTTGAGTTAATTTCTAATTCCTTAAGAACCTTTTTCAAGTTCATTATTACTTTTATACCACTTATTAACATGTCATAAACATTATGTAATCATTTAAGTTAATAATATTTGTTTTGCCGATATTTGATTCTTAAGTCGAAAGTGGACTTCTTACAATTACATGTTGTTCATGTGGCCAAATGTTTATTATATCCAGAATTGTGTTCATTATGTAGATATCATATATGTCATATATATCTAGTACATGCATGAATTTATAACATTACATAATCATTTAGAGGTAAGAAATGAAATGCACCGTTCATGGAGACGGTAAGCCGTACGTACGCATGAACGCTACTTTCATTTCTATTTCTTATTTTATAGAATGGAATAATAATGATATAAAGGTATATTATAATTCCAGTATAATATAATATATAATATCATATTTCCATCCTTTATACATCCCACATATGGTATTTAACGAATCAAATCACTTTGAGGGGGCGGTAGTCCGCACTTCCTTAAATGAAGATATCGCGTATACCCATAATGGAAGCCATAAAGGTAAGACAAAAATGAAAAATACAGAAGCATAAATAAAACATAAACATATTATATATCATATATAAAAATAGTGACATCATAATGGCCACCTTTGAAGTTGTTAAATGAGTATTGAACAATCATCGTTTCGGGAGGCAGAATTCCACCATCCACGGAAACCGTATGTTCTTTAACCATTTGATGTAGTTGTGTGAGAGTTTAGCTCGAATAAATCTTATAAAAACATCCTAGTATATTGAAGATACTGGTGTTGTTACAAAAGAAGTAAATAAAAAGAGTTTAGGGGGTTGGAGAAGCAAGATAAAACAAATGAACATGAGAGAATGAATTACCTTTAAAAGTGTAACTCCTTTTGATTTGAGCCTAAAGGCTTCCTTTGAAAGGATTCTTCCCAATGGGAATCCTCTAGTATTAGGAGAGGGATGTGGAGAGAGTAAATGGGCAGGGTTTGGCCGATCCAAAGGCTTGAGGAGTGTGTTAAATGAGGTAGAGGTGGGGGCCTTTTATAAGAGGAGAGGAGGGGCACTTTTGAAAAGTAAAGAAATATTACTTTATTTGAAAATGTGTTTTGGTTTCAAAAGGTCCCACATTGATATAATTAGTGGATAAGGTGATAAGGCTTCTAAATCCACTCATCCAATAAGTTTTGGACATGTTTAGTTCATAGATTTTACATTATCTTTCCATTTTATTTAAATCGTCAAATAATGATGTCATCGCTGCATCATTATTATGTCATAAATAATTTAATTTATGTAATGTCTAAAAATTATAAAAAAAATACTATGATGTAGGAAAGCTTTTTATATTTCCAATGAATATTTATAATCAAAAAGATTACTTGTATAACCCCACTTAAAAATTGTTTTAGTAAAACATATCATGTTTGTGTCAATTTTACTTTTACATTAAATAAAATGTTATTTATGTCATTTCCCAACCAAAGTGGATCAATGGGGTCCCAAAGTTGACCCATGGCTTGTCTTGGTCGGTCATGATACAACAAATAGGTGTAGGACAAGTGTCATGGTGTTTTTACATTCTTATAATATCATTTTTACCTTAAACTACACTAATTACCTCTAATCGCGATTAAAAACTTAATAAGTTACTATTCACCAAAAAATTATTTTAATCTCATTGAACCACATTTTACTTCTTAATGACAACCATGTATGTCAGATTTTTGAAAATCAAAACACAATGATGGCAAAATTTCATTGAAACGGAAAATCAGTTTTTATAAGTACCACTTAGTGGTTTCACTATTCATCAAACATTGAAGTTTTTCAGAAAAATCCCAAAAATTCACCCTAAGCTATATTTGATATTCTGAATTCAAAAATGAAGTCCGTTTTACAAAGTTCAAAACATATAAGTCACATTAATTAATTTAATAATTAATTCCCGCTGTCATGACAAATAGCGTGTTTTATGAAACAATAAGTATCAAAACATTGACACTAGTTTAAGTCTGATTTCAAAGTGAAATTGATTCCAACGACCACTATTGGATTTAATGGTAAAAATATTTTCTAATTTCACTTTAAAACCATTTCAAACTATAATCTAATCATATAAATAAATTAGATTAAAAAGTGGTTTTGAATTAAAATACAACATTTTACACTATTCATAAAAAAAATGAACTTTATCGGAAAGATACCAAAAATTTACACAAAGTAAATTTTGATGTCCCGATTCTTAATATAAGATTTATTTGGTCCAAAAGAATTTTTAAGAGTGAACAAAACTATATTTAATGACGGTTCTCCATCAAAAGGTGATAAGTGAACCTTTAGTGAAAACTAGGGCATATACGCCTAAAATTGAATTCTTTCCGTATTTTAAGCCTTTATCTTTTATTGTACAAATGTAAAAATATTTAAGAACATATATAATCATATTTTAGTTATTTCTATCCATTCCCACCATTACAACAGCTACATGTTAACTACCATTTAAAATAATATTATTTTATTATTAGAGTGCAACGTAAGATTCCCAAGAAACTCGTTGTTGCGTGTTGGGTACGCCATCGAGCATAGCGTCCCCTTTAAAGTCATATTAATATTTTATTCACAAATATGGATAAATATGAAAATTTCATATTCCTTATTTACCTGGGGTGTTACACATTGTGTGCTCTAATAATATTTAGACAAGATCAAAAACACATCTGGATGAGTTATGCAGATATTCTTCATTATCTATTAACACGATCTAGATTAGATAAGTGAGTATCTTGGAGAGTAAGAGATGGAATTTAAAATAAGATTAAAATAATTAATACACTGAAATAAAAACTGCCTTTTTAATATATAAATGATTACCAGTCAATAAATGATTATAAATTGAATACTCCCACTATGATACCACTTGATGGTTATGTATGTAGTGAAGGTGCCTATTGGGCGTATGAATAACTTATAGTTTGTTTTATTCAATGGATAATCTAAAATTCATGTGAATTTGAACATCATAGACAACAAAAGTTTTCTGAATTATATTGAAAATGTTTTCACAATAATCAAAATAGATGTTCATTTTCACATTTATTTATAATTAATTTACTATTAAAAATAAATACCTCAGTATTGGATTTTTTTCTTCAATATATGTCTTTATCATATGATCATAATTTAGTTTTATTTTCATTGCACTGATGAGGACCCAAATTAGAACATATATAAAGGTGATCCATATGCATTCCTTTTATTTTGAAACATCACAGATGATACAGTCGGTGCTATCATGGTGGAACTAATCATCATGCATAACTCTATTGACTGCTAACATAATACCTTTGCTCTGTGAGGATCATCTCTTGATCTCTCTAACTTGAGAGGAGTAAAATAGAATCTCTTTAGTTTGATATAAAATCCTAGATAGGTTATTTATTGTGAATGGATTATATAAGGTGAAAAATGTTGTGAAAATGGTCAAACTCTCATAATTCTAAATATATTTATAGATCTAGGGTTAGGATTTAATATAATAAGTTAATTGCACAATGGAACATAATGATATATTAAATATATAGTAAAATTTACACCCCATAAAAATTGTTTTTATTTTTTATTTCTTGGGGTCTGGTAAATTGCGTAATGATAAATATTATTTTATAGAATAGAAAAAAATATACATCACTTGACCAACAATTGGGTCCATTTTTCCTCCATGATGTTTATTTTTCTTCCAAATAAATATTTAATTAAATATTATTCAATAAATAAATAAATAAATACCATATTGAATATCGAAAAAAAATAATATTTGATTTAATATCAACAAAATAAAACAAATTATTTATAAATAAATAATTATTCATTACTTTGTAATTGACCATATGTAAATAAATATTCTATATTTTCATAATTAAATAGTTAAATTGTGATTGAACATTTAGTTAATATTTTCAATCTATAAAATCTAAATAAATATTACCTCTAGGTTTGGAGAATAATATTAATCTTAAATTCTAAATATAAATCTTACATAACCATGATAAACAAAAAAACTTTTCTTATGACCCTTTGATCCACTTTCTCAGTGACATTATACGGACATGCCTAAAGTTCAAGATTATTATCTAACAATGGTTCCTAACAATGATATAAGAAGAATATATATCACAATGAAAGAAACCACTTAAAAATTCTCACTGTGTAATACAATCCTTTCCCTCTCAATATCTCATTTATTAGATTACACACCTGTTTCATAAATATATGTTCTTGATATGTCTTTGACTATCCGAATTGAACTTGTCATTAGAACATGACCTTGGAATTTATTTTTGTGGATTCATTCTAATTAAAGGGATGAAATATTAATTCTAATACTGATGGAAGGGATAAATATTTTCTTGACTTATTTATTAATAACATATCATTCTTGTTACACCCAACACACCTAAATTTTCTATGAACATATGTTGTCATAGTTTATAGAAATGCACAAATTTTGTTGGTCATGATATATATTAATTTTAATCATAATGTATGAGGATCATTACACATTATTTTAGACATGAATATCAAATGACACAAAAAACATATGGAATTTTTACTCGCAGATCTATTCTCCTAATAACATGTCTTGGTGATTACTGAGTGAAAAATTAATGACATGAATTATAACTCACATACAAGTTCCCATACAAGATATTCAACTTCTTATGTGTCCCATCATAGAATTTTATCATATTTTATAATAATATTTAATAATTTTATCATTCCACTTCAATGTTCTCACCAATATGTTGAATAGCTATGAAATTTTCAATGAAAAAAATATTCTAGGATATTATCACATTAATATTACGTAGAATACAAATCAATATGTGATAAGGTATTTATTAATATTTAAATAAATTAATATACATTCAATCTAAAGTAAAAATTATTTGGTTCTAGGAACCATATAAAATACTATAGTTTTAAATTTCTTTACGTTACTTAAGTTTTGGCAGTATGAAAAATCCAAAGGATTCACACGATTTACTTATTAGGTGTATCCCACATTGATTTATCTCATATGACTCTAATTACCACAACCGATTCTATTAGGTGTATTCCAATATTCATATTGGTATTTTTTGATCCCACTATTTTGTTGGACATATAATCCGCATGGGCTTCTATTAATCCTCTACAATCATTATATTTTAAACCTTCTTTCCATATTTTAAGCATCGATATTGTTATCATTTATTATTTTTTTATTCAATATATTATATTTATCTTGCTTCTTTATTTTATTACCATACTATGTGTTAATATTTTATTACTTTTCTTATTAAATAAATGATTAATTTTTCAAATATTACATAAAATAAATCATCTATACTCTACTAGGTGTGATCAATTCATTTTTCCATTTATTGTAAGGTTTATAAACCATAACCATCATGGATCTCCACTCTTCCTTGTAATGGAAGGTTTGTTCTACCACTCCAACTGATCATATATATTTATTTTTGGCGACTTCAACAGTGGAAGTCATATCCATGTTTCCGAAACTATATGTTTCCTAAAACTCTTAATGATTGTGATACCACTCGAATAAAATGGCATATCACTTTTTTAGGCAACTACTAAAAACTATTCTCCCAATTATGATCTCCAATTACCTAAAATTTTAAAAATATGTTGTTCTCTATAAATCTCTCTCACATAATTTTCATTTTATAAAATTAATTTATTCATTCATTTATTAATTAAACTAAATTTATATATTACAGGTACAGATACTATTTATGTGATTTAATTTGATCCATTTGTTTTACATTATTATGTGTCACAGAGTTATGCCATTACTATTTTCAATTTTAACTATATCTAATTCATTTTTTTCTTATATTAATTAAGAAAAATTCCAGTTTAACGAAGACAATATCTATTTAATGTTAAGATCATTGTAGTTTAATTGGAACCCTTATTATTAAATATACCCAGGTTGCATTCTATTTTCCTAATTTAATTCATTTCTCAAGCGCGGATGCTCCAACTAAATATATGGTGTAATTTTTTTTAAATTAAAATTTTTTATTTTATAGTTTAAATATTTATATTGATTGTAATTTGGATTGTTCTAGAAAATTAGTTTCATCTATTTGATCTTTTGGTACAATATTGGTTTCTATTTTAGAATATACTGAGTTTATGATGTTTTATATGTGATTAAATTTAGGCATTCATTCAATATTTCACCTTGATTACAACGTGTTTTTTTAGGATAGAGGAAATTTTGGGAATGTAAATAGGGTGTTCATGTTTGCTGGTGGGAACTTGTGTAATAGGGTAGTAAAAAACTACCAAGGGGAAATATTGTACTTTTATTTAGATTATTTTCTTTGGATAGATGTAGAAGGTTGGGTTTGTTGGCTATGATGGTAGTGTAATAAATGGGGGGTAATATTTTATAAGAGGGATACAAACTCATTTTCATCTCACATTGGAAGTTGCTGTGATGTCAACCTTGGGTGGTCTCAGTCAAGGTTTCAATAAGTAATCTTACATAAAGATCTATCATTCATATTACCATAATCTTCTTATATGTACTTTAATCCTTATACTTCTTCTATGTACAATATTATATGCATGAAAAAAATTCTATAACACTCATTACATCATCGTATATGAATTTTTTTGGATGGTTAGCATGAAATATAGTACATATCATCACATGAAAATAACAATTAACACAATATTTTAGCAGGGTAAAATAATTTTTAATGTAATTCATTTGAAATCATTATAAATTCATACCTAGTATTGGGACTATGTTTTCATAATCACTGACATGACATAAAAGTAATCCCAACAATTCTTCCAAAAGTATTAGATTGGTAATCCTATAAAGTACCAAGGAATGAAATCATTCAAAGTGGTAATCCAAAGGGCTCATTCATTATCTTTTTTTCTTATTAATAATTTTTATTGTTTAAATTAATTTAAATATATCAATTTTAGAAATTCATTTTAAATTATTTTTTGTCCAAAATAAATGAGGCATATCACATTATAATACATTTTAGTAAAAATTTTAAAATCAAATAAAAACTATCACCAATAAAAATTATCAATAAATTTACATGCCTAAATATATGAAGCATGACCCTTTTTTTATTTTTAGAATACTTTTTAAATCATTGATAAATTAAAATATAAACACACAGAATAATCTAATAGTTTGTTAATTTTTTTAAAAAAATTACCAATTTTTATAAAAACAATTAACTAAAAAATTGGAATGACCTTGGGAGAAAACTTTTCTACATATACATGTTAATTAGGACATATTAAAATATTATTCTCTCCATGTAAACCCTACTTCCTTCCCAACCTACCATAATATATGTCCTCTCCACCTCCAAATCGAACCATTTTTATTTATGGGGCCACCACTCCCTCCCTCCATCCCCATTATCTCTATAGACATATCTTTCCCCTACCCTCTTGGTCCTATATAAATGTATTCACCAGATCTATATTAATGTACATGGACTATGTTTTTGGACTATTTGGTTTTTTCCTATTAATTGTGTTCATCGGAGGCTAATTTTTTGGTTCCCAAGATGTCATTTTTTATAGGAAGACATCTTTTACTAATGAGTCCTTTTTAAGGGTATGATCCCTTTTCCCTATCGTTATACCCCCCAATCGACCTCACATAATGAATCTCTTATTCTTTCTTTAAATTTTGAAGAAAAAATATAAAATAAAACAAAAGTTAAGTCCAGTCATTTGGATTTTGATTATGGTTGTGTGTAGTGAATTCTCCTTGAATAACCAGATAATTGGGGTGTATTGTTTTTCCCTTTGGTTAAGATGGGGGGAAACATTGAATATTTAGGGGAAGAAAGTTTCCCACACCTTAAATATTAAAGACCAATGGTGTTATCTATAAAGTTACTTTCTATTATCATGATTCTTTCCTTGTAACCCCTTGGGATATTCTTCGTGATTATATTCTCCCACACTATTTTTTGTATTTGATGTTTCTGTTATGATTATTAAATTTTACCTATTTTTATTATGAACCCATTTTCAATTATTATATTTTGATCCTTTTATCCAATAATCACTATTCAACCTATTAATTTATTATCCAAATCATCAAAATTTAAAGCCTTATCTAGAGATGTCACACTTAAAATGATATATTGACCAAAGATGTAAGTTATCTAATGCTTCTAAACCAAAACGAATAATATACAATTATGTGTATGAACATTCATCATGGTATTATATTTTTTTATTAATCACTTTCTACTCATTAACACTTGAAGTAACATAATATATGTTATAATTCCAACACATTTTCACTTTCTAGGGTCATTATTCTGTTTGATGTTCAATTATCCCATAATGTTTAAATAGACCAATGTTTCAATATTTTATTATGTTATTTGGAATTATATCTCTAAATAATAATTAAATATTAACCCAAACTCCTTTTGAGGTTTTAATAACCATCCCCTAGAGTTTGATATATAATTTATATGTATATCAATAATATTCAAGCTGCGCTTCTGATGGTAAGGGTTAAACTAATTCAAGTCATAACCATAACTATGGTCAAATTATTTTCAATTATCATAATAGGCTAAGACCCCTAGATATAGGGGTGAGGATTAAACAGTTTAAAATAATTTTATGGAAAAATTATTTGGCATTTTGATAATTTTGGTTTTGTTTATTATTTAAATTTTTTTGTTTGTTATTTAATTTATTTTTTGGTGTTTTACGATACTCTTTAGACTTGATAGTTTTGGAGGAGGATTTAACTTCCTTCATGAGATCATTCTATGAGAGGATATCTATAGTTCTTGGGAGAATTCACTATAGAGACTCATTGTCAACAATAAAAATTAGAATTGAGAATATTATAATCACAGTTAAATAGAGTTGGTGTTTGGAAATAATAATCACACCTGAGCCCTTATTATTTTCATTATATCTAAAGAACCCAATTTCAAAATATTAATAATAATATTTAATTTATTTTCACTATTCTTGTTTCCATGAATAGATATGATTCATTCTTGAACTGAACACCCAATCCAGCTAGTGGGAAGGCTTAAAGGGAATTCATCATCCCCATTGTTTGGAGACAAGCACCTAGGAATTCAATAAATGCTATTATGAAGAATTTTACCACAAGATAAAACCAATGGAATAATGATATATATAAAATAAAGTCAACATGTCAATATAGAGTCAAACTAAGGAAGAATAAAATGATACTGAGTAAAAACATGTTCCAACCCAAAAAAATCAAACCAATGTAATCCAAATGGTAAAAAAACCATCTCCATGTGATATTTGGGTCAACTCCTCACCATTCCACCACCAAACATCCACACCCCACTAATAAAATTACCTACATCAACATTGTAATATATTTGTTTTACCAATATCAGATAAAATAATATCTATACAAAGGTATGTACAGAGTGTGAACATACAAGCTCTATAATATCCCACAATGTCTTCCAAAATTAGTCATTATAAGATATACCAACTATGTTAAATTAATTAAAACAATTTCACAAAATATGTTTTCAAAATTTATATCAAAACAAGGAAATTCACCCCTTTTAACCAGTTCAAAAAACATTTCCAAATGAATCCATTTTCAAAACACATTAAATAAAACCATTTCCCATTTCCAAGAATTCGAATAATTTAAAAAAATTCACATACCAAAAAATTAATAAATAACCATTCCATAAATAGTAGAAACATCTAATCATATCTCTAAGATATGATAGATTCATGTTATCTTGGATCATCACAGCATCTCAGTGAAAAAAGGTCACATAGTGGGAATATAACCCTAGGCCTCCGGGTCGATAGTGATAGGAGTTCATGTTATAGTAGGTACAATGTAAGGGACATGTAAGGTTTATTCTAGGAGAAATAAGTAGTAGGTCAGGATTTCTTTGGTGAGCACTTGAGCTAAAACAAAATGGTGGTCCATGGTCTATAACAAAAATTGAAATAGTTAGTTGGAATGTAGGAGATTGGGACCACACAACTATAATAGACTAAGGAATAAGAAGGGACGACGTAGGAGTGGAGGAACACCTTTTTCTATTTTGCAGTTTATGATATTATGCCTTGGTTGTGGGTGGGTGAGCCTAGGGGCCTCCTGAGGACTCACTGAGTCATTATCTTCCTTCCCTCTCCCTCACCATTTTTGTAATTCATTATAAATGGTTTCTATTTCCTTAAATATAATTCATATTTTACTTCTTTTCTATCGATGGACCCTACCATATTTTTGACCTACATGATATACTCTTCTAGGAGAATGGGTTGCGTGAGGGCCCCGGTGATAGAAAATCAACTTCAAGCCTACCTAAAAGGTCTGGAGAAGATGATGGAGAATGTAGAGATATGGAAAAACCAGTACATGGTTCACCTGGAGTCATCAATGGTTAGACTGGCTGAATCAGTTGGATCACTCAAACAAGAAAGAATTGGGTTTCCAGATATTCACAAGTCGATGTTTGGAATATTGTGCTATATAGTGTATATACTAATGTTGGATTACACAATGGTTTTAGAATTAGACATCACAATAGGAGAAAAAATATCAGGATCAAATGATCAATTGAACTTGATGGAAGAAGCGCATTGGGCGTTGGAGGTGAAGAATGACGGGACATCCCCAATAATGGTAGTATAGTGGGTCAATTTTCTATTATATGATGGACATGATCCTTGGGGATGGATCAAACAAGCTTAATTATACAACGAAATAAATGGAATTATGGAAGGAAAAAATTTCCCTAGCACAAGTGAGTAGGGAATGGATGAAAATCCACTGGTTCAATGTGTTGGAAGAGGTGCACCCGAATTAACATATAGAAGTTCAAGGGAGAGATGATGGAATGATTTTTTTTCTTGGTGGTATAGTATCCTTAAAATTAATTGGTAGTAATTTAAAAAAAAATAACAGTTCAAGAGTACATTGAACATTTCGAGTTCCACACAGCTTTGGTTCCACATTAGCTAGAACCTCAATATGAAAGTTACTTTCTTCACGAATTTTGTGATGAATTTTAGAGATGAGTCTAAAAACATAGTCCATAAACCTAATTATATCTAATTATATTTTCATGTCATGGGAATCTAGCACTTAGATGGGGAATCAGGCCATAGAGATGAGTTGGGGGAATGTAAACTTGTGGGTGTGGGAGATGGAATTAATCATCCAGGATGGGGATCACCCAAGAAATGGTATTTTTACCACACCAGTATGATGGGGAGGGGATTTGATAGGTGGAGCTACCTAGGAAATTTTTTAGACCTCCCTAGAGAGAGGAAATAAAGTTTAAAATCTACCCAGTAAGGAATGGGAGGACAGAAGAAAGAAAGGGTTGTGTTTTTGTTGCGAAGACCATTGAACCACATGAATAAATGTATAGACTCGATGATGAGGGTTATTCAATTAGGAGACTAATAAGGGAGTCTTTAGATTACACCCCCACTTAAGGAAGAGAAAGAAACATTGGGGGATACTAAAGAAAATACAAAGGCTAAATATAAAGTGATAGAGCTTTAGAATTTGGGATTTGTTTTGCAGTTAACGAGTCCACATGGAAGATCCCAAAAGATCCATGAAAATTTAAGGATACATATGGGGAAGTACCATATTTATTTTATTGTACGGTGATGATAACCACAATTTCCTTAGCCTAATATGGGTTTGAATAATTGTTCTCACCATGCATGCCCCCCAAAAAATTGGAGTGATGTTGGGGGATGGCCTTAAAGAAGGGACCTTGAGGGTATGCTAATAAATATTACTCACAAACTGGGTTTATGAGTGTTCAATTGAATCCCATGTTCTAAAATTTGGGGGATTGGATGTCCTTTTAGGAGTTTCAAGCTGATAACTCATGGTGATGTACTCATTAATTGGAAGTTTATGGTAATGAAATTTTTGATAGGGGACAACAGTTTAATCTCTTAATAATTAAACATAATGACCAGAAAATAGTATCCCATGTTTAGTGGGCACAATGAATGGGGTGGAAAAGAAAACTATAACCTGTAGTTCAAAAAAATAAGTGTAGTAAAATGATACCTTTGGATGAGACCCAAACCCAGGAGTTGCACTGGGTATTTCAGTACATCCCAATAGTTTTCCCTAAAGGCTTGGAACTCCCAGTGAACTTAAAGTGGGATCATGCCATTAATCTACAACCAAGATAGGGGCAGGGCTCATTCAAGACATACTGGTACCCTTATCTTACCAAAATTGAAATTAAGAATCTAATGAAATAGATGTGAAATCAACGAATCATTAGGCCATGTTCCAATACATATTCCATCCTAGTATTGATTATAAAAATTATTGATGGATCTTGTAAGTTGTGTGTCAGTAATCAATACTTGATTAAAGTAACAATATTAGACAGATTTCCAATTCTTAGGGTGGAGGAACTACATTATGAACTACATGGATCAACACTATTTTTAAAGCAAGAATTTAGGGCTAGTTTTCACCAAATTCGAATATGGGAGTCAAAGATAGAGAAGAGGTTTTCAGACACATAGTGTCCACTAAGAATATTTTGTGATTCCTTTTGGACTCACTAACACCCCTTAAATATTTTTGGCTAATGTGAATTATTTATTCCATTATATTCTCTTCTATTTTTTTATAGTATTTTATTGATGATATTCTAGTTTACAAAAGGGATTGGTCTACACATATTCATCATGTGTAAGTTGTGATTTTCCATTTACATGAAAATAAATTCTTTTACAAAGGTAAAAATTACTTTTGTATAGAAGGAGGTAGAGTAATTTGGACACCTCATTTACACTACTAATGTGGCAGTGGACCCTATTAAAATACATTGCATGATATAATGGCCTCCTCCAACAATATTAAATTGTATCTATGTATTTATCAGCCTCCACAAATGTTATAGAATGTTAATTCATGGTATGGAAAGGTAGCCTAACCTCTCACCACTATAACACATAAATATGGATTCCAGTGGACTACTAAAACTCTTCATGCTATCCAAAATTTGAAAAAATATACAATGGAGGCCTTGATCTTAGATTTACCCAATT
Source organism: Viscum album (assembly GCA_963277665.1). Lineage (NCBI taxonomy): Eukaryota > Viridiplantae > Streptophyta > Magnoliopsida > Santalales > Viscaceae > Viscum > Viscum album. Next base: position 1,941,796,967 of record OY728133.1, on the reverse strand, counting down.
TTTCAATAGAATTTGAGCACTAATGAGATGCATCTATACATGGTGTCAAGTATATTATTAAGCAATCTAGAAGACCAATTTTTTTTTTAGCATGGTTCCTTCCAACTATAATCTATCAAAATTAGTATTTGAAAAGGAAGTCATGAACCTCATTCTTCCCATCCACCATTGGTGTCCTTATTTTATAGGTCTTACTTTATTCATTTTTCCCAATTATAGGAGCCTTAAATTTCTGTTGCAGTAGCATATTACCACCATCGATCAATAATGCTTCATCACCAAATAGTTGGGTTACTAATTATAAATTAAATATAAGCTGAAAATGGAAAAAATTTCTGCTAATGCTTTATCACACTAAGAAGAAGCTTCCCCAGACTCCATCTATTTTAGTCCCATAATTTCTACATATAGGTCCATACTCTAGTTGATGGCATCACTTCAGGTCATTACCTCAGAAAAGTACTCCATGTACTACAAGAGGGTTTCTCGTCCTATCTAGGTTTCACTCTAACAAATGGAGTTCTGAATTTCCATGGTCATCTGGTGATCCCAAATTTATCTCCGTGGGTACCCAAGCTACTGACTGGGTTCTATTCCTCTCCTCAAGGGGACCATTCTAGTTTTTATAGAACATAAAAAAACTAGAATCAAACTAGTATTGGGTGGCCATGAAAAAATCTACGAATGAACATTTATAGCAGTGTAAAATTGTACAGTGCTTAAAATATTCTACCTTTTCACCTTTAAGGCTCCTCCAACCAGTTTACATCCCCTCAACATTGTGAAAACACATCTATATATATTTTATTTTGGGGATTCCAAAATCCAATGGGTATGAATGAATCCTAGTTTATGTTGATCGCATTTCAAAGTATGTAATTTTTTTTCTACTCAATAATCCTTATACTTCATGGATAGTTACTGAAGTTTTTCCTTATGAAATTATCTAGAAGCATGGCATGTCAGCTTCTATCTTGTGTGATCATGACCGCAGTTTTATTAGTAATTTCTAGACAGAGTTGTTCCACCACCATGGCACAACCCTCAAATTCATGTTAGCTTACCAGCCATAAAAATACGAGCAATATAAGGTATTAAACCGATTACTTGAGACCTACTTGTGCTGCTACATAGGGGAGCCCACTAGTACATGGTATTTATAGATTAACTTGGAATTATGGAGCTAAAACATGACCGAGAAAACCACCATTAATATTAGACCCTTTGAGGCAGTGTAATATTTTTCAACTCCTTCTATTCTGAGTTTCCTACCATTTAAATGTCCATGTAGCTACAATATCCATGACCTTGGGAGATCTAGATGAATATTCACACCATGTTTGGAATCACCTAGCATGATCTGGGGACAATATGAAAATCTTCACAGATTGGGATCAATGAAAAGTTTCTTTTCAAGTTGGGTGTCATTTCTATTTAAAACATCATCTTATTTGCTAACAGACCATCATCAGAAAGATTCATTTGAAATTATAATTCCATTTATATTCCATTCTCCATCCTTAGTCGGGTTAGTCCAGTTTAGTACCATTTGGATCTACCATTATTTTCTAAAATTCATCTAATTTTTCATGTTTCATAATTAAAACCTGTTGTGGGTACATAGGAGGTCCTCAATACTCTTCCACTGAACCCTGAAGTTGATAGTTTAGATGCTCCAGAACACCAGTATGTCCTCTCCTTCTATCTTAATATGCATAATTTTATTTCCCAATCATAAATCATTATATGGTGGGATGGTCATCCAGTTGGGTAGGCCATGTGGGAGGTTGAGTTCATCCATCAAAACAAATTTCTTTCATTCAATCTTAGGGACAATATTGGACTTCAAGTTATGGTGAGTGTTTGAGATGGGAGAAAGAAAGGGATATGGAATGTTAATTCTATTTGGTATAAGGCAGTAAAGGGGGATGATATTACGTTTGAGACTACTTGGGATGAAAAATAATGGGTGTGTGTTGTCTAAAAAAAATAGAAATGGGGTGTGAGAATGTGGTTGATGGAGACCACACAACTATAACAAACTAAAGGCTATGAATGGATGAGGGAGAAGTGAGGGGGAACACCTTTTTCTATTATGAGGTTAGTGATATTATGACATTGGATGGGTGGGTGAGCCAATGAGACTCCCTTGGACCCAATGAGTCATATTCTTCCTTCCCTCTATCTCATCATTGTTGTAATTATTAATATGATGTTTCTTCTTCCATAAATATAATTATTATTTTACTACTTTTCAATATAAGGGCTACATTAGTCTATTCGTCTAAGTGTCTCCCACCCTCAAACAATGTCTAATTAGTGTTGGAAGCATGTATCAATGTTAGGAAAAACAAACCAGACATAGCTTTCTTATCCCAATTCTATCACTCTCCCAAGTACCTTATGTTCCCATGTGTTCTGGATACACAAAGGCCGATTAAATAAAATAAATCAATATTCATTGCCAATACTTATAGGACATTTAACTCCACATATGATTCTTTAAATCACTTGTCATCAAAATCAACATTAATTTAAATAACCTATTCTCAAAGTAAAATGTTCTTTGAAATGAACATTCAGAAAAATACTACATAAATTGATGGGATATCATGACCTGGGTGCCACTGAAAGGTTCGCTAAGCTGGTGGGTCACATAGACTCAAGTGAAACTCCCCATACTCCCAAGGCTATGAACTAGAAGAATGATGATAGGGTGTATATGTGGGGAGACTATTATCTTGTGTTAGAGTGGATCACACTAGTATAATGGATAGATAAATAGGGGAATCATGATATAAATGAATAAAAAGTAGAAAACATGATTAAGTATCCTATAATTACAATTAAATCATAATCTAAATAGTATCATACACAAAATATTATTATGTAATGAAATGTACTTACAAAACAAGAGAACATGTATAAATGGAAGCAACCAATTAGTATAGTACATGATCTACAAATAAAATAGGGTAAAAACTATTCAAGAATCCTAAGAACTAGCCCAGTCATCTACTACCAAGCTCTATCTTAATGTAAATAAGAAATTCAAATGTCCAAATAAGGAATATTCTTTTTATCGATACCTGAATACAGATAATATTCTTTGGTACTATCAGTAGTGTTGATAGGGTGTGAAATAAATCATAGTAGGCCACCACCAATGACATCTTTAGAAATCCAATATGTGAATATAAACTAAATAGTGTGCAGGTAAATATAAATGTAATGAAATTCTATATAGATAACTCATACCATCTTCTTCCTCACCTGGTAATGTTTTTGAACATGGGATCATTTAATTAATACATTTACTTTCAATTTATACAGAAAAAATCATGTGACAGTTTCAACAACTTTGAAATAATAATAATAATAATAATAATAATAATAAGGATCCAAGGTGAATCCATGGAATCCTTCATCTTAGGGGTCAACCAACACATAGTAATAACTCATGATGTATAGAAATAAAGGGTTTGAATGCAATACAAGGGAATTTACCAAGGTATTTTACTATATAGTATCCTAATAGAGACCAAGGTTCTCATACAAGGTAAACACATGCTAGTCATGACTCGGCCCGATGGGGTGAATCAGTGGCACCATGTGTTTGAAGACATCAAGTGGGATCCGTGGAGTGTATCTGAGGCATCCTAATATCCACAAGATAGTGAAGGGATCATACAATATCATACTAGGAATCCACTAGTAGAAAAGGGCCATGTTATAAGGTGGTTACCCCTTAGAAACTGACCCCTTGAATCATAATGATGTACTATGAGTGCTAAATGAATTCCCTTAAGAATATAAGGTAAAATCAATTTAGACCACTCCTATAAATAGAAAAAGGTCCATATGAAATAGGAACCTTATACATATATCAATATTCAATTTAGTCTATCTAATACTCATGGAATTAAATCGTTTAATAGGTTTATTACTTTACATTTCAATAAACATGACAAGGTGGTATATGTATATTCAACCAATAGACACTTTAATTATAATAATGATTATTAGGTTCATACAATTTCCTTTCATAAATAATGACGAAGTAATTTTGGGATATAAAAAGAATATCAAATTCAATTTATAATTCTTGGACAAATGATATCTATAACATACTTGACATTAACGTTTTAAGATTTGTTGATTTAATTAGAACATTTCACTTAGAAGGGTCAAGTGATAACTATACATTTTCTATCAACTATCAATTTATAATTCACTTTAATTAAGGACTTTACATTATAAGTTTCAATTCGAAATAGCTGAATAATGTATAAAATAAACCCAACATGGTTTACCAAGACATATATAAGGAAACACCACACTTGTGGTATAAGGCCCCAGCCTTAAACCTTACTTAATCTTGAGTTATTACAAGATTACACATTGAGGATCTTTTCAGGTTTAGAGTTTTAGAGAATTAGATCATGAAACTTGTATTACATTCCACATTTAAACAAAGTGGTTACATAAAAGACAGTATTCATTCTTCCCATCAACGGAAACATATTTAAAATATAACACGGATTCTTTCTTGAAACATCCTTGACACTATCATCACATCATGTACCTTTCCCTTGACCTGTGAAAAACATTTCAAAAACTTGGGATGAGCATAAAAAGCTCAGTAAGGGTTATAAAAATATGTAAAGGAAACATGAGTTCATATATACATAAGAATGAAATCATACTTTACCCATAAAACATAGGCACTTTAACATACCTCATCAAACCATGAATAAATCATAGAAAACATAAGACATAAAGGTAACTTGAGGCATTCATAACATTCTTACATGGGGAGTAACCCTCTTGGTTACGTTTGGAATACCCATCACAGTATATTCCCTAAATCTCTTCGGAGAAACCTTAACGTTTCACTCCTTCGCGTTACCCAATGCATTGGAGAGCTATAACGGGCTCACCCGCCCTTAGTTTATCACGGAACCACCCTTTTTCATAACAATGCCCAAGAACCATAACATAATCGTATCACATAATCATGAATAAAGGAAACATAACATTTCCACATTTCAATCACAATATAACATTTTAGGATATTGAAATAATGAATCCATTCAAAAAGAAACCATTTCCAAAACCATTTAAAACATTTAATAAAGAGATTTTTGAATCAAAGTGTCCCATACCACCTTGAAGATTTTAACATTCTAAACCATTAATATCCATATAAATAAATCCTTAAAACCATTTTGAAAACATGGATAAGAACAAATAATTAAAACATTTAAAACGATATTTTGGTTAAAGGGGTTTTACCAAAATTAGAGACACTTGAATACAATAATCAAGGAATAACATTTAGTCAGAATTTTATAATATCATGAGAATAAAAGGCTTCATGATATAATACTCCAAAGGACAGTATATACACCATATAAGAGTGAATTGGTGCATAACAACAATGAGCCCTCAATAGAAATGTCAAATGTGATGAAATCCCTTATAAAGAAGGTATCGTTAAATTAAGGACAAATAAATCTCAAAAAATATGTGTGACAAATATATATACACCCAATATAAGTGGATATTAATTTTAAAACAATAAAAGGTCATTCACACATATTCAATGGATGACATATTCAATGACTACAAGTTGAACCCAAAGAAATCGAAATTGGGTTAAAAAGATCCCTTGACAGCCTAACGGCATCACATCAAAATGAGTTGATGAGAGATAAAAAGTGTATCTCATCACTTGGACATAAAATTTACATCAATAATGATATATGAGAACATATCCCAACATAAAAATATGTAAATTAAAAGACCCAATAAAAGAAGTCTTTTAAAAAAGAGGAGGGTGAAAGGTTCCCTTACCGACTTGGGTATCTTTCAAAACATACACCCCATGAAAGAAAGACAATAGGTCATTGATGTAAATACTCATAAAAGAAAGTATATTACACAAAGAGTAGAATAATGGGCAGTACATACACCACTCAATGGAATTTTTGTCAAATTTAGCATAAATCTCACGGGAATAAAAGTGAGATGAAAAATCCCTTACGAAAACTCGGCAGCCTAACGGCGCCACATAAAACATCCGAATATGGATTGATGAGATCAAATAGGGTATCTCATCACATTAAAATAAAATGTACAGCAAGAGGAATATAAAATAACATCCCCCAACATTACAAATAGGAGCTTAAAAGAAGTGACATAAAGGAGAGTACTTAAAAAGAAGAGAGAGGTTAGATCTCTTACGAAAGTTTGGCAGCCTAACGGCGCCACTCAAAACTTCCAAAATGGATTGATGAGAGAGAATAGGGTCTCTCATCACATGAAAATAAAAATTACAGTAAGTGTAATATAAATGATCATCCCAAAAACAAGAAATATGAGCTTTAAAAGGAATGACATAAAAGTGTGTACTTAAAAAGAAAGAGAGGAGTAGGATCCCTTACCTCGGGTCCGACTTGACTCGATCGTTCTTTAATCTCCTGAATAATAAACTTGAGTTAATTTATACTTACTTAATAACATTTTTAAAGTTCATTATTCCTTTTATATCACTTATTACCATGTTATAAACATTATTTAATCATTTAAGTTAATAATATTTGTTTTGCCGATATTTGGTTCTTAAGTCGAAAGTGGACTTCTTACAATTACATGTTGTTCGTGTGGCCAAATGTTTATTATATCCAGAATTGAGTTCATTAAGTAGATATCATATATGTCATATATATCCAGTACATTCATGCATTTTTAACATTACATAATCACTTAGAGGTAAGAAATGAAATGCACCGTTCATGGAGACGGTAAGCCGTACGTACGCATGAACGCTACTTTCATTTCTATTTCGTATTTTATAGAATGGAATAATAATGATATAAAGTTATATTATAATTCCAGTATAATATCATATATAATATCATATTTCCATCCTTTATACATCCCACAAATGGTATTTAACGAATCAAATCACTTTGAGGGGGCGGTAGTCCGCACTTCCTTAAATGAGGATATCGCGTATACCCATAATGGAAGCCATAAAGGTAAGACAAAAATGAAAAATACAGAAGCATAAATAAAACATAAACATATTATATATCATATATAAAAATAGTGACATCATAATGGCCACCGTTGAAGGTGTTAAATGAGTATTGAACAATCATCGTTTCGGGAGGCAGAATTTCACCATCCACGGAAACCGTATGTTATTTAACCATTTGATGTAGTTTTGTGAGAGTGTAGCTCGAATAAATCTTATAACAACATCCTAGTATATTGAAGATACTGGTGTTGTTACAAAAGAAGTAAATAAAAAGAGTTTAGGGGGTTGGAGAAGCAAAATAAAACAAATGAACATGAGAGAATGAATTACCTTTAAAAGTGTAACTCATTTTGATTTGAGCCTAAAGGCTTCCTTTGAAAGGATTATTCCCAAAGGGAATCCTCTAGGATTAGGAGAGGGATGTGGAGAGAGTAAATGGGCAGGGGTTGGCCGAGCCAAAGGCTTGAGGAGTGTGTTAAATGAGGTAGAGGTGGGGGCCTTTTATAAGAGGAGAGGAGGGGTACTTTTGGAAAGTAAAGAAATCTTACTTTATTTGAAAATGTGTTTCGGTTTCAAAAGGTACCACATTGATATAATTCGTGGATAAGGTGATAAGGCTTCTAAATCCACTCATCCAATAAGTTTTGGACATGTGTAGTTCATAGATTTTACATTATCTTTCCATTTTATTTAAATCGTCAAATAATGATGTCATCGCTGCATCATTATTATGTCATAAATAAAAAAATACTATGATGTATGAAATCTTTTTATCTTTCCAATGAATATTTATAATCAAAAAGATGACTTGTATAACCCCACTTAAAAATTGTTTTAGTAAAACATATCATGTTTGTGTCAATTTTACTTTTACATTAAATAAAATGTTATTTATGTCATTTCCCAACCAAAGTGGATCCATGGGGTCCCCAAGTTGACCCATGGATTGTCTTGGTCGGCCATGATACAACCAATGAGGGTAAGACATGTGTCAAGCTCATCTCATTTTATTAAAGCATTATTTTTACCTTAAACTGCACTAATTACCACTAATCGCGATTAAAAACTTAATAAGTTACTATTCACCAAAAAATTATTTTAATCTCATTGAACCACATTTTACTTCTTAATGACAACCATGTATGTCGGATTTTTGAAAATCAAAACACAATGATGGCAAAATTTCATTTAAACGGAAAATCAGTTTTTATAAGTACCACTTAGTGGTTTCACTATTCATCAAAAATTGAAGTTTTTCAGAAAAATCCCAAAAAATCACCCTAAGCTATATTTGATATTCTGAATTCAAAAATGAAGTCCATTTTACAAAATTCAAAACATATAAGTCACATTAATTAATTTAATAATTAATTCCCGCTGTCATGTCAAATAGCGTGTTTTATGAAACAATAAGTATCAAAAGATTGACACTAGTTTAAGTCTAATTTCAAAGTGAAATTGATTCCAACGAACACTATTGGATTTAATGGTAAAAATATTTTCTAATTTCACTTTAAAACCAATTCAAAATATAATCTAATCATATAAATAAATTATATTAAAAAGTGGTTTTGAATTAAAATACAACATTTTACACTATTCATTAAAAAAAATGAACTTTATCGGAAAGATACCAAAAATTTACACAAAGTAAATTTTGATGTCCCGATTCTTAATAAGAGTTTTATTTGGTCCAAAAGAATGTATAAGAGTGATCAAAACTATATTTAATGACGGTTCTCCATCAAAAGGTGATAAGTGAACCTTTAGTGAAAACTAGGGCATATACGCCTAAAATTGAATTCTTTCCGTATTTTAAGCCATTATCTTTTATTGGATAAATGTAAAAATATTTAAGAACATATATAATCATATTTTAGTTATTTCTATCCATTCCCTCCATTACAACGGCTACATGTTAACTACAATTTAAAATAATATTATTTTATTATTAGAGTGCAACGTAAGATTCCCAAGAAACTCGTTGTTGCGTGTTGGGTACGCCATCGAGCATAGCGTCCCCTTTAAAGTCATATTAATATTTTATTCACAAATATGGATAAATATGAAAATGTCATATTCCTTATTTACCTGGGGTGTTACATCCTTCCCCCCTTTTGGGAATTGCGTCCTCGTAATTTTAAAATTGCGCTTGGAAACATCCTTGAACGTCCCACATCGGAACAAGAGTCGGTGAAACAATCACTTTAAAATAAAGAAAGATAAGCACAGAGGTCACCCGAGTTAACCCAAACTAGGATTCCAAGTATGAAAATATGGACATGGAGGAGAAAACATAGGGTCATGTTCTGATGGAGAGTGATAGAAAACATGTTTAGGAGAAAGTTAACAATAAGAAAATCACAAACTTGTGATGGGTTAAACGGTATTCGATTCCCCAGTAGGAAAAGTTAATAGACAACATTTTTGTTTTAAGTTACTTTTTATTGAGGAATTTATTCATAAGGAAACATAATCACTTATCATATTGACTTTCAACTTTTATTAGATTCCTTACACAAACTCATATTTTCTCCAAAAGACGAGTATTTAGGAAGACTTGTTCACATTAAGAGTACTATAATCAACTTCTAGAGAATCACCTAATCCACAAAATAGAACTATATACTTCCCATGTCTTTAACCAAAACCAAAACCAAAAAGGCTAGTACAAGATCAGATAATCCAGAAAAGGATAACCCTTTATAAAAAGAAAATCTATTCTTAATCTCCAAAATTTGTCCAACAAAACCCAAAGTTCAACGAGGACCATTTGTCCATAAAATTCTTCAAAGTAAACCAAACTAAGATTGAAACCCAAATATTTGAAGGATTTAGTCACATAGTCTACCAAGTTAAATCGTAACATTTATCTCCAAACAACATCAGTTGCTACTAAAGTCTCACATTGAAAAGTAATTATCCTAATCACATATCCTCCAAAATCAACTTACTCTTAATTCATAAAATCATATAACTAAAAAGAATTGGTCAAACTAACCAGGGACTTCACGTAGTCCAGTGGTAGGCGATAAATACCAGTCGCACTTTGGTTGTGGGTTCGATTCCCGCAGCTTTGTCCAACGCGACGGGATGTCACACGGTCTGCATGTTGTCCTTTTTCCAAAACTATATAATTCTTAAAACATTCCCCAAAATGAGATAAAATCTTCAAGAATAATCATAACATATTTTAACCTCAATTTTATCTCATGCCCTTCATTTTCCATCATATCATATAATAACCCATAATTACCTCAAAAGTAAGGATCATATAAACCCTAATGGTTACCTTAATAATTATTACCTGAATTTCCACATCGAGTTGGCCATCTCGTACATGATGAATTAGAGAACTCACCAAGGTTCAAGTGGTTGATCATGACTCCTTGATAGTTGGTTTAGAAAAACCATGAGATTCCTCATTGAATCCCCCATCTCATCGAGTATCTTAATCAGAGAACCACCACAGTTTCCTTTAAACCCATTGTCACTTTGGTTCCTACTAGATCCAGCCATTTACTAAAACCAAAAAGGTCAGTGTGAGTATATCAACAAAACCATAATGTACTAACGAGGAAGGTAAACACTAAGATATACTTACTCATTCACTTTATCTAAAACTAAGACTCTTTCTGAAATTCTAACCATTATGGTAATGTCACTTATGATTAAATAATACCCTAACCTCTAAAGTTATCTAAACCGGCCTTTGATACCAACTATAAGGCCCCAGCCTTAAACCTTACTTAATCTTGAGTTATTACAAGATTACACATTGAGGATCTTTTCAAGTTTAGAGTTTTAGAGAATTAGATCATTAAACTTGCATTAAATTCCACATTTAAACAAAGTGGTTACATAAAAGACAGTATTCATTCTTCCCATCAACGGAAACATATTTAAAACATAACACAGATTCTTTCTTGAAACATCCTTGACACTATCATCACATCATGTACCTTTCCCTTGACCTGTGAAAAACATTTCAAAAACATGGGATGAGCATAAAAATCTCAGTAAGGGTTATAAAAATATGGAAAGGAAACATGAGTTCATATATACATAAGAATGAAATCATACTTTACCCATAAAACATAGGCACTTTAACATACCTCATCAAACCATGAATAAATCATAGAAAACATAATACATAAAGGTAACTTGAGGCATTCATAACATTCTTACGTGGGGAGTAACTCTCTTGGTTACGTTTGGAATACCCATCACAGTATATTCCCTAAATCTCTTCGGAGAAACCTTAACGTTTCACTCCTTCGCATTACCCAATGCATTGGAGAGCTATAACGGGCTCACCCGCCCTTAGTTTATCACGGAACCACCCGTTTTCATAAAAATGCCCAAGAACCATAACATAATCGTATCACATAAACATGAATAAAGGAAACATAACATTTCCACATTTCAATCAAAATATAACATTTTAGGATATTGAAATAATGAATCCATTCAAAAAGAAACCATTTCCAAAACCATTTAAAACATTTAATAAAGAGATTTTTGAATCAAAGTTTCCCATACCACCTTGAAGCTTTTAACATTTTAAACCATTAATATCCATATAAATAAATCCTTAAAACCATTTTGAAAACATGGATAAGAACAAATAATTAAAACATTTAAAACGATATTTTGGTTAAAGGGGTTTTACCAAAATTAAAGACACTTGAATACAATAATCGAGGAATAACATTTAGTCAGAATTTTATAATATCATGAGAATAAAAGGATTCATGATATAATACTCCAAAGGACAGTATATACACCATATAAGAGTGAATTGGTGCATAACAACAATGAGCCCTCAATAGAAATGTCAAATGTGATGAAATACCATATAAAGAAGGTATCGTTAAATTAAGGACAAATAAATCTCAAAAAATATGTGTGACAAATATATATACACCCAATATAAGTGGATATTAAGTGTAAAACAATAAAAGGTCATTCACACATATTCAATGGATGACATATTCAATGACTACAAGTTGAACCCAAAGAAATCGAAATTGGGTTAAAAAGTTCCCTTGACAGCCTAACGGCATCACATCAAAATGAGTTGATGAGAGATAAAAAGTGTATCTCATCACTTGGACATAAAATCTACATCAATAAGGATGTATGAGAACATATCCCAACATAAAATATGTAAATTAAAAGACCCAATAAAAGAAGTCTTTTAAAAAAGAGGAGGGTGAAAGGTTCCCTTACCGACTTGGGTATCTTTCAAAACATACACCCCATGAAAGAAAGACAATAGGTCATTGATGTAAATACTCATAAACGAAATTATATTACACAAAGAGTAGAATAATGGGCAGTACATACACCACTCAATGGAATTTGTGGCAAATGTAGCATAAATCTCACGGGAATAAAAGTGAGATGAAAAATCCCTTACGAAAACTCGGCAGCCTAACGGCGCCACATAAAACATCTGAATATGGATTGATGAGATCAAATAGGGTATCTCATCACGTTAAAATAAAATGTACAGCAAGAGGAATATAAAATAACATCCCACAACATTACAAAGAGGATCTTAAAAGAAGTGACATAAAGTAGAGTACTTAAAAAGAAGAGAGAGGTTAGATCTCTTACGAAAGTTTGGCAGCCTAACGGCGCCACTCAAAACTTCCAAAATGGATTGATGAGAGAGAATAGGGTCTCTCATCACATGAAAATAAAAATTACAGTAAGTGTAATATAAATTATCATCCCAATAACAAGAAAGATGAGCTTTAAAAGGAATGACATAAAAGTGTGTACTTAAAAAGAAAGAGAGGAGTAGGATCCCTTACCTCGGGTCCGTCTTGACTCGATCGTTCTTTAATCTCCTGAATAATAAACTTGAGTTAATTTATACTTCCTTAAGAACATTTTTAAAGTTCATTATTCCTTTTATATCACTTGTTACCATGTTATAAACATTATTTAATCATTTAAGTTAATAATATTTGTTTTTCCGATATTTGGTTCTTAAGTCGAAAGTGGACTTCTTACAATTACATGTTGTTCGTGTGGCCAAATGTTTATTATATCCAGAATTGTATTCATTATGTAGATATCATATATGTCATATATATCCAGTACATGCATGTATTTATAACATTACATAATCACTTAGAGGTAAGAAATGAAATGCACCGTTCATGGAGACGGTAAGCCGTACGTACGCATGAACGCTACTTTCATTACTATTTCGTATTTTATAGAATGGAATAATAATGATATAAAGGTATATTATAATTCCAGTATAATATCATATATAATATCATATTTCCATCCTTTATACATCACACATATGGTATTTAACGAATCAAATCACTTTGAGGGGGCGGTAGTCCGCACTTCCTTAAATGAAGATATCGCGTATACCCATAATAGAAGCCATAAAGGTAAGACAAAAATGAAAAATACAGAAGCATAAATAAAACATAAACATATTATATATCATATATAAAAATAGTGACATCATAATGGCCACCGTTGATGGTGTTAAATGAGTATTGAACAATCATCGTTTCGGGAGGCAGAATTTCACCATCCACGGAAACCGTATGTTCTTTAACCATTTGATGTAGTTGTGTGAGAGTGTAGCTCGAATACATCTTATAACAACATCCTAGTATATTGAAGATACTGGTTTTGTTACAAAAGAAGTAAATAAAAAGAGTTTAGGGGATTGGAGAAGCAAAATAAAACAAATGAACATGAGAGAATGAATTACCTTTAAAAGTGTAACTCCTTTTGATTTGAGCCTAAAGGCTTCCTTTGAAAGGATTCTGCCCAAAGGGAATCATCTAGGATGAGTAGAGGGATGTGGAGAGAGTAAATGGGCATGGGTTGGCCGAGCCAAAGTCTTGAGGAGTGTGTTAAATGAGGTAGAGGTGGGGGCCTTTTATAAGAGGAGAGGAGGGGTACTTTTGGAAAGTAAAGAAATATTACTTTATTTGAAAATGTGTTTCGGTTTCAAAAGGTCCCACATTGATATAATTTGTGGATAAGGTGATAAGTCTTCGAAATCCACTCATCCAATAAGTTTTGGACATGTGTAGTTCATAGATTTTACATTATCTTTCCATTTTATTTAAATCGTCAAATAATGATGTCATCGCTGCATCATTATTATGTCATAAATAAAAAAACACTATGATGTAGGAAATCTTTTTTTCTTTCCAATGAATATTTATAATCAAAAAGATGACTTGTATAACCCCACTTAAAAATTGTTTTAGTAAAACATATCATGTTTGTGTCAATTTTACTTTTACATTAAATAAAATGTTATTTATGTCATTTCCCAACCAAAGTGGATCCATGGGGTCCCCAAGTTGACTCATGGATTTTCTTGGTCGGCCATGATACAACCAATGAGGGTAAGACATGTGTCAAGCTCATCTCATTTTATTAAAGCATTATTTTTACCTTAAACTACACTAATTACCACTAATCGCGATTAAAAACTTAATAAGTTACTATTCACCAAAAAATTATTTTAATCTCATTGAACCACATTTTACTTCTTAATGACAACCATGTATGTCGGATTTTTGAAAATCAAAACACAATGATGGCAAAATTTCATTTAAACGGAAAATCAGTTTTTATAAGTACCACTTAGTGGTTTCACTATTCATCAAAAATTGAAGTTTTTCAGAAAAATCCCAAAAATTCACCCTAAGCTATATTTGATATTCTGAATTCAAAAATGAAGTCCATTTTACAAAATTCAAAACATATAAGTCACATTAATTAATTTAATAATTAATTCCCGCTGTCATGTCAAATAGTGTGTTTTATGAAACAATAAGTATCAAAAGATTGACACTAGTTTAAATCTGATTTCAAAGTGAAATTGATTCCAACGAACACTATTGGATTTAATGGTAAAAATATTTTCTAATTTCACTTTAAAACCAATTAAAAATATAATCTAATCATATAAATAAATTAGATTAAAAAGTGGTTTTTAATTAAAATACAACATTTTACACTATTCATTAAAAAAAATGAACTTTATCGGAAAGATACCAAAAATTTACACAAAGTAAATTTTGATGTCCCGATTCTTAATAAGAGTTTTATTTGGTCCAAAAGAATGTATAAGAGTGATCAAAACAATATTTAATGACGGTTCGCCATCAAAAGGTGATAAGTGAACCTTTAGTGAAAACTAGGGCATATACGCCTAAAATTGAATTCTTTCCGTATTTTAAGCCATTATCTTTTATTGGATAAATTTAAAAATATTTAAGAACATATATAATCATATTTTAGTTATTTCTATCCATTCCCGCCATTACAACGGCTACATGTTAACTACCATTTAAAATAATATTATTTTATTATTAGAGTGCTACGTAAGATTCCCAAGAAACTCGTTGTTGTGTGTTGGGTACGCCATCGAGCATAGCGTCCCCTTTAAAGTCATATTAATATTTTATTCACAAATATGGATAAATATGAAAATGTCATATTCCTTATTTACCTGGGGTGTTACATGTGGTTCTTGGAATTTTGCTAATAACCATCAAAGACTGAAAGAACAAACATAAATAGGGATCTAGAATATGAGATAAATGATTATAATAAAAGAATATTAATTTTAAGAAGAAATACATGGGGAAATCGGTTTTTGCAAAATGATGAATGTTTATAAATGTTGAGACATTTTTGGAACAGTCATTTAACATTTACATTAGGCTTGTAGTACTCTCCTTCTCAAGTATCCGCACTTAGTTTGGCATGGATATGAATAAAAATAAAGAACATATCAACATCATGAAAATAGGGTATATGATCATAAATCAAAATACCACAGTCAAGTGGAAGAAAAATGATGATATGAGTCTAATTATTAAAGAGCTGGCCTAGATGAATCAAATGATCCCAACAGAAGTCGAATGAGACATCGGATGATGAAGATATCCAAGATCCTTTTTTAATTCCAAGGTGGGAGCTCCAAAATGAATAAGGGGAGCCTCTACCAAAGGAAATAGGATATAAAAGAGATGGGTAAGAGTATAAAAAAATTAGGAGTAAAATTCTTATTTTAGCTTCATATAAAGGGGTTTCATGGTTTGGATATATATTTATCCAAATAGTGCACCATGCACTACACATAGAGAGGCCTTGAACGTTTTGGCTACATGGTTTGAAAATCCATGAACTAATCGTGCTTAGCTCATTGTCCAGAGAGGGGACCCATTTGGTTTGACCATTTGGTTGGAGAAAACATGCACCGACCATGCTATATTCCTATGATAAAAACTTTTGTTTTTTTGAATGGGCATGTGTCCTTGGGTGAAAGGTTATAGAAAAACATGAACCCCACTTTTCCCATTGAAATTAACCCACACGATTAGGAGAAACCATTCAAGCATAGATATATGGTTTCTACTAACCATGCGACCCAGTGCTTTATTCAATCGGGCGTGTTTTTGTGCTCCTAACAAGTCGCAAACACCATCCAAACATTCGTGACCTCATTAGGAATCCGTAATAGGTACCAAAAAAATAACTAGAATGATATATAAAGGTTCTACACCTCATAGACAAACTACGTTCTTACATTTGAAATCACCTTTCATCAATGTACAATAGGCTTTGAAGTCAACTTTCATTAAAATACAACATGATTTGATATCACTTATGCAACAAACCAATGTTTATTTTCATATAAAACATAATTTAAAAACCAAAGGGATAAAATCAATTTTCATAAATATATCCAAAAATACCACATTTCAAATATTATAAATCATTTCATTCTATAATTTAAAAAATTAGTTTAAAATGATAATAATGCATAGTTCATAAAATAAATCCTTTTTATGGAACAACCTACCTCATGAATTGGTCATTCAATTCCCACATGGGATCCGAAATCAAAGAATAATATAGGGATATAGGAAACAAAAAATAACCCAAAACCATTTATTCCAAATCAAGAATGTCCAATTCATCAATTTATAGAACAATAGATTTCAAAGGAGAACACTTACCATTAAAACCCACAAGGATTCACACAACAATAAAGATATTTTGTCATTACTTCCTCTCCCAATGTTCTATATAATAGAAATATTATTATATCATATTATAAACATTACATATAGTTCCAACACCCTAATCAATGATTATATTCAAGATTTAGGGAGATGATCTATAAAAAATATGGAGAAAGATAAATAAAAGAGCCATACATTTGATTACCAAGATCTAACACCACTTGATTAGTCATAATCAATATCCAAATGGTTTAAGATCACCAAAAATAAAAAATATGAATATATAGGTTTGATATCATAATCTTTTGAATAAATAATGAAGTCAACAGTCAATATATCAAGTTTAATTATTTATTAATAAACTAATTAACAATGCATAGTTTAGTCATGTTGTTCTGAAAATTATACGCCCCAATATAGTTTATTATAGGAGCTACATAATTGGATGAATTGTTTGAAAAAACTTGCACTATCAATTTGGAAAACCATTTTCCCATGTTTTACATTTTTAGGAGAAGGACACATGATTTAACCTAACCATGTTCTGACTATTCACCCTTATTTGGGACTCCAAAATAAACTTCATGGTTTCTTGGAGGGACATGAATGATTTTCCCCAACCAGCTTCCTATCGTTCAGAGGCTCTAAATACTCAAAAAAAAACTCCCTAAGGTCGCCCAAATTGACATGAGAAGAAACCTAAACAAAAAATCATCAAATAAAATAAATATATACACTTGTACGTGATATCGGGTTGTGACCATTCTCTCCATCATAACAATTTATATACCCATACAGTTAATCCAAAAAAGAATGATCAAATAATAGATGAGGAAATTTCCCCCTCATCATCAATTATTGTTCTAAAACCTCATGAAAATTCATTCCATTCAGCTACAAATATTGGACCAATGGAATAGATTTCCCACATAGAATCATTTCTTAATAGTCAATAATCTAGAATCGATTTTTGGCTATTGGCATATCCATTTTCAAATCCCCCTCTTCACAATTCAAAATATGATAGGGATCAAGATGATACTTCTTGATCTGAGAAACATGAAAGAAATTGTGAATAAATGTCATCAAAGATAGAAAATCCATCTCATAATCTACCTTTCTAACTCACTCAGTGATCTCAAATGGCCTCACATATCTCAAATCCAATGTTCCGTACTTCCCAAGTCTATGGTGACCCAAAAGATGAAAATTTTAAGAACACATTATCATATATTAGAAATTACAAAGGATGAAGTTAATGATCCACATAATATTTATGCTGACTCTGATCTATAACCATCAATTAATGTATTGCCTAAATATTCACCGACATATACTTACCAAGGCTTTGTTTAACAAGAGAAGCTTCTCCCACCTCTGTCCAATAGAGGGGAAATTTGTATGGATGAACATAAAGAGCTTAAAAGGCATCCATTTTAATGGAATATTGATAACATTTATTATAAGTATACTCAACAAATTTCAAATGGTTATCCCAAAAACCTCCAAAGTACATGATGTAAACACAATGAATATCCTCCAAAATTTGTATATCACACTCTATCTTTTCATCCATATGAGGATGGTAAGTCATGCTTAACATGAATTTAGAACCTGTAACCACTTGAATCCCTTTATAAAAATGATAGGTAATCTTGGGGTACTTTTACTATATAATAATATATGACACCAAGTGTAACCTCAAGATCTCATTCTTTTACAGTTTTACAAAATCCTCCACCTTGGTTATATCATTAATTGGATTGAAGTTGGATGACTTAGTCATCTAAATGATCACCACCCAAATGAAATTATTTCCCCAATGTTTCCATGGTATTCAAATAGTGAAATCCATAGACCCCTCACCCCACTTTATCACTTTCATTGGAAGAGGATGATGAAAACTATAATGTCTTTTTGTGCTCAAACGTAATTTAATGGAAAGTATAGATGTGTGAGAAAATATTTTCTATATCACACTTCATACCTAGACCCCAAAACTAATGTTTCATGTCCTGATGCATCTTATTAGTTCTTGTCTGAATGAAACACTAACAATAATGAAAATATATCATTAAAATCATCCTCATGGATATTGGGACTACATACCATATCTTGATGAAAAAATTTCATCTAAAGAGAGAGAAATATTTTAAATCGTCTCCCCACCATATAAAGAATTTGATATACTCCTAAAATCATCATCTCATGGATACTCCCGATGATTTGACTCAAGAATATATGGATTCTACAATGCGCAAGACATAACAATACCTCTACCCTCTTCTTCCACATTCAGATGTATATGAGTAAAGAGTCACATGAATTCCCATTCAATATTTGACTCCCCCATAACTTAGGGTGGAAATTTCTTTTTTAGGGATTCAGCAATAAAATTTCCCATTATTGTGGTGTAAGAAATTTTCAATAAAGGGAATTGAAGTAATATACCATCAAATCTGCAATAGTTTTATGTTTTTTTGAGAACAGATATAACATAAATTCTTATGATAAAAAAATACCTTGAACATTTCCCAAAAAGTTAATGACTCTAACCCATAAGAGCATGAATAACCGCAGTGAGTTCTAGTCCATGCGTGGGGAAATTCATCCCATGTGTCAAAAAATAATGTGATCAATATCCCACCACATGATCTCCCATCTTCAAGAAACATCCCAATATTACACCTGAAGAATCATGAGATATTCAAAAAATTTATACTTTCTCCCAAAAGTAGTCTTCAAAACATCCAAATTCTTAACTGTAAGTCAGTGATATCCAGACCGAAGGATAATTTTCAAAAGCCACTTTTATCTACTAAAATGATCATAAAATTCATAAATATGGAGAAATGGGTACATATTATTAATCATTTCTCGACGAATCTTTCCATAATTGACATAAATATGATGTGTTCTATCACCCTTATTGGATAAAATAACAAGATATTCCCATAGTGATATATTATAAAAAATAAAAAATGTTCTTTTAAATCATCCAATAAAATCTTCAACTCATTAAATTCAACATGTTCCCTATAAAAAGAGGGAATATATATCAGTTGAATTCCAGGCACCAAATGGATTGAGAAATCCACATTTATTTCTAGATTCAAACTAAATGAGACATTAGTAAATAAATTAAGAAATTATTTAACTAGAAAAGTAATCCCTCAATCTATGAGATTATCTCCATGTTCAACTATGATATAATAAATATATATTCCATGTTTTGGAAAGGTAGGCCCTCCTCAACTAGACCTATAATCCCAAACTCTCTAAAATACCTGAGTGTTTCCACCAGAGGAAATACAAGAAAACCTTTTATTATAAAAATTAATCTACACATTATCGTTGATCAACCAATATATCCTAATAATAATTTCAAATAAGTCTATGTTTAGAACCAAAAAATCCTAAGCCTTGTAAAAATCACACATACATAAAGAACATGATGGACATCAGAAACCATACCCCTATTATTCGTAGGAGTCATCTCCAACTCCATCCCTTAAGGCATGAGTTTCATTAGATTTTTTAAAATATTCATGAAGTGGGATTAAATGAATGAGTGACTGGAACCGTTGTGAAATAAAGCTATCGCCAAATATTAATCAATAAGGATAATACCTCTCATTGTTTCTATACCCACAACAACTTTCACCTGATACTTTTCTAGTGGGTGTAACTACTTAATTATGATTTCTTATAGTTGGAATCCTATTTACATTGAAGAATCCAATTACACTACAGATAGTTTTGGGGTTAATAAACAGGATCCATAATGAGAAGTATAACGTGTCAGAAACAATTTATGCTGATAACCTCATCATCTCCATGAGTTTCATAATTTCCGAGGTATGAGGAAATAATAATTAATGTAACCTATCATTCCACACTGATATCATGTCAAAGGAACACTGCTAGCGGGTGGTTAAGGTGTGGAGTAATCCCAATACTAAGAGCCACATCCACCTCCCTTATGGGATTCATTCCTCTTACAATTATTTATACAAAACCCACTATAACTGAAACTCTGTTGAAGAATAATTCCCACCAACCCTTCCATTCCTTCCTGATCAATCTTTTCCACCAACACTCTTTCTACCACCTCATCATATATGGTAATATTCTTCATGAAAACATGAGAATATATATCTATTCATAAGGTCATGTGGAACTGTTGAGACGTTAATATATCGTTTGATGCCACCTCATTAGAAAAATAGAAAAACATAAAAAAATTGTTGGTGTACTCAGTCACATCGCAATCACATTGCTTAATGGTGATGAATTCCATGGATTTAGCCGTCGTCAATGATTCTAGATACAACTACTGAAAAAATACGAGTTTAAATTTTTTCCACTCTAAACCTTAATTATACTTTACCTAATCCATTATGTCACATAATATTCTATTAGGTCCCTCAAGATAAAAGAGATCACACTTCACCTTAATAGAATATGGGGTTTCCACAAAGTAGAAAATCCATTTTACCATCCCCAACCAACCTTGTACTTATTAAGGATA
The DNA here is from genome assembly GCA_963277665.1 of Viscum album. NCBI lineage: Eukaryota > Viridiplantae > Streptophyta > Magnoliopsida > Santalales > Viscaceae > Viscum > Viscum album. The sequence goes on along the minus strand of OY728133.1, from coordinate 1,941,775,357 downwards.
ATTGTTCCTTTAGAAAAATGGTGGATTTTGGTGAAGAAACGCTAATTCGTGATATTTATCTCTTTTGATTCTAGGTAATACAATCAAGGAATTGAGATAAAATCAAAGCGAAACATGAGAGACACATTTATCAACATTCTATGGTGACATAAGTCTCATTATAATGAGAGTGGTCTAGGGAGACACCTATAAAATACACCTTATGTTCTAAAAATCCTATCTATCGAACACTAAAATATCCTGAGATAATAAGATCAAGGATATGAAAAAAAACCTCCTTTGATAACAATTTATCATGAACAGATTTGTGTCATCCCTAAACCGAACACCCTGAGCCAACCCATGGAAAGTATCGATGGGTGTTCTTTTCCTCATGGGCTAGCGATAAGCACCTGAGAATCAAGAAATTCCCTTGGGAATGACTTTCAACAATATAAAACCAAGGTAACAATAATATTTATAGAATATGGTCAACATTCCAATATAGAGTCAAATAATAGAAGACCAAAATGAGAATGAGGAAAAATATGTTCCAAATCAAAATAGGTAAACTTTTGTACTCAATATAGTTAAAAATCACTCTCCCAATGATATGTGGTTCATAATTCCACCATGTCATCACTAAACCTCCGCAAAAAAACAAATATATATACCCTCTACCACCTTGAATCACCTTTCCTTCACCCATGTTAGTTAAAAAAATTTCACATACACAGAAATGTTTGTGAAGGGTGTTAGTAAACATTCTCAATAGGATCCCACCATGTTTTTATAAGTAGTTATAAAAATATATACTAGTTATACACTTTTAAAAAAAATACGTGGAATTTTTTTTCACAATTAATACCGAAACCTGGAAATTCACCCCTTTTAAATAATTTATAAAACCATTCATTATAAACCCATTTTCAAAGAACATTTAAGGAAACTATTTTCTTTATAAAACCATTAAATAAATTTAATATACATTAAATAACTAATCCTAAATAAATAATCATTTCACAAAGATTATAAGTAAGGAAGTAGATTCCTATGATTTAATAGTTATGGGTTACCTTAGATCTATACACCATCTTAGTGATCAGAGGTTACATAGTGCACTCATTACCATAGGATGTCAGGCATAGGGTGTAAGAGTAGACTTCTATAAGTGTCCCCTATATCAAACATTATTTAGATAACATTGTAACCATGTTTCAATTCTAGGAAAAACAAATCATGTGTATCTTTGTTGTCCTAATTCTATTCCCCTCCTTAGTTCCCTAGGTTTTCATGTGTTCTACCTATGTAATGGATAATCAATTCAAAGAAAAAACTATTCATGTCCTATACTTGGAGGCCATTCAATTCAACTTACCATGCATTGAAATCACTTTTCATAAAAATAAACATGATTTAAAATCACATTTTATCAAATTACAACATTATTTTAAATAACTTTTCTACAAAACATGACAAGATTTTATATCACCTTTCACAAAATAAAAAAATTATTTCAAATAAGATTTCATCAAAATAAAACATTCCTTGAAACCAGCTACATAAAAAACTATGGGTTCTTTGAAACCAAACATTTATTTACAAAACAAATGGAGAAATCCATTTCCACAAAGAAAACCAAAACCACCATATTTCATTGATTTTAAATCATGAATTTAAAAAAAAATTAAAAAACTAATTTAAAATGGGAATGCATGGATATTAAATAAAATAATTCCTTTTTTGAACCACATACCTTAATAATTGGTTCTTCAACACCCACATTGGATTCACAAGCAATGAATAATTTAGTGCTCTAGGAAACAGGGATGAACACTAATCCATGAATTACAATCAAGAATCTCTAATTCATTAATTTATAGAACAATAATAGTTAAAGTAGAAAACATACCATAAAAATACTCAATGGTTCTAACAAAAATCAATTGATCTAAGGATTACTTATTCTCCCAATGTTCCATCAAATTCAAATATTTTTAGATCCTATAATCAACCATAAATCCAGTGTTAGAACCCCTAATATAAGACTCATTTCCTAATAAAGATAGAATATCTAGAAAAATGACCAATAATTATGAATAATGGATCCATACAATTGATTTAAACATTCAACACCACTTGGTTCATCATAAATGATCCCTGGATGGTTTGGGATCAAAAAAATAACCAAGAAGAATCCCTAGGATTGGGATAATAGGTTATAGGAAAATTAATGATGTCAATGGGGGAATATATCAGGGAAAAAATATATTTTTTGGAATATTTAATTTAAATTTCATGATTTGGACATATATTTTTAAACCATGCACATAATATGCACGCCCTTTTGGGTTACTAGAAGAGATGCATGGTTTGAAAAATTTTGAGACAATTGTTTGAAATGCCTTTTTCCTATGTTGCATGATTTGAGGATAAGTCCAGGCTTAGCATCTAAAAACATGCCAAGACACTCATAGAGTATGAAGTTAAATGGCATAATAATAAAACTAAATATGAATGTGCAATGTGAAATATAATCCCTTTTTCATGATATATCTAATATAGGAGGTTTCATATTGGTGTCATTAACCTATATGGTCGATGTTTCTTCCTATGAAAATCATTAAATAAACTTTCAGACCAACCCACCATGGCTTTGGGCTTTATGAGGCATTTCCATTTCCATAAAAGGTACTAAGATATAAAATTCCATTAAACAATGAAAGAGAAAAATTATTTGTTGAATTATTCATTAAAGAAATATAAATCATAAAATACTAAATCTATTGGACCCATGATGCTCTAAAAAATAGACTAGATACCCCATATCCCACTAACTCAGGACATTGGCCAACTGGGTTACTCAAATATGCTGAGTTTTAAGATATCTCCCCTAGTTATCCAGGGAATTATCAAGATCTTTTCAACAATAGTTGAGACTTCCTACTTCTCACCAAGACATCTAATGGTGTTAAAAATGTAATTCATCATTGTAAAGAAGTCCCCAAGAGATTCATGATCATCTATTTCAGATCTTCAAACTTCAACATCCAGTGTTGTAATTATTCCTTCTTTACATTTGTATTTATTTCATAATTGTTTTTTAACTTATCCTAGATACCTCTGTATGTTCTAACTCCCTACACTATAAGAAAATAAATTTCAATAAGTGATGAGAGTTACCCATTTTTTAGGTCTTACAGCATTCTCAAGAATTTTTTATCATTAGTAGTTAGTGGAGAATCCTCAATATGAGGAAGAAATCCATATAAATTTTCATTTAAAACATCATACCCAAGTGACATTAGAAATGGTATCATTCTATCATTCCATATCGTATAGTTCTTTCCATGGAAAAATGGAATCCCCTTATAGTTCTTAGAATTTATATTATCTATTATAATAGATGGATATTTCAAAGGTAACATATAATATGTTACAAATTTTTGTCCCAAGATGGATCAAGACCACTATTGATGGGATTAGAGGTTCCTTTTTATATTATAAGAATGTTTCCTAATTTCTTCAGAAAAAATTTATTAACCTCTAAAACCTGTTAAATTTACAATCAAAAAAAATAATTCATCTCAACCACATCTTTTGTATGAATGAAATATAAAGAGAAGGAAAAAATGATATTTACAAGGTTCAATGGAAATATCTCTTCATTTCCATGTTGGATAGTCCCACCATCATATATTGTTTCACTATATTATTTTAGGAATAAAAAGTTTCAAGTAGTGAAAAAATCTACAATCCATGTAGAAAATTTCCTACTATAGTTATTTTTACCCCCAACTACCCTTTTTAGTATCCACTTCCCCATAGTTGGTTATAAACCCTAGTAAGATAATCAAGTATTTTCAGAAACTGGAATGTATCCCCAATCCCAAGATTTAATTTTCATCTTCTTTTCTCATCCACTTCAAAAACTCTTTACTTCCTTCAAATGTAGGACGAATCAAACTTTAACTATGAAAAATATTCAAGAACCTAAATAATTCCTTCAAAAGTAATTTTAATCGAAATCTACAAATTTAAAACATTTAATAACATAAACAATTCTTTAAGGAACCTGTTAATCTTCAAACATCTTCTAGAAAGTCAGTCTAGAAATCATCCTTAGCAGAGTTAGTCTGATTTGTCCTGGTCTTCGAACCTCTATCCAATGGTCTTCACCCAATTATCCTTAGTCCAATTATTCTTATACTCTTCCTTTTTAATGGTGTAGGAAACCACTAAAAATCTCTCAATAACTCTGTCCAATGGAACTTGGTTCGATAAAACTTACTCTGATGGATGTCACTTCGATGGGCTCACTCAGATGGAATTTCACCATTTGAACTTTCTCCAATGATTTTAATAATCATCAATACCATGATATTATTCTTATCGAACATCATCAGCATCAACCTAAAAGAATGTCTGGTTAAAAACTCAATACCTGAAAAAAAAATGTCAGAGCTCTCAATACACATTAACAATTCAAGGTTTTTCACATGGTACAAATGTACTGTTCTCTCATTTTATTAGAACCCACAAATAGAAAAGGTGGTAAATCTAATTTAACTTCAAAATAATTTATATTCATAAATCTTAAATTTATTATTCATTTAATTCATATTTTTTTCCTCTTTTACTCTTCATAATCCTTATGGGTGCTTATCTAATATGTAGACTTGTTTAATTTTAAAATAATTCTGTAGTCTGAATCTTCATTAAAATTAGTCATTCTGATTCTTGATTGTGATGAATCCATAAAACAAACCCTTTATTATGTTTCTCTATACCAAATGATCATATATTAAAAAACAAATGAATTCTCATTATGATGAAGACATATGAAATACTGAAGACTTCCCATTAAAATTACCTTTCGTAAACACTGAATTTTTTTTTTGTAAATTCTCTATACCAATTGTTAATTGTTAGACACTAAAAAAAATTCTAAAACATCTTCAATGTATTTATCCTTTTATTCTATTCATCAGATTAATGATCATATATAATATTATTTTATTATTTTCAGTCAGTATATAATTGATCATTCAAGCCTATACATCTTCTTGAGAAAAAATATATACTTTTTTTCTTTTTATCTTAACCCAATTTTAAGAGAAAAATGTCAGATATTTCTTTTTTTTTTGACCTAAATGAAATAAAATTCATACTTTTGAAAACAATATTCCTCAAATAAAAACTTTCCATATCATTTAAAAAGGATTCCAATAATATAAATTGGTGTCATAATCCATTATAATGGATCTGTGGAATACCATGTCTGATGGACGGGTGTGGGAAGAAATATCCTTCCATGTCTAATTATGAGAAAATATTTTCTATGAATATGTTTATATCATAGATTATTGGTTTGACTAAAAACCAACCCCTTTAGGTTCTCACATTCTGATCAACCTTCCCAACATTCAAACACTTCTATATCTGGTGATCTCATACCATTGAACTTGAGATAATAAATACTTCACATTATGATCTTCCTTCTTCCACAAACTATAGCCTATATCATGAATTCCTCAAAACTTTTAATGTGTTTAGGATCATTATGGAATCATTTTATTTACATTTGGAAGTATTGTAAATTTACATAATTCTAGAAACTTATTTATTTTTAACTAAGTGTCAATATGATTAGTAGTACCAACTCCCATATCTGTTATGAGGCATGCACCATAAGTTTTATAAAAAACATTTGACCTATGTAAATTACAAAATATAAAAGCATCATCAGATTTAATTCTTTGATGTTCTATTACTTGCAAAAATTTTGGTCTCACTCAACAAATTCTGACACCATTTCTTCCTGATATTGATTAAATTTAGTCTCTGAATTCTCATAACGACCAAATCATTTATTCCAAATTCAATATTATATCCAGTTGATTTTGGATTTTTATCAATATCCCAATCTTATGGATCATATTGACTCATGATAATGTGTTGGATCAAATTATCATGTCAATAGAATGGATCTGATTCCCATGTTGATGGTTATAGATCTAATTGTCAACTTCACAAACATTATTCCTCAGTCCAAATTTCCATTACGTTCTCAACATACTTTCTTCCTTCAAAATCAACTTAATTATGCACTGAAAATAAATAAATAAAAAATACATGGACTTAACATTTATAAGTTTTTATAATTCCAAGATATTGATTAAAATTGGAATATTAAATAAAAATAATGAAATAAACATCATTTATAAACATTATATAATGTAAATACATCAACTAATTTTTCCCGGGAAAATGAAAATCTTGTAATGACTGAATAGAATACCCAAATGATGTTTTTAGGTATTTAAATCATATATTAATTACATTTTTTGGTCATTCTATTTGGGAAACTGTGTTACTCAATTTAGATTCATGCATAGTATATTTTAAACTTGATTCAAAAGATATCTCTAACATAGAATAAACAAAATATAATGATAAAATTAAAATTATGTAATAAATAAATAATATTATGGTGAAATTAAAATTTGAAACGTATTTTGATTTAGTTGAAACATATAATTAAAAATAATAATTTTGAAAAACCCAAAATGAATGTAATAAAAATACCTATAAGCATGAAGGTCACTGCTACATGATTGAATAACAATACATTTGTCTTTGGTAAACTACAACTAGAAGAATTTTTTTTTGAAAATTAAAAGAGAAAAATTGAACTAAAAATAACATGCAATAGAATAATTTCATCACTATATAACTCCTAACAGAAAATAGAATAATTGAAAAGTATCACCTTATTGCTGCATGGGATGTCATGTTACTTTTCTTCCTGAAAAAACATATTAATTCCAATACGAACACCATGAGAAGCTTATATTTAAGAATTCATTAAAAAAAATTATTTTAAGATAAAAATTTATTAGTGAAGAGGTGAACCAAAAATAAAATGTAAGAGAAAAATTATACCATCATTAATCTCTGAACATTCAATATCATATTTGAAAATTCTAAACTACATTCCACATGAGATTTCTAGTTTCTAACCATCTCAAAACACATGATAAGTCCAAACCGCTACCCTATCATAGGAGAATGATCTCATATTTTTAAAGAGTGAAATACTCACCAATTTAACTAGATAATAAAATTCTAATAGATGTAATATAATTCTGAATATATAATCCACTCCTCCTATAGAGATATTATATATTTAACATTATTTCAAATCATCAAATTAACCCAACCATATATATGTTCATGCACAAACTGTGATAGTTTCAAATTATGAGATAGAGAAAGACATAACCTTATCAAATGGAGTTTAATGTTTCACCATCATAGAAAATTTTAAAACTAACACAAATCCTTAAAAAGAAAATTTATTATTACAATGACATGGATAATAAAAAAAATTACTTAAAATTAAATAGAAAATATTTATTTTTGTTTGATACATATAGAGAGTTGAAATGCAAAGAATAATAAAACACAGTTTGATTAGATTTATAAATGAAAATGATTCTATATGTGATAAAATAATTTATTAAAAAAATATTATTTTTTTCAATATATAAAGTATTAAATTATATATTTTTACTAAATAAAAAATATATGAAGATCAAATTAATATGTGAAACAAATTTATATTCACTTAGAAAAATAAAAAAAATAAAAATTTCATGAAATTTAAATGAGTGAAATTAGAATAGATATAATATTGAAGGTTAAATTTATATGATTTCATAACTATACATGATTCTGCTTTGGGAAATTAGAACACATGTATGATTTAAGGTTACTACTAAAAAAATTTATTCTATAATGAATAAACATTATTTTTTATTTTTGTAAGTCTACTTTACATGTATATGTATTTTTTAATGAAAAAAAATAATTTTTTTAATGGAACTCCATAACCTATTTTTTTATTTGTGAAATAACAGAATTATCATGGATTAAGTACACCTAAAATATTTTATAAAAAAATTGGGGAAATTTAATAATTGTACCTTTATAAATTAATATATATATCAATGTCAAATATATAATAACATCATTTTTTTTAATTTAGTCATGTTTCTTTACCATGAAACAAGATCTACCATGATATCTATAATCTTAGTGTCATACCTACAACTAGATCCAACAAGATGAGTGACAAACTAAAAATATAATTCAATGATCTGAAAAGTACTACCAAAACTATCACAAATATGAATTAATACCATACATCTATAATATTAAAAGGGTGCAGATACAAGAATATATAACACATGAATTTTGGCTATGTGATCAAAGATCATGCATTTATTATATTTTAATTTTTTTATTATATTCATATCTAATAATGTATTACTATTTTTGAGCAGTGTAAATAGAGTTTTACACAACAGAATAAACATTAAAATGTTCCTAACCAAAAAATGACTTTAGAAGAATTTATTTTTTCTTGAAAAAACAAAATGCAATCACATTATACATACCAAACTATTACTTTAGGTGAAATTCATCATCATGATTATGTTAGTCTACCCTCTTGCAGTGCAACTGAATAAAAAACGTTGAATAAAAGGTGCACCATAAACTATTACTTTACTATAGATATATTACATTCTTAGATTCCGAATTTGTTCAATAGAGAAAAATTCTACTAAAATGAAAAAATATATATTTAAATATAACCATCTTACATAATTGTTCATATAAATAAAAAAGACTACCAACAAGGGTGATTTGGTCTTGAAAAAAATATCATTCCTATGATCCAACATAGATACATTTAGCCTAAAACATCCTTTTAATATGACCATGAAATAATTTATCAGATTCACAATGTATAAAATATTCTACTAAATAATATGGTGTATAATAGAATGTTCCAAAGAATATTAATACAACCAGTTGAAAAGTACATGAAATGAAATTTGAAAAAATTTAAGGTAAAACGAGCACATGGATACCTGATATAGGTGGTGACTGAGGTGGAAAGGTTGAATGGTGGTGGTGGAGTGAAACCGGAATGGGGAGAAGGATGAATTGGGGCATGATAATGTAGCCAAAATGGGTTGGTGGAAGATGAAATAAGGGTAGTATCAGGGATCTTGAATGTAGAGGAGGAGGAAAAGGTTGAGATTGAGTAATATGAGGAGATTAAGGTGTAGGATATGGAAGAATATTTGGAGGTGGAGGTGGAGTTAGAGACCAAGGAAGAAGAGGAGGCAGAGGCAAAGACCCTGGCAGAGGAGGATGAAGAGTTAGAGATGAAGAAGGTGGATGATATGGAGGAAGATAGAGGTAGTTTATATAGATATTTAAAGGGTATCAGAGAGGACACAAAGTAGAGGATATGGATGTGGAGAATATGGATGGAGTATGAGGTGGATTATGTGGATATAGATATAGTAGCATGAGGAGAAAAAGAATAGGATGGTAAGAGTGTAGAGAGGCGAACATAATCCAAATTGATGTAGTGGGGACATGTGTATGGAGGAAGAACATGATTTATATATGTAATACATTTTTTGGATCACCAATATCTATGTAATATACTACCAGTAAATATATTTAGAGTAATAATGAAAAATCATAATAAACCAAAAAAACATTAATTAAAATAATGTAGTGGGTTTCACAATACTAATATTTTCATTAGACGTATTCATGCTTGTATGTATTTACACTTATATTAATTTAAATAATGGTTAATGTTATAATTAATCAATGTATAAGACTTATACATAGAAATATTATATTTTAATCATTAATACAAGGAAAATTATAGAGATATTTATATATATATCCATATTAAAAACAAAAAAGTCTAATAATCTCATACCTTCATCACAATCAATGTTAATATCATTTTTAAATTTGTTTATAAAGTGTTCCTGAAATAAACATAAGCCATATGAATATGAAAAATATTTACAATGAAATTATAACATTTTTTTAGTATCCATGTTAATTTTAGAGAAAATGACCACTAATGATGCAATGTTGACTTGGATGGATTGTAATAAAAAATCAATGATGAACCTATACTTTAGTAGGTTGTGTTAATTATTTTAACTAATAGTAATATAGTGGATGTTCATTAATTTTTAGATTGAAAAATATAGAACATACCATTATCTCACAATCAAGATAAAGGGAGATGAATTTCACTTCGTACAATACTAACATTAATGGATACATGGGATGTGGTAGTAGCAATGGACAATTGGTTAAAGCCTAAGAAACTACAAGAAGAACATAAACCTATAATGTTGAAGGTAGTGTTCGTAAATACATATTTATTACGAAATGTTGTTGTAAATTTTTTTTGAATGTAGATAGTAATTAAAAAGATACCTATATTAGTTACTTTTTTTGATTTCATATATAGTTTTAATTGTAGTCTTTTCTCTTTATAGGGTAATGATTGTTATTTATTAGATGTAGTTGATATATTTATATTCTCATGTTGAAATTTTAATATTTTTCATGTTCATATAGTGAATGGTTTTCAACACTTCCTTATTTTGAACATATATTTTCACAAAAAAATCTGTGATTATAGTTTACCGAATCTATAAAAAGTTGATAAATGTTTGTAGTCAACCAATAATAAGGTAAAAAATTATTTATCACAACTTATGAAGAAGTAATTTCTAGTGTAGTTAACATGTTTAAGTCAATATAAGAGAGAGGGTATAATTGAAAAACATGTTCTCTTTTGTTTACCAAAATTTTCAAATTGATGTGAATATGAGAAACTGAAATCATGGTGTCAACCCTATAATAGTTTTATTTTTATATTTGAAACACACTGTCACGAACTTGTCCGGGTCACCATCCGACCCAGTACCCGACCCGTTCCGTGAAATGGCCTGAAGGGCATTCCCGATTCTCACAGGATGGCACAAGTTCCCAGGTATCATAATTAAAAAATGCGAATGGTTTACATAAAATAAAAGATATAAAGTAAACTATCAATATAGACAACTGAAACTGGAAACAGACAACCAAACAGGCTTTTAAACTATAAACATGTTTAAAGTATATAATTCGGCTAAAAACTCAAAGTGAACAATAACAAATATAGAGAACTAAAAATCCAATACCAACCTCCAAGCGAAGACCATCAACAACCAGAACCACCATCACGAAGCATGATGCCTCGACCTGAGATACACGAAGAACATAATCTACATACAGCCAGAGGTGTATATAGGGTGTGAGCCAAATACCTCGTAGGATGTCACCTTAAGAAAAGATTCCATGCATAAATATTAATTGAAAAAAAACACATGGAGGTTTAATAAATGAAGAGAATCAAAATCATGAACACTTTAAAGAAAAAATATCAATAAAAAACCCAAAAGAAAACTTAAATTAGGAGTGCACTCTCACTACATTGAAAACCCAAACCCTTAAGGAGAACCCAAACCGTTAAGAAAAACCCAAACCTTTAAGAAAAAACCAAACCTTTAAGAAAAACCCAAACATTTAAGAAAAACCCAAAACATTATGAAAACCCAATGTTACAATGTGTGCCAATGGTGTGTGTAATGTAGTCTAGGAGCACAAAAAGTGGGAGAGGCCCTATAGGTACTAGTAACTAATGGGATCCTAGAACGTCGTTTCCCATTGAATGTGGCTTAGAAACCACGACCCTCAGAAAACGTGGCATAGAAACCACGACCATTAGAAAACGTGGCTTAAAAAACCACGACCCTCAAAAAACATGTGTTTAGTTAGTGTTGTAATTGTTAGTCCTGCCAGTGAAACCGGGTCGAGTTACCTCCGGGACCCTAGCCCACTATCCTTGTTTCCCCCACCTAATACCACAGGCTTCACTCTTTGTGCTCATTTAAATTCCAAGTTCACATGACATGTCACATATCACATTCAGATAAAAAAACATGGCGCTTTCCAAACCCAATACCACACATGCACACACTGGTTCCACTTTGAAATAATACACCCACAAGAAACCTTTTGAAACCCGATCTGCAACATTTACAAAACCAAACAAACCAACTACGTAAAAAACCATTTCATGATTTATAAAACCATTAGAAAGTTTATCAAAACACTCATTTTCTTTTTCAAATCCCTTTGAAATATCATCCTGAACTTTTCACATAAGGCATAAACAAAACACAACAATTTTTCCTTTTAAAAACTCACCTCGACATATACGTATTTCAAACACATCCAAAATATATTTTCGCATGACGCAATCAAACCATAAGTCACAATTAAGAACACATGTCACCCAAACCAACACTACACATTTCAAAATAACCATTTACACACCGAAAATGTATTTTGACACCACACACACTCAAACGAAATTTCAAAAGTGTGACATTCTCCATATATACATTTTGAAAAAAAATAATTAATCTATTAATAGAACACTTTTTGACCGTTCATGAAACTCAGCATCCCGTACATAAAAATTGATAAGATATCTTAAAAAGAGTACACTTCGATTTACCCAATCAACCCACACAACACCTTCACCTATAACCAAACACACAGAACACCAAACCAAAAATGCAATTGAAAGCACATGCAAAGATTAACAACCAACTGTACAATTTACTTAAATTCAAACAATTGACAAAATACAAATTTCCATAAAAACACACCCATACGATGTGAGAAATCTATAAATAAAATATGAAGCATTCTAAACTTCAAACAAACCAAATTCGCACCTAAAAAATTAATTAAAAAGCTTGGAAATTTAATCAAACAAGAAATCTATTTCATTAAATAATATTTAAATGCGAAATCACCTAACTTGTTGTGGAAAACTTCACAAACATGGTGCGCAAGAACCATCACACACCAAATTCACATCAAACGAACCTAAAGGAAAACACTAAACAAGAAATCGATCAAACTATATGCAAAAATAAGACCTGAATTAACACACTAAATGCCAAAAACACCAAAATCCCAACCAAACATGACTAAAACCCTCGAAAAGAGAAGGAATAGATTACTCGGGTGGTCGTCCCGTGCGGCGAAGGGAGCGGAAGGCTGCTATAAGGGTTCAAAAGGTTGGGTGTTCCATGTCTGAGGGCTGGCCGAGATGAGATAAAAACCGAGAGGTCTGGTGGTGGTGTCTGAGGGAGAGGTTGGAATGTCGCAAAAAAGAAATCCGCAGGTCTAGGGGGCATGCACTGGAGAAAGATGATGGAGCCGGAATGGCTGCCTGCTGGGAAGTAGGACGACGACATGAGGGAGGTGGACGGATCTGGTGAGAACTGTTGTAAGGAGGGCAGTCGCGGCTTGGTGCATGGCGAAGGGAGGTCAGACATCAGGGCAGTGCAACATGCATACAAAGAGTGTGACAGTGGGGTTCGAGAGGGAGGTAATGCGATGAGGAGAGGCAGGAAAATGGAGGCACACCTGTGTCAAGGGAGGGGGTGCTCACACGAGGGTGGGGTACGACCAGATGGATGGTTGGTCGGAGGGTTGGCTGGGCGGTGGTTCGGTGCGCCATCAAATGAAGCAGAGGTGATGTAGTGGTGGAGCGACTAGGAGCGGTTGGGAAGAAAATGGGTGTAGCGCAAGGGTTAGGAGAGGGGAGGGTTGCGCCAAACCCTAACACAAATAAAATAAAAAAAACAATAATAAATGAAATTAAAATAAAACTAAAGAAAAATCCAATAATAATAATAAAGATAATAGTTATATTAATAATAATATTATTAATACATACTTAATAGAATTATTATCCTTAACACTGATAATAAAAATAGTAATAATATCCTCAAATAATATTAGTATTATTACTATTAAAACAATTCATTAAGATAATTATATTTTTCTTGTTTTATTTTTATTTTCACTTTATTATTCACTTGATTTTATTTCGTTATTATTAATTCATTTTATTTAATTAATTGGACATTAGTAGGTCACTCGGTGGACCAGGCGAAGCTACGCGGTTTCTAAATCGTGCCTCACCCAAGTCGTGCCTCGCCCAGGGCCGCACGGTCTCAATTTTCATTCTATTCTTATTTTATTATTCGTCAGATATTTTTCATCTTCCTTAAACATCGGGCAGGTCGGGTGGTGAGCTGGGCAATGTCACGCGGTGACCCAGTCTAGGCCACGCGGCTTCGACCGAGGTGCACTGGATGCAACAAAGAGAGAAACATTCGTTTCTAAATAAGTGCTCAGAAATTTTAAGTCGGGCCTCGACTTGGACTATTTGGTGCCGAATAAAAACAATAAAATAAATAATATAAAAAGGATGGGTGTTAAAATTCTCTCCACTATAAAGCTTTCCATCCCTAGAAATCCACAACTACGACCGAACCCCAAAGTAGAAAAAAACACCTCCATAAGCCTCAAAAAGGATCCCCACAAACAGCAAGAGTGAAAAGCTAAACACGTCGTGCTTAGATAAAGTTATTTAAATGATGACCTCAAGAAACCCATAAAAATATTTTCCACTATGTGTCAACCGACCCCAAGATTTAGGATACCTCTATTTGATTAATCAAGGAAAGAAACTCTCGTACCCATGGAAACCAACTTCTCAAACTAAAACACGTCGAGCACTAATGAACGTAAACAACGTCATTTGACTGGAATGAACAAACAAGATCAACCACATCCATGGAGCACTCTTATCACCTATCACCAAATCATCTCTTGGAACATAACTAAAATGTCAACATGGGGAAAGACCAAAGGGGATCCCCACCATTAGAAACCTACTGATGCCTGAGACGATATTGGTAAACTGACACGGGGAGGTCCTAGCGGACTCCCCGCCATTATGAAGATGGACAACACTGATTAACTCCAGATACATTTGAGCGAGACCTATCACGGGTCTACCCACCATTAGGGCCAACAAAAGATACAAAACATTGAAAATTTCCCGACGGTGACCAAATACCCCACCACAAGGGGTTGGGAGGGAGGGCCCAACTACTGGGGCGTCAAAACCACGACCCAAGACAAACCAACATTTCCACATCCTTGGATGATCAGTTTTCAAATTTGACACCGATTTAACCGAAAGTCTCCCATATAGACCACTAAAAGAAAATTCATTTAGTGGGATGAAACCACCAAAAATTGAAGGTAACAAGACAACCACGCCTCCACATAGTCACAGAATCCTTACGCACCCAAACGGTTTTCTTGGAGAAAAGTAACCACATAAAATAATTTAAACTGCCTTTACTTTCAGCACCGACTACAGAAATAAATTCGAGTTCTCGTACACTCTGGAGGTTCTTGGGCATGTTCCAGCTTCACTGTGAGGCCTATGGATTTAGACCTGATGTTTGAAGCATCGCCTACCTCACAGTCAGGTATTGAAGAATCCCGGATAGATCTTCTCCTTTTGGTTCCACATGAAACAACACTTTAACTGAGACAACACAAACAAACACAACACACCACGACATCCAACTACTCTCTCGCAACACACCCATCAAGATAAGGGTTTATATGACACATGCGTCACTTCTTCACCTTAATAAAGAAACATAATAAGGAAAGATGCACGACAAACACTCCCCTTTGAATAGAAAATTGAGAACCCCCCCAAAGGACACTTTCCTATGAAAATAGTGATTCTGGAATGATCCTATGAAATCCACCCCGACTCTTCAATAAGAACTCACACTACAAGTAACCACCAATCATGACCCTTGGAGATGATGAAATCACTATAAGCCTTTCATAACATTGGTTAGTCCCGATAACATTGAACTGTCTTCACCCTTCCCTGCTGGAATTCCTTTCACCATTTCCAAGGGGGCCCTTAGACGCTACGATGTTTGAATTCATACAAAATGACTTCAAAAACTCAAAGAGACCAAAACTCACTTTAACTCCCCTCACATCTGCCATCCCACTGCGAGAGGATCTTCTTAGTTGTAAAAAGAAGAGGTGGTCTCAATTGTAGAATTCAATCAGAGAGTCCTCTGATCCACTAGAGGTCTGGCCAACGACAAATTTTCGATGGCCACACATCAACTGCATGTTAACTCTTTATGGGGGGGGGGTGAAATAGTCAAGAAATAAAACCATTTACCCATTTAAACTGGTCCAATGGCCAAGACATATTGCAAGATAACAGTACACATGTAGGGCGAACCACTCCAAGGGCTTCCTGAATAACCTTGAAATAGAATTCACTAACCACGCGCTTGCACACCAACTTACAAATGAAAATCCAAACTCAAGACACAAATCATTCAAAAAGTATTCTTGGATCGAAACACCTCACATCCAACATTTCAGAAATGAAAGGACAGAACACACAATCACCGGTTTTTAACACACTGGATTCTCATTTAACTAAAATTTTGAAAATCAGCAAACCTGTTGGGTTGCATAAACACCAATGGTGCTCCATGGGCCTCACACTAGCATGTTCCCATGCCATATTGACACCCACCTCATATCCATCTAGGAATTCATCTACTCGTGCCATTGAACAATTCTCTTTCCATATACGCTCATGCATGTGGTTTCCCACAAGAACACCAAGGATCAAAACCAAACTTTTCCATTTTTCAAAACCAAAACATTCAACCCACACCTTTCAAACATCATACATCATTTTATTTTTAAAGTGCTTCATTTCAAGATTTTTTATTAAAACCAAATAATTTTTAATTAATAACCAGATTTCCATGAATCCAAAACAATGAGGTGAGGAGCGATGCTAGAGGAGACTAGTGTGAGCTGGTGGCTGAAACATATGGTTGGAAAACATACGCCAATCACGCCACCACCACTGAGAGTATATTAAGAAAGCGTCCCCAGATCCACATGGCTTTCCAGACCCTGCGAGCTCACTGGGACGACTGAACCCACTCCATTTTAATTTCCCCCAAACAAGATTAATCACGAGGACCAAAGACTCAACAGACCTCAACTTACCTTGGAATCTTGAGTCCCATCAGCGAGGTGTACTGGCCATGCACTTTGCTCGTAACCAGAGCATCGAGTTCCTACAACATCAACTCCTATCTATCGTGACTCTATCCAAAAATAAAACAACCCAAGAGAGAAAACCTTCCCTCTGATACCATTTTGTCACGAACCAGTCTGGGTCTCCAACCTACCCGGTTCCCGACTCGGTCCACAACATGGCCCTAAGGGCATTCCTGATCCCCACGGGCAGGCACAAGTGCCCAGGTATCCTAAGTAATATGTGGGAATAGTTTACCCAAAATAAAAGAAATAAAGACAACAAAAAATATAAACAACTAAAACAAGAAACAGACAACGAAACATGCCTTTAAACTATAAATAGGTTTAAGACTAAAATTCGACTAAAAACTCAAATTGAACAACAAAAAAGATATAGAACTAAAACTTTAATACCAACCTCCAAGCAGAGACCATCGGCAACCAGAACTGTAAAGACCAGGAAATTCTGTGGATTTTTTTTTCTTAAATACACAAAAATTTTACGAGTTTGTAGTTTCTAACGGCACCTGATTCCGAGGCCCGATGTGGCTGGAATAATTTTTTGAAATTTTTTTCGGGTACGTTTAGTAAAAGTACGTGCATGATTTTTCTATCTTTTGAACTGATGCTTGGAATTGAAATTTGAGGGCACCGATGAACTCGCATCGCATATATTTGCTAAAGGAGACCTTTACCGCAATTTCATTTGGTCGAGAGTGGAAGTTAATTTTGGGGATTCTTAAAAAAATCATATAAAATTTATGTGTTACATAATTTTATTTAAAAGGTGGTTAATTCCTGCAAAGGGATGTTGGAAGAGGGGCCCACCCCCACATAACCTCCCATGGGAGGTTATTATGTGGTGGGACCAACACGAACTCCACTCCCTTTAATGTCCCCTGAATCCCATTAAACCCTTGGACTTCCCATTAAAGTGCCAACACACCCATGTAATTAATTTTTGAGACCTTTGACGTTCTTGCCAACTCCAAGTAATTAATTAAGTGAATAAAATTAATTAATTTATTTGGAGTGACTTAATTCTTTTGAATTCATTTTTTCCAAAATTAAAAGGATGGGTAATCTTCTCTTATTTTGGTTGGACATATTACCTTGGGAGGTTTTGGAGGATTAGAAAGAAAGTGTTCTTCCCACGAAGAACACAAAGGACATCTTCAACATCATCCTCCGCGTCAAGGGAGAGGATGCCGCCTGCAATGGACACTGCTAACGACAACATTATTTCCTCCGATGTTGATGGAACAACGTCCGTCTTCCGCAACGCCTAACTTCCACGGTTCCCATATTCCGCGGCTTGTCGATGTGCAACGTCATATACGAGGAAAGGGTTGGATTTTATGTATGATTATATTCCCATGTTCGTTATTTTAAGAATGCAGATGTTTTATTTTGCGGTATGGGTTAGAGATTATGCTGGGGTTAGTTTCCAGTTCTACTATATGCTGGATTACTATTTAAGCCACTAACGCTGAGGGCACGGGCTAAAGAACAAGCCCGGACCATCCACCATTTCGTTCTTGATGCGCAGTTTGTTGGGAAAAGGGTGAATAGAAGGGAAACCCAGATTTGAGTCGTAGTGAAGAGCAGGTCCCGAGGAGGCTATAGGTGCATGTGAGAGAAAAAACGGACCATCAGAACGACTCCGGGGGCTCATGGAGGAGCACGGCAGTCCGAGTCGCTGGCAGATGGCACCGGATGACCGGCTAGGGGCAGCGGCGCCCCTTGCACGCCGCCAGCCGAAGGATGCTACTGCACCAGCCATGGCGGTGGAGCAGAATCCTCGTCGCGGGTTCCGGGTGGGACGGGCTGTGCCAGATAGCACCGCCATTACAGAACACCGGGGGGGCACACATCCCCCCGTTCCGTGCTCGTCCAGGCCACCTGCTGGCCTGGCTGGGCCCCCTACCGCGCTGGCCGGTCTACCTACCCCGCGGTCTGGGCCTCAGACGCTGGTATGGGCCACACACTACCGGGCCGGACCTAGATCCGAGCGCGTCGACCAGGTTCGGGCCGACCCAGGGCGGGTTGGGCCAGGTCGGACCAGACCGGACCGGACCCAGACCCCCCTCTTCAGACCACTTTTGGTGTTTTAACCCATAACATAAGATACAGACCTCTAATCGATGAACCGCCTGTTGCATCAGATCCCTTGGACTGAGGTGGTCGTTTTGGTATATCAAACTCAAGGTTTTGGTGATGTTTGGGTATGGTCGGGTAGGTTTAATCTGAAACCAACCGGGCCCTCGGAGTGGAATCGCTTATAACTTAAGGACCAGATGTTCGATTCACGTGCCGTCAACTATGTTGGATTACTTTTGATGAGAAGATCATTTTGGAATTCTCCACACAGGATTCGGATGAGGATGGAGTAAGGCCAGGTTGGATTGTACCCAAAACCCAACTGGTCCATTGGAACGGAAATGCCAATAACTCTCAGACCGGGTGTCCGATTGACGCATCATCTGTCACGTTGGTTTATTTATGATGAGATGTAACTGGGGGATACATCAAATATGAAATTCATTATAGTTTATTTATCGACACATGACTCGAGGAGTGGACCCTCCTGGATTCGAGCTTGTTTTGTGTGGGAACCCTAGAGCTCGCTGTGACGACTATTATACCAGGATCCTACGTGGGTTCAATAGGAAAGACTACTATACCAGAATCTTATGTGGGTTGAACAGTGAAAACTTCTGTAACAAGATCCTATGTGGGTTCGACAGTGAAGATTAATGTACCAGAATCCAATGTGGGTTCGACAGTGATGACTTCTATAACAGGATCCTACATGGGTTCGACAGCGATTACTACTGTACCAGGATCCTACGTGGGTTCGAAAGTGATGACTTCTGTACCAGGATCCTCCATGGGTTCAACAACATTGACTTCTGTACCAGGATCCTACGTGGGATCGACGACGATGACTACTGTACCGGAAACCAATGTGGGTTCGACAGTGATGACTTCTATACCAGGATCCTCTGTGGGTTCGACTGTAGTGACATCTGTACCAGGATCCTACGTGGTTTCGACAACGATGACTACTGTACCAGAATCCTACGTGGGTTTAACAGTGATGACTGTGCCAGGATCCTACATGGGTTCGACAGCGCTGATATTGTTCCAGGATCGTACATGTGTTAGACATAGGAGATGATTCAGAGGCTACATCTAATCATCTTTACCCCTCTTCATGAGTTGTATGACTATGTGTGATGAGTCTTGTATTTAAATCATTATCATAAATGTTATTAACCATACTTCTGGTGTGTACTGGGTTGCTCTTGGGCTCGAGAGCTTGAGCCGAACTGTGATTGGTAACTTGGGTATATGTATGGGCATATACCTATGTAGGGTTGGTTGATACTTCAGGATTGTATCTTTCTTCTGTGGTTATCCTACGTGGATTCTAGGATATCTTCTCGGGTATCAGGGTCCCTACTGAGTATCATTATACTCACACCTACACGGGCTATGCGCACACTTTTTTGTGTTTGTTGCAGACAACAGACAAGACTAATCAAGTTAGAGAGTTCTAGAGCTGGACGGTACCCGGAGGCAGACCACTTGGCGAGACGTACAAAGAGCAGACAAACAGACCTGGGGTACTGAGGAGTCCATCTGTGCGCACCCTTCAGGTGGGATTCCCAGAGGATGACTCAGTGGTTGTTGTTTTACCTTTATACAGTTGTACTACCGTTTTAGTTGTTTGTACTTTAGTGTTGGGCTTTTATTTCTGTCCCCTTTCCTTTCAACAATTTCTTTTGTATACAGCTTTACTTTGTGTTTACTTCCAGTTGCATACTCTGTTGTTTTTGTTTACTTTTTAAAGGAAATGTCTTCCCTTTTTATTGAGATTATGCCTTTGGTGCTATTCACCAGCCCATGGCCTATGGAATGCAGTTTTGGGGTAGTCACGGCATGGGCCCTGAGAACGGGTTGTGAAAAATTAGTATCAGAGGAGTCGGTTCAATCGTAGAACTTAGACTCTGATTCTTTTAACGGAAATAGTGTTAAGTGTTTTGTGTGTGGTTATCAGTTTAGGGAAACCGGTGTTGGTGTGGAAACCGACGTATCCATAAACTAGGGCTCTGACTTCTGATTTTCGACTCGGTGCACGAAAACACTGATTGTGTGTGTGTTTCCTTTGGAAACGTTTTCGTCGTGATTACTTTTTGTCAACTCACCAGGTATACTAATTTAATAGTGGTGCACCTATTTATTTTCAGGATGGACCCATGATGGAAGCAAGTCAGGGTTCTGAGTTTCGTATTAGATGATATCCCACCAAGCAAGGAGGCCTCAGAATAGGGCCCCATCATAGCGGATGTAGCTGCAGTACAACTACCCGCTGGGACACCGATACCACCAGCTCCAATAGTATAGAGTGCACGCCACATGATTGTGTTGCACGAGTTCCAGCACCAGAGGCTGCCCAGGTTCCGGGGAGAGATGGACCCACAGGCAGCTGAAGATTGGATGGAGGCTGTCATGAGAGTTTTCAGATTGTTAGGGACACCAGCCGACCTCATGGTTATCCTTGTCTCGAGTCTACTACATGCTGTAGTAGGTAGATGGTGGAGCCTGATTCTCCAGGTGCATGATGAGGAATCATTACTCTTGATAGACCTTGAGAGTCTCTTTCTCTTAGAGTTTGTTCCAGCCACCCTTTGTGCAGTGCAGATTTAGGAGTTACTTGATCTGCAGTAGGGAAACATGACAGTATCTCAATACTCAGTGAGGTTTACTGACCTCTCGTGTTACTCTACAGATATAGCACGTGACCCATTATTCAGGGCCAGGACCTTTTAGCAGGGACTTAGGAATGATATCCTAGCATTGACGATCTTCCTCAATATTCCGATGTAGATGGGGGTATTGGAGCGAGGCCTCCTAGGGGAGAGTTTCCTTGCTAAACAGTCTCCAGCGGCAAGACACACCACTAGTCGACACACACCAGAGTCTTCTGCAGTTGGTAGTAGACAGATGACACAGGGGTCCAAGAGGACCGTACCCACATTTGGTCGACTACACGACTCAGGTTTGGTTGTGCGGGGCACACGAGACAGATCTAACCATATGAGGAGCAGATAGTGCTATGCATGGGGCGGGTAGAGTCACGTGGCTCGAGACTGCACGACCCGCCCTGATGATGAGCAAAATGCAGTAGAGGGACCTCCCAGGCAGAGGCAGAGGATCAACCATGGTGGTCCCCTAGTAGCAGGTGGATGTGGAAGAGGAGCTGGCTGGGCAGTAGGTGGTGGATGACGTTTCGAGGCCCTACCACCACCACCACCAGGAGGTCCACCCCGACCGTAGTGAACAGGTGGATAGGGGAGAGAAAAGCTTCAGGCAGCTGAGGCCTATGACTGTAGTGCTTCGGGAGCACGTGGATAGGATCGGGACTAGCTCTAGGCATATAGACCTTTGTTCATGAGGCTTCTAGCTTCGTTGATGTCATTGTTTGTGGTTGCATTGTGTCTTTGTACTTTGAGCTGTAGTAATAAAAGACACTTTTCCATGTGATGTTTTCATTACTACCTTTTAGGTGTGGTTGAGACTGGGAGGTTCCAGTAAAAACCGTTGACTTGAACCTCACATTCGAGATTCCTACTGGAAGTGACCCTATGACCACACACAGTTTCCGACAGTGTGACTCGACCCAAGGAGGTGAGAGTAACGGTTGGATCACTTGGTAGTGGCGACGAGGCCTTACGACATCGTCCATGGTATGAAATCATACCGTTCATGTCAGGATTGACTATATTAGAAAAAGGACGTAGTTTATACAGGGTATGAGACCAGATTTCTTTTTTCAGAAATGGAGAAATCTTAGTAGCTCTTGTAGGACGTAAGCAAAGAAGGGTGTAGTCGTGTTATTTACAATTGGATAGACACACCCATAGTTCGTTGAGTGACCAGTTTTCGGTTTACACTAATCTCAAAAGTCTCAGGTGTGTCTTCTCATTGAAGGACCTGGGCCTGAGACAATGGTGTTGGCATGAGTTCCTCCAGGATTATGACTTTGAGATAGTCTATACTATTGGAAAGGGGAACATTGTAGCCGATGCTCGTAGTAGGAGAACATGCATTTAGATGCAAGGATAGGTGATAGAGGAGCTGGCCGCGTTGCAAATATCCTTTTTGGATCGGGATGGAGAAGCCTTTCTACAGTCTCTCATAGTCAATTCCCCACTTCTTCAGGGAATTAGGGAGGCAGAACCTGGGGATGCTGACTGCGAGACTCGACATGCTCATATATCCTCAGGGCAGGCACTCGAAGGATTTTCTGAAGGTGGGGAGCACGTCGTTCCTTTCAGAGGATATACCATGGTACCATTTGCAATTCAGGAGGAATTGTTGTAGGAGTTCCACATATCCCCTTTAGTGGTACATCCAAGAGTGGTAAAGATGTACTAGGACCTTCGATGATAGCACTGGTGGCTAGAAATGACAAAGGCAGTAGCAGATTTTGTCTCTCGATGCCTCACTTGTCAGTAAGTGAAGGTAGAGTAATAGGTACCAGTAGGCTTGGTTCAAACATTAGAGGTACCAAAGTGGAAGAGCGATGAGATAACATTGGAATTTGTGACAGGTCTTCCACATATGTCCAGGGGACACGACTCGATTTGGGTGATCGTTGACTGACTTACCATGTCATCTAACTTACTGCTGCCCAGAGATGGTACGAGTAACCATAGAGAAGTTGCAGATCATTCAGGTGCAGATGAAGACTACACAGAGCTGACAGAAGTCATATACTGACAGGAGACGAAGACCTCTAGAATACAAGAATGGTGACCATGTCTCTCTACAGATCTCACCTTGATGAGGTCTAAAGAGATTTAGCTGAGGCGGAAAGTTATCTCCACTATTCTTCATACCTTTTCAGGTCCTCAGTAGGGTAGGCGAGGTGGCTTACCGCTTGTCCCTTCCCCCACAGTTGCACCAGGTCCATGACGTTTTCCATGTATCTCAACTGAGGATATACGTTCATGACCTGTCCCTCATCATCGACCATGGGAAGCTTGAAATCGATGACAGAGCGACATTCACGGAGTTCCCAATGGAGATCGAGGATCGATAGGAGAGGGTTCTACTAGGACGGTCGATTACTCTGGTGCACATTCAATGGCAGTACGAGAACCTCCATGAGAGCACATGGGAGCGGGAGGCTCAGATGCATGCTCATTACCCCCATTTGTTTCCTTAGTGTGTGTTGTAGAATATAGGGACGTAACTCCCTGATGCAGGGAGAATGTAAACATATGATAATTCTGTGGATTTTTTTCTTAAATACAATGGAATTTTACGAGTCTGCAGTTTTTAACGACACCTGATTCCGAGGCCCGGTGTGCCTGGAATCATTTTCTGAAGTTTTTTTCGGGTACGTTCAGTAAACATACGTGCATGTTTTTCTATCATTGGAACTGATACTCAGAATTGAAATCTGAGGGCACCGATTGACTCGCAGCGCTGGTATTCTCTTAAGGAGACCTTTACCGTAGTTGCGTTTGGTCGAGAGTAGAAGTTAATTTTGGGGATTCTTAAAAAAATTAAATAAAATTTATGTGTTACATACTTTTATTTAAAAGGTGGTTAATTCCTCCAAAGGGGGGTTGGAGGTGGGGCCCACCCCCACATAACCTCCCATGGGAGGATATTATGTGGTGGGGCCCACATGAACTCAACTCCCTTTAAACTCCCATGAACCCCTTTAAACCCTTGGACTACCCATTAAAGTTCCCACACACCCATGTAATTAATTTTTGAGACCTTTGAAGTTCTTGCCAACTCCAAGTAATTAATTAAGTGAATCAACTTAATTAATTAATTTGGAGTGATTGAATTCTTTTGAATTAATATTTTTCCAACATTAAAATGAGGGGTGATATTCTCTTATTTTGGCTGGACATATTACATTTGGAGGTTTTGGAGGATTAGAAAGAAAGTGTTATTCCCACGAAGAACACGAAGGAAATCTTCAACATCTTCCTCCGCATCAAGGGATAGGATGCCGCCCGCAAAGAATGCCACCAATGACAATGTTATTTCCACCAATGTTGATGGAACGACGTCCGTCTTTCGCGATGCCTGACTTCTGTGACACCCGTATTCTGAGGATCGTCGACGTGTAACGTCATATATGAAGTAGGGGTTGGATTTTAAGTATGATTATATTCCCAAGTTCTTCTTTTTAAGAACATGGATGTTTTCATTTTCGGGATGGATTAAATATTAAGCTGGTGTTAGTTTCTGGTTCTACAATATGATGGATTACTGCTTAAGCCTCTAACATGGAGGGCACGAGCTAATGAACAAGCCCGGACCCTCCGCCATTTTGTTCTTGATGCGCGGTTTGTAGTGTGATGGGTGAATGGAATGGAATCCCAGAATTGAGGCCGTCGCAGTGATGAGTAGGACCCAAGGAGGCATTAGGCGCATGCGAGAGGCAAAACAGACCACCAAAATGACTTCGGTGGCCCGCAGAGGAGCGCGGAGGCGTGGGTCACCGGTGGCCGGCACTGGCCAGCCGCCTGGGGGTAGAGGCGCCCCTCACGTGCCGCCTTCAGAAGGTTTCCGTGGTGGTGGAGCATAATCCACGTCACAGGTTCCGGGTGGGACGGGCATCGCCAGCTGGCAACGCCATTACAGAACACCGGGGGGCCGCACCTCCCCCCGCTCCGCGCTCGGCTAGCTGGCTGAGCCGCGACCGACCACCATGTCGGGCCACCCGCCACATGGGCCGGGCCGCCTGCCGCATGGGCAGGGCTACGCTCGCAAGGACTGAGCCATAGCCACCAGGCCAGGCCGGACCCGGATCCAGGTTGGGCCGACCGGGGGTGGTTGGGTCGGGTCGGTCCAAACCCAGACCCCCCTCCTCGAACCACTTTTGGGTTTTCACCCATAACTTGAGCTACGGATCTCCAATAGATGCACCATTAGTTTGGTAGGATTCCATGGATTGAGATGGTCATTTCGTTATATCATACTCAAGGTTTTGGAGAAGTTTGTGTACAGATGGGTTGGTTCAAATCTGAAAACAACCGGGCCCTTGGAGCGGAAACGCTTATAACTTAAGGACCAGACATCCGATTGATGTGACGTAAACTATGTTGGATTAATTGTGGTGAGACGGTCCTTTTGGAATACTCCACACATGATTCAGATAAGGTTAGATTATTACCGGGTTGAATTGTACCCAAAATCCCACAGGCTCCTTGGAATGGAAATGCCAATAACTCTCAGACCGGGCGTCCGATTGACGCACCGTCTGTCGTGTTGGGTTCCTAATGATGAGAAGGAACGACATGATACATCAAATCAGGACTTCATGATAGTTGATTTATTGAAACTTGACTCGAGGAGCGGACCCTCTCAGAATCAAGCGTGCTCTATGCCAGAACCCTAGAGCTGGCGGTGATGACTATTGTACCAGGATCCTACGTGGGTTAGATAGTGAAGACTACTGTACCGAAATACTACTTGGGTTCGACAGTGACGACTTCTGTACCCGAATCCTACATGGGTTCGACAGCCAAGACTACTGTACCGGAATCCTACATGGGTTTGACAGTGATGACTTCTGTACCAGGATCCTACATGGGTTCGACAGCGATGACTACTATACCAGAATCCTACGTGGGTTCGACAATGATGAATTTTGTACCAGGATCCTCCGTGGGTTCAACATCAGTGAATTCTGTACCAGGATCCTTTATGGATTCGAAAACGATAACTATTGTACCAGAATCCTATGTGGGTTCGACAATGATGGCTTCTGTA
Source organism: Viscum album (assembly GCA_963277665.1). Taxonomy (NCBI): domain Eukaryota; kingdom Viridiplantae; phylum Streptophyta; class Magnoliopsida; order Santalales; family Viscaceae; genus Viscum; species Viscum album. The sequence continues at coordinate 1,941,748,642 of OY728133.1, read as the reverse complement.
CCAGGATCCTCCATGGGTTCGATAGTAGTGACTCCTGTACCAGGATCCTATGTGGGTTTGACAGCGATGAGTAATATACCAGAATCCTACATTGGATCGATAGTGACGATTGTGCTAGGATTCTACGTGGGTTCGACAGTGCTGATATTATTCTAGGATCATACATGGGTTCGATAGAGGATATGATTCAGAGGCTACATCTAATCATCTCTACCCCTCTTCACGAGTTGTATACCTGTTTGAGCTGAGTTTTGTCTTTCAATCGTTATCATCGATGTGATTGACTTTACTTCTGGTGTGAAATGGGTTGTGATTGGGCTCAAGAGTTGGATCCAAACCGTGGTTGGTAACTTTGGTATATGTATGGGAATATACCTAAGTATGGTTGGTTGATACTTCGTGATTGTATCTTTATTCTATGGTTATATTTTGTGGATTTTGGGAGACCATCGGGTCTGTTGGGGTCCCTACTGAGTATCTTTATACTCACCCCTGCACGGGCTATGCTCACACTTCGTTGTGTTGGTTACAGATGATGAATAACACTGATCGAAGTAGAGAGTTGTAGAGAAGGACGGTACCCGGAGGTAGACCACATAGAGAGACACACACAGAGTGTACTGACAGACCTGGGGTGCTGAGGAGGACATCTATACCCACCCTTCAGGTGGGATTCCCAAAGGAAGTCTCAATGGTTGTTGTTTTACCTTTCTGTAGTTCTAATAACTTTTCAGTTGTTTGTACTTTATTGTTGGGCTTGTATTTCCATCCCCTTTCCTTTCAGCACTTTCTTTTGGATACAGCTTTACATAGTGTTTACTTCTAATTGCGTACTATTTTTTTGTTTAATTTTTAAAGGAAATTCCATCCCTTTTTGTCAGTATAAAGCCTTTGGTTCTAGTCGCCAGCCCCTAGCCTATGAAAGGTGGGTTTGGGCTAGTCACGGCACGGGCCCCGAGGACAGGTCATGACAAGAACCACCATCACTAAGCATGATGCCTCGGCCTGAGATACATGAAGAACAAGATCTACATACACCCAAAGGTGTATGTAGGGTGTGAGCCAAATTCATAGTAGTACATGACCCAATGAAAAGATTCCACACATAAATATTAAATGACAAAAACCCTTGCATGTATAATAAATGAAGAGAAACAATATCTTGACCACTTTAAAGAAACCATATCAATAAAAAAACATCAAAGACAACTTAAATTAGGTGTGCACCCTTACTTATTTGAAAGCCCAAACCTTTAAAGAGAACCCAAATATTTAATAAAAACCCATACCTTTATGAAAAACCTCATACTTTAAGAAAAACCCAAATATTTAAGAAAAAACCAAAGTTACACCGTGTGCCGACGGTGAGTGTAATGCAGTCTAGGGGCAAAAAAAGTGGGAGAGTCCCTATAGGTACTAGAAACTAATGGGATCCTAGAACGTTGTGTCTCGGGGAACGTGTCTTGGAAACCAAGCCCCTCAGAAAACATGGAATAGAAACCCCGACCCTCAGAAAATGTGGCTTAGAAGACCAAAACACATAGAAAACATGTGTTTAGTTTGTGTTGTAATCATTAGTCCTTCTAGTGAAACCGGGTCAAGTCACCTCCGGGACACTAGCCCACTAGTCCTAGTTTCCACCACCTAATACCCCAGGCTTCCCTCTTTGTGCTCATTTAAATTACAAGATCATATGAGATGTCACATATCACATTTAGAGAAACAAAACAAATGTGGTGCTATCCAATCCCAATATCAAACTTGCACACACACAGGTTCCACTTTGAAACAATACACCCACTAGATACCTTTTGAAACCCAATATGAAACATTTACAAAACCAATCAAACCAACTACATAAAAACACCATTTTAAGATTTAGAAAACCACTAGAAAATTTATCAAACAACTCATTTTCTTTTTCAAATCCCTTTGAAATCTCATGTTGCATTTTTCACAAAAGGCATAAACAAAACATAACCATTTTTTCCTTTTAAAAATTCACCTCGACATATATGTATGTCAAACACTTCCAAAATATATTTTTTAACCACATAATCAAACCATATGTTAGGCTTAAGCCCACAAGTAACCCAAACCAACACTACACATATCAAAATCACTATTTACACACCCAAAACTTATTTCAACACCACACACCCTCAAACGAAATTTCAAAAGTGTGACATGATCCGTATATAAATTATAGAAAAATAAAACAATTAATCCATTAATATAACATTTTTTCACCATCCATGAAACTCAGAAACCCATAAATAAAAATCGATAAGATAGCTTAAAAAGAGTACACTTAGCTTTAACCACTCAACCCACACAACACCTTCACCTATAACCAAACACACACAACACCACGTCAAAAACACAATTGATAGCACATGAACAAATTAAGAACCAACTGTAAAATTTACATAAATGGAAAAAATTGACCAAATACGAATTCCAGAAATACACACCCATACTATGTGAGAAAGATAAAAATCAAATATGATGCATGATAAACATTAACAAACCCAAATTTACACCAAAAAATAAATTAATGAGCATGGAAAATTAATCAGACAAGAATTCTATTTCATTAAATAATATTTAAACACTGAATCACCTACCTTGGTGTGGAGAACATCACAAACATGGTGTGAAAGGACCATCGCATGCCAACCGCACCTCAAACAAACCTAAAGGAAAACCATAAACAAGAAATAGAACAAAAAATATGAAAAAAGACCTTAATTAACACCCAAAATTCTAGAAACAACAAAATCCCAACTGAACATGACTAAAACCCTAGAAAAGAGAAGGAAGATATTACCTGGGTGGTCGGCACTTGTGCCGAAGGGAGTGGAAGGCTGCTGTAAGGGTTCAGGTGGTCGAGTGGTCCATGTCTGAGGGCTGGCTGAGATGAGTTTGAACTAGGGAGCTCTGGTGGCGGTGTCTGAGGGAGAGGTTGGAAGATCACACCAGAGGAATCTGCATGTCTAGGCAGGAATGCGCAGGGGAAAACCGATGGATCAGGCAAGGCTACATGCTGGGAAGCAGGACGACAACATGGGGGAGGTGGCCAGATCAAGTGAGAACTGCTGCAAGGAGGGCAGTAGAGGTCGGGTGCATGGAGAATGGAGGTCGGCCATCAGGGCAGTGCAGCGGGCATATAGGATTGCGGCAGTGGGTTCGAGAGGCATGTCGTGCGATGCGGAGAGGCTGAAGAAGGGATACACGCATGTGTCGGGGGAGGGGGGAGCTCGTGCGAGGGTGGGGTGTGGCCTGACAGCTGGCCTGGCGGAGGGCTGGTCGGTCAGTGGTCTGGCGAGTTGTCGAATGAAGCAGAGGCGACGCGGGGGTGGAGCGACCATGAGCGGTTGGAAGAAAATGGGGTGCGGTGCAAGGGTTAGGGGAGGGGGTATTTCACCAAACCCTAACACAAATAAAATAAAAAAACAATAATCAACGAAATGAAAATAAAACAAATGAAAAACCCAATAATAATAATAATAATAAAGGTAATAGTTATATTAATAAAAATAATAGTAATACTAACTTAATATATTTATTATCATTAACACTAATAATAATAATTGTAATAATATCCTCAAATAATGTTAGTATTTTTACCATTAAAACAATTCATTATGTTAATTACATTTTTCTTATTTTTTTCTTTTCACTTTATTATTCACTTGATTTTATGTCATTATTATTAATTAATTTTTATAATTAATCGGACATTATTAGGTCACCCGGTGGACCAGGCGAGCCTACGCGGTTTCAAAATCGTGCCTCGCCTGAGTCGTGCCTCACCCAAGGCCACACAGTCCCAATTTTAATTGTATTCTCATTTTATTATTCATCGCATATTTTTCATCTTCCTTAATCATCAGGCTGGCTATGGGATGAGTTGGTCGAGGATGCGCAGCGGCCCAGGAAAGGCCGCGCGGTTTCAACCGTAGTGCGCTGGATACAACCAAGAGCAAAACATTCATATCTAAATAAGAGCTCAAAAATTTTAATTCGGGCATGGACCCGAACTATCTGATGCCCAATAAAAACAATAAAATAATTAATATAAAAAGGATGGGTTTTAAAATTATCCCCACCATAAAGCATTCATTCCACAGAAATCCACAACTAGGACCGAACACCAAAGTAGAAAAACAACACCCCCATCATGCTCAATGTAGATTCCCACAAACAACAAGAGAGAAGAGGCAAACACGTCGTGCTTAGAGAAAGTGATTTATATGATGACCTCAAGAAACCCATAAAAATATTTTACACTATGTGTCACCTTCCCCCATGATTTAGGATACCTCTAGTTAATTAATCATGGAAAGAAACTCTCATACCCATGGAAACCAGCTTCTCAAACCGAAACACCTCAAGCACCAATGAATGTGAACCATGTCATTTGACAAGAACGAACAAACAAGATCAACCACATCCAAGTAGAACTCTTATAACCTATCACAAAATCATCTCTTGGAACAAAACTAAAAATTCAACATGGGGTAGGCCCGAAGGGTCTCCCCACCATAATTAACCTACTGATTCCCAATAGGAGATCGAAAAACCGACACGGGGAGGTCTGAAACGACCCGAAATTTTGAATAAATCTTGTTTCCTAATTTTGTGTGTTATTTTATTTTATTTTTCATACTCAAAAAAATGTTTCATTTGATAACATGAGTATAATTAAAATGAGACCGTTGGGTTTTGAGTGTTATATTACCATTCCACTGGAAACTAAACATTTTGATTATTGTCTCTAAATACAAGTAATCTTGGTTAATTAATATAGAAAGAAGATTTGATGGCCTCACCCAGTAGTCTTAGACCGATCGAAGCCCATCTAACAGAACTTGGGAAGGAGGTAGCATCACTGGGCTTTTCTATGGACCAAACCCAAGTTGAACTTCATCGTGTGAAGCTAGAACGGGATCACCTTTGCGAGAAGTTCAAACTGATAGAAATTACTAATCGTGCAATGTTGGTCGAGCCTCCCTCAGATTCTCTCACATTAGCACACCTTACACTTAGGTCCTATGCTAGTGTGATAAGGGGCTATGTAAGGAGACCGTAACTACCTTGTGTAATCCTTTGTTTTAAATAAAAATTGGGATTTCTTCTTATGATGATGTTTATGACCTTTTAAATGTCCGGATAAATATAGTATGCATATTTTTGGTGAATTTTAGAGAAATGATATTTTAAAAAAATGTTTATGTAAATCTTAAATAATTAAAAATGTGTAATGATTTTCAAAAAATGGTCTTCTACAATTATGTCCAGTACGAAATTTAGAGTCTAATAAGATCAACATGATTTTTGATGAATAGTAAATTATGAATAGTGATTTTATGCTTAGGATTAGTAATGTGACCAAATGGATTAGTAATCTCACTTAAATAAAGTATTAATATAATCTAGGCACCTTGATTAAGTAATGCGATTCAATAAAATGGTTAAATAATGGTTTCATAAATTATTATTCAAGTATTAGTTTTTTCGGGTGAATAGTGTTTTTTAATGAAAAATTAAATTAAAAATATTTATAAAATTATTTTTATAAAATTGATTTCATTTTTTGAACTCAGAGCATCGATATTATGTTAAGGTAAATTTTGGGGTTTTTTCTGAAAAAAATGAATTTTCGGTGACTAGTTTAATTATTTAAAAAATAAATTAAAAATATTTAGAAAATTATTTTTATAAAATGGAGTTCATTTTTAAATTCAGAGCATTGATATTTGGTTAAGGTTATATTTTGGGATTTTTCTGAGAAAGTTGAATTTTTAGTGAATAGTAAAAATACAATTTTAGGGTTTCGATATGTTTAATGACATCATAACTGTGTCATGATGATGTCATGAGATATTTTATGGGTTGGCCGACCAAAGGTGATGAATTATTTTATTGGGGGCCCCATGTGGCCTAACTTCATAGGAAATATCATGGGAGAGCACATGGTTTAGAGAAACCCACTTATGAGGTGTCCCTTGGCCATTAATGCCTTGTCCCCACACTTTCCCTATAAATACCAAGCCATTCTCTCATCCTTTGGAATCCAAAATCATTCTCAACGAAGTTCGGGTCTCCTTACCTCCCAAGGAGTCCTATCAGGGTGCCCCCAGGCCCTCAAGGTCCAAACCTTTGAGTTTTAAGAGTTACGTTTTAAGGTAAGGGATCCGACCTCTCTCTTTCTTTTCAACTAATCTCTTTTATGTCATTTATTTTATGCTCCATGCTCTTATGTTTGAGGATTTTCTTCTATATTAATATTACTGACCTTTTCATTTTCATATTATGAGATACCCCCTCTTTCTTTCTTCAATTCGTTTTATGAATTTTTAAGTGGCGCCGTTAGGCTGCCAGATTTTAAAGGGATTCTTTCACCGTTCTCATTTTTCAAAGTTCTACTTTCATGTCAAGTATTTCATTTTCCTTTTTATTATGTTGGGGTATGATCTCTATATCTATAATACTGATATATTATGATCATATGATGAGAGAACCCAGTTGATCTCTTCAATTCAGTATTTTGATGTTTTAAGTGACGCCGTTAGGCTGTTGAATTTTTAAGTGGTTCTTTCACCCTTCTCGTTTCGAAGTTCTACTTTTATGTCAAGTCTTTCAAGATCCTTTTTATTATGTTAGGGTATGATATCTATATCTATCATACTGATATTTTATGATCATATTATGAGATACCCCATTTTATCTCTTCAATTCAGTATTTTGAAGTTTTAAGTGACGTCGTTAGGCTGCCGATTTTTTAAGTGGTTCTTTCACCCTTCTCGTTTTGAAGTTCTACTTTCATGTCAAGTCTTTAAAGATACTTTTTATTATGTTGGGGTATGATCTATATATCTATCATACTGGTCTTCTATGTTCACATAATGAGAGACCCTATTTGATCTTTTCAAATCATTTTTGTTGAAGTTTATGTAACGCCGTTAGGCTGCCGAACTTTCATAAGAGAAATCTAATTTTTGTCTTCCTTCCATTTTTCCATTTCAATTGGTATTTCCTTCAAATTTCATTACCATGTTCATATATCCTTCTTATTCTGTCCCTATACTGTTTTATGGGTCATTTATGAATGTTTGACCCATGTCCCTTCTCTTTTGAATTTTTTCTAAAAACCCGAAACATAGCCGTTATGCTGCAGAATTTTCATCTCAAAATGCCTCTCTCTTTTCTCAAAATTATTTTATGTTATAAAGTGAATACTAAAAGCTCTTATTTATACAGGGGAATTCACATATATATCAAAATGTTCTATTTTAAATTCTGGGATTTACATATATGAGACCCACTCTCCCCTTCCGTGGGTTTAAAGTGACGTAGAGATCATGTCTTTAAAGTAGTTGTTTTTAAAACGTTATGATTATGAAATGAAACCCATTTATTTTATGCTATATGGGTTATTTATGAAATGTTTTATGATGATATATGTGGCTCACATGATAATAAAGGCAAATTTAAAGGTGTGCCCTGATAGCGCTCCAATGCATTGGGTAATGATGTAACCAATAGAGATTACAATTTTCACGATATCTTGGTGAATAACCTTGGTAATTTTCAAATGACACCTTGGGGATGGAACTTGGTGATATGTTCATGATTTTCTATGTTAAATGATGTAGACACATATTACAGTTATGAAAAATGTTATTTTTATTATGATATGCCTCATGATTTCTTTCTCATGCCTTAAAGTTCTTTTCATGACCTTATTGAAGTATCTCAAGTTCACATGAAAAATGTTTCTCTTGTTTCCCTTACTGGGCCTTCTGCTCAACCTTTCTTTTGATGTATGTCCCCAGGTTATGACATGCATTAATGAACCTATTATTAACATGAGGAGAATCCTTCCAAGTGTTTAAGAAGAATGTTTTATGTTTTCATGTTTTAAGTTCCTGGTTTCCAAGACACTAAACCTAAAAGATCCTCAGTTTTGTAAAATGTAATGAATGTTTATGTGATAAAAAGGCGGGATGCAATAGTTGATATCAAAGGATTTTTTAGTTATTTGTGGAAATTAGGATATGAAAACTTTAGGAAGAAGCCTATAGAAAAGTTTATATATAGGAAATCTTCCTGGTATTTTGGTGAGTATTGAGTAATGGGTTTCCAAGAAAATACATCCCTGTCTGGATAGGAGCAGGTAGAGGTGGCTCTGGCACAGATGTACATAGGGGTAAAACCCAAAAACACTGCTTTGAGCTAGACTCAAACGTGAACTGGTACACGACAACGGGCCTTGCTGCACTCTTGGTTACGACACTCCCAGGGGATATGCTTTGGTAAATTCATAAGCTTAGTTGGAACCATTGTTAAAGGAACAAAGATAAAATAAAATAAAGATTCGCATAAGAATATATGATCATGGATAACCTAGATGGGAACCTAGGGGATCCCAAGTTAGGGTATACTATTCTTCTACAATTTATCCTTATATTCTTTACGTTCCTTTTCATTATTATTGGCTAAGTATTTAAGCCCCTAATTATACTTTCTCTTCTTAGTTAATGGTGTGAAATGGAAGAACATGTCCCAACCACCAATGTGATAGGAAATGCGATGATTGTCGTTTTAATATGACATAGATGATTAGGGGATTAAAATATCATTATAATTTTGGAAGACGTTCACTATTTTGGGGACCCTATATGATCGAGGTAAATAGATTACTATGGTATTTTCATTGAGGTGTAAGGTTGAATTATATTTTGATGAATCGATGAATTTAAGGCGAACTTATGGTAATTTAGGTTACTTATGGGAATGATTAACCTATCTTGGGTAAAATATGTCTAGGTTAGATAGTTTTTTATAAGACGTTAGGAACGGTTGATGTTGTTTGGAGATGAACAATGAAGTTTATTTTGGAAGACTATGTTATCAAGTCCTTCTTGTATTTGGGTTTCAATCATAGTTTGGTTTATTTTGAGGGATTTTAAGGACCGTTATTTATGGAATGGTCTATGATGAACTTTGGGTAGTACCATGGAACTTTGAAGATTTAAAAGTAGTTTCCCTTCCTATGGGATTCTTTCTTTTTGAAGAGTTGTTTTACCTTAACCTTTCTTTTTTTTGGGATAATGTTTAAAGATAGAAGAAATATATAGTTAATCTTTTGTGGATTATGTGACTCTCTAGAAGATGATTCTTGTGATTTTGATGAGACCAAGTGTTTTTGAATTCTCATCATTTGGAGAAACGATTAGTTTTGGTAGAGACTTATTAAAGGATGAAACTCTACTTGAAGGCAGGTATATTTTCTTATGTTTTTGTTCTATGTAGTAAATGAATTCCTCAAAATTATGAAAAGGAATGTAAAACAAAAACATTGTTGGTTTAAATTTCCTACTAGGTAATCAAAGACCATTTACACATATCGTAATTTTGGAATTTTCTTATGGTTAACTTTCTCCTAATCATGTTTTCTATCACTCTCCCCCAGAACATGACCCTTTGTTTTTCTTCCATATCCATGTTTTCCTCCATGGAATCCTAGTATGGATTAACTTGGGTGGCCTTTTTTACTTCCCTTTCTTTCTTTTAAAGTAATAGTGTTACTGACTCCTTTTCTGATGTGGGACTTTCAATGAAATTTCAAAACCCAATTTTAAAAATTGCGAGGATGCAATTTCTTAAGGGGAGAAGATTGTAACGACCCGAAATTTTGAATAAATCTTGTTTACTAATTTTGTGTGTTATTTTATTTTATTTTTCATACTCAACAAAAATGTTTCATTTGATAACATGAGTATAATTAAAATGAGACAGTTGGGTTTTGACTGTTATATGACCATTGGTCAATATGACCACTGGAAACTAAATGTTTTAATTATTGTCTCTAAATACAAGTAATCTTGGTTAATTAATATAGAAAGAAGATTCGATGGCCTCGCCCAGTAGTCTTGGACCGATCGAAGCCCATCTAACAGATCTTGGGAAGGAGGTAGCACCACTGGGCTTTTCTCTGGACCAAACCCAAGCTGAACTTCATCGTGTGAAGTTAGAATGGGATCGCCATCGCAAGAAGTTCAAATTGATAGAAATTACTACTCGTGCGATGTTGGCCGAGCCTCCCTCAGATTATCTCACCTTAGCACACCTTACACTCAGGTCCTATGCTGGTGTGATAAGGGGCTATGTAAGGAGACCGTAACTGCCTTGTGTAATCCTTTGTTTTAAATAAAAATTGGTATTTCTTCTTATGATGATGATTATGAGTTTTTAAATGTCCGGATAAATATAGTATGCATATTTTTGGTTAATTTTAGAGAAAGGATATTTAAAAAAAATGCTTATGTAAACCTTAAATAATTAAAAATGTGTAATGATTTTCAAAAAATGGTCTTCTACAATTATGTCCAGTACGAAATTTAGTGTCTAATAAGATCAAAATGATTTTTGATGAATAGTAAATTATGAATAGTGATTTTATGCTTAGGATTAGTAATGTGACCAAATGGATTAATAATCTCACTTAAATAAAGTATTAATATAATCTAGGCACCTTGATTAAGTAATGTGATTCAATAAAATGGTTAAATAACGATTTCATAAATTATTATTCAAGTATTAGTTTTTTCAGGTGAATAGTTTTTTTAACTAAAAATTAAATTAAAAATATTTAGAAAATTATTTTTATAAAATGGATTTCATTTTTTGAACTCAGGGCATCGATATTATGATAAGGTAAATTTTGGGGTTTTTTCTGAAAAAAATAAATTTTTGGTGAATAGTGTATCAATTTAAAAAATAAATTAAAAATATTTAGAAAATTATTTTTATAAAATAGAGTTCATTTTTGAAATCAGAGAATTGATATTTGGTAAAGGTGAAATTTTGGGATTTTTCTAAGAAAGTTGAATTTTCAGTGAATAGTAAAAATACAGTTTTAGGGTTTCGGTATGTTTAATGAAATCATAACTGTGTCATGATGATTTCATGAGATATTTTATGGGTTGGCCGACCAAAGGTGATTAATTATTGTATTGGGGGCCCCATGTGGCCTAACTGCATGGGAAATATCTTGGGAGAGCACATGGTTTTGAGAAACCCACTTATGAGGTGTCCCTTGGCCATTAATGCCTTGTCCCCTCACTTTCCCTATAAATACCAAGACATTCTCTCATCCATTGGACTCCAAAATCATTCTCAACGAAGTTATGGTCTTATTACCTCCCAAGGAGTCCTCCCAAGGTGCCCCCAATCCCTCAAGGTCCAAACCATTGAGTTTTTAGAGTTATGTTTTAAGGTAAGGGATCCAACCTCTCTCTTTCTTTTCAAATAATCTCTTTTATGTCATTTCATTTATGCTCCATGTTCTTATGTTGGAGGATGTTCTTCTATATTCATATTACTTCACTTTTCATGTTCATATTATGAGAGACCCCCTATTTCTCTCATCAATTCGTTTTAAGAATGTTTAAGTGGCGCCGTTTGGATGCTAGATTATTAAGGGATTCTTTCACCGTTCTCATTTTTCAAAGTTCTACTTTCATGTCAAGTATTTCAATTACCTTTTTATTATGTTGGGGGTATGATATTTATATATATAATACTGATCTCTTATGATAATATGATGAGACACCCCATTTGATCTCTTCCATTCAGTATTTTGAAGTTTTAATTAACGCCGTTAGGATGCCAAATTTTTAAGTGGTTCTTTCACCCTTCTCGTTTTGAAGTTCTACTTTTATGTCAAGTATTTCAAGATCCTTTTTATTATGTTGGGGTATGATCTCTATATCTATCATACTGATCTTATATGATCATATGATGAGAGACCCCATTTTATCTCTTCAATTCAGTATTTTGATGTTTTAAATGACGCCGTTAGGCTGCCGAATTTTTAAGTGGTTCTTTCACCCTACTCGTTTTGAAGTTCTACTTTCATGTCAAGTCTTTGAAGATACTTTTTATTATGTTGGTGTATGATATCTATATCTATCATACTGGTCTTTTATTTTCACATAATGAGAGACCCTATTTGATCTTTTCAAATCATTTTTGTTGAAGTATAAGTAACGCCGTTAGGCTGCCGAACTTTCCTCAGAGAAATCTAATTTTTGTCTTCCTTCCATGTTTTTCATTTCAAATTTAATGTCCATCAAATTTTATTAACATGTTCATATATCCTTCTTATTATGTCCCTCTACTGTTTTATGGGTCATTTTTGAATGTTTGACCCATGTCCCCTCTCTTTTCAATGTTTTCTAAAAACCCGAAACATAGCCGTTATACTGTAGAATTTTCGTCTCAAAATGCCTCTCTCTTTTCTCAAAATTATTTTATGTTATAAAGTTAATACTCAAATCTTTTATTTCTACAGGGGTATTCACATATATATCAAAATGTTCTATTTTAGATTCTGTTATTTATATACATGAGATCTGCTCTCCCCTTCCGTGGGTTTAAACTGACGTAAAGATCATGTCTTTTATGCAGTTGTTTTTAAAACGTTATTATTATGAAATGAAAACAATTTATTTTAGGCTATATTGGTTATTTATGAAATGTTTGATGATGATTTATGTGGCTCACATGATAATAAAGGCAAATTTAAGGGTGTGCCCTGATAGCGCACCAATGCATTGGGTAATGATGTAACTACTAGAGATTACAATTTTCACGATATCTTGGTGAATAACCTTGGTAATTTTCAAATGACACCTTGGGGATGGACCTTGGTGATATGTTCATGATTGTCTATGTTAAATGATGTAGCCACATCTTAAAGTTATAAAAAATGTTATTTTTATTATGATATGCCTCATGATTTCTTTCTCATGCCTTAAATTTCTTTTCATGACCTTATTGAAGTATCTCAAGTTCACATGTAAAATGTTTCTATTGTTTCCCTTACTGGGCCTTCTGCTCACCCTTTCTTTTTTTTCATGTCCCCAGGTTATGAGATGTAGTAATTAACTTAATATGAACATGAGGAGAAGACTTTCAAGTGTTTAAGAAGAATGTTTTATGTTTTCATGTTTTAAGTTCCTAGTTTCCAAGACACAAAACCTTAAAGATCATCAGTTTTGTAAAATGTAATGAAAGTTTATGTGATAAAAAGGCGGGATGCTATAAGGTCTGTGTGGGCTCCCCGCCATTATGAAGATAGAAAACAATGATTCACTCCAAGGAAATCTGAGCGAGACCTATCACGGGTCTCCCCACCATTAGAGGTGACAGAAGAAATGAATCCTTGAATATTTCAAAATGGTGACCAAATACCCCACCGCAAGGGGCGGGGAGGGGGTCCCAACTACTGGGGCATAAAAACCACAAACCATGAAAAACCAAAATCTCTACATCCTTGGATGAAAAGTATTCAAATTTGAGACTGATTTACCCAATAGACTCCCATACAGACCACCAAAAAAATTATATTCGGTGGGACGAAACCACTAGAACATGAAGGTAATGAGACAATCACGACTCCACATCGTCACAGACTCCTTACGCACCCAGACGGTTTTCTCGGAACGGAATAACCAAAGAAAAAAAATTTAAACTACCTTTACATTCAGCACTGATGATAGAAAAAATTTTGGGGTCTCAGACACTTCCGGGGTTCCTAACCATACGCCAACATCACTCCATGGCCTATGGCTGGAGCCCTTATGTTTGAAGCATCTCCTGCATCATAGTCAGGTATAGAAGACTTCCGGATAGAGCTTCTCCTTTTGGTTCCACATGAAACCACACTACAACTGAGACAACACCAGCAAATACAAAACACCACGACTGCCAACTACTCGCTCACGGAACACCCACCAAGATAAAGGTTTAGATGATGCACACTCATCACTTATTCACCTTAATAAAGAATGATAATAAGGAATGATGGATGACAAACACTCCCCTTTGAATAGAAAATTTATAACTCCCTCCGTGGACACATTCGTATCAAAATTGGGATTCTGGAAGGATCATATGAAATCCACCCTTGCTCTTCAAATAGAACTCACGCTGCAAGACACCACCAAACAAGACCCTTGCAGCTCATGAAATCACTTCTAGCCATTCAGTACAGCAGTCGGTCATAATAACTCCGAACCACCTTCACCCTTCCCTGCTGGAATTCCTTTCACCATTTCCAGGGGGCCTTCATATGCTATGATGTTAGACTTTATACCCGACAACTTCAACAACTCAAAGAAAACAAAACTCCCTTTAACTCCCCTTGCATCTGCCATCCAACTACGAGAGGATCTACTTAGTTATAAAAAGGATAGGTGGGTTCAATTCTACAATTCGTGAAGAGAGCCCATTGATCAACTGGAGGGCCGAACAACGAAGAATTTCCAGTGGCCGCACATTAACCGCATGTTAACACTATATGGGGGGGTTCACTAGTCAAGAATGAAAACCATGGACCCAGTCAAACTGGTCCAATGGCCAAGACATATCACAAGAGAACACTACACGTGTAGGGGGAACCACTAAAAGGGCTTCCCAAAGCACCTTGAAAATGAATTCACTTACTATGCACTTGCACACCAACTTACAAAAAAAATACGAACTCAAGACAAAAATCATTCAAAAAGGATTCTCGGCTCCAAATTCCTCACATCCCACATTTCAGAAACACAAGGACACACCACACAATCACCAGTTATTAACACACTGAATTCTCATTTAACCAATATTTTGAAAATCAACAAACCTGGTGGGTTGCACAAACACAAATGGTGTCCTATGAGCCTTGCACATGCATGTTCCCATGCCACATCGGCACCCACCTCATATCCTCCCATGAATTCATCTGCTCATGCCATTTACCACTTTTTTTCCATATACTCTCATGCATGTGGTTGCCCAGGAGAACCCCAAGGATCAAAACCAAAATTTTCCATTTTTCAAAACAAAAACATTCAACCCACACCTTTCAAACCTCATACATCATTTTAATTTTAAATCCCTTCATTTCAAGGTTTTTTTTAAAAACCAAATCATTTTTACTTAAAAACAAGATTTCCATGAATCCAATACAACGAGGTGAGAGGTGATGAAAGAGGTGACTAGTGTGAGTGGGTGACAGAAACCTATGTTTGGCGGCCATATGCTATTCACGCCACCACAACTAAGAGTATTCTAGGACAGAATCCCCGACACCACATAGCTTGAAAGAACCTGTGAGATCACTGGGACCAATAACCCCACTCCCTTTTAATTTTCCCCAAAAATGATTAATCACAAATACCAAAGACTCAACAGACCTCAACTAACCCTTGTAACTCGAGTCCCATCATGAGGTGTGCGGTCCATCCACCATGATCATAAACAGAACGTCGGGTTTAGAAAACCTTAAATCTAGTCTACCATGACTCTATCCCAAAAGAAAATGACCTATGGGAGAAAACCATCCCTATGATACCATATTTTAATGAACCAGGCCAGGTCTTCATCCGACCCGGTGCCCGACCCAATCCGCGAAATGGACCAAAGGGTGTTCATGATCCCCACGGGCTGGCACAAGTGCCTGGGTATCATAAGTAACTAGTGGGAACGGTTTAATAGAAATAAAATATATAAAGACAACTAACAATATAAAAAAATGAAACTGGAAACAGACAACCAAACACGCCTTTAAACTATACATAGGTATAAGTCTACAGATTGATTAAAATCTCAAAGTGAACAATAATAAAGATAGAGAACTAAAACTTCAATACCAAACTCCAAGCGAATACCATCAGCAACCAGAACCTCTATTACTAAACATGATGGCTCAACATGAGATATAGAAATAACAATATCTACATACACCCAGAGGTGTATGTAGGGTGTGAGAAAAATTCCCAGTAAGAAATCACCCCAACAAAAGATTCCACGTATAAATATTAAATGACAAAAACACTTGCAAGTTTATTAAATGAAGATAAAAAAATCTTGAACACTTTATTAAAACAATATCAATAAAAAAAACATCAAAGAAAACTTAAATTAGGAGTTCACCAATACTTCTTTGAAAACCCAAACCATTAAGGAGAACCCAAACCTTCAAGAAAAACCCAAACCATTAAGAAAAACCTAAAACTTTAAGAAAAACACAAACCCTTAAAAAAACCCAAACCTTTGAGAAAAACCCAAACCTTTAAGAAAAACCCAATGGTAGACCTTGTGTCGAAAATGAGTGTAATGTAGTCCATGAGCACAAAAAGTGGGAGAGGCCTTATAGGTACTAGAAACTAATGGGATTCTAGAACATCATATCTCAGTGAATGTGTCTTAGAAACACCAACCCTCTATAATTGTGTCTTAGAAACCGTGACCCTCAAAAAAAGTTGCTTAGAAGACCATGAACCTCATAAAACATGTGTTTAGTTAGTGTTGTAATCATCAGTCCAACCAGTGAAACCGGGTCGAGTCACCTATGGGACACTAGCCCATTAGTCCTAGTTTCCCCCACCTAATATCCCTGGATTCCCTTTTTGTGCTCATTTAAATTCCAAGTTCACATGAAATGTCACATATCACATTCAGATAAACAAAACAAGTGTGTTGCTATCCAAACCCAATAACACACTTGCACACACACATGTTCCACTTTGAAATAATACACCCCCTACAAACCTTTTGAAACCAAATCTGCAGCATTTACAAAACCAAACAAATCAACTACAAAAAACCCATTTCAATATTTAGAAAACCAATAGAAAAATTATCAAACAACTCATTTTCTTTTTCAAATCCCTTCGAAATCTCATCTTTCAATTTTCACATAAGGCGTTAACAAATCATAACCATTTTTTCTTTTAAAAATTTACCTCGACATATATGTATGTATAACACTTCCAAAATATATTTTCACACCACAAAATCAAACCATAGGTCACGATTAAGCCCACAAGTAGCCCAAACCAACATTACACTTAAAAAAATCACCATTTACACACCCAAAATGTATTTAAACACCACACACTCTCAAACAAAATTTGAAATGTGTGACATGATCTATATATACATTTTGGAAAAAAACAATTAATCCATTAATAGAACAGTTTTTCACCGTTCATGAAACACAGCAACCCGTAAATAAAAATGGATAAGATAGCTTAAAAAGAGTACACTTAGCTTTACCCACTCAACCCACACAACACCTTCCCCTATAACTAAACACACACAACACCGTGCCAAAAATGGAATTGACAGTACATGCATAGATTAACAACCAACGATAAAATTTAAAGAAATGCAAACAATTGACCAAATACAAATTTCCAGAAAGACGCACAAATACGATGTGTGAAATCTAGAAATACAATATGATGCATGCTAAACTTCGACAAACCAAATTCCCACCAAAAAAATAAATTATAGAGTATGGAAATTTAATCAAACAAGCAAGATTTTTCATTAAATAATATTTAAACGTGGAATTACCCACCTTGGTGTGGTGGACTTCACCAACATGGTGCGCAAGGACCATCACACGCCAAAAACACCTCAAACAAACCTAAAGGAGATCCATATACAAGAAATAGATCCAAAATTATGCAAAAATAGGACCCTAATTAACACCCTAAATTCCAAAAACACCAAAATCCCAACCGAACAAGACTAAAACCTAGAAAGAAGAAGGAAAAAATTACCCAGGTAGTCTATAATTGTGGTGAATGGAGAATAAGGCTATGGTAAGGGTTCAGGAGGTTAGGTAGTCCATGTATGAGGGCGGGCTGAGATAAGTTTGAACCAGGGAGGTCTAATGGAAGTGTCTGATGGAGAGGTTGGAACATCGCACCAGAGAAAGTCCCAGGTTTAAGGGGGGCGTGTGCTAGGGAAAGATGATGGAGTAAGCAAGGCTGCCTACTGGGAAGCAGGATGATGGTATGAGGGATGTGGCCAGATCCGGTGAGAACTACTACATGGAGGGAAGTCGCGGCTGGGTGCATGGAGAATGGAGGTCATCCATCGGGGTGGAACAGCGGGCGTACAGGAGTATGACAGCGAGGTCCGATAGGGAGGTCGTGCGATGTAGAGAGGCAGGATAAGTGAGGTAT
This sequence comes from Viscum album, assembly GCA_963277665.1. Classification (NCBI taxonomy): domain Eukaryota; kingdom Viridiplantae; phylum Streptophyta; class Magnoliopsida; order Santalales; family Viscaceae; genus Viscum; species Viscum album. Next base: position 1,941,730,604 of record OY728133.1, on the reverse strand, counting down.
GCTTGTTTCAGGGGAGGGGAAGCTCGCGCGAGTACTGGGTGCGGCCTGATAGCTGGTCGGGCATAGGTCTTGTTGGGCAGTGGTTCGGTGCACCGTCAGATGAAGCCGTGGCGACGCGGGGGTGGAGCGACCAAGAGTGGTTGGGAAGAAAATGGGGTACAATGCAAGGGTTAGGGGAGGAGAGTGTTGTGCCAAACCCTAACAAAAATAAAATAAAAAAACAATAATCAAAGAAATGAAAATAAAACTAAAGAAAAACCCAATACTAATAATAATAATAATAATAAATATAATAGTTATATTAATAATAATAATAGTAATAATAACTTAATATAATTAGTATCCTTAATAGTAATAATAATAATAATAATAATAACCTCAAATAATACTAGTATTATTATTATTCAAACAATTCATTAAGTTAATTACATTTTTCTTATTATATTTTTATTTTCACTTTATTATTAACTTGATGTTATATATTTATTATTAATTCATTTTATTTAATTAATTGTAAATTAGCAGGTCCCCCGGTGGACCAGGCGAGGCTACACAGTTTCAAAATCATTCCTCGCCCGAGTCGTGCCTCGCCCAAGGCCACACAGTCTCAATTATAATTGTATTTTCATTTTATTATTCGACGCATATTTTTATTCTTCCTTAATCATCAGGTAGGCCATGCGGCGAGCTGGGCGAGGTCGCGCGGTGACCCAGGCGAGACCGCACAGCTTAGACTGCAGTGTGCTAGATGCAACCAAGAGTGAAACATTCATTTCTAAATAAAAGCTCAAAAATTTTAAGTTGGGCCACAACCCAAACTATATGATGCCCAATAAATACAATAAAATAAATATTTTAAAAAGGATGTACAACTGGGTCCCACTGACATCACAGAAAGCACACCTTTACATGGTCGTCAGGTCATGGCCTGTCAGGTACCACCAGCTGCCCCGCAGAAACGTAGTCCCCACCCTAGGGATCAACCATGTGCCCGAACGGGTGATCTGACTTCTGACTGTCCCCATAGGCCAACACATGTACTTTCCAGTGTTTTTTTCCTCAATCACACACACCCTGGGAAACTTCTCAGTAGGTCACCCATCCCGATCACTACTCCACGCCAAACACGCTTAATTATGGAGTTCTAATCAGGTAGGCTCTGGAAAAGGAAGGTGTACCTTGTTGAAATGAGTCATGTAATTTAGTAATTCAACCCTTTATAATTTTGGGGTGTTCAAATCACCCCCATTTAGAGCAAAACATCCTCATTGTGGGCCCTACATATCATCCTAGGCAGTGCACCACACTAAAGGAAAGGTACCACCTCTAATACCAAAAGTGACAACTGGGTCCCAGTGACTGCCAAAACACCCCACCTTTACATGGTCGTCGGGTCCTGGCCTGCTAGGTACCACCAACTACCCCGCAGACACGTGGTCCCCACCATAGGTCTCAACCACGCGCTCGAACGGGTTATTTGACTTATAACTGTCCCCACAGGCCAACACATTTCATTTCTAGTGTGCTTTATCCTCACTCACACACACCCTGGGAACTTTCCATAAGGTCACCCATTCTGATCACTAGTCCAAGACAAACACGCTTAACTATGGAGTTCTAATCAGGTAGGCTCTCTAAAAGGAAGGTGCACCTTGTTGACAAGATCCATGTCATTTAGTAATTTAAAGCTCAATAATTTTGGGGTGTTACAATTTTAATTAATTTTATTTAATTAATTAGACATTAGAAGGTCACCCAGTGGACCAGGTGAGGTTGCACGGTTTCAAAATCATGCCTCGCCTGAGTCGTGCCTCACACAAGGTCGTGCGGTCTCAATTTTCATTTTATTATCATTTTATTATTTGTCTCATATTTGTCATCTTCCTTAAACATCGGTCAGGACGTGCGGTGAGTTGGGCGAGGTCACGTGACGACCCAGGAAAGGCCGTACGGCTTCGACCGCGGTGTGCTGGACACAACCAAGAGTGAAACATTCGTTTCTAAATAAGAGCTCAGAAAATCTATGTCGAGCCTCAACCCGAACTATCCGATGCCCAATAAAAACAATAAAATAAATAATATTAAAACAATGGATGTGACACACACCTATTTCATCCTATAGATATTTTTATAAAAAATTTTTAGAGATAGAGGATATAAGGCCCAACATATGACAATGTTGACTTTATTTTTCATTTTTAGAATCCATTGATTCCTAGACGGCTTGCACAATTATTTTTTCATTGTGTTTCTTGACATATTATTCATGGTGTATCATGAATTTTTCTCAAATATATAAATAATAAATGTCAATGGAATATTGAACTTTATGAAAAATTTAGCACCTATCAAATGTGTTTTATTAAATGAAGACAAACTAAAATAGATCTCAATGCTCAATATTAAATAATTCAACAATAAAGAAAACTTATATGGAGAGATTTAGAAGTTAAAATAATTTTAAATAGTAAGTATGCATTATAGCAGGAGTAATATTAAATCACATTTAGATAAAATCATTGAAAAAAATAAAACCTTCGTGATAAAAGATATGTTATTGAAAATATATTATTAATAGTTATTATAGTTAATGGTGACATAAGGTGTTACCTTTCATGGGTTTGTTTTATGCATTAAGACATAGATTTTTGTAAAATATATTATAAAAAAGAATATCACAGATAAGAGAAAATAAGTAAAAGAATTTAAAGTAATATATAATAAGAAAAATACAATCAAATTACAAATATGTATATGGTTTTCAATTAATGTGTTCATATGTAGTAATGGTCAAAACACCCCAACTCCTTATGGTTATTATAGATTTCAATTTCCTAATCAATGCTCAAGAACCCATATATTTACCTATCAGAATAGTTGTCATTGAGAAATTGATGAACATTAATCAAGAAATGAATAAAAGTGAATATAGGGTAAAAATATAGTTTCAGTAATATATATGAGGAAAATATATTAAAATAACCTTTTATAATTTTACTGTCTAGGCTCTTCCAACAACACATACATTTAAAAAAGAACAATCCCTCATTTCTAATCTATGAATGCACAATGTAATTGTTTTTTTCAAAAAAAGGTAGATCTAATCATATAAATAAAAAAAGAAATAAAATTGTGGGAAAACAAAGGAAAAATATTAGATACAGAATTACTATATATATATTTGGAAAATAATATTGATATAAATAATAAAATAAATATTTTGGGTATATAGAGAATTGTAGTGAAAAAATATGATGTAGGGGGAAATTAAATTAAATTACCAAGAAATGCATATAGGGAAAAAATATATACATGGAAAGAATAAGATTAAACATTTAAACAATCCTTCAGAGACAATAATTACAAAAATTAAAATATAATTAATTTTAAAAACATTGATCTTCTTGTTGAAATAGAAACATAGTCAAATAAGATAAATTATCTCATGTATTGTAGAGAGATATATAACTAATTTTTTCAAAAGAGTTTTTTAATATAATTGATTAATTAATAAGAACATTCCACATTATTCATTTGATTATCCAAATTGAACAATGTTAAAATTAATTTTCTCAGTTTTATTTAAAATTTCACAAAATAAAGGGTGTGTGAGTGCTAAAAAAGGTAGGATAACATATGTATGGAAATCATAGAAAATGGGATTTGGATAGGACCAATCTTATTCGACACAGTTAATGGAACATCAAAAGATAACAAAATTAAATACTAAAGAAAGAGATACAACATAACAAATACCTGTATAGAAATTGAACTACAATATGTCGTGAAATAAGAATACTTCACCAAATGATCGATGAACAATGTATATGATGTTTTTTATATGTTTTAAGATATTTTTTATTGAGTGTACCTTAAAAATATGATGGTCTTTTAAAAATACCATGGAATTCTAGAGGTCTTTCATTGATTCCTTAATGAATAACTTTGATAGACAATGCATATCGATGATAGAGTAAGTATTTATAGGAATAATATTACTATATCTTGTTCGATGAGGAGATAGAACCAGTAATATAAATATTCTCAAATGACCATACCTTGGATAATCAAAAATATTACGATGATGTGTTCAACATCCAACGGTCGATCATAAATTCCTTAGAGAATAGCTTTGATAGATAGTCCATTGTGATGACTGAGATCGTATTTTCAAGATATACGTTTATAGGACGTGTTAAGAAAACATCCAAAAACTAGTATCATGGGTGGAGAACGTAGAGGACGAGTTCATGTTTGAGATTCAGTTGGTATTTGCAGGGAATGGATGAAATAGTATGGAGATTTGAGGAGGGATATAGGATTTTAGGAACTAGTTTTCACAGAGATGTAATGAGTTGGAGGGGTTGATTGATTTTGAGAAATTTTGTGTTTTGGGAGAGGCAAATACTAGGTAATGAATTGTGTGGGTACCAGAAGACATCGAGAGGTGGTGATGGTAGGATAAGAATTTGGTGGAGTCTTGTGGTTGGGAGGTAGACTCCACCCCCCTACCACAAGCTTTCATGAGTGCACATGGACCAACTAGTCTATAAAGTGTGTCTAGTTTTAAAAAATAATCCTTAATTTTTTTTAAAAAATATGATGCCTCAGTCAAAAACCAGAGCAGTAAGATAAATCAAGAAAAATTACACAAGTCCAAAAGAAGGGATTTTATTACAATAATTTTGGTGAAGAGTGGTGAATTCCTCCGGAAGAATCTCCACTAATGTGTGATTTCTATCTTGTGCTACTACTTCTACTTTTTGGGATTATATTTTTGACATTTTTTAATTATGGTGGATAGGTTTGGATTATATTCGACTCCAGCTTAAAAATGCACTTCCATGGATAACTCTGCTCAAATTCAGCAAATTTTCATTACTGATATGGCAGAACTGATGCATCTTATCTGGTATGAGGGAAATTCAATGAAACACCAAAAATAATACTTTCAATTATTAATTTAAAATAACGTAAAATTAATTATTTTATTTATATTTTATGATTTATAATTATTATGTATGTTTTTATTATGAAGATAAATATTTATTTAAATAGGGATGCCGCCACAAATTTATTTTTCTAATTGAACGTTTTCAAATATATTAATTGACCTTTAAATATTTTTTTAATTGGTCAATATTTTAGATTTTTGTAAAATTAAATAATATATTATAATTATAATAGGAATGTGAGGTTGAGGTATCTTATGAAACTTTTGATGTGAACAATTTAAAGAATATAATATGATTGAAAATGAAATGGAAAACATTTTAACTATAATATTTTAATAAAAAAATTGTTTTAAAACATTTAATATAATTAAAAATAAAATGAAAATTTTCTAACTGTAAATTTTTAAAAAAAAAATTTAATGTTTTTTAATTAAAATGAAAATTTATTACTAAACCATTAAAAATGTTTTATATTTTTTAAAAAAATGTTTTATGAAATTATTTTTTTGAAAAAATAAAAAAATGTTTTCACAAAATGTTCTAATTCTTTTTAGAAACATTTCGAAATATTATTTAATTTTTTAAAAAAAAAATAGAAATGAAATTCTAAAAACCTTTTTAAAAAAATTATTGGAAAACAATATTCATTTTTTTTGAAAAGTCATTTAACAAAAATTAGTTTGTTTTCCAAAAAAAGTTTTTCAAAGATTTTTAAAAAATTTCAGTAAAAAACTATTTCTAAAAAAGGTAAAATAATTAGTTTGAAAAGCGTTTAAAAAACATTTATAAAGATGTTTAAAAAAATTGAAAAAATTTTACAAAAAATTTTAAAAAATATTTGAAAAATTATTTAAGAAATCAATTTAATTTTTTTTTGAAAAATGTTTTCAAAAAATGATTTTCTTTTTTTTCAAAACACGTTTTGAATTTAAAAGAAATGATTGAAAAAAAATTAGAAAATGTTTTCAGAAAATTATTTCAAGTAACTATTCAAAATACCTTTCAATAAATAGTTTAAAATAAATGTTAAAAAAATATGATTAAAATGTCTGGCAAAGGGTCTACCTGTGGACTGACCTGTAAAGCTTGTGCCAGCCTAATGGTTTGGATCGACCAAAGGCTAGGCTCTTGCCACCTCATGGGGTTGTTCAGGCCAACCTAGCCTCACCGAAATTACACTCATACTTATGATGTTAAATTGGAAACCGAATTTCTCCTGATCTAATGTAGATATGGTATATTATAGTGGTAACATGCATATAAATTATATATTACATAAGTGTTACTATCATACTAGATCTTATGATCTAAATAATACTAGTGTAATATCCCATTAAAAACTAGTATTTCAAGTCCTCCAATTTATGGGAACTCATCTAGTTTTTCTTTATCGTGTATTATTTGATAGTTCTGTATTCCATCCTATGAAGTTCTATTTGTCTCATTTGGTATTTTAAATCTATTATTTATTCATATTCATGATATCAAATGTGTAAATATCATGGAATGTGAGATAGATTTCCAAAGTAATCTTAGTAATATGCGGACTATACATTACAATAATACCTTGCAACGCTGGAACAATTTTGGTAACTTATTCAATATTTTAATTTTCAATACAATGTCAGCTGTGTACAATGACTTGGATTAATAAATCCATTGATATATGCTATAAGATCATGTTCCCTATAACATGGTTTTATACTTAAGTCAAAGTAGATAAATTAAAATTATTCTTAATTAACCATAAATTTATTCACTTATTTTCTATATGGTATCAAACCTATTTTCATTGAAAACAATATTGCTCCCACTAACCTCTTATAGACACATGGTCACAAATTAATTTGAAAATAATTCTTTATCATCATTATTCATCATTTGATCCATAAATGGATCCTTGAAATTTATATATCATATTGTTATTTCATGATTTCACTAACCCTTTTGGCCATATAAAATAGATATATCCCTTAAGGGTTCCTTTAAAGAGAATGGTCTTAATATACAATACCTAATAAAATGATCTTAGAAAATCCTTGAAAGATAAAATTTTAGTGTAATTTTGTATACTGATTAGTGATAAGGTATAATCATAGATTATGTCGAGACATTGTACACATTTTTTAGTCATCTAGGATTTATTGGTCTAAACATGACTATACATGTGTGGTTTCTCATGAATAATTGCCAATGACTTTACATCACAAGAGAAACTACCAAAATGAGGAACCCAATTTTGGTAAATAGAAACAATCTTAAATTTTAAATGTACTTATCAATTGTAACAGGGTTTCTACTTACTAATTCATGTAGGAATATATATATCCCACCAACATGAATATAAAACCATCACAATGTTTTTATCTTTCTTATACAGTATGAATGCATGTAATAATTACACTCCCTAAAACTTGGGGAGTTAACTTTTTCTTAAGTCAACATGTGCATCTGAATCCATGATTCAATAGAAGACTTGCTTCCCCCCACTATCTCAGATGATATTTCCTTCCGATATAGAAAGGTAGGTGATATAGTTAATAACTTTTCTATCCTGGTATTGTTAATATCCTTAGTATCTAAAGTATAATAAACTAATATGCACCTTTTTTTCATTTGGCATACCTTTGAAGCTAATGCTCTCTTAATAAATTATCCAAATCCAAATACCTTAGTCAATAAAAATAATAGACTCCCATTATACCATACATTAATCTATTACTAAATTTAGTTGGCATATGGTTATTCATTACATATCTCTCTTGCGAGACATGTTTGGGAAGGCATCATGGGAGACAAATATATATATATATATATGTGTGTGTGTGTCTATATACATAATAATCATCATAAATTTGGATTATAATATCATTATCTCTATGATTTGAATAAGGAAATGTGAGCTCAGGAAAAAACCTTCACTCTATATTTAATGATTAATGATTATGTGGTTTTGATATTCTATAACATACCAGCCTAAAGGATACTATGTCTTTTACCAAGTGCATTTACTGCTTTCAATTATTGTTCAATATTTCATAAATGATTTTAATGAAAAGTATATAAATTTACTTCTAGATTCACCTTGGAATTATTCATGCTATGTAGCTAAACTAACTCTATAAGAATTGTGGAATGCCATTATTTTTAAAGGTTCATTTTTCTTAAAATGATAATTATATTTTTAGTATTCCTAGTATTTTAGCTCAAAGAGACCTATCAATATTTTGAGAATAAACTTCTCTACTATTATCAGTTATACATGAAAAATAACACTCATTATAAAACTATGTATGAGTCTTATATTTCATATTTCATTATCGATTTCTGAGTAGGATATCTATTATTCAAGAGTTATTAAATTATTAGTTCACCATTAAGAACCTTACCAATAATTATTTTATAAATGAAACAAAAAATCATTATGTTGAATTAGAAACAAACATAATGGTTTTGGTAAAAGTTACTAAAAAATAAAAGTTTATCTTGAATCAATCCTCTTGGAAATGAAGTTGTGTAATACTATTTCTGATATAGGATTCACCCTTCTTTAGTTAACATGAGAACACACCTTGTTTCTAGTAAAATTTCTATGTTTTCTTAGTTCCTATATTTGAATAAATATATATAATAGGAATATTGTATTCAATAACCAATAAGTATTATAAAAATACTATATGTAATGATAAATTAACCTAACGTAGTAGCTTCAACAGGACAATTCATTAATTCATTAATTTTAATCTACTAATGAACTTTTTGTCCACATGAATAATAAATAACGTTATACTTACACTTTTTCATGAGAATATATATTTTTTCAAATGATTTTGTAACGAAACCTTAAATGTAGGACTTGTCAGGGAGTTTTTCGACCCTATCTTTAATTTTATTCGCCATAAGAGATGAATAAAAATATTACTTGAATTCTCTATATTCATAGTGAATCATAGATAATATATTCATGAGCGATGGAATAATCATCCTATAAATAGAGAATATTGGTGGTAATGACGATAATACGCGATTATTGGATAATTTATTATCCAAATGGAAACCCAAATTTATTAATTGATTAATGTACTCTATAATTTTAAATTAGTATACCCTTATTCTTGTTTATACTGGTATAGTATATTGACAATATCATTTATCTTGAACCTCTTGTTCAATTTATCAAGGTCCATGAGATGATTTTTCAGGGTTTAAGAATACTTGAATTTATACAACATTATTATAACTCTAAACAAAGCTTATAACATGATGTAACTAACATTGGATTCATCCTTCACAAACCTCATGTAGGGATTTTTTCACCCTCTCTCAATCATTGAGATATAGATCAGGTATATAGTATTCTAATATATAATCCTAACCTTACAACAGGAAAAAATATGTAAATGGTTGTAAAAATATTTGAAGTTGGTGATGTACAAGACATTGAATATGATCAGAAATGAGCGTAGTGTTATGCTGATTTCTATTTCCATCTTATACATTAATTAAAATTTATTCTACTTTTATCTTGATTACAAAAATATATGACATAATATTTTTTTTATTATTCTCCCAATATTTGTTTGAAATACAATATCCATCAATATTGGTTTCATAATATCTTTTTATGTGGATATTCTAGTGTCATGGATTCAAATCCCCCTTCATATACCACATACATTCCCCAAAAAATCTGTTCAAATGGTTTTTTGTACATATAACATTATATTATATTAACTCCTAACTCCTTGATCCATTGAGTGGAATGGATAATCCCAAAATCTTAGACATGTATTTCCTTAATAATTCCATATTTGTTAGACTAAGGCGTTATTCCATAGTCTTCCCTTGATGTAAACTAAGTTAATTCAACCCATGAACTTAGTTAAAACTCCCTAATAATTGAAAGAATCATGGATTTTTCCAGACAATAACTTTGAACTATGGTTGTATTTTAACATTTTATATGGAAGAAAACAATGGTTTAATATTTCTTTATGAGTCATTTTTATATTTACATATAATTTTCCCATTTTATCTTATCACGTTCTTGTTAATATTAAGTGTATTTTAAAAATGTTATTAACAATTTCTATATAAATTTTTTGCATAATTAAATTTAATTTAATTCCATCTTTCATGATAATAATTTTTTTTATTAAGTGACTTTGAAAATTTATCAATAAATAAATTTCCATGCAACTGAAAAAATATAATATACAATGTTTTTTATCATGATTTAATAAAATGGTTAGTTTCTTTAGTATATGATAAACAAACCCTTGACCTAGAGGAAATGTCTCTATGAACCATAACACAGTTTGAGTTGAAACATTCCAAATGTAATATAATGTAATATAATGTAACACTTGAGTTTCTCTAAACTCATATAAGATCTTAAATCATCTGAAATAATATAAAAACACATTTAACATTGGTTTTACCATTCAATGTCTGTTTATAACTAAATTTAACAAATAATATGTTGAATGTTAAACATTCCACATTGGTATTCATAAATCGATGTTGAAAACCCATCCAAAAGGAGAATTATAGGTGACGTTGAATGTTGTGTTTTTTATAATTACATTGAATGACTGCTAGGAGGTATTTCCATGTTAGTTTAAAAAAATGAAATTCAAAATCATGATGACATAAAAAGGGATTTCAACATCTGTTCTATAAAAATTAATATGGAAAGACACCCTACAATACATTGAATGTTAGGTTTTAGTATAAATAAACATAGAAAGGCTTGTAGATGGATTTCAACGTCGATTTTTATTATAAAACATACCTTGAAAGGTGATTTTTTTAAGATTAATACTAAAACATAATATATAATATACCTGAAATTTTAAAGAAGAACCTAAAATAGAAAACACATAGTAGAAACAAAATAAACTTAACAAAAATCACTGAAATTTTTTACAAAATTTATTACAAATATAAAGCTAAATAAAACTAAATATTAATATTAATCAAACATAAAAAATATTGTGAAATTAAATTTTAATGGAATTTTATGTTTTTGTATGTATTCGATGAAGATTCATTAAAAACCTACAAAATAAATTTTTAAAAATTTAAAAATAACATATTTATTTAAGATATAGGTTTTATAACAGAACAATCATTTTAATTTTTTTTTGTTTTTCTAGTCATGAATATCTCATAAATGAGTCATAAAACATAATATCCACATTCAACATTCCCTTATTGATGAAGAAACTGTGTTTATGAAACAATATTTAAAATATGAAAACATTAGTTATGTAAAAAAACCAAGTATTCCTTGATATAAAATTTATTCACCTAAACTTTCACATAATCTATTTTTTCCACTATTGCCTAACATGACCTATTATACCCAGTACAATACATGTTTCATTTTATAATATTAATTTCCAAAACTGATGTAAAAGGAAAAAAATAATAGTAAAGATCTGAAATAATATAATTGAACTTACATCTTTAATATTTTACTAAATCTTCTTTAAACACCACCAAATAAAGAACATAATCTACATGCATTACATTATTTTGGAAAAAATACACATAAAATCAAAAATAAACTAAAAAATAAAATATTAAGAATTAATAATAGTAAAATTAATAGTGGTTCATAATTATATATTTGTTCTTACTCATTAACAAATGGAAAAAATGAACTTGTGACCGCCTTATTTTTAAATCCTTCAAATATATATTCAATTCGGGTTTGTTGGTTGAAATATTTCACTTCTGTTAAATGCATTATGGGTCAATAAACCCTAAAATTAAGTGAAATATTATTTAATGAAATTTATATAGAGATACCTGATTAAAATATTAATTACTTAATTCTGTATGAAATAGTAGTACAAAAGAAAAATAAATTAATAATTGAAATTTACAAACATGGAAAACAACTTCAACATAGGTACACCGATATGATCACCCTTAACAAAATCCATGATGTCATTTTTAAAAACATTTAATGTATAATATATTTCAAATATATCAGTACTCATTGAAAAATATTAATAATTATCAAATATTGAAAAAATATGTGATAATATTGTGACCCAATTAACTTCCCAAGGAATATCTTAAGGAAGTGGAACCAAAAAATTACCTTTCATTTATAGTGATCCCTTAGATATCAGATAATCATATATAATGTATGTTCATGAAAACATTTTATATAAATTTTAAATTTAATGATAAATAAAAATTGAAAAGATTAGCTAGCCAAAAAAATGGTCATTACTCTATCCAACTACGGACACCTCCTCAGTAGGCAATGACATTGGAGAAGTTGGATAAAAAATATCTTCTTTCACTACTCTTTCCTCACCAGACTACATAATATGATGATGAACATAATCCCCCAAATGATATATATTATTTTGTGTTATAATATATAATTTGGGATCCCCAATATGCAACTCATAGTAAATGTTCAAGTCTGAATAAGGAGATGGCATGACATGTTAGGAAGGCTATAGAAGATTTATTTATATAAATAGTTCTATAATAATAAAACATTAATATTATTTAATCATATACTCTATCATATCATTTAAGTGTCACTACTAAAACTTCAAGGAATCTATTTCTTACTGACATTTTCCCCTAGTGATGTCTCACTTGGGGCATGACCAAGAGACTTTTTTAAATATGATACCCTCTTTATACCCTCTAATGTGCCAAATGAATTTCAGATTTCCTAATGAAGTAGTAAGAATATCCTTCCTACCCTAAAGTATAATGTCCCACTGTGTCATTTTCTCCATAAGGACATATTTAGGTAATATACTCAATTGCAATATTAGTGAGATAAATTTACAAAACTATAATATAAATGAAAAGTAGCAATTAATTACTTACAATCTTATTAGCTACTTTGATAGATTTGTAATATGTGTTCCATTTTTTATATTCCCACCTTTTTTTATTTTTCATGATGAGTGAGAGGAGATAGATGGTAGTGGACCTTTTGAGAGCCGTTACTTAACTTGGATCTTAATTCAGTAAGTTTACCAATAATCATTTATTCCTTAATTAAAGCATACCCTACTCATGCCAATGTATAAGTGTATAATTGTGAGAATATATCCCTTGGTGAGTTATCCTGGAGGCTTGTTCAATATTAAAAAAATAATTAAGTTATAAAGTAATGAAAATTAATTAAACAAATTTTTTTTACAAAGAAAAAAAACAAACCATAAAAGATTCCCCCTTCTAATTAGAGAAAAACATTTATCATTTATCTCTATATATAAACTTAAACTTAAGTCAGGGATATTTTTGATTTTTTACCTTAAAAATATAAGTTTAATTAAAATATGTCTTAAAATATCTCAATGTTATTACTGCAAATGATATAATCTTTTTTTAATTGCTTTTATATCATTAAAGTAAAATTTCATCTATAATTGAATAAATAAAATATTATGAAATGTATAATATTTAAACCATTAGAAAATGAAATAAATATTCTTACAAATTTTTCTCTTAGGGAATCCAATTAAATATATTTAACTGAATATTTAGTATTTCTCCAATTATGGTATAAAATAATTATCCTACAATGACTCAATACAGCTAGTTAAGTCCAAAACATTGTGTCATTTGGACTAGTTGGGAGGTCATTCTCATCAAAGTCAATTACAACCATTTCTCTATATGTGTGATTGTAGGTATTGTTAAATGGGTAATCCCACTACTACCATTGTTAGTTACCATCTTCTCTAGATAAAGATAAGATATGAAAATAATTTTAAGAAATATAAGTTTAATTTCATTAAATTTTTCAATTAATATAGATATACATTTAAATGAAGAAAATACAAAACTCAGTACCCCTTCCTGAATGTCTATTATTTTGAAAGATATAAGCTACCTCAAACAACTCATAAATGAAATAAAATTGAAGAGAGAAAAAAATTCAAACACAAAAATATTATAACTATAAAATGTGTATAAATATAAATTATTATAAAGAAAAATAGTTAAAACAACAATAATTACAGCAAAAAACATTTATATTTATAAAAAAATTATACCATTATAAAATTCAAGAGAAATTTTATCAATAATAAAATATATACAAAAAATTATTGGGAGAATAAAATTTATAACTAACAGATAATTAATTCATATTAAAAAACTAAATATGAATATAAATAGATCCCGAATGCTGTTGAACTCACTCAAAGGCGGTGGAAACATGGATAATGATGCAAGATTGTAGAGAAACATATCAGGGCATATAAAATTGGATTATTTAATAATTGAATAAATTTTTAACAATTAATGAGTATCTTAAAAAAAATATAAAAAGGAAAAAGAAGTTACCATTAAAAAATTAATCAAAAGTCATTATGACAACATAAAAAATTATTAGTGATAAAAATTAAAGAAAAAATTAACATACAGAATTTGGTGTTTGATAATGTAATATATATTATAAATATTTACCTGAATAATTAGGATTAATTTAGTGTTTTTCCATATCTCATCAACATGATCATTTAATAAAACATGGACTATTTCTTTAATATAGTCATTATTATCATCCATAAATAACATAATAGTAGAAGAATCATTAAATAAATCCTTATCGTCATCATCATAATCCCCCAAATATTTTTTCCCCTTGAAAAATTACAAACCACTGATCATTCGATGGATCAATAACATAAAATATTTTCTTTCCCTATGTCACTGACAAATGGTTCCTCTTTAAAAATAAATCTTTTCAAATAAATGATTGTAAATCTCTAATCATCATGATTCAAAAAATTATTACTATCAACCTAGTTACAAATAAACATTATTATTTGAAATTTAGTAAAATAAATTTTATATATATTATCAAGAACTCCAAAATATGTCATTGATGTAGAAATTTAGTCTTTATCTTTGGAACATGAACAATGTTTCACTTTAGCGATGGCCATTACCCCACTATTTTTAATAGTGCTATTATCATCCTATTTTTTTTTGTAAAATGTGTAACCATTAACATCAAAACCAGTATATGTGATCACATTAATAGGGGGTCACCCTTCCAACCATTTCGATGTTTCTAATACAGATAAATCTATATTTACATTATATGTAAACCTTAAAAAATTTCTCTTATTTCAAAATAATAAACAAATTTTAATTTTGTTTGGAATATAATAAATTTAATCAGGAAATATAGGATTTTATATATGGTGGAACCTCATTTGTGTTGTTCAAAATGTATAAATTTACCAGCATCAATTCATCACATGGAATGAACATTATCATTAAGCCATAAATCCCTATATGTTCACTATCAACTGTAAAATTTCAATATATAAAGAGATCAATATGCTCCACTTCAAATGAATAATCAACAAAAAAACTAAACCACTTATTTTGATTCATATTTTTATATAATTGATTCCTACAGTCAATGAGTATTTTTTACATATCCCTTCAAAATTTTCATTTATCTTTCAAAAGTATGTATCCAATATAAATAAACATAACCACATATTATTATCTCACACACTTAATGAATAACCAATTATACAATATAATCAAACAATATTGTGGAGAAATACATTTATAGATTACATAGTGTGAGAAAAACCTTATTCTATAATAAATATAATAAATTTGAATCAATTACTTTTCTATAAATGTATTTGAAAAAATAACATAACCTGATGAATGTTTTCTGATAGGTTTCATAATATACAACGTAGTACAATCTATAGTGCATCAATGCATTTCCTATATGATATTTTATTATTATTAATTTAAAATCCTTTAATGACACAAAATAATTTATATTTGAATAATATACACAGGGTACTTTAATACTATGAAGAAATAGAAAAAAATTAATCATCTCACTCTTGATTAATTTATGACAAGCCAGAGGTAAATATGATCAATTTCTTTTTATAGTGGGATCTGACTCCAAATGTTTTTCCAGGGATATAAAGTCCAATATTACATGAAATACATATTCATTCCTTCAATTTATGTCCAATAATGTTCTAATAAATATCTATATATATATATTTGTTCTCAACATGAATAATGTAAATTTTTATTTTATCTAAAAAAATATCTAATATTTTTTTTAAATAAGATAGATTTCTCTTCATGATATTTTTTATGACAAAAATTTCCTTTTTTTCCAAATATAAAATCCATATTTTCACATATTTGTAATCTTACATGATTGAAGATTGTTGTGGGGAGATTATATTCCTGTAAATCATTAAATAATTTTTTTAATGAATCATATGGATGATTAATTCTTATAATTATTTGATTTCCAATGCAGACTATCTTTCATCTATTAATAAATTTGTAATATGAAGTATCTTCATTACAAATATGAAAATATTTATATACCTTTACACTATATATAGAGAAGTTTACATATAAACAAAATTATTTTATAGTTAATATTATCATAGAATTAAAATGAAAATACTATTTCTTATATACATAAATAACTGCAAAACATCTCCAATAAAATATTTAAATCATCAATCAATGATGGAAGATACACATAAATATTCTTTCTAGGTTGTTTTAGTCTATAAATCATCAACCTAATAAAAATATATTTGTTATTTCATATATATTTGGTGAAAAATTGTAAAATAACAACAAAATAGGCTAGGAAATATTTTCACTACTGAGGCTTTGATATGAATTCAATCCAAAATTAGGATTTTTATCATATATATTCCCCTATGGTGAATCAGAACAAAGACATTAGTTTCCATCTGAGATGTGCACATCTATTTGTCCTATTAATATTTTTGTAACATTTTAATCTAAAAATTGAAGATTTAAATGGGAAATTACTGGAAGGTACCAATTTGTTTTAGAATGATATTTAATACCCATACCTGAGAAATAATCGAAGTTAAATTTTTCATCTATATTATATCATCATGTCCGACATTTAAGAAATTTTTATAAAAATTAATTTTCCTTCCTATTTAAAAAAAAATAATTAAGAAAATAATGTATCTTTTTATACACCAATCCCATTGAGAATGATATTTTATTTTCATAATAATTGGAATCTAGAATACAATTTCCTTCTAGAAGTATCACTTTTAAAATTTCAAAAAATTCAAAGAAACTTTTATCACTCCACCCATTTCTTATATTCAATCTAACTAGTCCCAAAACTAATAATAAATCTATAAATTTATTACAACCTGAGAATAATGGTTAATAATAATATATATATTATTGTTTAATGATTACCTTTTTTCAATGGTTTCAACACCAAAATCCTTAATTAATTTTTCAATATGATCCTCTATATCATTATGAATATTTTCATCCACATTAGATGCTGATTTTTCATTTATTTATCCATGTCATATTGAAAATGTATAAGTATGGAAAAAACATAGAAAATGAGATGATACTTGATTCCTATAGAATTTAACATTCTCATATTCAAACACTTCACAAATGGGTAGAAAATTAACTCTTTGTTTTGAATATTTCGTTTAGAAAATTCCAAGAAATCATCAAGTCCATTTTCATATTCATTAGTGCGACTTAGTAAATTAATCAAATTATAATCCATTAATTACCTATGATCCTAATAAAAACATTTAATATATTAAAAAACATATAAATTTAAATATAAATAATAATAGATAAATTTTAAACATAAAGACATATAATAAAAACAATAAATTATTGAAAACAATTTAAAAATAAAAAAATCATATAATGATCAAAACATTTAATTTAAATAAATAAATAAAACTAAATAATTATGTATAAAAATAGATAATTTAAACATGCCAAATATTTTAGAAAATTATTTTTCATAAAAACAATTTAAAAGTAAAAAAATTATGCAACAAATTTATTCATGTCACAATATTTTTTAATAAATAATTTTTTTTAAAAAAATTTAAAAATAAAAACATAATTTATGAAAAAAATAATCAAGTCGTAATACTAATAAAAAAGGTGTAAATGAAAAAAATCGAGGAAAAACTATTTCAACCAGAAACAAATTATTACAATAAAAAATTATAAATTCAAATAACCATAAATAAAACCAGTTCCATATAAAAATTACTATGGAAAAAAATTTACAATAATATTTTTTAACATTAACTTAATTACCACAACAAAACTATATTTGATAATAAAATTTATATAAATAAATGAATTGATGAATAAAAATTATAACTAATATACAATAGTTTATTGTTAAAAATAAAAAATAACTTTTAAAATTTGGAGGTCTATCAAAATAGATATTTAATTGAAAAATAATTATTTAATATCAATTAAAAAAGGTAGAATATTGCATGAGTTAAGAAAAATGTTTTCAAAAGAGAATTCAAAAAAACCAACAAAAATTTTGAACTCCAATTATCAGTTGAAAAGAATGGGGTTTCTCTAAACTAAATAATATTAAGGATCATTAAATAAAAATGAACATTGAATGTTTGAACTAAAAATATGATGAATATTTATTTATACATAATATATATCATCGTTAAGGGTCATCAAGATCCCTTGGGTTCTATCGAAGGTCAAGAGGTGGAGGGATATAAATGAAAAAACAAAGGTCTCAGGTGTGAGTGATTTTTTATAAACACTTTTAACATAATTTTTATTAAAACTAGACATCAAAATGTTTTTTAAATTACTTTTTAGACCATTTTATATGAAAAAAACATTAAAATTGTGTTTTTGAACTTTTAATTTTTCTATTATGTTAAATAGACATTAAAAGTTATTCAGAATAAATTTTAACATCAATATTATAAAACCCAAAATTAAAACATGAACATCAAATAATATATTTCTTTTAGTGATCCATTTGTATTGGAGATCTATCACTTATATAATGTTTTACTCACACAACTGAAGGGAACTAAAGGATTTATTCTAGGGTTTACATAAAATAAATCATGAAAAACATTCCATTACATAATAGAGGAAGGAATGACACACACGACATAACATTAATTTTATAAAATGATTTTCTCAAAAACCATGAATAATAATTAAATAAACTGAAATGAAACACATAAATTGTTTAGTCTTGGGTAGTGATCATCCATGTTTGAAATGAGTACACATTTAATAAACTAGAATTCATTTATATTATTATTTATTAAGATAAAAAATACTTTAATAAATTAATTGTATTCATTAATTATTTATGTTTCATTAATTTACATCCAAACCATCCATGATATTTCTACCCATTACAATTTTAAATTAATTAAATTAATTAATTTTATAAATTTAACAAAGTATAGATCTTGTACTAGGAGGTAACATGACGAGTACTTATCTGAAATACCTGACATGCCTTATGGTTATATATTTTCTACACATATGACATATATCATATATTTTCTATCACATTATAAAATGGAATGAACTTTCAATAAATGAAAATGAAAAAAATCTTACATTCATTTCATGGAATGCTTTTGATGCTCACAGAGTAGTCAAGGTATTATGAATATGCATAACATGCTGTTCTGAATATTACAAAAAAATAAATATCCAATACATAAGAAAACTACAACACCACATATACTGTCAATAAATGAAAAAAAAGAATTAATTTATTAGGTTTAAATGAATAAAATAACTAATTTTAATTCTAGTTCAAATAGTAGGGGTATATGACATGTACATTCCATCTACATGTTGTGTATGATCCTTTGTCGTTTATCTATTACACATGACTAGGGAATGGGAATGAGTGGTAACCATGGATATTAATGAAGTACATGATACAATATTAGACCCACAAACTATAAAACATCTATGAATATCATGTTTTCATGTAAATAGGAGGCAAAATCATAATACTAATAAGTTTAAGGTCTTAAATGATTATCGAAAGTGTCTTGTAGTTTAATGTATTTGTACTAATAAATAATATTTATGTAGTTCAAGGTCATAATAATATGACCTATACTGTGTAGTTTAAAGTCATGATTAATGGAATTAGAATCGTGTAGTTTAATGACATATTCTATGGACCAAGTCTATGGTGTTTAACATTATACAGTAAGGAAGTTGTTGTGCATTTTTACTTTATGCATCAATGATGATGTCGATATGTTCTTTGTATTTCAATAATGAAATTAGTTCTATAAAGTTTATAGTCTTATTTCTAAAACCTACACTACATAAATTAACTTCATATGACATGGAGGTTAATGAAACAATGTTTAATTATGCAAATTATTTCATTAGAAGACACATTGTGTAGTTTAGGGTATTAAAAATGGGACCATGTCTTTGCAGTTTAATGTCTTAGAGTGAGAATGTAGATGTCTGGCGTTACTCCTCAGAAATATTGGCAGTAGTATGGACATGGGATTGCTCTAGAGTTTATAATTGTTAGATTCCATTAGGGAGCTCCCATATTGGATGTTCTAGTTCAGATAGTCGGTACACACACAACTTATTCTATATTTACTTAAAAAATTGGGATCAAACATCTGTGATGATAATCATGATGAAGTGGATGCCATCTATATAGATCATGGGTGGTTGTATTGATTTGTTCAGTGTCATATTTCACTTTATGAAATTGTTATTATGATCTAGGTATTGACACTTAAATTATTTTGATGGGGTAACAGAGGCCATATCTCTCCATGAGATCTATTTATGGTATGATAACATATGAGGCTTCATCCTTTAGAGGATATCACCAGATATCTATAATGTTTGGATGGATCTGTTGATATAGTGCTCCCATATTTTGGTGTTCACCAACTATACTAGATGAAATTTATTGTTGATAGAGTATATCAGGGCCATAAGGCCATGGTATCCATGGCAGTCAAGGAGTATAATTGGTATATTAGATGGTTTTGTGTAGAATCTTATGGTGTCCTGTGGGTATTACCTGATTGTCCTACGATTTTGGAATTCAATGGTAAGTTTGGTGATTTCATTTTGATTATTGGGTGAAATAATGGTCTTGAAAAGGAAACATGAATAAAAAACCCATTAATGTCGCATCAAAAGTAAGAGTGCATTGTAAATCAATTGTTTACATAGTTAAATGATTCATGTCATGATTACCATTTTGTTTACAATAAAAACATTAAGGATTCCCACATCAATGATGGTTCACCATGAACATTATTGTGGGTCTGATTTCCAAAGGCAGGTGATCAATGGGGTTATTTTACCACTGATGGTTCATAATTCAATTTGATCTAGCGATTGAGATGTCGGGCTCATCAAACCCTTTAGGGGGGAATACTACATACATAGAGACTCTATTATAGATTTAAGATGTATTTCATGAATCCTTTCCAAATATTTGTGTGGGACTCATTTCCCATGTTCCAAAAATATGATTGAAAAAATCAATAATATAAAAAACACCCTTGATGTGACACCCAAAGATTTCATAGTACGCTATCTCTTCAAAGTAATTCAATAACTTGCGCTACACGCAACACTGAGTTCAAGCGCAACACGACTTACCAAACTAGCTGTTCAAAAAGAGGTTATGAATAGTATTAACTAAAATTTTAATTTTATATAATCTATTTAATTTTAGAATCCATATTATCTTTTTCTTAGACATAATATAAGAACAAATTACCTTTTTTCATATACAAGAAGTATTTTTAAAAAAATGCAATTTTACTGCCTATTAATGGAGAACCTTTTTTAAAACCAATATTTGACATTTTTATATTTATAATTTAATGAAATTAATTTATTCATTAGAATAGGGATATAAAAATTTAGTATGGAAATTTTTTTGGTACTTTTCTGATAACTTTCATATATTGATGAATAGTGAAAAATACTAAATTTTAATTGAAAACAACTTTTTTAATAAAAATAAATTATAGTGTTAAATTATAAATTTGAGTGGTTTTAAAGTTTCATTAGATTATATTTTTATCATTTAATAAAATTTAGGTCATTGGATATATTTTCACATTTAAACTGAACATAAACAAGTGTCATTCTTTTGATAGTTATTATTTCTTTAAAACACACCTTTGTTTTGACAACGAGAATTAATTTAAAATTAATTTCGGCCACTTATGTGTTTTGAATTTGGAAAAATGGATTCCAAATTTGGAATCAGGAGGTCCAAATTGTGTAAATAGGTAACTTTTATTTTTAGACATTATGAATATTTACTTCAGTAAATGTTTTATTTATTATGGTTAAAAGGTAAATCTGGTAAATAAGGGTAAAAAAATATTGTTATAATAATATTAAATTACTCTAAAATGTGTCCTATTTATATTTTTTGATACATGTCTGCCCATTATCATCCTTGGGTAGATTTTGGGACCACATGGAGCCATTTGAGAGAGATAATGACACTTTATATTAATTATTTTAAAGAAATGACAAAAATGACATAAACATATATATTTTAGTAAAAAAAAATTTAAAAGGGGTTATATAAGTTCTTTTTTAAACTATAAATATTAATTTTAAAGATAAAATTATTTCCTATATCATGGTAATTTATTTTATAATTTTTAGACATCATATAAATAAAAATATTTTTGACACAATAATGATTCATTGTTTACCTCATTAAGTAATGATTTAAATAAATGAGATTATAAAAAATAAAAAAATATCTGAAACCTATACAATTATAATTGGATGAGTTTATTTAAAACATTAGTCATCTTATATTCTAATTTAATGAGTTTTGGACCTTAAGAAATAGAAAATCATTATATAATAAAATAATATTTTCAAACCTTCCTAAAGAGCCCCTTCTCCCCCTTATAAAAATCCCTCACCTATATCCCATTTATTACACCTCTCAACCCCCTTGGATCATACAAAATCTACCCAATTAGGATTACTACATCCCAATATTTATCATAGAAGACATACCTTATGAATAATGCACTTCAAGAAATCCTTTTGTTTAAAACCAAAGGGAGTTACGCGATTTAAAGGTAACATCTCCTCTGAAGTTCTTTTCTTTTATTTTACTTATCCAAACCCCTAAACACTATTTATTCCTTAATTTTATAAAAATAACAATATACTCAATATTTTATGATTTTTTAAGAAATGTATATGAACTATACATACACACACATCCATCTAATGGGTATTGAACATAATGTATCTGTGGATGGAGAACTACTGCCTCACGAAATAATGATTGTTCAATCTTCTACCACCACCTCTTATGGTAGCCATTATGATGAAACTATAATTATATATGATAGTTATGTTATATATTTTATCTATAGGCATATATAATTCTGTTTTATAGAATACCTTTATTTTTTCATGTTTTATATATATGGTAATTTCATTTGAGGAAGTGCAGACTACTACCCCCTCAAAATTAAATGACTCGTTAATACCATACATAGAATGTATAAAGAATGGTGTTAATGAAGTTACATAAAATATATAAAATATTATATTATACTGGAATAATAATATACCTATGTATAATTTTTTTATTTCCTTTTTAAATAAAAAATAAAATGGTAGTATCGTTCGTGCATATGTATGGATTACCGTCTCCATGAACGCGATGAGATTCATTCTCCATCGTAACCATTCATGAATAATTTTTATTTTATTATTAAAAATAATATTTAAGAACACAATATCATTATGGATATGAATAAAATTAATCTTATCCATAACAAACATGACTTACATAACAATAAATATGAAGGAAAACAAATCAGTTAACACCCGAAAGAATGATATTATGAAAATATTATTAAAAAAGAAAAATTAGAAGATCATATATGATATCATATTTATGGATGTGGTTCTTGTATACTTTAATAACAATTATTTAACTATTATATTAGATGTTAACATACCCTAGACCATATAAAACTTCAAGGTAAGGGTTAATTCCTCAATATCATTATTATTTGAGATTGTTTATGTGTATGTTTTTACTGGGGAAATATTTATTTTCCATGTCCATGTTTCATAAAAGAGTTTTAAAATGTAATCTTTTTCAAGGTACTCTTTTACTAAAACATAATTTTAAATGTTTTAAAGATTTATTCTAATAAACCTTTCTCATTAATGTCCATGTTTTCAAAATGATTTTAATGATTTATTTTATTGTACATGAATTTTTTAAAATATTAATTCCTTTAAAAAGTTTCAAAGTGGTATTGGACACTTTGATTCAAAACTATATTTTAAATTACCTTATTTATAAATTTTCGGACTTTTGAATTATTTCATGAAAAATGGATATTTATCTCAAAGATTTTTATTGATCATTTTCACTATATCAACATCCTTTGTGGGAAGGTATTCTGGATCGAGGTTGATTTATTATAATAAAATCTTCCATATTGTACTGAATGAGATTTGATATGTTTTTTATATGCATGTGATATTTTTATAACATCCATGGTTCATGGTTAAATTATTGACATTTTATAAGCTAATTTTAATATGAATGTTTATGTTATGTTTCAAAATTTTCACATGAGGAATGTATTGCACTTAGTATGGGATGGGTGGAGCCTTCTATAGCTCCTCGATGCATCGGTAGGTCTAATGAGACAAAGTAGTTTCTTGGAGCAATTCCATGACAAAATCCTCTTCGTAGTCTTGGCACGAGGCCTTGACTATGTGGTTAGGATGTCTAGAATTATGAATTTTATCGTTATAAAATTATCTATTGATATTACATGTGATTATTGAACTAGTAGAATATCTATGTGAATTAGTAAATGGAATTATTTGATTTATCTTTTCCATATTATGCCAATGATTATATTTAAAAGGCTTTTGTTTTAGTTTTATACATTGCCTAAATTGTTTATTCAAGTTTATGATAGTTTCCGCTAATTGTTATCCGTACTGAGCATCTGAGCTCACCCCTTTCTTATGTTTTTTTCCAGGATATAAAGATGTATTTTATGGTTGAACTGTAGGGATGGGTTAAGGGATATAAGTGTGTTCAAAGGGGAAAAAATGTTGGTGTTGTTTTTATCTAATGTAAAACTTATTTATGTATTTAGTACTTCCAATTCCCCTAAACTAATCGGTGTTACAGGACATGATTTCTTGTATCATGCCAATGTATTAAAAAAATGCACCGACTATGGGTAATTGGGGTTGAGGCATTACAGTTGGTATCAGAGGAAGTTTAGTAAAATCCATGGAAACTAGATTTAGATAAAACCTGATTGGATCAGATTACCATATGATAGAATTTGAGTATTGGTATAGAAGAACATCCTAGAATTTTGGTAATGTAGGGATTTGGTTTATTTTCCAAGAAACACATCCCTGTCTGGATACAAGTAGGTAGAGGCGGATCTGTCACAAATATACCTAGGAGTGAAAACTCCAAAAAAGAGTTTGGGGCTTGACCTGGGGTATCCTGGTACATGAAAATAGGCCTTGCAACACTCTTGGTTATGACAATCCCTGAGGATATGGTTATAATAATTCAAATTTTCATTACAAACCGTTATGAAGTATTTAAGAGTATATAACAACTAAAATAATTTTTTATGGTTATGGATTATATCCCAAAACTGTTCAATATATGTTATGTTTTTTACCAGTTTGGAATTCTATATTTTGATTCATAAACTAATCTATTATATACCATTATTTAGAAATGGCATGTAGTAGAAGGAATGTAAAATATATCAATTCACGTAATCCATGAAGGGATTTACCTCCTACTCAAGATAATTGCAGTAGAGTTGGTGATGCAACTGGTGCTGATCATCTTATCATCATACTGGGAAAACTCACTCCGGTTATGAATAATAACCTTACCCATTTGGAGAACCCTAATCCAAAATGCATAGGATCAATGTTAGACTGATTCATGAGAAAACAACCACACATATTCAATGGGACTAAAAATACCTTTGTAGCTGAGCAATGGATAAGTTCCTTAGAGAAAATATTTCACGCCTTGGGGAGAAATGAGAAGGAAAACGTTTTCATGGTAGTTTGTCACCTCACAAGAGATGCAGATCAATGGAGGTCATTAATTCAAAGCATAAAATAAGATAAAGAAGTATAAAATATGGAATGGAGGGAGTTTAAAGAGATTTTTATAGAAAAATAATTTCCTTGTGACCATAGAGTGGATATGAAAAAACAATTTCTGAGTCTGAGGTAAAAGGAGGATAGAAATTTCCCAAAGTATGAGGCTAACATTACAAGGTCAACAAGGTAATAAGTAGATTATATAAGTAACCCAAGGAGTAATATTGATCAATTTTTCAATGGGTTAAAACCATTTCTCCTTCGAGAATTTTTCTCACAATCCTTCTCATTATATGAAGATATTGTCTCATGTATTATCAAGACAGAAAAGGAATTCTCTAATTTTTACAACCTTAAAGAAAATAAGGGGAAGATGAGATCTTATGAACACTATGGAAATTGAAATAAGGGGAAGAAGGATTTTCCCATATGTGATAACTATGGAAAAAATCACCTTGGTAAATTCTTGAATGGAATGGGATTTTTTATAAGTGTGGAGAAAAAAAACCATGTGCGTGATTTCAAGGGTAAGAAAAAGGTTTCAAATGTACAATGATTCATCTATATGTAGTTGGGACACTACGTGAATCATTGTCCCAATCATCTGAGCATACCACAAATGATATTGTTGGATAATAATCAAGTTATGATATTACCATAGATGAAGATTAATGACTAGTGTTCTTATGTTAATATTAAATAATTATGTCATTTGAGGGTTATATTTATGAGGTAATGATTATAATAATTATGAAGTATATAAGTATTGTAATAAAGTACTATTTAATTAAGAATTTGAGATTGTTTGGTTCCAAGAAAAGTAACTCAATAACAAGTTAAACATTTTTTAAAATACATGGTTGAAGTAAAGATAAACATTAATATGGTCCTGATACTGTGGTATTTATTTTGGAATATGGGATGATTGATTTGGATAAATTATATTTGATATTATTGATTACCTTGGAATTAATTAATGGTTATTTATTACATCATAATTGGTGATTACAACATTTTTGGATTTAAGGATTATATCCAATATTCTTTGATTTATAGAAGAAATAATGATTTACATACCTATTAAAATATGGTTTTCTAGAAATTCATTTTATTACCACATTTTATGAGAATACACGGTGAAAGTATTCATATATATAATATGTGATCTTCCTTATAAATTTTGGACTATGAGTTCGGACAGATGTATTGTGGATAATCTTAAAGGATGAAATAGATTATGATTGACATTAGATACTATTGTTAATGTTAAATCATTTCTTAAGATTATTTTTGGATTTTCATAAAAATGACAACTTGGAGGTCGGGTGAAAACTTGTCGCATTCAGCAAGGCCGTGAGACTTGAACCCACAACCGAAGGGCGATAAGGGTACATCACCTACCACTGGCCTACGTGATGTCCTAGTTTGTATAATGTAGTTTTTATTAAATATACTGACAAATAAATTATAAATTCATTATTTTTGGAACCCTATACGATTAAGATAAATAGAATATTTTTGAATTCTATTATCTTTTGGAGTGAAAGATGAGTTTGTGGTTGGAATTAGTTGAAGGAAAATACTCTACTTGTCAAGTATATTTTTCCACTTATTATATGAATAAATTAATTCATAAACATTAGGAAAGTGATCTTAAAACCAAAAATGTGTTTTTCTAATACATTATGTTTTGTTGTTTTGGTCATTTTTTAAATCATCATAGATTGGAGGCTTTGAGGCCCTCAATTTTACACTTGTTTGTGATTGATGACCTAAATCACCCCGATAAATATTTATGTTTTTCCTTTAATTATGTGTCTCTAATTGCCACCAATTTTATCCAAATCTAGATCATAATTTGGTGGTGTCTTTTTCATTTCCCTTTCCCCCTTATTATGTCTAAATTTTACTAAACCAATTTCTGATGTGGGTTTTCCAAAAATATATTTTTCTATTTTTAACCATTTATTTTTAATGAAAAATTTCAAATTACAAGGAAGAAATTTATTAAAACAGGGGAGAATGTAACACCCCAAGATTTCATATAACGTTATCTCATCGAATTAATTCAATAACTTGTGCTATACACAACACTAAGTTTTAGTGCACCATGACGTACCAAACTAACCATTCCAAAGAAGATAATGAATATTATTAACTAAATTTAAATATTTTATATACTCCAAATGATTTTATAATCCATATTATGTGTTTCTTATATATAATAATATAACAAATTCATTTTTTTCAGATTAAAAAATTATTGTTAAAAAATTTAATTTTCCTACCTTTTATTAGAGAACCTCTTTTAAAGCCAATATTTGACACTTTTATATAATAAATTTAATGAAATTAAATTATTATTTATAATAGGGACATAAAAATTTAGTTTGGATAATTTTTTGGTACTTTTCCGATAAATTTCATATTTTGATGAATAGTGAAAAATAGTAAATTTTAATTTAGAACAACTGTTTTAATCGAAATACTTTATAGTGATAAATTATACATTTGAGTGGTTTTAAAGTATCATTATATTAAATTTTTATCATTTAATTTAATTTACATCATTGGATGTAATTTAACATTTAAACTAGACATAAACAAGTTCCAATCTTTGGATAGTTATTATTTCTTAATAACACACTTTTTATTTTGACAACAAGAATTAATTTTAAATTAATTTCGGCCACTTATGGGTTTTGAATTTGGAAAAATGGATTCCTTATTTGTAATCTGGAGATCCAAATTGTGTAAATATGTATCCATATTTTTAGACATTATGAATATTTACTTTAGTAAATATTTTATTTACCCTGGTTAAAGTGTAAATCTGGTAAATAAGTGTAAACAAATATTCTTATAATAATACTAAATTACCCTAACATGTTTCTTATTCCTATTTTCTGATAAATTTCCGACCATGGGAATCGTTATGTAGATTTTGGGACCACATGGAGCCACATGAGAGTGATAATGACACTTTATATTAATTAATTTCATGTAAAGACAAAAATAACAAAAAAATATATCTTTTAGAAAATTTTTTTCTACAATGGGTTATATAAGTCATATTTTCAACTATAAATATTCATATGAAAGGTAGAAATATTTCCTATATAATTTTTTTTTATAATTTTTATACATCAAATAAATAAAATTATTTATGACATAATAATGATGTAGGGTTTACCTCTTTAATGAATTATTTAAATAAATGAGATTATAAAAATTTAAATAACATCTAAAACCTATCCCATTATTATCAGATTATTTTATTTATAACATGGGTCATATTTTCTTATAAGTTAATATGTTTTGTACCTTTAGATACCGAAAATCATTAAATAATAAAACAATATTTTAAACATTCCTAAAGAGCCCTTCCTCCCCCTTGTAAAACTCCCTCACCTCTAACCCATTTCTCACACCTCTCAATCCACTTTAATAATCCAACCTATGCCCAATTATTCTCCCTACATCCCACTCTTCCTCCTTGAATCATTAACCTAGGTAAAAGGAACTTCAATGAAGCCTTTTGGTTTCAACCAAAGAGAGTTACCCAATTTAAAGGTAACATCTCCACTTAAGTTCTTTTATTTTATTTTACATCTCCAACCCCTTAAACACTCTTTATTACTTTATTTTATAACATAAAAAGTATCCTAAACATAATATGTTTTTGTAATGATAAGTATTTTAACTAAAATTACACACACCACTATCTAATGGGTATAGAACAAAATGTTTCTGTAGACGATGAACTACTGCCTCACGAAATGATGATTTTTCAATATTCTACTACCACCTCTTATGGTGGCCAATTGGATGGAAATTTAATTTTATATGAGATTGAGGATATTTATTTTATATATAAGTTTCTTTAATTCTTTTTTATAGCGTACCTTTATTATTTCCATGTTGTATATATATGATAATTTCATTTGAGGAAGTGTGGACTACCACCCCCTCAAAGTGATATAACTCGTTCATACAATACATGGAACGTATAAAGGATGTTGTTAATGAAATTACGTAATATATATATAATATTATATTATATTTGAATAATAATATTCATATGTATAATTTGGTTTTATTTCCTTTTAAAATCAAAAAAATTAAATGGAAGTAGCATTCATGCATACGTACAGATTACATTCTCCACTAACGCGATGAGATTAATTTCCCATTATAACCATTAAAGAATAATATTCATTTGATTATTAAATATAATATTTAAGAACATAATATCATTATAGATATGAATCAAATACATCATATTCATATCAAACATGACTTACGTAATAAAACATATAAAAGAAAATGAATCAATTAACACCCGAAACAATGATACTACTAAAATATTATTAACAAAGCAATATTAGAAGATCATATATGATATCACATTTATGTGTGTGGTTCTTTTATAATTTAATTAAAATTATTTAACTATTATATAGAAGGTTAGCATACTCTCGACCAAATAAAAGTACAAGGTAAGGGTTAATTCTTCAATCTCATTATTATTTGAAATGTTTTATGTGTATGTTTTTTCTGGGGAAGTATTTATTATCCATTCCCATGTTTCATAAAATATTTTTCCAAGGGATTAGTTTTTTAGGAACAATTTTACTAAAACTTCTTTATAAATGTTTTAATGATTTATTCTTATAAACCTTTCTCATTAATGTCTATATTTTCAAAATGGTTTTAAGGATTTATTTATATGGACATGAATGTTTTAAAATGTTAATTCATTTTAATATTTTCAAATTGGTATGAGGCACTTTGATTAATAATTATATTTTAAATAATATCGTTTGTAAATTGTGTCACTTTTAAATGATTTCATGAAAAAGGCATATTTCTCTGAAAGATTTTTACTGATCATTTTCAACTATGTCAACATCCTTTATGGTGTATTATTCTTGAATGAGGTTGTTTTATTATAATAAAATCTTCCATATTGTATT
Organism: Viscum album; assembly: GCA_963277665.1. Lineage (NCBI taxonomy): Eukaryota > Viridiplantae > Streptophyta > Magnoliopsida > Santalales > Viscaceae > Viscum > Viscum album. The sequence goes on along the minus strand of OY728133.1, from coordinate 1,941,699,658 downwards.
GAATGAGTTTTTCTATGTTTTACTGTGGATGTGCTATTTTTATACCATTTATTGTTTATGGTTAAAGTCTTGATATTTCGTGTGCTAGTTTTAATATGAATTTTTATGTTATGTTTCAAAATTTTCATATGAGGAATTTATTAGAATTAATAAGTGAAGGGTGGAGCCTGTAATAGCTCCTTGATGCATCGGTAGATATCATGGGATAAACATGTGTCTTGGCATAAGGCCTTTAAAAAATCTTATTTGTAGTCTTAGCACGAGGCCTTTACTATGTTGTTATGATGTCTGACATTATGCATTCTATCATTATGAAATTATATATTGATATTACATGTGATTATTCGACTAGTAGAATATCCATGTGAATAAGTAAATGGAATTATTGTATTTATCTTTTCTATATTATGCTGATGTTTATGTTTAAAAGTCATTATTTTTAGTTTTATACATTGCATTAAATGTTTATGATTATTTATGATAGATTACACTAATTGTTATCATTACTGAGCATCTGAGGTCACCTTGGTCTTATATTTTTTTTCCTAGGTTATGACGAAAAATTTCATGTTTGATTTGTAGGGAAAGTCTAAGGGATATAAGTGTGTTCAAAGGGGAAAAAAGTTGTTGTTTTTATCTCATGATGTAATGTAATTTTTTTATGTATCTAGTACATCCAAGGCTCTTAAACTAATTAGTCATTCGGGACATGATTTATTGTATCATGCCAATGTATTAAAATAATGCACCAAATATGCGTAACTGGTTTTAGGGTGTAACATTTGACATCGATTTTTTATCATTTTAGTGAGAATTGATAGGTGACATTAATATAAACGATGTAAAAAAGTATAGAGTTTAATGTTGGTTTTTATGAAATTGATATAGAATGTTCTTTTAAAAAATAACATATAAATATATTTCAATGCTAGTTTTTAATAAATATAACATTTAATGGCATCATATTTTTTTTTACACCACGTTTTTTAATCAAACCAATAAGGAAATGTCAATCAATGTCGATTTTAAGAAAAAATAACCTCTAAAGCATTACTTCCATGGATTTCCATGTTTGTTTTTTAAAATTTATGTTGAATATTAATAACATTTTTAAAAACATATTCTATAATACTTGTTTATAGATCTGAACAAAACAAACTGCAACACAAAAATAAATCAAAAAACAATGACAAAAAACAGTACAAACAACTGGGGAAAAAATAATAGAAATCCTTCAAAAAATATTTCATAAATAATATATAGATAAATAAAATTACATCTACACATTAGTTAAACATAGAAAATAGTATACCAAAAATATTTGAATGTGTATCCAGTTTTTTTGGCTTACAAAGGGAAAACCCATAAAAAAATACAACAAACAGTTTTATGAATTATAGAATAAAACATTTTTTATTATTGGAATAGAGGATTACAAGTACGAAGACACACTAGGAACATCATTTAGTGAAGCCTCATTCCAACCCCTATTATTTACAGACCATCATTGAACCATTATATATTAAATTTTTATGGTTTTAATTCCCAATGGATCAATTTCATACATGGTATTTTTTATACACCATAAATAATGGATTTTATGGCACAAGACCCACCAATATTGGCCCATAGGTCCCAATGAAGAACGACTGATGGTCCATGACCCATAAGCCTAACTGGTTGGCCTAGAATCATTTCCATTCTTGTCGATATCCACCCCTAGTGAGTTATATCCTATCTAACCACTACCATAGTACACAGTTGTGGATAGGGACACCGTTATCCATCCACTAGATATAACAACAATCGATCTGACACCATCTCCATCCCAGTCATCGGGTGAGGTTGCTATTGACAATCAGAATAGAGGTCAACCCTCCTTCGCTGGTCCCACCATTCTTCAGGTAAATACTTCGTTGACTAACCCACCATTGAGTTGGACTGAAATTAATATCCATGAAAATGTATGATCCCTTACGGTCACTGTCCATCATCATAGATGGTCCTCTATCGCTGGCCCCATTAGGGTTGGGGTAACTCCTCTCGTGTTATCCCCATCATCAGGAAGTGACCCAATAACCTTGCACATGATTATGTGATCCATGTTATATTAACACTACCCATATATAATGGTGGTGATCCTATAATTGTCTAGAAAGGTATCCAAACCCTTGTACTTGACTCTTCCACTGAAAAGTAGGGCACTAGTCACCGCCCGTGATTTTTTTGCACGGATCCTTCCTACAACAAGTGAGAATAAGTCTCTACCAACAATTAAATTACCTGGTAAAATCAATATAATTTTGGGTATAAACCCTAAAATATATGTATATTCAGAAACAACCATCCCACACGAACATGTTATCATCTTCAATATAAATACAACATATTTGTTTAAAATATAAATGTTAGAACGAAACTAACTTTTTCAAAATATGTTGTTGTTCTAGTCATGATTATCTCTTAAATATAAAACGTAATCCCCATATTTGACACTCCCTATTTGAATATTATCTAGTTTTATAAAAAAATAAATTTAAATTAGAGACAGTAGATAAGAAAGGAAAAAATTATTTACTAATATTATATATATATACATGAACATTCACATATTCAATTTTTTCTAGTTCAATTATTAAAAAGGGAGTTCCATTGAACTCAATCCATGACGTAATGTAATTTTACATTTTAAATATCAAAACATATAAAAATTGAACATATAAGATTGAAGAACTAAAATTATTCGATTAAGGCTTACTATTGGAAAAAAGGCTATACCGAGTGTTTAGATTCATTGGTATACCCCAAAATCATTGGTATAACCAATTCCAATAGATTGGGTGACCATTTGGTGATCAACTATTAGTATAGACCTATAAATATTGGGATACCAAAACATTGGTATTAAATACCTATACAAAGGGTTCTCAGACCATTGGTATAAGTTATTTCAAAGGAAAGACCTATATTTAAAAAAAATCCAACGCTGGGTATTTATCCCATAGTCTCTCACTTATATTCGAAGGACTTTACCACTATCATAAGACATGTTATATGTTAATATATAATAATAGATATATATAAATATATCAAAAAATTAGATTGAATTATTTATTAAAATTAATATTATTATGAATAAATAATGGCACCACATATACCAACAGTTTGGTCAAACCATTGGTATAGTTTTCAAGATAAATTACATATGCCAATGGTTTGTCCAAGCTGTTCATATAGGTCCTATATTGAAAAAACATCTAGTGATAGTTATTTATTGCACAACCCCTTCTTATATTTTAATGATATTACTACTATCCTATAACTTCTTATATATTCATATATATTTATATCTGTGTGTGTGTGAGTGTTTTATATTGAAGCATTTATTAATATGAATATTATTAATATTAATAAATAGTCGCACCAACTATGCCAACAGCTTGGTAAAACTGTTGGTATAGGTGTCCAGAAAATTTACTTATAACAACGGTTTGAACAACCTATTGGTATAAGTGTAAATATACATACCTATACAAAATATTTTCCTAAATTGTTAGTATTGATATCTAGGAAAAATACCTATACAAATGGGTTGGTCAAATCGTTTCCATCGGTGGACATATAAAAACATATACCAATGGGTTTTCAAACATTTGTGTAGAACCATTAGTATATCTCATATTTTTATTAGTTACTTAAGAATTGAAAAACCTTTTAAATATTATTTGGACACCACCTAATAGAGAGAATAAGAAAAATTACATTAATTTATTTGGAAAAAATATGAATAACATCAAATGTCCACTAAAATATAAAAATTTCACCATTAATAATAGTATAATGAATAGTGGTTCATAAAAATAAATGTGTTCTTAACAGTCATGTAATTGAAAAAAAACATGTAATCTATGTGCTTTTAAATTTTCAGATATATATTGAGTTGAATATTCTTAGTTTGTGTATTTTAAAACTCTTAATGTATTTTGGATCCATAAAATGTTAAAAAGAAGTGAAATCATATTTTTTAAAAATAGTATAGAGATAATTAATTATAAAAGAAATAAATAAGGTCCATGTAACATATGTTTAATTAATGATATTAAATTTATTAATAAAATTTACATACAAGGAAAAATAATTTCAAGACGATAACAATGAGATCCTCACCCTTTACAAAATCAATGATTTTATTTTTAAAATATATTTAAGGTATAATCTAATCTATAAATATTAACACTAATATGAAAAATATAATAATAATATACTTTAAATGAAACATGTGAAAACATTTTTATTATATCAAGATCTTAAGAAGTATATGAAGGTTCTAATTTTACATTCATTGGCAATGATTCCTTTGATTTTAGATACTTATATATAAGGTAAGTGCAAGGAAAAATTATAAGTAATTTGAATTTAATGATAAATAAGAAAATAAAAATTAATGCACACCCATATAACAACTAATGATAATGATCAGTTAACCAATGAAAAAATAACCAATACTCGGTCTAACTATGGTCACCTACTTAGTAAAAGTGACACCAGAGTAGTTGATTCAATAATATAATTTACAAATACTCTTACCTGAGCGAACTACAAAATATGATGAACTAAATAGTCTCTTAGATGATCTAAAATTCCATATTATTCAATACATACATATGGATCACCAATAAGAAACTCATAGTACAATGTTATCTTGGAACGAGGAGGTCATGGAATTAGGTAGGAAGGATACATCTATCTCATCACTTATATAAACATATCACATATAAATTTTTTAATTATATCATATATCGACTCATCCAATTGTCAAATCTCAAAAATAAAGGAATATATTTATCACAATGATTATTTACTATTAATGTTTTACAATGGGTGCATGATTGTTTTCAAAAACTGATACCCCTACTTATACCCTCTAATGTATCCTAGGTGTCTAAATTTTCCAAAAGAAATTGTAAAAATATTCATCCAACCCTTAGGTATAAATATCTATTATATTTTTCCCTCTAATGGGTACCCAAAAATAATATTATCAAATGTTATATTACTGGGATGAATTTACAAAATAGTAATTTTAATGATAAATAATAACTAATTTCCTAAAATAATATCAAAAGATTATTTAGTAGGATAATTAATAAAACTGAACTTTTTTCATTCTCTCTCATTTACATTTTTCGTGACAAGGGGATAGAGGGTTGTATATATCCTCTTCAATGTTGATATTATAATTAGATCATAATTCATTAAATTTTGTAGCAATCAGTTTCTCCTCTAAGAAAGGAATCCATCTACATTGCAATCTAGCAGGGTATAAAATTTTGGAACATATCTGTTTGTGAGATTTCATAGAGGCCTGTTACATAAAAAATTATATGATATAAAGTAATTAAAAATAAATTTTAAAAATGGTTTTAAATAAAATTATATACCATTAAGGATTATTCACACAAACTGAAGAAAACACCTTCCATGGATCATTATCTGTAAATAAAGGATTAAGGTAGAGATCTTGATTTTGTTTACTCCCAAAAATATAACATGAATTCAATATTTTATAAAAAAACTCCCCATTTTGTTTTTTAAATGGATATATACATTTTATTAATTTTTTTAATATCATGAAAGAAAAATTTCATCTATAACTGAATAGATTAAATATTTTTCAAATAAAAAGTATAATATTTATACCATGGGAAAAGTAAATAAATAAATTTAGAAATTTATCCATTATAGAGTACCACAAAAAAACATTTCACCAACTATTTGATGATCCTCCAATCAGGGAATAAAATATTTTTCCAATAATGAGTACACATATCCAAGTAAGTTCTAAAATTCTTTGCATGTGGGATGAATGATTTGTAATTATCATCAACCTCAATTACGAACATTTTCTCTCCTTGTTCAAGATTTTTTTTTGAAATCATGTAACCCCAAAACTACTATATTTAATTACAAACGTTTCTAGATATAAATAATATATGAATAGAATTTCAATAAATAAAAGAATAATTTCCTTTAATAATCTTATTACAATAAATATATTTATATAAAGAAAAATACATACCTCAGTTCTTCTTCCTCAGTGTCTAACATTTAGAAATATATATTCTAATTCAATGAATGTTTTTCTTAATATAGTTGATTAGAATTAAACTTCTGTTAAAAATAAAAAAAATAATTATTTTTAATAGAACAAAACATTTAATATTATAATTTTCAACCAAAAAACTTGTGACTAAAACTAATGCTTATTAAAATTAACAAAAAATGAAAAATGGTTATAATTTCAAAATAAATTATTTTATATAATTTTATATGAAAAAAATAAATAAATTTTTTATTTAAAAAATGTTATTATTTATAATAGGAAGAAATTTATAAATATTTGGTTTAATAAATGCATAAACCTTAAAATTATGTTTGTAAAGAAAATTGTACGGGAAAAATGATGAAAGAAAACCTTTTTAACCATAAAATGGATATCTAAATTTGATGGATATTAAAATTATTAAAAATTTGGTAGTAGTTATCAATATATATATATATATCTATATTTAAATATCTATGTAATATATATATATATTTTCACTATGTCATTTTCACAAAATAAAAATAGATATTTTCCAAATTGATGAAGAGATTAATGGAGTGTTTTCTGATATGCTTTCAATGTGATCATTAAATATTTTATTAACTATGTAAATGTCATGGGAATTGTTATCCTTGGTTAATCATAAAATAGATAAGGAAATCTCACATAAGTATTCTATATCAATCATATTATCAGCACCCATAGGAATTTTTATGCTTTGAAAAAACAACAGACTACTAATCATTTTATTAGTTAATAACATTAAATATTTTAATTCATATTTCTCTATGATTAATTTTTCCTCATTTAAAATAAATATTTTCATATCCAAAAGTGTAAATATATAATCATCACTCTTTAAATAATTTTTACCCTCATCACAATTAAATTTAAATACCAGCACTCAATATTTATTATAATCAAACACCTATATATCTTCAACATCTTGAAAATATGTTGTAGATGAAAAAATTGGGTTTTTAACTTCTTCACAGAAAAAAATAAGTGGTTCAATGACAACCATTAGTCAACTATTTTGAGCGGTAGTCCTTTGATCCTAGTTTTTTTATTTCAAAAATGAAACCATTAATATCAACACTAGGCTATGTGATCATACTAACATCTAGTCCCACTATAAACCATTTAAATGATTCTAATAAATATAAATAGGTGTTTGTTTTCTCCTTAACCAATGAAACAAATATGTTTTTATATTCACTCATGAATCACTTCTCATTTATTCACAGATATCATAATTTGAATCTAGAAATTAGTTCTTGGATATATGGTTGAAACTAATCTATATTGTTGAAAATGTATAAATATTCATGAATCACTTTATCATGTGGAATTAAATTTATGTTAAAGGAAAAAATATCTTTACCTTCTATATCAGCTATAAAGTGTTGTGATATAGGGAGTCCAACATGATCTATCAAAGATATTTTCTTAACAAAGATATTCAATTATGGTGTATTACTCATTGTATGTTTGTGATACATGTCTATGGACCAATAGAGTATTATTTCAAGAATATTTTAGAGGTATATGCCAAGTAAAACTGGTGAAAACAATAAAAAGGCCTTCTTACATGACTATTAGTCCTAACATTTTTTTATTAATATACAACATGTATTTGACCATGTTTTTTCCACCTAAAAAACACATGTACTACATACATATAACCTAGTTACATGATGTATAGTCCGTCATGATATGTTCTAGCCCTTTATAGTCAATGAAAAAGGTTTATTTAATAAATCCATGTGTAATTATTACATAATGAACCATGGATCCCATAATATTTCTAGATGTAATGTAATGTAATATACAACATTTAAATTTAGTCTACATGATTTTCGCTCCTATAAAATTTAGCCAGAATCACCAATACCTCCAGATAAGTTCTACAAATATTCTTTATTAAATATTAAACGCAACTGGGTTATTTGAGTAAGAAACTAAAAGAGGAAGAAATTGTCTTCATAATCATATTAAAAGAATTAATATAGTGAAATTAAAACTAGATCTCTAACATGAGACAAATCAATAATCAATAAAAAATACTAATTGAATACGATAGCTCTGATACCTCTTGAAGTTTTTTAATATTGTAAAAGCAACTATTGGGCCTATGACTAACATTAATTTTGTTGGATTCAGGGGACAATCTATAATGCACATGATGATTAACTTCATGACTAATATTTATTTTTATGAAATTTGAAAATGATTTCACTAGAACAAATAAGATTTTATATTTTTCACGTTAATTGTTAATTATTTTAATAAAAAGAAGAAATACCTCTGTATTGATTTCTTTCTTCGAAGGAGGCGATGATCGTCCGGGCAACATTCAGTTTTATATTTATTTTATTGTTTATAAACCAAATTATTACATCTCTAGTGGTGATCTACACATGGTTTATTGATCTCAAAATATCATTGATCATATTCTAGGTATCATCGTGGCTGTACTGATAATCATGCATCATTATCTTGATTGCAACCATGATCCCTTTGGTCTAGAAAGATCATCTCTTGATCTCTCCAGATTGAGATGAGGGGAAAGAGGAAATGAGAATCTATTGATATTGTGAGAAAACCCGAGATAGTTTCTTTGTTGAGATAAGATTCTTTAATAAGGAAAATGTTGTTCAAAACAGCCACACTCTCCCAATTCTCATAACAATCTATTTATAGTCCTAATTTTAGGGTTTAATATATTTAATTAATTTTACAATAGACCATAATAATATATTAAATCCATAATAAACTACAATCAATTTAAAATATAATAATTATTATTTTTTTATCTCATAGAATTCTATAAACTGTGCGATGAAAAGTATTATTTTATATTCTAGAAAATAATTATATATCACTAGATCAAAAATTGGGATTCTTTTTCCTCATTAAAATTTATTCATCTCATGAATAAATATTTAATTATATATTATTCATTTAATAAATAAATAAATAAATATCATATTCATGATTTAAAAAATATAATATTTATTTTATTATCTTCATTTTAAAATAAATTATTTATAAATAAATGATTATTATTACCCTATGGATAACAATAAAAAAATAAATATTATATATTTTCATAATTAAATAATTACATTGTGAAAAAATATTTATTTATTATTTATGATCAGTAAATTATAAATAAATATTACATCGAAGTTTAGAGAAAAATATTTATTCTAAATGTGAATATAAATAATATATAACTAAGATAAATAGAAACACTTTCTATATAAAACTCTAAGACTCTTCCTTAGTGCCATTAGGTAGACTTTCATGAAGTCCAAGATTACAATCTAGATATGTGTCAAAACACCTATATAGAAAGAAAATATGTGAAAATAAAAATAACTGTATTCAAAAACTCACTATGTAATAAAATCCCTTCACTCTAAACATCTCATTTAGAAGATTAAACACATGTGTCATTATTCCATGTGTTCTATACATCCTTCTTCGACCATCTAAAATGAACCTGTTAATACACGATGACCTTATAATTTAGTTTAGTGGTTTCATTCAAATAAAAGTGTTTAGATATAATTTATCATAATGATGGAAGAGACAAATCATTTTCTGAATTATTTATTAATTACATATCATTTTTTATGCACACAAAACAACCAAATTTTTTATGAACATATGTTATCATAGTATATGGAAATGAATAAAAGTATAAGAGTCATGATATATATTAAAAAAAATAATAAAGTATGGGGATCATTACAAATACTTATAGATAGGAACATCCAATGACACGTAAACATGTGGAATTCCTAATGGAAGGTTTATTCTCATAATATCCTATCTTGGAGATTACCAAGTGAAAAAATCACAAGACGAAGCCTAATTCGCATACGAGTACTCATTCTTAACGGTCAACATTCTATGTGTCCCATTGTATAATTTTATTCAACTATAAAATAATATTTAATAATATAATCATAGCATTTCAAGGTTCTCATAAAATAATGGAACAACAATGAAATTTTTAGTGGGATAAGTATTCTAGGATATTATCACATTAATGATACAAAAAAGAACAATCAATATGTGGTAAGATAGTTATTAATATTGAAATAAATGAATATAAATTCAATCTAAAACATATGTATATGGTTCTAGGGAACCAAATCCAACACTTTCATTTTAAATTTCTTTATGTAACTTATGTTTTTTAAATATGAAAAATCCAACATGTCATGGTTGGTCAGTCACAATACACATTTATTAAAGAAGGGGTCAGAAAAATTAAGTATGTGTCTTTGGATCTATAATTTTTCTATTAATTTAAAATTTATTTATAATTTTGTTTTTTATTTTGATTTTTTTAAAAATTGTAATCTCATTACAATAGGTTCAAGTTTAATATAGTTCTCATATTCTATGATTTATGTATGAGATAATCATGATATGAATAATGAAATTTTTGACAAGGTTTGTTTCATAATAATTTTTATATTTTGCATTGTAAATTTCATTATTAATGTTATTATATGTTTAATTATGTTTATATAAACCTTATGTAATTGGATCATATTCTTAAAAGGAAATATATCATCTATAAATATTATTGGAAGAATCATTTAGTGATCAGATTTAATTTTAGATGTATAATTTTATTTTTCTGTAATTATTGTTGTATTTGTATTGAATTTGAAATTAAAAATTAAAAATTTTATATTTATTAATGAAAATAAAATTACGAAATGCAAACAAGATGTAATAAAAACGACTATTCTTGAGTAAATGGGTATAAACTAAAAAAACACACCCAATCCAAACATTTTTATCAAGTGAGGATTCACAAATGAGTGAACTACTTCCCCCCTCTTTTAACAAAATCTAACCAACAATAATTAAACAATAGTGAAAAATATATAATATCTTCTACGAATATTACCAACGATTAACATTTCAAATTAGGTACAGTTTTTACTAGTGTAAAGCATAATTTATAACATCAGTTATAATTAGAATCAACATGTCACCCTATCCTCATTATATTTCCCACATAATGTGTGCTCCCTCTTCTCCCCATGGTCAACCCATTTCGAAAATCTTCTTCTCCCAAGCTTCCCTTCACAGTGTTCTCCCTTGAAACCCTAGTTTTTCATTGTCTAAATTTGATAAATAATATCATCTCCCATATAATTGGTGACACCGTGGGTGGTTGATGGGAGTAGACTGCAACAGTTGGTGTTTCTAAAGAAGACACTTCTTTTGTATGTGATCGCAAAAGAATACCTATTGTGTGTTTTTGGTGCCACCTGGAAAAATCGTGTAGTTGCCATTTTTTTCTTCTCCACCTCAGGATATTTTTTTGGATGCTATTGTATGGAAAAAATATAATGAATTTTTAATATGTTTATCTTCATTTGAATAATAAAAAGTTTTTCCCTTCCTCGCAGATATATGTCACCCCGATATAACCACATTAATTTTTGTGCTCTTTATGTTTTGTTTCCCTGCATTGAGTGTGATAATTTTTTGGAGATAGAGATTCCGCATGACAAATTAGTATCAAAGGTGATTTAGATTACCTAGAAATGAATATTACCCTCTCAAAACTACTTCTCTCTACAAATCTTCAACCTAATGTTGTTTTCTTCCTACTAGAAGCTTGTGTCTAAATCATGATCTTTCCCATTGGTGAACCTATTTTTCTCTTGAAGCTATTCCCTCTTATACACACCCCTTAAATGCAATTTCATGCTCTTCTATCAACATTCCCAACATAACGCTGGATCAATGAACAATTTCCTATTGTCCACATCGCATCCCATCACCCCTATTGTTCAATGCTCAGTGAAAAATTACATTTTAGAATTTTCATTAAGTAACTTCTCCTAGTTTGATCTTTCTTCCCATATCTAAATTAGCGCTATTATTTAAATATCTAGTGAAACTAGATCTATGATAAAATTTGGAATATGTGAGAAAAGAATAAGAAATGGGGAGTCGGTTATGTGAGGTATCATTGAAAAATAACGTAGTGTAGTTGTTTTTTTCTTACTATGTGTGGAATATGAAATCAATAAAACAAAGAGGGGATTCATTGGGTTGGGGTGTATGAGCTGGACATTCCCCATATTAAAAAGGTATTATTTTAAAAATTATTTCATCGTTATTGTTATATTTTTTTAACAAGTACTTTGGAATAGTTTTTTTCGTACTCATTTGGGATCTGATTGAAGAAATTAAATTGTTTATTTTAGCATTTTAAGCTATTCTAGATTTATTGGCACTGCCAAATTTTGGAAATTAAGATATTTTTTTTGATGGAGAACCATACAATGAAAACATCACAATACCACCTTATCATTCCTTTCTATATGTTCTTGTCGGCACTATAAGTACTTTCGTACATAGATGTTTTGTGTATAAAAATAAATACTTGGTGAAGAAATTCAATAGGAATGATAAATTTAACATGTGTCAATGTGATTTTTAGGATATTCTAACCCAGTAGTTGTTAGATATTACCTTAGAATAAAATAACATCGGCATATTCAACGGTTATTAGAGGAGACTCAACCAACAAGCACTTGGTACGATCAATCTTTGTTTGGATAATGATTATAAAGACAATATGATCTGAGAAAATTTTGGAAACTCATGTTGAATATTTAGAAGAACAAGTATATGGAACAAATTATTTAAAATCATATATATCTAAAAATAAATATTTCCGATTTCATTAAAATTAATATTTATTTATGATTGACCACTTGGAATGTTTTTAAAAAATTCGAATAGATTTAAAAAATTTGGAGGTAACAATTGCTGATGAAGATAATGGTTTTTTTGCTGAACTATCTACCTGAAAGTTATGATCACCTAAAAAAATTTTATATAGTAAGGATATGGTTTTTTTTGAAATATTAAATTTTATAGTTAATAACGAGTATAGGTGGAAAGATAAGTATGGCCATAGATATTCTACGCTGGAGACGTTAATGGATACTAGAGGAAGGTTATCTAAAAAGAAATCAAAATGATTCTTAAGAGATGAATCACAATCAATGTTATTTGGAGAGTCTAGCTATAGACATCCAACAAATTTTTAGTGTTCCTGTTATCTAAAAAAAGATAATTGGAAGAAATATTGTCCAAAATAATGAAATTGAAGGATAATGTTGTACAAAAAGGCGAGGATATTGATGATACTTCCTTCAATGTTTCCTCAACAATCAACAACATTGAAAGTTGGATTCTTGATTCTGTCCATTCATTCCACATGTGCAGGAATACAGATTAGCTTTCAAACCTCAAGGATTCATATAATGGTGTGGTTTTTATGGGAATTATCCATCCTTTCCATTCAAGAGGTATTGGAATACTACTATTGAAAATTCATGATGGTACAACATGGCACCTTAGCATTGTATGATATGTCTCAAAATTAGAGAATAACAACATATTAATCAGAGTCTTGGAAAATCTTGGTTATCAGATAACCATTGTATATAGAGTTATGAAATTTACCAATGGTTCACTCCTTGCAATGAATGGTTTTTGAAACTGTACATTGTAATTTTTGTATGATGAGATTGTTATTGGTTGAGAAGAGATATTTGAAGAGAATATCACCACTGGTAGAACATGAAGAACCATATAGAGACCTTCCCAGCACGACGATATGGTCAGCTATGCACATTCTATAATTATTTAAGAAGACGTTCCATAAATCTATAGGGTTTTTTTGATAAAAAAGAAAGTAAAAACCACAAATCAGTCGAGAAAGGATGAATAAGTTAAGTACATCATTATATGATATGGGATCTTGTTCCTATTTTAAAGGAAATGATGGTGGATATAAGGATTAAGTTCCAACAATTTTTGGACATGACACACATCTCTCAAACATGGGATGTCTATAGGAAATAGGAAGGCACGAGTAGAAAATTTTTATTGAGAAGAAACATGGTGACATTTTTTTTCCAAGGTAAAATGTTGAAAAATAATATCACTACCTACAGAATTAGTAATATGGTGGGTGGATGATGGAAAAAGACTATAGGGGTTAATGTTTCCAAATAAGACATTTTTTTGGTAGGTTACCTCTAGAGAAGACCCATTTTAGGGGTTTGGTGCCACCCAGAAAAATGTTGCAGCATCCATTTGTTTCTTCTCCACCTCTCTGGCTATTTTTTGGATGTCCACATATGGGAAAATATAAGGAATTTTTAATATGTGTATCTCTATTTGAATAATAATAATTTTCTTCAATCCTTATGGATGCAGGTCACCCTGACCAGAACACATAAATTTGTGTGCTCTTTATGTTTTGTTTTCTTGCTTTGATTGTTAACATTTTTGGGAGAGATAGTTTCTTCCCAAAATTCACTCCCTATAATTGTGAAAGTCTTTTCTCCTCCTAATCTCCCTCAATATCATCTACACTATTTCATCATGTTCCTTCAATATTCTCTCTCCAAACCCACCTGAATTAAATTTTATCATCTAATTACTCTTCCTCAATCGTATTTCATTGTGGCTCCCAATTTCCCTTCCCACCTTCCTCTATTTCTACTCGCACATACCCTTTTCTCTCTGAAGAGTAATGTTATGTATAATCCATGACAAGGGAAAAAACATTCAATGTTATTACATTGATTATCACTACCTTCTTAGTAACCCAATCTTAATAGTTATTTACTCACATAACATTGATGCTTAAATACATATCCTATTTTTGAAAATTAGGATTTTTTCTACTGAAGTTTGATATTTGGTTAACAAAAAAAAGAAATATATTGATCACTAAATTGAATCTATTGTATATCACAGAACTAATTATCTTAAAACTAGTGAAAAAAATTAAAAATTATGTTTAAAACATTTATCTTTGTATAATATATTCTTTTCTATGAAAAAATTATTCTTTTTTATTATTATTTATTTTTTTTACATCAGAATATATTTTATTCTAAAATACAGTGTGATTACAAAATATATACTCTAAATTATAAATCCAATAAATGAATATATATATTCAAAATATATTCTAATATATATATATATATATTCTGAATATATATATATATATATTAGAATATAATAACTACATAATACTCCCTAAACTAATTAAGGAACATCATTTTTACTTCCAAATTGGTGTGCTGAGAGAAGTTCCCTTTTATCATGGGACTAGTAACTATCCAATTTTTTCTTAATCAATATGCATTTCTTATGTAATAATATTTTTACACGTTAATCATACTATCCAATTTACCTAATGTATATGAATTTTCAATATAATCGTACTAAATACACCATTATCATACTGAAAAACAATATTTTTTTCATGTTTTTGGAAAGCATATGCTTCAATTTGGAATTAGAATATAATGATTTATGTGTGTTTTAATTCAGGTAATTCATCATGTTCATCCATATTTTATTACTATAAGTCCCATAAATAAAATATTTACTAATTTCATTAATTTTTCATTTGTTTTTGTTTTAGATGAATTAAAATAAGTTCTATCTCTCAAAGGAATGAAAAATAGGAAATATGATGATGTCCATATTATTGATATTTGATATCATTATGTTTACCTATTTTATCCCTTATAGTTCAACATCATTCTTTATAAAAATTTGTACTTTAAATTATTTTCCTTTATGGGCTGCGTCCAACAAGTGTTTGTAACAATGCTCTGCCTGGTACTCCAACCCTTGATGTGTGTATTAATTCATTGAATTCACCACATTCATCCATATATTAACACTATAGGATTCTAAAATATAATAATATAATAATTTCATTTAATTAATATATGATTTTGTTTTGGATGAGTTGAAATAAATGACAACTCTTATAGGGATAAAAAATAAGAAATAGGATGATATCTGGCATTTTGAAATTTTTTGTCATTATGTTTACCTATTCTATCCCTTACAGGTCAGCATGATGCTTCATGTAAATGTTATATTTTACATTATTATCCTTAATTTGTGAAATCCAACATGTGTTTGCAATGAATATATTCCTGGAACTCCTACCCCTAATGACGATACCCTAGATAAATTCAATTAGGAAATATGAAAACATATCATTTTAGAAAAGAACTTCATAACAATTATTTTTTGTTGAAACTTGATTCCTTTATTTCTTGACACATTTCCAAACACAAAGACCACATATTGTCACACTCATTTTAGAACCTTTATTTCACGTGCACGACTAAGTTTATTAAACTTGTACTGATATGCAAGCTTTCTTATTGGAGGCATGATTAGAATACCCCTGAATAAATTAAAATATTATATATGTGATGTTTGATTTTTACTATCTTACATTTATTAGTGGTTTAATTACTATAATGGGAAAGGTGAATAATTATTATTTTTCATCCTACTATTTATTTTGAAATTTATCATATCATTTTCATCAATGCATTTGTATCTTATCATCATTGTTATTACTTTTAAATATTTACAAGTAGTGAAAACCAAAATCTGTGACATAAGTTGATCGATTTATTTGTGGTTTCTGGGAACTCTTACTAAAAATATATTTAAATTTAGTTGTAGGGTACTCTTACCAAAAAATTTCTAATGTTGATATAGTTTTTTATTATATATTTTTCTTTTTAATAGACCTTATTACTTCAAATAATTTATATACTCTAATATTTTTTGTTGAAATTGGACCACTGTTGTCATTTTTTCAATACTTCTAATACTTTTAGAAGGATATTTTTTATATCCAATATTTACTTGTTTTCATATCCACCCATCTTAAAAATATTTTAATATATATTGAAGATGGATATGTATGATCGGTACTATTTCCCTAGAAACAAAGTTGAATACGTTGTGGTTGAATCTATTGAAGGATAATCCTTAAAAAACTGTTCCCTGGAACACCTAAGACATTAAAGCTACATGTAGAGGCCATTATCTGTGGTTTGTTTTTTTCTATTGTTGGGGACCAGAAAAAATAAACAGTTCTCCAATGGATGGGGGTATCGATAATGGGATCTTATATATTTATATATATTTATAAATGAATTTACATTTCATCTATCTTCTATCGTATTTAAAATTTTCAATTTAAATAATAAGAATAATTTGGGGGGGGGTGGGGATAAATGCTAGTGATTTTTTTTGTATATTTGAATGTTTTTTTGATATGAAAATTTAATTTTTGATTAACAATTGGTTTTTTGTAATGTCCAAGATTTTCCAAATAAAATATCTGAAAATTATATGAGATTATTTCAAGACCATGCACTAAGATGACAAGTGATTACAAGGATTGAGGTTCCTAGAATAAATATTTGAACTATTTTTACATTTATTAAAATGAGCGTTCATTTTTGGTTTTATTAACATCTAAACGGGTTCCCAGATCAAAAATTTGAAGGCACCATTGAGCTCATAATTGCGTGTTCGCCCTAGGTGGTGCCAAACATCGGCCGGCATATGTTAGATGAAAAATAATAATTTATGGACCTTTTAAGAGAAAAATTATATATACATAAAAAGTTATTTTATTTTATTAGTTCAATGTTATACAGTGTCTCAACATTACTGTGGTGCGACAACTCACTGATGGTGCAATGCTGCATCATAGAAATGCTGAAACACATTTAAAATGTTGAAACACATTAACACATTTTCTCCATTAATCAAGGGAAGAGAAAAATGTTAGAATTTTTAATGCTAGAGAATTTCACTAGTACCCTAGGGATCCATCTTTCCAGGGACAATAGTTTAGAGATCAAAGATCTAATCGAACACTGATGAAAGACTGATCAAAAATTTTTGTGGATGGATCTCCATAAATAATGAATTATCTCCTCAAACTGATCCTCTATAGAAGTAGGGAGTGTGATTTTATTTGGTTTCATTCCCCATTCATTATTCTATTCCCTTCAAAAAACAAGAACCAATCGATGAATGGATTGATTCATGGATCCTACAAAGTGCGGGGTTTATATTCATATTTTAGGGTTTCAATATGGGTTTATCCATGATTAGAAATGATCCATGTTTATAGTTGTTGATATTTTCACGATTTTAAATTCTAATGTGGATGGATCAAGGATAAAACGAACATGGAAAATATCATTCAACATTTTTTAATTTTTATGTTACGTTTCCCCTCATTTTAAAAATATCTTCTTGTTCTTCATGGGCGTAATGATCTAGAGTGGGATCCGAGAATGTGACGATGTGTGGAGGCAACATCAAGAGGGGGCAGTTGGAGTTGGTGGCTCAGACCACTCTCAACGGAGCATGGAGAGACAAGGACACTAGCTTGATGGTCAACAGTGGGATATTGTGGCAGTGGTAGCTGTAGGTGGTGTGGAAGAGCTATGTATAGGCGGGAGACAATGTTGGAGGATGGCCACGAAAGGAGGCAGCGGTGGCATGTCACAGATCATCGGCTCTACGTCGGATGAATGGTCCGACGACGGCGAGACCACATGTGGTGGTGAAAAGTCAGAGTAGCGATCCGTAGTGGTGACAAGATGTAGAAGCAAGCAATGGTGGTGGGAGGATATAGCTCCATGATCCACGTCAGATGGAGGACATGTGGATACGCCGTGTGTGAGAGGTGATAATGCGGCCCAGTCCGACCATGTTGACCTGGGGAGATGCAGTTAGATGGAAGCACAAATCTAGAGAAGACTCGGCAGCCGAAACATCCAGGTGGACCAAACCATCCCACGTCTGAGTGGGCCAGGATGAAGCTGGAAGGCTAGGTCAGGCCCAGCCAGGGGGGTGGGGATCGACTCAGGGGGTCGGGTCATGCGGGACCTAGACCCAACTGACCCTTTTTTTACATAAATTCCCATCACTCTCACACTGTGTGTCTATTTGATGAGTTGTTTATAGTATTGAGAAATTCATGATGTGTCGACCCTTTTTATATACTCTAAATTAGTTTTCATGGAAGTTGGAATAAGACCATTTGGTCTCTACGAGTAGGTGATCCCAGAACGTGCACGCTAAGATATAAATTTAATGGCTATATATACAAAGATATAGAGTCTGTCTATAATGAATATATAGAGTGTGTCCCCTATGCATATATGTAGTTTGTCTCTTTGGGATATACTGAGTGTGTCTTCTATAGTTGTAAGGAGCGTGTCTCACATGGATATACAGAGTGTGTCTCCTACTGTTATACCGGGTGTGTCTTCTATGGTTATGGGCAGATTGTATCCTATAGATATATAGAGTGTGACTCCTAGAAATATACAGAGTGTGTCTCCTTATATTTGGATGTGCCTAGACATAGTATATGTATCCTAGTGTGAGCTGACTCTAGAGACTCTCTTAATTATAATTATTAGAGGCTACACTTAATGTACCTATTTGGTAGTCTTCCTTGAATCATACTTTATGGTTTACCTATATTTTTTGGGGTCCCTATTGAGTATTTTTTACTCACAACTTCACGGGCTTCTCCCACACGTGTAATGTATTGTGCAGATAATTGAAATATTAGACGGAGTCCATGGTGGGCTAGAGACAAGGGTGCTTCAGGGTTACATGACGGACATGGTATGCTTTGACAACATTCAGAAAATAATGTACCTACCCTTAAATTAAGAATTTCTGTAGATGAGAATAGGAGCCTATACATTTCTATTCCAGTTGGGCTTGTATCCTGGCATGTTTTCTTTTTAGTTTATACTATTACTCTCAGTGGATTTCTTAGTGGATTTTATATCTATTTACTCTGTGCTTTTAGTTTCAGTACTTTTCTTGGCGACATGTGTGTGTGTAGGTTTATAGGAACACGGCCCCCTCTATGGGAAATGCCTACGTTGAACTAGTCCCCAGACCCTAGACTATGGGAGTTGTGCTTAGGGTAGTCACATAATGGACCCTAGGGGATAGAAAATGAAATAATGGCATCAAAAGAGGATGGTTTTAATTTTTTTGGGGCAATAATGTTATGTGTTTCGAGTTTGGATTTTAGGCTAGGGAACCCAGTGTTGGTGCAGTGGCAGGTGTATCCATACATGAGGACCTTGAATTCTTCTTTCGGACTCGGTACATTAAAATACTAGTTTCGTGGGAAATTAATGGTTCTTTCATAATATAAGAATTTAGTTCTTTCTCATGTCCTTCTTGAGTTATTGTTTGCTCACCAGATATACACTATTGACCATGGTACATCTTGTTATATTTTAGGATTCTTACACATAGGCATCCATCTTGGATTTCGAGGCATGACCATGAGGTTGGTCCATTAAGTGATGAGGCATCAATTCATGGACCTTTCTAGAGATAGAACCTCTTGGTGGTGTACCAGTGATACCAACACTCATAGAGCAGCATTTCCTAGCGGCATTACTGGTACAAGATTCACACATTCTCATTGCGTTTTATGAGTTCTAGAGATAGTGACCACATAGGTTCTATAGTGAGATTGATACTTAGGTAGTTGATAACCTGTTGGAGACTATGGCATGAATTTTGCACCTAGGGAGGAAAAATATTGACCTAATACCAGGCTTGGATGCGAGTCTTATACAGTGATCGACAGGGAAATAATGGAGCTTGATGATACAAATGCAAGAGGATGCGACCCTTTCTAGGATAGACATTGAGAATATATTCAGGGAGTAGTTATTCCTGATGATGTTAGGATATGTGTGTATACAAATGATCCTGCATCTCCACAAGGGAAGCTAGACGGTGATAGAGTACTCATTGAGACTTATGGATCATTCTTCCTACTCTACAGACATAGTGCATGACCCATTTTTCCGGGCCCATACCTTTGAGAATAGAATACAGCAAGAGATCAGGGCATCGATGATATCCCTTAGAATATCAATGCATGATGGGGTTCTAGTGAGAGGTCTACTGATATAGAATTTTCTTTCAGAGCAGGCACTGAGGATGGGAGTTACTACCGAGTTCTGGATAGATGGGTCTTCGATAGCGTTTAGGCGATAGCTGACGTAGGGGTCCATGATGACCAGACAGTCTAGGGTATGACACCCAGACACAGGATCAGGGGTTTAGGGCTTTCAACATCAAATAGATTAGATGAATTAGTGGTTGTGCTACTCGTGCAGCGGTCAAGGTACTATGGATAGAGATTGTTTGATCAACTGTATGACCAACCATGAGATGGTTGAGGGACCACCAAGGCAACGTGGAGGGAGAAACTGGGTGGTCTTATTGGATACATACATGGAAGGGGAGTAGGAAAATTTGAAGGAGGTGAAAATAGGATCGATTTACTGCCACCACCACCCCTATGGGGTCCACCCCAAGATCAGGGAGTTGGTGGATATGAGTGATGCCAGCTCTCGGTGATAGAGGCTTATGATTCTGAGACCCCCGAGAAGATCAGTGGTACAATCTATAACTTTTACACACTAGATATAGTTTTAATAGACACTGGTTGCAGTCACTCATTTCTCACCATGACCCTTGTTTGAGACATAAATATTCTAGTCAAACCATTGACTCGATCCCTACTCTTAGAAACACCTACAGTAGAAGATTTGATGGTCACACAGTGGTGCCGATAGTGTGATCATACTCTTGGGGAGAGATTTTTGTTTGGGATCTCATGGTGGATGTGTTGAGGCCTTAGGAATTTATTTTGGGTATGGATCAGTTATCTATAGTTCATGATCAGATCTACTATTTTAGGAGCAGATTTTTTGTGCCCTCAATGATGGGACTAGTTTTTTCTTTATCAGTGAAAGGAAAATACACAAAGTGAAGGGAGGACACACACATAGGAGGGTATAGTCGATCAAACCTTAGTTTTCTATCATGAAAATTGGTGTAGTGGATGAGATGAGTCCTCAAATTCTTATAGTGTTAAATGAGCATGAGGACGTATTTTCAGAAGATGTTACATAACTACCTCCTCGGTAGGAGGTATAATTTTGCATTGAAATTTATCCTAATACAATACTGATATCTACACCGGCATATTGGATGACTCCCATAGATCATCATGAATTAAGGGTACAGCTGGATGATTTATAGAGGATGGTCTTCGTGAGACCTAGTGTTTTTCCATGGGCAGCCCCTGTTTTGTTTTCCATGGAGGTAGTTGGGAGCATGAGGTTCTGTGAGGACCTCTGGAGCCTGAATTAGGTGACTGTGACGAATATGTACCCACTACTGAGGATTGGTTACCTCTTCGATCAGCTGAAGGGAGTGATTTGGTTCTCGAAATAAGACCTCAGATCAGGCTATCACCAGCTTCATGTGTGGGATGAGGTCATTCTGAAGACATCCTTCAGAAGTTTTTATGGGAACTTTGAGTATATAGTGACTTCATTTGTATGGACGAGCACCCAAAAAGTATTCATGTGAATCATCAATAGGATCTTCCTACATTACCTAGACTGTTTTGTAGTGGTCTTTACTGATGACATCCTGGTACACTCTATGTCTGAGGAGGAGCACACGATACAATTGAATATAGTCCTAGACTTACTCAGAGAGCAGAAGATTTATGTGAAGATCACAAAGTTTTAATTTTGGATATGACAGGTCAAATTTCCAGGACACATCATTTCAGTGGTTGGAGTATCATTTGATCTATCGTAGTAAGAGGCAGTGCTTGGTTGACAGCCACCCAAGAATGTTACCGAGGTGCAAAGTTATCTTGGGTCGGGTGGGTACTATCAGAGGTTCATTACTGGCTTTTCCAGAGTAGAAGCATACATGGATGCCTTGAGACCATAAGGGGAAACCCTTTTTGTGGACTAATAAGTGTGAGGAGTGATTTCAGCAACATAGATTGTGATTGGAGAGTGCTCCCATCTTGAGATTTTGAGAGGAGGGTGTCAAGTATGTGGTGTTATGCAACGAATAATAAACTGAGTATGGTTGTTTCATGATGAAGGGGAAATTAGTGATTGATTGCAATTTACATAAATTAAGAAAACAAGAGTATATATACGCAATCCATGATCGGGAGGTGGCAGTGGTAGTCTTCTCATTGAAGATATGGAAACACTACCTTATGGTCGAGGTGTTTATTGTCTACTCAGAACACAAAAGTCTCAGGTATATCTTTTCAAATAAGGATCTCAAACAAATACAATCATTTTTTCAAGAGTTCCTCTAGGACTATGATTTTGAAATAGACTACACTTCTGGGAAGGGTAACATGGTGATAGATTCTCTTAGCGGGTGATCGAGTTCACAACTACTGAACGAGGCCTCAATGTAGTTGGCCTCTCTTCATATATCCTATGTGGATGGAGATGATGCAGGTTATCTCCAATGTATGGTGGTTACCCCTCCTCTCTTATAGCACATGTGAGAGGGACAACACATAGATTTTACCTGCGAGACTATAAATTCTATGATGCCCACAGAGCAAGACCCTAATGGATATTCAAAAGGCGGGGAGTATGTCACCCTTTTAAGCGGATTCACAATTGTACCAGTGATGTTACTGGAGGAGGTGATAAGGTATTTCCATATAATCCATTTGTAAGTACATATAGGTGTAGAGAATATATACCTAGACCGCTGATGTTAGTATTGGTGGCTTGGGATAAAGAAGGAAGTGGAAGAGTTTGTCTCTAGATGCCTCACTTGTCAGCATGTGATGGTCGAACACAAGGTTCCAGTGGGTATGACTCAACCCCTAGAGGAGAAAGAGTGGTAGTGGGATGGAATATAGATGTAATTTTTGATTGATCTACCACGTATGACTAGAGGTAATGATATCATATGGGTGATCATTGACCAACTAACCATTTAGGACCACTTCTTAGATATTCAAGAAAATGGTTCAGTAGAGAGACTGGGATGCCACTACGTGCGAGATATAGTTCACCTCCATAGGGTCCCATCGATGATAATATTAGATTGTGATTCTCATTTCGCATCCTGATTGTGGAATGGATTTTATTAGGTGTTTCCAACTCTACTGATCTTGAGTATAGTATTCCAACCACAGATAGGAGGTCAGACATAATAGAACATTCAGGTCCTAGAGGACATGCTACATGCTTGAATCCTACATTTTGTCCATAGTTGGGAGGATAACCTACCCATGGTGGAGTTTGCGTACAAAAATTTCTATCACTCCACCATCATTATGGAACTATTATAGGCCTTTATGAGAGACCCTACATGTCACCACATTGTTGGACTAGACCTAGAGAGTCTGCACTCTTGGGCCTGCAGTTGGTGTGGGCTAATGTGGATAAGGTGCGGGTTTTCCAGGAGCAGATGTAGACCGCATAGATCTATCAGAAGTATTATGCTGATAGGTGACATAGTCCTTTGGTGTTCTAGGAGGGAGATCATGTGTTTCTTTAGGTCTCCCCTCAGCATGGGATACAAAGATTTGGTTGTGGCGACGAGTTGTCTTCGAGGTTCATTAGACCATTTCTAATACTACAAAGAGTGGGTGAGGTGGCATAACACTTGGATCTACCAACATAGTTAGAGTGGTTTCATGACATCTTCCACATATCCCAGATAAAAAAATATGTACATGAACCATCACACGCCATTGAATTGTGTGAGCAGGATGTTGAAAATGTGGTGACATTTTTATTCTTCCAAGTGAAGGTCAATGATTGACAAGATAAGACCCTTTGTGGGAGATCTATTCCTGTAGTGTGTATTAAATGGCTGCATGTGAATCTCTAGGATAGAATATGGGAGTGGGAGGCTCAAATTCAAGCTCAGGATCCCAATTTTTTATCCCTCCTTTTGACTTTTGTAGACGTAAAGCCCTAAGTTTGGGAGAATGTATTGTCCTAGATTTCCCATGTAATTTTTTTTGAAAATTATATGGGATTATTTTGAGACCAGGTATTGAGATGACACATTATTCTAAGGACAACGGTGCCCTGAATAAATGTTTGAACTATGTTAATGAATATTAATATTAGCGTGCATATGTGGTTTTAGTATCTTTTAATCAGTTTCCTGTATCGAAAATCAGAGGGGACCGTTGTGCTCAGAATAATAAGTTTACCCTAGTTAGGGCCTAACATCTTCTGACACAGGTCAGCTGCAAAACATAATTTATAGAAATTTTAAGAGAAAAATTAAATATAATTAAAATGTTATTTTGTTTTGTTTCATCAACGTTACATAGTGACTCACCAAATATATGATGTGATAAATCAGCGACCTTGTAATGTAGCATCGTGGAAACCCTGAAATGCATTTAAAACACTAAAATGCGTTAACATGTTTTGTCCATTAATCAGGGGAAAAGACCACCGTTAGATTTCATAATGCTAGAGAATTCCCATAGAACCCTAGGGACCTCTCTTTTCGGTGAAGATAGTTTAGATATAGAAGTATGGATTGAAAGGTGATGAATGAGGGATTGAAGATGTTTGGGGACAGATCACCATAAACAATGAATTCTCTCTAACGAATGATACAATTTCCAAGTAGGGTGTGTTAGCTTTTTTGGTTTCATTCCATGTTCATTATTCATTTCCATATAGTAAACCTGAACCAATCGATGAAAAGATTTATTCATGTATCATGCGTAGTGAATGGTTTGAATTCATGTTTCATGGGTTGAATCTATGTTTAAATATGATTAGAAGTGATCGATTTCTATAATTTTGGATATTTTCTGCATTTTCAATTCTAACATGAATGGATTAACCCCGACACGAATGAGGCCCAAATCATTCCACATTTGTGCCATAATGTTTTATGCCTCCCCACTTTCTCAAAATCCCTTATTGTTCATTAAGGGTGTGGCGATCTAGATTAGGATCTAGGACAACGAAGGTATGTGGAGGTAGTAGAATGAGGAGGCGGTCAGAGGTGGTGGCTCTAGCCATTCATTGAGGATCATAGAAAGATGAGGACACAAGCCTGATGGCTAACTTTAGGATCCAACATAGGGTGACCTTGGTAGGAGGCCACAATGAAGGGAAGTCGCTTATCAAAGCAGCATGAGACGGAGAGGCCCACCGTGGAATGACTGGGAGCAATGGAATAAAGCCACAACATCGAGGCACGATGGTTGGATGATGTGGAACTCTGAGCCACATAGGACAGAGGACCCACAATGAAGCTGTGGGAGAAAGCTGGTAATGCAGACAAGCCATGTTGACCCTTGGAGATGTGGCCAACATGCCGTGTGAAGCTGGAGCAGATGCAACATCTTCTGCGTCTGGGTGGACCGGGTTCGACCCCAACCGGTCCCTTTGTACTTAAATACCCATAACTCTCAAACTGTGTGTCATTTTGACAATATATTTGTGGAATTTGGATCCTCATTATGATTAAGGCCTTTTGAGAAACTGTACAAGTTTTTTTGTGGAGGTTTGAGTATAAAATTTTTTGCTCGTGGAGTAGGTACTCTCAGAACCAACGCTCTAAGAGCGAAATACTGTGGCTAGTTGGGTGAAGTTACGGAGTGTGTCTCCTATGAATGTATGTAGTATCTCTCCTAATATAATATTGAGTGTGTCTCCTATGAATATATGGAGGTTTTATCCTATGGTTATAAATAGTGTGTCTCCTAAGAATATATAGATTGTGTGTCCTAGAGTTATGTAGAGTGTGTCTCCTACTCTTATAGGGATTGTGTCTCCAAAGTATGTATGTAGTGTGTATCCTAAAAATATGAGGAGTGTGTCTCCTTGGATTTGGATATTCCTATAATTTTTTACTATATATATCCTGGTGTGAGAAGACTATAGTGACTCTCAAAATTGTACTTCTTAGAGGCTACATTTCGTGTACCTCTTTGGTAGCTTGCCTTGTGTATTTATTTGGGGTTTACCTTTTCTGTTTAGGGTCTGTAATTAGTATTGTATTAATCACCCCTATACAGGATTCACCCATACATGTTTTTTATTATGAGGATGATTGTAATATTTGATGGAGTGCTTTGTGGGTCAAAAAGTGGGTGATTTGGGGTGCCCCGATAGACGTGGTACACATCAATGACATTCAGATAGATTACTATACCTACCCTTCAGTTAGGGTTTTCTGAAGATGAGTCCCATGATCTTGTAATTTTCTATTTCAGTTGGGATGGTATTCTTGTGCATTTACTTTTAAGTTCGTACTTTTACTCTTAGTAGTTGCCTTTTTGAATTTCTTATCAATTTACTCCGTGTTTTTAGTCTGGGTAATTTTCATTAGGATGGGCTTGTGTGTTTAGGTTTATAGGTAATTGGATCACCTTTATGGGAAATGCCTACTCAGTGCTAGTCACCAGCCCCTAGTCAAGGGGAGGCATGCTTGGGGTCGTCACAACATGGGCCATGGGGGATTAATGATAACATTTTTATATTAATATTTTTATCTAGTCATAGTATATGGTTGTAATGGTAGAGGCATGTTCTAAAAAGATAATTTCTTTTTGATTTCATATTCTATAATGCCATGTATAAGTAAAAGTGAAAAGAAAAAAAATGTTTGTTTCAGCTATCCCTTTACTGGTATATATTATTACTTCACTGGGGAGCTAAAAATTTAAGTATTTTTTTTCATGGTCGAATGAAATTGTTGTTGAGGGTTTATGGTCAATGTTAAGAATATATGATACTTTATGGATTCATGTTCTTTCTAACTTTGTAAATGAATAGATATACTAATAAACTCATTATAGATTTTCAAATGATCTCTTTATCTCCCTATTTTTATAGGGTTAATTCCAAGAATATGTGTTAATTTATGGATTCATGTTATTCCTAAAATTGGAAATCCATAGACATACTGTAGACCTCATTGTGTATTTTTACTCACTCTCTTTCTATCCCCCTATTTCTATTTATTTGTCTCATCACTTCAGGTTACTAATCATCTAATAGTTGTATCCATAGGTATTCATATTATGGTTTATTCTATCATTGTTGGTCTATTATCTAGAAAACAATATAAAAATTTCAGTGGAAATATTGAAATCATAATTGGAACACCAAGGAGACTTTGAAATATAACCTCAGCTATATAAATCCAGGCTACAGAGGATTGTATAAAAAAAATGATATTACCTATTTTATGTTTTACAATTATGTATTTAATTAAAGTATGTAAAAATAATGGTTTAATTTGGTATAATTGAAAGGAATGGATGTAGCATGTTCCTTGGACTCCGTAGAATACCCCAGGATCTAAGGGAGTTTCATCTCACAAGAATGTCATGCTCTAATGGAAGTCATTATATTTTTGTTCATCTGTTTTCTTTCCTTTTTTCACTCATATGGTTGTTTATTATTAAATGTTATTATATTATTTCAAATATCAATGTTCTATTTATAATCAATAATATCAAAAAAAATTATTATTATTTATTCAATTAGATTCCTTTCAAATAACGTGTTACAGATTTTTAAATTGTTACTACAAGCTTGTATAAGACGAAATTGATGTAAAATTTTGGAAGTCTATTTGTGGAAACATTCTAATCTAGGTGATTTATTATATAAACTATACATATTTACATTATATGTAAAAAATTCTCATCTATTTTATTATTCATATTATTTATACTCAGATATACATTACAAACAACTTATATTTACTAATTATGAAATAATTGATCATATATTTGTGTATTGATGATTTTAATTTTAGGCGAACACAACTATCATCATCCAAATTTTTTAATATAATATCAATGTAACTTAATAGAGAATATTCGAATCCACTAATACTTCATATCAACATGTAAATGAGAAATGATATCAGTAAATGTTTAGAGGTCATTAATATCATCATGAATTTTTCAATTCTTATAAAAAATCAATAGTCTATAGTTGTTTCTATTTTTATTTTCATTAGATTTTAATTTTCTATAACATATTCAAAACTATTGATAAAAAGTGATAACTACTTCAAGTTGGTTAAGTCTTGGAATTATGTTCCATTTCATAACTACATAAATTTTTTCTCATAAATTATTTTGATACTACTCATTGATATATTATTCAGAAAATATTATAGTTTACATTGATACAAAAAGAAATTATATAATATATATTTTTAAATGATTTTTCAAAAATATATTTTAATACCAACACAATGTATCTTACTGTTAAAACATATTTATATTTAATTTATATATGATAATTTTTGAATAACATGAATCTATAATTTAAATTATACAACAATATTTTTTAGTAATTGTAACTGTACATAGATGAAATATGAAAATGAAACTTTTCTAAAATGAAAATATATATGCAATGATTTATTCATTTATAAAACACTATTTGTAAATGATATATGTGTATTTTTCTTAAATGAATTATTGAACAAAATTTTTAATACAATTTGAAAGTGAATTAATGAAACTGTTTCCCATTATTGATGAATATGATATATGAAGATAGTTTACTTCTTTATACAGTTAACTAATATATATATATATATATAGTTTGAAATGATCCACATCATTCCTGTACATTATATGCAGTTAACTCATATATTCAGTTTATTTTCATAAATGTTTACCCAATTCATTATATATATGGAATTAGGTATAACTTCTCATCTAATATATGAGATTAATTTTTAATATTACCCCATGTAGGATCATGATATCCACATCATTTTTTGAAGTATAATGACATTTATTTAGGATTAAGTTTGTGAATACATATTTCTTTAGTATATACCCATATATGCAATTTCCTTTATGAAATATTGATTTATGAATATAGAATCATGAGATTTATTTTTGAATATAGTATAATTATATACACATCATTACTAGAGAGTATCATCATAGTTCCTAAATAGAACATTAGTATAGATTACACATATATTCATATAGATTATTCATATGAGTTAGAAATTTTGTTTCCAAAAATAATTATATAACTTAATTTACCAACAAATTTATGAAAATAAATAATTAAAATAAAATAATATGTAGATGCATTATTGGCGATTCAAAGAGTTTACTTACAATAGTATGCATAATACATAGATATATACTAAAAATATATAATTAAAACATGGATGATAGTTGACCAACTACATGAAACCATATAACAATATTGTACAATTACAATATGGGATACACTTAACTGATTTTAATATTCAGTATTTATTTTTGGAAGATTCAACTGCTACTCAATGATGTAAGTCTAACTGGGCATCAACTATCTAACTATACACACTGAATCCTCAATTTAAAAGGTTATAATCCATTATTTGACATGTTACCTTGATTTACCAAAATCGTAATTAGATGGGATGGCACCGGGAGAATTTAATTTGGTGCAATGATTTCCTACTTTCAATTTTTTATCAACTGAGGTATGTTCCAATTGATTTTTTGATGTAAACGTTCATTCAACTACAAATTTTATCTTATTTATTTGATCTATATGATGTCTATAATGTTATAAATCTTATGGGGGACTAATAGATTTCTGTTGTCATGTTATTTACTCTATGTTATGTGATTAATTCCCTTTTCTTGTAGATGACAACTGAGAACTATAAGGATGATCTTGAGGATAATATAAATTTTTTCCCTCTACACTACCATTAATAAATTTTATTTTTGAAATTTAATATATCTATCAACTAATGTATACTCCCTAAATTTTTAACATTTTTATATTTAACCAAATGTTTTGTTTTTCTATTGTTAGAATTGTGGAAGTTTTATGAAGATGATGGAATACCCTATTAGTGTAGTTTCATTAACATATTTTTTTCTATCTCCACTGAATCTATTGTAATCAATAATGCTCCCACCTGCAAAATATTTTCTACCATAATTTCAAACTTATCCACTAAATTTCTTACCACCCTTTATTTAATGTTTGTTGAGTGCCTTGAGAGGAATTACTAAAATTAGATTTCAAGAAATTTGTTGAATATCTTATGTGGTAGATAGTAATCATTGAATAAATAAATATATTAAGAAGTGTTATTGATTTGTACCCTTCATGATTTATCAAGAATTCGTATCAAATCTCAAAGTGTTATGAGCATTTATTGAAATTCTATATAAAGCACAACCATAGAAAATTTATAGTTCTAATGAATGTATCATATTTTCTTAAATTTGTTTCGAGTGCTATGCAAATTATAGAAAGAGATTGGTACCTATATTTGGTAAATCAAATTTCCTCTTTAAGAAGGTATTCAAAACCCTACAATTTTAATACCATCTTTTAATTTTATTAACATTCATTATATGAACACTTTGGTGTTGTTCAATAATGAATATTTGTGAGGATTTTTGTTCTTGGGAATGTTAAAAAAACCATATCCATTTAATATAAAGGATAATATTTTCATCACTAAATATTTAGAAATTAGAAAAATTCAAAATGAGTAAAACATAGGAGACTATCTTTTAATATATATGATAAAAATAGAAAATTTTGTAATGGGTACTTATAGAATGTTTTCTTCCAATTTAATGTATTAAATTTTATTTTTATATTTCAATATAAAACATCAATTGGTTGTTATAAATATATTTATCAAAAGTAATATTATTTCTTCTGCCTAACAAATTCAATGAAATATTTGTTTTTAACAAATATTACATATTATATATATGAAATCTTGTTCATAACTAATATGTAATATATATAAATAATATGGATTCATCAAAAATGACCAGTAATAATCATAATTATATTTTCAGAATACATGAATTTTTAAAATAATTATATATCAATAGAAACATCTTTAGTATGAAAATGGTGCATTGAAAATATATGAATTTATGACATATTTTAAAAAAATTTATAGTTTCTATAAATTAAATATTCATTCTCCTTGAAATGGAGAACAATTATAATCATTGGAATATGAAAAGAAAAATTGAATAGACTGAACAAAATTCAATTACCATGTTTACCTATTTATTTATAACTCAGTATTGTTTTATGTATCAACCATGATTTACTCTTTTATTTCTTTTTATTCCAATATTTCATTAGTATAAAGGTTTTAATAACTCCAAATCATGATATTTTATGTCATTTTATGATAAAATGATTATGTTTTGAATATTCATGGGATGGGAACAAATTTTCTACTTATTCATGTTTATAAGGCTACAATAGAACATTATACTCTCTATAGAAGCCTTAATTCCCCAACCACCATTTTACTTTAAAAATTTCCCACATATTATTTGAATTCTAATTATTTATGATTCCATCACTCCCTCCCTCCACCTCTTTTTTAGAAACACATTGAGTGCACCCACTATATGAGTGCTATTTAAATGTATTCACCACCTCCCTACTTATATAAATTACTTGTGTGGGTGTGGTGTGTTTGGTTTTGTTTCTTGTTAAGAGTATTCATATTAATATGGTGATGTGGTTCCCCAAATGGTTTAGTTTTTGAAACACATCAATTTTTTGTGATACCTTCTTGAGGTAATATGAATTATCTCGATCATCATTCCCCAAGAAGCATCGGGAAATGATTCTCCCATCAATTTTTTGGAAAACAAAAATAATCCAAAACAAAATAAAACATAACAAATGGAAACTCCATCACTTTTTATGATTTCAAGGATAGTCATGTGTTTTTAATCCCCCTTGAATA
Source organism: Viscum album (assembly GCA_963277665.1). NCBI lineage: Eukaryota > Viridiplantae > Streptophyta > Magnoliopsida > Santalales > Viscaceae > Viscum > Viscum album. Next base: position 1,941,667,023 of record OY728133.1, on the reverse strand, counting down.
CCTTAATTACTGAAGTGCCATTTCATATAATTTGATTCAGATGTGGATGAACATCGAAGATGGAGTGTATGTGATTTTTCATTCCATTAAATATTAATGCCCCATGGTATTCGATATGGAGGATCTTTTAAATCCTATGATTTATTCTTAAAAGGGACTTAGGTTTTTCAACTATGTATCATTTATATTATATCCTTTTGTTTTTTTGTGTTGACCAACCCAATGGTAGGTCCTTGATATATGACTCCATGATCATCATGAGTTCTATTATTGTTATATTAAATGAATGTTATCTATTATTTATGTTTGTCTCTTAGCTATAATTCCTAATTCTTACTTTGATGAAATTAAAATTTTCTTTAATTTATCTACAATTGAATGTTATGGTACTAAGAGTGATCATATCATTATGTTAGTTAAAAATTCTTTCCACCAATCAATAGCCTCTAGTGTACACAGAGGAACACATGAGGTAATATGGAAATTTTTGATTAGGCGAGAGGTTTTTTACCTTGTCCAAGCATTAAATTAAGCATGGTGATTACAACTCATATATGAAAAAAACAACTATGATAATTTCTTGTATTGTATTCGAATTCACTAACACTATTCATAACCACAAAACAAGATTTATAATAGAGATAGATAAAATTAATTCATCTTCTACTTCATCTCTGAGTTATTGTGTCCTGATTCTCCAAACACCCATTAAATACAATTAATATAAATATAAAACAATAACATAAATTAATTTTCATAACATTATGTGAACCTCCTAGATCAGAAACATAATTTCCCCATAGAACATAATATTTATTTTTTCAAAACGTAATTCCATAATCCAGTGTCGATCTCACTTATCTAAGAACTCTTTTTGACGTTATGTGTTATGATTCAATTTTGAAATTAATAAATCTATAAAATAGTCAAAAAAATTAATATATAATTTATTTTATGTATTAAATTCATTAATAACATAATAATACTTTTTTATAATGTTTCATAAAATTTTTCAACTTCCCCTTATTTACGTATCCTCTATTTTGAAAAATTGTTGTATCTATACTTTATCATTCACCAATTTTGTTTTTTTAAAAGGTTTCCCTAGAATAATTATTCTAGAAAATAATCACTTTTATATTCTTATCATTTATCTCCATTCAGAGAGAACTGTCCATATCTTTCAAATATATCTTGTCGAAGGTTTTGTTTACGAGTAAACTCATTTAAAATTTTTCAGAATGCCTATTTCATGAAGAGAAAATATTTAGTAAGCAAGAATATATAATCTTTTATATATTTTCAAAAATATCTCCTATGTTTGTCAATGTAAATCTTCTCTATGATCCCTATTATGGATATTTATTTAACATCAAGTTGATATATTTTTTTATAATTTGTAAAAATATGACACGAAACAATTTTATTGTATGTAAACTTGAAGTAGGAGAAAACTATAAAGAAAATAAACATAAATATTCTAAGAATACTCTTTATAAAAGTCACAATTTTATGTTTTTAATTGATCGATAATATTTAACATATTTTTAGATATATTATTTACTCAAATATCTTTTTAATATGTGCTCCTCTACAATTTCCATTTACCATTTTCATTGATCATGTTTATCTCATCCTTCAATAAAGTAATATATTTTGGATTGTTCTCATATTTATATCAATATGTTGGATTATGTATATCCACATTGCATATCTGATTAGTATTAGAAGTTTTTTACATTAACCAAATCATATTATTATTTATGGACATTTTGAAATTCAACATGAACTATACATGTATGTTTTCTATTACAATTCTAGTTATTATTCCCCATTAAATTAAAATATTTACTCATCAATTATTTAGTGTTTGGTTGGGAAATTCTACATGTTTTAAAGATTTAGTTTTAGCTAATTAAGATCTCTTATTCTATTATTTTAAACAATTTATTTTATTTGATATGGGGAATATAAACAAAGAACCTACATCCAAATACTTTGATAAATTTCATTGTTTCAAACTATACAAGGCTTCATATGATTTTTTGTTCTTGCAACAACTTTTATTTGATGTATATTGAAAAAAACTATTGTGTTTACCACTTATTCCCAATATTACCTTGGAAAAATATTCTTGAACATTAAACATATATTCATTTCCATTATGATATGATTCATTCACTCACTCAATATATTTTTGAATTGAGCATATAGAGAATGGGTTTATGTTCAATCCTTATCTATTAAAAAAATTTATTGGAGTCTATTATCATATCTCATTTCATGAATTTAGGGAAAGTGTTTCATTCTATAGCTTGTATTTCTAAAATTTAGTCCCAATTTTTGTATTTTATATTATAAAATAGACCGAACACATTCTGGGGTAACCAATTTAGGTAAAAAATACCTATTTATCCAACACATCCTATCAATGATATAGATGTCCTCAGTACCCATGGAAGGATCCTTATAAAATGATATATAAGGGGAATAATGATTTAGTTGGGGAAATGTAGTTAGGACTCCTAAAGGAATTGTTAGACCATTAAGCCCCATATAAATTAGTTTATATTTGAGAAATGGAACATGGTAAGGGGATGGAGGAATTAATATGCGAATCTTCCCTAAGGCTTAAAATCTACCATCTTACATTGGCAGGATCACTCACAAAGTGACTTATCCATATTTTTCATCCCGAATCTTTCAATTACATAGACATAAACATACAAAAAATAAAACACACACAAACCCACAAGTAATATTATAACTCTATCATTTGGTCTAAACATCCATCTTCCGCTCTTCCTACTGCTAGCTAAAACAATTCCAACTTCATCTTCCATTGTCGTTGACTTCCCTGAAGGTGAGACACTTTTCTGAAACATGTATGAGGAGGCACAAACCATTTTTTGGATTCAGATGCATAATTCCCACTATTTAATCTTATTCAGTGGAAACACACACTGTGGGTTCATCATTCAATTGAGGCTTACCCAATAATCATAACACATAGAGGCCGACACCACTAAATTATGTCATCATCAATATGCACAAAACTGAATTTACCTTCCAAATCATGTTTCACTCATCCACTGTCATCAACTTTTATCATATGATATTATTTATTCCATATCATAAGTAGGGAGGAGTCATACTATAGGAATACACATATTCTCCATCACTTTCTATTCACTAACTTCATCACACCCAGATGCAATGTGAACCTTTAGTGTTTTGTTGAAGGGGATCATCATTGGACAATGTATCTAAGAAGGTATGCACTTCTAGGTAGCTTTTAGAGGGGAGAATAACCAGATGCACTACCTCTTGAGAAATAATTTTATAATAAAATAAATAATAAATAAATAATAAAAAACCAAATAAAAGAAAATAAAAAAATAGGATCCCGTAATTTCTATTGGGGGAGGGAAAAAAAATTCTTCTAAACTTATCTATTAAAAAATAGACAAAATCATTGAAGAGGTTATTTGATGAGGTGGAGGACTACCTATTGTAGATCAATAATATACTCTTCACAATGTAACCCGAGATGAAGAAGTTCAAAATAAACCATGAAACTTTATTGTGTGGTTTAACAGAGATTCCACCTCATGAGGAGTGACCTTCATTACAACTAATGATTATTATAGTGTAGTAGGAGAAGTTGTATATTTTTTTAAAAAAAACAATCTATGTGACTTAGCGATGTTACAATAACATGATGCATAGAGGAAATTCTGAACGGTGATGGCGGTCTATGCTCAGATAGGGAAGGGTAGTGCACAAAAACCTTTGGGATCATGGAGATGCCTACCATGCATAAAAAACTGCTAAACCAATAATAAGACACTCTTCTAACATAGCCTCTACTGTTGTCTATGGTTTACTATACATTTTATAATACTATGGAGGTGTAGCTGATAGATCTACCAGTGAAAGGGATACCTAACCTATATTACTTGTCAAGAATGAGACAAAATATGTGTCATGCAATGTGGTTCATGGCTACGGTCATGGCAAAGGGACACAACAATTTCAAGTAGGACAAGGGCACATGAAGGTAGTCCTTTAAACATTTTTTTAAGTAGAAAACACGATCAGACCATAATGTATGAAAGACAATACATGAGATTTCTTGAAGAATATGTGAAGAAAGGCAGAATCACCATCTATTTATGTAAAACCATAAAGTCGGGAGGATAATTTGAAAATTTTCTTGTAGCTTTTGGAAATGGGAACACCACAATAACATTTTTTTCCATAGTCTTGGGGAAGAGACACATATTCATAGTGGGATGAGTGTTTGAGACTTGTACGATATCACAGAACCAAAAATACTCATTCATGACTGAGGTATGAGGGGTATAATGGTTCTTTTGAGAGTATGGTTATTAGGACACCTAGGGGATTTTTCTATCAAACTAAACCCCACATAAATATTGTTATAATAGAATGCTGGAATGAGGGGAGGGGAGGAAAAATTAATATAGGAATCATTTGTGATGGTTAGATTCAGCCTTTTATCTTGCGAATGACCACTATTACACCCCAAGCTTCCATGGTACACATCTCTTTCAATAATGCAATAGCTTGCATTTTACGAAGGTTCGAGATTCTGACACAGCGCGACCAATCAAAGTAGCTATTATGAATAGTAATACCCAATTTTTGAAAATTTATAAATTTTATTATTCATATTGGACATCATTTTTGGATTCGGAATATTGAAATTACAATATGTTTAATTTTTGGTATTTTTCTAAGAACTTCTAATTTTCGATGAATATTGAAAAATACTTAAAAACAACTTTTTTAATGAAAATAATTTATAGTGATAAATTATACTATTGAGTGGTTTTAAAGTATAATTAGAACATATTTTTACCATTTATTCCAATGGTGTTCATTATAATTAATTATACTTTGAAATTGGACATAAACAATTGTCAATCTTTTGATAGATATTGCTTCTTAAAAACTGGCAATTTGTTTGTACAGCAAGAATTAACTATATAATTTACTAATGAAACTTCTATGTTTTTTATTTGGTAAAATTTACATCATTTTTTAATTTGTAATATCAAATATATAATAGGTTGAATTTTTGTTATTTTTCTGATAATGTTCATTTTCTAATGAATAGTTAAAATATTGTATTTTAATTCGAAACTGCCTTTTCATCCAATTTATTTATATAGTTAGATTGAACTTTTTATTGGTTTTGAAGTATAATTTAATTATGTTTTTATTAATTAATACAATTTTGTTCATTGGATGTAATTTCACTTTCAATTGGATGTAAAAACAAGTCAATATTTTGATAGATTTTACTTCTTTAAAAACTCGTCTTTGGTTTTGACAATGAGAATTATTTTTAAATTAATTACTGAAATTTATGTGTTTATAATTTGGTAAAATTTATTCCATATTTGGAATCATAAGGTCCAAATTATTTAATTAATACTATTTTGTTTTTGGACATTACAAATAGCAACGACGACAATTATCTTTAATTATCATGATTAATTAGTAATCGGGTAGTTAAGAGTAATGAAATAATATCATATTAATATAAAATGACCCAAATATGTGTCATAATGCTATTTTTTGAGTCATGGGCGACCATGGTATGACTTTTTACAACTTAGGGACCCCATGGAATCACTTTTGTGTGATAGTAACATTTTATCATTTTATTTTTTAAAAAGGGAAAATATAACAAAAGTATGTAACGCCTACGTAAAACAATTTTAATTTTGTCTACATATATTATATCTTAGACTATATATAGTCATTGGAAATTTAAAAGTATTTCCTACATCATGGTATTTTTTTATATTTTTAGGCATTAAATAAATAAATTTATTTATGACACCATGATGATGCAGTGATTACCTCATTAATGAATGATTTAAATAAAATGAAATTATAAGGTACAATCTAAGACATACACTTGTCTAAAGTATTTTTTGTGGGTTTATTTCGAACCCTTATCACCTTATACTCTAAATATATCATTGTGGGACCTTCAAAATCAGAAAAGAATTTCATAATAAAGTAACATTTCAATCTTTCCAAAAGAGCCCCTCCTCTCCTCCTATAAAAGGCCCCCACCTCAACCAACTTATTCACACCTTCAAAGACATTTTTCTCGAAAAAAATCTACCCAAATACTCTCTAAACATCCCTATATTACTCCTACAAGCCTCACTTTGGGAAGAACTCTTCTCAAGGAAGCCTTTGGCTCAAATCCAAAAGAGTCACCCGATTTTAAGGTAATGTATTCTCTTATGTTCTTTTCTTTTATTTTTCTTCTCCAACCCCTTAAACTATTTTATTCCATTATTTTTAAAAACACCAGTATCATAAATATACTAGGATGTTGTTATGATAATTATTTTATTTACACTTACACACACCTTCGTCTAATGGTTAATGAATATACTGTTTCTGTGGGTGGCGAATTACTGCCTCATGAAACGATGATTGTTCAATCTTATTTTAACACCTCTCATGGTGGCCATTATGATGACAATATTTTTATATATGATATATATTATGTTTATGTTTTCCTTATACTTCTTTATTTTTAATTTATGACATTCCTTTATGATTTCCATTATGGGTAAACGCGATAATTTCATTTTAGGAAGTGCGGACTACCGCCCCCTCAAAGTGATTTGAATCGTTAATTCCATATGTGTGACATATAAAGGAAGGAGTTAAATGATATTATATATCATATTATATTGGAATTATAATATACCATTATATCATAATTATTTCCGTCCATTAAATATGAAATAGAAATGAAAGTAGCGTTCATGCGTACGTACAACTTACCGTCTCCATGAATGGTGCATTTAATTTCTTACCTCTAAATGTTATGTAATATTATAAATGCATTTATATACTGGATATGTATGATATATATGATATCAAGATAATTAATATAATTCTAAAGATAATGTATATTTTACCACATGAACAACTTGTAATTATAAGAAGTTTATTGTTGACTCAAGTACCAAAGATCGACAAAACGACCGTTATTAACTTAAATGACTACATAATTTTCATAACATGGTAATAAGTTATATAAAAGGAAGAATGAACTTGAAAAAGGTTCTTAAGAATGTATATATTAACTCTAGTTTATTATTAGAATATTAAATAACGATCTAGTCAAGTCGGACACGAGGTAATGGTTAATTCTACAACCTCTTCATTATTCAAGGTTGTTCATATGTAATTATCTATTGGGACCTCTAAATCATCCAAATCCATGTTTCGTAAAAATGTCTTTCAAAACATTTTTACTATTTATTAGAAAATGGTTTAATGTCATTTATACACTTATTTTACCTTATATGATTTATAAAGTAATCTTTTCGTCATTTTCCAAACATGGTACTTTTTGACATTTTCGACAAATTTAAGGTAAGAATGTTTTTTAACTTATACGGCAGGTGCAACTATTTTCGGCCATTATAAAATCGTTGAAGCTTACTTTAAAAGCTAATAATAACATTTTCAAAGTAAATGTTTTATTTTAAAATTATGTGACTTTTAAATGGTTTCAAAAATTATATTTCTCTCAAATAGTTTTGATTTCATATATGTCAACATCCTTTGATGGATTTTAAGCTTATTTGAAGTTGATTTATTATGATTCAAAACATCCATATTGTATTGAAGGTTTTGTGATATGTTTGAATGTGTATGTGTTATTTTTATACCATTCATGGTTTATGGAGAATGTATTGATATTTCGTATGCTAGTTTTAATACGAATGTTTATGTTATGTATAAACCTATTCATATGAGGAATGTGTTGGACTAAATAAGTAACAGGTGGAGCCCGATATAGCTCCTCGATGTATCAGTAGGTCTCATGAGACAAACTAGTGTCTGGGCATGAGTCCTCGAAAAAAATCTTATTTGTAGTCTTGGAATGAGGCCTTGGCTACATGGTTATGATAGTCTGACATTATGAATTCCATCATTTTGAAAGTGGTTATTGATATTGCACATGATTATTCAACTAGTAGAATATCCATGTGAATAAGTAAATGAAATTTTTTCATTTTATTTTTTCCATATTATTCTAAATTTCAAGTTTAAATGGCTTTTGTTTTAGTTATATATTGCCTTAAATGTTTATGTTTATTTATAAAAGTTTCCGCTATATTGTTATCCTTACTAAGAATCTTAGCTCACCCCTTTCTATGTTTTATTTTTCCCAGGATGTGAAGAAAAATTAAATGACTGACCTGCAGGGATAGTATGAAGGGGATATGATTGTGGACTATGGGAACTATGTTATTTTACTTTTACACTTTATGATGTATTGTAACATTTATGAATTTATCTAGTTTTTCCAAGGCTACTAAACTAATCGGACTTTCGAGACTTGATCTTTTGTGATCATTCCAATGTTACATAATAATGCACTGACTCTGGGTAATTGGGTACAGGGCATTATAGTTGGTATCAGAGGCAGTTTGATACTAACCTTGGAAGCAAGATTTATATAAACTATGAATAGAGAACATATCCCTAAGATAGACTTTGAGTATTATTATAGAAGAACTTCCTAGAATTTTGGTATTATAGAGATTTTGTGAGTTTTTCGAGCAATACATCCATGTATGGATATGAGTAGGTAGAGGTGGCTCTGGCAAAGATGTACCTAGGGGAAAACCTAAAAACACCGCTATGATCTAGACTTGAATGAGAACTTGTGCACGACAACGGGCCTTGCGGCACTCTTGGTTACGACACTCCCGGGGGATATTCTTAGGATAATTCTCATTTTTACGAACCATTATGAAAGGTTTATGAGTATATAATTCCTCAAAGAAAACATTTTTATGATTATGGATTATATCCATAAACTGTTCAATTTATGTTAAGTGCTTTAAAAGTATGGGATTATGTACTTTGATTCATAAACTGATCTAGTTTATGCCATTGTTTAGAAATGGCACATAGTGGAAGGAATGGAAACCGTATCAATGCACGCACTCCATGTAGGGATTTCCCTCCTACTCAAGATAATTATAATGAAGCTGGTGATACAACTGGTGCTGATCAGCTTATTACCATACTAGGACAACTCACTCAGGTTATGAATAATAACCTTACTCGTATGGAGCACCCTGATCAGCAACGTGGAGGATCAATGTTAGACTGCTTCATGAGGCAACAACCACTAACATTTAATGGGGGTAAAAATCCATTAGTAGCTTAGTAATGGATAATTTCCTTAGAGAAAATATTTCAGGAATTGGGGAGTAGGGATAGGGAAAAAGTTGTCATGGTAGTTTATCACCTCACTGGAGATACTGATCAATGATGGTCATTAATAAAAAACATTAAAGAATATGATGAAGTATCAAATATGGAATAGAATGAGTTCAAATATATTTTCTTAGGAAAATACATTCCTCATGACCATCGAGCGGATATGGAAAAAAATTCATGAGTCTGAGGCAAAAGGAGGATGATAATGTCGCAATGTATGAAGCTATCGTTACAAGGTTAGTGGGGCAGGCAGTTGATTATATACATAAACGAAGAAGTAAGATCGATTTTTTATTTGATGGGTTAAAATAGTTTCTCCTTTGAGCATTAGTATCACAATCTTTCTCGACGTACGAAGATATAGTCTCGTGTTCTATCTAGACAAAAAATGAATTATCTAAATCTTATAACCATAAAGTAAAGAAAGAGAAGAAGAGAACGGTGGAAAAAGAGATGGAAAACGGAAAATAATGATCTTCCATTAAGTGATATTTGTGGGAATAATCACTCCGATACTTTCCTAAAAAGAATGGGAGTTTGTTATAAATGTGGAGAAAAAGGTCACTAGGCTCGTGATTGAAATGGAAAGAAAGAGGCTATCAATGTTGAATGCTAAAATTGTAGAGAAACGGGGCATTATTCAAATGAATTTCCTAAGCTTTAGGGAAAATTACCTCAGAAAGGGCCAAGGGATCAAGGCCAAGCTTATGTAGTTACTACATATGAAGTTGAATTATTATTGTATTTGTGTTTTTGGACTCAAGAACTATATTATGTTTATAATAATAAGGTGATATATTTAAGGATTGAACTGTAGTACTTTTTGTTTTCATTAAGGTTTTAATATGATGGAGGTAATCATATTTTTAGTATGTGAAAATAAGAGAAACGTTACTTTGTTTGGGGGAATCTGATGTTACAATTGATTTTGGAATTTGGAGACCTTTCAGAGAATGTTTGGACAGAGGTATTTTGGATAAATATAAAGGTTGGACTGGATTATTTTTAACTTTTCATAGTATTGTTTATGGTTAAAACATTTTTGACGATTATTTTTGGAATATTATAATACTATAGTTTTTGGAAAAGGAAAACCTGCAGGTCGAGGGATAACCCGTCAGGTCGGACAAAGATGAAGGAATCGAACCCACAACCATAGTGCGACATGCCTTTATTACCTACCACCAGCCTACATGAAGTCCCTGGTTATTAAAAAATAGTTTTTTTAATCTAAATGGTATGTGTTAATATTTGTAACCTTGTACGATTAGGATAAATATAATATTTTTGAGTTCTATTATCTTTTTGATTGAAAGATGGGTTTGTGGTATAAATTAGTTTAGGGTTGAAACATTACTTTTCAAGTATATATATTTATATACCTCTCTCTTATTCTATGAATAAATTATTTATTAAACTTTAGGAAAGAGATATTAAAAAAAATGTGTTATCCGAATACCTTATGTTTTGTTATACGAATGATATTTTAAATCACCATCGATTCAAGGCTTTGAGGCCCTAAATTTGACACCTATTTGTGATTAATGACCTCAATAACACCCTACAAGTATTTATGTTTCCCCCAATTATGTGTCTCTAATTTCCACCAATGTTCTCCTAATCGAGATCATAATTTGGTGGTGACTTTTTCATTTCCCTTTCCCTCTTATTAAGACTAAATTTTATTAACCTTATTTCCGATGTGGGTTTTCTACAAAGGTATTTTCTACTTTCAACCGTTTATTTTCGAAGAACAATTTCAAATTGCGAGGACACAATTTATTGAAGGAGGGGAGAATGTGACACCCCAACCTTCCATGGTACGCTTTTCTTTCAATAATTCCATAGCTTGCATTGTACGCAAGTTTGAGATTCTAACGCACCGTGACCAATTAATGTAGCCGTTATGAATAGTAATACCCACTTTTTGAAAATTTATAAATTTTATTATTCAAATTGGACTTCAATTTTGGATTTGGAATATCAAAATTATCATTTGTTTAATTTTTGGTATTTTTCTGAGAACTTCTAATTTTCGATGAATATTGAAAAATACTTAAAAACAACTTTTTTAATCAAAATAATTTATATTGATAAATTATACTATTGAGTGGATTTAAAGTATAATTAGAATATATTTTTACCATTTATCCCAATGGTGGTTGTTATAATTTATTTCACTATGACATTGGACATAAACAATTTTCAATCTTTTGATAGATATTGTTTCTTAAAAACACCCTATTTGTTTGTATAGCGGGAATTAACTATATAATTTATTAATGAAACTTATATGTTTTGAGATTGTTAAAATTGAAATCATTTTTGAATTTGAAATATCAAATATATCATACGGTGAATTTTTGGTATTTTTCTGATAATGTTCTTTTTCTAATGAATAATGAAAAATGTTGTATTTTAATTCAAAACTGCCTTTTCATCCAATTTATTTATATAGTTAGATTGTCATTTTAATTGGTTTTAAATTATAATTGAATTATGTTTTTATCACCTAATACAATTTTTTTCATTTGAAGTAATTTCATTTTTCAATTGGATGTAAAAAGAAGTCAATCTTTTGATAGATTTTACTTCTCAAAAACACATCTTTGGTTTTGACAATGGGAATTATTTTTAAATTAATTACTGCAATTTCTGTGTTTAGAATTTGGTAAAATGGATTCCATATTTGGAATCATAAGGTCCAAATTTTTTACTTAAGACTCTTTTGTCTTTGGACATTATGAATAGTAACGACAATAATTATCTTTAATTATCATGATTAATTAGTAATCAGGTAGTTAAGGGTAATGAAATAATATCATATTAATATAAAATGACCAAAAAATGTTTCCTAATATTATTGGTTGTGTCATTTTAGGCCATGGGATTCCTTGTGCCAACTTAGGGACCCCATGGAATCGCTTTTTTGTGATAGTGACATTTTATCAATTTATTTTTTAAAAAGGGAAATATTACAAAAGTATGTAACACCTAAGTAAAGAAATTTTAGTTTTGTCTAAATAAATGATCTCTTAGACTATAAATATTCATTGGAAATCTAAAAATATTTCCTAAATTAGGGTATTTTTTATATAACTTTTAGACATTAAATAAAAAAATTTATTTATTACACCATGGTGATGTAGTGATTAACTCATTAATGAACGATTTAAATAAAATGAAACGATAAGGTAAAATCTAAGACATACACTTCTCTAAAGCCTATTTAATGGGTGGATTTAAAAACCTTATCACCATATCCTCGAAATATATCATTGTGGTACCTTTAATATCTGAAAAGCATTTCATAATAATGTCACATTTCAATCATTCCAAAAGATCTCCTCCTCTCCTCTTATAAAAGGCCCCCACCTCTACCACCTTATTCACACCTTAAAATTCATTTAGCTCAGCCAAACTCTGACCAAATACTCTCTCAACTTCCCTCTATTACTCCTAGATTTCTCAACTTTGGTAGAAGTCTTCCCAAGGAAGCCTTTGGCTCAAATCAAAAAGAGTTACCTGATTTTAAGGTAATGTCTTCTATTATGTTATTTTATTTTATTTTTCTTCTCCAACCCCTTATACATTATTATTCCTTTATTTTGTGACAAAACCAGTATCTTCAGTATACCAGTATTTTATTATGAGAAGTATATGATTTACACTTACACACACCTTCATCTAATGGTTAATGAACATATTGTTTCTGTGGGTGGCGAATTACTAACTCACGAAATGATAATTTTCAATCTTCTTTTAACACCTCTCATGGTGGAAATTATGATGACACTATTTTTATATATGATATATATTATGTTTATGTTTCACTTATGCTTTGGTATTTTTAATTTATGGTATAATTTTATGATTTCCATTATGGGTAAATGGGATAATTTCATTTTAGGAAGTGGGACTACCGCCCCCTCAAAGTGATTTGAATCGTTAATTCCATACATGGGACGTATAAAGGAAGGAGTTAAATGATATTATATATCATATTATATTTTAATTATAATATACCTTAATATAATCATGATTTCATTCCATTAAATATGAAATACAAATTAAAGTGGCATTCATGTGTTCGTATGACTTACCATCTCCATGAACGGTGCATTTCATTTCATACCTCTAAATGTAATGTAATATTATAAATACTTGTATATTTTGGATATATATGATATATATGATACAAAGATCACTAATATAATTTATAGATAATGTATATTTTACCTCATGAACAACATGTAATTATAAGAAGTTTATTGTTGACTCAAGTACCAAAGATCGATAAAATGACCGTTATTAACTTAAATGACTACATAATTTTCATAACATGGTAATAAGTGATATAAAAGGAATAATGAACTTGAAAAAAGTTCATAAGAAAGTATATATTAACTCTAGTTTATTATTCAGGAGATTAAATAATGATCGAGTCAAGTCGGACACGAGGTAAGGGTAAATTCTACAACCTCTTCATTATTCAAGGTTGTTCATATGTAATTATCTATTGGGACCTCTTTTTCATCCACATCCATGTATCTTTAAAATGTCTTTCAATACATTTTTACTATTTATTAGACAATGTGTTAAGGTAATTTATACCCTTATTTGACCTTATACATTTTTGAAAGTAATCTTTCCATCATTGTCAAAACAACGTACTTTTTGACATTTTTGACAAAATTAAGGTAAGAATGTTTTTTTACTTATACGGAAGGTGTAGCTATTTTTCTCCATTATAAAATTGTTGAAACATACTTTACAAGCTTATATGAATATTTTCAAAGTAAATGTCTTCTTTTACAATTATGTGACTTTTAAATGATTTCAAAAAAGATATTTCTCTCAAATAGTGTTGATTTCATCTATGTCAACATCGTTTGATGGATATTAATCTTATTTGAAGTTGATTTATTATGATTCAAAAATTCCATATTGTGTTGAAGGTTTTATGATATGTTTGACTGTGGATGTGTTATTTTTATACCATTCATGGTTTATGGAGAAAGTATTGATATTTCGTATGCTAGTTTTAATACGAATGTTTATGTTATGTTTAAACCTGCTCATATAAGGAATGCATTGGAGTTAATAAGTGACGGGTGGAGCTCGCTATAGATCCTCGATGCATCAGTAGGTCTCATGAGACAAAATAGTGTCTTGGCACAAGGCCTTGAAAAAATCTTAATTGTAGTCTAGGCACGAGGCCTTGGCTACGTGGTTATGATAGTATGGAATTATGCATTATATCATTATGAATGATGTTATTGATATTTCATGTGATTATTCGATTAGCAGAATATCCATGTGAATAAGTAAATGGAATTATTTCATTTTATTTTTTCCATATTATGGTGAAGTTTAAGTTTAAAATGCTTTTGTTTTAGTTATAAATTGACTTAAATGGTTATGTTTATTTATGAATGTTTCTACTATATTGTTATCCTTACTGAGAATCTGAGCTCACCACTTTCTATGTTTTATTTTTCCAAGGATGTGAAGATATATTTTATGACTGATCTGTAGGGATAATCTGAAGGGCATATGAGTGTGGACTTTTGAGACTATATTATTGTAGTTTTTCACTTTATGATGTAATGTAACATTTATGAATGTATCTAGTGTTTCCAAGGCTACTAAACCAATTGTTCTTTCGAGATATGATCTTTTCTGATCATGACAATGTTATGTAATAATGCACCGACTCTCGGTAACTGGGGATGCGGCATTACAATCACTCCTTAAGTGTCGTATCCATCATCTTCCTCCACTTTTTAAATTCTATTGCTTGAGTTATATAGACACACACATACACATATAGCCATCTATCTCTATCACATTCTGCCCAATATTCCCTCGGGGTTACTGTTTTCTCCTCAAATTGATCATGTTTAACTCAATTCACTTTTATTTATTATTTGAATTCATTGCTTCCATTTTCATCTTTGATTAAACCCATAATTTGAAGATATATTTTATACTGTTTTGAATCAATTATCCAAGGCTTATCAAATTTTGACAAATTTTAGGTATAGATAACAGAACATTGATAAGTTCTATACCTAAAATGGATTCATTTTCCACATTTCTTTTCCCTTGACTAAATATTAGTTTATATTTCAAATATTTACCTTTAAAATCTATTGTAGACTCTAATTCCTTACATAGATCGTTATCAAATGTCATACGGTTAGCGAAACCACTATTGATGATTCATTTCTCACATTAATGAAAAATTTCAATGAAAGAATCTAAAAATATTTTCTTGTAAACTTACTATTTATAAAATTGGCCAATATTTATTCAGTTAAATTTTATATTACACTTTTTTTTATGATACAACTTTTTTCACTTTAACATTTAGAATTAGTCCATCCCCAATGCTTGAATAGTAGATGACCATTTTTCAAAATATTTCCATAGAGGAACATAGATGTTATTTCATTATTTTATTGTGGTTGAATATAAACCAAAAATGTATTCTTGTTCCTCTTAATTCATCTTTTCCATCCTTGATTTTTTACTTGGCTACCAATGTACCCCTAACAATGCCTTCAAACCTCACAAACCTCCATTTTTATTATATCTGAAAATAATTTAGCAACACTTCAAATTTGATCTGTGTAAAATATTTTGAATTATCAAAAGATTAAATAATTTCTTCAAATATTTTACGAAGAAATATGAGATGTTTTTGAACTCTTCTGGATTCAGGAAATTCAGAACAATGTATCCTAACATTTTTTGAAATATGAAGAAAACTATAATGTTTTCACTATTTTATCATTTATCTTAAGTAATTGAAAGTAATTGATCCATTTTAAATTGTTCTTTATTAAAATAATCTCATATAATTCATTCCCCTAGACTTTAGATGTTGATTTCACTATCATATTTTTATCACAAATTTAGGAAATCCTAAAATAAATAACATTATCGGGACCATGATTCGAACAACACAATGAAGAAATTGTTTATCCAAAATAAGAATGGGGGTGGGGGATAAAAGGTGTTTTAGGAATTTGGATGGAATTTTTTTAACATATTTTATAGAAAAAATAGAAGGGATATTAAAAGGAAGTCTATTAGAAAAGAATGGAGGAGTGAATAAATGGTTCTCTAGAAACAAATTATTTGCACATTATGATAACCTATATTCATTTTTTTGATTATTAATCAACTTTTTATCTCGTCATGATTATTCTTTTATGGTAAAAAGTATGTGATAATGTCCTAGGAGTTGTTGTCACACAGAAAGGTTATAACAGTTCCCGCTATGATGAGAACCTAGAAGTTACACAACAATATTCTAAAATATATTTTCATTAGATGCATGAAATCATTTGAGAGACGCAATTTACATACTCTATCATGGGTCGAGACTCATAGGAATTTGAGGAACCATCATATGGTATACGTCCTTGGTAATATCCAGTGTAAGTTATTATGGAAATTAAACCCCCAGTAGGAAATCCACATTTATATGTTTCATTGGATGTTCCAATCTTTAAACATGTATATTGATCCAAAAACACTAAGATTATTATTAATGAGTTTTATATGTCATTTACTTAGATATATTTATTAAAACCATCAAGAAAAAGGTTTGTTGTGAGGTAATATATGTTTGGTGCATCATGAGAAATATTTCATTAAAGAAAAATTCAAGAAATGTTTTAGCACTTCTGTTTTTTAATGGATGTGGATGTCTCATATCCTTTTATTGAAATTATATAGCATAAATATTTCATGGTGTTTTGTAGGAAAGTTCAATTTCCAAAAATTCAAAGATAGAGGCATCGAACACATAGGTTAACAACACTAGAATTTAACCTTCTTGATTAGAGATATCACGATAAAGAGATTATAATATATAATTACTATTTATATGAGGTATTATATCATTATAACATTAAATTGTTTCAACATGGGTTCTTTAGCTTGTTTATAGATACAGAACTCGGACTTTATAATTCTTCACCTAATGCCACTGAGAAAGAGGCTTAGAGGCCCACACACTAAGTGTATCTAGAATCTCAATAAAGTAATATATTATTGTTTATTATTTTACAAGTTAAATAAATATTATTTCCACACATGGTTTAATAATTATTCATGTTTTATTAATTGCATATATCATGTCACCAGTTATTTGAGAGAATATTATGTTGGAAAAATATTTAATTAATATTTAATAAATATTTAGTTGATATAATATTTATTTATTTATTAGATAATAATGAAATTCATTTATTTATTAAATAAATACTCTTTACTTAAGGCCTAATAAATATTGTGGAGGAATGATAAACTGAGATTAATGGTCTGGTGAGAAATAATATACAATGAATATTTTATGAAAAAAAAACATTTAATTTTAATTTGCGAGTTTATAACATGTCAAGAAATAATAATAATGTTATTATTATTGAGATAGGGTTACAAAAGAAAAAAATAAATAATAAATATAACTTTTTTAATTTTTTACTCTAACCCTAATGGTATATAAACCCAATTATATTATTTTCCTAAGAGATCCAATTCATTTTCTATTGTGTATAAAGAGATCTGAAAAGAATCCATTAAACCCCTAGAGATATCCCTCTCCCATAACACTGCCAAGATTAGAGATAAATCTTCCTTCACATTCCACTCATGTGTATAGATAGATCAAAGTGAATCCTTTGGAATAAATTATGATGGGGATCAAAGGTGAATGATGCAAGTGATAGGATCTACTACGTTATTACCCAGAGATACGCACGACAACAATCAGATATTTGTAGAACATGTATGGATCACCACTGGAGAGAATATATTATTGATTCATATAATCCAATGATGGTATGATATAGATCATTTATCACAAACATCAATGAAGAAAGAATTTATCAAAAGGAAATTCAATAATTTCTTAAATTAATTATAAAAAATATGTGGTGATCCTGAGATTTGGTTAAAGTGTTCATCAATTGAGTAGATTTTCAATTCCATTGATCATGATGTTCATCATCATATGAATCTTGGATTTACTATCACCCATGAATATAGAAAAGTTAGGAATGTTCCATTTGATGATTCCATTGTTTCCAGAATCTACAAGTGTTATAAAAAAGGTCACATAATTACTTATAATTATTTAAAGATCATTGATGGATTTATGAATATACTATTGATTTTCAATTTAAGTTTAATAGTTCTTTAATCTAAATTATGATATCTATTATCTTCTTCTTCGTCTATCACATTTATATTCAAATTGAATAATTTTATGAATTAAATAGATTCTGATATCTCTTCCAGAGGTACAAAAGAGTCAAAATGGATAACATAATAGTTGACTTTATGTAACCTAGTGGTACATTCCATGTACCGGTTTTTGATTAAACCTGAATTAATTTGAAATTAATTCAAGACATGTGTGTTTATTACATGTGTGAGTTTAATTATACACCACATGTTGACCAGGCCATCATGGTGAACAGTCTTCAAGACTACACCTTTTATAATTTCAGTACACCATGTGTAGTTATTTAGTCATAAAAGGTCCATGTATTGTCTTATATGACCAACATGACTGCTATTCATTTAAATTAGAGAACACATGCCGTGAATTCCATGTACATGTTGCATACTCTAATATTTTTTATGGTGTGGTTACACTCAGATTCCCTAGGTGTGGGCTATAGATATATGATGATATAAAAAGAATACTCCCCTTATAGAACCAATGAAAATGTTGTGTACTTTTACCAAATCACACTAAATTGAAAATTAATCTAATATACTGCTAAAACCTTATCAACATGTGTTCTATGCTGTCATTAAGATAGCAATACATGTTATGTGATCAAATATATATATATATATATATATATATATATATGCATAATTTTATTTTTTTGTAATGTTTGGATCTATATATAATGTATAATTATTATTACAATTATTAATCGATGTACAATGAAGAATTGCATGCTATTTAATTACAATGTGTTTTGTGTGGTCATTATGTTGAAAGTACATTCCATGAAATTATGTGATAAGTCATTTATTCATCATGTATCAAGAGTAAACAATATACAAGTATAATACACATTGGGTAGTTTGGAAGGGTACTCACTGTTTTCCCTCTAAGTTACAGTTTTATACAGTGAATTTTAAATACATTTATTTAAATTATTGAAATTATGATGGATCAGAATATCATGAAAATTTAGGTGAGATTCAGGATAAATGAATTTATAAATTAAAGATGATAATTAATTGATTTGAGAATTATTTATCTTAAATAAGAATGATTGGAATTGAATGATAATTTTTTTACATTCATATTACATTTCAGGCATGTGGATTATCATGAGTTTAGATGAGACCATTGTATTGATTAGATTCATTTAATTTATTATTAAATTAAATTTTTGGTATGTGGGTTATGTCTTATCTCTTTATAGAGGGTTACACATTCCCATGTATTCTTTTATGAAACACCCTTAACCAATCATTTGGCTCCCACACCAGCATGGTAGTAAATGCATATATAATGGATGAACATCTCTAGCTAGAGGATGTGGTACGAGTTTAGAGCTGAGGCAAATCCAAACCAAGAGAGATATATAGGCGGAACAGAGGAAAGATACAACACAACCCATTAATGGTTCACATTGTTTTCAACTAGGTTGATGGTTAATTTAACCCTCCCTAGATAAAATACAATTAGTAATGGCTCATGATCATACTACTTTGTTATTTTATTTATTTCCCATGATTCATGATTATTTAATTATCCATGTTTCTTCATGATTACATGAATAAATGAAATAAAAATCATTCAATATAGAACTAAAATAACTTCTCTTATTCATAAATAATATTTATTACATGGTTAATCACATAGGTAAATAAACATAATATTAACAAGTATATAATAATGATAAAAATCTAAAACATAAAAATAAATTTTTAAATCTTTCAATTATATATATATTTTTAGTATCACCATCCACTACTTCACTTAAAAGTGATCCTTTTTTCAAATTTCTTGAGCAACCTTAGTGGGGGTGCATCTAGTTATTAAAAAATTATAACATGGATTTCTGGTTTGAATTAACATAGTTCACATTATGGGTTTACTTCTATATAAGGACATGGTGTAACTGAGAGGAAAATGTTGATGAAATCCGATTTAAGGATTTTATGATTGGGGATTCCACTCAAAAGATAAAATAACTATGAATTAATGAAGTTGAAATTTGGAATGCCAACCTGAATCCCATTAATTTACTTGTTTGAAAAAAGTAGGGGAAATGAGATTGGGAATATGGATCCTTACCACAAGAATTTCCACAAAATAGGATATT
This sequence comes from Viscum album, assembly GCA_963277665.1. Lineage (NCBI taxonomy): Eukaryota > Viridiplantae > Streptophyta > Magnoliopsida > Santalales > Viscaceae > Viscum > Viscum album. The sequence goes on along the minus strand of OY728133.1, from coordinate 1,941,646,345 downwards.
ATAAATCCAAGGGTGATGGATATTGTGTTTTGATAAAATAGTTAGAGATTAATAGATATAATATTTAATTATTTGTTTAAATTATATCAATTAAAGAACTAAAATCTGCTAATAATATTTTTAAAAACATAAATGAAAATGAGTTCAAAAATATTTCTACGATCTATAAGTGAAAAGGATAACCAAACCATCAAATATTTCTCCCAAGAGATAAAAAGGAACTGACACATTATCCTATTCCATGAATGGAAATTTTATGTGCTGGAAGAACCTATTTATGATGTGCCTAGTAATCAGGCTAGTGAAGAAGAGTTGACTCTTTATGAAAAATATTTGAATGATGATACATATGTTCAACGTTTCATGCTATTATACATAACCAATGTAATTTTTAAGCGATATGAGGATATGGATTCATATATAATGATGTATCACCTTCAGAATCTCTTTCAAGAGAATAAGAGATGAGAGATATATCAGATCTCCAATTATCTGTTTAATACTAATCCTGGAGATTCTCTGCTTGTTGGGCCTCATGTATTCACACTTATTGGCTATATTGAACCCTTATAGAACTTATGGGTAAAATTATCAAATGTTTTGAGAATATATTTTATACATTCCTCAATACCCAGGTACTTAACACGTTTTATAGTTAATTATAACATGGTAAATAATGTGAAGAGTCATTCAGAACATCTTACTATGATTATATAAGTGGTTATGTAAATGTGGTGTGAAAAATACATGGTCATTATGGTGAATAAGAAATTGAATAACAAGGAAAAGGGTTTGAAGACTCTGAATATGTCTATATCAACTAAAAACCATCCTATTAAGAAGAGTAGGACCTATAGGTAGGTTAAAGAAAAGGAGGCAGCATGTTTTTAATGTGTAAAGAAAGAACACTGGATGAATAAACATACCCAAAATAAATAAGAAGCTAAATGTGTATTCATTATCGTGTGTAATTTTAAATATAAATACATTGGGTATTACATAAAGTTTTTTATTTTCAGATCTATATCTAAATATAGGAACCAAGTAGATTATGAAAGATCGACAGGGGATTGGTGGATTGAAGAGATTCCAATGGTGTGAGGTTGGCTACTCTAGCCATGAGCGAATACCACATTTCATTACCAATATGAATGATGTTGGTTTGAAGAGATTTTTATAATGTATGAATTGTTACAAGGATGATAATTTTTGTATCATTTCTAGATAGAGATGGTTTTATTTTCAATTTATGATATAAAATTTGTTTCTAATATAAATAAAAAAAAAATTATGCTATGTCACATTTAAATAACTATTTTATGTATTAAATTAAAAAAACAATTATTGGAAACAGATAATGAGTCATGATCACTCAACCTATATAACACCCTGCTACGGAATCACCATCCTGGTCATGTGAATGATATGTTTTTGAAAAAACTATATCAATATGGTAATTTTGTGTTTTATAATATAAAACAAAATAAAATATGTCATGCATGTTTAGAAGGGAAACTGAATAAAATACCATTAAATGGATAGGGTGAAGGGGGAAAAAGTTTTTAGGATTGGAACACACTAAAGTGTGAGGACCATTTCTAGTATAAGGTAGTGGTTGATATTCATACTTCATAAACTTAACTTATAACTTCAGTAGATATGAATATTTGTACTTAATAAGGTATAAGTCTGATTCTTTTAATAGATTCAAATAATTAAAGATATAAGTAGAGAATAAACATGGAAAGAAGATAAATAAGATTTGATCATATCAAGGTGGTGTATGGATTTACATTGAGTTTAACAATTTTTTATGGGAGTTTGGAATTCTATAGAAAATCACACAACCATATACACCATATTAGAATTGTGTTAGTGAAATGATAAATCTATCCTGATTAGGCATGGTAAGGTCATTTATGAGTCATGAAAAAGTTCCATTATCCTTTTGGGGATATGTATTATTTATTATGGAATAGATACTAGTATGAGTACAAACTAAAGAAGAAAAATTGATTTATCTTTGAGTTATGTAGTGGAAAGAAACCCTTTTTTCACATACATGTGAATGAGGTTATGTTTGTTAAGGCCATATCAAAGTATAAATTAGATCCCTAGGGTACAATGTGTATCTTCATATGGTATCCTATGGAGAAAAAGGGATGAAACATATACAAACTCTCATCTAAGAATGTGACAGTTACCAAACAGACCATATTTTGTGAGAGGGACTACATCCTCAATAGGGATAGTTGGAGAAAGATTGAACTCAATGATGTTTATGCCCATGATATGCCATATTTAGTACAAGAATGGATTCCAAAGGTCCTCATGGAAAAATTAATTTGTTTAGGGAACTTAAGAAGTAATAGAACTAGAGAGATATGAGTTTATAGTAACAAAAGATGGTGACTCATTATTAGTTGGATATGATGAGCCTATCTCATACACAAAGGTAGTAGAGAGGTAAAAAGGCACAAGATGGAATGAATTCATGAATTATGAAATGTATTCCATGTATCAAAACCATGTTCGGGTTCTAGACGATGTTCCAGTGGGTGAATATCCTATTGGGTGAAAATGGATATTCAAGATAAAACTAGACATAGAAGGTAAAGTAAATAACTATAATGAAATGCTAGTGGGAAATGGTTTAAACATCATAATGGAATTGAATACCATGAGACTTTTTAAATAGTTTCCATGTATAAATCCACTGTAATTCAACATGCTATAGTAGATTACCATGACTCAAATTTGGAAGATGGATGTCAAAACAAATTTCTTTAATGGAAACCTTCACGAAGATGTCTATATGACATAACCGGAACAGTTTGTAATTCTAGGTGATGACAAAAATATTTTTATATTGTAAAGATCTATTTATGGATTAAAGAATGCATCCAGGTCATGGATCATTCAATTAAATGAATCTATAAAAGAATTTGGTTTCATTAAGTATAATTGTGTGCCATTTAGTTACAATATTTTTAGTGGGAATGTGATCATTATCCAAGTTGTATATGTTAATGTTTTGTTACATATTCAAAATTAAATTTTAGGAATTAAGTCTATTAAGGATTGGTTAAACAAGTGTTTCTCCATGAAGGCTTAAGCGACACATCCAATATTCATGGGATCAAAATAATTCGTGATATCTCTAATTGGATTCTTTTAATATGTCATAGTACATACAGTGGAAAGACACTAAAGATATTTAGTAGTGAAAAGTCCAAGAGGAGATTGGTTCCAATGTCACATGGTATAACTATTGATAGAAATATTTGTCATCAGACACAATAGGAGAAAGTGAGATTGAGTAATATCTCATAAGATTTAGTGATTTGGATCAATAATGTATTCTTTGTTATGTAATATACTTGATTTTTCCTATTCATTGAACATAGTATGCATATATCAAGATGATCTTGAAGAACAACATAAGTTTGTTATTAAGTATATCCTTAATTATCTCTGACGAAATAAGGATATGTTCCTAGGGAATGGAGAAGATGAGGGGTTAGTTGTTAGTGGTTATTCTAAAACTAGTTTTCAAAAAGATCAAAATTATATAAATATTTATTCAGGTTATGTTTTCTATCTCAATGGAGGATATGTGAACATGAATATTTCAAAATAGAAAGTTTACACTGATTCTATAGCATAGTTTGAGTATATATAGACTTATGATGTATCAAAGGAAGATTTTTTGATATGAAACTTTGTCTAGGATATTGATGTAGAACCAAGTATTAAATAAAATATCACATTATATTATTATAATTATATAGTAGTGACTTTGGAAAAAGATCCAAGGTCACACTAATGTAAAAATCACATATTCCGGAAGTATCACCTTTTGAGTGATTTTTATTAGATGGGTTAAGTTGTAGTAATAAATGTTCCCAAAGAGAAAATTTTTACGGACCCCTTAACTAATGTCATATATCGTTAGAAGCTTGAGTGTCATGTGAGAGCCAATAAAATGAAGGTTGTTAGTGGTTGGATTGAATAAAAGTGAGATTCTATTGGATTTGGTTCCCTAGAAACATTTTCTATGTACTTTGATAACATTTATTAATTATTTTGAATATTAATAAACTCGTTATCCCATAATGGATTTTTTATACATAACCCAGTATGTGATAATGTTCTAAGAGTAACTGTCACACTAAAAGGACATAACAATTCCCTACTATGATGAGAACATAGAAGTTTCACAATAACATTCTTAAATAATATCCTTATATATGAATAAATTCAGTTGAGAGACACAGATGATAAAAGATATCACGAGTGGAGATTCATTATACTTTCAGGAACCTTATCATGGTGTACTCTCATGGTAATATCCAATATAGGATATTGTGATAATGATACCCGCTAGTAAGAAATCCACATATATATTTTTCATTGGATGTTCCTATCTACAGACAAATGTATTTATCCTTATACTTTTAACATTATTATGAATGAGTGTTATTTGCTTTGTACATTTTTGTATTGAAAAATACACTAATGAAATATGTTCGTGGTTGGGTAGGATATGTTAGGGGAACCACGAGTAATATTTTCATTAATGAATAATGTGAGAAATGATTTATCCTTTATGTTCTTAAATGGAATTTGATATCATCGGCCCTTTGATGTAAATGATATATCCTAATAAAATTCCTAGCTATGGTGTTCTATAGGAAAGTTCAATTTTCAAAAATTAAAAGAAATATACATCAAGAATATAATTTTATGACTCTAGCATGAAACATTATTGATCAAAGATATCATGATAAATGGATTATATTACATAGTAAGCATCCAGATGAGGTATTATTTCATTCAAGTCTGAACTTTTTTCTCTTTGAATTACTTTATGTTTTTCTAGACTCTAAACTTGAACTTTATTCTTCTTCTCCTAATGCCACTGAGAAAGAGGACTAAAGGGTCACTCACTATGTGTAACCAGAATTTCAGTTAAATATTATATTATTATTTATTTTTTAAAAGTTCTAATAAACATTATTCTTGAACGTGGTTTTATAATTAGTCATGTTTTCTTGATCCCAAATATTTTTTCAGTAGTTATTCAAGAGAATATTATATCAGTGGAATATTTAATAATTTTTTATTTTTTATTTAGTGGATATAATATTTATTTATTTATTTTTGAATAATTATCTATTATTTATGTATTAAATAATGTTTCATTACTTAAGGGATGATAAATATTTTGGTGGTATGGAATACCGAGTTTAATTCTCTAATGATAAATTATATATATTGAATATTATTTGAATAAAAAACATTTAATTTTTATTCTCAAGTATAGAGCATGTCAAGAAATAATAATAATAATATTATAGACCTAAGGTTCTGTGGGGATTAAATTAATATTAGAGGGAACATGTGTCATTATTTATTCTAAAAGTAGTGGTATATAATTTTTTTTATATTTTATTAAGAGAAATAATTAATTTTTTGTTATTCACAATGAGATTCAGAGAGAATTATACAAAGGACTAGATAGATCCCTCTCCTAGAATGCCCCCAATAATGGATAGTGACCTTCCTCCACCATCCACTTGCCTATCTATATAGGTCAGAAATAATAATTTGGAAGTCCTTCTATGGGAAATAAATGGTGAACAATTCAAGCGATTAGATCTATCATGCTAGTACCAAGAGATTCATAAAAATACACCAGAAGATTCATAGAACACATGTGGATCACCACTAGAGGTAATATATTCGTGATTCCTACAACACATGGATTATACATATAGATTGATCATCAGATCCATCAATAAAGATAGAATTTCCCATTAGGCAATTATTTATTTGACTAAATTAATTTTAAATAATAAGTGATGATCCTATGATTTGGTTTAGATATTTATACATTGTCTATATTATTCACTTCAATTACATTGATAACAACATTTATAATTCTGTAAATCTTAGATTAATCATTGATCATGACAAAAATTCAATTTCGTAATGACCCATATGATGCTTCTGCTATTTTCAAAACATATATAATGTACTTGGCATTACTCGAGACATCTAATTTTGGGAATTATACTATTTTTTTCTACCCCGTACTGATATTTCCTTATATTTTCAATTCTTAATATATAAAAATCTAATAAATTACTATTATATTTAGTAAGAGTTTCAATTTCAGCATTGTCGATAGGTATATAAATTATGTAACTATCAATAAAAAAATGTTGTATTATCATGATCCAGTGAAAAATAACTCTCTTAAAGGATTCTATGAGAGACAGGTATAAACCCCCAACAACTCTAGTTGTTTGATTAGGGTCTCATCCCCTCCCTCTATAGAGAATATCCATTGAATATAAATTTCTATCGGGTGACAAAAAATGATACTAACCTTCATTAGTAGTTTTAGAAGGTAGTTTCCTCCATTAATACATTTTATGTGGCTAGGTGAATACATATCCTCATAGAACCTCCCTACCAAATTCATCTTATTGATGTTATAAAATTTACCAATAGTGGAAAAGTGGAAACTAAGCCGAATATAGCTTATTATATTTCTAAGGCTCATCATCTACTAGATTCACTTTCCACTGACCATGCCACTGAATTTATCAACATCAACCCTCATAGACCAAAATAAAGTCTGATGAAATATGGTTGTAATTCCATTAAAAAAATGTTTCAATAGTTGTTAAAAGATGGGATCACAAACCAATAGATTAATATTGGATACATGAACTAATATCTAGAATTTTATATGCTCTGGATGATCTAGTTGATAAGAAATTTCTCCCATCTTTTAAAGGATTAGAAAAGAGCCATAAAAATCTATTATGAGTTTAGTAAAAATTATGGTTAATGAGTTAGAAGGATGAGGATATTGTAGATTGAAATAAATAAGGTCACCCATATAAAAATAAACTATTAACAATTTCATATTGTATGTCTATTTTAAGGAACTATGGGATGTTGGGCGGAAGAAACACGAGGGAAAAGATGGCAAGAGGGGGGTGAATTGCCTTTTAAAAAAATTGATAGACAAATTAAAAATCAAAGTATAAATGCAGTGGAAATAAAGAGGCAATACACACGAAAATGATAACGGAGTTCGGCCAAAACCCGGCCTACGTCTCCGCTCCCAACTCAACCGTTGAGAGATTCCTACCGCTTGCTTTTCAATGGTTTTAGCAAGAAACCCACTAGGCTTTGAGGTAGCACTAGGACCTATTACATCTTGCTTTTTGTGGTTTAGCAAGAACCCACTTGCTTTTGATGGTTTAGCAAGAACCCACTATCCTTCTTACAGGTGAAGGATAGCTCACCTATGTCTCAAGCTATTTAAAGGAAAGCTTGGCAACCTCTTCACACCTTAGTGGTGATGTGAAACCCAAAAGAAAGAGGGGATGAGAAAAGTTTGGGGTTTGTAGGCACAAACCCAATTTTAAGCTCAAAATAAATAAAGAATGAAAAACCGTAATGGAGGAAGACTTGGGCGCCAATTGGATGATGGAGTTGATGTAGCGTGCTCTCCCAAGCTTCTTGAGGGGGCTCCTTGGATGTGGAAGTTGTTGGAGCTATTGGGGTTCCTTTGTAGGAAGTCGCCGGAGGTTGGCCAATTGATGCAAAATATGTCCGTGGGCTTCCGTATTGTTCCGGGAGGTGTCCGGGGCTTCCTTGGCCTTTATTTATAGGCATGGAACCCATTGGGGGCCTTCGGAGCCGTTGGAGAGGTCTTCGGAGCCGTTGGAGGCCAAATGAGAGTTGACTGGTCAAACCCAACGGCTAGTTTGACTGGCCTACCGGCTGGCCGGTGCAGGGCCACCGGTTGGCCGGTGCCTTGGCAGAGGAGGAGAAATCTGATCCAGGCTCCACCGGCTGACCGGTGGCAGAGCCACCGGCTGGCCGGTGGTGAGGCAGTAGCCTTCACTATTGAGGCTGGGTTCCACCGGCTGGCCGGTGCTGAGGCCACCAGTTGGCCGGTGGGGAGGCAGTGGCTCAGCCTTGAGTCAGGGTGCCACCGGCTGGCCGGTGGTCAAGCCACCGGCTGACCGGTGGAGCCTGGCAGTGGGCAATGCCTCTGCCAGGTCCACCGGCTGGCCGGTGCTATCACACCGGTTGGCCGGTGGACTGAGTTTCAGTCCACTCCTTGTCCTTTCTTGGGCCAAACTTTTGCCAATCAATTGCCTACCATCCACAACACTTAAAACACAATGTTAGACAAAAATGAAAGTGATTGTGATCATGAAAATCAAAGAGTGTGGGGTACAACAATCTCCCCCTATTTTGATGATCACAATCACTTATCTAAGCAATGTAAAAACTTAAATGAAAGGCATGCTTTAAATGAAAAATTGAAAATAAATACTAAGCATGAGAGAAAAGATTCTCCCCCAAGCAATGTAAAAACTTAAATGAAAGGCATGCTTTAAATGAAAAATTGAAAATAAATACTAAGCATGAGAGAAAAGATTCTCCCCCAATCAATCAAGAAATTTCTCCCCCTTTGTGATTATCAAAATAGCGTGGGGCATAAAACTTGATTGAGGGATATCGATGAAAAACGAGATTTTAAAACAATTGAAAGTGATACTAATTGTTGGAAATTTTGAAATGAAAAATTGAATTGAAAAATTTGAATAACAGTTTGAATTGAAAGTTTTGAATCAAAAACTAATTGAAATTCGAAATTTGAAACCAAATGAAATTTTTGAAATTGAGAGTTTTGAATCAAAAAATCGACACCAACTGTTGGATATTTAAAAATGAAAATTTAATAGAAAATAGAGAATTTCGAAGCCAAGTGTTGAGTTTGAAATAAAAACTTTGAATACACAAAAAGGCTTAAAAAAAATCCTAACTCCCCCTAAATAAAAACAAAGAATCACCGGGGAAAGGAAACTATTTTTGGCCCGGAGAGACTCGCAAGAAGGGATTTTTCAATCCAAACTTGTCTCATAGCGGGTCTTCTCCTATAGAATTCATCGGAAAAGAAAAAAGACTTGGGTTGGCCGTACCGGGCATTTTTTCAATCACACTCATAAATGAGGTGCCCGGGTTTTTTGCAATAATTACAAAATTTAAATTCGGAGCTCCCCCTTACAAAAATAGTGGGTGCATGGGAGGAGGAGGCTTGGTTGGTATAGCCAAGTCCATTGGTGGTTCGGGAAACCCTTTGGGAACCAAGTATATTGTTCAAATTTTGTTCTCCTTGGGTGAACTTGGCTAGGGTTTCTCTTAGATCTTTGATGGTTGATTCCATGGAATCAACATTTGGAAAATTTTGGATTTTAAGGGTGAGTTCCTCCTTCTCTTTGAGAAGTTGGTTTTTTTCGGAGGAAAGTTTTTTAAGACTTTTTCAACGCGAAAAATTTAGAAGAGAGTTCATGAAAACCTTTTTCTAATTGGTCTCTAGCAAATGAGAGTTCTTCATAAGAAAGATGATTTAAAGAATTGGAATTTTAAGAACATGAGGAAGAGGAATCGGAAGATGTTACCTCATGGAATGCCATTAGGCATTTTGTACCTTGGTCACTCGAGGAGGAGGAGGATGAGGAGGTGTCACTCCATGTGGCCTTGAGGACCTTTTTCTTTCCTTTCTCCTTTTGCGTGGCCCGTTTCTTGTTGAGTGGGCAATCGGGCTTGTAATGGCCCTTTTCGCCACACCCGTAGCATTTCACCTTGGGCTCGGATCTTGCGGTGGGTTCTTGCTTTCGGTGCTTGCGGGATTTCTTCTTCTTGTTATGCTTCTTCATAAACTTGTGCATTTGGCGGGCGAGATTCTCCATTTCCGAGTCGCCGCTTGATGATGAGGAAGATGAGGAAGGAGATGAGGAAGAGGATGAGGAGGAGCTTACTTCCTTTTGTACCTTGAGGGCGATGTTCTTTGGAGTTTTGATAGGGGTGCCCTCCTTTTGTGCTTGCCTCCTCATGGTGATCTCGTAGGTCATTAGGGATCCGATGAGCTCCTCGACCGGCATATTTTTGACGTCCTTAGCTTCTTGGATCGCCGTCACCTTTGGTGCCCATGAGCTCGGAAGGACCCATAAGATCTTCTTGACCATCGTCTCGGCTGTAACATCATCACCAAGAGATTTCCTTCCATTGCACACGTCAGTAAAGCGAGTAAACATATCGGAAATAGATTCATTTGGGTGCATGGAAAAAGACTCAAAATCCTGACGGTACATGTCCAATCGAGTATCCTTTACTTTGTTGGTCCCCTCATGGGTAACCTCCAAAAGTTTCCAGATTTCATGTGCGGAGGTGCATGTGGAAACTCGATTGAACTCGTTTCGGTCAAGGCCACAATGTAGAGCGTTCATGGCTTTGCCATCAAGCTCAAAATTTTTAATATCGGTGGGGGTCCATTTGGATTCATCGGGAGAGGCGAGGGTGTAACCTTGCATGACAATTTTATATATGGGATATCCTATACTTCTAAGAAAAGTGGTCATGCGGGTTTTCCAATAATTATAGTCGGTTCCATCAAAAAATGGAGCCCGACCCAAAGAGTAGCCCTCGGGGGCGAAAGAGGTGGATTCCATCACAATGGATCTTTGAATTTGAAACCTTTTAAGGTATTACTCAAATTATCCCTCTGATACCAATTGATGGGCGGAAGAAACACGAGGGAAAAGATGGCAAGAGGGGGGGTGAATTGCCTTTTAAAAAAATTGATAGACAAATTAAAAATCAAAGTATAAATGCAGCGGAAATAAAGAGGCAATACACACGAAAATGATAACGGAGTTCGGCCAAAACCCGGCCTACGTCTCCGCTCCCAACTCAACCGTTGAGAGATTCCTACCGCTTGCTTTTCAATGGTTTTAGCAAGAAACCCACTAGGCTTTGAGGTAGCACTAGGACCTATTACAGCTTGCTTTTTGTGGTTTAGCAAGAACCCACTTGCTTTTGATGGTTTAGCAAGAACCCACTATCCTTCTTACAGGTGAAGGATAGCTCACCTATGTCTCAAGCTATTTAAAGGAAAGCTTGGCAACCTCTTCACACCTTAGTGGTGATGTGAAACCCAAAAGAAAGAGGGGATGAGAAAAGTTTGGGGTTTGTAGGCACAAACCCAATTTTAAGCTCAAAATAAATAAAGAATGAAAAACCGTAATGGAGGAAGACTTGGGCGCCAATTGGATGATGGAGTTGATGTAGCGTGCTCTCCCAAGCTTCTTGAGGGGGATCCTTGGATGTGGAAGTTGTTGGAGCTATTGGGGTTCCTTTGGAGGAAGTCGCCGGAGGTTGGCCAATTGATGCAAAATATGTCCGTGGGCTTCCGTATTGTTCCGGGAGGTGTCCGGGGCTTCCTTGGCCTTTATTTATAGGCATGGAACCCATTGGGGCCCTTCGGAGCCGTTGGAGAGGTCTTCGGAGCCGTTGGAGGCCAAATGAGAGTTGACTGGTCAAACCCAACGGCTAGTTTGACTGGCCTACCGGCTGGCCGGTGCCTTGGCAGAGGAGGAGAAATCTGATCCAGGCTCCACCGGCTGACCGGTGGCAGAGCCACCGGCTGGCCGGTGGTGAGGCAGTAGCCTTCACTATTGAGGCTGGGTTCCACCGGCTGGCCGGTGCTGAGGCCACCGGTTGGCCGGTGGGGAGGCAGTGGCTCAGCCTTGAGTCAGGGTGCCACCGGCTGGCCGGTGGTCAAGCCACCGGCTGACCGGTGGAGCCTGGCAGTGGGCAATGCCTCTGCCAGGTCCACCGGCCGGCCGGTGCTATCACACTGGTTGGCCGGTGGACTGAGTTTCAGTCCACTCCTTGTCCTTTCTTGGGCCAAACTTTTGCCAATCAATTGCCTACCATCCACAACACTTAAAACACAATGTTAGACAAAAATGAAAGTGATTGTGATCATGAAAATCAAAGAGTGTGGGGTACAACATGGGATTCCATCCAATGGACCTTTAACTAGAAAAGAGATTCATTAAGATCTATTAAGGTAGCTGCAACCACCTCAATTGGAGTGTTTAAATTTTTGTAGTGGAGATAAGATCATGTTTCTTCCTCCCATATACAACCTCAATTTTTTTCTAGTTGATACATGGAAGTTTATATTATTAAAATACTACTTCCTCATGTGACCATCAAACCCACTACCGTATCTTCTTGAAAGAGGAGCACCATAAGTAAGTCTCAAGGCTTCTATTGACAACCTTAATTTTTCTATCCAATTGGTTATACTAGTATTAAATGGACTTAAGTATAGTTCTATTAAATTTAGACAAATATTTCCAAAAAAAAATGAAAACATGGGGTCACAATCACTGATAATGACCATTTTCATACTATTCAGTCTAATGATTTCTTCCATGAAAAGAACATATTTATCTTTAGTTGACTAAGGGTTCCTAACAGAGAAAAAGTGGTAATACGATTAGATAAAATCCACCAAAAATAGTATTACCTAATACCCATGTGATTTATGAATCCTTGAAATAATGTAAATAAATATTACATTCTTGATAATATCTGAAAGTTTTAGTGGTTGTAGAAAAACTACGAGAATCAATGTTTGGTATTAATTCCATTAGAAATAAGTATCTTACTAAACAAACTTAAGAATTTATTGATCCATATACTTATTATATGACTATAACACTCACCACTTATAATTATTCAATGATAATTTGTGTCTATAGATAAGAATTATAAGGAAAAAGTGTAATATTATTGGGATTATCCATAAGTCCTTAAAGAGAACCAAGCTTGTGCCTCTAAAGTTGAAACATGGGCCATGGAGAAGGTATCTTGTTTTCCTATTTCACAAGGTGTATATTGATCCACCATGGCTCAGAAAATTCCAAATGGGAATATTTGGGTTGTTTTATTCTTGAAATAGAATCCACTTCTGAAATTGACTTACATGGTTTTTAGAAAACTTTAATGTTACCTCCCATTGATTTATCTTGCTAAAATTATTTGTTTATTGAAATAATTTGTTGACACAATGAGTGATTGATAATTTTTTGGTCAGTATAAACAAAAAATGTCCAACCCAATAGTTACTTCATCTAGTGTTGTAATGAATGCACTAAATCAATCAAATAATTTTCATAAACTTATTTATTAAAGGTGGATTTATAAAGAGACTTGTTGATAAAAGAAATGGGTGTCCCTTCCTACATGATCACTGCTCCTGAACCGCCTACTTTTAGAATACATTTAATGTGAATTCTAAATATAAGGTGGACTCAGGTGTTAACACCTCTTCATTGTTTTAATCAGTATAAGAAGATGAATATCAGGTGAGGGAATTAAAATTATTGGTAAATAATAAATAGAACAAGGTAACCCTTGATATGGGAAACTTCTTAGTGTATAATGTAAAAAAATATAAATGTTTCAAGTAGTATTAATACCTTCCAAAACCCTAGTATAAAAGTATTAAAAAACTTATATGGACTTAATGGATGTCATTGTGAATATTTTAGAACATAGATATAAAAATAGTTAGGATATTACATCTTAGAAAGAGGATCAAATAGAAGTCTTTGGGGATAGTGAAGAACAAGGTCAACTAGGGAATGAAGTCGGTTCTGCAAGGGAAAATAGAGGGGAAAATTATAAGGAACCCATAATAGACTAGCTTATTCACTAGAGGTGGAAGATGAATTTACAATACAAGTACCAGATGAATAGTTCATTAATATTTATGAAAGAAACATCAAATTTAGTATCAATAAAAAACAATTGAATTAGATTGACAACCATGATTATATTCTTTTCCATGGGTTTAATGAAGGACTTTTCCACTTGAAGAAGTACCTGAAGACCTAGGGAATGATGGGTACTATCATAGAGGATATCATATAATATCATGAATAGAATAAGTTTCAAATTTATTGGTTCTTAATAAGGACCCATGGTTCCAATACATTACATTTTATTTTGGATGGTTTAGAGTCTTTCATTATAGAATAATAATTTTTTAGGGTCACAATTTTCTTGTGTTAGTTCACAATTAACAATTAATTTTTAGAACTTTTAGAAATCTATTTTATAAAAGGGTATTATTTTATAAACAATCATTAAAACATTAAATTATAGTGATTTTTTCATAATTTCTAAAAAAAGATCAATCTTTTAGTGAATAATAAAAAATATTGATTTTTCATTGATGTCTATATTTTTGTTTTGGGAATTTACAAAACACTATTCTATTTTAAAATGGTTTTAAATTAAAATTAGTAATATTATATTATTTATAATATAATTATGTTCATTTGAATCAATTTTATGCTTGAATTGTTTTATAATAAGTTTTTTTATTATTTAGAAGGCATTTTTTTGAAAAACCATTTTTCATCAGATCTTTATGATTTAATTTTAAAATAAATTCTACCAATTTGTGTTTTGAATTTTAAAAAATGGATTCCAAATTAAGAACCTATAATTCAAAATTTTGTTAGTAGGTCACTTTTATTTTTGGTCAATATGAATAAGAACTTTAGTAAATATTTGTCACTTCAGTAAGTGTAAATCAAGTAATTAAGGATTAAAAAATATATGTCAAGGACTAAAAATAACCCCATCACTTGATTGTTTTTCTATTTTATGATTTATTTTAAGTAATTACCATCCATTTCTAACAAATATTGAAACATTCTTCCAGATTTCAATATTTTGGACATTTGTAACATTTAAGTGTATATAAATCTAAAAAATAACATACTCTTGATTTTAATGACTTTAATATTTTTTTTAACATATGTAAAAAATTTATATTAAGTTATAATCATTAATATTAAATATAAATAAAATTTTTAACCATGTTATTTTATTTTAAATTTTTTGTGATGAAAAATTTACCTTAAAAGGTTAGAGAATGATAATACAGTAATTTGTCAATTAATAGAAAAAAATAAATGATTTTCAAATATGAAAATTAATATAAATTGATTGAATTATTATTTTAAAAAATATTTTTTATATAACCATAACATTTTAGGGAAATTTTAATTAACTATATTCAAATTTATTTGTTGCCTTGATGTTATTATAGTCAAAGTAAATTAATAGTTCTAAAATTAACATAAACAATTATTATAATAAATAATATTTTATTTAATGACATAAAATTCATAGAAATACTAATAAAATTATTTAAAATATCAACAATGGTACATTTATGGGATAATTTTTATTTTTAGAGTAATTATATTTTACCAATAAAGAGTAAAAACTTTTTTAACGTGGTAATTGTAAAAATGGCTAAATGTAAGTTAATACAAAGCGATAAGGGTAAAAACAAAATACAAATTCTCTAAAATTATCTAAATGAGATAATTTAAGCCCCAAATCATCTTTTACTCTAATTATATGAGTTTTTAGATTTTTTTCTATGAAAAATAATTTCTATTTATTTATTATTTTAAAAAATTTCAAGAGTTCCCCTCTCATATCTTATAAAAGGGGACCTACTCTAGTCTTTTATTTAAACATTGAATGCCTTTTTGTTGGAAACATACCTAACAAAATAAATTCATAACATAACTACTGAATTTATTTAGGCCTTATTATTGGTATAATTCCAACCTTAGTGTTCTTAACATGTAAAGCAATAAAGGTTGATAAAAAATGAGGTATAGTTCTTAACTGAGTATTTTAGTTTTATTTAATATTTTACCACACTAAAATATTATTAAAACATGTGAAAATTATAAAAAATGTAGATTTAATATAATATTATTTTATTATGTTAATCACATAACCTATATCGATATCCTCTTCCATTAATTGGGAAATGGAATCGTCATTTGTGTGTGCAACAAACTACTGCCTCACGAACCGACGTAACTCATTTTCCAACAAGATATCTCATAGATGGTTATAATGATGAAATTAATATTAATATATTATATTTTTGAAATATTTATCATTAATAAAATATATTATATCATCTGCCATCTCATATTTCAATTCATGGAAAAATGATAACATCGTCCATGCGTATGTGTGGACTACCACCTCCATGAAGCGATGTGATTTGTTTTTTGTCACCCATCACATGGATGATATATATATGATTATTTTAATAATAATATGATATTAATAGTATTTTTATAATTCTTAAAATATAAAATAATTCTTTAAAGTAATCTCACAATGATCATTGAAAAATGGAAATGTTACTCATGCATACATATGACCTACATTCTCAATGATTGTAACATAGTTTATTTTTTATAAATATATTTCATAGTTGGTTTTAAAAGTTTAATTTATGTATAAAAGTTATGATCATGTCATGATTATTATTCTGGATATGATGGAACAATGAAATTTTTTAACACATTCAACACATCAAATCTGTTTTGAAATTATGAACAGAACATTCTCAATGTTCCTAACATGGATTTAACTGATTTAGAAATCAACCATTCCATTAAGATAAATGAAGTAAATTGTTTAATTATTACATATTAAACCTATATATTTTTACTAATAAATAAAATAATTGATATGGCTTTATTATATATGTGTTAATGGACTTATATAACCTCTCTAGACTTAAGGTAAGAGATTCTATCTCAATTTTCCTTCATTTCAACATATATTATATTTATTTATCTAATTTCATTATTATTATTTATACAATAACAATTTACATATTATATCACTAATACCTACAAATTCATGGTATTTTATGATTCATATTTAATTATTTCAACCAAGGTTATTTGAATTGAATGTAACCAAGTTGGAAAGGGTTTATTAACTCAATTATATTTTTTTGGTTTTAACTCATCTTAATTGAAATTGTTATGACATGATTATGTGTGAATTGATATCTAAATTTTTGTATTATATATTTTGGCCTATAATTTTATTTATATTTTTTACACATAATATCACCATTGATTAATTATTAATTTAATGACAAGATCTTTGAATGGATATTTATGTGAAATTATATTTCATTGGAATATAAATTTATGATATACACCTATATTCTATTATGAATATTTAAAAAATGTTAACATTTTATATCATGGGTATAATTAAATTCATGATATTTATTATTTTATGTAATATTATCATTTCGTGGGGATTACGATTGGAAAGTTACAAAAGTGGAAAGGGATCTATGTTATAATCTCTTTTTCTTTTTGGATTGTTCAGGATAAAGGTTCCTTTGGGGGAACCGTATGTTCTTATTTTTTTTGAACAAAACGTAATTTATTCTACTGTGGTTATGAATTTTTTAACATGTTTAATTTTCAATTCATCCCATATTGATTAAATAATCATAAATATAGTTATTTGTATGTGATACTGATCTTGTATCTTCTTTTAGACCATGAATCTTTATCTTAAATAAATATTTTTTTTATATTTTTTTAAAAACCATGATTCTAAACATAATTTTTTTCCCTAAAACTGTTTTACAAAATCTTGGGTCTTTTTTTAAAATGATTGAAAAATAACTTTCTTAATTTTTTTCAAATGGGTCACATTTGACTCCATTTACAAATTTTTTGAAAATAATGTATATTTTTTACATCTAAAACATGAAAAAAATTCCCTTAAATGTGAAAATTATTTTATTCTATGATTAATTTATAATTTTCCAAAGGTATTTTGAAATAAAATTATTATAAAAATATTTCTTGATTTTTTTTTAAAAAAAATTGATTTTTTATAGTGAAAACGGTATTTTTTCATGAATATTTTAAGTGATATTTTAATGATATTTCCATTCATCGAAATAAAAAACCCTTGATATTATATACACATTACTACGGAAATTTTGTAATGATACCATCCTTATTATTTCTTTGTATAGATGATAATATTAATATGAAACTTGTTTCTTTATCATGGGTTAATCAACCAATGGTAGAATAATAATTGTTGTTATATGAAAAATTTAATGATCTTATATGTTTTAAACATGAACCGTACTTGAAAATTTTTGAGGACAAAAGGTGATTTAGATACAGCTTATATGATTTTCTATGCCTCATTAGAGCTCATGATGAATGAGTGAGTATGATAAATTTTATATGGCTAGTTGAGCCCCATTATAGTTTATTATGAATTAGTGAGATCTATATGAATTATATAAAGGATGTGCCCTATTATAGATTTCCAGTATATTGGGTAATGTTCCTTGAATTTATAGAAAATAACGAGGGAGTTTATTTGTGTGGTTTCTCCTATGGATTTAACTAGGCTCTAGTTATTTCTAACACAGGTTATGAAGATAATGTTCCGAGATACAAAAAATTTTGAATGGGGTTATAATGATTTATTTAATCAATATTGAAATCACATGACTCGTGATTATAGATTCCTACAAATATTTCCTTCGATAAGTCATTATTCCTTGATTCATGTTCTATGATCCATGTAATTTATGGGTATAAATTCTCTTATGTTATCCTCATTCACTTTTATAATGTCATCATAACCTTATACTCATATTATTCCCACTAATTACCTTAAATAGTAATTGCTTATGATTACCCTTATCGAGAATTTGGGCTCACCCTTATTTTGTTTTATAATCAATAGGTTTTGATGAATTATGTTAAATAATCATTTCCTAGAATGTTTTCACATGTGAATAATTTTATGGGAGGTGTTGAAGACATAATATGGAATATTAAAAGATGGGTATATTGGGAAATACAGTCTCTTGAATTAATGGGTTTTTTGTAAGAGTATGTACTAAATATTTAGAACTATAAAACAAAAATTTCCATGGGTATGTTTGTAATAAAATATTTCATTTTCATGTTATATGTTTTTTGATTGTAAAAAATTGGTCACATTTATTAGTATCAAATATTTGAATGTTAAGTTTATATTTTTATCACCAGATCCAAGAGTGTGCGTTTGGGGCCTTTAGAGTTTAAATTAGATAAAAGTTTAGATATATTTATATATTAGGATATTTTTATTTGATGATATATTAACTGTTATGGATACCATAATGGGTTTATAAGTTTGAGGTTGATCATAAGTTAAAAGTTGTAGACACACCTTTTGAGGTTTTCTATGATGGAATTTTGAGGTGATTAATGATACATTGGGAGATTTTTTATTGGGTTGGTGTATATGTAACCCTTAGGTTTGACATGATGTATTTTTTGAAAGAAGAATGTTTTTAATGTTTTTTGTCCAAACATTATAAATCTATTTATAACCTCTAGGATTTAAATTATATTTATTATTTAGGTAATGTTGAGTTATATTGGAAATATATGATTTATCTTAAAGATAACAATTATATTAAAGATTTATTTTGTAATTAAGTGATTAATGCTATTTCAGCAGAATATCACTTTAATTTTAGGGAACATTATGTGACATTATGTAATTTTATTTGAGGGGTCAATGTTTATTTAAATTTTGAAATCATATATGATATTAATATGACTTTATGGTGATTTATTTTAATTATAGAAATTATTATCATATCTTGGACATTATGTGATTAAATCAAATACATTTTTGGTAAGAGAATTTAAAATTTATTAATTTTATTTGGAGATAAATGTTAATTTTATTTTGGAAGAATATGTTTTCAAATAATTATAATCTTTCAGTATTATTATTAAATTTTTGACATTGAGGTATTATTTATTCATATAAATGTTTATTCATTTTGAGAATAATGTTACCTTCTGCCAAGAAAATTGGTTTTGGTTAATTTCTAATTTTTATCCTCTCTTGGATAATGTTATCCATTAGAAGTTGATTCTAGTGAATTAATAATGGAAAATTCATCTTGAATACTCATCATTTGGAGAAAAGGATGAGATTATAGTTTAAATTTATTAAAAGATGATATTCTACTAGTAAAGAAAGTATACTTCCTTATATTCTTATTCCAGATTCTAAAATAATTTCTCAACTCTAGAAAAAAAATTCATAAAAAAACTATTATCTTATTTCTTTATTTTATTATGAATCAATGTTTTCCCCATATAATTGGTTTTTGGTTTTTTTGGTAATTAACATTATCTTGATCATTCCCCTTCTAATAATCCATTTTATCTATCAATATCCATCTTTATTTATACATTACATTTTTCTTCCATATAAACTTATTTATTTATCACTAATGATATCCTATATTGAAACATAGTTATGTGTTATTTCAAATGATCGTCATCCTTACCATTCCCTCTTTTTAAGAGGATGATTTATTAACCCTATGTCTAATGTTGGATATCAAAAAATGTATTTTAAAATGTTAATCTTTTTATTTTCAAGAATGTGCTCAAATTTCGAGGAAACAATTTATTAGGGGGAATGTAGTATGCATTTATTTTAAAATAATTACTATGTTTGATATCATACAAGATAACACCACTGCACTTAAATGAATCACAACATATTATTATTAAAATATGACCATTAAAACATAGCAATTGAATTGGTGAGTTTAAATAGGAAAAACCATATTAAGAAATATATTTAAATTTTATAATCAATAAAAATGTATTTATTAATTAATGGAAATAATCACTCAATATTTTAGTAAAGTGGTTTTATACTTCAAAAATACGTTCTCTTCTAAAATAATTTTATTGAATATTTTCTGTGAATGTTATATTAATTTTTATATATTTTAGAATATTATTTTAAAAAAATATATCATTTTTAAAATCATAATGTAAATATTTACTTAGAGTGAATTTTTGGGATTTTCTAAAAAAAAATATTTTCTATAAAATAGTGAAAAATACCTATTTTCATTGAAAAGTGTATTTATATTTCAAGAATTGAAAAAATAGATTTTATTTTAAAATCTTTTAATGAAAATTAGTTATAATACATTACTAATAATAAAATTATGTTCATAAGAATTAATTTCACACTTTAATTTTCTTCAAAAACAATGTTTATACATTAAAAGACATTTTGTTTTGGAAAACAATTTATCATCATATTTTATCAGTTTATTTTTAAGAAAAATTCTTCCACATTTGTGTTTAAATTTTGAAAATATTATTCCATATTAAGAATTAGTTAGAAAAATTATTTTAAATAGTTCGACTTTATTTCCCATGAATATGAATAGAAACTTTAGTAAATATTTTTCACATCAGTAATGGTATATCAAGTAATTAAGGGTTAAAAATTATATGATTAGGACCTTAAATAACCATAACAATTTACATTATCCTATTCTATGAATGGTGTTCGTACATAAAAATCTTGAAAATAAGAAAACATGGTTTCATATTTCATTGATTTTAACCTTTATAATATTTAAATGAATATTGAGCCAAAAATTCCACACTCTTGCTTTTATTAACATTGAAATTTTTTCGATAGAAATAAAAACAACATATTTTTTTGTTGGAAATAGTAATTTTAAAGATAAATTATTTTTTAATCATGATATTTTTTAACTTTTAGTGATGGAAAATTTACCTTAAAATAAAACACAACAATGATGAAGTAATTAGTAAATTAATTAAAAAATAAAATAAACAATTTTAAAAATACTAAAATCAATATAGTTCGAATAAATTATTTTCATAAAATTATTTTAAAGATAACCATTAGATTTTACGGATATGTGTATTGATTATTTTTAAATTAATTTAATGTCTTGATGTTATTAAAATCAATGTAAATGAATTGTACTAAATTCGACATTAATGGTATTTTATAATAAAATATATTTTATTAAATTATTTCAATATAATAAAAATTCTTATTATACGGTTGAAAATATAAACCATAGTCTCTTTATGGTCTAATATCCCTTTTTTAGAAACTATATTGACCCCTAAATAGTAAAAACCTCAGTATCACGACAATTGTTAAAATAGGATTAAAAGAGGGTCAAAATAAAGGGATAAGGGTAAGAACATTATATAAACATGTAATAATATATTTGGATGAGAGAAATTTAAAACATAATCATACTATATTATAATTATAATTTTTTATCTTTTTCATATGACAATTAATTTTTATGAATTTAATATTTTAAGAAATTCCTAATGTTCCCCTCCCCTCTCTAATAAAATGGAAACTACTCTCTTCTTGTTTGCACACATAAAAATCATTTTGGATCATCCAATTCCTACCTAAATCCATTTTTAACAACTATAAACCCGTTATAGAGGCATTATTTTTTTATATAATACTAACCTTAGTAGTCTTAAGGTGTAAAACAAAATAGGTTGTTCGAAGAAGAGGTAAAGTTCTTAACAGAGTGTTTTAGTTTTATTTCTTATTTTATCAGAAAAAATATAATTAAAACATGAGAAAAAATAATGAATATATTGTATTAAATATTCTATGATTCTATTATATTTATTCAATAACCCATAACCATATCCTCTTTCACCAAATTCGAAATGAAATCGTCATTCTTGCGTACATAAGGCTACTGCCTCAGGTCCGATGTAATTCATTTTCCATCACTGCCTCTCATGGATAGTTATGATAACGTAATTAATGTTTATATATGATATTTATGAAATATTTTTATTTATTAAAATATAATATATCATATTATATTTAACATTTTCATTCAACGTAAAATGAAAACATCGTTCATAGGTATGTGGGGACTACCAACTTCAAGAAGTAATTTGATTCGTTTTTAATAACCACATCTTGTGTATGATATATATTAGAGTATTTAAATATATAATATGTAATATTTTATATTATTATAATTATTTAAAGATAAACCAATACGTACATTATTTTCATAATGATCATTGAAAAATGTAAACGTTACTCATGCATACAAACGATCAATCATCTCTATGATTGTAACGTAATTTTTTTCATAACTATCTTTCATGAAAGGTTTTAAAAGTAAAATTTATTTATAAAAATTATTATTATTCAATGATTATTATTCTAAATATGATGGAACAATTACCCCTTTATCCATTTTTTACACACCAAAACTGTTACGAAGTCATGGACCGAATGGTCTCAAAGCAACTGATGTGAACTTAACTGATTAAGGAATTAACTAAACCACTATGATAAATGAAATAAATGGATAAATTATAAGCTATGAAAAGTATAATATTCTATTATGAAATTAAATAATGTATATTATTTTATTATTTAGGTTTTGGAGGACTTATATAGCCAGTCTGGACTCAATATAAGATATTTTCCTCAATTTTCTTTATTGAGGTATGATTATTATTATTCACACAATTCATTTTATATGGCGTATATAATTAATTTTTAAATATTATATAACATATAATTCATATTTTATGGTATTTTAAGTTTTAAATTTAATTATTTTATCAAATGGGATTTTAATTGGATGTTACCAAGTGGTAAAGGGTTTCCTATATCGAAATCCTTTCACTGGTTTATAAACTTCTTCAATGACTTTGTTGTTACTTGATTATATGTGAATAAATCAATAATTTCCTTTAATTTTTTATTAATTTTTTTTGGATTTATATTTTTTTACACATAATCAATCTTTTTGTTATTTCATAATTCAATGATATGATCATTTTAAGGGTTACTCATCTTATATTCTCTTTCGTTGAGACATATTTTTATGAAATTCACATATATTCTTGTATGAGGTTTACATAATTTCACTATGACATGTCATATCACGATTATTATTATTTTCATGATATTTAAGTATTTATTTGGTGTTATTATTTTAAAATTCTTATGATTGAAAAGTTACCAAATTGTTAATGTCTTTACATTGAAATATCATTCATTTTTGTGACTATTTATGCTTAAGGATTCTTACAGTGAAATCTTATGATTCTATTATATTGAAACACAAATATTTAATTCTAATCTAGTTATGAATGTGATTTACTTTTTAAATTTCCATTTCTTCCCTTATTTATTAAAGAACCATAAATAAAATTATTATAAAGTGATAATGATCTTGTATATTATTTTAGATGATGAATATTTCTCATTCATAACCATGCTTTATAAAATGTTTTAGAAAAAGTTTTTTTTCTATTTTTTTCATAAAGCTAATTTATTTTATCTTTTAACATATTTTAAAGTTATTTAAAAAGAAATTTTTTTATGTTTTTCAAATGGTTTAATTTTGATTGTCTTTACAAAATGTTTGAAAATAATGTTTTCTATCATCTAAATAATGAATGGTTTTCTAACCATCATGGAAATTATATTATTTTAAGCATAATTTATTTTTTCCCAATGTTATTTTCAAAATTTTATTTGATTATATTATTTTAATAAAAGTTATTTTTTATTTGAAAATAGTATTTTCCTCAAGGTTATTTTAATGATTTTTATCGGTATTTCAATTTATCAACATAAAACCCTTGATGTTACCAACACTGAAATTGGGAAATATTGTAAGGATACCATTATTATTATTTCTCTATATAGATTATGAGTTTTTCATGGAACATAGTTATTTTCCACTAGTGAATCGAGAAATGAAATAACAATTATTATTATTATGTTGAAAAGTCAACGATTCTAAATGTTTTATTTGTTGATGGTACATAGACATTATTTATGATAATGGGTAGGCCTAATTCAACTTATATTAAGGTATGAGGCCCATTATAGATCATGATAAATGGGTGATACAGATACAGATTATACAATATATTGATCCCCATTATATCTCATGATGAAAAAGGGAGATATATATAGACTATACAAAGGGTGTGACACATTATAGATTCCCAATTCATTAGATAATATTCCCTACCTTTATAATCAATAAGAAGAGAATTTGCCATTATGGTTTCCCCTATGGATTTAACTGACCACTAGTAATTTCTGAATGGGGGTATAAAGATAATGTTACAAGATACCAACACATTTTTATCTATGTTTTCTATGGATTAATAATGATACTTATCACGACCCATCCCCTAGGGCCTATGTGGTGACTACCCCAAGCCTGCCTTCCATAGGCCAGGGGCTGGCGACTAGCACCGAAAGGCATATTCCGTAATACTGGGAAGGCAAGGTCTTTATAACCTATAAACAAACACAACCAAGAACAAAAAAAAGAAAGAAACACTAGTGAAATGTATAGTAAAAGGAGTGTGTACTGAAATGAAAAGGGTCAGAATACAAGCCCAACTATAAAGAACAAGAAAACTGAAAGGTACAAGCAAAACGGGGAGGTATGAGTAAACTGAACATCTCCTATGAACACCCACCAATGATCCTACCTAAAGGGTAGTTACAGCTCTTAATCAATTCGTCATTGTGGTACGCCTTGTATAATTCTACCTTTGAGATACCTGCAGTCTTGGTACTCTCGTCCTCAGTCAGTGCTGTCCGTCGTCTGCAGCAAATACAACAAGGTGCGGGCATAGACCGTGTAGGGGTGAGTATAACGATAATTAGTAGGGTCCCTGAGACCATAGAGGTATCAAAAAAATACACAAAGGATAAACCACAATGCATTAAATCAACTGAAACCCCAACTTAGGTATATGCCCATACATATACCTAAGTTATCAAGTATACCCATCTCAATCATGAGGAAAGACAGGTTCCAACTCAAATCTCCAAGCTCAACTGTTCCACAAAGGAAGGATTACCACGAAGGTGAGTACAAAAAAGTATAGACTCATCTCACACTAGGTATATCTTAGGTAAAGTAGTAAAGATGATTAGATGTTACTACTACATCATCTTACTCTGTTAAGAGGCTGGCCCACGAAGGATCCTAAATCATCATCATACCCACAAAGGATCGTAGTTCATGTTCATACCCACACATGATCCTAGTACATCGTCAGTCCCACACAGAATCCTAGTACATCGTTATTAAATCTTCACACCCATATAGGAACCTATTAGATCATCAGTATGTCGTCATACCCACACCGGATCCCAGTATATCGTCAGTACGTCGTCAGACCCACACATGATCCTTGTACATCGTATGTACGTTGTCAGACCCACACATGATCCTAGTACATCATTAGTACATCTTCAAACCCACACTTTATCCTATTATATTTTCAGTACGTTCCCATACCCACACAGGATCCTAGGACATCACCAGTACATCCTCAGACCCACACATAATCCTTGTACATCGTTATAGCCAGCTACAACATTCCCACACTAAACTCACTTGTCTACGAGAGGGTCCACTCTTCAAGCCACTGGTCGATACACTAAATTCCATGAAGTCCCAAAAAGAGATATCCCAATGGACCACCATTTAAAAGGGGTCTCAATGCAACATACGGTGTGTCAATCAGACGTCTAGTCTGTGTGTTATTGGCCTTTTAGTCCCGAGGGCCCGGTTGGTTTCGTGCTCGATTCAACACAATTATTCCCCAAGTTTATTCAAATATCTAGTGGGGTATACCAAAGGGACTGTCTCAATACAATGTTTATAGCGCTGCATACGGTTCATCAAACGGTCACTTGGTTCCAAAGTTGTGGCCAAAAGAGCAGAAATGGGTCGAAGCTGTTCCGGGTTCGGTCAGACCCAGCTGGACCAAACCGACCCGCGTCAGGCGGCCTGGTCGGGCGACAGGGAGGCGCGATGGCCACAGTGAGGCACAAGGGTTGTGGGGCTGTGTGGGGGCCGTTAGGTGGCACGGGGGCCGCGAGGCTGCACGGGGGGCATGGGGCTGCGCGGGGGCCTCTGGGCGGCGCATGGGCTGCTGTGCAGCGTGGGGGCGCAGGGTGGTAAGAGGGTCACAGTGTGGCGGTCCACCATGGCCAGCCGGATGGATATCCTTCCTCTTCGTGCGGCGCGGTCGTGTGTCGGGCATTATCCGGCGGCCCATTCAGTTGGTCATCCATCCTTCACCGCTACAGCACAAGCCACAGTTCTCTTCCGTCAGGTGGCGCAGTCACGCCATCGCCTTCGTCGGGAAGAACACAACAAATAATCACAAGAATTGTGGAGTGGTTGGGATCTGTTCATTTGGCCTGCAATCTCTATGTTAGATTAATATAATGTTACTATAATTTCTTCCTGATTTCTGAAGAATTTTCATGAATGGGTATGGGGGAAAAGTTCAAACAACCACCCTACAACCTCCAGAAATAATTATTCCCAAACCCGCAACAGAATAATATCCACGGATCAACTAGTTAAAGAGTTATTCCACATTCTTTGTTTAGAAGTAATGAACATGGGAAAAAAAATAATGACTCATAAATAAACCCCTACCATGAAGGTTTGTTGATGGAGGTCGTGATATGGAGACGGCGAAGGCGAAGAGGATGCCAACGATCATCGCTTCCACAATCACACTTCCGATGTCCGTTCGAACGTCATCCTCATTCCTTGATTTCAGAGTGCGTTCTTCATTGAAGAAGTTCTTCATTGGGAGGTGCTCTTCATTGGAGAAGCGTAATGTTTCTCCATGTGTTGTGCGTCAAAACAATTTACGAGTGCTTCGTCGCTTGGTGAAGCCATCCCAAATACTCCTCCCATGCTCCATATAAATAAGAGAGGGGGGACGTAATTATTGATCGTGGAATTTATGATGGTTCATTTATTAGGAACCTTGATAATTTCCAATGACGCTATTACTTAGTATTCAAAAGGGGTCAAGCCTATTAATTTTCGTTGGCGAAATTAATTCGGAGGATTCCAAGAGACTTCTCCACATTTACGAGGGGTTCGGGTGGTCCCCACTATCATTAATTCACAAAAAGGAGGTTTCAGTTCAGGTGATCCCCACCTCTTTAACAACAAGTGGGGAGTTTTAGTTAAGGTGGTCACCACCTCTTTAACATTCAGTTGGGTGGATAAAAATAAATGTTTATTTTATTTTTATTCCCATGAAAAAGCACAAAACTAATATTCACCCCCAACAATCTACCATCGAGGTTAAATTCTCTTTATGTAGAAACCGATGATGCAAGTTAAATGGTGTCCTCAGATTTCAATTCCACGAACCGGTTTAAATGTTACAAAAACCCGAATGCACGTTTACTGAATGTACACAAAAAATGTACAGAAATTCATTCCAAGAACTCTGGGCCTCGGAATCACACACTGTAAATTTTTTGCAGACTCGTAAAATTCCTATATAATTAAAACATTACATTGAAATTTTGGGTCTTTAAATTCTCCCCACCTCAGGGCTTTTCATCCCCAAAAGACAGATCGAAAATCATGGAAAACAAGTGAGGGATACTGAGCATGAATATGAGATTCCCACTCCCATGTGATTATATGGAGGTTATCATGCTACCAGCGAACGCGTACTAGAGGTATAGACAGCCCACAAAGGACCTTCTCCTGTCGATCCTAAATATCTAATAGAAACTCTGTAAATGTCGTCCCATCATTGATGTCCAGCTCACCCTGGTAGATTAAGTGTGATGGGTCATGCACATATCTCCTCAGCTGGGATACATGGAAAACGTTGTGCATCCAGTGCAACTGAGGGGGAAGTTCTAGGCGGTATGCTACCTCGTTAACTCTGCTGAGGACCTAAAAGGGTCCAATGATCAGCAGAGATAACTTTCCCCCCCATAAAAATCTCCACAAACCTCATTGGGGTGAGACCCATAGAAATATGTGGCCACTATCCTCGAACTCCAGACGTATTCATCTCATGTCAGCATAAGACTTATGCCTTCTATGTGCAGTCTCAATCCGTGACTAGATGATCTGAACTTTCTCTATGGTAGCCCGAACCATCTCTGGTCCCATGAGTGCTAACTCCCAAGGGTTAGTTCAGCACAAAGTTGATTTTCAAGGTTTTCCGTACAGAGCCTTGAAAGGTTACATCCCAATGGTAGAGTGATAGAAATTGTTGTATGTAAACTCCACTAAGGGAAAGTGTTCCTCCCAGCTACGACCAAAGTCGAGGACACAAGCACGCAGCATGTCCTCGAGGGTCTGAATGGTCCACTCTGCCTGGCCATCCGTTTGAGGATGGAAGGCGCGGCTCAAATGAAGCTGTGTCCTAAAAGCCTTTTACAACCCCTTCCATATCTAGGAAGTGAAACTTGTATCACGATCAGAGACAATCATACAGGGTACTCCATGTAGCCGCATAATCTTTTGCACATAGAGGCGTCCCAAGATCTCTACTGAACCATCCTCTCTGATCGGTAAGATGTGGGATGACTTGGTGAGTTGGTCGACGATCACCGAGAAATAATCATGACCTATGGATGTACGCATAATTCCTATCACGAAGTCCAGGTATATCCCAACCCGCTTCCACTCTAGGACCTCTAAAGGCTGAACCAGGCCTGCTAGTACCTGATGCTCAACCTTCACTTGCTGATAAGTGAGGCATCAAGATACAAACTCTTATACTGTTTTCTTCATTACTGGCCACCAGTGTTGTCATCAGAGATCCTGGTACATCTACGCTACTCCTGGATGTACCGCTAGAGGGGATGTGTGTAACTCCCTCAACACTTCCTCATGAAGTTACACTAGTAGCATGGTATGTCCTCTAAAGAGGTCGACGTGCTTCCAACCTTCAGAAAATCTATCAGGGGCTTGCCTTGAGGATATCTGAACACGTCGAGCCTCATAGTTAGTGTTCCCAACGATGTGCCTTCATGACTTGCTGAAGTTGATGGGGAGTGATTGTGAGAGTCTGAAGAAAAACTTCTCAATATCGATCTCCAATGGATATCTGTAAAGAAGCCAACTGCTCCATCACCTCACCTAGTAGCAGTATACCAGATATTATGTTGAGTGCACCTGATACAAAATTCCCCTTCCAAGGAGTATAGACTATTTCGATGTCATTGTTCTGGAGGAACTCGAGCCAACATCGTTGTCTCTGGTTCATGTCATACTTAGAGAAGATATACCCGAGACTCTTATGGTCCAAGTAGACTCTAAAACATTCAGACATCATGTAATGCCACCACACCTTTAGTGAAAAGTCTATTGCTACTAACTCTAGGCCATGGGTAGCGTAGTTCTACTTTTCAGTCTCTGCCTCATCTCGTAAAATCTATAATGACACTTCTGTCTCTGGTTCAATCTCTCCCGCCCTGCAGATTCACCTATCCCTAACACTTCTTATTCTCGAAACATTTTTACATGCCTAAGTCACTGAGACTGGCACCAGTTTCTCTTTTTACCACAACTATTATTCACTGGCTGTATCCGCTCAGCCAAAGAACATTCAACCACAAAAGTAATCTCTAGCACCCCAACATAAATAAGAATGGTAAGAAGAATAGTGTTGGCTCGGACGTCCTTAAACACACTTCGCTCGAATGTTCGAGCCCCAAAGAACTGATTATATCGTATTCATCGAGTACGAGGAATGATCGGTACGCCTCGATGAACTCTCACCTACCGACATGTCATCATACTGAAATGTTGAAGCTCTAGGGAACTCTCAACCACCTCCTCAAGCCAGTCATCAGCCGCCTGTGATTCAAGCTCGCCTCATAACCTATGGTGTATCTGATGCCGAATCACATGTATGGAAATAATCCTATATGTTTCCTGTACTGGTACTGCGGGTTGTAACTGCTAACCAAAAAAGCAATGATATAGCCGACACACTACCCGAAGGTAATATCTCGGGGTAATTGTCCATGTTCTGAAGCGTCATCACAATGCAGACCATCCTCATGGTTACTCACTGAAAATGTATACTAGATAAGATCACCATATTCTCTTCTAGTGTCTAAACTAGGAAGAAAAATCTAGAAACTGCCTTCAGCCAGCCCTCAGCTGTGTGGGAAACTATCTCACCTCGAAACCTCGGAGGCCTCTGTTGGTGGAACTCGTGAAGCACACTCTGTCAGCGTGCACCATCTGCCATTGTGGCAGGTGGTATCTACTACCCAATGGTTGGTGGTGTTGTTGGTACACCACCCTAAGGTGCCATCATAGTTAGAGGGCCATGTACCAGAGCCTCGTCGCTCGGTGGGACATCATCGAGTACTCTCTCGGGAATCCTGGCTGTCTGTCTAAGTAGCGACATCCTGATAAGGAATAGGTGCACCACGATCCTTTATTAATACCTGGTGAGATGACTCATGAAAACACAAGAGAACTTTTCAAAACACACATGCAATCAGTTTTTTCATGCACTGAGTCAAAAATAAGATGACAGGGTCCTGGTGTATGGATACGTCGGCTGCCGCACCAACACTGGATTCCCTAAACTGATAACCACACTCACAAAACATAACACTATTGTCGTCAAAAAGATCAGAGTTCAATGATCTCCGGTAGAACTGACTCCTCTAATACAATTTTTTCACGACCCGTCCCCTGGGGCCCATGTCGTGACTACCCCAACCCCGACTTTCATAGGCCAAATGCTGGCAACTAGCACCGAAAGGTATATTCCATAAAACTGGGAAGGCATTGCCTTTATAACCTATAAAAACACATAACCCATCAAAATGAAAGATAAGAAGAAAAGTGAAATTTATAATAAATGGAGTGTGCACTGAAAGGAAAAGGGTTCAGAATACAAGCACAACTGTAAAGTACATTAAAACTGAAAGGTACATGTAAAAATGGGAGATACGAGTAAACTAAACAGCTCCTATGAACACCCGTCAAGGATCCTACCTGAAGGGTAGGTACAAATATCGATCAAGTCGAATCTGTGGTAAGCCTATTTTAAGTGCACCTCTGAGCTACCTCTTGTCCCGATACTCTCATCCTTAGTCAGCGCTGTCTGCCATCTACACCAAACACAACAGGGTGCGGGTATATCATGTGCAGGGGTGAATGTAATAACACTCAGTAGGGTCCCCAAGACCCTCATGGTCTCACAAAATTCTCAAAGGATAAAAATAAAGAATGAAAAAAACTAACTACCCAACTTAGTTATATTCCCATACATTTGCCTATGTTATCTAGTATACCCATTTCAATCATAAGGAAAAACAGGTTCCATCTCAGAACTCCAAGCTCAAATATTCCACAAAGGAAGGATTACCATGGTTGTAAGTAACACAAGGTACAAACTCATCTCACAATAGGTATATCTTAGGTACAGTAGTAAAGGTGATTAGATGTAATTTCTAAATCATCATACACTTTTAAGAGGCAGATCCATAAAAGATCCTAAATCATCATCAGACCCACAGAGGATCATAGTACATCATCAGACCAACACAAGATCCTAGTACATTGTCAGTATGTTGTCAGACACACAAAAGACCCTAGTACATCATTAGTACATCGTCAAACCCACACAAGATCCTAGTACATCATAAGTATGTCGTCAGACCCACATAGGATCCTATTACACCGTCCATTCATCGTCAGACCCACACAGGATCCTAGTACATAGTCAGTATGTCATCAGAACCACACAAGATCCTAGTACATGGTCAGTACGTTATCATACCCACACATGATCCTAGTAGATCATCAGTACATCATTATACCCACACATGATCCTAATTCTTCATGAGTACGTAGTCAGAACAACACAGGATCCTAGAACATCATCACAACCAGCTATAACGTTCCTGCACTAAGCTCACTGTTATCTGGGAGGGTCCGCTATGCAAGAAAATGGTCAATAATCTAACTGCCATGAAGTCCAATGAAGATATATCCAAAAAGAAACTAAATGTAAAAAGGGTCTCAACGCAACAGACACTGCGTCAATCGGACACCCGTTCTGTAAGTTATTATCCTTTAGTCTCGAGGGCCCGGTTGGATTCATGCTCGATCCATCCCAACCATTCCCCAACTTTATCCAAATCTCATGTGGGGTGTACTAAAGGGACCACCTCACTCCAATGTTTCCAGCCCTGTAGACGGTTTGTCTGATGGACACTCGATTCCAAATTTATGGCCAAAAGAACAGACATGGGTTGAAGCTGGTCTTGGTCCGGTCTGATGCGACCTGGACCGACCCGACCCGGTTCGGGTTGACCCAAACCGAGGGGTCTGACCCAGCCTGATGGGTCTGGCCCGGCCCACATGGGCGGCCAGGCCTAATGGAGGGGCGACCATGGTGCGGCGCATGGACCACAGGGCGGCATGGGGGCTGTGATGTGGCGAGGGGATGGTCGCGCACCATGCCTTCACTGGAGGCCTGTTCAGCCGGCCATCCCTCATTCACTACTTTGCCACAAACCGCGGTTCTCTTCCATTGGGTAGTGCGGTCGCGACGTCACCTTTGTCATGAATAAAAAATCAAATAATCACAAGAATTGCGGAGGGCGGGCCATGTTCATTTGTCCCACACTCTCCATGTTAGAGCGGTAGAAAATGACTGTAATTTCTTCTTGATTTATGAAAAATTTTCAAGAATTGGTAAGTGGGAAAATTCAAAAAACCTCCTTACAACCTTCGATGATAATTATCCCAAACCTCAAAAGAAAAATATCCGCAGATCAACTTGTTAGAGAGTTGATCTGCATTATTTGTTTAAAAATAATGAACATGGGAAAAAAAATAATCACACATAAATAAACCCCTACCTTGAAGGTTAGTTAATGGAGGATGTGAGATAGAGATGGAGAAGGTGAAGAGAATTCCATCGATTGTCACTTCTGTAATCACGCTTCCTTAGTCGGTTCGAACGTCATCCTTGTTCCTCAAGTCCATAGTGCATTCTTCATTGAAGAAGTTCTTCGTTGGGAGGTGTTCTTCCTTGGAGAAGCGTAATGTTTCTCCAAGTGTTGGGCATCACGAAACTTTACTAGAACTTCGCCTCTTTGTGAAGCCATCCCAAATCCTCCTCCCAAGCTCCATTTAAATAGGAGGGGGGGGAGGGAGGTATGTAACGATTGTGGAATTTATGATGGTTCTTTTATTAGGAACCTTTCTAAATTGCAACGATGTTGTTACTTAGTATTCAAAATGGGTCAGTCCAATTAATTTACATTAGCGCAATTAATTATGAGGATTCCAAGGGACTTCCCCACATTTAAGAGGGGTTCAGGTTGTTCCCCACCACCATGAAATCACAAAAAGGAGGTTTTAGTTCAGGTGGTCCCCACCTATTTAAAAACATGTGGGAGGTTTTAGTTTAGGTGGTTCCCACCTCTTTAACATTCAGTTGGGAGGATAAAAATAAAAGTTTATTTTATTTTTATTCCCATGAAAAAGCACAAAACTAACTTTCACCCTCAACCAACTGTCGTTAAGGTGAAAGTCTCATTAAATGAAAACCGGCACTTCGAGTTCAACCGTCTCCTCGAATTTCAATATGGAGCACTGGTTTAAAAGTTACAAAAACTCGCTTCAACATTTACTGAACGTTCCTGAAAAAAAGTTCAGAAATTCATTCCGAGCACATCAGGCCTTGAAATCACGCACCGTAAATTTTTTGTGGACTAGTAAAATTCCCATATAATTAAACAAAATTACATGGATACTCCTGGTCTTTACAATATCTTTGACCAAGCTTGAAATTACACAACCCATGATTATTAATTTCTATTAATATTTCCTTTGATAAAGATTTAAATTATGAATCATCTTTTATGATCCAGGTAATTTATATGTATAAATTATATTATTTTATGCTCATGAACCTTTATTATTTCATCATAATCTTATTATTATATTATTTGAACTGAAGATATTCTATTATTAATACTGATATTTACACATGATAAATATTTAAGAAAAATATTTTTATATTTCATATTCATTAGGTTATGAAGAATTATGTTAAATTATTTGTGTCTTGAAAGGTTTCATATGTGAAAACTTTTATTAGATATATTGAAGACTTAATATGGAATATGAAAAACTAGGTATAGTGTGAATGACACTCCCCTGAAGTCATCATTATTTTTTATGTATTAGTATGTTAGAATTAACTAATAAATTAATCCTAAAAGGTCATTAAATATGTATTTAATCCAAAATTTCCTTTTATTTTGTATTTTTTTTGTTTGAAAAAATAGACACAATTTATTCAAATCTAATCCAGAAATGTAAATTTTATTTTTTTTCAGAATTAGATCCTAGAGTGCAGGTTTAGAGAATTTACACCAATGAAACTTATGAAATAATAATAATTCATTCATCATTGGACTAAATTCAATCATGTCCATCACCCACTAGTTTTCTTGTGTCACTATAATTGTCCAACAGTCTGTCCTATACAAGACTCTGCCCCTTGCACATGAGATTCATTTCACTAGAAACTTGGCCAATTATCTTCATCGTAAGAACATTATTATCATTTCTTTATAATGAGTACAATGGATTACCCATCCCATAACTAGATCATCATTGAACACAATGATTATATGTGACCAGCCATCAATAACCAATTATAAATAAAATTACACTGCACTACATAAAATGAGATTTATCAGAAAGTAGTTCATTGCATTCAATGATCCATTATTGAGGTGTATAATGACCTCCATTTACTTAGGTGTGTTTTACATCT
Source organism: Viscum album (assembly GCA_963277665.1). Classification (NCBI taxonomy): domain Eukaryota; kingdom Viridiplantae; phylum Streptophyta; class Magnoliopsida; order Santalales; family Viscaceae; genus Viscum; species Viscum album. Next base: position 1,941,611,054 of record OY728133.1, on the reverse strand, counting down.
TCTAACCCATATGGGTCTCATCACTGACGCAAGTCTCTAAAAAGAACCACAACATCTCTATTACATCAAAAACAATGGTTCTCCGCACAATGGTGCACATATATGTTGCTGATTTAGTCTCCTTCCATAGAAAAATATACACACTCATAAATTTTTAGATGCCAAGCCCAAAAAGGTTCAATCCTAAATCATCATTTTCTAACTCCAAGGGTGACCCCGAACCAAATTTATCAGTAAAACACCACCACTAGAACTTCTAGGTTAATATTTTGAACCTAAAGATTTCACCACATTCTTCTCACCACCCAATTATTATCAATTAAACTAACTCTTCATGTAACCATAGGTATGAATGATCATACATTAAGGATTTCCCATTAAGTCATAAAAACACAACATTGTTTTCTTAAAAAATGTGATTTCCAATGAGTCATGGACCATCGAGCCTAGACACACATGCCTCGTAAACTATTCAAACTATACAAGGAAGCAACTACACAATACTGAGAACCCTCAGTGCTCATTAATAATGTGCATCTAAAACATATCAGGATCTAATATGTTTTCAACTACCACTCATGAATCACTCTAGAACCACCTAAATATACTTACATTGTTACACCTATTACTAAGGAACACCCCAAACTAACAAGTTCAGTTTCTTGAAAGATATTTACATTCATCCCAAACCTAGAATCATGGTTACTAATACTTAAGGTTAAATATACTATAATGATACAAGGAAACTAATAAGACCTTAAAAATGTTACTCACATGCACATTTAATTTCATCAATGAAACTTTCTCCTATGGCACTGATAACCTGACTTAACTCTTTGAATGAGATATCCTCAGTCGAGTTACCCCTCTGTAACATCAGGCACCGACTAACTAGTAATCAGTGTCACATCTATCTTACCAAAAGTTCAACCCTGTATCATGAAATAAGGAATCACTGTGATTTGAAACTCATAAAATGTCATCTAAGAACATCTCCATTGAAATTACAGGACAACATAAAACTTAGACTAAGCACGTCATGGAACCATAATATTCGGGATAGGTTAATAAAATTCTACCTAGTGGTATATGTATAAATCCTTATAGGATGTATTCAAAACATTAATTAATTGTAAAAATATAATGGATACTAACTAAATATTATTTACAAAGGAAATTAACATCCAAAAACAACCCTAAAAGGTTCATTGTACTTCAAACACAGAGTTATTGCATCCCCATCATCATATCCATATTCTTGTCACCTAGGTACACCACAACATAATCTCACATATATTAATATTATAATTTTACATGCATATTTGTTGAACCATATAAAATGTCACAAAAACCTCATATATGTAAACATTGTATAATTTGTGGATAGTAAAGTAGATGTGTCCTCCATTGTCAGTAAAAACACACATTAGCATCATACATGTCATGTGAACCTACATGCCTAATATGATACATGTGATGCCTCTTGCTGATATGACTATGAGTCCAACCCATATAAAATCTTGATCCTCAACATAAATGTTTTAAACACATGGTTAAATCATATAACAACAGAAACTCAAACTAATAACATCAATCCCATGTGATGGTAACCATGAATTCAATTGATAAATCTGTCTGTAATGCACCTGACCAAGTTTCATCAAAATATATGACACATTCATGTGCCTACTATCTATCAACTATGTAAAAAAAGAAAACAAGACACCTATAATATCATTTTATAATGCCCAATCCAAGATCACTGAGTCCGATATAGAGTTCCACATGACTTGAGGAATGACTCCATGTATGTCATAGGCCACTGAATATTATTGACAGTCTAAGTGAAATTATCGGCATATGATACCCACCATTAGAGATAAAAAATATATAAATAAACAAACATGAAATATAATATAGTTTGAGTACATAGATATAAGTATCATACCATCATTAATGAATGAATGTAGAAAAAAAACTGAATAGTCACAACTAAAATACAAGACAATGATCGCCCACCGAGCCAAAAATATTCACAAGATAAAAAAGAAAAAAAGTACACGGGGATCTGAAATTTGAAGCCTTACCTCATCCTAGTCAATAGAATCATTATTAACTATCCTACCCAAGGATCTAAGAGAGGCCCCAGACTAACCTGTACCTATTGAAAGTGAGGTCTACATGTGTACCCAAGATCCATGGCTGCTTGAGCTGTGTGTGAGTACATCTTAGTTGGGAACCACCAATGTAGTCAATCAATAATCAGTAAATGTAGTGTACATATATGTGAAAAGATCAATGTAATGTAAACATTAAATATATAAACTACACATTAATGACATATAATCACAAAATCATAAATAAAAAACAACACCCATATACTGAGTTGTCACGTGCTTAACCAGCCTCCATAAACCCCAACTATACATGCTTCGACTCCATGCATGAATGAATGTAATCCAGTAATGTCTAGAACATCCCCCTTAATGAGATAGTTGAAAAACACATCTAACACATCTCCCTTGAGGGGTTCCCATATACGTGTTGAAAAAATGTTTAAAACACCCCCTCAAAGGATAGTCAATATGGTTTAATGTGTATTATCAATTATAGAGACAAAGGAATAACAAATAAAATACATAAACACAATGATGACAAATTAATATCATGTTATGTAGAAAAAGATTCTTAATCATCACAATCTACCTGAACGAAAATTTGAAAAATAGGTCTTAAAGGTATACACACAAACTTCAAGTTATGAAACATCAAACACGGTTCTGATGGGACCAAACACACACACATCATGTTATAGAACATTAATCCTGGGTCTTAAAGGGAAAAACACACGTCATGTGATAAAACATAAAAAAAAACACGTCATGATCAAGCCTAATCCATTGACAATTGACATTAAGCTAGTGATCAAGGACCTTTTATGGCCATTGTAACTTTGATATAGTTACATTTGGTACGGTTCCATTGATTAGATATTAATTGAGGGTTATTAACTAATTATAAATTACATATTATTTATAAAAAATTTATGAATTTGAGGTTGTTAACCCATATTTTTGATCCTCATGTCACATTCCAATAAACCATGTATAATATCATTGGTTTGACTATATGAGACCACCTACCTCATCACAAAGTCAAATAAATTCCACGAAACTTCTGAAAGATTTTCCTAAATCCCATATGTCTATTCAACATCTACCAATCACCATGGGGTAATAACTTGTGAACAAGAATTTAAAATTAATGATTCTTAAAAAATTATAATTAATTAAATGATTAAAAGGGAATTCATATTCAATTTCGAATGGTATACATATTGAAAGATATATTGGGTATCACTACCTAGATGAATCCACAACCAACCACCATATGAAGGTCCGCAAAATTCTTACGCCATTATTTACAAAAAAAATTATATCACATGAGAAAAATAAAAATGAAAATTTAATTTAATTAATTAGGAACAACTTAAAGAGAACTACAAAGTAGTATACATTAGTTGCAACTTCATCCAAAGGAGTTTGACCCCTCCCAACATACTCTCGATCCAAAGGCATGAAAAATACCAAATTCAATTCCATGGTATGATAGATAATTCAACTCAATTAAAACAAAAAATATAGATGGAAACAATAAGGGACATAAATTTAATTTAGTTACCAACAAAAATATGAATTAATTAGTTTGAGAAATCCTCTATCCATGCCGATGAAAATCCCTATTATTATTAGACAATTCCACCAAGAACTGGTCTATTTGTCACACAATTCACAAATTAAAATCTACATAAAGTCAAAAAATATATGGAGATGATCAAGAAGAATAGTATTATAAAATAATTTAGATATAAAAGGATCAAACGGGATAATACATTCTAAGATGAATCATCCACGATGAATGCAAAAATGATCCACCACCACATGAGTAAGGAGGAAGAGAAGATCTATATATAGGGAAAATCATGGAGGGAGGAATATAAAACTGTATGGATGAATGGACATAAAAATTTCAATAATGTTGGGAAAATATTAAGTCGGTAATTGTGGTCAAAATTACCAAAAGAACCATAAATTTGAATAGCCTAATCTGCCCCATTAGTTAGCTAGTGGGCTACCGACTAACTGGTATAGGATCACCAAATGGATGGGGAGTCCTCCTAGGAATTTAGGCTACTAACCATCACACCAGATAGTTGGTGACTACATTAGCATCCCTAACTTCTTTGGGCCTCCTCCACTAAAAACACTATCATTGAGTCCCCCATTAAGCTTTTTTCCATGTACCGAACACTTCTTAAAAATTATTCAAATAGAAATATCTTGTTTCAACACCCAAATATTATGGTGAACCATCCAATAGATGATAAGTAAACTCTCAGTTCAAAATTTATAACCCCAAATATCATAGGTTTTATAGGGTGGATTATGAAAATATTTCTGAAAATAAAACAAAGAAAAGAAAAAAAAACAATGAAATTAAAAATAGAATTTTTTTTAAAGAACTATATTAGTGTTTAAAATTTTATTAGGAATGGTATTAAAATTATCTTTTAGTTAATAAAATTATTAACAATACCCATTTATCTTGAATATTTTATCGATACTGGTCTAAAAACAAGACACTAAATTCTATAAATATTCCATTCCATGGTCCAATTAGTAATTCTTTTAAAAAAATATTTGTATAAATAATATCAAATGGTGAAAATCGGCTTGCTAAATGGCCATGAGTTTTCAGACTATAATTTCATAGTTTTTTTCCATAATTATGATATCATTGGTATGATATATAATGAATAGTGAATTTGGAAATGATTTTAAAAAGGTTAAAAAATAAAAAACCTAAGATAGGAGAATCCTATAATTATACATTATTATACCCTAACCCTTCTCTCATTGTAGCCCCAACACACCTCTATTCAGCATATCAGGAACATGAGAAGGATGGAAGGGTTGATAAGAAACTTGACCATGCCCATGGATACCAAATGTAGGAGAGGATAGAGAAAAAAATAATGTAAGATAAGTGAAAATATAAAAAAACTCCTATCATGTCTTATGGCGGATGGATCATCGGAGTGGAAGGATTCCCCAACCCATTTAGATAAAATCAAACCAAATTTCAAGAAATATATTTCTAAAAAAATAAATACATGAAATGTACATCAGTACACAATGTAAAATCAGGTCAAGCCACCCTTTTAAGATTTCATTACACGAGTTGTGGAACTGCTCTACTGCCCTTTGAATTGGTGTGCCTGATATTAGTTGGTGGACCAAAATACATGTGGTATTTATGTGTATGAAGTGTAGTGAATGTTTCATTAATAACAACCCTTAGAAGTTATTTACATGGTGTGTTAGTCCTTAGTATGAATTTGGGTGTGTAATCAAACTTGTCGAGCCATATTTCCTCAAAGGTAACCAGCATGTACATATGAATTACAATTCATGTATTTTTTTAATGATTTTAAAAACCCTATAAATCTATTAATTAAACCATGGAAACCTAAAATATTGAAAAAGACACAAAAATAAATCATTTGAATTGCATAAAACATACATTCAATATTATTTGGAAATCAAATCATGAAATGAAAATCAAAATAATAATCACAAATCAAGTGCATCAAACTCCCCCACACTTTAGAAAATTATTTTTCTTAAGAAAAAACTAATAGAATATATCCAATAAATCATAAGAGTAAAATCATGATCATCATCATAACATTATCTATTAGTTGCATGATGAAATTATTTGAATTCCCTTAAGAAACAACAAAAATAATTCATGATTCACTCATCCATAGATGAACTACCAATGTCCATTTGAGTAATTTCATTCAAAATTCAATCATTAAAATTAAATTAATTTCATTATAAATTCCATTATTATTTTTTTCAAAACATATTAACAGATTACCATTATTCATTTAAGAATAATCCCTTACTATTCTTTTATAACACCATAAGATTTTAATATATATTTTTATTCATATAAATATTGTATTTAAATGAATATATAATAGACAAAACCAAACTAAAATGAACCAATATATATATTATTACAATGAAATATGAAAATTAATTAATTGTTAAAATTCAATGTTAAACCTCGTTATGAAAATTACTAGAAGTGTAAAAAATCAAGTAAATTAAAAGATACAAATTAATTAAAATGATTTATTATAATGTAACATGTAGTCATTAAATATAATTTTTAGTATTTTGAAGAATAATTTAATGTGTCCTAATACTAATTAAATAGATAAATTTTATAAGATAAATAATTAATTTTAATGGGATGTGATTAAAATAATTAAATGTTGAAAATATATATATTTTAAATAATTGTTTTTAGTGGTCTATATTTTTATCTAAAACTAAATTAAAAACATTATTATTATAATAAAATGTTTCAATGTACATATAAATATATTAATAACCATTGTATTAGTAATTTATATGAAATAAGTGTGAGAATAGTTAATGTTTAAAAATTCAAATTTCTTTAAAAACAATCTCATATTATATTGTATGTTTTTATTTAGATGTTAAATTCCAAAATATGGGACTTTGAATTTGAAAATTTTAAATACATTTTTATAAATATCATCTCAAAATTTTTTATGATTAATTTTTTGGATTTTTTTTAAAAAATTTATTTTTTAGTTCATAGTTAAAACAGTTTTATAAATACAATTAATTTATGGGCTTAATCAAGATATAATAATCACATAAAAATTTATGAAAACAATTTCTTGAAAAAATATATATTTAAGGAGTATTGCAGTGAATTTAAAAATTTTATCTTAAATTTAAAAACCTATTATTGAAATTTTGAAACAATAGTTCTATTTTATTCTAATAAAAACTATATTTGAGGATTTTATTTTAATTATGCATTTAAAAATATGTCATTCTATATTATGTTGGTTTCTATTTCAAGTAACTCTAAATTATTTAATCATGAACCAATAAATACTATTTTTATTAATAATATTAATAATATTTATCGTAAATAATAATGTTTATGATTAAAAACGTTTTTCTAATTGTTTTATTTTATTATGTATAATTATATTAAAGTAACTTTTTATCACTATTATAAATTGAAATCAATAAAATTTATTTCATATATTGAATTATAAAAAAAAATTATTTAATAAGGTAAATTTAATATTAGGAAATAAAAATATGTTACCAATTTAAATGCTTTTTACTATGGAAAAAACTAAAATTAGGTATGTGTTAAATCCATAGATAAATTCAAAAAATATCACATAAAATCATCCATAAAAGGTTGAATGAGAGAAATATCAACCCCCCCTTATCCCTAGTTAATTATTATCATTTTTGGATCATCATTACATAAAGATGAAATCACTTTTTATATTAATAAATTTATATTTAAAAAATCTCACCACACATTTTTAAAAGAGTCCTTTCACCACCTTATTTATCCTCACACCCAAATATTCTTAGCTCAATTAGGATCCACTAAAACCTCTCCCAAGAGTCTTAGTATAAGGACCCAAACTCAATCATTACATAATCATGCCTTTTATGTTAATAATTTATTCACTTATATTTGATGATATTTTCAGGTTTATAGTTTTTGAGAATTAGGACATTACTCATACATAAAAACCATTTAATAGAAAATGGACACTTCCATTAAGTATCCATTTTCTCACTATAAAAACTCCTTTTTTAAAAAAAGATTTATTTTCATTAAAACTCTTAATATCTTTCAACTTGGCCTATTTCTTGTCCATACCCATCCATAAATATAATAAAAATCATTTTAAAAACATGGGATGAGCACAAAAAGATCATTAAGGAACATAAATAGAATAATGTTTTTATTCCACTAAAAATTTTAAAAACCATTAATTTTTTTCTTAAAAAAATAACTATTCACCTTAAAGGTAATTACCAATATTTTAGAAATATATTTTATATTAACATTTTAAGAAAAATGATTTCCATGAAAACTCATTTGAAAGCATATAAAATTCATTTAGGTACCTTGGGAAATCATTACCTAAAAACCTTACAGAACCATTAAATAAAATTTAAAATGATAATAACCATACAAATAAATCCCAATATAATTCCTTATAGAATATAATCATTACCCAATTCATTGGAGAACTATCTAGGCGCAACCATCGTATTAGCTATAATGGGCTTACCTAGAACTATATGGGTGTACCCATAGTATATATTGTCAAAGAAATACAACATGAATAAAACATTTTATGAATTTTATTTTTCATCATATAATGTTTAAAAAACACTTTTAATCTTGAATATAAATCACTTCCAATTAAAAAAATACCATTTTCATTTAAAATCCCATTTAAAATACCAAAATACCAAACAAAATGAAAATTCTGATTTTCATTGAAGGAAACTTGAAATATTTGAAATGAAACATGAAATAAAATAACGAAAATTATTGTGGAAAAATTATTCTTCTTCGTGTACATAATGAATAAAACATTTCCTTTTTTTGTTTGTCAAAACATTCATTATAAAACATGTAAAGTGATTATTTTGAAAAAATTTGAAAAAAATGAAAATAGACATACAATTTAATATATATATATTTTCCATATAAAATATTTCATAATATAATTTTAAATTCAAGGGAATGGAAATAAAATAGTTGGATGTAAAAAATTATAGATATTTTTTAAAAGAAAAGTCCCTTATCCATTTGGAATTTTTTTAATCATAAGACCCATAAGATAATAACATTTAAAAAAATACCATTATAATAGATAAATTTATTATATAACATTTCAAATCAGCCTCATATACAAATTTTTACTAAGTATTGGAGTATGACATCAAAATATACCTTAATGAAAGAAAATTGGGAGAGAATCCCTTACCTTGAGTCTGACATGTCACATGTGTCTTTATATTCCAAAATAAAAATATTATGTTAATTATTTAATTTTTAGAGAAATGATTTCATGTTTATTATTAAATCTATTTCCCTCATTACCATGTCATATAAAATGACTTTATCAATTAAACTAATGTCAGATGTTTTGACCTTATTCGTATTAGGTGTCAAAAATAACATTGGTACGTTGAATATGGTTGAAGAGGTCATTATATAAACATATAAAGAATAATAATAAAAAAAAATCTCATATTTATACATCAATATTAATTTCATGAGCAATCATGAAATATGGTTTTGATAAATGAAGTATGTTACAGTAATGGAGATGGCAACTCGTACGAACACCTATGTAACATTTTTATTTTTCATGATTCATTATTGATAGAAGGTAAGTAATATTTTATTTTTCTAGAATGATCATAATATAATATATATTCCATATGAATTTTTTAAATATACTTATATATTTTATCCAGGTAAATGTTATGATGAAAATGGAGTTACATCGCTTTGTGAAGTCGATAATCCACATGTACACGAACGATGTTATAACTTTTTTAGTGAGTGAAAAGTTAAGAAAGAAAATGATATATTATATTTTTAGAATGATTAATATGTAATTAATATCATAATTAACTCCTTTATATAACATATATTTAATATCGTTACCCTTATTACCTTCCATGTGATGTGTTATTGAAAAATGAATGACATCGTTTCACAAGGTGGTAGTCCACCATACACACAAGTGATGTTATCGTATTACCCACAGAATAGAATGTAAAATGGTATATATGATTTAATGACCCATTATGTATAACTAATTTATAAATATTATATATATAATTTATACCCATCATCAAACCTAACCATGAGAGGTGGTAATTGAAAAATGAAATCGATTCGTGTAGCGGTGGTCCAACGCACACCTGAATGATGATTTCATAACAAATTTTACTGAATAGAAGAAGTATTTTGGTTATAAAATTAACATAACTAGTACTCTGCCCGTGCACAAGCACGGGAATATTAATTTTTCTTTTAAATCATATAGGTCTACATCTAAAATAATTGTGTGGACATAGAAAAAAAAATACTGAAAACAGATTGAAGATAATGTAATTAAAACACTGAAACAGTGAAACATCTAATAGTTGGGAGATAAAATAGATGCAGGTGAAGCAAAAAAGGTTACAACATTAAATTACATCACAATGTTAAACAAATAAAAATATCATTTCATGTTTAAATTTCAATCAACACAAATAAAAAATTCCATCACAATGTTAAACAAAAAAGGTTACAACATTATGAAAATGAAATATTACATTTGTCTCTTAGCCATTCCAACAGCAGTGAACAGTCCCATCAGCGATCAGTCCTATCATCACAATATCTAGTGTAGTGAGAATTATTTGAAATAGGAAACAAATTTAGGAGATATAGACGACACAGTAGCTTCAAAATACCAAAATAGTAGTACAAAAAATGGTTATTAACTCTATGAACATGCACATAAGTTAGAAGGAATATGATGATTACCAATTTGAATTGAGAAGAAGATATGGAGTATGCTATCATGATACAGGGGGGGGATGGAGCTGGGCTGGGGGAGGGGGGGCTGGGCAGGGGGAGGGGGGAGCTGGGCAGGGGGAGGGGGCTGGGCAGGGGTAGTGGGAGGAAGGGAGCTGGGCAGGGGGAGGGGAGGCTGGGCAGGGGAAGGTGGATGGATGGAGGTGGGCAGGGGGAGGGGGGGAGCTGGGCAGGGGGAAGGGGGAGCTGGGCAGAGGGAGGGGGCTAAGAAAGGGCAGGGGGAGGGGGATGGGAAGGGGGAGGGGGCTGGGCAGAGGGGAAATAGTATACAGAAATGATTTCATCAGATAGTTATTGATGAATCTTTAAACAGCGAAGACGGGTGAAAGAGCTTCACTGAATATTTTTTATACCTCACGAAGAGCTCATTGTTGACTGGTGCATTTATTAGACGAAGCAGGTATGTCTTGCTGGGGTGCACCTTAAGACTTTCTGAACAGAAAACATAGGAAGATGCATCCAGAGAAAATGAATCCAAGATGTGAGACGATTGGAAACTTAAATAAACATAAAAACTTCCACCTTCGTATACATAGGAAGCTGCATCACTATCTCTATATGAGTATGAATATGATAGTCCTGGAAATTTGGAAGCAGTGGAGAGGTCCCCCTTATAAGATACCTCTTCCTCTTCCAAGGAAAAACCTCCCAGAGCATCTCTATTCTCTCAAGAATATTAATAAACATTTTCAGACACTGAATAGGAAAATCCATAATTGAAAAAACCTAGTGAATTTTCACCCTCATCATGTGAAGTTACTTCCATATGAGGTGCATGATGGTGCTGGTTTACAGGTGCATTGGAAGACTGTTAGAGTTGTGGGATTACAGTTACAGGTGCAGGTTTATAGGTCTAATGTGTGCTTTGGATGTCTATTAGAGGTGCAGGTTTACAGGTGCAGGTTTACCAATAATAGAGTTGCAGGCTTACAGGTGCATGTTTTCCAATATTAGAGTTGCAGGTTTACTACATGATGTGGGATTACAGTTTTTCACAGCTTTGTTTTTACAGGTTTAGAGGTGTAGGATTAATGTTTGAAATAGGTTTATAGGTCTGCCCAGCTTTGATGTTTGCTGGGGAGTAGAGATATTGGTATTCTCATCATTTATGTGTTCTGATTTGATGTGTGATGTGATCCATTGATGTGTGCTGGGGGATTATAGGATATACCATCAGTTCATAGAAATGCTGATATTTAATATCCTAGGTAACATATTGAAATGGTTCATAGAACCATTGTTATTCAAATGCTGGATAACATATAAACTTAAACAAACATAAAAACTTCCACCTTCTACCATAAAAACTCAGTCATATCATATATATGGAGGAAATAAATGAAATCAGGGAATAACTGGAAGACAAATACTTACCTGGAAATAAATGTTTCCTATAAGTTAATGGTTGAATGAAAATGAAATCAGGGAATAATATTGCCTACAACATGAAGTAACTACTTCCAGACTCATTAATGATCTAAAATCGCAATACCTAACAAATCACAAAAGCTCCTCTCTGCATCCCATCAACCCCAATTATGTACACCTGAAACGAAGTAAACTTGTTAGCCTTCTAACATGCTCAAAATCTAGAATTATTCGAGAGACACATGCCCAAAAATCATCAATTTCCACTCCAATGATATAATGAAAATAAGATACATTGAAGATAAATATATTAATACGTCAATACAAGAAAAATCTATAGTTTCTGTACCAAATACTCTGTCATTGTTCCACTTGACTCCTAAACATCCAGTGATTTCATATTCCTACAACAGAGTTGTAAATTGAAAAAATTAAACAGGATTCGAAACTCAAATGAATAAACATTTACATATAATGAATGTTGCCAAACTACAAAAATTAAGTGGATTTTATACAAAATATTGAATAAATATGAGTACTGTTTTCATCAAATACAAAATTAAAGGAGAATCAGAGAGAAACCGGGAGGAAGAACATCTTCCTGTAATGAAAATATGAGTACTGTTTTCCAATATTTCTTACTACGTGATGGGCAACATCTTCCTATCATGAAAATTTATTAATGATCATAACAACTACCCCTGCCAAGACCATCCCCTCCCCCCTGCCAAGCCCATCCCCTCCTCCATGCAGTTCAAAAAACAGATAGTTTGGAAGAAAGTTAAAATAAACAAATGTGTACAAAAAATGATTTATTCCATAAAATAAGAATCAGGTTTTCTGAAGAAGAATTTTCCTTTTCACTGTTTTTTTCTCAGATTCATATGAAGAACTAACCAATAGTGTGTCCAGTGGTAACTGTCTAGAAGTACCGAAATCAGAATCTGCCCATATATAGGTGTCTGCAACATCAACCTTCAATCTACCAGTAGATCCACTCAAATCCAGAAGATACTATTTGTCTTGGTTCTCAATTTAAACACATTGAGACAAAGCATTACCACCTGAAGAACCAATAATATAATTTGAAAGAGTTACCTCATCATGTACTGGAAGAGACCTCGTCTCATTCATAGGCCTATAGAAGTTAAGGAAATTATAAGAGAAATCCTAAAACATAGTAGTAAAAATTATGTTGAATTAATAAGTAATAGAAATTTATATTGGGAATTCATGATATAAAATGGAAACACTGAAAGGCTGGAAATTACTTACAAACAGACCAGTGTTTGAACATAGGTTCACTTCCCCGATTTAGTACACAATTCAGGCAGATGAATATATGCGTAACGTCCATAGAAGAAACCTACAATTTTCTTGGAAAACCAAATACATAACATATAACTCAGTTTTTAAAAAGCATCAGCTGTGACTAAAATATACCCAAAATAAGGCATTAGAATGTCTATAATGAAACACCTCCACCATTATCCTACTACATATTGAGTAATGTCCAGAATATTTAAAAATATCCGACAAACGATAACTGATACAAAATCAAAATTAATGGAGTACGTCCAGAATGTTGTGAATACTGTCCAGCATTATATGCGTCCTGCATGAAAATCATCCAGCTGGTTAATATTATAATAAACTTATAGAAAATTACAACTGAAACAGACTCCATCAGAAATTACAGAAACATCAATCTGCTGATTTTTGTGTATTGCAGATAAGGTTGGAAATCATATGATTAAAAACCAATTAAACAACCACTTATTTGTATTACCTTGACAGTAAAGCAGAAAATGTCAATCTAATTTCCCATTTTTCTTGTTCAAGTCAGCCTTCGATCCCCTTTCTTGTTGAGTACAATGAGTAATTGTACCTAAACTGTGTCGAGTACACTGAATACCATGTTGCATGTCATCCTCTGCATCAAATTCTTGTGAAAGGTTTGTCTACATAAGGAATATACTTAGAAGAATTAGAAGCTAATTGATGAAGTTCAAATCAAAGCAGAACAAATGTGGTTTTCGATGAAATGAACATTGTGTATATTATATTCATTGAAAGTAATCACTAATCATGCATTTATTTTTAAAGCAGATGAAGTAAGCTATTATTCAGCTATGACGACTGTTTCATACCTGAGTAGATAACCGAGTAGACGTACATGCATCATACATACTGGCAGTGTTTGAAGTTGATGGAGAAGACCTACCAGTTTGATGTTCCTATTATGCAAGGTTGGAAGGACAATTAAAGCAAGATTACAAATGTATGTTATTTTTGCAGAATGAAAATAGAATGAAGCACATTGTACCTTGATAAATTCAATGCCACTACTCAGTTGTGAAGACCCACTACTTTGATGACCCTGTAGAGTTTATTCATTCCCAAAATGAATAGTGAAGTAATATTAAGTTATAAATGGATAATAAAAAATGAAATACTATAATACCTTATTATGTTCAGTGCTGTCTGTGAAGCTGGTAATGTAGTTGTCATTATCACTGATATATAGTACTCTAAAGCTGTTTTGTTCAAATGAACGATGACGGTTTTGAATATTGTAATTGGTAACATCAAGTGATAGTAGCCGTTTTTTTGATTTTAAAATGTTCAACTGTGGAGGAAAACCATACTCATCTTCGTCCTAAATTAAAATTTTTAAGCAGTGTTAGGAAAAATATGTCATTAAAATTATGAGCTCAGAGAAGTAGTTATTTCTACCTATATTATAAAAGTTCTCAATTCTGCAGCTGTTTTATGTATGAACTGGATGACTTGTTTGTCAAATAAAACAACCGAACATGAGTCTGTGCTATCAGTAACCATTAGTTGCACTCGAAATCTGTAACATGAAATATTGTGTTGACATGGTCAGCGTTATTATGTAATTTGATTTTATTTGTATGATGTAAGAATAGTGACAGCAGTTCATTTAAAAAATAAATAATAAGAAACCTGGGAGTAGTGCTGTTAGGCGAAAATTTGCACGTGTGGCACCAAATTTTGTCTTCTAAAAATTGAACTTTCTTCATGCAGAAGTTACATGAATTGAAAAACCAACTGTGAGTACTTTGAACTTTTACTACTGTAGCTGCTATTAAGCATTGTGTAGGCTGCAGTATAGTAAGTTCATAATAACAATATCATTACAACAGGCTTTGTGTCAAAAAATCATAATGCAGCATTTGGTATTCATGAAAATTAGGATGATTTAGTTACCTCGTAACAGTTTTTTACATCTGATATTGTTTTCTTGTTACTCCAATACAAGACCGCTGTAGAGGGGCTAGCAATAGTAGGGGGTGGGCTGTGCAGTTGTGTTGTTATTACCATCCCAGACCTGGAAATTTGAGAATGAAATTCAGGAAGATAAACTATAATAACAATTATGTAATACTGTTTGGTTGCACAGAGATTAAACTTGTTAAGTAGCCAAATTTGTTTACATATAATGATACCTGCTTCTTAAGTTATCTGCTTCTGGAATACGAAGGTTGTAAAGTATTTTCGTTGCATTCTTTGTAGTTGTGACAATAATAGAAGCTGAAAGGATAATGTAGTCAAACAAAGCATAATTAAATAGTTACGTGTTCATCCAAATCAATTTATGAATGAATTAGAAACTGCAATAGATTGTAAAGAAAAAGTTTGTAACGTCAGTAGAAAACATACTGCTCAACCGCTTCACCCGGACGAGTTGTAATATCAGTATTGTAGATGACTGTTTGTTATTTTCCAAGTACTCCGTCATTTCACATACATAATCACCCCATAAACTAAAGTTTATTTGGGAACCTCTGTATGAAAAGGAAGTAACAGAAAGAATGAATATTTTTTGTTTCCATTTTTGTAATAAAAAATTTACAGCAACATGGACCTGTCATCCTGAAGAGTAATCTGCATCCTCTGGTTTGAAGAACCCATATATTCCAGCGGTTTAGTGTGTCGTATTATTCCAATTATTTCTATAAGATATATGACAGAAATGAGGTTAAGGTTATTACAGTAAGGTATAAGTTAGGAAAACTAAAATGTTTGTTTTGTTACTCATTTGGAGAGAAAACTATAACATGATGCAAGTTTATTTAACGTACCTATTAAATGCTCTTCTGGAACCTTCATTTGAATAATATCATCGAAAGATGTAAAATCAAAACTGAACAAAGGAATCTCTGCCTCACATGGACGAACATACGTTGTTGATGTGAACATTATTCTGCAGGAATGTCTACATCCCAAGTAACTTCCATGGTTTGATGTTATTTGGAAGTTTTGTATAATAAAGCATTCCCCTTCACGCATTAGATCTTTGTACTTTGAGTTAAGCTGGCGGGTATTGATCGTACACTGAATCTTTATCCCCTTGTGATACAATGTAAAAACGTAAGAACAATGATTAAAATAGGTTGTCACATAGGACAGAGACATAATATATACGAAAGAAACTGAAAATATTCACGTAATGTATGCTTACCTCTTTATCAGTAAGTATTAGATCTATAGCAACAACTGTATTAGAGTAGTTTGGCGAAGAATTTCACCACACGTTTAAAACATGAACCTCTATCCTTAGTGTCTCATCATCATCTGGGGTAATCGTATTCAGTGGGGTAATTGATCTGGACATTATCTGTTCAATCTGTACTAATTTAAATATCATTGAAAAAAGAAAGATATGAAGCAGTTTCACATTTATTGAAGTACAAATTCCAACTTCAAACTACTATAACAAATATGACAAGATATTTAAAATGGTACCTATGACAGGTTTTCAAATATTTCTTTATACACAATATTATGCATGTAATGAGATGATGTGATATTGTTATCATCCACAACAATTTTTAAACCACTGGGAGAAGTGACCCTAGAAACCGCTACATATAGTTGACCATGAGAGAAAAAAGGTTTGCGTAGATATAACCCAACAGAAGACAATGATTGACCTTAAATTTTATTAATAGTCATTGCATAAGAAACCGTGAAAGGATATTGTCTTCACTGTAATTTGAAAGGCCATCTACCGTCAGAGTGTGTCATAGTAAGTCTTGGGATGAATGCGGAATACCCTGATTGACAAACAGTCAAATTTTTTGCTCCAATGACATGATCACCTAAGTGTGTAACCACCATACAGGTGCCGTTACATAAACCAGCAGATTGATCCACATTTCTTAGTAACATAATGGGGACACCGATTTTTAGAGAAATCTTGTGGGCAGCTAGTCCGGAGACGTTTATACAATTCAACACCTCAGAGGTGTATATGTTTTCGGCCCTATCTGTATCAAAACTTGCATTGAAAACTGTATCATATCTGAAGTAGTCTTTTTTTTTCAAAGTTTGTGAGAGACATCCTGTAATCGTTTACTTCTTGGACAATATCACGTGTTGGAGAAAGAATGGCACGCTCTTTAAGATAGGAGGCGTCACTGAATTCCTCAATGAAATTTGGATAAGTATGCTCCACTATGGCCGTCATTGCATTTGAAGTGTAGTTAAGTAGTAATGTAGAAGGAATTTGGAAGACAGCTTCACCGTCATTAGGTTCTCCAACTCGTCCTTCGCCAATATCTAAAGTCCATTTTGCAAATTGGTGGACCTCATTTGATGTATCGGTGGATGTAGAAGAAAGAAATCTCATGTTCCTTGTTAGAGTTAATACCCGACAGTGTTTCCAAAGATATGAAGACTTAATACTTGAAAATACAATGTCGTTTCTGTTACCACCTGGTATTACTGGTAATATTTGTCTAAAATCTCCACCCAATACAACTGTCAGACCGCCGAACGGTAAATTTGCAGCATTTTCATTTTTCTCTGTCATTATATCTCAGAGAGTATGGTCTAGAGCCTCAAAGCAGTATCTATGAACCATAGAAGCCTCATCCCAAATAACCAGCTTTGTAGAATGTAGTAGTTCTGCTAAATCACTTCCTTGCTGAATATTGCAAACAGATTGTTCAGTAATGTTTATTGGAATACGAAATTTAGAATGTGTAGTGCGTCCGCCTGGAAGCAGCAATGATGAAATTCCACTTGAAGCAACCGCAAGTACAATAGATCCCTCAGACCGAAGTAATGATGTCAGTATTTTCCATATGAATGTTTTACCTGTGCCCCCATATCCATGCAAGAAGAAGAATGATCCAGAATTTGTAGATATAGAAGACAGAATGACATCCATAACCTCCTTATGTTCATTGTTAATCATAGTCATTGAAGTTCTGTACTCAGTTCGTAGTAACTCTCTATTGTAATTTAGTTCCTCCGCCACTAAACGATTCGCAGGACTATGAATTGAGGAATCTGGTACTGGCATGGGAGGATAAAATCGAAGAGACGTTCCATTGCTTCGCAATATATACTCTATTTCAAGCAGAGCATACATCTGAATCTGATGTTCACTGAGTGTCAAATCTGGTAAAACACAAAGTAAACACAAAATAAACAGCAGAAGAGGAAGTTCTGTTAATGTATATCATTTTCCCTTAATTTTGATAAATCATTAATCATAATCATCATTTTTGATTATTTTATACATGTTTTAGTAAACTGTAAAGGTTTAAAGAATAAACCATTTGTTTATATGCAGTCCACGTTATATGTGTTTAGTTGAAGTTAACCTATACTTGATTATTTATGTGTAAAATCTGCTCTATTTCGGGAAGAGCATTTATATGTTTTTGATGTTCAGTGAGTGAAATATAGTAAAAAGAACAACATGATATCATAGTTGTAATAAATAAAATTCTTTCAGTGAATCTACATCACCGTATTTTTTAAATTGTACATGCATATAGGTGGACTAATAATTAAAAAGATAGCACAATGTACACATAATGAACATAATAGCCTGCAAGTATTATAATAAATCAATATCATTGGATTTTAAACTAAAATTTATGCGACTATATTTTTTGAATAGCATAATAAGGAAGATTGAACAGAAAACAGTTATGTGCAACTGGTTTGACTATATAAGATGACAGACGCTTGCAGACCTTCCATCTGAAGCCTCTGTCTTTGGGAATGTAATATGTCTTCAGCTAGAATGTGACAAGTTTGCTGCCAAACAATGTCCGGACGCGAAATGTTATTCGTAAACAACATGCTTGCAAAGAGCCTGCGTACATAATGTCCCATTCCCCAAGTGGAAACCTCTTTTATAGCTGCAATAAATTCTGCGTCATCAGCTAGTAGTCCCAAAGCAGAACAGGCCTCTCTAAATGTGCCATGAGTTACGGAGTTCACTGTTTTGATATCTTCATATGATGTAGGTCCTCTGATTTTTGTTTGAAGTATCCGTAGGTAAAACAGCTCTCCAGTTGTTTGAGGCACATAGTAAAGCCTTCCAATAGAAAACCCCTGCCTTCGAGGATGCCATTTCCTGTCATTTGAGTGATAAACAAACTTTGTTGGGAATTCTGCAAAAGTCAATGCCCTAGCTTCTGGGTACTCTGAATTTGCTTGAAACTAAGAGGTGAACATTGTATCTTTGACGTTATTGTGATTTAAAACATCAACAATTTTATCTGTGTCATTGTAGGTTATAGAATGTTCTCCTGGTAGATGGAAACCTAACCTCTCTACTGATGGATATCTGTAATGGATATCATAAGAAAATATCCTCTAAGAGGCCTCACAAAGGGATATGTATCGACAATCGTTATACATTTTAATTTCATCCACATTATTGTCTGATACACCACTGTTGTTGCTTTCATAGAGTGCTGCTGTTACACGATCATTGCCTTTGCTAATATATTTAAACAAATACTTGATGGAAGACGACTGATTGCAGACTTCAATATTAAGATGATCTTGATACTTTAATAGCAAAACAGGATTGTATGGTACGACATACCGATTATCCAAAGGGATTCCTTTTTTTAGAACTGTTAATCCATCATCCCTTCTGCGATAGAGAACATAACCATCATCATCAACAGTGGTATGCCCAAAAAATTTCTTTGGAAAATATTTGGAACATTTTCCGTTTCTCATACATGGTGATGTACGGTGAGCATCACCGCATGGGCCGTGGATCATAAAATTTTTAACAGCTACGTGTAGTCTTGGGTAGTCTTTCTCATTTGGAATTTCAGCACATACAATTTTGTTCACTTGTGCTGGAGTGTGAACTTTATTTTCAGGACTGAGAAATAGAAGGATGTGCACGTGGGGCAAGCCTCGTTTTTGAAACTCCACGGTTCAAACAACTGCAAGGTAGTTTAATAATTTGAAAATTAGTTGAAGAAGATAATTAATACAATAATGAAGTAAAATTACTGAAAAAATCTGTAGTAGTAACCTGCTCGTGACTTCCCAAAAAAACTGCCTTCTCTTAATTCTTTCATTAGACAGTCTACTTTAATATTGAATACTCGAGATAATATTTGCGGGCAGTCTGGTGGTCGGAGGTGTCTATTTCTAATAAATCGAGTTATTTCAGGCCACATTGGGTTACATGTAAATGTCAAAAACAAATCTGGATACCCAGCCCAATTACATATCAACATAGCATCTTGGTAATTCTGGATCATATACCTTGGTCCACCCATAAAAGAAGAAGGTAATACGATACGCTTCCCGCACGACGTCCCTTCACGGTCCCCTCAAATCAATGCATCTTGCAACCCATTGTATAGTTCAACTCTCAGTTTCTTTTGATTGAAGCGAATGAATGATAGTCTTTGAGACTCAATCATTATATAAGCATCAACTATAAATTGTTGGAGTAATCTTCTAGAATGTAGTAAGATGGATAAATCATTGTCACAGAATTGCAAGTGGAATGCAAAGTATTATCTCAGTGTTACCTTTCTGAGGGTATTACTTGTAGTGAATTGAGTATAACGATGTAAGATATTGTCGCAATATCCATCCTGACCACCTGTGAAAATCAAAGGATATTGAAAAGGAAGATACAGTGGGTGCAACTCATCAATTCGTTGTAAATCACCGCTTTTGGTTTGAAGGATGATGTCTCGTTCATGGTTGAGATCCTCAATATCACCGACTATCAGCATTGCTATCTCTGATGTATTTGGAAGGTTATATGTACCATGGTTAGTTTGTCTTCTTTTAAGGAGTCGTAGCTTTAAATTTGGAACCTCTTGTCTGTTAAGCACATCCCTTGCATTTAGAAATTCTCGAGCCAGAGCATTGTTTTCATGAAGCATATGTTGTAGGTTCTGGACAACACTGTAGTTAAGAGTAGATTGTTCATTTCTTTCGTCAAACCTGGAGAAATTGGTAATGTTAATTTAGGAAGTTGAATGTTATGTTAAATGATCGTAAATCATTGAGTATAACTGATACCTCGTTCCGCGAATCCTATTTTGACACTCATGCGCGGTATCGTAGACGTATAGCTGTGCGAACCTCGGAGGTTGACCATCTGATGGACATAAACTGCCAATGCGATGGTAGTTTTGTCCATGTAACCTGTACACACATGGATATTGACCATTATTGAATGACCTATCTACCTTTCCACCCAATGAGGTGAATGCAAACATTGAGTTATAAATATGGATGTGTTCTTGGAATAATCGGGATTCAGCAGAAGTACGATCAAACACCAGCTTCTGGAGGTATTCGGGACATTCTGGTAGTAAGTGTAAAGAAACCTTTCCCATTGAGCAACATAGAGCAAAACGTTGGTGTTGTCTGTTGCTAAATTTCTTGTTCCTCTCAGCGAACCAAAAAGAAGCTCTACAATGCTCACATATGTTAGAAGGATCTCCGATATCATAATAACCTGATTGAACAAAGTTGCAATGCAGAAAATGTTATTATAAATTGGAACAGAACAGCAGGTACCATGATATAGTATAAATGAACCGCTTTGAGAATCATATAGTTAGTAGACGAACCTATGTCCTCTACAGTGTATTGTTCTAGTGAAACTTCTGTAGCAGCAAGAGGTATGTAATGTTAGACTCCCTGTAATGTTAAATAACTCTGTAACTTTAGTGATGTAACATGTACATTTCATTACCTATACAGTTTACTGCACTGTTAATGTCAGCAGTTCTGTTTTGTTGAGAGTCACAAATATTTACTCTGATTGAGTCTGGAATAGTTGAAAGGGATTCGGAACCTGAAAGCAATAATAGAAGACAACAAACTGTAATTTATATTATACAGTGCGATATATATGTTAGCGTGTAAAATATCCCATCAGGCATACCTATAACGGATAAGGAATTGTTGTCCCCTTCTACAGAAGGAGCTCTGCAACATATGTTTGTATAGGGCAGAATAAGGTGTATATCTGAAATCAAAGGTATATTAATGTGTATAAACAGTAATCACTCTTACCTTGTTGAGGTACCAACTGATGAATCTGGTTGAGTGTTTTCTTCATTTAGTAATGCTGCAGAAAATGATGAATGAAATGTTATTAGGGGTTTTCATTTGTGGCAGGACAGACAATATGTGCATGGAATTTATTAGTAATGCTACTTACAGAAATGTATTGGAGATTCTCTCAAGGTAGTCAATCGTTGTTTTCGTTTGTTAAATCCAACAGATATCGTTGATGTAGATGCAGATGGTTCTGGCACTGTGCATAATGGATAAGTTGGTTATTAATATTTTGCGGTACTGTGAAATGCAGAGTGTAGTTCCTCCAAAGATAATGTAACTACATTGGCCATGCCTGTGACTTCATTTGTGTTTGAAACAGATGGTAGATGGGAATTGCTAGGGGCTCCAGATTGGCTATCAGATGCCATATAAGAATTTGATGTCGAATTCAGGTTTGTGTTTGATTGAGCAAACAAATGTCCAGCATCTTTATGACAAGTAAATTAGCATGAATGATGTTCTGTAGTTTTTGTTGGCACTGCACAGTTAGCAATTGTTGTGAGTAATGCTACTGTATATAGGTTTGTAAAAAGAAAAGATCAATTTGTAGGTTATATAATAGACAGCTCACCAAATGTATGTCGTTCCTTCATAAGAAGCCTTCGTTGCATCCTAGCGTGTTTAGAGCTCGAGGGAGCAGAGATATCGGAAGCCGGTTCCGTAGCATCCTTGCAATACATCTTTGTATTTGATTGAGCAGACAAGTGCGCAGGCACTGTAATAGAAGTCAGCATGTATGGTTTCGGTTAGTATGAAATGTACAATGATATAGTTTTAAAATAATGTAGGTTAATGCAAAAAAAAACCATTTATAGATAGAGTTGATAACGGCATGCGTGTGACCACACTGTTGATGCCGGCTACTGATACTGAATTACTTGAATGATCAATAGAATGGGTGGTAGATGTCATAGAATAGTTTCTTGTACTTGTCGCTACTGATTATTTTGCAAGTGTAATGAGTTAAACAATTGAACCAAGGACTATAATCATAATAGAAAATACTAAAGGATATTTAAAACAGAACTCACAAACTGTCTGTCGTTCCTTCATTAGTAGCTTCCGTTGCTTCCTTGCATCTTTAGAATTTGATGGAGAATTCATGTTTGATTGTTTTGTCTTTATTATAGATTAATGTCAAGGTGTGAAGTAAGAGATTATAATGCATAGAGCACATAACAGTCTATAATATTTTGTAACAAATAAAAAGATGAAGCAGGTTTTAAAAGACAACTGTAGACTTTTTTTTAAATGTACATATTATAGGATCAGCTAATCAGACATGGATGTGGATATCGTAATGGATAATTGATTTGTAGTTGAAGAATGGAAAAAACAAATAACAACAGCATGCTGTAGGGGCTTGTTTATATTGGGAAGCATGCATTGTTAATTCAGAGAACTAAAAATGCAGTTGGATATTAACAGGCTTAAAAAAAATCAGATCAAAGAAGATACAATTATTTTTTCAGAAGATAACAATCTGGAAATGTATTTTTCTTAAAATTGTTTATGAATTTTAGTAATACGGAATCTGAACACCTGAAATTACTTCAAATCGGACCTGTGCAGTGTAGATGATGCGTGTAGTGGTCAAGAAAGATGATTGTAGTGTCTTAGCCGGTGCAGTGAAGCACTAAAAGAGCAGATATGCGTCAGCTGAAAAATCGAAGAAGATAGAGGAGGTCAGTTTATGTTATTCAGCGGGAACCATAAGTCCAGAGAATATTTGAGGGAACCATGACCGGGAAATACCTTAGACGCTGTCAAATCCTGGAAGCTTTTGTCGAAGAAGATACGGCGGCACAGTTGAAGAACTGATGGAGGCCGATGAGAACAGATCCGATAAATGTGCCGAAACCCTAGGTGTGGATAAACAGTGAAGCTACGGCGACTGAAGTAAATCAGGGACGTCGAGATAGTGCTCCGACGCTGTCGAAGTTGGTCGGATGGGAAGCGCTGGAAAACTGGAATAGGTTAGACGCGATTGAAGACGGGAGGGTTGCAGAGTTCCTTTGCGAGGAAGCAGTCGAAAACCAGGGGTTGTCCCGATGAGTGATACGCGGGCGCGAAATACCGAAGCCGCGGGTGCGGGAAAGAAACGCGATAGAGTGCGGCGTGGAGGCGCGGGAGGTGGACACGTGTTGTAAATGGGTCGTGGATTCATTTGAACTTGACACGTGGTAAGTGGGAATGCTAAGATTAGTATAGTTAGTAGATAACATCTATGTATAATTAAAATATTTTGGTAATTATATAAGTTTGTTTTAAAAAAAATTATGGAGTTGGATGGAGAATTAAATTTAAAACAGTTGGTCAAGAATGTTATCTCTTCTTCATGTATCCCCATTTAGTTTTCATTGAAATAATTCCTAGTTTGTAATAATAAAAATAATATGGACAATAGGATGAGATGAGAAATATTTTTATGTTATTTTTTTAGGCATCAGACAATTTTTTTAAGGTGTGATTAGAGGAGGAGAACAGAGTCTTTTATAAGTTGAGTGAGTGGCACACTTGTAATTTTGGAAAAGAATGAATTCCACGCACATTTTTTCATACAATGAGACTCAAATAATTGAAAAATATTTAAAATAAAAGGTATATGTTCTTAATAGTTTTATAAAATATATTTTAGAATAATTATTATATCATTTTTACTCTTATTATTTTTAGTATAATACTCCGGTAAATCAATTTTTACCTTAACCATGGTAATTAATTATTAATCATTTCATTGTTAATTTTTGTAAAAAATATTTTTAACTAATTATAAAATATTAATTATTCATATTAAAAATATTTTATAAATTTTTCCAATTTAAATTTATTAAAGTGGAAAATATTAATGTTAAAACAACTACAGACGCTAAAAATAAGTGGGTTTTTAAGTAGTGTATTATTTTGGAAAAAGAAGATTTTATATTAACTCTATAACTAACAATAAAAATTATATGAAACTAAATTAACATTTGATTTTATATAATATAATTTTTTTATTTAAAACAATTACCATTATGTATTATTTTAATGAATTAAAATGGAAAAACATTATGCATTTTAATACGGTTTTTAGAAAAGCCGATTTTTAAACAAAAAAACATTTACTAAAAGATAATATCATTATGACTAAAAAGAAGTTAATTATATTAAATATAACTAAAAAAATACTTAATTTAATTTAAATTAAATTCAAAAAATATTGAGGATTTTAAAATACCTAAATTATTGAAAAGAAAATACTTTTTTTTACAGAAAATTACTGTTTTTCAATATTCTCTGAAAAAATAATATTCTTTGAAAATTTCAAACATTTTACTGTAGGTAAATTTCCAAATTATGATATGACAATTATTTAATATTTGAAAATTTAAACTATAAAATGTATAAAATAATATTTTAAATTAAACCTTATTTGGAAACAGTTTAGATAAAACTATTTCCATTTTGCTTTCAAGATTTCATAATATTTTTTAACTGATATAACTATGTAATTAATATTACTAAATTTTAAAATTATTTTCTATATCATTACCAAAATTTTTAAACATATACAAATCCGTTAATTTCTTTTATTATAAAAATAACACAATTCAATGGAATAATTTAATTAGTAAGGGTGTTATCCCAAAGAGTAAGGTAAGAACCCATGACCACTTTATCATTTATATTAATTTTCATTTTTTCATGATCCATCCATAAACTATATTATAATCATTATAAAATAATTAATTAAGTATCATTTATATATTTAAATGTTATTATGTTAATGGAATAAACATTTTCTACCTTCCTCCCATTTATTCAAAAGTTAAAAATGTTTCCCATATTATGGACAGTTCACCACATCTATAGAAGACATATTTCAAGGTTCTAGACAGAGCATATATTACTTTTGGGTCATAGAAAACTAATTTTTTATCATAATTAATAAATAAGTTAAGATTTACACAAAAAAGAATGTCATGACACGTGGAACTAAATAAAAGATAAATTGACTATTATGCCACAACCAAGAAGAAAGAATCATAACATATAATTTATAATAAATTTATTTCCATAAATAAATACCTAATGTTGAATTTATTTCTTTTTTATGACCCATTTTACCAATTCTTGGTGAATATTCGTTATTGAAATAAGATTCAAGTATATAATCCATCTAGTGGTGATCCAAACATTCTTTTCAAACCTCAAAAAGTCAAAGCATAAATCCCGGAGTTCTAGAAAAGAATATTATTACACATGATTCATTCATTATTAATCAAAGTATATTCCTTTTATGTGACTTGAAATTGTTCTGGTTACCTATATTCTTGAGATAGTGGTCAAGGGGGGTCACTCTTCATTCTTGAGAGGATTCTAGAAGAGGAGATCTATCAGACTTCAGAGAATTCTTAATGGAGTCTCATTGTGAACAATAATGATTAGAGCTCAAAATTTTATAAATGGTAATAAATAGAGATAGGGTTAGAAAATAATAATATAACATGGGAATTTATTATTTTATAATCTCTATTGAACCCTATTTATAAATAATAATAGTAATATTATTATTATACAGTTGACATGTGGGAGACTCACTAATAAATAAATATTTTTTTTTTGAATAAATGAATCAACATTTATATAAATAATATTTAATATATTATTTATCCCTAAAATATTTATTGTAATTTAAAAATTCCCATCATTATTTATCAGACCTTAAATAATGACTACATATTTAAATAAATAAATATCCTTTTATTATTCATCAATAAATAAATAAATTTTATATTAAAAAACTAATGGATAAATATTTGATAAATATTCACACAACCAAATAAATATTTTTTAGATTGTAAATAAAATAAAATAAATAAATATTATATATTACCAAAATTAATAACTATATAGAGAATAAAAATATATTTAATATTCAACTCACATAATATTCTTTTGATTAACATGTGACTAGATATATCTGATCAATCCAAGATGAATAATTTTTAAAACATGTAAGGGATTTTTTTTCTACATGTTTAATTAATATAGAATCTAACTGATGTTTTGAATACACATAATGCGTGACCCTCTAGGCCCACTTCTTAATAATAATAGAAAAATTATCTAAAGTCCAAGATTAATGTCCAGTAATACTTCAACGTACTCATATATAAAAAAGATGAATGTTACAATAAAAATAAGAACATAGAAATGTACAATGTAATATATAATCACTTTATTATGATATATCTAATCTATGTGGTTAAATATTGGTGTCATCTACGTTTATTCTTGATGTATCTTTCTTTGAATTTTCATAAATAAACATTCTTCCAAAACCACCATGGACATGGACTTGATTAGGAAATTGAATTTCAATCAATGGGATTGAGATATAAACCTAAATTAAATAATATAAGGGATATATACTTTCTCATATTATTCCTTAATGTGATTCAAATCATGATGCACCCAAAGTATCAACTCATCATGAACATATTCCTTCAATATTTTCATCAATATATCATTGTATGTGATTAATGACAAAAATTAATAATAATTTTAATGTATATAGACAATTACACATTTCTTCAAAAAAGAACATGGAATGATGAAATGAATTTTGATTTCTTATTGGATTTTCATGTTCTTATAACTTCATTATCTTATTTGTTACAAAGGAAAAAATTCCTAATAATATGTTTCAATGACTTATGAGCCTCCTATCCCAGATAGCATATATCATCTGTGTCGAATAAAATGATATCATCTAGAAATTGAACATGTATTTAATAATATTTTAATGAAACATATAGATTCCAATCATAATATGAAGTACTATGATCTTGTATAATGAGAATTTCTCTTAGGAAATTATTATATACATGTTACATAGATGAATGATAATTATGTGATATGCAATTAATTAATAGAAAATACTATGAAAATTTTGAAAATCTAATGTTAAAATTAGTTATTTATATGGTACTAAATCCAAAAACTCCCACGTATACTAGATATAATTTATAGCAATCTACTAGTTAGCCCCATATATTAAACATCCATCTGATGAGGTATGAAAATTCCTGTTAATGCTAGCATGATTCATGTGGTTGATCTTCATTCCATGACTTCTTCTCTCTATGAAAACCCCTCAAAAGACAATATGACTCAGTATAGTAATTTTTTGTAATATGTCATCCCTACCATCCTGAATAATACTATAGCTAAAAGTTTTCATGATCTGAATACATTTTACTATCTTAGTATGAGTCCAAAATTTCAAAAAAATCATTGTTAAACATGATTGTTAGGCTCAATTAAAAGTGGAATATTACTCGATCTAAAATAGATATGGTAAATAATGGAAATATTATTAATTGTTGCATATTAACAAATAATAATTATGATACTAGATCAACTAATAAAATTAAGACTAGTTTTATATCCCATCCAAAACTAATAATCCATTTTCTCTAATTTCCAGAAACTCATCCAGTTTTTCTTCCTCCATCAGTATTATATAGTTTTGAATATAGCCTATGAAGTTATCCTGGTCTCATTTGGTATTTTCATTCTATGATCTATGAGTATGTATGTTCAAACATCTTTATCTATCATGGAATATGGGATATATTTACAATATAATCGTAGGCATATATAGTGTATACATTACAAGAAGAACAATTAGGGAATATTATTTTATCTTGTATTTTTCAATACTATGATAACTTTATAACATGAATTTAATATGAAACCACTTTATCTATTATAGAATATATTTTTTCCAATAACTTAGTAGATAATTTAACTTTAGTCTTAAAAATCTATAAGACTATTCAATTATTTTCTATATATAGTCAAATAAATTTTCCATGAATACTATAGTGTCCTAATAACTAATTATGGAAACTTGGTCACACATTAATTTTAAAAAAATTTCCTCTAATCATTAATCTTTTTCAATCTATAAATTTATCATTGAAAATTATATATTTCATATTGGTATTTCTTGAGGCCAAAACCCCATTTGGTGTATAGAATCCATCATAAATTTAAAATGAACTTTTCAATCATAGATAGGTTTCAACTTACCTCATCCTACGAGAATATATATCACACACCATGCTGAATATAAAACCATCATTATGGTCTTAAATTTCATTGGTAGTATGTGTATCTAGAATAATTACTCCCCAAAAAACATATAGAGTTATGTTGTTTTTATGTAAACTTGTGAATCTGATGAAAAAACTCAATTGAAGCCTAACTTTATCCAACTATGTAAAAAGAGATGTCCTTCCCACATAGGAATTATGTTTATATGACTAATGAATTTATATCTTATGGATTTTAAAATAATTAGTATATATAGGATAATAAACTGAGATTTACCTTATGGTTCCATTGGCATACATTTTAAGAAAATACTAGATTAAAAAATGATTCAAATTATCACACCTTATATATATATATATATATTTCAAATTTTCTATGATACCTTCCTAAACATGTCTTACAAGATAGTATCATAATGACTTACTATCATAATGTATCTTTTATCTTTTTCCAAATGTATTCATTAGATTCAATTATTATTACAATATTTCATTAATAAATTTAATAAAAATTATAGGAATTTACATGTAGATCCACAATGCAATAGTAAACAATAAGTATATGAACTACTATGTGAAGCTTTATGCATACAATTATTAATAAGGGGTTATTTATCTAAAACATGATAATCAAGATTTTTATTACACCTAGTACTTTATCTCAAAGAGACTAAACACTCTTCTATGTATATGCTTTTCAACTATTATCAGTTATAATTGAAAAATAATTATCACACCACAACTAATTATGATTGTTATATTTCTTATTTTATAATTTATTTCCATTATAGATATCTATGATTCCATGGTTACTAAAATAATAATTATGCATGACGAACCATGACAACAATTATTCCATAAATTTAATATTTATGTCAAATTTTACATTGAGATATTTTTTTTAGTAAAACATAATACTTAATAATAACATTACATGAAAACATTACGCTTTTCAATGAAATCATTTACTACTATTACTGATATAGTATCCAATATTCTTCAATTAACACTAAAAAAATCCCTTTTTCTAGTAATTTTATGTGCTTCCTTGGTTCCTATATTTTAATACACATATATAAAAGTCATATTTTGTTTAGTTACAAAAATTATAATAGAAACACTACATATAATAATTAATTTACCCAATGTGGAATATCTGAATAGGTTCTTCTTCAATTTATTATTTTATGTCCTCCAATGACCCTTATTTCCACAAGAAAATAAAATTGCATTTTTCTTACACTTCTATATTAGAATATTTTTACTTTTTGAAGGGTATTTGAAGGACACAGTGATCATTAGACTATTCATGGTATTTTTAACATTTTATTTAATTTTTTTACTATAACACATGAATAAATACAATCCTTCCATTCATTATCTTTTTGGTGTAGCATAGATAAAATATTTACAATATATGGAATCATTATCTTATACTTTGAGAATATTTTTGTTAAGGATGATAAGATGATATTAATGTAGAATTCCATATCCAAATGGAAGCCCCAATTTTCTAATCGATCGATGTATCCATCATTTTAAAGGCTTGATAAATAGATTGGTTACCTACTTCCAACTTATGTTGGTATAGTGTATTGAATATATCATTTATATTCAGACACCATTTCTTCTTATTAAGGGATACGAGATGAATTTTCATGGAATAAGCATCAATTTTGTTGTCCTATATCATTAGCTACCCATGCATAGCTAATAAAAAGGTATAAAATACTCAAGATTAATCCTCCATGAACATAATGAAGGGATAATTTTCGCCCTCACTCACTCATATAAATAGTTGTACCTCACATAGAAGTTGGTGCTGGAAAAGATTTTTAAATGAATCCCACATTCCCCTTCTCATAACAGAAAATTTTGCCTGGAAAGCTATTTAAATAGTTTTTGGTTTGTGAAACATTACAAATAGATTAACTCACATCTCCTTGATCCATTGAGTGGACTCCCCAATCTATAAATATTGGACTTTGATTTCCTCAACACCCACATCTCAGTCCGACTAATTCTTTCTTCATAAGTTAACACTTGATGTGAACTATGTTATGTTATCCCATGACCTTAATTAAAAATATTCAACAATTTAATATACCCTAGAGTTTTCCATAAAATAACATTGAAATGTCATATTAGTTTAGATGATAATGATTTAATATTTGGACTTGGTATATTTTTATATTTATGAAACAATTTCACATTTTATCTTATTACATAATTATTAATATTATCTGAATTTTAAATAAGTGATTAACCATGCATATATAAAATGTTCACGTATTAAAATTTATTTTAATAATATCTTGCATCATTATTTATTTGTTATGTAATATCTTGCGAAGAAAAAAAATGAGGCAGTATCAAATGATGTGAGGTAATGTGTGTCTCTCCTTGATTTTCATAGCACACATTTGATGGATAGTTTCTTTTAAATACCTGAGTTCGAGCCCAATTATAGTCATAGATTTATCATATTCAGGGGAGATATTATTTTTGAGTGATGAATAGAGAAAAAATTTGATCGATATTTGCATAAGAGTTCCATGTGTTCATGAAAAGAATTAATATTCTCATTCTCAGGATCCTTATTTGAGTTTCTATGAGGGTTTTTGTGAAGATTATAGAGGAACCAAAAATACATTTACCTGAAGAAGGAAACTATCCCATGCATTCTAATTAAGAAAATAGTTAAAAAAATAAAACATATTCAGGATTGAAGATATTATCTTATAATCGGTGTTTAATGTATGTGTCTTTAGTTGAGAAACATGACACAAACAGAGGAGTTGAGATCTTGCTAAAGAATGTTTCAAGAAGAGATTTTCTTTCAAGATCTTATTTTACAAGGAGAAGATGTATTTGAGGATGTCAAGGCCACATAGAGAATACAGTGAATTGCAAATGAGAATGAATATGTATGCTCATGCTTATGTGAGTAAATAATACCATGAAGAAATAAGGAGGAAGAATATTGTGTATGTGATTTGGAGGTATACATATTATGCGATAGTGAAGAGGGAAATGAGGTAGCAGGTGTTATACTTTTCATAATGTGTGTGTGTGAATTATACAATAATGAAGAGGTAGTTTGTGAATACATTTTATGAATGCAGTATGAGATCCATGTAAAAATACATAATGAAATTTTCATGCACTTCAATTAATGCATGCATAAAATGAGGAGACCCTAAAATCTATTATATACATGAATGAAGTTTAAAGAGGGGCATAAATGGAAAATACATTGTGTGAAATGGGTGTAGTGATTTGATTCTTAATCTATGATATAATTTCATTTAGTATTTCAGAAGTAACTCATATCTAATTTTTCATTAATCAGTGAGGCTAGGTCCTCCATAGATAAAATAATTCTTACTCGAGTAGTGTTTCACTGAGGTAGCTGATTATATATTATTATGAGATAGTCTTTGAGAAAGACAAATTATATTTATAAGGTATGTGAATTTATAAATGAGCTTGGGTGATCCATAAATAAAATTATAGAGGATCTTAAATTGATATTTCTATAGTGGATCAAGCCATATAAAGGAGTATGTAGATGGAGGGTCCAACTAGTTGCGGGAAGATTATGACTAGAAGGTCTATCTAGTGACTGTTAAGAAGGATTAGTTGGGTGGTCTAACAAACTGTTGAAGGTTTACTTGAAGTGGGTGCATAACATGTTTTTAACGGGGGGGGGGGGGGGGTCTAACAAATTAATTTTTAAATCCCCTTCTAATTTAGTGAAGAATTTGTGTTGGTATGTCTATCCAATTCAACAAGGAGTAGGTATTTATACCAGATCTTATAAATCCTTATATTCAGTGATTTAATTGTTATTTTATCTTGTAAAGTGAGGATGAGTTTTATAGACGAGGGTTAAATACATTGATCAGTCACATATGTTGAATTATATGTAAAATAATTTGTAAAATCTGTGTACCCCTAATTCAACCCCGCTCTCAGTGATATCTAACTGATCCCTAGACACTAAATTTTTTTAGGGTAAAATTTCCCCTCTAGATATTCAAATAAAACTTTTTGATAAATTATTAATTCGAATTCAATGAATATTCTAGGAATTCCTACAATTTATGGAATAAACAACCACAACTGGAGGAATATGAAGCTTCATGACCTTCTATCTCTTATCCTAGAATTGAGATATGTAGAAACAGTGGGTTTTATAACGACCCATACTTTACATACATTGTTAATACTTCAAAATTGAAGCACACTTATTACAACATATGACAAAACCACAAAGGACCGTATAGGTATAGTGTCTTTAGAAACTGGGAAACATAAACAACTGGTTCATAAATCTTCTACAGTGTCTCCCATTTATTTCATCATATCTAGGGTCCCTTTTAGCATATTCTACTTAATATCCATCTTCCTGACCTGGGGAAAAGAAAACATAAAAGGGTGAGCTCAAATGCTCAGCAAGGGCAAATAAAGGAAATAAAAATCATATCATATCTTTTTGAAAATCAAAACCTGCAAAAGAGATCATAATATCTTAACATGGAATAAATCATAGAAGTGAAAATGAGATCCCCATAACATAAAACATGAAACTTTGTGGCATGCACACATAATCATGGAAAATCATTTCTTGTTAGTCATGACTCATTGCCAAGACTATCTTAGTGGATAAAGTCCCTTTCTGAACCGAGTTCACTCCTCGTTTCAATCCTGTATCACTGAACCGAAATAACCTTCCGTTCCATCCATGTCTATCTCATGAGATATAAAATCATTACCCAATGCATTGGAGGGAGATATAGGTCCCACCCATCTTATAATGAATCCTTTCTTATGTGTGCCACATAATCATAAAACATACATCATCGCATAACGCATGTAACAAAAATGGGATTCTTGAAACATCATGACATCATAAATCAATTCATATAAGATAAAGTAATTCATAAACATAATTACATCACAACATAGTCAAATCAATGTAAAAATATGGATAGAAACAGAACCCTTTATTATCTTAGATGGAAAATAATTTTGATAAAACACTTGAATTGAATTCTTGAGGAAAATATCCTTTCTTCTTCAAAATCAATTTCTTTTCACAAAACATCATGCAATTTTAAAAGAAAGAGATTTTATTGAAAATAGTCATGAAATATTTTAGAGTAAGCTTCATGAAAATAAGGCTTTATAAAACAGTAGAAATCCGTTCGTGCCGTATAAGTTAAAAAAAACATTCTTCGTACTTTTGTCGAAAAAGTCAAAAAGTACCTCGTACGGAAAAACGACAAAAGATTCCTTTCATATTCTTTACTAAAAACTCACCTAAGGGTAAAATTGGATTTAAACTATTGCAAGTGGATGGAAACAATATTACATATTGAGGGAACATGGATGTGGATGATAAAATACACCCCAGTAAATACTTACGAATAAACAATCTCGGATAAAAATGAGATTGTGATATTTCCCTTACCTTAGGTCCGATTTGCTTTGTTCGTGTCCGAAGCTCCTGTATAATGGTTTAAATAATGTTATTGACTTATTCCAGAATCATACATATTTATATGATATCATATATGGTCATATTATTAGCTTCTTGTTAGTAATATTTCATTGTTACTTGTTACTCGGGTCTTTATAACTTTTTGTTCTTATGCGTGTTTTGTTGAATAAATTCTTATTCTTATCTTTAGGTTATAAATAATTCATTTCCAGAATGGTATTAGTGTAGTATATACCATATTCATTCATTCAATTCATTTATATAATCATTATGAAATGAAGATCATGTAGAACGAGTCGCATCACATCGTGGAGACGGTATTCCGTACGTACGCACGAGTGATGATATCGTTCCTATGATCGTGGAATTGTATTGGAGTATATATATATATTATTTCAGTATCAATATTACTTCATAATAATCATATATAGTTACTCATTACACCATTATACATATCCTTGTAAGGTGATGGTGGAAAAATAGATTACACCACGGCGTGGAGACGGTATTCCGTACGTACGCACGCGCGGTGATTTCATTTTTCCGTAGGATGGATAGAAGGTGAATTAGGGTTGTTTCATATTTATAATAACATATCAGTATGTAAGTAATACTGATGTTATTACTTTATCATGAAACAACTAAAGAAGAAGAAGTTGAAGAAGAAAGAAATTGAAAAGATCGGTAATGGATATTACCTCTTCTTTGGAACGCCTCTTTGAATCCTCCACTTAAGGAACTAAGATTGGTCTTTGGAGAAGACCAGGACCTCTAGGATTATTCTAGGGAAGTGGAGAGGAGAACATGGCAGGGGTTGGCCGAGCTTGAGTGCTCAAATTGGTGTGAGGAGGAGGGGGAGGAGGTTCCCTTTTATAAGGGAGGAGAGGGGCACCTTAGGAATATCTCAAAATATTATTTTATATTAAAGTTAAAATCGGTTTATAATGGTTCCAAAGGGTCTTATTTCGAAGATAAAGTGGGGATGGGTCGAAATCCTATCAACCAATAGGATTTAGAAAAGTTTAGGGTATTATTTTAACCTTATCAATTAGATTTAACTCTAAGTTAATCAATTTAACTTTTACCGTGTCTTTTTGTTTTCTTTCACTATATGGTTAATACACTTACTATAACATGCCAAACGAACCCCAAATTGTTTATTATTAATATATATATCCTTATCTAAGTCATTTGGCCGAACGTTAGATTTTTAGGAATAAAATAACAATTAATAATATAATATTTGATTTAAAAACTATTTTGTGTCAATTTTGACACTATTTGATATATGATTTTTGTGAAAGTCATAACAGAATTATATGTTCGAACCAAGTTGATTAAATCAACATTAATATATCATAGTAACCTAGAAAATTAGTGGAATTCATAAAAAGTCTCAAATTACATTTATTTTGGTGTTTATAACATCAATTATGTCAATATTTCATTAATAAGATAATTATTGCATCATCATTGTGTCATAAATAAATTAAATTATTTGATGTCTAAAAATTACAAATAAAATACCATCATGTAGTAAATCTTTTTAGCTTTCTAATGAATATTTATAGTCGAATTTATCTTATGTATAACCCCATATTAAAAATGATTTACTTATTAAACATTGATTTTAACTATTTTAACCCTTCTTTAAATAAATTAATAATAAATGTCCTAATCTAATCCAAGTGGGCCTAAATGGTCTTATTTTATTCCTAAGTTTGTTTTTGGCCGAATTACACTTGTCCAATATAATTAGGACATGTGTTAGGGTAATATTAATATCATATTTACCCTTAGTTACCCTATTTACTATTAACCGCGGTAAAAAAAGTAAAAAGTTACTATTCACCAAAAAATTATTTTTATCTCATTGAACCACATTTTACTTACTGATATCAACCGTGTCTGTCGGATTTTTGAAATTCCATTCACAGAAGCGGTAAAATTAAGTTTTATGCAAAAATTCAGTTTTTAACCTACCACTTAGTGGTTTCACTATTCATCAAAAATTGAAAGTTTTCAGAAAAATACCAAAATTTCACCCTAGGCTAATTTCGATATTCTGAGTCCAAAAATGAAGTCCATTTTGAAAAATAAAATTTATAAAATTTTAAAAAGTGGTTATTACTATTCATAACGGCTAGTTTTAATAGCATATTGTTGTTTAGTGAAACTCGGTATTGCGTACGACGCAAGCTATCGAGGAAGGTCGCGATTGCGTGCAAAGCAAGCCAAGCAAGTATTGTGTAGAAAAAGATTCCTTTGATGGTTTATATAACATAAAAGTCTCGGGTGTTACATTCTACCCCCCTTAAAAAGAATTTCGCCCTCGAAATTCGTCACTTTGTAACAAACAAATGAGGATACTTCTCCCTCATCATATCCTCAAGCTCCCATGTAGCTTCTTCAAGTTGGTGGTTCCTCCATAAAACTTTCACCAAGCGAGTGGTCTTGTTTCGTAGGACTTTTTCGCTACGATCCAGAATCTCTATCGGCTGTTCTTCATAAGAAAGATCTTGCTCCAGCGGTACAACTTCTGAGCTGAGTACATGTGAAGGATCTGGTATGTACTTTCTCAGGAGAGATACGTGGAACACATCGTGAACTTGAGAGAGATTCGGTGGAAGCGCCAATCGGTAAGCTACCTTCCCAACACGATCCAGTATTTCGAAAGGACCGATATATCTAGGGCTCAACTTCCCCTTCTTTCCAAATCTCATAACCCTCTTCCAGGGAGATATTCGTAAGAACACTTTATCACCCACTTCAAACTCTAGGTCTTTTCTTCGGTTGTCGGCATAACTTTTCTGTCGACTCTGAGCTGCTCTTATGTGTTGTTGAATAGATCTGACCTTTTCTGCCATTTCATCAACAAGATCAGGTCCTAATAGCTTTCTTTCCCCAACTTCATCCCAGCAAGTTGGAGTCCTGCATTTCTTTCCATAGAGAGCTTCATAAGGAGCCATCTGAATACTGGAGTGAAAGCTATTATTATAAGAAAATTCTACCAAAGGTAGGTGTTGATCCCAACCTCCTTTGAAATCCATAGAGCAAGCTCTCAACATATCTTCTAGGGTTTGAATTGTTCTCTCAGACTGACCGTCTGTCTGGGGATGATAAGCAGTGCTGAAACTCAACTCTGTATCCAGAGTATGATGAAGACTTCGCCAAAACTTCGAGGTAAATCTCGGATCCCGATCAGATATAATAGAAAGTGGTACTCCATTCAATCTTACCACTTCCTTTATATATATCCTGGCAAGCTGATCTAGAGAGAAATCCTCTCTAATAGCAATGAAGTGTGCAGACTTTGTAAGACGATCAACTATGACCCAGATAGCATTATTGCCTTTGGATGTTTTAGGAAGTCCTGTGACAAAGTCCATAGTGATGTTTTCCCATTTCCATTCAGGTATGGGTAATGGTTGTAACATCCCCTTAGACTTCTGTCTCTCAGCTTTAACTTGTTGACAAACCAAGCATCGAGAGACATATTCAGCAACATCTCTTTTCATGCCATCCCACCAGAAGTACTCTTTCAGGTCCCTATACATCTTCGTGCTTCCAGGATGAATAGAGAATGAAGAACTATGAGCCTCATCCAGCAGCTCTTTCTTTAATTCGGGGATGGGAGGAACGCAAACCCGATTCCTGAACTTTATTATCCCATCACAATCAAGGTTGAATTCAGGAACATTTCTCACCTTCTTTTGTAACTCAACATCTTCTTTCTGTGCCTCTTTAATCTTCACATGTATAGATGGTTGAACATTCATTTGAGAAAGATAAGATTTTTCCCCTTCCATTATAATTCCAAGATCCATCCTTTGTAAATCCATAAATATTGGATCTTTTGTGATCCTCATCATGGATAAACTAGCATGGTCTTGTCGACTTAATGCATCTGCCACTTTGTTTGCTTTCCCAGGGTGGTAATGGATTGAGCAGTCATAATCCTTAATCAGCTCCAACCATCTTCTTTGACGCATATTCAACTCCTTTTGTGTGAAAATATACTTTAAACTTTTATGATCAGTATAAATATCACACCTTTCACCATAAAGGTAATGCCTCCAAATCTTTAATGCAAAGATTACCGCAGCCAACTCCAAATCATGTGTTGGGTAATTTTGCTCATGGATTTTCAACTGTCGTGAGGCATAAGCTATCACCATATCATTTTGCATAAGAACACACCCCAATCCCTTCTTGGATGCATCACTGTAGATCACAAACCTTTCTCCACTACAAGGCAGTGTGAGCACAGGTGCACTGGATAACCTTCTTTTCAACTCCTTGAAATTCTCTTCACATTCCTCTGTCCAGACAAACTTAACTCCTTTTCGAGTCAACTTGGTGAGTGGATTAGATAATCGTGAAAAATCTTTTACAAAACGTCGATAATATCCAGCCAAACCAAGAAAACTTCGGATCTCAGTTACTGTTGTTGGTCTTGACCATCTTTCGATAACCTCTGTTTTTGCTGGATCCACAGATATCCCCTCTTTTGAGATTATATGACCCAAAAATGCAACTTTTTGAAGCCAAAATTCACACTTGGTAAATTTGGCATAAAGCTTCTCCTTTCTCAGGGTCTTCAATATAATTCTCAAGTGATCTTCATGCTCTTCCTTGGCCTTTGAATAGACAAGAATATCGTCTATAAAGACTACCACAAATTGATCAAGATAGTCTCTAAAGACTCTATTCATTAGATCCATGAAGATAGCAGGGGCATTAGTAAGACCAAATGGCATCACTATAAATTCATAGTGTCCATACCTTGTACGGAAAGCTGTCTTTGGTATATCCTCCCTTTTGACCCTTAATTGATGATACCCTGAACGAAGATCAATCTTGGAAAAGTATTGAGCTCCGCGTAGTTGGTCAAATAAGTCATCAATGCGTGGGAGAGGATATTTGTTCTTGATAGTGATCTTGTTAAGTTCTCGATAATCAATGCAGAGTCTCATTGATCCATCTTTCTTCTTAACAAATAGAATAGGTGCTCCCCAAGGTGACGCACTAGGGCGTATGAATCCCTTATCAAGATTCTCTTGGAGTTGCTTCTTCAATTCCTGCAACTCAATTGGGGCCATTCTATAAGGTGTCTTTGAAATAGGCAAAGCACCCGGTACGAGTTCTATTGAAAACTCAACTTCACGATTTGGTGGAAGACCCGGCAATTCCTCCGGAAAGACATCATCAAACTCCCGTACAATGGGCATATTCTTAATCGTGAGTTTCTCACCAACCATTTGAGATAAATAACCTTCATTTAGTGGTATCAAGACCCATAAGATGGAAGAAATTTCCACTGGAAGGTTATATTCATCCTTGCATCGATAGACGATCGTAGATTGATCTGGAATATGAAATGTGACTTCCCTTCTTTGGCAATTGATATGAGCTCCATGTAGAGAAAGCCAATCCATGCCAAGAATCACATCAAATTCCACTAAAGGAAGGATCACAAGATTTGCAGGAAGCACTTTCCCACAAACTTCGATCGGAGAAGAATTATAAACTTTTGATGCGATTGATGTGCCATTAGGTGTTGTCACAGCTAACTCAACATCTAATTGTTGAGGTAATACGGTGATACCCTTAGAAAAGTTTTCAGAAATAAAAGAGTGGGTGGATCCATAATCAAATAAAACATTTGCTACTTTAGAGTGGATGGTATGTGTACCTTTCACCACATCGTTATCGTACTCCACATCGCTGATAGAAATTGCATGTGACTTTCCTTTGTCTTTAGCCTTAAGAGTTTGTTGACGTCGACCATCATCATCAACCCTTGGATTTGGGCATTGATTGGCATAATGCCCCATCTCCTTGCACTTGAAACATTGAAGTGTAGTAGGTTCATTCTGTGTATCCCTTCCTTTGTTTGCATCATTAGACATCTTCTTCCCATTATCACGGCATTCAAATGCCCGATGGCCTTCCTTTCCACATTTAAAACATTTACTTGTCCCTTTAAGACAACTCCCTCCATGTTTCTTTCCACACTTTGAGCATAAGGAAAAGCTCATCTTCTTTTCCGTGTGCTCTTTAGATTTTTCTTTGAATTCCATCTTCCTCTTCTTATCAAAGCCATGTGACTGATGGGTTACTCCAATCTCCATCTCGACTTTGAGAGCACATCGAACGATTTCCTCGTAGCTATTGAAGTCCCTTATGGCTAACGCCCTTCGAAGACTTGGTTTTAAGCCACTAAAGAATCGATCGATCTTACTCTCAGGTTGGATAATAATACCAGAAGCGTACCTTGCAAGTCTTGTAAAATTTGCTTCATAGGTACTAACAGATTCATCATCCCTTTGCTTCAGTTCAAGGAACTCTTTCTCCATCTTTGTTCGGAGAATACGAGGGAAGTACTTATTGAAAAATAAGTTCTTGAACTCGTCCCATTCCATAGACTCAATTTCATCCCTTTGCCTCGTATTCTTAACAAGATTCCACCATTGATCCGCATCTCCTTCCAAATGATACACTGCTAGGATGACTTTATCATGATCAGAACATTGAAGAACTGAAAATATCTTTTCAGTAGTACTAATCCATTGTTCAGCAACTAATGGATCAGTAGACCCGCTGAAAGAAGGTGGACGCTGCCTCATGAAGGATTCAACAGAATGTTGCTCCCTCCTTTGCTCGTTTGGAAATCCTGCATGATTCATAGCTTGAGA
This sequence comes from Viscum album, assembly GCA_963277665.1. Lineage (NCBI taxonomy): Eukaryota > Viridiplantae > Streptophyta > Magnoliopsida > Santalales > Viscaceae > Viscum > Viscum album. The sequence continues at coordinate 1,941,569,448 of OY728133.1, read as the reverse complement.
AAGTTGGGTGAGCATGGCTACAAGATTTTGCATTCCAGCTCCCATATCGTTTGGTTGCTCAGGGGGACAATCATTGCATTGCCCATCGCATTCCGCATTAACACGGTTCCTTTGGGTTCCAGCCATTGACTAAAACCAAGAAGAATAGTGTGATCAACACTAATTATAATAGGAAACCACATAATTCAAGAATAAAATTTTCATGCTTAAGGTCTTATCCTAGGTTATTCAAGGCCATTTCTAAAACACTAAGATTGTGTTCTATGCTTAGACTTATCCTTAGGGTTCTTACTAAGGCTTTCACATCCTAGTTTCCAAAGGTTGACTATACCTTTCCTTTGATACCAACTATAACGACCCATACTTTACATACATTGTTAATACTTCAAAATTGAAGCACACTTATTACAACATATGACAAAACCACAAAGGACCGTATAGGTATAGTGTCTTTAGAAACTGGGAAACATAAACAACTGGTTCATAAATCTTCTACAGTGTCTCCCATTTATTTCATCATATCTAGGGTCCCTTTTAGCATATTCTACTTAATATCCATCTTCCTGACCTGGGGAAAAGAAAACATAAAAGGGTGAGCTCGAATGCTCAGCAAGGGCAAATAAAGGAAATAAAAATCATATCATATCTTTTTGAAAATCAAAACCTGCAAAAGAGATCATAATATCTTAACATGGAATAAATCATAGAAGTGAAAATGAGATCCCCATAACATAAAACTTGAAACTTTGTGACATGCACACATAATCATGGAAAATCATTTCTTGTTAGTCATGACTCATTGCCAAGACTATCTTAGTGGATAAAGTCCCTTTCTGAACCGAGTTCACTCCTCGTTTCAGTCCTGTATCACTGAACCGAAATAACCTTCCGTTCCAGCCATGTCTATCTCATGAGATATAAAATCATTACCCAATGCATTGGAGGGAGATATAGGTCCCACCCATCTTATAATGAATCCTTTCTTATGTGTGCCACATAATCATAAAACATACATCATCGCATAACACATGTAACAAAAATGGGATTCTTGAAACATCAAGACATCATAAATCAATTCATATAAGATAAAGTAATTCATAAACATAATTACATCACAACATAGTCAAATCAATGTAAAAATATGGATAGAAACAGAACCCTTTATTATCTTAGATGGAAAATAATTTTGATAAAACACTTGAATTGAATTCTTGAGGAAAATATCCTTTCTTCTACAAAATCAATTTCTTTTCACAAAACATCATGCAATTTTAAAAGAAAGAGATTTTATTGAAAATAGTCATGAAATATTTTAGAGGAAGCTTCATGAAAATAAGGCTTTATAAAACAGTAGAAATCCGTTCGTGCCGTATAAGTTAAAAAAACATTCTTCGTACTTTTGTCGAAAAAGTCAAAAAGTACCTCGTACGGAAAAACGACAAAAGATTCCTTTCATATTCTTTACTAAAAACTCACCTAAGGGTAAAATTGGATTTAAACTATTGAAAGTGGATGGAAACAATATTACATATTGAGGGAACATGGATGTGGATGATAAAATACACCCCAGTAAATACTTACGAATAAACAATCTCGGATAAAAATGAGATTGTGATATTTCCCTTACCTTAGGTCCGATTTGCTTTGTTCGTGTCCGAAGCTCCTGTATAATGGTTTAAATAATGTTATTGACTTATTCCAGAATCATACATATTTATATGATATCATATATGGTCATATTATTAGCTTCTTGTTAGTAATATTTCATTGTTACTTGTTACTCGGGTCTTTATAACTTTTTGTTCTTATGCGTGTTTTGTTGAATAAATTATTATTCTTATCTTTAGGTTATAGATAATTCATTTCCAGAATGGTATTAGTGTAGTATATACCATATTCATTCATTCAATTCATTTATATAATCATTATGAAATGAAGATCATGTAGAACGAGTCGCATCACATCGTGGAGACGGTATTCCGTACGTACGCACGAGTGATGATATCGTTCCTATGATCGTGGAATTGTATTGGAGTATATATATATATTATTTCAGTATCAATATTACTTCATAATAATCATATATAGTTACTCATTACACCATTATACATATCCTTGTAAGGTGATGGTGGAAAAATAGATTACACCACGGCGTGGAGACGGTATTCCGTACGTACGCACGCGCGGTGATTTCATTTTTCCGTAGGATGGATAGAAGGTGAATTAGGGTTGTTTCATATTTATAATAACATATCAGTATGTAAGTAATACTGATGTTATTACTTTATCATGAAACAACTAAAGAAGAAGAAGTTAAAGAAGAAAGAAATTGAAAAGATCGGTAATGGATATTACCTCTTCTTTGGAACGCCTCTTTGAATCCTCCACTTAAGGAACTAAGATTGGTCTTTGGAGAAGACCAGGACCTCTAGGATTATTCTAGGGAAGTGGAGAGGAGAACATGGCAGGGGTTGGCCGAGCTTGAGTGCTCAAATTGGTGTGAGGAGGAGGGGGAGGAGGTTCCCTTTTATAAGGGAGGAGAGGGGCACCTTAGGAATATCTCAAAATATTATTTTATATTAAAGTTAAAATCGGTTTATAATGGTTCCAAAGGGTCTTATTTCGAAGATAAAGTGGGGATGGGTCTAAATCCTATCAACCAATAGGATTTAGACAAGTTTAGGGTATTATTTTAACCTTATCAATTAGATTTAACTCTAAGTTAATCAATTTAACTTTTACCGTGTCTTTTTGTTTTCTTTCACTATATGGTTAATACACTTACTATAACATGCCAAACGAACCCCAAATTGTTTATTATTAATATATATATCCTTATCTAAGTCATTTGGCCGAACGTTAGATTTTTAGGAATAAAATAACAATTAATAATATAATATTTGATTTAAAAACTATTTTGTGTCAATTTTGACACTATTTGATATATGATTTTTGTGAAAGTCATAACAGAATTATATGTTCGAACCAAGTTGATTAAATCAACATTAATATATCATAGTAACCTAGAAAATTAGTGGAATTCATAAAAAGTCTCAAATTACATTTATTTTGGTGTTTATAACATCAATTATGTCAATATTTCATTAATAAGATAATTATTGCATCATCATTGTGTCATAAATAAATTAAATTATTTGATGTCTAAAAATTACAAATAAAATACCATAATGTAGTAAATCTTTTTATCTTTCTAATGAATATTTATAGTCGAATTTATCTTATGTGTAACCCCATATTAAAAATTATTTACTTATTAAACTTTGATTTTAACTATTTTAACCCTTCTTTAAATAAATTAATAATAAATGTCCTAATCTAATCCAAGTGGGCCTAAATGGTCTTATTTTATTCCTAAGTTTGTTTTTTTCCGAATTAAACTTGTCCAATAGAATTAGGACATGTTTTAGGGTAATATTAATATCATATTTACCCTTAGTTACCCTATTTACTATTAACCGCGGTAAAAAAAGTAAAAAGTTACTATTCACCAAAAAATTATTTTTATCTCATTGAACCACATTTTACTTACTGATATCAACCGTGTCTGTCGGATTTTCGAAATTCCATTCACAGAAGCGGTAAAATTAAGTTTTATGCAAAAATTTAGTTTTTAACCTACCACTTAGTGGTTTCACTATTCATCAAAAATTGAAAGTTTTCAGAAAAATACCAAAATTTCACCCTAGGCTAATTTCGATATTCTGAGTCCAAAAATGAAGTCCATTTTGAAAAATAAAATTTATAAAATTTTAAAAAGTGGTTATTACTATTCATAACGGCTAGTTTTAATAGCATATTGTTGTTTAGTGAAACTCGGTATTGCGTACGACGCAAGCTATCGAGGAAGGTCGCGATTGCGTGCAAAGCAAGCCAAGCAAGTATTGTGTAGAAAAAGATTCCTTTGATGGTTTATATAACATAAAAGTCTCGGGTGTTACAGGTTTCCCAGCTATTGATGAGGATGTTTCTATGACTCGTGACGCTAAGAGAAAATTTTAAATTTATATAAAGGCATATAATTCAATCTTGATGGCTTTATCCAAAAAATACCCACATGTGATGGGTCTCTAAACTTCCCTATAGATATAAGATAAAATGAGAAGTAGTTATGAAGGAAATCTAAAATTCAATGAAGTTTAGTTATAAATATGGAGAAATTTTTTTGACGATATTAAAATGAAATATGAAGAATTGACTGATGACTACTTTGTAAGAGTAAATGAGATTGTTATCAATAAAAGAGGTTTATGAGAGAAGCTGGATGATTCTACTATTGTTAAAAAGCTTATGAAAAATTTTCCAAATGGATTTAACTTAGATATTTCATATCTGGAAGAGTGAGAAGATCTATCATTGGATGAAATTTATAATATTCTCATATCAGATGACATATACAATGTAACATCATTGAAAAAAAGACAATAAATTTGAAGGCCCTTAAATCCATTGTTAAATGTGAAACTAAAATCATAGAAGAAACAGAATCAAGTAAATATGATGATGAACATACTAAACATGACTTCAGTAAAATGATGTACATTTTTACAAGAATGATCAAAAGGGAAAATCGAATGGAATATATTGAAAATTAATAACCAACACATATTGAATAGAATAAAAAAAGTGATTGAAATTAGATACTTTTTATAAAATGGTGAATGGTATTGAAGAAATATAATTCAATAACAAGGATGAGTTATTTGATACATAATCTATGTTACTGGTATCTCAAACATAATTAAAGCAGACAAAAGAAGACTTCACTAATGTTATTGAGTTTAAAGGTGAATATTCTAAAGTTTCTTATAAGAAGGGTACCCAAAAAAGATTGATTCTAGACCAAATTACTCTCAACGTAAATGTCATATATCAAACAATGATGCTCTGAAAGACAAGACTATATCCAATTGGAACAAACTAATAAATTAGAAACAATTTTCCACAAAGGAAGATTGTCCTAATTATCCTAGAATATTTTCTCCTAAGTAGAAATATCCATAATGTAGGAAAAACAATTACTTCAATCTTCGTAGTAGAACTACTATTAGTCAATAAGATCATAGATTATAGGCTACTATTGGTGTTGTAGACTGCTTGGTGATAAAAAATTATTCATGCTAGATTAACATGTCACTACTAAGGATAATGAATGAATCAAGGGGGAGAAATTGTTGTCAGATGAGATCAAATTATTTGGAGGAGAAGCATGTTACCAGTACATCATTTAAACTATAAATAAATAATTTATATGAATCCATACATGATGTTTCTTGTTTATATGGTCAAGAAGCATGGAAAGATATTAAATGTAGAGATAATTTATCAATTTAGATTTCTCATAATGAAAATGTGAATATAATTAATATTTTGAAGAAATCCAAAGTCACCAATGAATTGTGTGAGAAGATATTTTTTTGAAAAAGATTAGAATCTTTTGAAAGGAAAAATAAAAGAAATTAGAGACACTTGATGAATTTAAAGATGATGAGGACTCATCTACGAAATATGGATTGAAAATTATGAAGTGTGAAAGGCATGTAAAAATTGGGCATGGCATAAAACATTACATGACACTCAAGAAAACCCAAGAGATGAAGAAAAAATCTTTCCAAATATGTGTTTAGATGGAATAAGGGAAAAGAAAGGTTGTGAGGACATTCTTATCTTAAATAATATTTCTAAAGAAATAATATTTTCCTCATTATTTTCTTATATAAATCCTTTCTTATTAACATGTAGGGAATTGAATTAGATGTATGTTTCTCTTTAGGGGGAGCATAATTGATTTGAAGCTGCCAAGAATTCAATTTTTTTTGAAAATGATGATCACTTTCATATTCATAATCCAGATATTTTTTAATAACTATAATCATAAGTGAGTTTACATTAATCCAAAAAATGGGATCTATATTTTCTTGTACATGAACATTCTGATGTGATAGTTGTGATGTGTATAGGAAAAACCTTAACAATATTGCTCAGGTATCCTCAATAATGATGTTTTTGCTATAAATTTGAGTATGATATCACATTATAAAATTTTAGTAGCCTTGATGCTTATGTGAAATCACTCTTTTTTCCACACAATGGTTGCCCATGTAGACATAGATTTTATTAATTCAATGATCATTGGTTTTTTTGAATTTGGTTTCATTCTTTGAGATTATATTAAAGTGGAGAAGAATTTTGTAGAAATAAGAAATCATAAATACACCTTTATATTCATTTCAAATTAGAGGGAGAAAGAAACCAAAACATATTGACATATATGTATTGAAAAAAATAAAATGACGTATATTTAAGTGTTTAGATAAATCTATTTATTTTGATAATTGTTTGGTCGAATATTTTAATATGTATTGTGGTATTTTATTATGAAGATTGTGGATCTAGTATTTTGTTCGGAATACATGTGTCAATGGATAATTGACACTATTTTTACTTCATGGTTTTGAATAAGAAGATACATGAATATAATGGTCAATTTGTATGATGAATTTGAGTAGCACATATTTTTTACATTTGAATAAGATTTGGAATTTGTATTGAATATTGCAAAGTATTTTTTTAGGGTTTGACAAAAAATTATTCAACCATTGTCACCAACTAAGGGACCAACTGCCAATATTGATGTGGGAAGGTAAAACCTCTGGCAGGCCAACAAAGCTATAGAGGGATGGCAAGGTGCACCTACACTGAGGAACATAGGAGAAATTGGGAACCACAATTTCAGGTATAATGGAGGTAGATTAGTGCGCTAACATGGGGTGGTTCCAGCGTGATTAGTGCGTTGAAAAGTGACGAATTCCGAATGCCAAAAGATGCATCTTGTTATAAAAGGAAGCTTCAAACTACTTCCCATTTCAACGTGGGATCATCATTATGAATTACTATTCATCCATTTCAAAAAACACTAAAATATGGTGCACAATATAATATGTTAAATTGGAGTCATCCAATATTCATCCGTGGTAATATTCTACCTTTGGTCAAGATTTTATTCTGTGAAGATACTTCCTGTACACAACATCATCCGAAGATCTAGCAAAAGCCTCTGGGCTCTATTTAATAATTTTTATGTTTCTAACAAGATTAAATCATCATATAGTGTTGTTTGAAATAACTTTTTTACAATAAAATCAAGGATATACTATGTGAAGAGAAACTCATTATCAAAACATGGCTATATCATGCGATGCATAAAAACTAAGTTAGTGTCTCCTGAGATGATGAAACATGTTACTCTATATGATTTTTAGAGAACTAATTTGGTGGATATTTTTCTATAAATACACAAATATGAGATCATTTGGAGTTATAACTTTAGTAAAATCTAAGAGAAATTTTATTATTGAGATATAAATAGGGCCAAGAAAGTGCTCTATATTTTCAAAATAGTTCCTTATGTTCATGAAAAGCATCTAAATTCATGTTCTCAGGAGGTTTGTTTGAGTTTTTGAATACCTATTTTGTGAAGGATATACAATAACCACATATTCATTTATGCAAAGAGGGTAGTAATCTTGTGCATTCTAGTTTCATGATGATCTTTATAAAAATTCCTAAAACTTATTGGCACATGAATGGTGTTTTTCATATGTGTTTTTATTTGAGATGTCTCATATGAAAGAAGGGGTTCACATCTTAAAATGGAGTGTTTCCTAATGAGATACCATCACATGATATTCTTTAATAAAGAGATGTAGTATTTTATGTTGAGAAGGCAGCATTAAACATACTATAAACTGCATGTTTCCATTAAAATCCGTGCTCATACATATGTTATTACATAATCACATGAATATATAAGAATTAATAATTTTTTGTATTTTCATTGGAGTTATACATCTTATATAGAAGTGAAGAGGGGAATGAAGATGTGGGCATTATACATTGCAAAATGTTTGTGTGTTCCTTATAATATAGTGAAGAGGTAATGTGTGATTTGATAACATGAATGTTGTATGAGATCCTTTTAAAAGAAAAAAGGCAATTTGAGTTCACACGAATTAATGTATGTATAAAATTAGAATACCATGAAATGTATTATATACGTAAATGATGTTTTAAGAGTATAATACTATGTAAATAATTTTCATGAATTGGCTATAGTGATTAAAGACTCAATCCAAGACAAAATTACATTCAATATTTCAGAATGAATTTCTATCTATGTTTTTAGTAATCATTGAGGCTGGGTCTTCATGAGAACAAATAATTCTTTCCCAAGTAATGTTACCCTAAGGTTGTTGATTGTATATATTGATCAGATATTTTTTGAGCTAGAACAACATCAGTGAAATGGTAATTGAAGTTGTACACGATCAAGTATGATTCAGTAATCTCATAGAGGAGGATATTCAATTGATCTTTCTACATAGGATCAAGATAAATGAATAAGGAGTCTATGGATGGGGGTCTCACTAGTTACCAAGAATATTTTGATTGGGGGGGGGGGGGGGGTTAACCCATCACTGTGAAGAAGGTTCACTTGGGGTGTCTAACCAATTTTTGAAGGTTTATTGGAACTGGGGGAATAACTAGTAAATAATGTAATAACCTTCTAATTTATTAGAGAATCCATGTCTGTGGGGGGGGGGGGTGTAGCCAACACAGAAAGGAGTAGGTCTTCATGTCAAACCCTGTAAATATCTACATATTGTGCTTTATTTGTTAATTTTTTTTGAATACTGAGGTTGAGTATTATAGACAAGGGATATAATCTTTAATTAATCATAGTGGTTGAATCAAAAGTAAAATAATTTTTAATTGTGTACCATTGACCCATCCCCTCTCAATAGTATTTAACTTTTCCTTGGACACTACACACCTTTAATAAACTAGTATCCATTTCAATAATTCTTAATTAAGATAAAACATGATTAAATTAATTACATATATTAATTAATTAATTAATTAATATTAATTTTAATCCATATATTCCTTGTAATTATATCACATTAAAATTATTAAATAATTAAATTAAATAATTTTATTAAAATTAACAAAGTATAGTGTGTATACTTGTAGGTAATGCACTGATCACCCATCTAATTTTTTGAGAGTGCATTGTGGCAATATATTATCTACTCATATGATTAGGGGCATACACATCATGTCATGAAATTATTTGTCATGTAATTTTAGTAAATCAAACATAAAAAATAGTTCTTTACATTACATGTATATAATTTAATGCACACATATTAGTATTTATGTTACCACTATGCACATTGTGTAGTAAAAATTTTAAACAAAATTTAATTAAATATTTAATATATATAATACTTGTCACCAAACACGAAATATAAATATATGAAACATGAAAACATGATAATTATGTTTAAATGAAATAAATAGTTTATTTTATATTTTGTTTAAATAGGAAAGGTATAAGACATGTACAAAACAACTTCATTCCATGTATAATACTTCTTTATTTATTGACAAAACATGCATGGAGATTAGGAGTGCATGTTGAAACTGGATATTAAATTAGTACATGACACAGTCGTAAAACTACGCACATGAAATTTCCTTAGTAGATAGAGCCATTTGTAAAAGGATGTTCAAATAATAGATCTAATAAGTTTAAGACCTTACAAGATAGGCCAATATGTCTTTCAGTTTTACATCTAGCAGCTATATGAAACTATTTTTCTGTTTAAGTTCATATCATCAGAGACTATACCATGATGTTTAATGTCACATGGAATTAATTTAAAGTCATAATGTTTAAATTCATTTTCTAAAGACTAATTGTATTTAGTATAATATTATCCAGTAAGGACAATGTTTTATATTTTTACATCATGTAACAAGAATGATGGCATGCAGTTTTACATCATGTGATAAGGATGTTATACTAGGCAGTTTTTGGTATTAAAAACTGGAACTACACCCCAGAAATTAACATCACCTGGTAGGGATATTAGTGAACCAATTATTAATTATGAAAATTATTTCCTAAAAATTGGTTTCACCCATTTTAGGGTCTTGATACAAGAACCATGATTGTGTAATTTAACATCTTTCAATGAGGGTGTATATTTATGATGTGATTCCTGAGGGGAGTTGGTATTAGTAGGGACATAGTCTTTCTATGGAGTTGAAACAGTGGGATACACTTGGTGGGATCCCCTTTTGGATATCCAAGTCCAAATGATTTGTGAGATCACAAATTCCTCTAGAGGATCTTATAGAATTTGGGTCACACATCCGTGATGATGACCATGGTTAATTAGAGCCCTCTTAGGTAGCTCTTGAGTGATATAATTGGCATGTTTCGTGTCTTCTTCAACTTACCTATGGTAAGGGAGGAAAAGTTTTTATGCTATGGGTATGGGCACATTAATTAGTTAGATGTGGCAATAGAGGCCACCTACATCATCATGACCAGTTTTTTATAAGATAAACTCTGAATATTCATCCTTTGGAGGTTATCACAAGATTCCCAAAAAATTGAGATAGAATCATTGAGATGATAATCTCTTACCAAAAATTTCACCGACTAGTACTAGAGGAATTGGGTCAATTATAGTGTATGTAGGCTCTATGAGGTCATGGTATCCCTAGACATTGAAGTGTATGATCGGTATGTCAATCGATTGTTCAAAACGTTTTGAGGGTTCATGAATGTAATATTTAATTTTCCAATGAGTTTGCCATTAATTGTTGCATTTAGTGATTCCATTTGGATTTTATATAGTCCTAAAGGTCTTGAAAAGGAAACACGAACAAAAAACCCATAAATTTCGCATCCCATGTATGGGTGCATAGTCAGTCAATCAATTTTATAGTTAAATATTTATGTCAAGTTCACCATTTTGTTCCTACAGTGACTATGATGGCCTCCACATCTAGGATGGTCTAGCATAAACATCAATTAATGTATGATTTCAAAAGGTAGGTGGTTATTGGGGGGTTTTTACCACTAAATTTTCAGAATTAGCATAGGTCGGTAAGATGGGAGTTCATAGTCATCAAACCCTTTACGGCGATTATTTCTTAGTCTAAGACTATGTTATATATTCAAGATGTATTTCTTGAGTCCTTCCCAAATCCTAGCATGGGAATGGTTACCCATGTGCTAATGAAACAATCAAAACCATAAATAGTTGAAAAAACACATTTAACATCAATTTTCTCATTTTAGCATTTGTTAGAATGTGACGGTAAGGTAGAAATCATAAAAATTAGGGTTTTGAACATTGTTTTTTATATAATAAACGTCGAATGGTTTTAAAAAAATGGAATTTAGAATGATTTTAATGATTATTTTTTAAAATATATTGACATTGATATCCACTATTCTTTTCTTTCCAAGTCAATTTTAAATAAAACCGAAATGTAAACGACTTTAAAAATCAGTTACAACAAAGAATGAATTTAAAATATCTACAACCAGGGCTTTCAATATCATTTTTTAAACCAACATTAAAAGGTAATATTTTTTTAAAAAAAATATTATTAAATAAATAATACAATATTTTTTTGTAAAAATATACTTCAAAACTAATTCAACCAAAAATTAAAAATAGAATAAGAAAACTAATTCAAAATTTTCAAAACATATAAAAAATGTAAACATAATAAAAAAACATATAAAAACTAGTTAAACATAGAATATAGCCAATAAATAAATTTTGAATGTGTTTCAAGTAATTTGGTGTGTAAAATGAAACATAATAATATATCTAAAACATAATGTTTTTAGAATTTTAAAATAAAATATTTTTGTAAAATTATAATAGTTATAAGGGAGCTGCCCTTTTCAAGATATGTGGATGTTCTGGTCACGATTGTCTCATAAATATAAAAAATAATACCTGCATTCGACATTCCCACCTTCACAATGAAACTAAATTTATGAAAAAATATTTTTAAAATAGAAACAAAAGATATGTAAAGATAGTTATTCAATGATATTAAAGTTATCTATCTAAAATTCATATATTCAATTTTTTCTAGTTCAATTGTTGAAATGTGACTCCTTTTAAAATCAATCCATAACCAATTATAATTTTATATCTTAACTATCAAAATGTATGTAAAATGGAGATATTAAGATTAATGAGATAAAATAATAGGAATAAGGTATATGCCTTTAATATTTTGTTAAATATTCATTGAACACCACCTAAAAAAGAACACACCAAATATACCTTGCATTCATTGGGGAGAAATATACATAACATCCAATGTCCATTAAAACCTAAACATTATAGTATTAGTAATTGTATAATGAATAGTGGTTCATAATATTAAATTTATTCATACTAGTCAATGAATGGAAAAGGAGCCCATAATTTGTATTTTTTTAATATTTTACATAAATATTCAATTATGGCTTATTGGTTCAGCCATTACACAACTTCTAAAATGTATTCGAGATCTATAAAACCACAATCAAATGTGAAATCACATTATATTCAATAAGTGTGGTCATACATGGTCAGAAAAGTTATAAATATAGTCAATATAACATTTATTTACTTAAGGAAATTAAATTTTTAATTGAGATTTATTTACAATAAAATAAATTGCAACACTAGTATAGTGATATCCTCTCTTTTTACAACATTAATGATGTTGTTTTTGAAAATATTTAATGAATAATATCATCTATAAATACCCACACTCATTAGAAAGGTATAAATATTATAAAATATATAAGAAGCATGTGTAAACATGGTTATCCAAACGAGATCTAGATCACTATCTAAAGGTGTTGATTTTCCATTATTTAGAATGATTCCCTATATTTCATATTACCCTATATAATATATGTGTAAGAAGAAATTATAATTAATTTTAAAAAATAATAATTAAGAAATTGAGGAAAAAACAAAACTCATATGTCATTTGAAAACAATGTGTACTCAAACAAATGCAGTTGGATCAATAATATCACTAGAAAGAAACTCATAGTTCACAGTCAGGTCTGATTGAGGACGTGGATGATCAACGTAGGAAGGTCATGTCTATCCCATATCTTCCACAAAAATAATATACATAAATTTTTAAATTCTACCATATATCGACTCATGCATCTATCATAGCTTAGGATTCAAGGAGGTTATTATCCCTTGTATTATTCCCACAACGATGACATACTTTAGGTGCAACAAAATACTTTTTAAAACTGATACCCTACTTATACCCTATGATGCGGACCATATTTTCCATTTTTATTAATGTAGTTTTAAGAATATTCATCTTACCATCAAGCATAAAGGACACCTATGTCATTTTCCCCTAAAGGGTGTCCAAAAATAATAATCCCAAGTTTTATATTAGGGGGATGGATTAATAAAATAATAATATTAAATAAAAATAATAATTAATAACTTACAATATGATTGACTATTTCTTTTTTTTGAATGTTAATAAACTTATAAATTATCTCATTATCTCCCTTTTCCATTTTTCATGATGAGGGGTGGGGAGATGGAGGTTCATATTTTACTTATTCAGAAACAATACTTGACATGGATATTAGTTTGTTAAATTTTTCAACAATAATTTTCTACATTAATAAATGATAACCCCAATATGAAAAAGTTCGAGGGTATGAATTTTGGGACTATATCTCTTAGTGATCTTTTCTTAGAGGCCATTTACATAAGAAAAAATCTATTAGTTATCAAATAATTAGAATTAATTTAACAAATAAATTTTATAAGAAAATATTCATACTATAAAGTATTCCCCTTATTGATATAATATAAAATTCATCCAAGTGTCTATATTTATAAACCCATACTTAAGTTATGGATCTTCATTTTGTTTAATACGAAAAATAATTGAAGTAACATATTTGTTAAAATTACATTATCTAGTTTTTAAAAAGGAAAAAACATTTTCCTTACTTATTTAATATCTTGATAGTTAAATGTCATCTGTAATTGAATATATTAAATATTTATCATATGGAATGTATAATATTTAAATTATTAGAAAATAAATAAATAAGTTTTGAAATTTTAAAATTATGAAATCACAGAACCAATATTTCACAAACTGATTGATTCTACTTCCATAATGATATAGAATAATTATCCCACAATTAATCTTCATATACAAGTAACTGATAAACTCATAGAATGTGGGATAGCTGTGTAAAGTCCAAAATATTTTTCTATTTAATTTATTTAATTATATAGGAATATTACGAGTTTGCGAAAATTTACAGCATGTGATTCTGAGGCCCAGAGTTCCAAGAATGAATTTCTGAAATTGTTTTGAGTACATTCAGTAAATGTGTGAGTAGTTTTTTATAACTTTAGAACTGGTGCATAGAATTGAAATCTTAGGACATCGTTGAATGCACAACACTGGTATTCTCATAGATATAACTTCACCTTGACAATAGTAGGTCAAAAGTGGAATTTAGTTTTTCAGTTTTTCGTTGAAGAAGAAAAATAAAATAATTAACATTTTTTTGGCTTTTTGAAACCTCCTCTTTGAATTATGGAGGTGGGGACCACCCAAGCATGAAAAAAACCTTTTCAATTCTATTGGTGTGGACCGCCAGAACCCTTCTTTAATATGGGGAAATCTTTTGGAATTCTCTCATTCAATTGTGCCAATGCAATACAATTTATTGCGAATTTTAATTGTGCCAACATTGATGTGATGACATTAATTAACCTATCTTAATTAATATTGTATCCTCAATTCATTGATGGAAAACATTGGAAATAGAGAATTGGGAGAGAGCCTTAGAGAACCTATAATAACATTCTCTAAACAAAGACACCCCCACCCAACGAAGAACGAGGACAACGCATGAGCCCTGATCGGAAGCGTCTTGCAGAAGCGGCGAATGCCGACATCCTCTTCATCGACTACATATTCTTCCATGCACCAACTCTAATGAAAAATCAATGTAGGGGTTTGTTTTTAATATGATTGAATTTTATTGATTCTTCATATCCTAAATTAACGACAATGATGGCCAAACAAAAATGGTCATCATCATCAACCTTGCTCCTCTTTCTTTTTATTCTTCACATGTTCTTCGTACATTCTTCAGCAGCTATTATTTATTATTTTTGGAAACATGGAGTTCTACTGAGTGTGACATATGGACATGGATCCCTCAACTCAAGGATCACGAATATTAGATCCTTTAATTTTCTGGGCTTGGAACAAAGCCGCAGTAGCTTGCGGAAGAAGGTGGCGGCCGGAACCCAACTAGCTGCGATGGAGGAAGGGCGGCGTGCATCCATGATGTCTGTTGTGAATGAGGCTGCATCCCATCAACTGTGGAAGACCAGGGTGGTGGTACGCGTCCGCGACGCCATTGGAGCAGGAGGGCGTGACCGATTGGCCGTGGAAGAGGTCGGTGGGCGGCCAACACCTGGTCGACCGCAGGTGGAGAGCAGCATCATCACACCCTAGAAGGAGAACCTGATGGATGAGTGGCACCATTTGGGACCACCGAGCGGTCCCGCATGCCAGTAGGGTGACCGAATGACCATCTGAGCATTTGGATTTCCAGGGGGAACCCCCTGGTTGCGGCTAGGACGGACCGCCTACTTCCCGCGGGCAACGCCTTTCGCAGGCCAAGATAGGTAGCCCCCTTCATGGGCTAGGCCAGACCACGACCCAGCGGGCCAATCTCGCTAAGGCCCAGTCCATCTGGTTCAGACCCGAACCCTGTTGGGTCGGACGGGACCCTGCCATATCTGGACCTAGTTTTACATTTTTGGCCATAACATGGAAACCGAGAATCTGTTTGACAAACCGTCTGTGGCTCTAGGATCCTTGGATCGAGATGAAAATTTTTGTATACTCCAAATTATTTTTGGATAAGGTTGGTGTAAAATCGGGTAGGATTGGACCCCAAATCCCACCAGGCCCTTGGAGGGGAAACACTAATAACTTACAGGCCGAGCATCCGATTGATGCACTATCTTTTGCGTTGGGTCCCTTTTGATGTGACAGACCATTGGGATACTTCTTCGTGGAACTTCGGGGTGGTTGTGGTATGAATTATGGCTTGGGGAGTGGTTCCCCCTAGCATGATATGCCTGGAACCCTGAAACTGGTAGAGACGTGACGACTGCTAACCATTTCAACTCGATGTGACTCAATATGCCTAGTGGGGAGAGCCTCTGGGTGATGCGGCAGACACATGGTGGGGATCACCTTTGTGTGACATGGCAGACCAAATGTACTCGATAGGAGGAGCACCTTAGCAAGACACGAGGGGGAGCGACTCTCTGTGACGTGGCAGACCCACGGTGGGGAGAACCTCTGTGTGACTCGGCAGACCCATGGTACTCGATAGGAGGATTACCTCAGCAGTCCATGGTTTGTGGGAAGAAACTATATATGATGCGGAATGCCCACTTTAATCAATAGAGGAGGATTTATCAAGTATCTGAGGTGTTTGACGATGTGACATAGAATGTTACTTGTTTTTATCCATAGAAAATCTTGTGTCTGGCTATTAGATTCCATAGCTATCCTGAGTGGGTTAGCTTCATGATAATGTTTCTCAGAGTTGTATAACAGGTGTGGATTGAGTATTATCTTTGTGGTATTCTTCCATTCATGGAACTGTTTGGATTTGGGATTTTGAGATGGCCCTCGTATTTCCTCATGATTGAGATGGGTTTACTCAACAACTTTGTAATATGTATGGGCATATACCTAAGTAGGGTTTATAGATGTTTTCAGGCATTGTGGTTTAAATTTCTTGGATTTTGTGAGACCTCTGAGGCTTTGGGGGTGCCTAATATGTATCTTTATACTCACCCCTTCACAGGATACACCCACACCTTATTGTGTTTGGTGTTGATGACGGACAATGTTGATAGTGGATGAGGGTACCAGGACTGGAGGTATCTTAGAGGTGAACTTTAGACAAGGCGTACTGCAGATAAGAACATTCAATAGCTGTACTTACCATTCAAGTAGGATCCTTGGTGGGTGTTCATAGGAGTTTTTTTCATTTTTACTTGTACTTTTCAGTTTACATGTACTTTATAGTTGGGATTGTATTTAGGCCCCTTTTTTCTTTCTGTACACACCCTGTTATATATATATATATATAGTTTTAAATTGTGCTTGTATCCTTCTTTGTGCATATTTTTGTGACATTACAGGTTATAAAGTCAATGCCTTCACATTTTTAGGGAATACAACTTTTGGTGATAGTCACCAGCTCATAGGCTATAGAATATGGACTTGGGGTAGTCACAGCACATGCCCCAAAGGACGGGTCATGAAAAATTGGAAATAGGGGAGTTCGGTTCTACTGAAAAACTAGGACTCTGATATTTTCTATGTAGAGAAATAGTGTTACGTGTTTTGAGTGTGGTTTTCAGTTCGGGGAATCCAGTGTTGGTGCAGTGGCTGACGTATCCATACACCAGGACCCTGACTTCTGATTACTGACTCAGTGCCCAAAAACACCGATTGCGTATGTGTTTTTGAAATGTTTTCTTGTGATCTATTTGAGTAAGCTCACCAGATATAAACTTAATGATCATGGCACACCTATTTATTTTCAGGATGCCTCCACATGGACAGGCAGCCAGGATTCTAGTTATATACGTCATAACAGCCCACCGACCGATGTGTCATTGATGTAGGGCCCCCATACTGCAGTTGTTCCACTGGGTGGTGTACCGGCATCACCACAACTCATTAGGCAGCCGACACCACTATCCCCAACATTAAAGTGTGCGAACCGCTTGAGCATGTGTCATGAGTTATAACTCTAGAGTCCACCGCAGTTCTAGTGTGAGATTGACATATAGGCAGCTGAGGATTGGCTAGAGGTTGTGGTTACAGTCTTTCAACTGATAGGTACACTGCCTTATCTAATGGTGATCCTTGCCGCCATCATTCTTCAAGAACCAGTGGGAAGATGGTGGAGATTGAAGCCTCATGTTCACGATGAGGTCACTCTCATCTTGGTGGACATCAAGAGTCTTTTGAGGGAAGAGTTTGTCCCAGTGACCCTACGCTCAGTGCGTATACAAGAGCTTCTCCACATGAAGTAAGGTAGCATGACTATGGCTCAGTATTCATAAAGGATCACCGACCTCTAACGCTAATCCACTAACATGGTGCATGAACCTTTCTTTAGGGCCTAGATGTTCGAGCATGGGATCAGACATGAGATTAGAGCTTCGATGGTTTTTCTCAGCAACCCGACGCATGCGAGGGTGTTGGAGGGAGCACTTTTAGTGGAGTGTTTCCTTGATGATCAATCCCCAATAGCGAGACCCACAACCAGATGAAATGTATTAGAGTCATCGAAATCTGGCAGTAGACAGATGACACAGAGATCAAAGAGGACCATACCTACAGGTGGACGACCGTAGGATTCCAGGTCGGTGGTGTCGGGCTCTCGAAGCAGAGCAGGACATGCGAGGATCATGTTGTGTTAATCATGCGGTGGGCATGGTCACATGGCTCGTGACTTCCCAACCCGCTATATCAATAACCAGCAGATGGTCAAGGGACCACTGAGGCAAGGACATAGGTTTGATTGAGGAGGTCCACAAGTAGGAGGCAAATGTGGAAAAAGAGCGGGCTATGCAACAGTTGGTGGGAGACGTTTAGAGATTCTATGCCCACCATGAGGAGGTCCACCCCGAAAATAAGAAGTAGGTGGACAGGGATGATCTCAGCTGTAGGTATCTAAGACCTACAACCATGGAACTGCAGAGATGATACAAGGAATGATTTGGGTCTACTCCACCTTAGCTGCAGTACTTATAGACATAGGTGTGAGTCACTCTTTTATTTCCGCGACCCTTATTCAGAGCTCGGAGATTCCGACGGAGCCTTTGGCTTGATCCTTACTGCTATAGGATTCTACAAGAGTGCATTCTATGATTACGCACTGTTTTATGCAGAGAAAGTTTACTCTAGGAAGCTATAGATTCGAGAGGGATTTTCTGGTAGGGGCGTCGAGGCCTTACGATGTCATCCCAGGCATGGACTATTTATCTACGGTGCATGATCAAATTGACATTATTAGGCGCAAAGTATGGTGTGTCTGCAAATATGGGACCAGGTTTTCCTTCACCGGCGAGAAAGGATCCTTTGCAGTTTAGTATGGACTCACCGAGAGGAGGGTGAATCCAATAACACATCAGTTTTATAGCCTTACCCTCAGAGCGGTTGATGTAGGGAGTCTGAGATATCTTGTAGTTAGGGACCATTACCCTAATGTTTTTTTAGATGATGTTCTGGGTCTACCTCCTCACAGAGAGGGGGAATTTTACATCGACTTGTACCCTGCGACGGCACCGATACCTACCCCAACATATCAGATGGCTCCTGTGGAACTTCGAGAGCTGCGAGTAAAGCTGGAGGACTTGCAGAGAAAGGGATTTATTAGGACCAATGTTTCGCCTTGGGCAGCCAGGATTTTGTTCACCAAGAATGCAGATGGGAGTTTCAGACTCTGTGTGGACTATCAGTGCCTGAACTAGGTGACTATGAAGAATAAGAATCCACTCCCAAGGAATGATGATATCTTTGATCAAATGAAGGGAGAACGATGGTTTTTGAAGATAAAACTCAGATCAGGCTATCACCGTCTCATAGTACGGGATGAGGATGTGTAGAAGACATCTTTTAGATGTCGGTATGGCCATTATGAGTTCTTGGTTATGACTTTCAGCATGACCAACACCCCACCAATGTTCATGGGACTCAAGAACAGTATCTTCCAGCCATACCTCGATCGCATTGTGGTAGTTTTCATCGATGACATCCTGATATACTCAGCAACGGAAGAGGAGTATGCCAATCATTTGCAGATAGTTCTAGACACACTCCTAGAGAACCATATTTATGGTAAGATCTAGAAGTTCCAGTTTTGGATAAGGGAGTTGCACTTACTGGGATATGTCATCTTTGAGGCTGGAGTTGCGGTGGATCCAGCAATGATTGAGGTTGTACTAGCTTGGGAGCCACCGAGGAGTGTGATAGAGGTGGAATGATTTCTGGGTTTTGTCGGTTACTACTGGAGGTTTCTGCCTGACTTTTCCAGAGTTGTGGAACCCTTATCAGCATTGACGAAGAAGGAAAAACCCTTCGTGTGGTCAGAGAAATTCCAATAGAGTTTCCAGGAGCTAATGTAGAGACTAAAGAGTGCCCCCATCTTGAGGCTACTAGAGAAAGGCGTTGGGTGCGTAGTATAATTTAATTCATCAGGGACTGAACATGGATGTGTCCTGATGCAGGAGCGAGCTGTGGTCGCATATGGTTCTCAGCAGCTAAGATAGCATGAGAACAACTACGATACCCATGTCCTGGAGTTAGCAAGAGTTTTATTTTCCATTAATATGTGGCCACATTACATGATGGAAGAACATTTTACAGTAACTATGATCACAAGATTATTAGGTATATCTTCTCTCAGAAGGACTTGAACCTGAGATAGCAACATTAGCTAGAGTTCTTCTAGGACAATGACTTCGAGATTGTCTATTCTCCTGGGAAGGGAGATGTAGTAGCAGTTTCACTTAGCAGGATATCTGGTATAAAATTGCTGAGTGAGGAGAGAGAGAAGCTATAAACTTTTTGGGTATCCAATGTGGATCGAGATGGTTCAGATTATCTTATGTCAATGATAGTAACTCCCCCCTCCTTCAGTGAGTCAGGGAGATGTAGCTTAGGGAGACTGACTGTGAGGCTCGATGTGCTCAGATATCTATAGTACATGCACTTGATGGATTTTCTGAATGTGTGGAACACTTCATCCTTTTTAGAGGGCGTACTATGGTACCAGTGTAACTTAGGGAGGATGTTTTAAGAGAGTTCCATACGTATCCTCTAGTGTTAAATCCTGTAGTGTCGAAGATGTACCAGGACCACTAGCGTCAACACTGGTGGCCGGGAATAATGAAGGTAGGGGCAGAGTTTGTCTCTCAATGCCTCACCTGTTAGCAATTGAAGGTAGAGAATCAGGTCCAAGAAGGCTTAGTTTATCTGTTAGAGGTTCTAGAGTGTATGTGGGATGGAATTTCCATGGACTTTGTGATGGGTCTTCCACGTATGTCTGGGTGACATGATTCCATCTGGGTAATCGTAGACAGACTCACCAAGTTTGCCCAATTAATACCTAACTGAGAGCAGGGTTCAGTAGAGGGCTTGGGATGCCTCTACGTTTAGGAGATTTTACGAGTTCATGGAGTGACATCTACGATGGTCTCTGATCATGATGAACAATTTACTTACTTGCTATGGTAGTGGTTATAGGAGGCGTTCGAGACACAACTTCAGTTGAGAACCACCTTCCATCCTCAGATGAATGGCCAGACAGAGGGGACTATTCAGACCCATGAGGACATGCTACATGCATGCGTCCTTGATTTTGGCCACATGTGGGAGGATCACATGCCCGTAGTGAATTTCGAATAAAACAACAATGGTAACTCCCCTATCGGTATGGAACTATTTGAGGCGTTGTATGGATGACCATGCATATCAACTTTGTGCTGGACAGAATCAGGGGAGTCAGTAGTCATGGGACCATAGATGGTGAGAGATATCATATAGAAGGTGCAGATCAACCAGGATCGGATGAACACTACAAAGAGTATGC
The DNA here is from genome assembly GCA_963277665.1 of Viscum album. Taxonomy (NCBI): domain Eukaryota; kingdom Viridiplantae; phylum Streptophyta; class Magnoliopsida; order Santalales; family Viscaceae; genus Viscum; species Viscum album. Next base: position 1,941,547,844 of record OY728133.1, on the reverse strand, counting down.
ATAATTCCTATGCTGATAAGAGGTGGAGACCTATGGTGTTTGAGGATGGTGATCACATATTTCTACAGGTCTCACCTCAACGAGGTTTGCCGATATTTGGTCGAGGCGACAAGTTATCTCTGAGGTTCATCAAACCTTTTCTGGTCTACAACAGAGTTTTCAAGGTGGATTACCACTTATCTCTTCCACCTTAGTTGCACCGGGTGCATGATGTTTTCCATGTATCCCAGTTGAGGAGATACATGCATGACTCATCTCACATCATTCACCATGGCGAGCTAGACATCGATGATGGGGCGGTGCTTATGGAGGTTCCGGTAGAGATTGACAATAGACAAGGGTGGGTCCTTCGTGGGCAGTCGATAACTTTGGTCCTTGTTCGATGGCAGCACAGGAACCTCCAGGAGAGAACATGGGAGAAGGAGGCTCAGATACGTGCTCAGTACCCCCACTTTTTTCCCTTGTATATGTTGTGGATTTTGGGGACACAAAGCCCCAAGGTGGGGATAATGTATAGACCTAGATTTTACATGTACTTTTTTAATTATATGGAAATATTAGGAGTCTGTGAAAATTGAAGGCATGTGATAACAAGGCCCAGAGTTCTTGGAATGAATTTATGAACAATTTTTCGGGTACGTTCAATAAACGTGCGAGCGGGTTTTTGTATCTTTTGAACAGGTGCTTGGAATTGAAATATGAGGACACCATTGAACTCACGACACTGCTATTCTCTTAAGGATAAATTCACCTCGACCGCAGTAGGTCAAGGGTGGAAGTTAGTTTTTCATTTTTTTGTGGAAGAAGAAAAATAAAATAATTAACATTTTATTTTTCTTTTTGAAACCTTCTTTTTGAATTATGTAGGTGGGGACCAACCATGCTTGAAACCTCCCTTTTGAATTCTTGTTGTGGGGACCACCCGAACCTTCCATAATGTTGGAAAATCCTTTGGAATCCTCCCATTCAATTGTGCCAATGCAATATAATTTACTGCAACTTTTAATTGTGACATCTCTAATGTGCCAACGTTAATTAACATATCTTAATTAATATTGGATCCTCATTTCCTTGTTGGAAATCGTTGGAAAAGGATAATTGACAGAGAGCCTTAGAGGTCCTGGAAGGACATTCACCAAAAGAAGAACCCCCCCCCCCAACGAAGAATGAGGACGACGCACAAGCCCAGATTGGAAGCGTCTTGTGGAGGTGAAGAACGCTGACATCATCTTCATCCACTACGTCTTTTTCCTCATGCCACCTCCAATAGAAAATAAACATAGGGGATTGTTTTTAATATGATTGAATTTTATTGATTCTCCATATCCTAAATTCACGATGATTATGGAAAAACAAACATGGCCATCACCACTCACAAAAACCATGCTCCTCTTTCTTTTTATTCTACGTGCGTTCTTCATGCATTCTTTAATGCCTAATATTTATTGACGCTGGAAACATAGAGTTTTGCTGAACGCGATATATAGACATTGATCCCTTGATGCAAGGATCGTGAATATGCGATCGTTTAATTTTTTGGTCTTGGAACAAAGATTCATCGACCTGAGAAAGAAGGCAGCGGCCGACACCCGACCAGCCGTGAGGGAGGAAGGGCAGCGCGCATCTGCAGCGCCGGTTGTGAAGGAGGTCATGGCTCATCGGCCGCAGCGGAGTTGGGTAGCGGCCGGAATCTGGCCAGCCGCATGGTGGAGTGGCTGCCCACGTCCACGACGCTGGTAAAGAAAGAGGCCGCGACCACTGGTCTACAACATATGCTAGAGGGAGGCGAGCCCTAGGCCAGCCACATGTGGATAGCGGTGCTGTCAGGCCGCTTGATGGAGAACCGGCTGGCAGTTTCGGCCGGCCGAGGCAGACCAAGTGGGACCGCCGAGCAGTCCTGCGTGCCAGACGGGCGACCGAATGGCCATCAGGCTATTCGGATTAATTGGGGGCCAAGGTTGTGGCTAAAGATGCCCGCCTTCCCACCACTGACCGCACCGTAGGCCGCCCAGTGGGCCACGACATCAGGTCACGCCATTCGCGGGACAGACCGGGATGCCCACTTCACGGGCCAGGCCAAACCACAAACCAGTGGGTCAGGCCTGCCGAGGCCCAATCCATCTTGGTCGGGTGGACCCTAACTGGGTTGGGTCGGTCCCAGCCAGGTCGGCCAGACCGTGTCGGACTGGACCTCGGCCCATCTGCATCCAGTTTTACCTTCCTATCCATAAAATGACAACCGAGTGTCCATTTTATGAACCATCTATGGTGTCGGGATACTTGGATCGAGATGGACCTTTTGGTATAATTCACTTAGGTTTTGGATAAGGGTGGTGTATGGCCAGGTTGGATCGGACCCCGAATCCAACTAGGCCCTCGGAGCAGAAATGCTAATAACTTACAGATCGGGCATTCGATTGATCCGTTGTCTGTTTCATTGGGTACCTTTTGACATTAATGAACCTTGGGATACTTCTTCATGGACATTTTCGTGGTTGAGGTATGACCTATGGCTTGGGGAGTGGTTCTCCCAAGTGTGATATGTATGGAACACGGTGACTAGATGAGACTTTACGACAACTGACTGTTTCGAATCAGAGTTACTCGATAGGCCCAGTAGGGAGCACCTCTACGTGTTGTGGTAGACCCACGATGGGGAGCGTCTCTATATGATGTGACATCCCCATGGTACTCGATAGTAGGAGTACCTCTGTAGGCCATGAGGGGGAGCACCTCTGTGTGACGTAGCAGACCCACGGTGGAGAGAACCTCTGTGTGACACTGCAGATCTATGATACTTGACAGGAGGCATACCTCGGTAGTCCAAGGTTTGTGGGAAGTGCCTCTGTGACGCGACAGGCCCACTATAATCGATAGAGGATGAGTTCTACATCATCTGAGGTGTCTGACATAGTGACTGGGAATGTTACTTGTTTTTATCACTTGAGAATCCTATGGCTGGCTATCAGCTTCCATAGCGATCCTGAGTGGGTCAGCTTCAAAATTATGTTTCTCATAGTTGTATACCTGGTGTGATAAATGTCTTATCTTGTGGTATTCTTTCCTTCGTGGAATATTTGGGATTGGGGATTTTGAGTTGGGCCTTGTGCTTCCTCATAATTGAGATGGGTTTACTCGACAACTTAGGTATATGTATGGGCATATACCTAATTAGGGTAGATAGATGGTTTCATGATTTGTGGTTTAACATTTTTGTTTTTTGTGAGACCTTAGAGGGTCCTAGGATCCCTACTGAGTATCATTATACTCACCCCTGCACGAGCTATGCCCACACCTTTTTGTGTTTGGTTCACAATATGGACATCATTGATTGAGGATGAGGGTACCAGGACTGGAGGTAGCTCTGAGGTAGACTTTATAAGAGGCGTACTGCAGAGAAGACCGTTCGAGAGGTGTACATACCCTTCTTGTAGGATCCTTGGCGGGTGTTCACAGGAGCTATTTTCAGTTTTACTTGTACTTTTCTGTTTATTTTTACTTTATAGTTGGGCTTGTATTCTGGCCCCTTTCTACTTTATATACACACCCTGTTTACTATATATAGTTTTACTTTGTCCTTGTATCCTTCTTTGTGCTTAGATGAGAGATTTTATTGGTTTTAAAGGAAATGTATTCCCATTTTTAGGGAATATGCCTTTTCGTTCTAGTCACCAGCCCCTGGCCTATAGAAGGTATGCTTGGGGTAGTCACGACATAGGCCCCGAGGGACGGGTCATGACAATCTGGGTAATTGTTATCATTATGATCAATTGTCAACCTTTTCAGTCCATATAAAATTGAATGCTTTGGTAAATGTGTCATCCCCACAACCATATTTAGGTTCCATCATCTCTAGATAAGTAGAATACCTATACTTAATTTTAATAAATATAATTTTAATTTCATTAAGTAATTTAATTATTATTAATATATTTATATGAAGAAATGTATACACATCTATTCCCATTCTTCTTTGATAGTATTTTAGAATTTTGTATTCTACATAAAAAGGTTTGTGTATATATATATTATTAAAATTAAAAAATTATTATAAATAAAAAATTTATTGTTCATCATTGAAATCAAAACATTGAATTTTATACTTTGAAAACAAAAAATATGTAATTAGAGCTAATGAATATAAAAATTAGAAAAAATGGTAGAAATGGTTATCATTAAAAAATGTTTAAATTTTTTGTACTTGTATTTAATTATAAATAAATAAAAATTATAATAAAAAATGTGATTCTTTATAATAGGGAAAAATATTATTTTTTTCAAATTAAAGAATATAAAGAAAATAGTCTCAAAAAATGATGATGGAAAACTTTTCCAATTTAAAAATTGATATATTAAGATAATTAATAGAAATATTATAAAAAAATCGAAATAATTATTAAAATTAATATATTAAACTCTAAATGTTGAAAAATAATGTTTTCACCAAACCAGTTTCACAAAAGAAAGATATGTACCTAATTAATTAGGAGATTAATGGAGTATTTTTCTATATCCCAATTTCATGATCAATTTTTTTTTCATAGACTATATCAATACCATAAGAATTGTTATCCTTGGGAAATTTTATAGTAGACACATAAATTTTATATAATTCTTTAACATCGTCAACATTCTCACCACCCAGATGATATTTTTTCCATGAAAAACAATGGACCACTGATAATTTTATGCTTTAACAATATATATTATTTGTTTTTCATATGTCTCTAATATTAAATGATTCCTATTTGAAACTAAATATTTCCAAATTAATATGGGTAAGTCATAATTTTTAACACCATTGTTACTATCAACCGAGTTACACTTAAATAATAGTACTCAAAATTTTTTATATTTAATCTCTAATATATCATAAAGAAAACCATAATATGTTGATGAAAATATTGGATTTCCATCTTTGTCCCATGGAATATGTCATTATTACCTGATGGTCATTACATGACTATTTTGAATGGCCTTCTTATTATCCTTGTTTTTTGTGAAAAATGTGTAGCCATTAATATCAAAACTAGACCATGTGGTCACATAAATACATGGTTCTCTTACTAACCATTTCAATGATTCTAATTCTGATAAATTAGTGTTTAATTTCTCCTTAAACATGAAAACAAATGTTTTTTATGTTCACTCATCAACCAATTCTCAATTATTCTTGGTTAATATACCTTAAATCTAGTAATATGTGAGGATTTACATGGTTGAACCTCATCTATGTTGTTCAAAATGTATAAAGGTGCATGCATCACTTTATCACATGGAATTAATATTATCTATAAGCCATAGATCCCATTCCCTTCACCGTCAACTATGAAATGATGAGATATATTGATACCAAAACGTTATACTGTAAAAGAATAATAAATATAGGAATAAATTACCTACCCCAATATTTATTTTTGAATAATAGAAGCCTTTGGTCAGTACATAATCTTAGAATATCCCTTCAATATTTTCAAATATCATTTAAAATTATACATTAAATGTTGATAAATAGGTCCACAAATTATTATATCTCACACCAAAAGAATCAACTAATGATCCATTATATGAGAAAATGATGGGTAAAATATATTTACAATAGAAAAAGTGTGAGGGAAAATTTATTCTCCAACACATCTAACAAATTTGGATGTTTGAATTTTCTGCAAAATTGAATTGATAAAGTAAAGAAATAAAATGATAGAATTTTTGACATGTGTTGGAAACATTACATTAAATGAAACTGAAAGCTATTGTTTAATTAATACAATATGGTAATTATAATTAATACCTATTAACGTTAAATCCTTTAATGATACGAATTTTTTTTCATTTTAAGAAAATCCAGTAGGTACTTTAATTCCATGAATTCATTGACAAAAATTTATCTTCTCACTCATGATTGATTTTTGACAAGATGGAGGAAAATTTGTTATAATATATTTCATAATTATATCTAACTCTAAACATATTCCAATGCTTATTATGTCCAATATTTCATGATATCATTTTTTTATTTCTTTTTTTGTTTGATAAATCTGCAATTTGACTTTCACAGATTTTTTTCTCAACATAATCTATGTCTACATTATGTTTTACCTCAAAAACACTCCAATAAGGAATATTTAATAACATGGAACGGTACTTCTCTGTATTTTTTTGATGGCCATACCTTCCTTTATAAATGGTACATTTATGATTTTAATTTTTTAATAATATTATTTAAGTCGGAATGATTATGGGGAACAATAATACTCTAGTAAATTATTAAATTTATTTTGGAAACATCGATAAGGATGATCCATTTACAGAAATCTATTTTGTCCCATATACAATTCTTTCTTCAATTTTCAATTGATGATATGAAGTCCCCATTTGGATGACTAGACATGATTTATATCCCTTAACATAAAATCCATTATATTTCACCTTATATGAAAGTTGTTTATAGTGGACATTATCTTAGCATGAAAAATAAAATAATATTTCATGTATACATAAAATAATTTTACATGAGTCTACCATATAAAATTCAAATCTCCAATTAATGTTTATAAATAAACATAAATTTTATTTCCAAGAATTTTTTTCTAGAAATTATAAATATTATCATTTCAGATTTTCTCTTCATACATATATGTGGGGAAAAGCTATACAAAACTAACATAATAGGCCACAAACTATGATGGCAACTGAGGCTCAAATATTTATTCATTCTATCCATGCATAGATCCATTATGATATTTCTAAATTAATATTCAAAATTGATAAATTTTCAATCAAATCAATTTAATTATGGTGAATTAGATAGGTGATGTGGGTTTCAATTACATATGTTCTAATCTACATGCCATCTTAGACTCTTTCTCTCTTTTGAATTTGAAAATAGACACTTTAATCGGGGATTTTTTGGAAGGTAATAGACTACTTTAGTGGGGGTGTTTGTGCACGTTCATGATAATGAATCATAGTTGGAGTTGTCACCTATTTTATATTAGGATGTAACACATTTAGGAAATTTTAGTAACCATTCATATTTCATCCTATATAGAATATGGTCATTAGTTTAAGAATGTAACTCTCAATAAAAAAATCCATTGGGCCTAATATATTTTTTCCTTATAATTGGAATCAGGAAGACCGTAACCATCTAGTAGTTTCTCTTTTGAATGTTTAAAAAATTAAGTTAAAATTTTATCACTCTGACTAATTCATTCATTTAGGTAAACTAATAATAGTATTACTGATATCATTGTAAATTTAGGTCAACCAATAATAATGGTTTCTCAGAATCTTTCTATAGTATCTCAACACTTTTTTTCAATGGTTTCAACACCCACTTCATGAATTAATTATTTATGACAGTCCTATGTAACCTAAAGAACATATTCTTCATAAATATATTTTGAATTGTTTTTTATTTCACCATAATAGATCCAATGTTTATCATTATGATTAAATCCATTGAAAATTAGATAGTATTTGATTTTTCAACTCCCTTATATTCTCATATTCAATGACATCATTCATGGAAAAATAAATTTCTTTCTTTTGAAGTATTTTTTTAAAAAATAAAAAAAATTCAACTATTGTCTCATTTTCATCGCTAGTTTTTCATTCATTTATTTAATTAATATCCATTAATTACATAATACAATAATATAATTTTTTAATATATTTAGACATATATATAAATAAAAATATTTAAAATTTATAAACATATAAATAAATAAACATGCCAACTTTTTAACATAAAAATATATGTACAAAATGATTTATAATTAAAAATAAATTTTCAACAAAAAAATGTTATAACCAAAAGAAATTATAATGAATATATATATATATATATATATATATAAATTCTGAAAAAATAATAATTTTAACCACGAAAAAGTTTTAGTGGAAAAAAATTTATTACAATAAAAAAATAATAAATACAAATAATTATGAAAAAAAATTATACCCATAATTTACAATCACAAATAATTTATAATCCCAAAAAAATTATAACCTTAAAATCTTTATAAAAAATTCTAATTGAGATTTATATACATACAAACAAATTAATAAATTATTATGATTTATAAATAAAAAATAATTAATTAATCTTAAAAAAATTAATTTAAAATATGGAGGTCAATAATGGGAAATAGGTACTAAATTCTGACTAATACACTCAAGGGTGGTTGAAGTAGGGATACCAATGAAATATTGAGTTGAAAATTTTCAAAAATTAAGTAGACAATAGAATGAACCAAAAACATGGAGCATAGTCACAAGTAGAGTGGGATAAAGTTTATGTAGATAAAATGATGTTGAGGGTCATAGAATAAGTATGAATGATGGAATATTGAGTAGACAAAATGAAAAAAAAGTTAGAAGATCAAGTTTAGTTAAGGTGTGTGCATGAGTTGAGTAGATGTGTGGTGTAGATAGATTGCATTGAAAAAATGAGGATAAGGCCATGAAAATTAGAATTTCTTAAGAACTTTTAAAATTTATTTTTCCTAAAAAAAGATGTAAAAACCTTCCCCTGTCACTTTTAATATAGGTTATGAGAAAACCATAATTAAAAATTAAATTACCAATAAAATTTTTATACTTGTGTATATGGTGATGTAAAAAACTATATGTATCAGTGGTTCACCATATCTATATTATTAATTAATGAGGACTTAATTAAAGACACATAGATGATAAATATAGAATTCATCTCTATATAGGTAGTAATAAATAGTTGTACTGTTTGAGTTGAACCTCAAATATGTGTTCTACGAATCCTATAGGAATAGGAATCAAAACCCATGTAGTTTGATTCCATATAATTTGGAACATCATACCTTTGAAGAACATGTGACAATGGCCATGAAGTGAATTTAATGGTTACACATTTATGAAAAAATAAAGATACTTTTACTTTTATGTGACTAGGACTTAGTGATTATTAGGATAAGTGTTCCGAACAATTGTCGGTGTGGGAATTACGCATGAGAATCACATTATGGTTCATCCTATATGTTGGTAACTAAACAATAGAAGGTATGGATCGTCCCTGGCTCATCCCTGAAGGTATCACTAGATATTCATAAGTGAAGGATGATTCTACTTATATTCATCACAATGAGAAGGTCTTATACACGTCACTTAGGAATTAACTAGCTCATGTATGGGATTACACTAAATTTAAGGCCCATATAGCAGAACCAAAGTGGTATATCTTGACTTGATATATATTAGGAAAATATGAGGGGATTATCAACTCAAGGTGTATTAAAAATTGAAGATAATTATCTTGAATTACAGTATCAAGGAAGAGTGAGTTATATTATGCTCTTATCATAAGATAAAATGTATGTTTTAGGATTGATGAGAGTTGCATCATGGGGCCCTCAAGAAAACAAAATCTCTTACACAAACAAATGAAATAGTAGTGGGACTCGAGTTGTCTCTAGATATTGGAGTATTTTTAGGGTTATATTCTCTTTTTAATTGGTTATGTGTGTGAAAACAATAATTACACATTTTATTAAATATAGATTAATGTAAGTGTCCTAACCATGGGCACCCACTCACTTACCTATTAAATTATTATTCCTTATTTATCCACTTATTCACTCTCTAATCAAGATAAACCTCATTGATTAAATTCACACAAAAGTTTTTGACTTAATTAGAGATGCATAATTATAATTGAAATCAATAATCTCACCTAACCTAGTGATATAAAATATCTCATCACTTTCCAATCAACCCACTACTAATAATTTTATCTGTTGTAGAAAACCTAAGTACCATGTCTATGCAGTGTAGTGGTGGAGGGAAGATAAATTCAGTCAAAATAAATATAATAAAATAATGTAATGTCTAAAAAGTTCAAATAAATCCAACGAGATTAACATATGAGATAAATTATTAACTGTTATACTTCATTAACATTGGATGAGTGTAATCGTCTATGTAAAAACATTAATGTCTTAGTGTTCATTCACATGATAATTATAGAAAAATAAACGAGTGGATGTAGTAAATAGTATGATAGATTAATCGAGAATTCCTAGAAGAAGACCCTATCTCGAATGTACAATTCATTATTTTATAGACGAGTGGTCGAGGATTCTTCATCCTTCAAAAAATTTCCACACCACATGTGAAACAGGTTCTTATATTTCTCTTTAACAATTTCATTCCCTAAAAATATTCCCCAAATTCCATTTTCATACAGATTTTTTGAGTATTCCCTGTGTGAATATCAAGTGTAAAAAATATCTTCAAGAATTTACCTCTCAAATAATTTTATCTTGAATTAGTTTCATATTATTAACCTAATGTTGGATGAGTTCCATGTGGAAAATTTTATGAAGATGTACTCTATTTTGAAAGACCAGATGAATGAGAATTTTTTTATTTTATGTTGAGGTTATTTGATTTGGTAAATTCATATTTATTCATCATGTCTACCCTTAATCAGGAGACAATGGTATGATAACCCATACAAGGATCCTCGAGTAAAACATTTATACTTAAATAAAATTTGAAATATTCAATTAACCTTTTACATGACATAATTTGTACCCTAATGTAGCTTATATAACCCTAGGATGAACCTTATTCATCCTTTAAATTATTTATAGGACCTTTATTCAAAACATGGAATGTTTTATTAACCTTTACATAGATGTGGATTCCATAAAAATTACCCTTACATAATTAATTGATTATGAGGGCAACCTTGAAGTAACTTCTAGACCATGGGTATCTTCCCTTATGTGAGGGGCTCATGTCCTGATGACCATTATATAAATAATGTGATGATAAATTTACCCTTACATGGATTTTAGAGTGCACTACCTACCCTTGTATGAGTCTATACTAATTCTTGGATTTGGTCAAACACCTTTTGTGAGGTTGAGTCCAATCATATGGTAGCTTCACATAACATGTTGCAGACTTGAGATCACTTTAGAGGTGATGTTGTAGTAGATATTCACTCATGGTCATTGGATTTTCCTTCTTATAGTTTCTTGAGATTTTCACTTATGGTCAATCAGTTACTATTGATTGTCTATGGCTTATTGAGGGATATATTATTTTGGATGGGGTCTGACATTTACATAGGTGAACAATGACCCTTAACCAATATATAGATTCTCGCGATAACCTATAAACATTCGTATGTGTGACTGATATATCATGTAATTCCCCTTTAGGAAATTTATGTGTTGTATCTTGATTATCCTTTTAGAATGAAAGAGCTCTATATAACCTTTTTTCTACCTATTTCACCAACAAACAACATAAACTCCTCACATATGGGTAACTTCAAATATGAAAAGTCCAAAATATCAATTAATACCTTAGAATTTTTATTTTTGTAAATGATTAAGGAAATAAGTTTCAAAATTAAATTCCTTTAATCAATGAAATTCCAAATATCAAGATAAATGTATGGACTATCATTTAAATTCAAGGAATGGATAATAAAATAAAAGACCATTATTTTATACATTAAAAAAATTACTCCCAAATTTATGATATAAAAAAATCACTAAATTATCTAAATTTGAGAATAGTTTATGGGGATTCAAATACTGAATTATAGAAATATATTTTTGAAATTTCATGTTTAAACACTCCCCCACATGTAGAATATTCTATCCCTAGGTAATTTAAGGACGTTTTTTTATTTGAATATATATATCCTTACCATATTTGAGTATACAAACTAATGAAGAATAAAATCATAGATTTAGCTATTTCATGAATTATCACGGATCATCTAAATATTAAATAAATTCTCTAACCATTGATTTTTTAAAAGATCTAGGTCTAGAATTCAAATGGATAGATTTAATTTGAATGATAATTTTAACAAGTGATACATCCTTTCATCCATTATTCACAAGTTCTTTATACCAATGTTCCAGTTTTCACATCCTTAATAGATATCAAATGATATTTTTATAAGTCAATTCCCCATTCATAATTTTTATTTCCCTCGCCTAAATGAATTAATTTCTGATAATTAAGCCCTTTATTTAATTTCTTCAATCCATGTATGTGCGAATAACATATTTAATTTTTATATTTCTTTTATCTACTCACACACCAAGGTGAAAATTCTTCGGAGTTTCATTAGGGAATCGTAATTTACCATTTTATTCATGTTTCAGAAGACTAACATAAATCTATTTTGACTCAGACCCTTTTCCATAGTTATAAGACATAATATACTAGGAAAAAAGAAACTTCATTCCCAAAAAAAATCATTTAACTCTAACAATTTCAGAACCAATGAACTACCTCCATTCTAGTATAGTGTTTTTCCTAAGTATGATTGTGCTTAGATAATGTTTTCCTATGTAAAGACTGTAAAAATCTAAAATCCAAAGAATGTTGAAATTATTTATAGATATATAAAAATATACTTTCACTCGCTTTGATTTATTATATTTTATGCCTAAATCAAATAATAAATAGACAAAGTAAAGGAATGTTCATTTTCATTCTAAAATACTTGTCTTCTCCCCTATAGTTATCATAGAACCAAAACTAGTAAATGTCATAATAAACATACCAACAAAAATTATTTTTAACATGTGAGTATCTATACTAATATAAGAAAAAGATACTATATGAAAGCCATATATTCAATTATAGTGGGGAGTATGTTAAACATTAACATGAATTATTCTCAATTATATTCATAGAAATGTCTCACCAGTTGTCCATTCACTTTAAATGGATTCTTTGAATATTCTCCTTTGATCTTAATTACACAAAATGGGAATTTATTATTCACTATATATGGAATAATATCTTTGAAATGAAGATTTCCAGGAATTAGATTCATTCTAGAAGATAATAATAACCAATTATATTTAACATGAAAGTATCTTCTTCAAATGAGTATGTCATGGATATATGTATCCTTATCCCTATACATTAAGGTTTTCTCAAATGATTACCTCCCCAGATTCTCAAGTTCCATCATTTGTATCTTCAAATACTCTCTATATTTTCTGAAGTCTAGTTTTCTCTCTTCATAACCCACTAGGCTTTACAATATATCTCAATTAGTAAGGAAAAAGTTTCCCATAAAAAATTCTATAAGGATACGTAAATTATTGGGGTTTTGTATGCAGTTCCATAGGCCCATAATTCATATTTTAGATTCTTACTCAAGTCAATTTGAATGGGTTTCCTTATATTCTACATATTCATATTAATCTCTCTATTGGAGAACATTTAATAAATATTTTTCTATGGGTGATATTCAATTAAAAAATTGTGGTGAAATCTATATTTCTACATGAGGGATCCCATATTCCAATTGTAAAAATGTATTTGGAAATCAGTAATAATTATTTGAAGCACTACAAACCTTTAAAAAATGTTTCATTTTATAAATTTTATCACGAACCTAGAATCATCATATTGGGTGTCTTTTTTATCAATACATTTAGAAATATCATCCACTATGAAAATGTTACCGGAGAAAAAAAAGATAGGTAGTGGACCCATGAAATATAGTCCCATGACATAAAATATTTCAAAAAAAATTAAATATTATTTTTAAATTTCATGTATTTTAGAAATTTGACCAACAATTTGATACCTTTTGACATGTTTTATAGAATATATGTGAGTCTTTAAAAATTGAGTGACATAATAAAACAAAATTTTCCACTTTTTTGGTTGATCTAGGAGGACTAAATTTTCCTCGACGTGATAGTGTATGGAAAAATGTACAGATTTTATTTCTTCCTCTAGGATACTAATTATACCTACATGTTAATTGAAAATATTATATAAATATTGATATTACTAGACATAAAACATTGATTCTGATTTCAATTTAAGTGCTTGATGCTAATTAAATTATGTGGTACCTTTTATGTGACCAAAAAATTGACCAAATCGTAATACTAGGGAACATGGGTGACTTTTTACAATTGTTCACTAAGGATGGAGCCATTTAGGTCTATTTTAGTTGGTTAATATACGTCTTCATCATGAGGAAATATTCCCATGTAGTCTATCACTAGATTTTCATAGTCATTGTTATCCCCGATCTCCATGTTGAGATCTTTTAATAGAAACATCCATATAACTATCATTGGATTTACATTAGCCTTCTTGATTAAATACATGAGTATTACATAATGAATATAAATAGTTAATTTTCTTTCTATTAGGTAAGGCCATAATTTTTTCTATAGGAATATTAATTGATCATAAATGTTTCTCTTATTTTGTGTAATTGATTTAGGTTGTGTCTAAGGAATGAGAAGTTAATGATATCACTTGTGGGTTCCCATTAACTTTTTCGAAAAACATATATCCCATGACCTTATTGGAGGTATCTTACAATATTTAAAAGGTTTTATCCATATTCTTTGGGAATATTATGTGGTATATGGTCATTCTATCTTCAAGGTTGTCAAAATCTATCCTACATGCATCTGCAAAAACAATGATGGATTCTTTTTTAGTATGTTTTTTTGAGAAAATAAACTTGTATAAAGTTATTAATAAACCTTTTGTGAAATAAAACATGTCCTAGAAATACTTTAATGTATCTCACAGTGGTGGAGTATGGTAGGGCTAATATGATGACAAATTTGGCCTTATCCACTTCAATGCCATATTTACAAATTACATTTCTTAAAACATTTCAATTCTATGCTATGAAATGTCATTTTTTTAAATTTAAAACCCTATTTTTCTCAATTTTTTTTCTAAAATTTCAATACATCTTTGAAAACATGATCAATAGATAGTAAAATCACTAAAAAATACCTCAAATAATCATTCAAAAAAGTCTGATAAGAATCTCACCATTCAAAATTGCATGGTACCTAGGACTTTTCATTGAACAAAAGGGAATTTTACAATAATAAAACATACTAAATAGACATGGGGATGTTGTATATTTATGGTCTTCTGAAGCTATTGGAACATAAAAATAACTCTCAATTTCATCAAGGAAATGGCGGTGATATATCTTATCCAGCCTCTTTTACATTTGACCAGTAAAGGGAATAGGGAAGTGGTCTTCTTTGGGCTTAGAGTTTCAGTTGATCATTTAGTTTTCATGATTGATACTAAAACACTTCTTTCCTAAGAACATGAAATTAAACTATTGACAAAATTATAGAACTATAGAAACAATTTTTTCTAGAAGCAGTGTAAAAGAAAGAAAAACAAAATAACAATAAGAAGATCGCATGCATATTGATTTATTTGGTTCAAGAATAATTCTTATGTCTAAAAAGATATAAAATCATTTCATTAATTTCAAGAGAAATATTAGACAGTAAATCATAGTGAATGAAACCTTTTTTTAATATGATCATAAATCAACATGGTTCCACACTAAGAAAAATTTCTATAATGCCAATATAAACCCTATGTGAACTATGCTATTATAAAATATGGATAGAATTCAAGGGTTTTATAGTGATATATCTGCATCACCAAATTCATGTTGTTATGGTACCACATAGATGTCAATACTATAGAATTTCCTTATCAGTATCGCCAGTCATATTTTCTATAATTATTTAGTATGGTCTTCTAATATTTAACCTCACTTCATCAAATTTAACTGGCTATGCTATTACAATAATATCCCCCATGGAGTCGGTTCTTGAAAACTGAAATCCTTCCTTCGATACCACATTATACAACTTACATAATACGAACACTTACTCTAATTCACTCAATAATGGTAAATTAATATTCAATGTTTTAAATTTCAATATGATGATTCATGAAATAAGAAATATTTTCTCATTCAATATTCCATTTTGAGATTATGATTCATGAAATAATTTCTTCACTCACTTCTATGATCCCAAAATATTCTTCGTATTAACTCTCTCATCCTCCATTAATTAATGAAGACCAAAAAATGAACAAAAGTCTCTTAACTACTCCATATCCATAAGTATTGAGAACATGTCTGCCAGATTATTGGTCCCACAAATCATTTATAATGTTCACATTCCATCTGATATTAATCACCTGAAAAAGGTACTTTAAATTATTATAATTCCTCAAGGCATGGAAAATTATGTTTTTTTTTCAGGATGTACACCAATCTAACTATCACAGTGAAATAAATTTTCCTCTCAATTTTTATCTTGCTCCTCCAAGAAGTATTTTAGCAAAACCATGTCCTTGAATTCTGTTAAATATTTTTATTCTTATTTTATGATCAATATTGCAGCCACATTCTATAACCGATATATAGGGCTTAATCCAGTTCCTTCATACATAAATTAATTTATTGTGTTTCTCCTACTATTATCAACATCACCTCCAATGTCTTCATCCAAAAACCCTATGATTATTTTCCTTTCCCAATACACGAATATACTTATGTGAGTCCATTCAAATACCTTAGTATCCACTTCAAAACTTCCTAATATTTCATTATGGATTCAGTCATGTACCAGATAAAAACTCCCACTTCATGAGAAATATTATGTCAATTTTAGACCATTGTATACACCAATCTTCCAATAACTAATGAATTTAGAACCTTTTTCCATGTTCTCCACCTCTTATAACATCATTTTTTTATTTGAAAATTCCACATGGATTTACATTAGAATAGAAGATGGATTTTATTCCAATGTACTAAATCATATTTAACAATTCCAATATAGTCATCATGTGATAACAACAAGTTTCTATATATGTGGTCTCTATTTATCATTTTCCCTAAAATTTGACCAACATCTCCTAGATCTATAATCTCAAACTCATTAGAAAACATAAAATTAAGCTCATAACTCCTATGAATACATGATCCTATAATGATAATTTCATTGAAATATAGAAATAATATAATGTATCCATCACCAAAAGACTTGAAATTGAAAAATTGATACATGAAATACCATTTTTATACATTTTCTCATTAATTCATAAAACATATTATTCTACTTCTAGGGTTCCTACTTTAACCCATATAAACTTTTATTTTGAGTTTTTACACCAGGTATTCCTTTATTAACAGAAAAAAAACCCTATGGTTTCTAAATATAAATTTTGTCTTCTACATCACTATGATGGAAATCAATATTTATATCACACTACTCAAGATATAAATCTTCTAATGAATCTATAATAAGAACCACCTGGATAGTAGTAAACTTTACTATAGCTTAATTTTTCAAGTGAAATACACAACTTTGTTTTATTAAAATCCATTCACCCCTAACCTTACCTTGTACCTCCTATTATCATCATGTTTTTTTACATAATATACCCATTTTTCCAATGATTTATTTCTTTATGAAAAAAGGTGTTAACCCCCAATTATTTTTTTTATGCAATGAAGAAATTTCATTCTTTATAGAAAAATCCAACTTTCTCGACTCCTTTACTACATTTTATATTCAATAAATTCTATCTCTCCACTGTAAGTCAATAAAAATAGAATAATAGAAATTGATACTTATATAAATGCCTTCTCACACTTGTTGATATCCTCAACTTCATTTGAGAAGTAATATACCCTGGTTCCTATATCACATGCTCCGGTACATCATCATGATATTATTTCTCTTAATACTCTAATTTTTTATTCCCAAAACCAATTTCAACTGCATGATGGTTATTGTATACAACACCATTATTAAAAATCATGTTTTTTATTCTGATGATCATATTATTTTTATCATCCCAAATTTGATAACCAAATCCATCAGAACAATATACAATAAATAAACATGATTTGGAATTATAATTAAGACTTTACCTTCCAACAAATATATAAGTACATATTATAAATAATAAAATACTCATAAATGAGGGAGTCTTACCTCCTTTTCTACCCATATCTCATCAGGTATAAATTTTTCCATTGGTACTAATAGACTCCAATTGATAGATATGCTTCCATGTTCATTACCCCTACCCATAAGGTCTTGGGTAACCTCGAGTATAGCCTCATACTCTTAGAACATTCATAAAGTGTATTATACATCCTTTTAGACACCCCAATCCATTGTGGTGTACCTAGAATATTGAATTCCTATATTTTAATAGAACAACTTAAACATTTGACTATCATCCCCAACTAATTTATTAGAAGTCAATAATTTCAAACATTATATTGAATTATTCTCCATCAATTTATTCATGTTATAAATCATTTTATATATTTTAAATTTAGATTTTAGAAAGGAAACTCATAACTTCTTATTGAGTCATTGATGAATGTAACATAATATTATAACCCTCATGAAGAATGTACGAGTGCAGGCCCGCAATCATCCGTGTCCACCAGGTCCAGCTTTCCAGCCTTCAGAGTTCTACCTCATATTATAAAATATATTTTTTACTTTCCATATATAAAGCCTTTACAAAATACATATTCCACCGATTTCAAATCTGAGAGAATTATGTTTATTATCAAAACCACCATCTCCTACTCACTTATGTGTCCTATAATATATTTCCATATTTAAAAACTCCAAATAAAATTTATTATTTAATGTATGTCTATTAATATTTATTTCATATTTTATAGAGTTTCAATCATTACTCCCTGAGATATGAACTTATATCCCTCTGAAACCTTTCACACACCATTAGTGAATATAGTGATAAACCTATATAATCAATATAAATGAAATAAATGATATTCCATATTAGTCTAGGACAATGGCTAACATTTTCTAGAATGAGAAAACTCCCTCTATTGATTTTGATTAGGGTATCACCCTTTCCCATAATCTACAAGGGATTGTCATTAATAGGATGAAACTTACCAAAATTCAACGAAATTCAATTATTCATGAAGAACCACATAGTTTTGGAATAGAAAGATAACCCTTTGTAAAATAATCCAATACTCTATAGGTTTATACAAGCTCAAAAATAATAAATCATTAGTTTTGTTAGTTTTTGTGTTTATTATTTTTGTTTTATGTCCCTTTTTTTAACTGCATTCCTTCTTAACATGTCCTTTCTTCCCTAAAGTCATAAATATAAGACCAAACCACTTTACGTTATCTAAAAACCTTCCTCATGGTTTTGATCCTCTTATGAGATTTTCTCACTACACATATCGACATCATTATTCCAAGCACAAAGTAAAATGAGAGAAATTTCCCAATTCTATTATATGAATATCCTCACTAATGATCATGCCTCACATATTATTCATCTTCAACATCATACATCATAAATAACTGATCATAACTATTACTGTAGCTTCCCAAAAATCAGGCAGTAAAGATAGGAAATCTAGTGCACATACATCATCAACAAGAGTAATTCACTACAATTAAAACTGACATGTGATGGAATTGAATTCATTGATGTGAACAAAAAAATTATTCATTGAATTATATTTAGATCTAATAGTTATCACATATTGTAAAATTTTTTCAATGTAAAAGGATTATCATAAATTTTTATGATAGATTACATCAACCCATCTATCATCTTCAACCCTTTGATGTTAAACACTTTGTTTTTGGATAACCTAAAGAACACAACTCCCAAAACCTATCGATCTAGTAGAACCAACTCATCATTCTCCATCTTGATTGGTTATTTACCCAAAATGGTAAATTAAAATTTATTCAGATAAAGATATTATTTCTCCTCTATCCTCAAATAACAAGTGTTAGTTCCATCAAAATGATTGATATTAACCTTTCCTTCTTCTATAGCTATCATTTAATTTCATAAATATGATCTAGATGTTTTAAACTATGGATTTGATACTAGTCATCATAATAAATTTTGGGGGATACAAGGAATGTTGATTCCATAAGAAGAGATTAATAGATAATAAAGGAACAAGAATAAGATCATAGAAAAATTGATTTATGTGGTTTATAAATAATCCCTACATCGACAGAGAGGTGGAATCATTTTACTAATTTTGGGATCTAGATTATTGGGAGAATCTCAGAGTATGAAACCCATGATCAAAATAATCTCATAAAGCAACATTGTGGTGAAATAATATATGGTTTTATGGTGAAAATCTATAGAGTAAGGCTATTTTGCTACATTCATCGATGCTTTAATCTCAGTAGATCTATAATGACTTTTTAGTGTTTTCATTCTCATATTACTACAATCCGATGTTGAATTCCACACTACTATAGTTCCTTATCGGTGTTGCCGAACAACTTTGTGATTTGGTTTATAGTCTGTGTCACTAGTAGTTGGACCAAATTCACCCATTGGATTGGGATAAACCATCATAATATAAACTTTTTGTACTATTCATTCCACATGACCCTATACTATGAAACTCATAAAATGTTATATTTAATTCATATTAAGACAAGATATATATGATGCCTATTTGAGGTTCAAACCCAATACACTCAAATATAAAATTTCTCTTATTTGAAGTGCACAATAGGAACCATTATTCCTATATTTATTGAGTTGATAAGTTCCTCTTTATTTATTAATACAACTTGATTCAAGAAACACCTATTGTTTTTAAAAAATTAATTTAGTTGAGGTACTCTTATTGATTCCACATATACACTATGAATTGATATTATCTTTTATGTTTCCAAAATACTATGTGTTGATATATTCTAGTTGGTTTCCCAATATTTTAGCCACCTACTAGTTATGAGCCCCAACCTAAGATAGTTGCATCTTATGTGAGGTGGATAAGAAACCCATGTCATATGTGTGGAATTACCCAAACATTCCTTAGGTGATGAACATGAGATGATCATGGTCAACATACCCTAGTTGGAAAGCCTGACACTATCTTTTTTATGAGAGTGTGATGAACATATATTTATGATCTCAAGATTATTGATACTTATCTGGTGATGAGATCCATATTTTAATTCTGATGATCCATAGACAAACCATCACCACTCATGTAATGATATTGTTATAACCTCATGGCCTGACATGATGAAGATAACATGGGCCTCCTACCAAGTGTAATCCCAAAAAATATAGTCTCCTATTTAGTTACCACCAAAAATGATGAACTAGAAAGGTTCACTCATCTCTATGTCCCTCAAGATCAATCACTAGTCACTTTTTCCAATTCTTTCATTCATTGTAATGTACTACTTGGATGTAGTCCTTGTCACATGAACATTAAAGTCATGATGTTTCCTATTAATCGGAACCAAACTACGTGGTTTTAATTCCTTTCAAAGGGAAATAAATAAAGAACATTTTATGGGCATAATCCCACATATAGAACATATTCTACCTCCTTGGATGGTGATAAACTCTCGAGTGAACCACCATGGTGATAAACCAAAAAATCACTAATTAATAAGACATATATGGGAAACCTTTAATACCCAATGATTTTCATATATACACATTGTTTTGATCCGATAATCGATAGAGGGGTAATCTGTCCTGCAATAGGATACGGGATAGTCTCATGAACATATCTTAAAACTATAAGAGAGTTCTAAAGTAGTAAATAATTCCTCTTAAAGGATGATATTAGCCCATCCTCCCATACATTCAGAAAGTGATCATTCCAATGCATATTTGGCTAGGAATCCTAGTTACTATCTACCTTTAGAAGGGAAGTTCACAACAACGTTTAGGATGACCCAACATGGATGAGGGATCCATTATATTTTAAATCTATAATATTTGTATATTTATATAATCTTATTTTTTTATTTTAAATTAATTTAAATGTTTTATTACATTTTCTTATGTAGGAATATATGAAATATAAATATTCAATGCAATAGTGATAACAACCTCAGGATCCAACACCTTTAGATACTCCTCTTTTTTTTCAAAAGGGATAGTAAAATTAAAAGTAAATACATTTAAATTTGATAATTTTTATATGTTTTATATGACTCTTTTCATCAGTGAAAGATATTATTCGTTCAATGTATCTAATAATGATATCATGGATCATTCTTCTAGTAATATGCTCACAATAATAGTGTTTTTAGTTCTTCTTTTTAGGTAAAATTTAAATTTAAATTCTATTTAATTAATTGAATATAATTTATAACAACATAATTAGTTAACATTTTATTACGTATCTTGAAACTATTTTAATTCAAAACTAGGCATATTATATTTATAGATTCCTATATCCATAATATAATTCAATATAAGTGTCATATTTTTACCAGAAAAAAATTGAATATCTCTCTCAATGATTTACAATCAAAGATGTCCAAAAATGGTTTCTTTGATTTCTTGAATGGTATTAAAAAATAAATAATTTTAAAAACATTTTATTACATTTTCATGCATGTAAAAAAAATTATTTCAAGAAAACTGGATGTTATTCATTTTCTATCCATATGAATGCATTTTTTATTGGTTAAAATCATAATTGTGTGACTTTTTTTACAACATAAATGATACTTTGGAAACATAAGTATTATTATTTTATTAGTTCTTTCATCTTAATTTCTAAATGTTACTTATGATTTGGTAAAATGAAAAATCCAACAAGTCATGGAAGGGACTCCACATGATTCACTTATTAAAGATGATGCCAAATAACTAATTATGTGTCAATTCATGTATAATTTTTATATTAAAACAAATTTTATTTTTAAATTATTTATAATTTTGTTTTTTATATTTAAATGATTTTTTTAATAATTATATTTTCATTGTAACCAAGTAATGGTTGATTTTCGGATTTATATTCAAAAATTTAAGTGTGATATAGTCATGATAAGAATTAAGACATATTTCAAAATGTTAGTTTCATAATATTTATTATATTTTGAAAAAAAATTCATTACTAATGTAACAATATGTTTATCTTTTTATATCTTCTTTATCATAATGAATTGTTTATATCAAATGACGTAAAACATCCATAAATATTATTGGTAGACTAATTTTTTTGGTTTGATTGAAATTTAGATTCATTATTAATTTTTTTTGTAATTGTTGCTATATTTTTATTGACTCTGAAATTAAAATTAAAATTTATATATTTATTAATAAAAATATAAATTTGAAATATAATATAGATGTCTTTAATAACATTATTCTTGAATACATGGGAGTAAACAAAAAATATAAGACAACTAATAAAAAAATATTCATTAATTGGGGATTCAAACCTCATCATTGAATGATAGAATTGATTCCCCCATTTTCTAAAAAGTAAAAACCATCTACAATAGAAAAAAGAAAAAATCCTTAAATATCTTCAAGAATAACAACAATATGAGAAAATATTGAGCAACCAACATTAATCAAAGTCACAAATGTTTTGAAATACAATTTAAAAATCACACATCTCTATACATGAGAGTAGTTGATACGTAATGATGAATAAGTAGTTGTAACTATTGTAATTAGTGGTCTCTATTTGAAAATAAAATTTTATTCTTAGTTTCCACCACCCACCCACTAGAGTCCCAAAAAACAACACCAATGATAACATGATCATATTGAATTTTTATTCAAAAAAACTATGAATATACTCATTGTAAGCACACCAATGCACATTTTCCACCCATATTCAACTGTCTTTAAGGGGAGATTCAAAAATCACAATGTTTTCAAATGTTATTGCTATAAAACAATGAAATATTCATATCCAGTATATAACTAGATCACACTATATAGGATCATTAATTTTTGGAAAAATAAAATAACTTATTATCAAAGGGTCAATACTTAACATGGGATGTCTGAATAATATCTCTATATCCATAATTGAAGAGTTGATCTAATTTTGATAGATTTCATGGAGATTGATCACCCAAAAAAGATTATGGTATGTTGTTGTATAAGTATTTAATTTAATATTTATATAAAAATGTTTATACTTTTTCAATGAAAATGAAATATGATGCTATTATTACCGTAATGTTATTTTTTTGTCTTGGATATGGAATAGTTGTGAATCATCAATGATATTAATATATATATATATATATATATATATTTTAAATCATATTTTTTGATAATAAAATATAAGATTTTTTTCTAAAATATATATTCTATGTAATAATTTGATTTATTTTATAATAAAATTATTTCTATATATTTTTAATTTATAATAATATCACACACCTATGTGTGTGTATACACACAACTATATTTAAATATATTTTCCTTAAAAATTTTAATTTTACATTTCCTTATGTATTATAAATCACATAGGTTTATATAAAAATCAATATATATATATATATATTTATGTGTGTTAAATTTGATAAACTCTAATAAATTAAATATATATAATATATGTTTTAGTTTAATTTCCTTTTTATTTTTTATAAAAATAAAAAATTTAAATTTCAATAAAATTATAATACTAAAAAACTATGATAAACACTTTATTTATTATATAGAGACCCGAACACTTGTAGCCTAGATTTGGTGGTTAATTTATTACATTGGTACTAATACTAATACATAATATTCCTTTAATAGTACAAAAATGGCCTATATCAACTCTATAGAAGTATTGACTACTGCAGTGAGATTAAAAGACCTAGTCTTTTATCAGCACTAAAAAAGAAATGATAAAGGGGAATACAACATTGTGTTGTAACAGTTCTCTGGCACACTAGTGCAGTGTGCTACAACAACACAACAACACACCAAAAACCCCATAAAAACAATAAAAGTAACTATGAACACAGAGTCTAAATGAACTAAAGTATAGAAAAAAATTCACCAAAAAAACAATCTATTATCGACGTTTCAAACATTGGTTAATACAATTACATAAGTATAAATGATTACATAAATATAAAAACAACAATCTTCCTATTTCTTTTTATCATAACCCCTAATAGAGAAAAAGAACACCTTTATAAGAAAAAAATTTCATATTTTTATAATAATATAAAAAAATTAATAGAAAATGTTATTTCTAAAATAGACTCTGAGCCATACCTGAGACATTTTGTATCAGATTGATTTATGACTAATTCATTCATGACACATCATTTCATTTTCATCTTTAAGAATTATCTACATGAAAATTTACTAAATAATTTGAATATAAAAATTCTAAGGAAATTAATTAAGTAATAGATGATATAATGATGAGAAAACAATCTAGAATCATTGGCTCAGTTTTAGTGATTTGGTGCACTTTTTAAACTAAATTAATGACACTTTTATATTGAAAATATGCACTTGGAGTCCCATAGGTCACATAGTTAATTAGAATAAGGTGAGGATTATTATTAAATATCTCTAATGACATATGGTTCATTTTAGTAATGTATAAAAAAATAAGAGTTTTTTTCACAGGATTGAGTATGTTTCTTGTAATCCTTACTAAAATTTCATTTTAAACTATAAAGGCATGCTTAGACTAATACATGTCACATAATGTGTCAATTTGATGTGATACTGACTCCTACACATAAAAAATGACTCATTAATTCTTTTCATAAATTATTAATACAATCCGAGCAAGTTTTCTTAGTTTTTAGTGAGGGAGACTTTTTGAACTAAAATACCAATTTTAAACTAAAAACCAACACATTGAATCATACCAAGAACATAATGTATTAGATTTAGGATCAGATGATTGATATATGTCAAAAATGACTTATGTATCATTTTCCAAAAGTATCATAACAATCTGAATAATTTTTCTCTATTTGAGTAGGTTAGTTGTCCTTTTTACTAACATTAATGCCAATTTTAAATAAAAGGGCACACATTGAGTCATACCGATCACACTATGCGTCATAATTATGTGAGGCTGATTCATACATGTAAAAAATTACCCATTTTTAATTTTTATAATGTATCAATAACATTCGAATGGATTTTCATGGTTTTGAGTTGGTTTGTTGTCTTTTTTACTAAATTTTATGTCAATATTAAATAAATAGATTCTTTAGGAGTCATATTGGTCACACTGTGTGTCAAATTTAGGTACATATGAAACTTACACATCAAAAAATACTTATTCATCACATTATAAGAGTAAAAATACAATCTAAGTGTCTTTTCTTGTTTTTGGAGTATGTTAGTTATCCTTTTTACTAAAATTGATGTCAATTTTAAATAAAAAGATGACATGGAGTCATACCGATCACACCATGAATCTGACCAAGAATTTGATGATTCTTACATATACAATATTACCTATGGATATTTTTTGTAATGTATGAAAAGAATCCAAATGCGCTTTATATGTTTGGAGTAGTTTAGCTGTCCTTTTTACTAAAATTGATGTCGACTTTAAATAAAAAGATATACGTTGACTCATAAAAGTCACATTGTGCATCAAATTGAGGTGTGGTTGATTATGAATCATTTTAAATGACGTACTAACCATTTTTATGATGTATAAAAATAATATAAATGAGTTTTCTCAATTTCTAGTAGTTCAGTAGTCCATTTTAAAATAATTGAAGTCAATTTTAAATAAAAAGATTCACTTGGTATAGTATTGATATCAATGTGCATCAGATCATGGTGAGGATAATTTATACATGTACTAAATGGGTTATGTATTGTTTTCATTAAGTATAAACACAATCAAAAAGTGTTTAATTTGTTTTGAGAATGTCACTGGGATTTTTTTTACTAAAATGTCATTTTAAACTGGAAGTGGATACTTTGACTCACAATGATCACGTTGTGTATCAGTTTGATGTGAGACCAGATCATACACATAAAAAATAACTTATTAATAGATTTCATAAATTATGAAGAAAATCTAATTTAATTTTAACAATTTTCAATGAGTGACATTTCTTTAACTAAGGTGATGATTTTATACTGATAAGAGACACATTGAGGCATAACAGGAATATCATCTATCATATTGAGGCTAAGATGATTCATATACATACAAAATTACATCATGATAATTTCCCTAAAGTATCAGAGTATCCTGGATTCATTTTCTCTATTTTTAGTAGGTTATTTTCTATTTTTACTAAAATTGATGTCAATTTCTAATAAAATGATGCACTTTGAGTCATAATGGTCATGCCATGTTTCATATTGAGGTGTGGATGATTCATACATGTCTGAAATGTCATTTGTATCATTTTACTAAAGAATCAAATTAGTATAAATTCATTTTTTTGGTTTTGAAGGAATCACCTGTTTTACTTACTAAAATGTCATTTTAAATTGGAAACACACACTTTGAATCATACTGATAACATCATGTTTCGATTTTATGGGACATAGATTCACATTTTTCGTAAATTAATTATGAATCAATTTAATAAATTTTCAAGAAAATATGATCATGTTTTCTCTATTTTTCTTGAGTGACATTTTTTGAAAGAAAATGTGGATTTTAAACTCATAGCGGACACATTGATTCATTATGGTGACATCATGCATCGAATTGAAGTGTTACTAATTACTACACATCGAAAATCACATATTGGTAATTTCCCTAAATTATCAAAATAGTTGGAATATTTTTTTATTTGTTTTTTGTATGTTAGTTGTCCTTTTAAAAAAAAGTCAATTTAAATGAAAAAATCACTTAGAGTCATGTTGGTCACACCATGTGTTAGATTGAGGTGGAGCTGATTCCTAAAAATCTCAATGTCTAACAAAATACAAACTTCCCATGTTACAATCTTTCTATTGTCTTTGTAAATCGAATTAAGAACACTACATATTGAATTTATGTTCATAGCCAAAAACCAATTTTCATTGTTGAAAGTCAGAAGAGTAGAGGATCCCATTTTCACATTATATCTTAAGAAGTCACCATAATGGGCACATGATCTTCTACTAATCTTATAGATTTCAACAATAATTTTTTATGGATAATAATATAAAATTAATATGCAGTGGTAACCATCTTATAATGAAAGGCATTGTAAATAGAAAATGTGGTAACATTAGTATAAGTAATCATTTTATCTCCTGCATGGATTGTATAAGGTAGTTGAAAGAAAAATATACATTTCCAAAAAATATTCATAAAAAACTAAAAAAATAGATAAAAATATCTTAAGAATTCAGCATAATGGGCACATGATCTTCTGCTAATCTTATAGATTTCAACAATAATTTTTTTCTGGAAAATAATATAAAATTAATATGCAGTGGTAACCATCTGATAATGAAAGGCATTGTAAATGGAAAATGTGGTAACATTAGTAGAAGTAATCATTTTATCTCCTTCATGGATTGTAGAAGCTAGTTGAAAGAAAAATATACATTTCCAAAATATATTCATAAAAAACTAAAAAAATTAGATAAAAATGTTAAGAAAATTAACTTACAAATATTAAATAAAATGATGAAAAAATTATTTAAATAAGTTTCATGAATTAACTTTTTTGGATTGTTGTATGAATTCATGACATGTTTCTTTGATGTCATTATCTCAGTTGTAGGATCGAAGTCGAATCCCATACAATCATGATAAGCATCAAACAAACCACTCCAACATGAACGAAACAATCCACCTATATAAGAAAACAATTATTATGTGAATAAAACAAAAAAATAAAAAAATATATGAAATAATGAATTAATTATATGGATAATGACATTACAATGTAAACATTGATGACCATAGAGATTTGAAAATGTTAAAGAAATAATGATGATAAAAAACATGAAAAAATCTTGTTAAAAAAATAAATCAGCTGGTGAGGAGTATGATGAGAAGATAAGGTACATTTGATTGAGTCTTTGAATAATTTGTTAGAAAGTAATGATATCCTATTGGGTTCATAAAATATTTATTCATTACAACAAACAAATAAATAAACCTAATATATTCATTATCAAAGGTGAAAATTATAGATAGTTATAATAAGGGAATCCCAAAATTTGATTGTTTCAAAGCATTTTAGTATAACTTGAAGAAATTGTGTAATTGGATTTATGATATTAATTAATCCACTCTATTAGGTGTAATAATTTTGTTGGTCAGAGTGGATACTCAAGAGGGGGGGGGGGTGAATTGAGTTCCAATTAAAATTCCTGTTAAAAATATTTCTCTTAAAATCCCCCAATTTAAAAACTAAATTAATTTGTAGTGAATTTATACAGATTGTAAATGTTCAATTACTTTCTCAAAGATTGATTAGGTCTCAGTTCATTTAATCAGGAGATTAAATTAACTTTTGAAACTAACTTACTAGTTCACAATGAGTATAAACACTTGGTAATTTAACTATCAAAGTAACTTTAAAACAAATTATATTTCAAAGTAAATAGCAGCGAAATATAAAATATATAGTTTACATTAAACTTGATCAAAGATGCACAGAAGATGTAACCAAGTGGTTCAGTCTCAAGCTGATACATAGTCCTCTCAAATTTTTTTTATAAAATTTGATCCACACCCTAGATCGGGGTAAAAATAGTGCCAAGACTGTCTATGTACTAAAACCTCTACCACAGTTCTATGTGGGAACAAAAACAATAGCACACATGCTATCCTGGTCAAACATGACCTCTTCCACAATTCACAGTGGGATATAGTAACGTGTAATAAGTTTGGAGTGAGGATTTAGTATCCTTCAGTTCAGTCCAAGAGTCAGTGTGTAAATACACTTCTCAAAAATTAAATGAATAAAAGACAATAGATCTAAATATATAGAGATGAGTTTAGAGTTCTCTATGTGTTTTGAGTGAAGCTATAGACTCCTTGGATTGATGGAAATGAATCTCTGATTCCTTTTCTGGTTTCTGTCTGAAAAAAGGGTCGTTTTCTTCATGTTCAGTTTGATCAGCTAGAGTGCACGAAGAGCTTTCGTTGTAGTTCTTCACTCCATAACTAAGGTGAAGCTTGTGTTATTCTTCAGGAAGAATGGCTTCGTGTATGTTCAGTCATCTTTGAGAATGGAAGTAGTCTTTCTGTATGCACTGCTCAACATCATTCTTTTTCATGTTGTGTGTACTCTTCGTGGAACTACTTTTCTACACTTTTCACACTTCTCCTTTTGTGCCCAGTCTTTGTCCTTCCTTTTATAAATTTCATCTCTAGAAATGGGAATGATTACCTTTTCATGGGTACTAGGTAAAGTTACCTGACATGCCAACAACTATCATTAAATAACATTTATTGCATTAAAAACATCAAATATTACTATTATATAATAAATAAATAATATTAAGAGTATAGTGTTTTACTGTTCAGTATTTCAGTAGTAGACTTGTGTTAGTATAAGTGTAACAGTGGACTTTGTATAGCAGTGAGCTCCTATCAGTAGCTCTTTGATCTTGTACTGGTAGCTCCTTGTATCGGTAGCTATTACTGTCACGACCCGACCCTACCCGGGCTCGAGCCGCAACTACCCCAAGCCCGCCTCCATAGGCCAGGGGCTGGCGACCAGCGCCGAAGGCACAATAACTCGGGGAGGCCTTTGCCTAAGCACCTGTACATGCACACGTAACAACCTCAATGCAACAATGCAGAGTAAAAGTAAAGACAAGCAAAGAGAAGAAAAGGGAAACTGCTATATAAATACCACAAAGTGCATCGACCTCTACAAGTACAAAGTAAAAACTGAAAAGAAAAGGGGAAAAACACGTGCCCAACCAAAAAGTGCCACAACCCAGCAACAGGTAAACAAAAGAAACTGCTGACGGGTCTCCCACCTGGAACCCGGCCACGACCACCGCACGCGGTCCAAGCTCCCAAGCTCCTACGCTCCACTGAAGTCACGCTCCACCTGTCTGTCGTCTACAAGGTCACACCAAGTGCGGGCAAAGCCCAAGAAGGGGTGAGTATAAAAATACTCAGTAGGATACCCCGAAGGCTCGAGGGAGCAATAAAAAGAGGTACCGAAGGGTGAGCAGTAGAGAGAACAGGAAAAGTAGAGGAGTACAACTGAAAGTGAAGTAAAGATTCCAGCTCAGCCCAACAAGAGAAACGTAGAAGACTCGTCCTAACACAAGGAGCTAGGAACGGTGAGAATATGCACTTCTCATCGAGCTTTCGCTACCTATAGTAGGAGAGTAGACTCATCCCACAATGAGAAGTTTGACACGGAAATCATGTGGCATACCCCGCGCGTCTTCGCCTCTCCTGGAAGGAGAGTAGCCAAACCCAAGAAGTGGGTGCCGGAAACAAGGTATATACATATGTATGCTGTCAAGAAGCCCGAACAAACTCGTAAGGGGATCTCCGTCCCATAGCTCAGCCGAAGAAAGAGTATCCAACAGTCCCAGAAGTAACAACATCGATGCCCAGCATCCCACACGTCTACCCTGAACCGCAAGCCAAGTGGCTCAATCACCACACCTCAACACTATCCGCTTTGGGCGGCACTGACTTGCCCGCACGGTTTGAGGTCGCGTCACATGGACGCGTCTCGGTGGGGGAAAGTGCTCCCTGTACTTGAGAGTTCTGGGGGAACGTCAACCACAACTCGTCACTGCCCCGCAGTCGAGAAATCTGCTCAAAGTTGACAGGCAACCCCATGCCCAGCCCCGCTGGAGGATCCCTGGAAGTCAACGGATTCCCACTACGGGGATACCCGGTAAGTTGACGGGTGCCTCACTAACCAGTCCCGTAACAGGGTAGTCCACTGGAGGGCGACCCGGCTAAAGTCGGCGACGGGACCACTGCCCAGCCCAACTGGAGGTAACCCGGCATCGGGGACCACTGCCCAGCCCAGCTGGAGGTAAGCCCGGCATCGGGGACCACTGCCCAGCCCAGCTGGAGGTAAGCCCGACATCGGGGACCACTGCCCAGCCCAGCTGGAGGTAAGCCCGGCATTGGGGACCACTACCCAGCCCCGCTGGAGGTAAGCCTGGAACTGCTCTTGCCATCCCTGTTGGATGGTACTTCTCGGTAAACACCGCTGTACTGGCCATCCCTACTGGATGGTAACCCACTAGCGAGCCCCGCTCGAAACCACCTCAGCTCTGCTGGAAACAACCTCAGCCCTGCTGGAACAACCTCAGCCCTGCTGGAACAACCTCAGCCCTGTTGGAACAACCTCAGCCCTGCTGGAACAACCTCAGCTCTGTTGGAACAACCTCAGCCCTGCTGGAACAACCTCAGCCCCGCTGGAAACAACCTCAGCCCTACTGGAACAACCTCAACCCCGCTGGAAACAACCTCAGCCCTGCTGGAACAACCTCAGCCCTGCTGGAAACAACCTCATGGGTAGAGGATCGGTGCCTGCGTAAATTGTTGGTCACACCGATACCACAAGCTCTACCAGGGAACACGGAGCAACGGGAGAAACTCCCCAGGCCTCACAAGGCGATCCCGCTCCAATCCACTGAGTCACTGTCGAAGCGGACCGAGACATCTCATCCCAGAAAGTGGGGAAAACACCCACGCTGCACGAACACCCGTAGTCGTAGACGGTGTCGCAGTCCGGTGAAAGGGCACAGTACCGAAACCCCTCACAGCCGAAGAAGCAGAGGAAACAAACCATCTATGCCAGGCAAACCATCGAGAACAAGACCAGGGGGAGACCGCTCAACCCAACTGGTCAGACAAAAGAGCACCAGGCCAGGGGAAAACTCCACCCTGCTGGTCAAACAAACGAGTGCAGAGGTACCCTCTACGTCGCAAGAGTTCAAGTACGGAAAGCAGATCTCATCACGCACGTGGGGCCCACACAACGTGTGGCCCCAAGTCAACCCCAACTGAGCGCACAAACATCCTCACGTACAAACAACCACACGTACCTCAAAGCGCTCCCGTATACTCCCGGAGTATACCTCATTCCAGCCAAAAGGCTATCGTGCTCACGGCACCCAGCGTCAACGCGAAGGCGTGACGTAACAACTCCACCTCAAAGGCCCAGGCACGACCAACCACATCTCGTGAACCAATTATATCACTCTCCCAAATGTGCGCGATCACACGCCAATGGTCCACTACAACAAGGTAGGGTGAACCACCACTAGAGCACCTTCCATGCTTCACATTTAACAAGATCACGCAAGAGGCTCCGCACAACCAAACGGATTTCACCGTTGTAATCCTCGCAGAAAAACACGCGAGATCGACTACTTACTCACCTCGAATGGATATCTGACGAAAAATTCACCAACACCGCCTCACGCCCGAACGGCGTCGCGTGATCCCGAGCCTCGGCCCCGAAAACAGTCGGGCGAATCGCACCATTGCGATCCCCTTGAAAAAACATTTCAAAAGCACTACTCGCTTGAGTAGAACGGGTATCCGGAGAAAAAGGATGTGTTCCGGCACACCGCACACGAGCGGCTCCACGTGGGACCCGCAACCCGGTCCCAAAACTCCACGAACGGATCGCACCGTTGCGATCCTCTCTTAAAAGCACACAAGATGGACTACTCATTCGTCCAAAATGGTCGCCCGGTGATAAAACTGGAAATCATCGTCAACTCCCGAAATGGCCCTCGTGGGCCCCGCACCATCGTGCGGAATTACAGCGGGCAGACTGCGCCAACGCGTTTCCCTCGGAAAAACATCCAACAACGACTGCTCGCACGCCCCGAACGGACGTCCGAGGAAAAATTCACTACTAGCTTGACGCAGCTCAAAAGACGGGCCGTGGGGCCCGCGCCTCAACGCCTGGAACCGCACTGGAAACCTCCGCCTCAGTGCCAGGGTCACAACGCCGCTGACGGCGCTCAAAACGGATGTCGGACGCGTCCGCGCCGTCCAAAACAAGAATCCTGGGAAAAACGCTCGTCCACTTAAGGACGCGTCGCGCCTCAACGGCCCCTCGTTTCAGGAATTAAAAATTCCCGAAACCATCTCAAAAGGACCATCTCGTCAATACGGTTCCACCACCGCAGACGGCGCTCAAAACGGGCCCCCGTAGCGGAAATTACGGGTGTCCGAACACCGAGGGGGCAAGCCCTTGGGGCTGGACCGGCCTGGGCCGGCCCGCGGCTTAGCCGCGTGGCCGGTCGCGGCCGCCGCGTGAAGACCCGTGCGGCGCGGGTCGTGGTCACCGCACATGGGTCGCGTGATGCGACCCCGGGGTCATCGCTCCCTGGCGACCCGCCGGCGCGCCGGGCGCTCCGCCAGACGCCCGCGGACGCCCGCTAGACACCGCCTGAGGCCGCCCGCCGCACGCCGCTGCCTCGCCCGGACACCGCTGCCGCGCCCCGCGGACACCCCACCAGACGCCCCTGCCAGACGCCCGGTGCCCCGCTGCTGCACGCCGTGACACCCTGCTGACACCCCTGCCGCGCCGCCGCTCGAACCCGCCGGAAACCGAAAACCCGCAATGTTCGGCGGATCATTGCGGATGCCACGGAGCTCGGAATTTGAATCCGAGAGATGCGCTGAAAAGGGAATTTACTCTACTATGCATTCATGGGCTTCGTTTGAAAATCCGACAGAGTTTCAATAAAATTAAACAAATTCGAAGTAGGTGCGATGAATGAATACGCAACGACAAATCCTACCTCGCGGGGCTTCGCCCGATGCTTCGCGACGATCCGCCGGCCACCACGCCTCACCGGAGCTGTCTCGCCGGAGTCTTGCCTGAAATGGAGGAGGAGTGGCTTCCAGGGGGAAGGGGAAGGAGAGGGGTGGGGTTAGGGTTTAAATAAGGAAAAATTAAATTAATTAAATTTAAATTAATTTAATCTTCAATTTTTGACCCGCACCCGAAACGCCCGACGGGGTCAAGGTTAAGCCTCCCCTTGGGTAAAAACCACCTCCCGAGCACAACGGCGGTCTCAGAATTTGATTCCGAGCATCCATTCAAAAGTTATAAAGCTGAACGCCCAAAGCCGCCAAATTACGGAAACGCCCTTCGGGCCATTTTTCACAGACGGCCCGCGCCCGCGAAACTTATACCCCTCCTAGGGTAAACGGCACGCTCCGAACTCAACGGTGCCCTCGATTTTCCAATCCGATCCACTGTTTAAGAGATACCTGCGTTTCGCCATTAAACAAATAAATAAATTAATTTATTTATCCGTTTAATGTTCCGGGAGCGGGCGAGGGGTCCAAACATCCCGTGTTGACAAGTTTTATGCCATTACTAGAGTAAACACCCCATTCCGGACCCATCTGTACACTCGGATCCCTGATCCGGATCACCGTTTAGGAGTTATCTCATTTATTTGGCGTTTCCAGTGTGAACGCACTGAAAATTTAATTCCGGCCACTCCGGGGCTCGGAATCGCACGCCCTCTGAAGGTGCTGCTCTAGAATATCATCAAGAATATTCCAAAGTCTCTCACAGCAAAAACCGGGTTCTTACATCATTCCCTCCTTCAATATTTTCGTCCTTGAAAAGAAAAACTAGGGAGCAACACGGGGTACTAAGCCCACACCTGGATTTCCAATACCCAAAAGAACCCATGCACAGCTCTGCGTCACCGCACACAGACCAAAGGATTGATCTGTTCACGCGAGGTCGGCCCTTGCCGATGTCGTGCACCCACTCTAGACTGGGGTTAGGGCATGGCGGTAGGGTACCTCGCCATCCCTTTGCACGGTCTCAAACGGCCCGAAGGCCCTCGGGGGTAGCTCACCTCCCCGGCCAAACCTATGCGTCGCATGCCGCGACTGGAATCACCGCCCGCACCTGAAACAAGGCCCGGTGATTCCCTCCTTCAGAATATCCATATGGTGAAACAACCAAGGATATCTGGTCACACATGATTCCACAGTCGATGCTCTCTTACACGCTCAACAGGCGAAGGAGCCAACACCATCGACTAAAGGAAAAAGGTGTCACGCCTTTTTCCTTACCAACACAGGGTCACACCCGACGCCCTGCGTCACCCTGGTAACACATCAAACAAGGAGCAGGGAGGAATGCAGATCACACACAGAGTCTAAAAATTCTACTGCACAAAGGTAGAAGAGCTGTAGAGCATACCTCTTATCTCCTCCTGCTCTGCAGGATCGTAGACATACAAAGCTCATGGCTGCCCGCAGTCCCAACTGTCAGCTCCCAGAGCCTGACGTGGACCCCCCTAGTGGTGATGGGAAGACCTCGTAACGTCGTCCCCCACTACCAACTCCTCCCGCTCCACTACTAGCACCACCTCTCTGGGTACTACTCCGATCACGGCGCTTCCTCTATCGTGGTGGTGCACCTGCTGCCTGCCCGAAGCTCCCAGCAACTCGGGTCGGGCAGTCTCGTGCCAAGTGACCTCGCCCGTCACAAGCATAGCACCGACTCTCTCTGGGCTGCACTGGTGCCCTCCGGTGCCACTGTGGTGTACGACCACGCCCCTGAGTCCGGTTGTCAGAAAGCCACCTGCGTCGAGGTCCTGCTTGCCGACGCCCACTTGTTGCGGCAGACATCTCGGCTCCAACGTGCCTGCTGCCACCACCAACACTAGAACGCGATAGGAAGTCCTCTGTCACCAGCTCCTGCTCTAGCACCCCGGCATATGTGGGAATGCCCAAGGGTACTATAAAAGCACGAATCTCTTGGCAGAGACCCTGCTCAAACTTCCACGCTCGGAAGTTGTTGTCATGGACCAAGTCCAGGTAAAAGCATGCACGGTCTGCAAAACTAGCCGCATACTCGGCCACCGTCATCCCTCCCTGCTGAAACTGCAGGAACTCCTAAATCCAAATGGAGCGCAAGAAGGAGGGGTAAAACTCCTCACGAAACAATAACTAAAGTCGCCCCACGAAAGTGACGACTCCCCAAGAAACTGAGTCACCAGACTCCACCAACGCCAAGCTACTCCATGAAAAAGGGTGGCTGCCAAAGCAACTCTCTGATCTGTCAGCGTCTGCACAAGCCTGAAAAGGCGAACCACTACCTCGAGCCAAACCTCTACTGCCTGAGGGCCTGGCTAACCACTGAACCTCAGCGGTCTCTGCCGCTAGAATTCACGGAGCGCGCTCAACCAGCGCTCAAACTCAGCCTGCTCTGGCTGAATCTGTCTGCTGCTCAATAGGTGGGGGTGCTGCTACCGGCCCACCCGGAGAAAGGGGCTCGCATGATGGGTTCTCTACTGAGGCCTCGTAGCTCACAGGGTCGTCGTCACATACCTAAAGCTGGTATCCTGGCTGGATGTCCTCGCGAAGACATCCTGAATATTATCAAGGAGTGCCGCGGTCAAATGAGCATACATGTATATACCAACAACAACAACGATGGGGAGCTGACTCAAGAAGGACAGTCAAAGACTCAATCTTATGTGATGTACAAACAAATTTCCCTACAACAAGTGTCTCAGCATGCAGAGTCGACAAGCGGGTTATCAAGGTCCTAGTGAATGGATACGTCGGTCGCCGCACCATCACTGGACTCCCTGGCCTGAGAGCCACTCTTGAGACACGTTAACATTGTTACCCTGAATCCCAACCAATTCCTCTTTTAGGGACGTCCGCACAACGTCCCAAGGAACGAACCACCTCTGATACCACTTTTTCATGACCCGACCCTACCCGGGCTCGAGCCGCAACTACACCAAGCCCGCCTCCATATGCCAGGGGCTGGCGACCAGTGCCGAAGGCACAATAAATCGGGGAGGCCTTTGTCTAAGCACCTGTACACGCACACGCAGCAACCTCAATGCAACAGTGCAGAGTAAAAGTAAAGACAAGCAAAGAGAAGAAAAGGGCAACTGCTATATAAATACCACAAAGTGCATCGACCTCTACAAGTACAAAGTACAAACTGAAAAAAAGGGGTGAAACACGCGCCCAACCAAAAAGTGCCACAACCAGGCAACAGGTAAACAAAAGAAACTGCTGAAGGGTCTCCCACCTAGAACCCGGCCACGACCACCGCTCGCGGTCCAAGCTCCCAAGCTCCTACGCTCCACTGAAGTCACGCTCCACCTATCCGTCGTCTGCAAGGGTACACCAAGTGCGGGCAAAGCCCAAGCATGGGTGAGTATAAAAATACTCAGTAGGATACCCCGAAGGATCGAGGGAGAAAAAAAAGAGGTACCGAAGGGTGAGAAGTAGAGCGAACAGGAAAAGTAGAGGAGTACAACTGAAAGTGAAGTAAAGGGTCCAGCTCAAACCTACAAGAGAAACGTAGAAGATTCGTCCTAACACAAGGAGATAGAAACGGTGAGAATATGCACTTCTCGTCGAGCTTTCGCTGCCTATAGTAGGAGAGTAGACTCATCCCACCATGAGAAGCTAGACACAGAAAGCACGTGGCATACCACGCGTGTCTTCGCCTCTCCTGGAAGGAGAGTAGCCAAACCCAAGAAGTGGGTGCCGGAAACAAGGTATATACATATGTATGCTGTCAAGAAGCCCGAACAAACTCGTAAGGGGATCTCTGTCCCATAGCTCAGCTCAAGAAAGAGTATCCAACAGTCCCAGAAGTAACAACATCAATGCCCAGCATCCCGCACGTCTACCCCGAACCGCAAGCCAAGTGGCTCAATCACCACACCTCGACACTATCCGCTTTGGGCGGCACTGACTCGCCCGCACGGTTTTAGGTCGCATCACAAGGACGAGTCTTGGTGGGGGAAAGTGCTCCCCGTACTTGAGAGTTCTGGGGGAACGTCAACCACAACTCGTCACTGCCCCGCAGTCGAGAAATCTGCTCAAAGTAGACAGGCGACCCCCTACCCAGCCCCGTTGGAGGATCCCTGGAAGTCAACGGATTCCCACTACGGGGATACCCGGTAAGTCGACGAGTGCCTCACTGCCCAGTCCCGTAACAGGGTAGTCCACTGGAGGGCGACCCGGCTAAAGTCAGCGACGGGACCACTGCCCAGCCCAGCTGGAGGTAACCCGGCATCGGGGACCACTGCCCAGCCCAGCTGGAGGTAAGCCCGACATCAGGGACCACTGCCCAGCCCAGCTGGAGGTAAGCCCGGCATCGGGGACCACTGCCCAGCCCCGATGGCGGTAAGACCGGAACTGCTCTGTCCATCCCTGTTGGATGGTACTGCTCGGTAAACACCGCTGTACTGGCCATCCCTACTGGATGGTAACCCACTGGCGAGCCCCGCTCAAAACCACCTCATCTATACTGGAAACAACCTCAGCCCTGATGGACCAAACTCAGCCCTGCTGGAACAACCTCAGCCCTGCTGGAACAACCTCAGCCCTGCTGGAACAACCTCAGCCCCACTGGAAACAACCTCAGCCCTGCTGGAACAACCTTAGCCCCGCTGGAAACTACCTCAGCCCTGTTGGAACAACCTCAGCCCTGCTGGAAACAACCTCCTGGGTAGAGGTTTGGTGCCCGCGTAAAGTGTTGGTCACACCGAAACCACAAGCTCTACCAGGGAACACGGAGCAACGGGAGAAACTCCCCTGGCCTCACAAGGCGATCCCGCTCCAATCAGCTAAGTCACTGTCGAAGCGGACCGAGACATCTCATTCCAGAAAGTGGGGAAAACACCCACGCTGCACGAACACCCGTAGTCGCAGACGGTGTCGCAGTCCGGTGAAAGGGCACAGTACTGAAACCCCTCACAGCCGAAGAAGCAGAGGAAACAAACCATCTCTGCCAGCCAAACCATCGAGAACAAGACCAGGGGGAGACCGCTCAACCCAACTAGTCAGACAAAAGAGCACCAGGCCAGGGGAAAACTCCACCCTGCTTGTCAAACAAACGAGCGTAGAGGTACCCTCAACGTCGCGAGAGGTCAATTTCGCAAAGCAGATCTCGGCACGCACGTGGGGCCCACACAACGTGTGGCCCCAAGTCAACCCCAACTGAGCGCACAAACATCCTCACGTACAAACAACCACACGTACCTCAAAGCACTCCCGTATACTCCCGGAGTATACCTCATTCCAGCCAAAAGGCTATCCTGCTCACGGCACCCAGCATCAACGCGAAGGCTCAAAGGCCCAGGCACGGCCAACCACATCTCGTGAACCAATTATATCACTCTCCCAAGAGTGCGCGATCACACACCAAGGGTCCTCTACAACAAGGTAGGGCGAACCACCACTGGAGCACCTTCCTTGCTACACATTTAACAAGATTGCGCAAGAGGCTCTGCACAACCAAATAGATTTCACCATTGTAATCCTCGCGAAAAAACACGCGAGATCAACTACTTACTCGCCTCGAACAGATATCCGACGAAAAAGTCACCAACACCGCCTCACACCCGAACGGCGTCCCGTGATCCCAAGCCTCGGCCCCGAAAACAGTCGGGTGCATCGCACCACTGCGATCCCCTTGGGAAAACACGTCAAAATCACTACTCGCTTGAGTAGAACGGGTATCCGGAGAAAATGGATGCGTTCCGGCACACCGCACACGAGCGGCTCCACGTGGGACCCGCAACCCGGTCCCGAAACTCCACGAACGGATCGCACCGTTGCGATCCTCTCGAAAAAGCACACAAGATGGACTACTCATTCGTCCAAAACGGTCGCCCGATGATAAAACTGGAAATCACCGTCAACTCCCGAAACGGCCCTCATGGGCCATGCACCATCGTGCGGAATTACAGCGGTCAGACTGCGCCAACACGTTGCCCTCAGAAAAACACCCAACAACGACTGCTCGCACGCCCCGAACGGACGTCCGAGGAAAAAGTCACTACTAGCTTGACGCAGCTCAAAAGACGGGCCGTGGGGACCGCGCCTCAACTCCAGCCTCAACGCCTGGAACCACACTGGAAACCTCCGCCTCAGTGCCAGGGCCACAATGCCGTTGACGGCGCTCAAAACGGATGTCGGACGCGTCCGCGCCATCCAAAACAAGAATCCCCGAAAAAACGCTCGTCCACTTAAGGACGCGTCGTGCCTCACCGGCCCCTCGTTTCGGGAATTAAAAATTCCCAAAACCATATCAAAAGGACCGTCTCGTCAATACGGTTCCATCGCCGCAGACGGCGCTCAAAACGGACACCCGTACCGGAAATTACGGGTGTTCGAACACCGAGGGGGAAAGCCCTTGGGGCTGGACCGGCCTGGACCGGCCGGTCGCGGCCGCCGCGTGAAGACCCGCGCGGAGCGGGTCTTGGTCGCCGCACAGGGGTCGCGCGACGCGACCCCAGGGTCGTCGCTCCCTGGCGACCTGCCGGCGCGCCGGGCGCTCCGCCAGACGCCCGCGGACGCCTACCAGACACCGCCAGAGGCCGCCCGCCGCACGCCGTTGCCTCGCCCGGATGCCGCTGCCACGCCCCGCAGACACCCCGCCAGACGCCCCTGCCAGACGCCCGGTGCCCCGCTGCCGCACGCCATGATACCCTGCTGACACCCCTGCCGCGCCGCCGCTCGAACCCTCCGGAAACCGAAAACCCGCATAGTTCGGCGGATCATTGCGGATGCCACAGAACTTGGAATTTGAATCCAAGAGATGCGCTGAAAAGGGAATTTACTCTACTACGCATTCATGGGCTTCGTTCGAAAATCCGACAGAGTTTCAATAAAATTAAACAAATTCGAAGTAGGTGCGGTGAATGAAAACACAACGACAAATCCTACCTCGCGGGGCTTCGCCCGATGCTTCGCGACGATCCGCCGGCCACCACGCCTCGCCGAAGCTGTCTCGCCGGAGTCTTGCCGGAGATGGAGGAGGATTGGATGCCAGGGGGAAGGGGAAGGAGATGGGTGGGGTTAGGGTTTAAATAAGGAAAAATTAAATTAATTAAATTTAAATTAATTTAATCTTCAATTTTTGACCCGCACCCGAAACGCCCGACGGGGTCAAGGTTAAGCCTCCGCTAGGGTAAACACCACCTCCCGAGCACAACGACGGTCTCAGAATTTTATTCCGAGCATCCGTTCAAAAGTTATAAATCTGAATGCCCAAAGCCGCCAAATTACGAAAACACCCTTCGGGCCATTTTTCACAGACGGCCCGCGCCCGCGAAACTTATACCCTTCCTAGGGTAAACGGCACGCTCCGAACTCAACGGTGCCCTCGATTTTCCAATCCGATCCACCATTTAAGATATACCTGATTTTCTCCATTAACGAATAAATTAATTAATTACTTTATCCGTTTAATGTTCCGGGAGCGGGCGAGGGGTCCAAACATCCCGTGCTAACAAGTTTTATGCCATTCCTAGGGTAAACACCCCATTCCGGACCCATACGTACACTCAGATCCATGATCCGGATAACCGTTTAGGAGTTATCTCATTTATTTGGCGTTTCCAGTGTGAACACACTGAAAATTTAATTCCGGCCACTCCGGGGCTCGGAATCGCACGCCGTCTGAAGGCGCTGCTCTGGAATATCGTCAAGAATATTCCAAAGTCTCTCACAGCAAAAACCGGGTTCTTACAGTTACTCTATGTATCAGTAGATCTATATAACAGTGACTCCTTCTATCTGTATCTCTTGGTCTATCGGTTTCTCTATTGTCTATCAGTAGCTTTCTTATCATGGTGAATCTGTATTAGAAACCACATTTATCGGTAGACATTGTGTTGATAGCCTTTTTATATCAGTAGACTTATGCATACCGGTAGACTTATTCTATAGGTATCTTTCTGTATCGGTGACTTGATCTATCAGTGACATGTGCTTACCGATGGGCTTATAAATACCGGTAGCTCTTCGTATCAGTGACCTTTACTTATCGGTGACTAAGTCTATCGGTAGACTATGTACCGGTAGAGATGTTTGTCTATATTAGTAGCTATTGGCATTTCAGTGACTTAACACTTGTCTGTTTTATGCAAAACATATCCGATTGAGTTAGAATTATTTCAGAAGTCATATAAACATAGATAAATTTTGATTAACATATTTCAAAGAGTATTTTAAACTAATTATCAAATCGATCATATATTGAAAGAATTAATATATAGATTCACATTATTCGGGATTATCAAAGTATGTAAAAGCATAATTGGGATTATCAAAACATGCGAGGTCAACAATATCCCCCTTTTGATAATCACAACTTATGATATTATAATCCCAATATAATTAATAATGTATCAGAGGATTGTGCATTAGATCTAATTATATGAAAGGAAATAATGTATTATAAAAAATATATAGCAAAGATAAAATGGGAAACAAATTTATCAGAGGGAAATGAATTAAACTCATAAAAGATAGTATTCCTCCACCCTTATCATAAATATTATTATTCCCAGATATGTTTCCCTTAGATAATATTTCCCCCCCTTTGTGATAATAAAAAAGTGGGACTAGACGGAAAAACACATGAAACGAGAAGTAACTGATTGTAAAGTAAACTAAGATTACATATATATTTCTTAGAGAAAACAAATAAAAATAAATACAAAAAGAAATACAGGTGATTCCTATAAAAAAAATCCTAGCCACTAATCAATACACATCTTTAGCTTGAGATTTTCCC
Source organism: Viscum album (assembly GCA_963277665.1). Classification (NCBI taxonomy): domain Eukaryota; kingdom Viridiplantae; phylum Streptophyta; class Magnoliopsida; order Santalales; family Viscaceae; genus Viscum; species Viscum album. Next base: position 1,941,504,741 of record OY728133.1, on the reverse strand, counting down.
TTGGGATCAGAAGATGATTCAGGTAAGGTGGATGCAGGTGTAGGCTTAGGAATTCCAGAGATGTTTAGAAGTGGCTGAGCTACTAAAACTATTCCTGTTTTGTACTATGTAGCTCTCTTAGTGATCATAGGAGTAAGGATTTTGATAACTTGGACTGGGGTCATCTGAACAGGAGATATAGTAGAAGAAGAGGTTGGTAAAGCTGGAGGTATAATCACTGGCCTAGCACCGACATGCAAGAAATACAACAAAATATTTTTCAAATCCATAATGATTTCCCCTCCTCTCTCAATAGAAGATATGAAATCATCCTTTTTCTCCATAAATATTTCTAGTGCAGGGGTCAACTCTTTGAGCTTGTTGACTTGTTCTCTGAAGGCTTGATTAAAAAGAGGTAACTTCGTGTTCTCTAACATAATCTTGAAATAATTATTGAGTTGATGCTTGGTGTACACCATTTGGAAATAATAATATACCTTGCCTTTCACTTATTTCTGAGAGGAAAAAGCTTCTCTCATATAGTCTTGGACTATCTTCATTATTTCTCTAGCTAAATCTCTAGTTGAAGTCACCACTTTCTTCAGATTGGATGAGTCCACAGAGCCACTGGTTGATGCTGAACCAAGCTCCTCCATCATCACAGCTCTAATCTGATCCAAATCCACTGAAGGTCTGGAGGAAAGAGAACCAATATATAAGGTTACTGTTTCCCTGAATTTTTTGGTAAATGCACTAATAAGAATTTTCACTTGATAATAATGGGTGCTGACATGATCTTTCCTAGAGGTTTTAAATCATTCAAATACTGATACCATCTGGCTCACAACACTTTTGACATAAGCTAAATCCTTGTCTTCTTGAGTTCTAGAACTCATATAAGATTCTAAAGAGATAATAGACTTCTTTAGAAATTTAATATCCTCTTCTAGTCTTGATACTTCAGTCTGGAAAGCTGTAACTTCATCCACTATTTCTGCCACATAGTTAGAGACATTACAAAAAAGAGAGAGTTCAAAATACTTTTCCAAATTTCTCATCTCTACAAAAAAGTAGTGCTTTAACTCGGCAACAGAGGCACTGAAAGTCTCTTTCAGCTCATTATTTAAGTATTCAAGATCAGCTCTGGTGATCATATTTTCAGGCAAAACATCTTGTGCAACCATAACAAGTTCTCTTTCAGCTACTATACTGGTCACTAAGTCATTCATAATCGATTGAATGGATGACACCAGTGAGGCTTCTATTTTCCTTATTTCATCCACAAAATGGATTTTGATATCAAACTTTCTCTTATCCAGATCATGCATTCTGACAATATCTTTAGGTAACAAATCAGTCTTAATATCATAATTGATTTTTGATCTATTGAGGGATGCCTCATTATCAGAATCTGGATAATCCAATCCACAAACGACAAAACCTGGGTCTTCTTACGAATCATCAATTTCAACTGCTACTGAAACACTACCAAACCTGATTGGATGCTCCCCCTAAGCTGGTGCATTCTCTTATATAGCAACGACATTCTCAGCAGGTCTTTCTTCTTCAGAGGATTCTTCTACAATCAACTCCATCTCTGCAAAAGCAAGAGGCTCCTATGGATTAGGCACATGTACTTCAAACTCACCCACTACTTCCTTAACAGGAAAAACTGAGCTTCTAATTAATGGAATCAGACTTAAGAAGACAGAATTAGGGGCTTCAGATTCATTCTATATTTCTTCTTCATTCTCAGGAGCTGGCTGGTTTTTCCCAACAACAGGTGTTTCTTCTTCAAATAATGTTTCCTTTCCTGAAGATATAATTTCAGCAACAGGACTTTGGGGAAATCCAGATCCCTTCCATCAACCATGTAAGTCTCCTCTTCCTCAGACTCATCACTATACTTAGGTTCTTCCTCATCAGATCCTAGACCTAGATCCCTCACATCCTTAGGCCTTGAAGGATGATCCACATGATTGAACTTATCATATAGATTTTTGTCACCATTAACACGATCTCTTCTCCATGGATTACAATTTATTTTCATGTATTTGTAAACAGTACTTCTGATAAAAAAAATATTATTTACTACCACTGTCTCATCCTGAGATTCAGCTACCCCTTTCACTTTGATAAACACAGAGATCATCTTAGCAAAGAATAAGGCATTTGTTTTTTACGTTGTTCTAATCATATCCTCCATTTGAATCGTCAGCAACCTGTACAGATTCACTTTCACACCATGTCCCAAAAGATGTAACAAATAGATATCCTGATATATTAAATTTGCAAAGTCCCCTCTCCTTGGAATTAAAACATGCTGAACTAACTTGAACATCAATCTGTTCTATCCATCCATTTCAGCAGCCACCACCTATCTTTGTTTTCCACTACCAGTTAGCTCCTCTAAAGCATTCTCATAATAAAATATGTCACTTGTAGGTGGTACTGATCTTGAGAAATAAACAGGAACAACTTCGTGTGGAACCTTCAGGTATTCAGCCCACTCAACGGAAGAAAGAGATATCTCTTTTCTATTCATAAAAGAAATCATTCGTTTCTCATCTTCTGATTTCTCAACGGTTACAAACTCGTATAATTGTTTCACTAGCTTCGGATAGTAGGGTCCATTGTTGTCCGAAAAGCATTCTTCCCACTTCTGATCTTCCAGCACCTCTAGAACTGACGATCTACTGGACAACAACGATTCCACGCACCGCTCTTTTTCGATCACAATTACTCTATCCTACCAATACAGGTTCACTGGTCGCCTCCCCGACCTTGTTCTACCAACACTGCCACTTTCTTCTAGATCAGGCTTCTGCTTCTTTGCATTCAGCTCATCAAGGTCATCTCTGATAGTGGGGAGTTTGGTTTTTTCCATCTTTGGATTGAGGAACATAGGATTTTTGAGAAATTATGGAGCTAAGGCTGAGGGTAAAGGAAAGGTTAGGTGGATTGAGAAGTAACTAGGACTTAGTTTTATCATTACAGAATCATAAAATAAATAATTAAATTATCATAAGTATAAACGAATCAGATTCTGGTGGTAGATAAAAGTTTAAAACAATGCACATCGATAGGGTATATCGGTGAGAATTCCTAATCGGCGAGGTTTCATATTGGTGAGGTACATCAGTGAGGTATCACATCGGTGAGGTACATCGGTGAGGTATCACATCGGTGAGGTACATCGGTGAGGTATCACATCGGTGAGGAACATCGGTGAGGTATCTACCGGTCATGGTTAATTATCCCTAACTCATGTCTAATGTAACTTAATCGATCCAAACTTAAAGGTTTGGCTAATATGTCAACTAATTGATGTTCAATACCTATAAATTCAAGAGTAATATCACCATTTTGGTAGTGATCTCTCAAGAAATGGTTCCTTACATCAATGTGTTTGGTCCTAGAGTGAGACACATGGTTCTATGAAATATTAATTGCACTAGTGTTATCACAGTTAATTGAAACATGCTTAAAATCATATCCATAGTTCAAAAGAGTGTGTTTCATCCACGGAATTTTTGCACAATGGCTACTAGTAGATATATACTCTACTTCAGCAGTAGATAGAGCTACAGAATTCTGTTTCATACTACACCATGATACTAACGATTTCCCTAATAAATGACATGTTCTAGATGTGCTTTTTCTATCTAACTTGCTACCATCAAAGTCAGTATCTGAATAACTCATTAATTCAAAAGATTGTCCTTTTGGATAAAACAAAACTAAACTTACAGTGTGTTTAAGATACTTAAAAATTCTTTTAACAGTAATTTAATGAGATTCTTTTGGATTGTCTTGAAATCTTTCACACATACATACAGTAAACATAATATCTGGTCAACTAGCAGTAAGGTAAATTAAGATTCCAATCATACCTCTGTAATTTTTTTGATCCACTGGTTTCCCAGTTTCATCTACGTCCAATTTATATATAGTACTCATAGGAGTATCATGTTCCTTAATACAATCCAAGCCAAAACTTTTCAAAATATCCTTTGTATATTTACCTTGATTCAAAATAATACCATTTTCATTTTTAAGAACTTGAAATCCAAGAAAATATTTCAGTTCTCCCATTTAACTCATTTCAAAATCATTTTGCGTACGCTTTTAAAAATCAGTATATAAGGAATGTTTAGAATATCCAAAAATAATATCATCAACATTGATTTGTTCTATCAAAATATCTATATAAATTCTTTTAATAAAAATAGTTGGATCAACAATCCATTTATTAAAACGTTTTGAAATAAGAAAATTACTAAGTCTATCATACCAAGCTCATGGAGCTTGTTTCAAACCATATAAATCATTAGATAGTTTGAAAACTCGATTTCGAAAATGAGGATTAGTAAATCTAGGTGGTTGTTCAACAATAACATATTCAATTATGAAACCATTTAGAAAATCACTTTTGACATCCATTTGATATAATTTGAAATTCAGATGGGCATCATAGGCAAGTAGAATCCTAATAGACTCTAATCTAGCTATAGGAGTAAAGGTTTTCTCATAGTCTATACCTTCCTCTTGACTATATCCTTCTGCAACTATCCTAGCTTTGTTTATAACTATATTTCCAGATTCATCAACTTTGTTTCTAAAAACCCATTTAGTGCCTATTGTCAAAGTGTCCTTAGATCTGTCAACTAATTCACAGACTTTGTTTCTTTCATATTGATTTAGTTCTTCTTGGATAGCCATTACCCAAAATTCATCATTGATGGAATCATTGAAATTTTAGGTTCTAGAAGTGAAAGATAAGATAGATGTTCAACCAGGTTTCTTAGAGAAGCTCTAGTCTATGTCCCTCTATCAAGATTACCAACAACAACATCTAAAGGATGATTCTTTAGAATCCTAGTTGATCTAGTAAAGGTAGGACTAGAAATTTTATGGATCTTCCCCAAGTTCGGGTTGTATAGAAGAAGATTCTGGAATATGTCCAGAACTAGATGTCTTTACAACAGGTTCGTCAGTTTTATCATTATGGTCAAGAACATTCAACTCTTCTTCAAGATTTCCAAGAGAAGACATAGGTTCATGTGGATCAGTTTCATCAAACTTGATATGAACAGATTATTCCACACATTTGGTTCTTTTATTAAATAATCTATAGGCTTTTCTAGTAATAGAATATCTTAAAAATATTCCTTCATCACTTTTAGGTGCAAACATGTCAAGATTATCCTTGGTATTAAGAATAAAAACCCTGAAGCCAAAAACTCTGAAGTAATTAACCTTATGTTTCCTATTATTCCAAAACTCATAAGGGGAATTCCTAAGAACTGGTCTAATCAAGACTCTATTAATAATATAACAAGATGTGTTAACAACTTCATCCCAAAAATAAATTGGCAGGCCATACTCCTTAAGCATTGTTTTGCCATTTCGTGAAGGGTTCTATTTCTTCTTTCTACTACACCATTCTGTTGAGGTGTTATAGGGGTAGAAAAGTTTTGACTATAGCCATTTTGTCAGCAATAAGACTCAAACTCATTATTTTCAAACTCACGGCCATGATCACTCCTCAACGTCTTAATCTTATGTCCACTAAGGTTCTCTATAGACTTCGAGTATTTAATAAAGTAAGAACAAGCTCCACTATTGTGAGCTAAAAGGTATACCTAAGTATATCAAGAAAAGTCATCTACTAAGACATAGACATAGTGCTTACCATCTAAACTAGAAACTCTTGAAGGTCCAAACAAGTCCATGTGAACCAACTCGAGAGGTTGAGAAGTTGAAAATTCTTTCTTTGATTTAAAAGAAACTTTATGTTGCTTTCCCTTTTGACAGGGATTACAAACTTTGTCTAATGGGAATTCAAGTTTGGGTAGGTCTCTAACTAAGTTCTTCCAAGTCAATTTTCTAAGTGAATGAATGTTGAAGTGTCCTAATATATTTTTCCATAGCCAATATTCTTTATGAAAAGAATCTACGCAAGTAATATTTTGTTTAGATAATGAATTCAAATCAATAGCATAGAAATTTTCATTTCTCAAAGCAGAAAATACTAAAACATTTTTGGAATTAAAAACATTACAATATTCATTTTCAAATTTAACATTAAAACCATAATCACATAACAGAGAAATACTTAGAAAATTATATTTAACTCCATCAAAAAATAAAACATTGGAAATTAAAACTGAGTCAGTGTTACCAATCTGGTCTAGGCCGATGAACTTTACTTTAGAGTTATCACCAAAGGTGACATGGCCTCCATCAACTTTGATTAAAATCATAAATCACAAGTAGTCTCCAGACATGTGCCTTGAAAATCCACTATCCAAGTACCATACCTTCTTATAAGAACTCTTCAAACTGGTTTCCTAGAAAATAGTTTTAGATGGTTAATGATTTTGGTACCCAGATTTTCTTGGGTCCAGAAAGGTTAGCAAGAAAAGATTTAGTTACCAAAATTTATCTTATGGGTTTCATATAATTTACAGAATCGATAGATTTTGAAAGATAAAATTTATTTGGTCTATAACCATATGAATAAATAGTTGAAGAAGATAAATTTCCACAATTAGAACTAGTAACATTCTATCCAGATTTGGAAATGAATCTAGTTTTAGGAAACTGTCTCTGTGCAGGATGATAGCCTATTCCAGTAGTATAAATTGGTGCCACTTGTTTTCCTAGAATTTGAGTGAGAGAATATATTCCATTTGTGAATTTTTCTAAGTCCTTTATTAGTTTCTCATTAGACATTTTCAGTTCAGTATTTTCCTTCTGTAATTAAACATTCTTTTACTTTTCTACATCAAGTACAAATTTTAAATTTTTAGTGAGAGCATGATGTTTCTTCATGGTCTTATACTTGTCCTTCAATTCATTACATGTCTCTTCTAGTATATTACAGTATTCAAATAACTCTTCACTAGACATATTTTCAGATTCAGAATCAGAATCTAGTCCAGAATAGTATGAATTTAAAATAGGAGGGTCTAGTGATACCTCAGATGTGTTTGTCATAAAACACATATTAGCATGATTCTTTTCAGAGTCAGAACCTTCAGATTCACTTGTGTTTTCTTCTGAAGAACTCTAGGTATATTTCATAGCATTCTTGTACTTATTGTCCTTGTAGTCATATTTCTTTTTGAACTTCAATTTTGGACAGTCTGCTTTAATGTGACCTTTTCTCTTGCATTCATAGAAGATAATCTCATCACCTTTATCATACTTTATCTAGTCCTTCTTCCAATGACATTTGTTATCATATTTACCTTTGTAGTTTTATTTTCTGAATAATTTTTTCATCCTGTAGAACTTCATGAATCTCCTGGCTATCTGAGCCATCTCAGTATCACTATCAGATTCTGAACATTCACTTGTTAAGCTATCATTTTGTATGTTTACTTTCTCCTTGTCCTTTCTTCTTAAGGCAGTAGACTTAAAAGCCATTGAATTACTTTTAGGTTCATCATTTTCTTCCTTATTCACCTTGAGTTCTTCCTCATACATCATAAGCATACCAATTAATTCTTTAACAGGTATTGTGATGATGTCGCACGATTGTCAAATGGAAACTTATGTGCCTCTCCATCTTTCTGGAAGATATCTTAATATTCTCATGATCTGTTCTTTTGAAGGAATAACATTACCAAGAGAGCTCATGGCGTTGAAAATTTCATTGAACTTGAGATACATGTCCGAAATGGGTTCATCAGGCTTCATTTTAAAGTTTTCATATTTAATAATATACATATTCAGTCTCATTACATTAGCATTGGTTGTACCCTCATGGGAAATAGCCAAAGTGTCGCAAATTTCATAAGCAGTTTTCAATAAGATATTCTATTAAACTCTTCATCTCTTAGAGAACAATACAAGGTATTCAAAGATTTACAATTATTATTGTAATATGTTTTAGTAGGTTCATCCCAAGTTGTTCTAACAGTCTCAGGAATCTTATATTGTGTTTTTATAGCAGTCCAGATATCAAATCCCATACTCTTTAAATGAATTTTCATTTTAAGCTCACACTAGGCATAATTTGTGCCATTAAAGAAAGGTGGTATGTTGGTAGCAGCACCTTCTAATCTATTATCCATATATAGAGTTTAGAAAAAAAAATATTTGAACATATAAAATTTAGAACTAACAAAAATTTAAGATCTTTACTATATAACTAAAATCACAGTTGAAAAACTGAGTGTTTCGAAAACCCTTGACAAATAAGCCAACCTCTAATACCAAATGTTTCTTGGAGTGGATACTCAAGAGGGTAGGGGGGGGGGGGGGGTGAATTGAGTTCCAATTAAAATTTCTGTTAAACATATTTCTCTTAAAATCCCCCAATTTAAAAACTAAGTTAAACTGTAGTGAATATATACAAATTGTAAATGTTCAATTAGTTTCTCATAAATTTATTAGGTTTCAGTTCATTTAATCCAGAGATTAAATTAACTTATGAAACTAACTTACTGGTTTATAATGAGTATAAACACTTGATAATTTAAATATCAAAGTATCTTTAAAACAAATTGTATTTCATAGTAATTAGCAGCGGAATATAAAATATATAGTATAATTTAAACTTAATCAAAGATGCACAACAGATGTAACTAAGAGGCTCAGTCTCAGGCCGAGACTTAGTCCTCTCAAACAATTTATATAAAATTTGATCAACACCATGTATCAGGGTAAACAATAGTGAAAAGATTATCCGGGTACTAAAACCTCTATCACAGTTGTACGTGCGAATAAAAATAATAACACACAGGCTATCCAGGTCACACTTGACCTCTTCCACAATTCTCAATGGGATATTGTAATGTGTAAGATGTTTGAAGTGAGGATTTAGTATCCTCCAGTTCATTCATGGAGTTAGTGTGTAAATACACTGCTCAAAATTTAAATGAATAAAAAACAATAGATCTAAATAGATATAGATGAGTTTTGAGTGCTCTATGTGTTGTGAGTGAAGCTCTGGACTACTTGGATTGATGTAAATGAAGCTCTGAGTCCTTCTCTGGTTTTTTCTGAAAAATAGAAAGTCATTTTATTCATGTTCAGTTTGATCAGCTAGAGTGCATGAAGAGCTTTAGTTGTAGTTCTTCACTCCTTGACTAAGGTGAATCTTGTGTTCTTCTTCAGGAAGAATGGATTCATGCATGTTCAGTGATCTTCGAGTATGGAAGTAGTCTTTCTGTATGCATAGGCTCACCAACCATCTTTTTCCCATTGTGTGTACTCTTCGTGAAACTACTTTTCTACACTTTTCACACTTCACTTTTTGTGCCCAGTCTTTGTCCTTCCTTTTATAGATTTCAGTTCCAGCAACGGTAATTATTACCTTTTCATGGGTTCTAGGTACGGTTCCCTGAAATTCCAACAAATATCATTATATAACATTAATTTCATTAAAAACATCAAATATTACCGTTGCATAATAAATAAATAATATTGAAAGTATAGAATTTGACAGGTTAGTATTTCATTAGTAGCCTTCTATCGGTATAAGTGTAACAGTGGACTTTGTATAGCAGTGAGCTCTTATCGGTAGCTCTTTTATCTTATACTGGTAGCTCCTTGTATCTGTAGCTGTTACTCTGTGTATCAGTAGCTCTATAAACGGGTGACTCCTTCTATCGGTAGCTCCTGGTCTATCGGTAGCTCGCTTGTCTATCAATAGCTTGGTTGTCTTGGTGACTCTGTATCAGAAACCACATTTAACGGTATACATTGTGTTGGTAGCCTTGTTATATCAGTAGACTTATGCATACTGGTAGAATTGTTCTATCAGTAGCTGTTTGTATCAGTGACTTGATCTATCGGTGACCTGTGCTTACCGATGGACTTACACATACCAGTAGCTCTGCATATCAGTGACCATTTCTTATCGGTGACTAAGTCTATCGGTAGACTAAGTACCGGTAGAGCTGTTTGTCTATATCAGTATCTATAGGAATACCAGTGACTTAACAGTTGTCTGTTTTATGAAAAACATATCGGATTGAGATATAATTATTTCAAAAGTCATATAAACATATATAAACATTAATTAACATATTTTAAAAATTATTTTAATATAATTATCAACTTGATCATAGATTGAAATAATTAATATATATATACACATTATTTTGGATTATGAAAGTATGTAAAAGCATAATTGTAATTATCAAAACATGCGAGGTCAGAAAAATTAAATTAATTAAATGTTGAAAGTTATAGACAATTTTCATCCTCATTATCTCTCCTTCCTAACAGTTATCATTGAATTTCGTTTATTGGAAGTAATCTTATAACTCTTCTAAGCATGCACCTATGTTTCATAGAATACTCAAGGAAGTAGTCATCCATATGATGACTACTGATCAGAGTTATAAAAGTGTCATAAAAGATATGGGGGATTATTCCCAAGAATAAAATTATATTAATAACAATTTGGGGGATGAAACTTAGGAGGATTATAGTTTTACTCCATTATATTCTCTAAAAAGGGAAATTCCTCCTATTTTATAGAATTATATGGATGGAAATAAGAGATTCCTAAGGGTGAAACCAAAGAGAAATGTTAATGAATGAATTTTTTAGATAGATTAAAGTAAAACATAAATTATGTTAATTATATGTGAGATGAAAGAAATCAACTGATTTTTAAGAAGTATTAATGGATGGGTTGTCATTTCAAAGATGGAAATATTTTTACAAAGGTATATAAAACCAGCTGATTTTTTTTTCTTTGGGGTCTATAATTTTTTTTATTTGTTTTGAATGAGGAAATTTATTTATGGTAGTGGAAAATTGATCATATTATATAATGAGAAAATTAAATACTAACTCAAAAATGGTGGGTCGTGATGTTTTAATAATAAAAAGATAAAATTGTTAGATATTTATGTCTAATTAAAATGTGTATATTGTTAATGATTAAAATAATGATGAGACATTAGAAGAAATTAATGTTTAATTGAGTAGAATATGGGGGATCACCATGTGGTAGACTCAATATAATACATTTATTGTGAGAAAAATGGGGAGGTATTATCAATAACAACAAATAAAATCAAGGTTGAAATCCATGAATAAAATTTCATTAGTTACTGGATAGTTTTGGTGAAAAATAGTAGTAGTAAAAAATTACGTAAAAAACCACAGTTCCATAAGTAGATCCAAAATAATTTTACGAGGATGAAAATGATGATAATTGGATTAAATATATCAATGGGGATCATTATTTGAATAAGAACAATGTGACTTGGGAAATTTTTCCATTTCTAGAAGACCGAAATGTTATCAAAACCAAGTGGGTGTTTAGTAATAACCTAATTGACTATGGAAAAGTTTCTCTAAACAAATACTGGATAGTGTATAAGATTAATTAATATATCAAATGAACTTTTTAAGATAAATTTTCTCCCAAAACCCAGTTGGAATCTATTTATGTTTTTTTTATATTTTAGTGAAAATGTAGCTAAAATCATACCAAATTTATGTTGAATATATGTTCCTCAATGGAGTTCTTAAGGGGGGATAATAAGTTGGGAAAATATAAGCGGTTATTATGGATGAAAATGAGAGAATGGTGTGACAATTATAGAATTATTTGTATAATATAAACAAATCACCCAGGACCTAATATTTCAGGTTAGTTCAAAACCTAATAAAGCATAGTTTTTAGCGAGGTAGAGTTTATCATTGCCTCTATATAAATAAGGATAGTGATCCAAGGATGTTGGTACTCATATATGTCCAAGATATAATATTTTCGGATTGAAAAAATAATATTGATTTTTTTATATCACATGATGTACGATATCGAGATATACATGATTAGTGAAACATTTTCCGTGGTTTATAGATGAATCAAGGAAATCATAGAACATTAAATTTTTAATAAAAATATGTGAATGTGGTTCCCAAGTGATTTTCAATGGAATATTCCAAACCAATGAAAATAATGACCACTATATGGACGATTTTTTCAAATGTTAAGGACTGTAAAGAGGTAAATGTCATGGAATATTGATATTGGGAGCCCATGATACCTCACAATAAAATGACCCAAAATTGGGTTTGATATATTTCAAGTCACACCATGACAATGTTGTCACAAGGAGGGCCACATGATATTGGGGAAGAGGATACATAAATATTTCTAAAAAATAAATAATTTGGGTAGTTTTGTTATATGATAATGCAACAGAAGTTGTTGGGATACACAGATGTGAGATGAGATGGTTCAATGGATAACTGAGTGAAATTAGAGATATCAAAAAAACTAGATTTCTTTTGAGCCTTGGTTTTGTTCGATAATTAAATCACCCAATATTAGGATTTGAGCCTTAGAATTGTTGGTGATATGATTCTAGCCTAGATTCGAACATGGATTCAACAATGAGAAGCACTGATATAAGGTGGATTCCACGGGGAGATTTGGATATCATGAATTGGTTTTCTATGGTTAGGGTGTTTAAAATAGACTGGGGCACTTTTATCAGGGCATCCAAAAAAAGTGCCAATATATATACATTTTATCAGTGCTAATTTAAAAAGTTATGATAAAAGGAATCTGTATTAGCACAAAAAAAACACCGATAAATACTTTCAATAATTTTTTAACAAAATAATACTTTGTAAAAAATGTATAATTATTAAATATAATTATAATACTTATGATAATATTCTTTTATAAAATAAAAACATTATAATCCCTTGAATATATAATTAATTATTTAAAATTATATAAATAATTTTTTTAAAAATAATATTTATATCATTATATATATATGTATTATATATAAATATAAATATATATATAAATATAGTATAGTAAAAAAGTTCATTATTTGAATAAATTTAATATAATTTTATAATTATTTATTTATAATTATATAAATAATTTTTTAGAAAATATTAATTATTTATTTATGATTATAAATGCATAAAAATAGTAAATATTCACTTATAAATATAAATAATTATAATTAATTTTTAGAAATATATTGTTAATATTATTAATTTATATTTAATCTTAAGTGCATGCATATTAAAAATGAGTAAAATTGAATAATTAAAAAACAGGTACATAGTAATAATATTTAAAATTTTGATAATTTTGATTATTTGAATATAAAACATAAAAAATGGATATATATATATATATAGAAATAATGATGGGTAAACATTGAAAATATTAAAAAGATAGTAAAGAAATTATAGAAATTGAATGAATTATAAAAAAAATGTGTGTGTGTGTATAAAATTGCATTAATTACATATATCTGAAATAAATATAATACATTTTATCTATGTTAAATTGAAAAAATCAAACGACATTCAATTATGTCCATTAAATGACATAATTAGTCATTATTTTTAATTTATAATAATTTTTAATTATAAACAACTATACATTGAATATATTACTAGTTACTGAGTAATGAATCAATATTTATTATTATATAAATCAAATTTATGTACATTACTATATATCTATATATTTAATATACACTATTATTAACAATATTAAAAATTATTTAATTAATAATATTTTTATGATTTTTCTAAAATTAAATATTTTTTAATTTTATAGATTAATTTTCATTATAAATATGTCTATATAATTAATATATAATATTTATAATTTATATATAGTATAATAAATATATTCATTTTTTTCAATAATTTTTTAATTAATAAAATATTTGATATTTTTTTAGTAAAATCATATTAATTTTGTATTTAATTAATTATTTCATTTTAGTCAGTCTTATATGAGCGCTAAAAAGGACATATAAAATATAATTTTATGGGAGCTAAAAATAAAGCGCTGTTAAAGGGTATCTTTTAACGTCACTAAAAATAAATCATTGATAATTTGCACCATTTATCAGTGCTCACAACTTTTATTGATAAAGGGCGTCTTTTATCAGCGCTAGAAAAAAAAATGATAAAAGGTACCCATTATCATATATTTTTAAGAAATCTTTAAGGGAAACATTATAATTTTTTTTTCAACCACTGATAAAGTCTATGACTATTCAATTCTTGTTTTGTAGTAATGTAGGTACATGCGATTTCATCCTAAAAGACCGAATAGTTTAATATTCTTGGAAAACTAGATATGTATTAGAATCTTACATTACAACTGAAAAAATTGAAATACAACAGAGTAACTCCATTGATAACACCTTTATTCTCTTACCATTACCCTTTATATCATTCAAATATACTTCGGGGAATCCAGAGAGAAAATGAATTATAAGAATTGGGTGATACCAGATGCTGAGTAAGGGTATGCATATAGTGAAAGCTATCATAAATATGTATAAATAATTGTTGAGATTTATGTAAGTGAAATACATGAATTTAAAAAAATAAATTGAGTATAATGTTATAGTAATAAATATAAATATAACAACACCCTAATAAAATGGGGAAATACTTATCCACGGATATCAGAACTAATCAGATAATCACATGGGAACATAAAACTAATCTCAAAATGACGAAATGAATAATTTCATTAATCCTAAACATACCCTCAAGGATTCAGAAAATACACCATAAATAAATGGGTAAGACATCATCCAGTACCATATATAATTTGTCACATGAGACCTACCTACGAATTGACGGTCTTTAGTGGAACACACCTATCAATTACTAGGTCCAATGCATTCCTCATATAAAAGTTGTTAAATAAAATCAACATATACATTCAAATTGAAACTAGCATGTGAAATGTTAATAAAATTCCCTAATTAAATAACATTATAATAATCCATCAAATGTAATAAAGAAAATGAAAACAAAATAGTACATTCTCAGTCAAATTGATCATAAACCATTCAATAAAATATGTAAGGTGGTATCATAAGAGTTCAACATCAATGAAACATAAGATTCAAAAATGGATGTTAACATAGAGAAAAATAAATTATTGTGATCTTTGAAAAATTATTTAGTAAAATACCCTTTTTACATTGAAATAACCATTTTTCTAAAACATTGTACCATTATAAGAAAATAAATTTTTTTTAAACAAAACCATGTAAACTTGTAATGGAAGCTTCAAAACACTAATGCATCATGATGGAGGGAAAATCATCTCGGGCCATATAAGTTAAAAAAATTGATTCCATATTTTTATTGGAAAGGTCTTGAAATACATCATTTGGAATATGGAAAAAAATTATTCCTTTCAAAAAAATTTATAAAATTCAAACATTGGTAAAAATAAATCTAAATATTTATAATATAATATTAAAAATATTTTGATAATATTCTTAGAGAACATGCAGATGGAAGATAAATATTCTCCAGTAGAGACTTAAACATTAACATCTCAAATAATAATTTGATTTTAAAATAGAACTAACCTTAGGTTTTCCCCCTATATGTGTTCAAACTATGGCATCCCACCTTTTAATAAAATAACATTTCATTTACATTGTACAAAATAGAAGATCTTTTAGCAATCTAAAAGATATTTTAGGTTTAGTATCATGGATATTAGTTACATATTACATGAAAAATTAAAATCATTATTATATTACACATGAGTGTATTCCTCAAAAGTTCATCCTATGTAGAATGACTACAACTCCTAACCTGGGGACATATTTCAATGAAATGGGTTAGCATAAATCCTTGCAAGGGAAAAAGAAAGATATAAAATGTGTGGAAGAGGCATATAAACAATAATGATCATATGAAAATGAGGCACACCATAAAATGAATTACATGTATCATAACATGGAAAAATTTCTTCAATATTTAATTTGGACATTCATAAGAATATCACTATGCTCCATCCCCAAGGTGTCATTAATCGTAATTACTGAGGTTATTCACCGAGGAATCATAAAACCTATTATATCTAAAGATTAAATTATTTACCAAATGGATTGGAGTGCTATCAGTGAATACCCTTATGTTGTAATTAATGTGAGATACATATTTCATAATAAATAATTTCATAAATAAACCATGTACAATAAAAGAAACATATTTCATATCAAAATCAACGTGTTTTAAAAGAGTTATTAAGAAGATCCTTTTTTCATTTTAATCCCACCAAAAAGGAAAGTGGGTTTCAAGTATGTCCATACCATAATTATATAGATAATTTTTACATCTATGTGAATACCCATATACAATAAATGGTTTTGGTTATTCACAAAATATAAAAAAATAATTTCTTGTGAAAGAGAGACAAATTTTGAGAGATAAAATCGACAACATAACAAGTATAAAACATGGTTTTTGAAAACATTAAAAAAGAGAGGGGGAAAGGCTCACCCACCCATAAAATAAATTTAATACAGTAAATTTATCAAAAAATGGACATAATAACATATTATAGAAATTTGAAAAACATACCACATAAAAAGGGAAATCGAAAGGAAAAGAGAAGTTGATATTTACTTTACCTTGAAAAGTGACTTTTAAAAAACAATATCTGGACATTGGGGAATTAAGGAAACCATGGGAGGAGTCCTTGGGAGGTAAAAATATCAGATATTTTTTGAGAAATAATTGTTAATGAAATGAAATGAAGGAATGTGTGGGTATTTATAGAAAAAATAATGGAGTTATTAATTAATTTTTATGGACACATCTGTAGTAATATTTCTAAACCAATGGATTTTCCATGGTATTTTCCAATGTTACAGGCCAAATTGGACACATAATATCATATTTTTATACAAAATAATCTACCATAATGTTATATTAATTATTGAACAATTTTTATCTCATTAATGATAAAAAACTCAAAACAGCATTTTTACTTTTCATTAGAAATTCAACTATTTCAGGAATATTCCAACAAGTCACCCCAACCATTTTTCCATGTGTAGAATTAAAAAATAAACACCATTTTATTGAAATATTTTTATAAATATGATACATTTTTTATATTTAAAATCTTTATTTAGAAAAAAAATAAAAATTATAAAATAAAAATTATTTTATAACACTTTGAAAAATTATCTAATGTCTCATAGAATTATCATATAATCCTAAGACAAAAAAATATTAATTTTTTATTCTATTTTATGAAAATGAATTTTATTTTTAACAGTATTATTCATTATAAATTTGTATATGAAAATTTATGTTTTATAAAAATTTTAATACTTATATAAAAGTTTATAAAACAATTAATTACTTAATATGTTATATAATTATATCACATTACCATTAACAAGAAACCTAAATTTTATTCAGACTTTATTAGTCAAAGTTACTGTTCCGTTGGTCGTATTACTATTCAAAAAAATAGCATTACTATTCCAAAGGGTCAAGTAACGATTCACCAATAAATTTTGTGAATCCTATTAGATTTTAAATATCTTACTAATGGAAATCATGTATTTCCATTTTCCAAATTTCAATTCACAAAAGTTGAATAATCATATTTAATGGTAATTCCATAGATGTAGTGGAAAGGCAGGTAAAAAGAACACTCAAAATTTCAATATGTATTTATATAAAATTAAATTATATAAATGATTCCACTAATGTAAATTGAATAAAAATATATATAATTGATTAATTTTGACTTTAATAATCAATTTAATGTATAAAAATTATTTAAAAAAACTCTAATTTGAACTACAATGCAATATGTTTCACTATTTATCAAAAAAATGAAACATCTAATAAAAATACTGAAAATTCACCCTAAATTAATTTGGAGATTAGAAATTAATAAATTATGTTTATATTACCAAAATAAATCACTATGTTTGAGAAATTTATCTTTTAAACAAAAAAATCCTATGTTATTAAAAATAAAAATAGATAGAAAATGCATTGTGAAATTACTAACACTTAAAAAATAAAATTATTTTATTATTTACATTAAAAAAGGGGTGTTTTGATATTTATATTTCATTAAATAAATAATTATTCCTAATAAATTAAATTATTATAATAATTATATCATTTTTGGATAATACAAGTTGGATCTTAGAAGCCATTTTTTCAAATTTGTCTCAATGAAACACATATTTTATTAAGAAAAACTATTATTAAATGTGTATATCCCATTTTTATTCATATTTTTACTTATCCAAATTTTTCCATGATTTATGATGTTCTCATGACATAAAAATGAATTCAATGTGCTTATATTGTAAAACATAATAAAAATATATTCAGAGGAAAGAGATTCTTGCAAAAATAACTATATTTTTGGGCTGTTACACAAAACTCATGAATAGTAGTTTTAAATATATTTAAAACTTATAAAATTATCATATTAACATTTATGATATCATATATGATCCACTTATAACATATTACCTCACATTTATTAATATTTTTTTTCTTTTCACTATTTCATGTGTTAATTTTCTTATATTCTCAGGCTTTTTTAAATTGAAATCCTGGATTCTCTTGAATAAGAAATAGGTTCAACATCTCGAAAAAAATATTAATTTAATAAATTTAATATTTAATCATAACATATATTTTTATAACCATTCTTTAATGTTTAAAATAGAAAATAAAACACATCACTTCGTAGAGATGGTATGTAGTACATACACTTGACTGACGAAAACATTTCTAAATCGTTGAATGGGTATAAAATTGGATAGTGTTTTAATTTTCCGGAATAAATTTAATTCCATAATTATAATATATATTCAAATTATTTCCATCATTAGAACCATCCAAGTAAAGCGACAACGAAATCACAATTACACTATTATGTGTAGATGATAAGTCGTACGTATGCACGTTTGATGGTTTTTTTTCATTGGATTGATAAAAGGGAAACTGTGGTTTTTTAATAATCGTTATAAAAAAATTATATATGTGATACTAAAGATATTATTTTTTTATAAAAATAACACCTTAATTGGATATAAAAGAAGAAAAGAATGTTTGTGAGTTGCTAAAAATGATTACCTATTCTTTAGAGAACTTCATTTATGTATCTTCTTATGGGATATAGGGTTGCTCATTTTGGAATATAATGAACACGAAATGTTGTATATATATTTTTGGATGAAAAATGGGATGGTGTGGTCTAGATAAAATTCTCATAGTGATGCGAAGAAGTGAGAGAGAAGGTATCCTTTTAAAATTGAGGCGAGGGGCACTTTTAAAAACTCTCAAAATATTAAATTAATATAAATTAGTTTTTAATTAAAAATGGATAAAAGTTGAAATGGATTATAATATAATATAGGATATGTTTTTAATAACATCAAATAATAAAATTTATAAATTGTTTGGTGTAATTGCGAACCAAATTATTTTTATTAACCCCTTGGATAATTTTTTTGACCTTAGTCATGGTAACAATTATTATAATTATAAAAGGTTAATAATTTTACTATAAATGAAATAATGATTTATAGATGGACTATTTATGATTTTTTCAACTTTAGTTTTCTCAAATATCCAAAGATAATTTTTCTATGATTTTTAAATAATTTAATAATTGATTATTTTGATATATTATTATTAATGTCAAATTTGATGCTATTTATTTAATTTGACTTCACATATATCATGTAAATGGGAAGCTTCAAATTTAATGATTCCAAAAATATATAACAGATCTATAAAATTATTTAGGCACATTAAATCATCCAAATTATTTAAAAAATAATTTTTTTATAATCAATTAATTTAATTTTCTATTAATTAAGTAAATAATGTTTTAACAATAAAAGAAAAATTTAATGTCATTATATAATTTATAAAAAATATATATAAACCTATACAGTGAAAATAAAATCATTAAGACTAATATTAACATTTATGTTCATTTATATCTTCTTTTAGTTATCCTATTGACACAAAAAAATTATTAAAAAAATTGATTGACATTTTGTAATTATCTTTCATTTAAATAATATATATGTCATTTTTAGTGAATATTTCCGATTAAATAACTAAAAACATATCCTTTGGTGATAAAAGAACTATTCAATTCATCCAATACGAAAAAGTATAAATTATTATGACTTTATCACTTATATTTTGCCTAAATTAATCTGATTTACCCTTTACCGAGGAGATAAATTTTACCATAGTAACTATTTATTTTGACAAGAAAGGGGGTTAATAAACAAATATGAACATTTTAATTTTAAATATTTAATTCATTTTATCAAATTTAATTTCTATATGTGGAATAAAATAATTATAAAATATGTGTGCAAAATTGCGTAAAAATCACCTGTAAAAATGATGCTTTTAAGAATAAAAGAATAATTATTCTTATCATATAAATAGTAAAAATGATTGTTAAAAAAGTTGATTGATGATATATATATGTATCATTAAAATAATATACTAATAGTTACTAATTAAATTTTATATTATTTGACTATATCGTTAATAGAAAAATAGATTTGTATAAAAACTCTTCTTTTATTAATATTAATATTTTAATTTCTAATTAGTTTATAACTATCGTATTTTATTCTATAAATTTCTAAAACACACACACACACACATATATATATATAATTTGTTAGCACCAAGAAATCCCACTAAATTAATGATTGTGCTGTCATAGTGACATAATAATAGATCGTGGTTTGATTGAACTCGGTGCTACATGTCACACAAGCTATTAAGGAGATTAAATTTATTTAAAAAAAGACATAGCATAAAATATCTGGGTGTTACATTCATCCAACCAAAAAAAATTTCCCTTTAAAATTTCTAGAATGTTTCCTCCTAAATATATTTGGGTAGTTCTTCATCATAATTTACCGAGGTTCCAACATCACCTCTTCCATTTTCTGTTTTTTCTAATGAAACTTCACCAACTAAGTAATTAAATTCTTGAACACTTTTTTCTAGTGTCTAGAATCTAGATAAGATGTTTATAGTATGATATATTTGGTTCCATTTTTATTTCTTCATAAGTGAGAACATGCATTAGGTATGGAATGTACTTCTTTAACAAATTGTTATGGAACACATCATGTAGTTTCGATAGGCCTAGCGGTAATTACAACCTATAATCCACATATCAAATTCGTTCTAAATTTTCAAAACGTTTGATATTCTTGGTGATTAGATTCCCTTTCTTTCTAGGTCTTATTAAAACCTTCTATGGATATAACTTCATGAAAACATGATCTCTAACTTGAAATTCTAAATATTTTCTCCGATTATCAGTTCAATTCTTTTTCCTATTTTGATATAATTCAATAAGGGTTTGAATAGTATTTAACATTTTTGTTGTTTCCTCCACATGTTCTAGACCCACATGATTCTTTTCAAAAACTTCATCCCAACACATTAGTGTAAGAAATATCTTACCATATAATTTTTTATACGGATCTATTTGAATACTTAAATAGAAGCTGTTGTTATATGAAAATTTTACCAAAGGTAAATACTGATACCATATACCTCAAAATTGAAGTGAGTAGGACCTCAATATTTCATTTAAAGTATGGATAACGCATTCGAACTAACTTACATTTTTTGGGATATTAGAGGTTCTCAAATGAGGATCTATATCAAGATCCTTCAAAATACTTTTCCAAAACATTGATGTAAATTTTGGATTGCGAGTAGACACAACTGAAAGATGTACACTATGATGTCTTAAAAAACAACAATATACAGTCTTACAATTTTGTATAGTGGAGATTACACTCTTATAAAGATAAAATATGTTGATTTGGTAAGTCAATAAATAATTACCCACATTATATCATTCCATATAAGATTCTTTAGTAATCCGGTGACAAATTCCATAGAAATGTCATACCATTAACCTGTAGGAATATGTAGATGTTTCCTAAATCTTAAGGATATTGCCTTACATAATTTAACGAATCAAAAACAAAAAAAATCAATACATAATCAGTAATTTCCTGCTTCATTTTATCCTAAAAAAATGTTACATTAAATACTCATACATCTTTGTGCTACCAGGGTGTATAGAGAAATTCAATCTAGGAGCATCATCTAATTATCACCTTTTAACTCAGGTATAGAGGGAAGTCAAATTAACTTTTAAAATTTTTTGATTTCCATATCTGTATACGTAGTCTGTTAATTTCCCATCATTCATAGATTAAATTTTCTTTATAATATTCTCATAAATAGACTGAGATATTTTAATATTTTCTATAAAATATGGTTTGAAAATCATTTTATTGAGGAGTTATTTTCTCCTTCATTAATAATTCCAATATCCATATTTAGTAGAACCATTAACACATTATCCCGTTCAATCATAATTTTGTGGAAAATTCCATGATCATTCATGATCAATGCATCTGCTACCTTATTTTCCTTCACTAGTTTGTAGTACATTGATCAATCATAATACTCGTGTAACTTAAGACATTTTCTATTCCTCATGTTGTGTTATTTATGTGAATAAATATATTTCAAACTCTTATTATATGTATATATCTCACATATTTTACCACAGAGATAATGTCTCCATATAACCAGAGAAACTATTACAGATTACACCTCAATATCATGAGTTACAAAGTTCTATTCATGAGTTTTTAACAACCTTAATGCATAAGAAATACCTCTATCATTCATGATAAGGACACAACCAAGTCATTTTCTCAATACATCACTATAAATCATAAATCCTCTTTTCCCTTTGGAAGAGTCAAGATCGGGGGATTCAAAAATCAAATATTCAATTCTTTAAACCATTATTCACATTACATTATCTAGATAAACTTAAATCCTTTACAATTAAGCTTTGTTTACGAGTTTGCGAATCAAGTAAAATTTTAAACAAATCCCTGATTGTACTCTTCAAAATCAATTAATGTATGTACCTCAATTATTTTGATTGGCATATGACATTATTTAATTTCCATCATCTTCATAAGATCAACTATGATTCCATCAATGGAGACAAAATGACCAAGAAATTAAAATTTTTGGAGCCTGAATTCATACTTTCTAAATTTCCAAAATTAATATTTTCTTTTAAGATTATAAGAAATTATTCTCAACTGAATCTCATGGTCCTCATAGTTCTGGGATTGTACCAATATATCATAAATATATACCACATCGAAATTATCATGATATTATTTAGATACTCTATTCATTAGATCCATAAAACAGAGGGTGCATTTGTCAATCTGAATAGAATAACTATAAAAAAGTAATGTCTATACCATGTTCTAAATACATTTTTAGAATATCATTCTTATTTACACACCATTTATGGAATACAATATAAAGGTATATGTTTGAAATATATTTATCTCCAATAATGTGGTCAAATAAGTTGTTAATACGAGGTAGCAAATACCCATTCTTTATCATAATATCATTAATTATCCTATATTAAAGGAAGCACCTCATAAGTCCATATTCTTTCTTAAAAAATAATAGGGTATCCTCAAGGTGAAACACTAGGTAATATCAATCTTTTACCAATCAAATCCTTTTATTTTATTCATCAACTCAATTTAGTCTACAATAGTTGTAACATCTAAAGTAAATAAAGAATAATACATTTTCATAAATATTAATATTTTTGAATTAAATATTAATTTTACCTTAAAGGGTTTGATATGTTTGATGGCATACCCGATATGTAACAATGGCTTTCTTGGAAAATATTATGTTGCACAAAAGGTTGAGTTATACAAAAAAATAACAATATAATATTATTATTTTTAATGGTAGTTACCGCCTAGCTGTCATAATGGAGGGAATAAACAAGACTAACTACAAAATTATTATACATGTTTGTTAAATGTTTTTACATTTATCCAATAAATTTTAGAGGCTTAAAATGTGAATTAATCTAACTTTAAGAAAATATACAGTATCATACTTTGAAAGGATGATTTACTGCTTTTTAATGGGGAACCCTCTTTAAATATAGTTTTGGTCACTTATATATATATATATATTTTTTTGATAAAATAAAATTCTTATTTAGAATCTAAAAATCAAAATTTACTTTGGGTAAATTTTTGTAATTTCTCTGATTAAATTTATTTTTTAATGAATAGTAAAAAATAATGTGTTTTAACTCAAAAGTGTCATTTAATCAAATTTATATATATGGTTAGATTATCATTTTAATTTCTTTTAATGTGTAATTAGATTATATTTTTACCATTTCATCCAATGTTGGTCATTGGAAGTAATTTCACTTTGAAATTTGACATAAACAAGTGTCAATCTTTTTATAGTTATTATTTCTTAAAAAACACAATTTTTTTTGAAAATGGGAATTAATTTTCAAATAATTAATGAAACTTCTATATAATAAATTTTGTAAAATATAAATCATGTTTGAATTCAGAATATCAAATATAGCTTAGGCTGAATTTTGGGTATTTTTCGAAAAAACATCAATTTTTTATAAATAGTGAAAAAAATATGTAGTTGTTAAAAAGCTAAATTTTTTGTTTAAATGAAATTTTACCAATTATGTGAATTGAATTTTGAAAATCTGACATATATGGTTTTTATTAGTATGTAAAATTTGGTTCAATAAGATGGAAATATTTTTTGGTGAATAGTATCTTTTAAATTTTCTTTACCGTAGTTAAAGGTAAATAAAGTAATTAAAGGTAAAAAAATATTATAATAATATAAAATTACTTTAACAGTTTACTTGAACTTATTTGTTGAGTAATGGCCGACCAAGAAAATATTTGGGTGAGGATTTTTTCATTGAAAGTCACTTGGGTAATGTAATCTTATTAATAACATTTTATTTAAAGTTAAAATAAAACTATCATATACATATTTTATTTTGGTAAAAAAAAAATTAATGAAGGGTTATGTAATTTATATATTTGACTATAAATATTTATTATAAAGATACAAATATTTCTTATATTATGGTATTTTTTAATAATTTTTAGACATCAAATAAATTAAATTATTTAAGACACAATAATGATGCAGTGTTTACCTCATTAATAAATGATTTAAATTAATAAGATTATAAAGAATAAAATTATATCTAAAACCTTTCCGATTCTTATAGGATGATTTTATTTCGACCATGAGGCATCTTATCATTGACTTTAATAAGTTTTGGACTTTTATAAACTGAAAATCATTATATAATAAAATAATATTTTCACACTTTCTTAAAGAGTCCCTCCTCCCCCTTATAAAAATCCTTCACCTCTAACCCATTACTAACACATCTCAAGCATATAGGATTGTCAAAAATCTTCCTCAATAAGCTCTCAATATCCCTCTATTATTCCTAGAAGCCTTTCCTTAGGTAGAAGACACTTCAAAAAACCATTTTGGTTCAAACCAAAGGGAGTTACCCGATTTAAAGGTAATGTATTATCTTAAGTTCTTTTGTTTTATTTTAATAATCTGACCCCCTAAACTATTTTTATTCCTTTATTTTATAACAACACTAATATATTAAATATACTAGGTTATTTCTATGTTAATTATTCTAACTAGACATACACACACCTCCATCTAATGGGTAAAGAACATATTGTTTCTGTGGATAGCAAACTAACATTTCACGAAACGATGATTGTTCAATATTCTCCTACCACCTCATATGGTGGGAATTATGATGGAACTATATTTATCTATGATATATAATATATTTATATTGTTTATATGATTCTATATTTTTCATTTATAGAATAACTCTATGGATTCTATAGTGGGTAAATACAATATTCTCATTTGATGAAGTACGGACTACAGCCTCCTCAAAGTGATATGACTCATTCATGAGATAAGTGGAACATATAAATGATAGAGTTATTGACATTATATATATGATATTATACTGGAATTATAATATACCTATGTATCAGTATGTTTTTATTTCATTAAATATGATATATAAATGAAAGTAGTGTTCAAGCGTACGAACGACTTACCATCTCCATGAACCTTGCATTTCCTTTATTACTCAAATTATTATGTACTATTATAAATACATGATTATACTAGATATATATGATATATATGAAATTTAAATCATGAATATCATTCTGGATATAATGAACATTTGACCACCTGAATATCTTATAATTATAAGAAGTCCATTTTCAAATCAAGTACCAAATATCGGAAATATTACCATTATTAACATAAATGATTACAAAATGTTTATAAAATTGTAATAAGTGAATTAAAATTAATTATAAACTTCAAAAAGGTTCTCAAGAAAGTATAAATTAACATTATTTTATTATTCATAAGATTAAAGAATGAATGGGTCATATTGGACACAAGGTAAGAGATTTTGTCTCATTCTCCATTCATTGAGGTATATTTTGTTTTATACATGATGTTATTTTATACAATTTATAAACAAATTTGAAATTTCATTTCATTCAGTGGGAATCCTTTTCTACGAGGCATTTTACTAAATGAAAAAAAATAATGTTTCTTTTAATGTAATCTGTGACAATGACTTTTTCTATCACCGCGAGTATTATTTGATCTATGTCTTCCTTAACAAGTTGTAATGTTTTTAAAAATAAAACAAATACCATATAGTCTTTGACATATTTTGGTATTGAAACTGGTTTTGATAATGGATTTGTTATTTCAATATATTTAAATGATATATTGTGATTGAAACATAGAAAATTTATCTTTCATTTGTGTTTATTTTATGCATTATGAATATTTTATGGTTCTTGGGCATTGTTTATGTATACATGTTGTTCCGTGATAAACCTAGGGTGGGTGAGCCTGAGATATCTCTCATATTCATTGGGTAACGTGACAGAGGTAAATGTGAATGTTTCCCCTATGATATTTAGTTAATATAATGGGATGGCTATTCCAAATGTAACTCCATATGTAGATGTGAAAGCTACAACATAAGTATGTTCTGGATAAAACAAGTTACCTTTATGATTTGTGTTTAATATGTAAATTTCATGATTTCATGAGGTATGTTAAAGAGCTTATGTTATGTATGTATTGATGAAATAACCTTTTCTTTCATTGTTTTATAACCCTTAATGATCTTTTTATGCTCATCCCATGTTTTGAAATGTTTTTCAACAGACATAAAGATGAATCAGGTCAAGAATGGGTTTATGGAAAAGTCATGCTATCTAAAACATGGGACTAGGCATGACCCTTTTTTTCAAGAGTTTTTATTTTATGAAAAAAAATGGAAATTGAGTAGAAGTGTCTACCTTGTAATTTTTGAGATGTAATGTAATATTTATGGCCTAATTATATTAAATTATAAAACTGAAAAGATCCTCAATGTGAATTTTTCATTTAATTATTGATTATGTAATGTTTATGGTCAGGTCCTTATAGTTGGTATCAGAGGTCGGTTTTCAAAACATTACGAGTTAGAATAATTTTAAATTAATTTATGGTCAAATTGAAGTGATAAAACATTTACATATTACCATGTTTCTTCACCTAAGATATTTACGTGTTTGTAATGATTTTCCATAGAGGAAACAGACCAGCTATGATGGGACAAGATCAAGAGGAAGATGACCTTCCAAATCAGCAACCTGAGATGGTCGGAATCAGAACTGAACTGTTTGTTGCAGTGATAGAACAGTTAAATTAGGCTATAAATTGTGGCGGTATCCATGCACAAGATCATCTAGATCACCCACATAATAACATGTCAGTAGTGGAGCATTTCATGAGGCAACATCCCCCATATTTCTAATGATCATCTGACTATGTGCTAGGTGAAAGGTAGATTAGAGCACTAAAGAAGATTTATGATGTCATGGGGTGTTCAGAGCATCAAAAGGCTAGTCTCGTTTTTTACCATTTCAAGGTGAAGCTGATCAGTGGTGGTAGATGGTGAATAATATTAGGGATAGTGAGAAGATTGATGCTCTTGATTGGGATGAATTCAATGGTATGATTCTTGAGAAATATTTTTCTAAGGTGGTTCGTCTTAGGAACGAAATCAATTCCTGGAATTGAGGTAGGAGTATGACTTAGTGGCTTCTTATGAAGAAAAATTCACTCACCTGGAATGGTATGCTCCAAATTTTATATGAGATCTTGACAGTAAAATGAATCATTTTTACTCAGGATTAATTCCAATGTATCGAAGGGATTTATCTTCTCTTGATTTTAAATTTTTTGAAAAACTTGTTCGATTTGTGTAGAAAATGGAAATAGAGTTTTCTGATGATTATGAATTCTTTGAAAAACAACAAAATAAGAGTTCGAGGTGGTGAATTAAAGGGAATAACTCTTCAAAAAATTATAATGGTAAGAAACTTAAGTTTAATTTTTTTGAAAATTGTGGTAAAAAGCATGATGGGGAATGCCTTTTGAATTCTGATAAGTGCTACCGAT
The DNA here is from genome assembly GCA_963277665.1 of Viscum album. Lineage (NCBI taxonomy): Eukaryota > Viridiplantae > Streptophyta > Magnoliopsida > Santalales > Viscaceae > Viscum > Viscum album. The sequence continues at coordinate 1,941,476,493 of OY728133.1, read as the reverse complement.
GTGGTGAAATGGGACATAAAGATTATTATTGCACTGAAAAAGATCAGGTTAAAGGTAAGAAAAATCCTATTTACAATCAGTAAAATTAATTAAGTGAAATGAAATGGGTCATTATGAAAATTAGTGTCCAATGAAGAACTCAACTGAGAGAAAGAAACCAGACAACAAGAATAAAGGGGTGGTGAAGTACTTTGCAACTAATTCAACAGATGTTGGGCCAATAAATGATGTAGTATCAGGTACACTGTTTGTTTTTTTAGATTATGCCACTGTGTTGTTTGACTAGATATCTACACATCCGTTTATTTATGATAAGTATTCTAGTAAATTGGGAATTCAGTCTCACGATATAAATATGGAACATATGGTAAAAACACTGGGGGAAAATATAGAGAATAAAAGATATTATAAGAACATTCCCCAAGATTTTGCGTGGAAAGAATATACCTGAAAACCTTATTTTTTGCCTCTAGTAGAGGTTAATGTTATTCTGGGTATATATTGGCTTTCTGTTTATCATGCTAAGATTGACTGCAGAGCTAAAGATGTTTCTTTTCAGAAATATTTTTAGTTTGTGTACACGAATGAACCATTAATTTTGATAACATATTAGGAAGTTTAGAAAATAGTAAATGATATAAATGAATGTTACTTGGCACATATTATTGAAAACAAATGAACTATTAAAATTAATGATGTTATAGTGGTAAATGAGTATCTTGATGTTTTTCCTGATGAGTTGCCTAGTATTATACCGGATCGGGGAGTTGAATTTACTATTAACTTAGTTCCTAATGCTAAGCCAATTTCAAAACCCCCTTATTGAATGATTCCAATTGAACTTTTAGATTAAAAGATATAATTACAAGAGTTTTTAGATAAAGATTTCATTTGACCTAGTACATCACATGGGGTGCTCCTGTCTTACTTTTAAAAAGAAAGATAGTTCACCGAGACTTTGCAATGATTATATAGAATTGAATAAAATCACTATTAAGAACAAGTATCCTCTACCTCATATCAACGATTTTTTTAGTCATCATGAGGGAGCATAGTATTTTTCAAAGATTGACTTGAGGTCGGGGTACCATCAGTTGAATGTAAGGGAAGAATACATTCGGAAGGCCGTGTTTCGTACTAGATATGGCTATTATGAATTTTTAGTTCTTATTTTTGGGTTAACCAATGAACCTTCTATATTCATGGATCTTATGAATATAATTTTTTGTGAGATTTTAGATAAGTTTTTGGCAGTCTTTATTGATTATATTTTGGTTTATTCTAAAACTAAGGAGGTGCATGAATGTCATTTAAGGGTTGTCTTACAAACCTTAAAATAAAAAAAAACTGTATGAGAAATTCAGAGAGTGTGAGTTTTGGTTACAACAATTTTTTTCCTTTATCGCATTGTTTCAAAAAATGACATAGCTATTGAAAATGATAAAACAAATGTTTTTGAAGAATATCCAAGACCCACAAATATAACCGAGATTCGTTGTTTTCTTAGTTTGGCAGGTTATTACCGGAGGTTTTTTTATTCTTTTTCATGGTTATCTAGTCCAATGACTATGTTTACTCGAAAAGGTGTCATATTCATTTGGAGAAAAGAATGTTATTATTGTTTTTAGGAATTGAGAAAAATATTGGTGAATGCTAATGTTTTTGCACTGCCTTCTATAAATGGTGAGTTTGTTATCTACAGTAATGCTTCATTGAAAAGACATGGTAGTGTATTTATATAGAAAGATCAGTTAATTTTTTATGCATCACGTCAGTTGAAACCTCATGAGTTAAATTAATCTACACATGATTTTGAATTATCTATTGTTTTTTTTCTTTAAAAATTTGGAGGCATATTTTTTATGGAGTAAAATGTGAAAAATTTACTAACATCAAAAGTTTTTTGTATATATTCACTCATAAAGAAATAAACATGAGAAAGAGGAAATGGTTGGAATTATTCAAGTATTATGATTTCATGATCCATTAGCATCTAGGAAAGGAAAATAATGTGGATGATGCTTTGAGTCGAAAATGTAATGCTACATTAACAATCTTACATTTGGAATGAGATCCATTGGTTTTTGATTTGATGAACTATGGAATAGAAGTTATTGGTGTAGAAAATTCTTCTATTTTCTTTCAGGTGTTAGTGAGATCATCTCTATGAGACAGAATTAAGCAAGAGTATAAGGAACACAATGAGTTGTAGAAATATCTAGAGTTGGTTCAGAAGGGTAAGTTGCCTAATTTTAACATTGATAATTAATGTATTTTGAGATTGGGGAAAATATTATGCAATCCTTCTGATTCACAGTTGAAGAAAGAGTTGTTATGTGATGCTCATATTTCTCTATTTTCAATTCATCATTGCAGTACTAAGATGTACAAAGATCATTGGGAGTATTTCTGGTGGTATGGAATGAAAAAAGATATTTATTATTTTACTATGAGGTGTTTGACTTGTCAGCAGGTTAAATTAGAGTGGTATTTACCGAAAGGGATGCATCAATATTTATCGGTTCCAGAGTCAAAATGGAAAAAATATATCCATGGACATTATTGTGGGATTACCAAAGACATCTCAAGTTAATAATTCAATCTTGGTTATTATTGATCGGTTGACTAAAGATGCTCTTTTTGTTTATATTTGAGATACATTGTATCTAGATCAACATTCACGGTTGTATGTTAAAGAGATAGTCTGATTGCATGATGTTACCCGCCTCATTGTATATGATCATGATACCAGGTTTACTTCTATCAGTTGGAAAGGCCTTCATAAGTTATTGGGTACTAAATAATATTTTAGTATATCTTTTCGTCCTTAATCAGATGGGCAGTCAGAACGAACAATTCAGACCTTGGAGGATATGCTACATGCTTGTTCACTAGATTACCAGGGAAGTTGGGACCAATATATTTATTTGGTTAAATTTTCATATAATAAAAGTTTTCATTCCTATATAAATATGGCTCCATTTGAGTCATTATATGGGAAGCGATGTCGAAGCCTATATTTTTGGGATGAAGTAGGTGGAAGAAATTTGATTGGACCAAATCGCTAGAAGAGATGGAATAAAAAGTTTAGTTGATTCAGAAGCACATTGGAAGAACTCAGAGTAGGCAGAAAATCTATATAGATAACCAGAGGAATGTTATTTGTTTTGAGGTATGTGATCAAGTCTTTCATAATGTTTCCCTTCGGAAGAGTGTGATTCATTTTGGTAAGAAGGGAAAGATGAGTCTGAGGTTCACTGAACCTTATGAAATCCAGGAGAATGTTGTATCAGTTGTGTATAGAGTGGATTTACCTCACTGTTTAACCCAGGTACACAATTTTTTTCATGTTTCAATGTTGAGAAATTATATTCCATATCCGTCTCATGTTTTGATCCTAGAGATTGTTCAGATGGAAGAGAATATCTCTTATGAGGAACAACCAGTCCCGATTCTTGACCGAAGAAAGCAAGTGCTGCAGAATAAGGCAATTCAATAGGTAATGGTTTTGTGGAAAAAACCATATGGTTGAAGAAGCAATGTGGGAATATGAAAATGCTATGAGGGATAAATACCCCCACTTATTTGATAAGTGATTAAAAATTGTGAGGATGAAATTTCCAAAAGGAGAGAAGGATGTAACATCCCATGTAAATAAAAAATAATAAATTTTCATAATTATTAATATTGGTGAACTAAATATTAATTTTACTTTAAAGGTGTTTCTATGTTCGATGGTGCACTTGATACACAATAACATGCTTCGTTGAAATCATACGTTTCACACAAGGCTGAGTCATAAAAAATGATATAATATTATTATATTAATTGGTATTTACTGCCTAGCCATTATAATGGCCGGAATGAACTTAACGAACTAAAATATGAATATATATGTTTGTAAATAGTTTTTACATTTTTCCCATAAAATTTAGAGGCTTAAAATGCGAATTAATCTAATTTTAAGCATATAGACTCTAATATTCTTTAAAAGGTCGATTTATCATATTTTAAGGGCGAAACCTATTTAAATCTAGTTTTGGTGGTCTTTATATGTTCTATTTGACAAAATTAAATTATTCTTTAGAATCAGGACATCAAAATTTACTTTGCATAAATTTTTGGTATTATTCTGATAAAATTCATTTTTAATGAATATTGAAAAATAATGTATTTTTATTGAAAACTTCCTTTTAATATAATTTATTTATATGGTTAGATTATCTTTTTAATTTGTTTTAAAGTGTAATTAGATTATATTTTTACCATTTCATCCAATTTTGGTCATTTTAAGTAATTTATCTTTGAAATTGGACATAAGCAACATTCAATCTTTTGAGAGTTATTATTTCTTAAAAACACGCTATCTATTTTGACAACGAGAATTAATTTTAAATTAATTAATGAAACATTTATGTATTTAATTTGGTAAAATATATATAATTTTTGAATATGGAATATCAAATATAGCTTAGGCTGATTTTTTGTATTTTTCTGAAAAGAATCAATTTTTGATGAATAGTGAAAGCACTGAGCACTAGTTAAAAAGATGAATTTTTCATTTACATGATATCTTACCACTTCTGTGAATTGAATTTCGAAAATCAGACATACATGGTTGTTATTAGTACATAAAATGTTGTTCAATAAGATGAAAATATTTTTTTGGTGAATTGTAACTTTTGACATTTGTTTTACTATGGTTAAAGGTTAATAGTGTAATTCAAAGTAAAAACAATATTATAATACTATAAAATTACCTTAACAGTTGTCCTAACCATATTGGATGTGTAATAGCCGACCAAGACAATCTTTGGGTGAATCCTTTGGCCTTTGAAATCCATTTGGGTAAGATAATGATATTAATAACTTTTTCTTTAAAGTAAAAATAAAAAAATCATAAACGTGTATTGTTTTTCTAAAAAAAAATTAATGTGGGGTTATATTATTGATATATTTGACAATAAATTTTCATTAGAAAGGTAAAATTATATCATTAATTATGGTATTTTTTTTTAAAATTGTTAGACATCAAATAAATTAAATTATTTATGACACAATAATGATTCAGTGTTTACCTCATTAAAAATGATTTAAATAATCAAGATTATAATGATTAAAATATTATCCAAAACCAGTCCAATTATTATTGGATGAATTTATTTCGAACATGAGTCATATTATCTTCAAATTTAATATGTTCTGGACTTTTAGAAACCGAAAATCATTATATAATAATATAATATTTTCACAGTTTCCTAAAGTGCCCCTTCTCCCCCTTATAAAAAGTCCTCAGCTGTAACCCATTACTCACATATCTCAAGCCCATTGCCTCGTCCAAACTAGTATCAAATATGCTCTCAAATTCCATCTCTTACTACTATAAGGCTTGCCTTAGTCATAAGGCACTTCAATAAACCATTTTGTTTTAAACCAAAAGGAGTTACCTGATTTAAAGTTAATGTCTTCCCTTAAGTTCTTTTGTTTTATTTTAGTTCTCCAACCCCCTAAACTCTTTTTATTCCATTTTTTATAACAAACCCAATATACTCATACATTATAGGTTGTTTTTATGATATGTATTTGAACTAAACTTAAACAAACCTCCACTTAATGGGTAAATAAAATACCGTTTCTATGGACGGAAAACTAACGCCTCACGAAACCATGATTGATCAATCTTTCCTACCACCTCTTATAGTAGCCATTATGATGGAAATGTATTTATATATGATATATTATATATATATTTTTTCTATATGATTCTATATTTTTCATTTATAGAATACCTTTATAGATTCCATAGTGTGTAAATATGATAATCTCATTTGAGGAAGTGCGAACTACCACCCCCTCAACGTGATATGACTCATTCATGCCATACGTGGAACATATAAAGGATGGAGTTACTGATATTATATATATATATATATGATATTATACTATAATTATAATATATCTATGTATCATTATGATTTTATTAAAGTAAATATTAAATAGAAATGAAAGTAACGTTCATGAGTACGTACGGCATGCCGTCTACATGAACGGTGCATTTCATTTCTTCCCCCCAAATTTTTTGTATTATTATAAATACATGTATATACTGCATATATATGATATATATGACATCTAAATCATGAATATTATTCTGGATATATTTATCTTTTGACCACCTGAACAACATGTATTTATAAGAAGTCCATTTTTGACTCAAGTACTGTATATTGACAAAACGACCATTATTAACATAAATGATTTCATAATGTTTCCAACATGGTAATAAGTTATTTAAAACAAATGATAAAATTGAAAATTTATTTTAAGAAGGTATAAATTAACCATAGTTTATTATTCAATAGATTAATGAACAAACGGGTCAAGTCAGACACGAGGTAAGGGATTTCGTCTCAATCTCCTTTCATTGAGGCATATTTTTTTATACACAACATTATTTTATACATTTTTTAAAACCCTTTGACATTTCATTTCATTCAAAGGTATTATTTTTCTATGAGGATTTTTACTAAACGAAAAAAAAGAATGTTTCTTCTAACGTAATTGGTGACAATGACATTTTCTACCACCGCGTGTATTACTTGAACTATGGCTTCCTTAACAAGTTGTAATGTTTTTAAAAAGAAAATAAATACCATATAATCTTTTACATATTTTGGTATTGAAATGGTTTGGATAATGGGATTGTTATGTCAATATATTTAAATGATATATTGTTATTAAAATGATAAAAATGTATCTTTCCTTTGTGTTTATTTTATGTGTTATTAATATGTTATGGTTCTTGGGATTTGTATACATATACGGGTTGTTCTAGGATAAACCTAGGGTAGGTGAGCCCGATATAGCTCTCTAATAAATTGGGTAAAGTGACGGAGGTAAATTTGAATGATTCTCTTAAGAGATTTAGGGAATATACAGTGATGGGTATCCTAAATGTAACTTCTTTTGTAGTAGTGAAAGCTACAACATAAGTATGTTATGGATTCCACAAGACACCTTTATGATTTGTGTTTAATATGTAAATCTTATGATTTCAAGAGGTATGTTAAAGAGATTATGTTATGTATTTATTGATTAAATAATGTTTTCTTTCTTTGTTTTATAACCCTTACTGATCTTTTTATGCTCATACCATTTTTTGAAATGTTTTTTTGAGAGGACATAAAGATGAATGGGTTCAAGGATGGGATAATGGAAAAGTCATGCTATCAAATACATGGGACTAGACATGACTATTTTTTCAAGAGTTTTTATTTTATGAAAAAATGGAAACTGAATAGAAGAGCCTACCTTGTAATTTTTGAGTTGTAATGTAATAGTTATAGCCTAATTCTATAAAACTCTATACCTAAAAAGATCCTCAATGTGGATTATTCATTAAATTCAAGATTATGAAATGTTTAAGGCCGAGTCCTTATAATAGCTATAAAATATTTGGAGTGATTAATATAAGTCCTGCATCAGGGATCAAATCAATAGAAAACTAAACTTCCCACTTAGATAGATATCCAGTAAATTTCTTAAGAAATAAATCAATGTATTCTTATATAATATGTATATATTCAATTAGAATATTTAAATGTTCATAATTAGGTTTTATCCACTACTGTTTTAAATGAATATCATTTAACAGAGCTACTGATGGTGGATCTAGATTTGATTGAGATGATGAACTCTCATCTATAAAGATTTTAAATTTCATATATTAATGATGAGTCATAATTTCCTTCTATTTGAAATAATTTTTTCCATTATATTTTGAAATACATTTCATAGTAATGATTATATAAAAAATCAACCATAGGTTTGTTAATAAAATCAGAAAGTAGAGAATTTTTATGTGTCATAATAGGAACTTCCTAACACATCCTTGTTTCAATGGGTTTTATGCAAGGATTTTGGACTGAAAACTCTTTTATTATGTTAAATGGGAAATTTCTAATTTTTATAGAAAACTGGAATGATATAAAAGAATGAAATAACCCTGAATCAAATATAGAATTAGGTAAATTTGATGATAAAATTAACGTACCTACCTCCGGATATTATTAACATAAACATCTATTGTTGTGATTTCATAATATTAGCCTTTATCCCATGTCCTTTATGGGGTAGATTCCATTGATGCGTAGAAAAATAATTTTCATTATTCCCAATATCCTTATAGTTGAATAACTATATATTACTGAATTATTTATTATCCTTAAAATCATAGACATGGTGTCTATTTTATCTATACTTTTTTCAAACTCCCATTCGAAATATGTAGGTTTTATGATATTTATTTCCACATTTATTTCATTTTCAAAATTCCACCCTTCCTTTATTCTCTTATTTTTATTATTTTATTTTCAAATGTTCTTAGTATCCCTCTACTTATCTTGCTTCCCTTAAAATATATAAAACATGGATAATTCTTTCTCTATATTGATTTTACATGATACAATATCCTCATATATTGAATATGTTTAGGATTATAGTTTCAATCGAATAATTAGATTAATTCCATCAATGAAATAGTAAATCATAATTTTAAGATTATGTACATAGTCTATGGAATGCCTTTCTTACATTGTAATTTTAGATACATACTTAGAAACATTTATATCCTCATATCTCATACTCAGTAATTCTCTCTCCATATCCGCTCATAGTTCGTGAGGGAAATATTTTCTATGAAAATTCCCCAAAAATCATTCCATAACATTTTTTCTATTCCCTCTTACTCAATAGTTCTTTGAATCAATGACTATTACTGATACACATCAAAAGAGAGATGGTAAACTACAATAAAAACCTTATCCCTTTAATTACATTCCAAAGAGAGAAATATCATCTCTAAAGAACTTATAAATTTATTATACTAAAATGGATTTGTGGTCCCATTGAATGATATATTTTGTTGAAGTATAATGTAGTCCAACATTGTTATACTAAATTGTGGATCAGGATGATCCATGTGATTAAGGATATTACTCATAACGTGAGTCAGCTATCCCACTATAGCTATATTTAATTCTTCTCATGTTGTATATCTACCTCCAACATCATTATCTTGTCTAGTTGGGTAATATCTACATGGATTGCATGCATTTATATGGTTTTCCTTCCTAACAATATGCTCCATTTATAATAAAAGGATTATAAAAGATTAGATTATATATAATTACAAAACTCAGGAAACAAATAAAATAAACTGAACATTTATGAATAACTATTCTTAAAATCATAATATTTTTTAATCTGGGTATATTATTAATGTATGTTATTGGGTTATTTTTCACTAATATATGTTTTTCTAAATCCTTTTTCAAACGTTTATACTGAAATTTCTCTGATACAAACTATTGAGACCCCAAATCTAGTAGCCCACAGTCTGTGGTTAATTTATTACATTGGTACTATGTACATGTGATCACATCCTAAAGGACCAAATGGTTTAGTAGTTTTGTATAACTATTTACATTCCTGAATCGTATACTATAACTAAAAAAACAAAATACAACAAAATCAACCTCTTGGAATCCTGGGAAAAATGAAACATAAGAATGGTGTGAGCTGAAATTCTCATTAAGGGTATGAATACAATTGGAGATGTCAAAAATAATTATAAATAATTATGGAAATGTATGTAACTCAAAAACGTTCCATTAAACAAATAACTTGATCATAACACAGAAGTAATAAATATAAATCAATTAATTCCATAATGACATGAGATAACAATTATCCATGGATATAAAAACTAATATTGCATAATCACATGGGAATGAATAAATAATCAGATAATGAGGAAATAAATAATGAAAAACATCCAAAATATTCCATCAAATCCCGATTAGGAAACCGCCGATAAATGGCTAAGAAATCAGCCAATACCCAATCTACGTTGTCTTATGAGACCTAACGATGCATGGATGGGATATAGAGGGCCTACATGTCACTAAATAAGTCCAATTATTTTCCCATATCAAAGGAGATGCACATAATAAACATATACATTTATATTAAAACTAGCATATGAGATGTTAATAACATTCCCTAATTAATAAACATAATCACAAACCATCTGATGTAATAAAGAAAATTGTAGCAAAATATTACATTCTCATTCAAACAAATCAAAAACAATTTAATAAAATATGGTAGAATGTATCATTATAGTTTAACCTCAATAAATGATAATATTAAACAACATATTTATATATAGATAAAAATAATTTATTATGATCATTGAAAAAATTCTAAAGGAAAATACCATTTTTTTACTTTGAAATCACTTTTGTTTAAAACACTACACAATTATAAAAGAAAACATTTCATTTGAAAATAAACATTAAAATTTTTAATGTAATATAAAAAAATTAATGCCTCAATATATTTGGAAAATCCACTCATTCCATATAAGTTAAAAAACATTAATTATTTATTTTTTTTAGAAAATTCATAAAGTACCACGTTTGGAAAGTTGAAAAAAGATTCCTTTAAAAACCTTTTTAAAAATTCGAACTTGGGTGAAGATGGATTTAAATATTCATTGGATAATATTAAAAATTTCGAAAATATACCTAGAGAAAAGGGACATATAAGATAAATGTTTCATAGTGAAGACATAAGCACAAACAATCTCAAATAACAATGAGATTGTGAAATATACCTTACCTAATGTTTGACTCTCTTCATTCATATTTGAAACTCATGTATAGTAGTGTTAATATTATTATTAAGTTACACCTAAATCAAATTAATATTTATGATATCATATATGATACCCTTATAATATATTACCACTTGTTTATTAATAATATTATTTTCATTTCACTATTTCGGGTGCAAATTTTCTTATGTTATCATGATGGTTTTCTCTTCAAAGTCCATGTTCTATTGAATTGTATATAGGTCCACATTTAAATAATAATATTAATGTTATAAATATCATATTTAATAATTAAACAAATTTAAATAATCATTCATGAATTTTAAACATAGAAAACGAATAACAATGCTTCTTGGAGTCTATAAGCCGTATATATGCCCGATTATTGACATCATTTATAAATAGTTGAAACAGTAAATAATTAGATGATGAATTTATTTTATAAAATAAATATCATCTAATAATTATAATATATATCCATTATTTCAATCATTATAACCATCCTTGTTTTGGTGAGGAAAAACAAATTACATCTCTATGTGGAGACGGTAAGCTGTACGAATGCACGTGCATTAATTTATTATTTCGTAGGATGGATAAATATGTGAATAATGATATTACATAATCATAATAACATATTAGTATATTTATTATACATTGGATATTCTTTTATGAGGTAAAATACACATAAATAGGATCTAAAATAAGAGATGAATTTGAATGATTTGGTAAAAACAATTTTCTTTTTTGGAATACATCCTTTAGATATCTTTTTAAGGGATGTAGGGTTTGTCTTTTTGGAAGAAAAAGGCCCCAAAATGTGTACACGAATTTTTTGAAGGTAAATTGATAGGCTATGGTCAATCAATAAGGCTCAAGGTGGTGTGAATAAGTAATGGAGGAGATTCCCTTTTATAATTGAGGTGAGGGGGTCTTGTGGATACTCCCAAAATATTAAATTAATATAAATTAATTTTCAACTGAAAATGGATCTAAATGATAAGTGATTATAATATATGATTTATAGAGTTATAATATCATAAAATAATAAAACATTACCATTTTTTCTGTATTTTTAATCCTAATATTTTGTATTAACCCCATGGTTAATAATTTTGTACCTTGACCATCATAACCATTATATTAATTTTAAAAGGTTAATAATGTTATAATAAATATATAAATTACTAATAAATGGAATATTTATGTTTTTTAAATGATATTACTTTCACATGGTTAAAGATTAGATTTTTTATGAATTTCAAATAATTTATCAAAATATAATTTTGATAAATTATAATAATGGTCAATTTTCACACTATTCATTAATTTGAATTCACATAAATCAATAAAAGGTGGAAATCAAATCAAATGATTTAAAAATTCTATAATATATCTATAGAATTCGTAAGACATATAACATAATCAAAATTTATCAAAATAATTTTTTTAATATCAATTGTTTTATTTTTTTATTAATTGAGTAAATACTATTTTAGAATTCTAGGTTCATTTAAGGTAATTATATAATATATAAAAATTGAAAATAAATTTATATAATTAAAATAAATTCATTAATCTCAAAACTAAAATTTCGGTTTGTTCATATCTTACTTTTTCCCCAGATGGACACATAAAAGATATTAGAAACAAGGAGAGTGACATTTTGTAAATATCATTGATTTATATAATATATTAGACATTTTCAAGGACCATTGTCCCTTAAATAAATAATAGTTGTTCATTAGATGATAATGGTCAAATACCAATCCCCCAATAAAAATATGTATTAATATTGATGACCTTATTATTTAGATTTTACGTAAATTAATCAAATTTACCCTTTATAGGGGTGATACATTTTACCACAGTTACTATTCATTTTTACCAAATATAAAGCAGGACCAATTACCATATTTTAACTTCCTAATTTTAAATATGTAATTAATTTTACCCAATTAAATATCTATAAGTCTCATAAATTAATTATAAAATAATTACACAAAACATGATAATAACACATTTTATAAAATGCTTCTTCTTCTGAATAAATCAAGATATATTCTTATCTTATGAAAAATAAAAATGAATGTTGAAATTTTTTACTAATTATATACATATATATATATATCCTTAAAATAATTTTCCAATAGTGACTAATTCAATTTTTATGATATACCAATATTGTGTGCACAGAAATAGTTTTTCACAAACAACACTTCTTTTATTATTATTGTTATTGTTATTATTTATTTATTTAAAATCAATTTATGACTAAGTAATTATATCAAATAAATTTATTAAATATATATATATAATTGTTTTCATAAATATTTATTCTTATCCATTCCTTCAAAATTAACTACTATATAATAATAGTCACATAATAATATATCGCGGTTCATTTGCACATAGTGTTTTATAAAATGACAGGTATTAAAGAGATTAAATATATTATAGAAGATACATATATTGTGGTGTTATATATACATGTACTATAACGTCCCGACCCCAGCTACCCAGAGTCGGTGCATTACCTCGTAAAATTGGCATGATCACAAAAGATCAAGTCTCGAAAGACCAATTACTTTAGTAGCTTTGGAAACATTAGATACATTCATAAATGTTACATTTCATCATAAGATGAAAAACTACAATAACAAAGTCTCCATAGTCCACACTCATATCCTCTTCTTACTATCCCTGCAGGTCATTCATAAAATACTTCTTCACATCCTGGAAAATATTAAAACATTGAAAGGGGTGAGCTCAGATGCTCAGTAAGGATAACAATATTGCAGAAGCTTTCATAAATAAAAATAAACATTTAAGGCAATGTATAACTAAAACAAAAGCCTTTTAAACTTGAACTTTTTCATAATATGGCAAAAGTAAACTGAAATAATTCCATTTACTTACTCACATGGATATTCTACTAGTCGAATAATCACATGAAATATCAATAACCACTTTCATAATGATGGAATGCATAATGCCAGACTATCATAACCACGTAGTCAAGGCCTCGTGCCAAGACCAAAAATAAGATTTTGTCAAGGCCTCGTTCCAAGACACTAGTTTGTCTCATGAGACCTACCGATGCATCGAGGAGCTATAGTGGGCTCCACCCATCACTTATTAAGTCCAATGCATTCCTCATATGAACAGGTTTAAACATATCATAAACCATAACATAATCGTATCACATAAAACATGCATAATGGAAACATAACATTTCCACATTTCAATCACAAGATATCAATACAACACATTGATATAATAAAAACTCTTTCAAAACCATTTTCAATACCAAAATAGAAGAAAGTTAAAACTTTGTATTTATTTTTCATTAAAAAAAGTGATGGCTTGTAGAGGAAGCCGAAACTCAAATAATGGTCACGGCGGCGGAGAAGTCGTTGTCGCCGCATATGTACGAAAAGAAAAACATTCCCTTTTTGTCGTTTAGTAAAACGCTTCGTATAAAAAAAGATTCCTTTTGAATAAACGTAAAAGTCAAAGAGGTTTATACACCGTATAAAAGAAAGTTATGTATAAAACCAAATATGCCTCAATGAAAGGAGATTGATATGAAGTCCTTAAAAGATCATTTTTAAAATAAAATAGATCTATTATGTGTATTCACTATAAGTACACATAAAGAAAGTACAAATACAATATAGGACATAATAATATCATGACATAATTTTAAAATAGGAGATTAACCCAAAGAATGGAAATTGGGTTAAGAAGTTCCCTTAACTTGTGTCCGACTTGATTTGACCGTTCTTTAACCTCCTGAATAATAAACTAGAGTTAATATATACCATTTTCAATTTCATTATCCTTTTTATATCACATATTAAAATGTTATGAACATTATGTAATTATTTAAGTTAATAACAGTCATTTTGTCAATTTTTGGTACTTGAGTCAACAATAAACTTCTTATAATTACAAGTTGTTTATGTGGTGATATATCCATTATATCCAGAATTATATTCATGATATAGATATCATATATCTCATATATATCCAGTATATACATGCATTTATAATATTCCATAACGTTTAGAGGTAAGAAATGAAATGCACCGTTCATGGAGACTGTAAGCCGTACGTACGCATGAACGCTACTTTCATTTCTATTTCATATTTAATGGAATGAAGTTATAATTATATAAAGGTATAATATAATTCCAGTATAATATAATGTATATTACCATTTACTCCATCCTTTATACATCCCACATATGGCATTAACGATTCAAATCACTTTGAGGGGGCGGTAGTCCGCACTTCCTAAAATGAAATTATCGTGTTTACACATAATAGAAATCATAAAGTATGCCATAAATGAGAAATAAATAATCATAAGGTAACATAAACATATTATATATCATATATAAATATTGTGACATCTTAATGGACACCTTTGAAGGTGTTATATGAGTGTTGAACAATCATCGTTTCGTGAGGCAGAAATTCGCCATCCACAGAAACCATATGTTCTTTAACCATTAGATGTATCTGTGTGTAAGTGTAGCTCTAATACTCATTATAAAAACATCCTAGTATATGGAGGATACTGGTGGTGTTACAAAAGAAAGGAATAAAAAGAGGTTATGGGGTTGGAGAAGAAAAATAAAACAAAACAACATTAGAGAAGACATTACCTTAAAATCGGTTAACTCTTTTTGATTTGAGCCAAAGGCTTCCTTGGGAAGACTTCTGCCCAAGGTGAGGCTTCTAGGAGCAAGGGAGGGAAGTTTGGAGAGTATTTGGTCAGAGTTTGGCCGAGCCAAAAGGCTTTTAAAGTGTGAGTAAGGTGGTAGTGGTGGGGGCCTTTTATAAGTGGAGAGGAGGGGCACTCTTGGAAAGTAATAAAATGTTACTTTATTATACAATGCTTTTCGGATTATAAAGGTCCCACACTTATATAATTAGAGTCTAAGGTGATAAGTGTTCTAAATATACTCATCCAATAGGTTTTTGACAAGTGTATGCATTGTATTTTACATTATCTTTTTATTTTATTTAAATCGTTAAATAATGAGGTCATCACTGCATCATCATGGTGGCATAAATAATTTAATTTATTTAATGTCCAAAAATTATAAAAAAAATACTATGATTTAGAAAATCGTTTTAGCTTTCCAATTACTATTTATAGTCAAAAATATTACTTGTATAACCCGATGTAAAAATTGTTTTATTAAAACATTTCATGTTTGTGTCATTTTTTACTTTAACATTAAATAAAAGGTATTTATGTCATTTTCCAACTAAAGTGGCTACATGGGGTCCCCAAGTTGCCCCATGGGTTTTCTTGGTCGGCCATGACTCATCGAATAGGGGTAGGACAAGTTTCATGCTCTTCTAATATTATTAAAACATTATTTTTACCTTAAACTACACTAATTACCTCTAATCGCGATTAAGAACTTAAAAGTTACTATTCACCAAAAAATTATTTTAATCTCATTGAACCACATTTTACTTCTTAATGACAACCATTTATGTCGGATTTTTTAAATTCAAAACACAAAAGTAGTAAAATTTCATTTAAACAAAAAATCAGTTTTTATAAGTAGCACTTAGTGGTTTCACTATTCATAAAAAATTGAAGTTTTTCAGAACAATGCCAAAATTTCACCCTAAGCTATATTTGATTTTCCAATTTAAAAAATGATGTCTATTTTAAAAAATTCCAAACATATAAGTTGCATTAATTAATTTTATAATTAACTTCCGCTGTCACAACAAATAGCATGTTTTTAAGAAACAATTTATATCAAATGATTGACAATTGTTTATGTCCAATTTCAAAGTGAAATTAATTCTAATGACCACCATTGGATATAATGGTAAAAATATATTCTAATTATACTTTAAAACCACTAAAGAGTATAATTTATCACAATAAATTATTTTGATTAAAAAAGATGTTTTAAGTATTTTTCACTATTCATAAAAAATTGGAAGTTCTCAGAAAGTTACAAAAAATTTAACATAGGCTAATTTCGATATTACGAATACAAAAATGAAGACCATTTTGAAATATAAAATTTCTATAAATTTAAAAGGTGGTTATTACTATTCATAACAGCTACTTTTATTAGTTGCGGTGTGTTAGAATTCGAAGTTGCATACAACACATGCTACTGTATTATTGAATGAGAAGCGTACCGTGGAAGCTCGGGGTGTTACATTCTCCCCTCCTTCAATAAATTGCATCCTCGCAATTTGAAATTTTTCTTTGAAAATAAAAGGTTGAAAATAGAAAATACCTTTGTGGAAAACCCATATCGGAAATAAGGTTATTAAAAATATAACATGAAAAGAAAGAAAGAGAAGTACAAAGGTCTCTCAAGATAGCCCATACTAGGATTATATGAAAATATGAATATGGAGGAGAAACAAGCCATCAAGGTCTGATGGAGAGTTTTAGAAATCAGGATTAGGAGAAAGTTAACTTTAAGAAAATCACAAACTTGTGATTGGTTAAATAGTCATTGAATCCCCAGTTGGAAAAGTTAACCGGCAACGTTTTTGTTTTAAGTTACCTTTTATAAAGTTGAGGATTTTATTTAGGAGATTTACTAAGAATGTAAGGGAATATATATACTTGTTATGTAGACTTTCATTATTTAATAAATTTTTACCACAAACCCATCTTTCACTCTAAAAGGTAATAGAACTCAAAAGTATTCTATTTATCCTAATTGTATATGGTTCCAAATATTAACACAAACCATTTAGATTATTAAAACTATTTTGTAATAACTAGGGACTTCTTATAGGCTAGTGGTAGGTAATAAAGGCCTGTCACACTATGGTTGTGGGTTCGATTCCTGCAGCTTTGTCCGACGCGACGGGTTATGCACCACCCTGCAGGTTGTCCTTTTCCTAAAACAATAGTATTATAATATTCCAAAAATAATCTTCAGAAATGTTTTAACCTTAAAAAATACTATCCAAGGTTCAACTTAATCCATTCCATCCTTTATAGTTATCCAAAATACCTCTGTCCAGACTTTTTCTAAAAGGTCTCTAAATTCCAAAATCAATTGTAACATCAGATTCCCCAAACAAAGCAAAGTTTCTCTTATTGTCACATACTTAAAATATGATTACCTTCATCATATTAAAACCTAAATGAAATAAACAGGTACTACAGTACAATCCTTATATATATCACATTATTCTTATAACCAGAATATAATCCTTGTTTCCAAAAGCACCAATACATTAATTATTCCTCTTCAACTGTAGTCACAACATAAGATTTTCCTTGATCCCTTGGCCCTTTCGGAGGTAAGTTTCCCTGACTCTTAGGACATTGATCTGAATAATGACCCATTTCCCTACAATTGTAGCATTCAACATTGATAGCCTTATTCTTTCCCTTGTAATCACGAGCCTGGTGACCTTTTTCTCCACATTTATAACAAACTCTCATTCCTTTTAGGCAAGCACCAGGGTGATTCTTCCCACAATTATCACATAATGGAAAATCCTTCTTTCCCTTTTTCCCTTTATCCGTCTCTTGTTCCACCGTTCTCTTCTTCTCTTACATTACTTTTTTGTCATAAGATTTAGAGAATTCCTTTTCTGTCTTGATAGCACACGAGACAATATCTTCATACGATGAGAAGGATTGTGATACCAAAGCTCGACGGAGAAATGGTTTTAACCCATCAAAGAAACGATCAATATTACTTCTTGGGTTATGTATATAATCTGCAGCATGCCTCACGAACCTTGTAAAGTTGGCCTCATACTTTGTGACATTATCATCCTCCTTCTGCCTCTGCCTCAGACTCAGAAATTGTCTTTCCATATCTGCTCGATGGTCATGAGGAAAGTATTTTTATAAGAAAATATCTTTGAACTCTCTCCATTCCATACTTGATACTTCTTCATCTTCCTTTGTATTTTGAATCAATGACCACCATTGATCGGCATCTCCAGTGAGGCGGTAGACTGCCATGACAACCTTCTCCCTTTCACTACTCCCCAAGGCGTGGAATATTTTCTCTAAGGAGTTTATCCATTGCTCAGCTACTAATGGATTTGTAGCCCATTAAATGTTGGCAGTTGTTGCCTCATGAAGTGGTCTAACATTGATCCTCCACGTTGCGGATCAGGGTTCTCCATACGAGTAAGGTTATTATTCATAACCTGAGTGAGTTGTCCCAGTATGGTAATAAGTTGATCAGCACCAGTTGTATCTCTAAATAAACAATAATTATATTGAGTAGGAGGGAAATCCCTACATGGAGTGCGTTCATTGATACGGCTTCCATTCCTTCCACTAGGCGCCATTTCACAACAATGTCATAAACTAGATTAGTTTATGAATCAAAATACATCATTCCATACTTGTAAAATACTTAACATAAATTGAACTATTTATGGATATAATCCATAATGATAAAAATAAATGTTTTCTTTGAGGAAGTATATACTCATAACCCTTCATAGTGGTTTGTAAAGAAAATGAGAATTATCCTAAGCATATCCCCCGGGAGTGTCGTAACCAAGAGTGCAGCAAGGCCCGTTGTCGTGCACCAGTTCCCGTTCGAGTCTAGCTCAAAGCGGTGTTTTCGGGTTTTACCCCTAGGTACATCTATGCCAGAACCGCCTCTACCTGCTCGTATCCATATAGGGATGTATTGCTCGGAAAACTCACAAAATCTCTATAATACCAAAATTCTAGGAATTTCTTCTATACTAATTCTCAAATTCTATCTTCGGGCTATGTGCTCTAATCAGAGTTTATCTAAATCTAGCTTCCAAGGTTAGTACTAAACTGCCTCTAATACCAACTGTAACACCCCGACCCCAACTACCCAGAGTCGGTGCATTACCTCGTAACATTGGCATGATCACAAAAGATCAAGTCTCTAAAGACCGATTAGTTTAGTAGCCTTGGAAACACTAGATACATTCATAAATGTTACATTACATCATAAGATGAAAAACTACAGTAACAAAGTCTCCATAGTCCACACTCATATCCTCTTCTGACTATCCCTGCAGGTCATTCATTAAATACTTCTTCACATCCTGGAAAATATTAAAACATTGAAAGGGGTGAGCTCAAATGCTCAGTAAGGATAACAATATTGCGGAATCTTTCATAAATAAACATAAACATTTAAGGCAATGTATAACTAAAACAAAAGCCTTTTAAACTTGAACTTTAGCATAATATGGCAAAAGTAAACTGAAATAATGCCATTTACTTACTCACATGGATATTCTACTAGTCGAATAATCACATGAAATATCAATAACCACTTTCATAATGATGGAATGCATAATGCCAGACCATCATAACCACGTAGTCAAGGCCTCGTGCCAAGACCACAAATAAGATTTTGTCAAGGCCTCGTGCCAAGACACTAGTTTGTCTCATGAGACCTACCGATGCATCGAAGTGCTATAGCGGGCTCCACCTGTCTCTTATTAAGTCCATTGCATTCCTCATATGAATAGGTTTAAACATATCATAAACCATAACATAATCGTATCACATAAAACATGCATAAAGGAAACATAACATTTCCACATTTCAATCACAAGATATCAATACAACACATTGATATAATAAAAACTCTTTCAAAACCATTTTCAATACCAAAATAGAAGAAAGTTAAATCTTTGTATTTATTTTTCATTAAAAAAAAGTGATGGCTTGTAGAGGAAGCCGAAACTCAAATAATGGTCACGGCGGCGGAGAAGTCGTTGTTGCCGCATATGTATGGAAAGAAAAAAATTCCCTTTTTGTCATTTATTAAAACACTTCGTATAAAAAAATATAACTTTTGAATAAACGTAAAAGTTAAAGGGGTTTATACACAGTATAAAAGAAAGTTATGTATAAAACCAAATATGCCTCAATGAAAGGAGATTGAGATGAAGTCCTTAAAAGATCATTTCTAAAATAAAATAGATCTATTATGGGTATTCATTATAAGTACACATAAAGAAAGTACAAATACAAGATAGGACATAATAATATCATGACATAATTTTAAAATAGGAGATTTACCCAAAGAATGGAAATTGGGTTAAGAAGTTCCCTTACCTTGTGTCCGACTTGATTCGACCGTTATTTAACCTCCTGAATAATAAACTAGAGTTAATATCTACCATTTTCAATTTCATTATCCTTTTTATATCAGTTATTACAATGTTATGAACATTATGTAATTATTTAAGTTAATAACAGTCGTTTTGTCGATTTTTGGTACTTGAGTCAACAATAAATTTCTTATAATTACAAGTTGTTTATGTGGTGATATATCCATTATATCCAGAATTATATTCATGATATAGATATCATATATCTCATATATATCCAGTATATACATGCATTTATAATATTCCATAACGTTTAGAGGTAAGAAATGAAATGCACCGTTCATGGAGACGGTAAGCCGTACGTTCGAATGAACGCTACTTTCATTTTCTATTTCATATTTAATGGAATGAAGTTATAATTATATAAAGGTATAATATAATTCCAGTGTAATATAATGTATATTACCATTTACTCCATCCTTTATACATCCCACAAATCGCATTAACGATTCAAATCACTTTGAGGGGGTGGTAGTCCGCACTTCCTAAAATGAAATTATCGTGTTTACACATAATAGAAATCATAAAGTATGCCATAAATGAGAAATACATAAGCATAATGAAAACATAAACATATTATATAACATATATAAATATAGTGACATCTTAATGGCCACCTTTGAAGGTGATATATGAGTTTTGAACAATCATCGTTTCGTGAGGCAGAAATTCGCCATCCACAGAAACCATATGTTATTTAACCATTAGATGTAGGAGTGTGTAAGTTTAGCTCTAATACTCATTATAACAACATCCGAGTATATTGAGTATACTGGTGTTGTTACAAAATAAAGGAATAAAAAGAGTTTAAGGGGTTGGAGAAGCAAAATAAAACAAAACAACATTAGAGAAGACATTACCTTAAAATCGGTTAACTCTTTTTGATTTGAGCCAAATGCTTCCTTGGGAAGACTTCTTCCCAAGGAGAGGCTTCTAAGAGTAAGGTAGGGAAGTTGGGAGAGTATTTGGGAAGAGGTTGGCCGAGCCAAAAGGCTTTGAAAGTGTGAGTAAGGTGGTAGTGGTGGGGGCCTTTTATAATTGGAGAGGAGGGGAACTCTTGGAAAGTAATAAAATGTTATTTTATTATACAATGCTTTTCGGATTATAAAGGTCCCACACTTATATAATTCGAGGCTAAGGTGATAAGGGTTCAAAATCTACTCATCCAATAGGTTTTTGACAAGTGTAAGCCTTGGGTTTTACATTATCTTTTTATTTTATTTAAATCGTTAAATAATCAGGTCATCGCTGCATCATCATGGTGTCATAAATAATTTAATTTATTTAATTTACAAAAATTATAAAAAAACTACTATGATGTAGGAAATCGTTTTATCTTTCCAATTACTATTTATAGTAAAAAAATATGACTTGTATAACCCCATGTAAAAATTGTTTTAGTAAAACATTTCATGTTTGTGTCATTTTTTACTTTAACATTAAATAAAAGGTATTTATGTCATTTTCCAAATAAAGTGGCTCCATGTGGTCCCCAAGTTGACCCATGGGTTGTCTTGGTCGGCCATGACTCATACAATAGGGGTAGGACAAGTTTCAAGCTCTTCTCATATCATTAAAACATTATTTTTACCTTAAACTACCCTAATTACCTCTAATCGCGATTAAGAACTTAAAAGTTACTATTCACCAAAAAATTATTTTAATCTCATTGAACCACATTTTACTTCTTAATGACAACCATGTATGTTGGATTTTTGAAATTCAAAACACAAAAGTGGTAAAATTTCATTTAAATGAAAAATCAGTTTTTATAAGCAGCACTTAGTGGTTTCACTATTCATCAAAAATTGATGTTTTTCAGAACAATGCCAAAATTTCACGCTAAGCTATATTTGATATTCCGATTTCAAAAATGATGTCTATTTTACAAAATTCCAAAAATATAAGTTGCATTAATTAATTTTTAATTAATTCCCACTGTCACAACAAATAGCGTGTTTTTAAGAAACAATATATATCAAAAGATTCACTATTGTTTATGTTCAATTTCAATGTGAAATTAATTCTAATGACCACCATTGGATATAATGGTAAAAATATATTCTAATTATACTTTAAAACCAATAAATAGTATAATTTATCAAAATAAATTATTTTGATTAAAAAAGTTGTTTTAAGTATTTTTCACTATTCATAAAAAATTGGAAGTTTTCAGAAAGTTACAAAAAATTCAACATAGGCTAATTTCGATATTACGAATACAAAAATGAAGTCCATTTTGAAATATAAAATTTCTATAAATTTAAAAGGTGGTTATTACTATTCATGAAGGCTACTTTTATTAGTCGCGGTGTGTTAGAATTCGAAGTTGCGTACAACACATGCTACTGTATTATTGAATGAGAAGCGTATCGTGGAAGATCGGGGTGTTACATGTACATTATATACCAGAAAGTCTCAAAGCATGAGTTAGTAGCCCAAATCATTCTCTCAAAATTTTTTTTAATAAAAATGAGTGTAGTAGTTATTACATGAGGTTCATTAAGTTTGCACTAATAGGTGAGGAAATAAAAGAGAATAAAATAGAAATACATTGAAACATTTGATGAGAAGTAATTTTATAAGCTTCAAACTAGAACCAACCTCTTCAAATAGAGGCAAATCCCAAAACCAATGTAAGATTCTACATCATCACTATATCCATTGAATATAAGTGTTATGAAATATCAAACTAGAATCATCATATCCATGACGATTATCTAAGAAGTCATGATATGAAGTGTCATAAGTATACCCATAGAATATAAAATAATGCAAAATATGATTATGCATCTCCCCACAAAACATGAAATATATGAAAAATCAATGTCCATCTTGTAGTCAATTATATGCTCTAAGAAATCATAGATTTGGAATAAAGATACCAGCAAAAAAGAAGTTGTTCAATAGCTTTAATTTTTTTTATGAATCACCATATCTAAGGTAAAATTCAAAAAAACAAAAAAACATTATTTTTTCCATCATCAACTTATCTCAGGGTCATATCACTGTACCAACCCCATCATATAATTATATTTTTCAAAAAAAAAATTAATATTTTTTCTGAATATAATAATATTTAAAATTTAATAATTGATATAATTATTATATATATAGACATTCATACATAAATAAAAATGAGAACACACACATAATTATTATTTTAATTAAAAAATTGAAAAATTAAAAAATTAATACTATTTCATTTTGTGAATATTTAACACACACATATTATTAATATATACTCATAAAATTGGATTTAATTAAAAATATAAAATTTTCAAATTCTTAGTAGGATATTTAATAAAGGATAAAAATAGATCTATAGGATTTCTGATAGTGATGTTAACTTTTATTGTATTTTTTGGTTTCAATAATTTTTATTATGTTGTGTACTAAAACAATTCATCTATTTTTAATATAAAATGTTCCATTTCAACTATATTAGTTTATTATTACTATTATTTGATTATAGTAATATAATATTTTATTATTTTAAAATCAATTATGTATGTCTATATGAAATTTAATTATGATTTACTTTTGAAAATAAATATAACTGTCTTTCATTAATAAAAATGAGTGTGTATATATAAATTAATATTTTTTTGAATATGTTTGTTTTAAGAAAAGTGAATACCAGTTTTTTGAAAAGAGGAATGTAGGTCCCAAAAAAATTATTTTCATACAAAAGCATTTATAAAGGTTATTGTTAGACAATTTTACTTGTTTTATTCAATTTTATAAGTATAGTAAAATGTTTATTATAATTGTTTTCGTATTTTTATTGACAATGAAATTAAAATAATATTGTATATATATCTTTAATCAAAAAAATAATGCTAGTAATACTATTATATTTTTTAATTAATGAAAATTTAATGGTTGTGAAACATAAACTATATATAAAAATCAATTAATATTTCACTTTTTTTATAATTATCACTTTTGTGGAACAGAAATTACAACATGTGTTATAATTATCCCTAATGTGTCACCCTCTCCCCACTTCATTTATTTCTTATCACACTATTTTTATTCTCTTCATATGTTTCCCTACTGAATAATCCTCCTCTCCTCGACTTCCCTTCCCACTATTCTCCCTCAAAACACTAGATTCTCACTCTTTATCACTGTGTTTGAAAATTTCCACCCTATTGTCCCTTTATATCATCCACTCCCTTTAATAATTCTCCTTCATTAGTTTCCCTCAAACATGAAATATTTTACATTTTTATGACTAAATTATTCCATCATCATCTCTTTTCATAAGAAATATTGATTTCTTCCCCCCTTCATCAGTTTACACTTATGAAAACCCTAGCCACTCCAACTGCCATTATTGATCGACGATGTTCATAATCATTTTTATATAACCTTTGATTGTAGTAGACATCCCATATCATGGTATAATACTTCCATCATTCCTATATTTTCTAGTTCCTCCTTCATTATATGTTCTCTCCCAAACACTTCATACATATATCTAATTCATTTTTTTTCTATACTTATGAAATCAATGATACTTTTTTGGAAAGTGATTAAGGTGAATTGGAAGGGCTAGTGATCGGGTAACCGTGGTGGGTGCACGAAAAATTATTTACATAACATGGGGGTGATTATGTTTATGATTCTATTATAATTGAAGGTATATTTCTATTTTAGGAATATACCAAAAACATATCTCCCAATTATTATATCCAATTATCTAAAATATGATAAATATGTTCTATTTATATTTCTCTCACTTTGTTTTTATTTTATTGAATTTATCCATATATGCATATATTAAATAAACTACATTTCCATTTTAAAAGTACCACTACCCTATATGTGTATTAATTTTATCCATTATTGGTATTTTATTACGTTTACCCACTTTATATCATCACTATTCTCTATTTTAACCATATCCAATTCTTACTTCACTTATATCAATTTTAATAAATTACTACATAAGGAATGCATTGCATATTTATTTAATTGTTATAGATTAACTAAAGCCCTTATCATTAATTAGTATTTTTCTTGTATATTTTTTTCTTATATTAATTTATTTTTCAACTACGGATTATCTTTTTTAATTTCTGTTTGAATCATTCTTTGAATAAAAAAATTTATTTTATTGTTTATGTATTTATATTGAACATCATTTAGATTATTCTAGAAAAATAGTTCTAGATATTTAATGTGATATTCATAAAAAAAATGTCCAATCACAAAGGAATAATAATGAATTTTGAGGGTTTTCATATACTATTTGTTATTTATTATTTCTATTTCCTTATATGTTCTTATTTATTCACAATTTTATTTCTACATCCTGACATTGTTTTGATTTTCTTAGTTTTTTCATATGGCAGACAAGTTCACCCATCCATTAATATTTCCCTTACATTAATATTTATAATAATTAATTTCATGGTATTAATTTTTTTTTCTTAGATATATCTAATTTTTATAAAAAATAATAAATGTTCATTCCTCTATTAATATTGTTAGCTTCGGATCCCACTATATTAATAGAAAGATAATCCCAATTTTTTTCAATCCATCCCTAGAAATCATTATATTTTAAACCCACCATTTATATTTGAGGTATCCATATTTTTTTTCTTTCGTATGTTTTTATTTAATATAATCAATTTATCTTACTAATTGTATTTATCAATATAATTCGTGTTAATATTTATATTCATTATATTATTTAATTTAATGTTCATAATTTAAATTTAACATATACCAATTGTTCCTCATCTTGTAATTTTTGATTACTTAATTTTACTTTTTTACTTAGTGTCCATAAACCTTAACCCACTTGGGACTCTTCTATAACTCCCCATTCATGGTCTATTATGCCTCTCCAAGAGAAGGTACATATATATTTTTAGTGAAAACTATAATAAATGGTATATCCATGTCACCAAAACTCTAGGTATTTCCATTAACTATTCAGTTAGGTGATGCCACTATAATAAAGGCATAAATCTATTTTATAAGACTAAAAAAACTATTATTCCAATAATGATATCCAAATACCTAGAAATTGTTAAATATACTGTTCTCTGTATATTTATCTCTATTTAATTTTATTTTATAGAATTTCTTTATATTTTAATTAATTAAATAAACCGAATTTCAATACTATAGGCATCAATATCCATTATGTGTTTTAATTTAATATATTACTTTGATTTAATTAAGTGTATCATAGTTATATCATTATGCTTATCCATTTTAACTCTACCAAATTCATATTTCATTTATTTCAATTAAGATTAATTGTAGTTTAATGAAGGAATTAGGTATTTTTGTTATTATTTTGGTAGTCTAATTGGAACCCATATCATTAATTGGAATGATACTATGTACTTCCTTCATGATTCAATTTGTTTTTCAAATGAGGATCCTCTTTTAGATTGTATAATGAAAAAATTATTTTGATCCTGATTTTTTATTTTATTTTTTTGATCCTTAAATTTTATTATAATTTCAATTCTTCTATAAAATAATTTTTTGTTACTAAAAGTGATTCTAATAATTATTTTAGGCCTGTCATGTATGAATAGAAATAAATTAAATGGGTTCCCATAGCCTCATTATTATACCATTTTTCTATCTCCTTCTATGTTCTTATTTACATTCATTATTTTCAATCATGATACTTTTTGTATTTTCAATTATCATTTTCATGGATGAAATTTTCACCTATATATTAGTTTTTCCTCAAAATTAATATTTATTATAATTCATTTCATGGCCTTTATTGATTTATCACTACCTCTAATGCCTCTGATCTGTCCAACTAGTTATATTACACTTTTAATATTTTTATATTATAATCCCACTATGTTGTTGGACTTCCAATCACTATTGGAATTAATTAATACTTTACTATTTTTATATTTTAAACTCACTCACTCAAAAAAATAACTTTTTATTAAAAATCCTTGAATCTTAGTGGGGTATAAAGTTGTGAATATCAAATGCATCTCCCCTTAACATGAGGTTAAAATCCATTGGTAGACCTCCAATACTGTGATAAATAATTATAATTTCAATATAATTTCATTTACTATCCATAATTTCAACTACAATATTCCCCTCCCTCTATGTATGACTGACCTCCACGCCATGGCCCATGAGAAACCTACACTTCCTTATTAAATAGACTAAATTACATGGAACACTAGAATTATCATGATGGAAACATACCACAATCTTGTTGTATGAATCCAATAATTAAATATTGACATTGTATATCCTACATAAGAAGATACGACTATATAAAGATTTTTTCTCCACCCCAAAGGAATTTCAGGAATAAAAAAACACTGAAAACAAGGATAACTAAAACCTGTCATGACACGCAAGGGTTATCCCTATCATAACACCAATGATATATGGCCCAATCACATTTTACTTCATCCTAAAACTAGGTCGACTCCATTTTATCGGCCTCCCTTGAAGATCTCTACCACATCCCTTTGGGATAATCTAGTTTCAAGAGATTAACCCCTACAACGGCCAAAGTCTCTCCACCTGAAAAAAATGAAAACTGAACTCCACAAAAAGAAAATACACATGGAATTAAAGTTAGTTATTATAAAAACCCTTAACATCATTGATTTTATTAATTTCCTCAAAAATTACCCAACATAAATAAGAAACCACTATTCCATAAAGTTTGATCTCATTTCCATGCTACTCTTCCCCTAAAATCAGGTAAAAAGAATGTCTAGTATGGAACCCCTTTCACCAAAATTTATATCATTTTATCAAAAAGAAACTATATTAATCATGGCCATTCACCTTCAAAAAATAATTTCTAAACGGACTCCACATTTAGAATCATAGAACATAGATAACGTAAGGCCATTTGAATGCCCTTTCTAGGAATATTATCATCAGTAGAAATGGACTTGTTTTGCAACCTTTAGAAATTGAATTTCAACATTTCCAATAATTCATTACACTATAACGTTCATTCCCACCCATTGGACTACTGGTTTTACAACGTCATGGAACAAAACTTCCAATCACAAAAGAATAATGTAGATAACTCTCAAAAATCATACCAATATGGTTTATCAACGAGTTGATTAATTTCATGAAGAAGCATTTGTTCCATATTAAGGGTAACCATAATAATACTGAGAGACATTATATATATATATATATATATATATATTAAGGAATATATATCTAATGCTAGTAATCCTTGGAAAAAGAGTGTACGTCTAGCCGAATTATCCTTCTAGTATCTGATGTTACCCCTACCAACAACCCGTCACCCCTTGTCTTCTAAGACAACAAAATATTATATCATGCAACACGCCAAGCCCAATATCCTTCATAAGAGATCAAAACAAAAACCGTATTATTCCCCATACCTGTCCTTTATGATATTCACCCATAATGATTTCCATTTGATGATTTACCATGCCATATGTTCCTACATACCCAACATGGACTACATCACCCTTGTCAAGTTAACACCTACTTCGACAAATGGATTCACCATCATCTTCCAAGTGCCCCAATGACATTAATCATACTCATTGTCGGAGGTAAATTCCAACATGATTTTTTGGAGATCATAAATGGAACCTTTCGGCTCCTTGATGACTGAAAAACAAGAATCGATATGGTTATAGCAATGTTGTTCACCAGCATTATCCTTTCCCCGAATTATAGGTACTAGTTTTTCAAATTACAAATATGGTATTTAATATGATTAACAATGTTTAAAAAAACCTTCATGAATTTTCCATTAGATACAGGATCTCAAATGTAATACATCCGTAGATTTCAATTTGACTACTCATC
This sequence comes from Viscum album, assembly GCA_963277665.1. Lineage (NCBI taxonomy): Eukaryota > Viridiplantae > Streptophyta > Magnoliopsida > Santalales > Viscaceae > Viscum > Viscum album. The sequence goes on along the minus strand of OY728133.1, from coordinate 1,941,446,837 downwards.
TTATCCAATATTATCTTACTACATCAATTTGAGCAGGCTTTTCGGATGTAAACACTACTCTTCATTTTATTGTTCCACTACCTGCTCCATTTTCCGAAGGTCTCCATATTATTGTTAAATACAATAATTTATCTCTTCCTATTATTATAACCACTTTATATTTCTTAAGATTCATTTTGTTTTTCATATTGGAAGTTTATGGTCCCACTCAGTGTTAATATTTTTATGATTTCCCCTATTTAATTGAATATTTATAATTGAAACATGACTTAAGTATATTATAATACATTCTATTAACCATGTGTAAATTAATCTTTGTATAATAAGGAGTCACTGTGTGTGAACAATTGTTACTCTCCACCGAATATATCTATGTTTCCACCAAAAAGTTTAAATAATCCTTTTAATTTCAATTTTCTATTAGCTAAGAATACACCTTAATTTTGGTATGATATAGAAACAATATGTGTAAACTATTAGATATTCAACACCAAAGTTTTCTATGTTTTCCTTGAAAATAATTCATGTTTTACTTAAATGTATATTATAAATAAAGATCATAGTTATACATTGCGTAACATAATGTGAATATACCAAAAATTATTCATGTTACAGTGAACTTAAAATATGAAAAAATATGATAGTAAATTAATACTATGAAATTATCATTTATTGTGGTAGGTAACACCCATATACTCTTATATGTAAACTAATAATACTGAATATGTAATAAATTATTTCAGAATATTAAATGTGTATTCTAAATTAGTAATATAGATATTATATACTTATATATATATAATTATTCTACATAGTTTTTTATATTAATTTTCTTATTTTGAAAATGGAAATTATTATTATTACAAATTCACAATTAGAACATCTATAATTCTTATACACTCTTACAGTAAAAATATTCTCATTATATGTTTTATTTAATGAATATTTAAAAAGTATACCTTTATTCCTATAATAATTATGTAAATGTTTTTTTCTATCTTTATATTCAATTTATAAACCACAATATATAGCTACATCTACATTAATTTTCTACATTCAATATATATTAAAAAATTAATTTTCATGTTATTTTATGAATTATTCATGTATTGATTATATAGATGTCATATAATGTGATGTTATTGATGAAATGTTGAAATTATTATTGAATATAAAATAAATATATTGTTGATTGTTATTCTTAATATATCTATAATGTTCTCATAAATATTTTTATGGTTTCTACTATCATTTTATTTAGTGTGTACTTTCAAAACACACAATGTCTAAATATCAAAAAATCAAATATGTATATCATTTATCTTAATTATTTTTATACTAACTAAAAGGTTTGAATATACTATGTGGGTATTGAAGGAATATCAAATTTATTGATAAATATTCAATATAAACTATTTTCAATTTAATTTATGCCTTTTGTAAATTTATGATGCCCATTAAACATACATTTTTTCATATCTTATCATGAAATTTAATGATATTTTCGTACCAAAATGTTATTTAACTGTAGTATTATAAAATAAAATATTTTTTCTCAATCTATATTGTTTGAATATTTTCATGAAAATTACTTCTTTGTTATTTAATTGTTCAAATGATATTTTATATAATCTTTATATATTTTTAAAATAAAATGATTTCATTGTTTTTGAAAATTTTATGATTGAAACATTATTTTTAAATAATTAATATTAGTTTTTGTGTTTGTGAATTTTCACACAAAAAATTTCTTATTTTTTTGTTTGTTAACAATTTCTAAAAAAAATTTAAATAGAAATTTTAGGTTTAATATTAGATTCTAAACTGATATTTTTTCATAGATTTAAATTTTCCTGAGGAATAATTTCACATTATGTGATGATACCACAATTGGGTGAGATACAAGAAATTTAAAAAAGGAACGAACTGAAAAAATTATGGAATTCAGTGTCTACACGGAAGCTCATGTGATCACAAGAGGATGTTTTGAGCTACCATACCACTATCCATGATATAGTAAAGAAAATGTTTCAATTAACCAAAAGTGCCAATCCAACACCATAAAGAAATATAAACCTATATCTAGTCTTAATAGTTTGTCAATCAACCATGTTTAACAGTTATGAAAATCCACCATAGTATCTCAAGTGGTCATATGATCACTCTATCTACTACACTGATTAAACAAAAGATCTCTATTTAAGCTACTACATAAAGGTACAACAGGTAATTACAAGAGGAAATTCATCTATTATGCTAGGATACCACAACCATATTGAATCCATGCTAAGATTAAGATTCATTGTGATACAATTGACCATGATGGAATAATGGATCATATATTAATGAATCTTGATATTGTTTTAATTGAGATATAGTGTTTAGCCTAGGTAAAAGAAATGTTAGGGAATATGGTAACATAATTCATAAATAATATTTAATGATAAGGAAAATCAATGTCATATCAGGAAATTTTACTAATTAATAAATTTAGTGTGGCTGATCAGTAACTAAATAACAATACATTTGTAAATTTCAACTCGATATGAAGAAGATGGTTCAAAACTAAAAGAACCGAGCGAGGAAGATGAACTGAGTTCCATCAATGCGAGTCTACCCATTCTCAATTAATGATGGATATTGAAGAGTATATAAGATCAAGATGATTCATACGATGAATAATTTATGAGTTTATAATGTATACTATCCCTATGTTGGCCAATGATGATGAATAAGATGAAGAGGACCATTTATTTATCAAATATTATGGATTCTTGACTATTTTTTTCTCAACCCTAGTGTTCATTTTAATTCCCTAATAAATTTTAGTTAATTTTTGTTAAACTTTGAACTCAAGGATTTATTATTTAGATTCATGTATCACCATCGAGTTGAATTTGGCTGGTGGTGAAGAATATTTCATGTAGTGGTATAGTTTTAATTCAAAATTGATATTGGGTTTGTGGTAGAAGTTTTTTTGATATTTTTATGATGATCAAAGTGGATTAAAGTATATATTTAATGTATTTAATGATAATTAAAGGATACAATATGGTTTTAATGTGAATTTATTCCTAGATCTCAAATTATTATGTCAAAGTATGTAATAACTTGATTGAAGGTGTGGAACAAATCACTTGAGTAGTAGAAGGGTAATTCATATGTCATGAGCTATGGAAGGGTTATTCCCACATTTCTTGTGATTGGGAAATATGACCCAAGGCACGATGTACTGGGCCATAGAAGAGATATTTTTTGTTTTTAAAGGATACAAAAAGGTAACTATATCATATGGGCACCCAAATAAGGGTAAATCAATTCCTACACAATAAGGTAATATATGACTAATTGTATCCAATGATAGATAACATGAATTGAATCAATGTTGATGAGGTCTTGAATCATGTAAATATAACAAGGAAGAACCTATGTTAATGTAACCTAGAATCTATAGAAATGTTCATCCACTACCAAATACCTTGTCAATTTAAATTTTTCATTTAATCCATGTAATTTTTCCACAAAATAGAATTAAAATTCATTAATACCTATTACTATAATTCAAATTTAATAGAATAAGATATTGGATATGTTTTAGTGTGATCTTGAGTCATAAAATATGATCACTTGAAAAGCTTCTTGAATTATCATTTTATGCTTGTGAATATTTTTAGAGGAGAATATTAGATATGAACCTCACAAAGAATTTATATTGAATAAAATTAACCAGAGTTGAGCCATGAACCATGGGTATATCACATCAGTTATATGTTTTTTACTCAAGTCATGTAAATGGGATGGTAAGGAGAGAACAGTTCCACACAGAAGCTATATGGGAAAAGACTGATGCTAATATTGGTGTTGGAGGTTGTGATGTTAGAGTGGGAACACACATTATTTATGAGATTTAGATCGTATTTTCGAGTGATATTTTGGAGGGAATAAAGATCGGGGTTTTTATAAATAGTTTAGGAAAGAGGAATTTCCCTAGCTTTCATCGATGGAGATGAATATTGAATATTTATCTCATAATCTGATCATGATTGTCTAATATCTTGGTGGTCAATCCTAGTACATTCATATGGTGAAATCATTATGAGATGTATTTATTTAAATAAACACTATTAATTTTATATGGATATATATTCATTGATTATTTATTGATATATGATTTTCATATTTTCATTAATTTCTTTTACTTATTTTTTCCATTCTAGGGACAAAATTTATTTTATTAGAGAGTGTTCTTACTTCAATGCGGCTTATAAATTTAGCTTCTTTTGGGTATCAGAAGTTGAATTTTACTGTTTAAACACATCAATTTACAATTTAGGATTTTTATCATAGTGACTAATAAACTATCTATTTATTGAATGATCACTGAGATAACCAATTGACTCTTATTGAAAGGTGAATTGTGACTATTATTATAGTCCTTGACCTTGACCTCTAAAACTCTACAAAATGTGTGCTTTGTGAGCATGAGCCACTAATTAATGGAATTATAATTTTGATATTAATTTTAAGTTGTGAATAAATAATTATCTTGAATAAATACTAGGATATAGAATCTTCTTCTATTCAGTCTATTTAATAATTTATTGTTAAATAACATAGAAAAAATTCCATCATTAAATTTTCCTCGAAATATATAGAAGAAAATATTAAAAAAATGTGACAAGAAATCCTCCAAAATAATCTCATGGATGACTACCCTAATTACATTTACACATCACAGAATAAGAAAAACGTGAATATGGTTAATGTGATTGAGAATCGACTCTTTAATTGGAACCATTATTGGGAAGGATTCCATAGAGTTTTATAAAAATTCAAAAAATAAAATAAATCATAATAAATTTACTAATAATATTAATATCAAAGAATTTTTATTTTGCGATTTCTTTGAATTTCTCATATATCTTATATAATACTCTTGAATATTTAGAGGCTCAAAACACATACAATTTAAGGATTAGAATAATAGAATAAAACCATTGAATCTGAAAACATGGAACTATCCACAACCAAAATTACATATTACCCAACTAATGAGTTAGTAAAAATAGAATAATCTCCATGTTTTACAGACCTGGTGGAATAGATCACTTTGAAATAATTTTCTTCTTATAATCCATATAATCAACAAAATTAGTTAGGATACCCAAAAATAACTAATGGATTAGTGTTAAAATTATGTTAAATTCACTGCTTTCTTAAATTTCATGGGTTTCCAGGTAAAGACCATTATAATAAAATATAATAATTTCACAAGTTTTACATAACTATGAATAAACAAGGTTTTAGGGAAGACTGTATAAAAATGAGAGCCTTTCCATTTTTTCCATGTATGATATAGATAAGGAGTGGTTTTACTACTCCCAATCTATCTCTATAGTGAATAAAAACAAAATAAAAAAACATTATAGGGAAATTATTCATAGATTCAGGGATTTACTGTATTAGAAAATATATTCATATAATTTAACATCTATAAAGAGAGAGTTTACATGAATACTAGGAATGCATTGAGGAATTAGGCTAAATCTATCTTCCCCACCAGATTTCAGATAAACTCTTAAATTAATATTTTTATAAAGGATTAATTATTGGTGGATAGAAACATGAAAGATATAGATGTTTGAGGAGATTTAGTGGACAATTACTTGATTCATTCTAGTAATATCTTAGATATCATGGTCGAAAATTCCTTGTACTTTGGAAATTGGGGATTAATTATTGTCATGAAATCCATGAATGTATCTTATTCTAATGTTGAAAATGGACTAATCAAAATCCAAATGTGTTAACACACCACTATAATGAGAAAAATGCTATTCAAAACTACCACATTATAATATCAACCGAAACCAACAACTTTTTTTCCAAATGCATTGTGGTTTTGCTGAAGATCATGAAAATTTTAATGTTCATTGTCAAAAATTAAAATATTATTTTTAATATTTCATTCAGATATTCCCTAGTACATGTTTTTAGAAAAACCCGAACAATCAATTCCCCAATAAAAATTGTGATCCTATGCCTTTTATCCATAGTAGAATTTCAGAATGGATTGAATTATCAAAAGAATAATAGGTTTAGGATACCCAAATAAACAAATATATACTTCTAACATCCAAACACCTTCCAAAAACTAATGTGTAATGAGGATAAATTTGAAAATAAAGTTGGTGGGAACAACACATATTATCAAAAACCATTAACCAATCTGTTAAGAATTTCCATCCCATTTAAATTAATCATAAATATGAATCAAAACTTATGTGGTTAAAAAATATCACTAAATATTTATATAATAAAAACATATATTAAAAAATTTGGTTAAACAAATGATTCAATTGGAAACTTATATTAGTGGTACAAAAAATCAAATAAGTGAGAATATTCCATTAAAAATGAGTAAACCTAATAGGTAGAGAGAATGTTAGATCCATAAGACTAAGGACTGAAATAGAAATTCAAAAATCACAAGATTAATTTAATAGAAAAAATGATAATATAGATAGTTACACTTATGAAATTAATAAATAATTTATAAAATACATGTTTTACCTATTACTAAACCTTCTACTCATAAACATACAAAGTGGGAAAAAAGTTGACATTATTGTAGAAAGAACTCATAAGGATTTAAATTATTTTATGTGCTCTTTCAAAGGGAATGCCAAAGTTTATAATGACTTGATAATTTAATTGGATCCACTACCACACCCTCAATTTAATATTATTGTTAAAACCAATACAAAATATCAAATATACAAATATTTTATTGAATCATTTAGACTGTTATAGGTTAGTATTCCCTTGTAAGATAATATAAAACAAATCCCATGATTTTATAAATTACTCAAATAAATATATACCCTAAAAAGAATCATATGGTTTATGAGATATTAAAATTGGGGAGGAATGTTTCCTTTATGATCAAACACTCTTTCCTTTCTAAATTTAAGGATCCAAGTATTTTTTTCCATTCCTTATGTTATCAGATATCGTTAATTTTATGATGCATTGTTATATTTTTTGGAATATATAAATGTTATTCATTATTTTATTTATTAATCAATGAATTTTGGAGAGTTAAAGAAATATGATATATTCATCCATCTAGCCCATAGAATTTTATATGCAAAATGGATTTATTGAGGATGTGTTTCTAAAGATCAATGACCTTATTTTTCAAACTAATTTTTATGTATTAGACTCGGAGGATGAAAATTTCAGTAGAAATGCACCATTAATACATGGTAGAACATTATGGAAAACATATAATTCTATAATATAATGCTCAAAAAATATCTTTATCGTTATATTTCGCAGGTCAGATGGAAAATTTTCATATATTTTAATTATTGAAACACCCAATATAAAAAAATTTAGTATAAAAATGTAATATGAAATACTGGTTTCCATGTTTTTATTTCATGATTTTATTGAAAATAATAAACCTCCAAATTCTTTATAAAATAAATGTTCGTTTTATTTTTAATATATTGGACTCAATGAAATCAAAACCTTCTATGACAATTTTGAATTCAATTCTACCATTTTTGAGAAAATTGCATGTTTTTGTGAGATTTTTGAAAATGAGAACGGTGAAACATCTAAAGTTATTTCTAAAGGTGATTTTTAAAAAGGATGAGGATTTTGTTTAAATTTTGGAAACATATATATTTTTATGATTAAAAAATTATAAGTGTAAAATTACCTAAATTGAATGAATATAATTTAAAATCTATCACACATGGAAGTTTTTTTTATAAAATTTTGATTCCTATGATACATATTCATGTGAATACACTATGGAAAACATTATAATATACCATAGTGATATTATTGATCCACCAAATAATTGAACATTAAAATCTAATATTTCTTTTGAGGATGAATCATGCTTGCTGTTTGGGAATGGTTACACTACAACATTATATGTTTTTAAATATTTTACCTTTTATAATGTATTAGAGGAAGAAATAGGAGTCAAAAATGCATAAAACCAACTTTTTCTAATATGAACATCTCACACACCATAGAAGTAAAAGAAATTCGAGAAAATTTTAAATTTTAATACATATAAGAAAATAGATATTTCCAATAATAATTTCATGTGAGGTGTCTAGTGAATAAGATAACCTACTCTTATAGGTCCTTATAAAAAATATGAAAGCTGTTGGTTGTTGCTAAGATGACTGTAAGGGGGATCAATGCTTCATTTTTCATTAATTATATACTTGAAGAATAAAATTCTAGGTATTTTAGACAATGCTAGAGGTAACTATATCATAACCTTCATTATATTGTTAAAAAGGATGTGACTACCTTATTCCCTACTAGTATAATTTACATTATTTAAGATAGAAAATGGGTATGTATAGTCCAGGTTGTTCCTAAAAAATATGTGTTCACTATATTACATATTGAAATTAGGGAATTAGTATTATCCACATTACCCAATAAGTAGAGGGTATGAATATATTATAGTAATCTGAACATGGTTACAAGGAAGGACCACTTTCCTTTTACATTTCATGATTATTTTCTTAAAATGTTAGCCGGTTAATCACATAATTATTTCCCATATGGATTTTTAGGATATTTACATGTTACTATAAGCCCATGATACCATGATAATAGAACCTTAACATGTCAAATTTTTACTTTTTCATATAGAAGAATTACTTTTGGACTATGAATGTTTCTCTCCACCTTTGAAAGATGGAAGCTTAGTAATTGTTTTGAATTTCATAAGGAATGTATGGAGGTTTCTAGGGATGAATTCATAGTGTTTGGGTTATATTTTTATTTATATATAAGATTTTTAAGGGATTAACATAGATTATTCTTTGACTAGAACCCTGTTTTAAATAATTATAAATGTCATTTTAGGGTTGAACATGGAATTTTTATTAGACATGAGGTGTTTTAGAATATAATTTGAGTGGAAAAGTAAAAAGTTATATTTTTTCTTCATTTAATTATCCATAAACAATAAATTAAATTTTATCCTTACATGGATATTCTAGATTTTATATAAGGTTCATAAAACAAATTATTGAAATTTAATTTTATTTATCACGAATCCTATAAAAGGATTCTCCTTTTGCCATTGATATGAATTTTAAGTACAACAACTCTTATTTTTCGTACATGACAATTACAATATTTAAAAGATAAAAGCATAATTGTGTTAAAAAAATAGTATTCCAAGGTTTAGTGTCTTGGAAAAATAAATACCATATATAAACATTACATATTAAAACATAAACATTATTTAATCCCTTCTTCTTGAGATTATTATTATCCATTGAATTCTCCTTAATATAAGTAGTCACTTAATGACAATACATTAATGAAAAGGGTGAGCTAAAATACCTGTTAGAGGATAGACAATAATATGAAATGATATAACATGAGTGAGCATAATTATAATCATAAAAAAATATGAAAGGGTTCTTCATCATAATCAATAGTGGACGTATTAGATAAAGACATGGAATGTGGAAATAAATAAAAATGAAACCTCATGTCTTAGTGGTCAACTACCACACATAGTTGTGAACAAAACTAGAATCATGTTCATGAATATTTCAGTTATATAATAAGGATCATCACATTACCATAATAAATGGAGCACTATATAATTCTGGGTGCACACATCACTTCATAACATTTACAATTCACTATATAATTTTTAGCGCACCCGTCACATCATAACATTTTTCTTTTCATGCATTAATCATAGAACATTTATCAATATTGAATATAAAATTACCTAAGTAAAGTAATGGATTTTATTTCATAAAGAATACTTCAATTAATAATATTTATCAAATAATAATGGAATAATATTTTTGGAATAGGATTCATCAATCTTGAGTGAAGAAGAATCAATATCAAGAGTTGTAAAAGGTGTTATTTTTTTAAAGAAGAGTTCTATTGGAAAACATTATGATTGTCAAAAACTCAAGTAAAAAACTTGTATATCCCAAAAAAGGAAAGGTATGAATAATTGAATTACCTTTATGGATCGTTGAATGCATATATATACTGAAATTTGTGTGAAAGTGGGAAAACCCCAAGGAAATTGAATTGGGTTCGAGAATCCGCTTACATTATGTCCAAATGCATTATTCACTTGAATATAATTTATAATCCCATTAGATTAATAAATTAACAAATACAGAATATTTTATTATTTAATTTTTTTCATTATGGTTTTATTAAGTTATTTTATAGGCTTTATTATGAGTTATAGAGTTTAATTTCATCATTTAAGAGTGTTAATTTTCATAGTTTTTATGATCGGTTTGCCTATATACATCAATGGATGTTCATGTAAAATGAGGATATATATATAATTTTTATTAAATTTTATTAATTATCATCATGATGTTTAAATTATCTTATAATTAATTTGGTTTTATGGTATGGGGATGAATCATTAGATAAAATTTTATGATGATAATTTTATGTTTATTTTGGTGGTACAATGAACTCGTTTTGCATTATAATTTAGTATTATGTATATATGTTAGTTCTAGAACATAAAGGAAGTTATAAAAAATGAAATTATTTTTAAACTGTTATAACAATTTTACTAATACCCTTTAAGTCTCTAAACAAAAATGAAATTGCATCGTGCACATTTTTTATAAATTGACACATCCCGAACAGTGATTTAATTTTTAGAATAAAAGAGAGATAGAGAAGAGTTTAATGAGGGATATTCCATTATCATTATATAAATAAATTAAATTTACATTACATTAATTATCATTCCATTGGGATGAGGGTAGGTTAGGAGAGATAAAGAAAATAAAATATCTTGAAAAGATATTAAGAGAAAAGAAAGAGGAATTTACCTCTTGAATTTCTCCTCTTTGAGAACCTCTTTAGGTAAAACGTTTTTTTATTTTTATGAGAATAAGGGCTTGTAGATGTGAAGGAAAGGATTAATAGAGGATTGGCCATAATTTTAACAAGGTCATAATGTTGTATGGTGTGATGAGAAGAGGTGAGGGGTGGTATTTATAGGGGATGAGAGGGGTGTTTTTTCACCATTTTAATCATTAGTTAATTATTTTTCTCAATACTATAAATTGATTGAGAATTATAAATAAATATATTAATATAAATAAATATGGTTCAAGATTAATCTTTTTACATCTTACTTACATCAACAATGGCTAAAAAATTCATTTATTTACCATTTATCGGAAATTATCATATTTTACTATTCAACAAAAATTCATGTTTTCTAGAAAGATACCAAAAATTCTCACTAAATTTTTTTAAATTATTAGAATTAAAAAATAATATAAATTTTATGAAAATAATTTTCTTAATATGAGAAATTTATTTTTTAATTAAAATTACCATTTACTTGAGAAATACAGATTTTAAAATTATAACTGATTTTATAAACGTGTTAAAAATTACATAAGGTCTAATAAAATTATTATTAAATAATAATACGTAAAAAATAAATTTATAAATACATTTAATAAAATAATATATTTAAATTATTAAATTAATTATAAAATTGTAATAAAATATTTATGACTTAAAAACCCATCACTTAATTAATAAATTTTAAAACATTTATTTGCATATACTATTATATAATTATAACATACTTTCATTTATAAAATTGATAAATTTTATTTATACTTTCATTGGTGAGGTTTTTATTCATTTTTTAATTTAATATACATAAGGGTTAAATTACTATTCCTAAGGTTAAGTCACTATTTTATCAGTATTGGTTCCTTGACGTATAGAAATACATACTATTTAATTAATTATTCATTTATAATGTATTTATTATGGCCACATTGTGATTTTATGTGATTTATACTATGTGAAATTACTATAATATGGGAGAAATTTATTTTATAAACATTTGTGTTGTTACATTCCTCCCCCCTTTTCAAATTACACCCACAAAATTTCGTTTTAGATAAACAAGTGAGGATACTTCTCCCCACCATATGGATTTACATCTCCAAAATCCAAAACAAAAGGATATACAATTGAGTGAGGGTATTTAGCATGAATATGTGGCTCCTTCTCCCATGTGCTCTCATACAGATCCCCATGCTACCAACGAATACACACAAGAGGAAACTACAACCCATTAATGATCCTCTCTTATCGATCCTCGATCTCTAACACGTACTTCGCAAAAGTCTCCCCATCATTAATGTCCATATCACCATAGTTAATTACATGTGTTGGATCATGAACATATATCCTCAGCTATGGCATGGGGATGACTTCGTGCTCCAGCTCTAACTACGGAGGTAGAGCTAAGTGTTATGAAACCTCCCTAACAATTCATAGTATCAAAAATGGGTTGACTAACCTTACAGATAGCATTCCACCTCCTCCAAATCATTTCATCCCGCATCGAGGAGATTATCAAAGGAATACATGGTCTCCATCCTTGAACTCTAAAATAATTTTTCGCCGGTTAACATAAGAATTCAGATGTCTTTGTGCATTCTGCATCCACTCTTGGATGACATGGACCTTCTCTATAGTCGCATACACCAATTCTGGCCCCATTATTGATGACACTCCTGGGTTCATCAAGTAAATCAATGACCATCATTGTCTCTCATACAAGGCCATGAATTGTGTCATGCCAGTGGTGGAGTGGTAGCTATTTTTGTATGCAAACTCCACTCATGGTAGGTGATACTCCTATCTGCAGCCAAAATATAGGATTCATGATTGTAGCATGACCTCTAGAACCTGTATGGTCTACTCATTATGATCATCTTTTTATGGGTGGAATTCTATGCCCAAGCACATTTGAGTCCCTAATGCCTTTTTATATTAATTCGACAATTGGGATGTAAAGAGAGTATCATGATCTAAGGAAATCATCAATGGAGATATATGGATTTTAACTATACTATGAATTTTAAGGCTTTCTAAGCTCTCTACAAAACTCATCTACCAAATCATTAGGATGTGGGAAGACTTGGTGAGTTGGTCACTAATCACCAAGATGGTATCATTCCCCCTGAACGTATGTGGTAACCCTATCACGAAGTCCATTGATATCCCACCCCCTTCCACTCTAGCTCCTCAAGGGGTTATGTCGAACCCAATAGAACCTAGTTCTCATCCTTCACCTACTGTAAAGTGTGGCATCAAGAGAAGAACATTGCAAAAAACATCTCCAACCCCATCCTCCAAAACATATGTTATAATTATTGGAACATTTCAACCAGACCTAGATGTACCACCAATGCAGATGTATGGAACTAGCTCAAGACCTCATCTCATAATGACACAGGTACCACTGTGAATTTTTAAAAAATAATTATGTGCTCCCCACCATTAAAATATTCATCAAGGATATGACCTATACAAATCTGGGCATGCAGCTTCTCATAGTCGGTATCCCTGAGTTGTGCCTCCCAGACGAACTATATGAGTAGAGGGGTAACAACCATCCACTAGAGGTAAGTTGAACCATCTCTATCCACAAAGGATATATGCAACTACTGATCTGATGCCTGATTCAACAAATCTGAAATTGATCTTCTACTGAGATAATATACCACCACATTCCCCTTCAGATGAGTATTGATAATCTAAAAGTCATAGTCCTGGAGGAAATATATCCATAACCTCTTTATAAAGTTTATATCAATCTGAGAGAATATGTTCTTGAGACTCTTTTTTTAGAGAAGATGATAAATATCTCACCCATCAGGCTGTGTGTTCACATCTTCAACGTGAAGAAAACTGGTGATAAATCAAGATTAGGGGTTATGTATTTATAATCAGGTGTTCTGAACTCTCATACAATATAGACAATCACTGCTTTACCCTACATCCAAAGACAACCCTAAAAAGTTCTTAGTACATTACATAATACTACATACTCGATGCTCTCTTCTGGAAATCACAAGATTGGAGCGCCCATCTAAATTTTCCTCAATAGATGAAAAATATTCTAGAATATATCGAACCACATAAAAGGATTCCACTTCCATGTACAATATGGAAAAGGTGTTTGTACACTGAAATGGTTTGGTAAAATCCTTAGATAGTACCCAACCAAACCAAGGAAACTATGCACCTAAGTAACAAACTTGGGTGGCTCCCAAGCAAGAAAAACCTAAATCATCATTAGATCCACTACAACACCATCCTCTGAAATTATGTGTGCGCTAAAATGGAAATATCTTATCCAGAACTGACTCTTTATGAGCTTCCCATAAAGCTGGTGCTGTCAGAGTGTGTCCATCACAATCTGCAGGTGTATCACATGGTCTTTCTTGGATGTAGAATACACTAAGATTTTACCAATGAATAAAACCATGAACTGGTCTATTTAAGGCCTGAAGATCATATTCCTAAGTCCCACGAATACTGCTTGGGTGTTCTTCATGCCAAAAGACATCACCTTGTACTCACAATGGCCATACCGACACCCTAAATCCATCTTCGATATATCCTCATCCCATACTCAAATATGTTGATAGCCAGATATGAGGTCTATCTTCGAGAACCACCACACATCTTTCAACTGATTTAAGTGTTCATTGATCCTCGGTAGTGGATACATGTTCTTTATGGTCACCTGGTTTACATGTCGGTAGTCCACACAAAACCATATGATCCCATATTCATTATTTCCAAACAAAATTGGAGATTCCCATGGGAAAACATTGATTCCCATGAAGCCCTTCCTCTATAAGTCCTCCAACTGTACCCTCAGTTCATGAAGCACTATAGGATCCATCTGATATGTAGGTGTAGATATTGTTGTTGTCCTTGGGAAATGAACAATACATAAGTCTGCCTACATGTGAGGAGGTAATCCTAGAATATACTCTAGAAATATATCCTGGTATTCCTCCACCACTATAGGAAACTGGGGACTCATACCATCCACTACAATGGGGGTGGGATATCCAAATTATGTATGATTGGCTACACCCTCCAATGTGTGAGTCCATCCAATGTTGTAGACATTTCCTTTTCACCAGAAAAGGAAAAATTGGTCCCATCACCGTGAACACACCACACTCTTCACATAAAATTTTCAATCTGAGACCGGTATGTGGATAACTAGTCCATACCAAGAATGACGTCGTAAGGCCTCGATGACACAACTAAGATATCCAAATTGAAACTCTCGCCTCAGAGAGTATGGTCACACTATAGGAACTAGTGTACGCTCATCGAATCCCCTCCCATATGAGTCTCTAAATGTAAGGGTCGAGTAAACGGTTCAGATGGAATCTCTTAGTATTGAACAAGGGTCGTGGAAAGAAATGAATGACTAGAATCTGTGTCTATCAAAACAGCAACTATGCGGGAAATGAAAAATATTATACTTGTAATATTCTCTAGAGCCTCAAGTTTATAAGCCTTAATCTCATCAATCTGGCCCCGTCTAAATCCACCTGCTACCTAAGCTTGTTGTGGACTACCTGGGGGTGGTGGTGGTAATACATCGAACCTCCTCCCACTTCTTGATGCCCTGCCTACTCATCTTCCACATACTCAACCCTGAGGACCTCCATGGTTCAGACTCCTCCTCTTCTATGGTGGTCCCTTGAGCATATCACTACGCCAAAATTTATATTTTTCAGTAGTTTAAACCACCACGAAATTGTTCTACGGTGGTTTTGGAAAACCGCTGCTAAATCTTGTGTTGGGATATAACTAGTAGTGGTTTTTTTGCAATGGTTTTAACCGTCGCTAAATCAATTTTTGTATTTTTACTTTTTTTTCTTAATTTTTAATTTTTTAATTTTTTTATATTAGTAATTTATTTATTTATATTTTTTATTTTTGTAATTTATTTATTTTTTCATAATTAATTAATTAATTAATTATTATTTTATTTTCATAATGTATTTATTTATTTTCATATTTATTAATTAATTTATTTATTATTACCATGCTCATGCCTATGCACATTCACATTCCATATATATAAATTCTATATTGGGTGAGATTTAAACGATATTTTAAAAAAATATTTTTTTAACAAATAGCAGTGATTTTTTCGAGGTGGTTTTTAAAACCATGGAAAAAAAACCACTAAAACAATGTTTTATTGTTGTGTCTCATGATCGGTTGTACAATGGTTCAGGAAATATCGAGTCAAATGTCCCTGACCGTCGCACGAGTAACACAACATGTCCTACTGCTAACTCGCTCGGCCCTGGGAGCCCTTAACTGTAGATCCTATGTCTTGGGGTCATCCCCTAGAGTTCTTAACCCACTTATATCCCTAAAAATATTTTCAGCTACCTACTTCTAAAGACTTAGCTGACTTGGTTCTTAGTGGTAGCTCCCACTGTCATTGTATTCTCCATTTGAAATCTCTCCACTAGAAGAGCTCACTCCAGTACCCCTGGATTTTAAGAATGATAAGGGAAATCATGGATGACCTGATCTTCCAGAATAAGCACTTGTCAAAGGTACGAGAATTGATTAATGTGTCTTCTACAATATCTTTGGAGTATCCTAAAATATCAGAAAATCTCACAGAGTATGCCACCATATTCTGACCGCCCAAATATAGATGCAAAAGCACCTATATTCGATCCAAGCATAACAAAGTTAGAAATAACTTTTCTCTAAATAGATGCTCAAATATTCCCAAGGGAGAGTCATATCATCATGTTTCTGGTTCACTAAGATCCACCATCGCCCCTCTGAGCCCTGAAGAAGACTCATGGCTAGCACATCCATCTGGACATACAGCTTCCTCATAAATAAAACATGTGTAACTACCACCATCCAATCTTCAGATACCTGGAGGTCGGTATCACCTTGAAATCTAGGAGGTCACTACCTTTGGAACTCCTTATATGCACTAATCCTATTTGCAGACTCAACCGGTAGTGCTAGTATTAACAGAAACTCAATTGGTTGTTGTATATCTGGTAAACCACCATGAGGTGCTATCTCTGGTATATGCCTTTATACAGATGCCTCATCTCTGGGAGGATCATTATCTTGATCAAGAAATATATTCATGGATTTTTATATGAATAAAGTCGTCCTAAAATTGAATAAGATGTACCAATATCAATAGAATATAACTAGTGAGCTAACTCAAGAAGTACATGAGAACACATCCAAAGCTTATATGATGCATATACCATTGTTTTCCTAGGAAACAATGTTCTCATATACTGAGTCGAAAAGAAAAATTCAGAGTCCTGGTGTAAGGATATGTTGGCCTCCGTACCCGCAATGGTTTCCCAGGCATAAAAGAAAAACATGAAACTCATAAAAACATTACCCCAAACCGATCTCACAATCTCTTGGTTCATTAAGTATAAAAGACCACCATTGTTACCACTCTATCATGACCCATCAGAGAGGGGCATGTGTAGTGACTATCCAAATCCCACCTCTAACTGGATGGGGGATGGTGTCTAGCACTGAGTAATCATAACCCAAAAATGGGAGACATCTTCCAATGTACCTATACACACACACACACACATCTCTATGCCCAAAAATGAGGAAATGTGAATCACAATGTAAATAAGCATGAATACCATAAAGACACCATCAATAGAGTATGGCAGTAGAAAACATTAATGTAAATAGGGCTAGAATAAAAGAACACCCAAAATGGAGTCTGGAAAAGTGATTGTACAATTACCTGAAACCCATTTGTAGAAAACCATACCAGAAGAGAAATGTATTGGACATCTGTATGAATCCATAGGTGCACACATTAACTATCTAGTCTCTCTAAGAACTAAATGGCCTTGCCCTACCAAGATATCATTCAAAGAATTGATCTTCTGCATAAGACACAACACATACATGAAAATACCATGCAGGGGAGAGTAAAACAATACTCAGTAGGACACCCCAAAACCAAAAGGAATACCACTAATAAATACAAAAAGTAAAATATGAAGAAAAACATGTATTATACCACAATGAAATACAGAAATTATTCCACAAAAAAGACAAGAAGTATACCACAATGAAATACACGACATATAAAACAATGAAATACATGATGTATACCATTAAGAAATACACATAGTATACCAAAACGGTGATACATAGTCATCTCACATAGGTATATGCCTATAGTACACAGAACATGATTATCAGACATAATACAGAAAACACCATATATCAATAAAACATGTAGTCTCCATGAGACACGTAGTCCCGATAAGATACTATGTCTTGATGAGACACTCAATCCCTTAGAGAAACTCAATATCAATGAGGCTTGTAGTTTTGATAAGTCATTTTGTCTCAATATGTCATGGAGTCACAGAAAGTCACATGATCTCAATGTCACAACATGCCTCAAGATTTTTCTCATAGTAATATTGTTCTTGGGAACTCACCCCTCAAGAAATTAGGTTATATAAAAAATTACAAAAAACTGATATAGAATATCTCAAAAGGATATTCTCATCCTTAGGTTCCCAATTCTATAAATGACTCATCCAATGGTCACACAGTTTGAATTTTGTGGTTGATTTCATAAAAAGGATTGTCCCAAATCTAGTTTGGGTCGTATTAGACCACTGGACTTAGTGTGACCAACTGGATAACCTGACACGACATGGTCCTGTCCATCCAAAACAGGTCCCACCGACTAGGCTCGTCCCATTGTTCCTTCTAGACAAAATCCCATCTGGCCACTGGGTCTAGCCCAATGTGCCACCTAGGGCAGCCCGACCCGCAATGTGGGCCAAGTTGTGGGTCAAACACAACCCACCAAGGCCGCATCCCACATTGTGCATATAGTATGCCAGGAATTTGTCCTAACCTAGTCTATGTGGTCTCTCCTGATCGCATAACACCACATAATCCTTATATTTCCCCGCATCCAATGTGGTTACTCCCTCACTGCGAGCCGCCCCTCTACCCACCATCGCTACCAGCTACCCTACAGCTCGCCATCGCCTCCAGTCCCCATGTCCTCTTCCACCGCAACTACACACGGCTTCCAATTCATGCAACCACCAACAATGGTGCTCCGATGGTCCCTTATAGAGACCAAAACGACTCCTCTTTTTGTTTAAAAATTATGAATTCGTAGATCTATCCTCGTTGGCTAACGGTCTACAATATTATGGCTTCTATGGTTTATTTTCCCCCAATCTGGGGGGTCCGATCATGTTATAAGCCTTCTGGAAGGTGGAGCCATGATGACAAGGGTCCAATAGTGAAGAATGGAAAAAATGGGGGAAGGGAATGGTACCAAGAACATCTGTGGAACAAACCTAGTAATTTTTAATGTGAGACTTGATTCATTCTTGTTAATGGGATTGACGAAGAGGGTAACAGAACTCCCCTTAACAATTCCCAATATTAACCCTCTTGCAAGAATGATCGAACTGCGGATGAACCTTTTTATTTTTTGGATTGCATTCTTAATTGATTATATGAATAGGGAATTACTCACAATGAGATCAAATTCCATAGAAATATTTGGACCACTCATTAATGAAAATTGATCATTATGTCATCATCATTGGGGAGATCCTTCGGATCTGAGGCGCATCACTAATCGACGATCCTTTCTCTCCGATCCTTGTTCGGATCTCTGATCCATTATCTTCGTCGAGAGAACATCCTTATCCATGTCTCAATTGAATTCAAGGGCTATGAGGATGAACCTAGATTCTTGAGAGACACTAATAATAAAACGAGTCATTTTGCCGAAATATAAAAAATTTACTATATATTTTATTACCAATATGTCCAAAAACTAACTTTCATGGTTGACCCAAGCTGGTCGATTGTAGGCCCTACCTAAAGAAAATTTTCAACTTTGAACACAATAGTGCCCTCAGGTTATGGATCCGAGCACTCATTTTGATGTTATTAAACTTTGTGGAAAACCTCTGCTAAATCATGTGTTGGGAAATAATTAGCGACAGTTTTTAACAGTAGTTTAAACTGTCGCTAAATCATTTTTTGGTTTTTTTCAATTTTTTATAACTTTATTTTTTATTTAAGTAATTTATTTATTTATTCTCAGAATTTATTTATTATGTTATTTTCGTAATTTATTTATTTTTTTAATTTTTGTAATTGTTTTATTTTCTATTTTTCATAGTTCATTTATTTGTTTATTTATTTATTTATTTCAATATTTATTTATTTATTATTTTTTTATATTATTAATTAATTTATTTATTTATTTATTTTCATAATTTATTTATTTATTTGTTTATTTATTTATTTATTATTACCACACACATGCCCATATCAATAGACATTCCCATGGACATGCTCATGCCATATATATAAATTCTCCATTGAGTGATATTTAGAAGATATATTTTTAAAAAAAATTAGCTGTGGTTTTTTCGTAGCGGTTTTAAAAACCGCCGCGAAATTTTTGATAAAAAAAAAAAATTTAACGCCAGTTTTTAATGCCATGATGAAAAAACCACTGCTAAAACAAAGTTTTATTGTAGTGTCTCCTGATCAATCGTACAATGATTCAATCCATCTCAACCCAAATGTCCACAGCCGCCACACAACTAACAAAACATGTCTTTCTACTAACTTGCTCTGCCCTAGGAACCCTTCACTGCAGATCCTATGCCTTGGGGTCATCCCCTAGAGTTCTTAACACACATGGATCCCTAAAAATATTGCCATATACCTACTTTCAAAGACTCAGATGACATGGTTCTTGGTGGTAGCTCCCACTACTGGTGTATGCTCTGCTAGAAATCACTCCACTAGAAGAGCTCTCTCCAGTACCCCAAAATTTGTAGGAATGATAAAGGATATCATAAAGGAGCTGATCTCATAGAATAAGCTCTTCTCAAAGGTCTGAGACCTAAAAATGGGTTTGGTACTATATCATTGGAGTAGCCTAAAAGATCAGTATATATCATAGAGTACGCCACAATATTCTGACTGCCCTACTATAGATATAGAAGCTCCTGTATTCGATCCAAGCATAACATAGCTAGAAATAACATTTCTCAAAATATATGATCAAATTATTTCCAAGAGAAAGTCATATAATCCTGTTTCTAGGTTACTAAACTCCACCATCTCCCCTCTAAGCACTAAAGAAGACTCGTGGCTAGGACGCCCTTATGGTCAGAAGGCGTCCTTGCAAGAAAAAAAACATGTTTAACTACCTCCATCCAATCATATAGTACCTGTAGTTCTATCTCACCCTGAAATATAGGAGTTCACTACCTCTATAACTCATGAAACACACTCATCCTAAGCGTATACTCAAATGGTAGTGCTGGTAGTAACAAAAACTCGATAAGTAGTGTTATATCAGGTAATCCACCATGAGGTTTTATCTCTATTACATTCCTCTATACAGACGCATCATATTTGGGAGGATCATACTCATGATAACGTAATAGATTCATGGATGGTTGTATGTATAAAGGCATCCTGAAATAGAACAAGATGTACCAGGATCAATAGAGTAGAACTGTTGAGCTGACATAAGAAGTACATGAGAACACATCCAAATCCTATATGATTCATGTACCATTGTTTTCCAAGGAAACAATATTTTCATAAACTAAGTCAAAATGAAAAATTCAAAGTCCTGGTGTACGGATATGTTTTCCGCCATACCAATAATGGATTCCCTATCATAAAAACCCAACATGAAACACTTAACACAGTTACCCCAAACCAATCTCACAAACTCTTGCTTCTTTAAGTAGAACCGACCACCATTGATACCACTCTATCGTGACTCATCACAGAGGTCCATGTGCCATTACTACCCCAATCCCACCTCAAACAGGATATGGGATGGTGGCTAGCACCGAGTAGTCATATCCCACAAATGTGAGACATATTCTTATGTACCAATACACACACACACATCTTCAAGACAGAAAATGATGAAATGTGAATCACAATGTAAATAAGAATAAATACCACAAAGATACCAAAAATAGTGTATGATAGTATAAAACATGAAAGTAAACTGGGCTATAATACAAGCACACCCAAAAAGGAGTCTGGAAAAGTTATTGCACAAGATCCTGAAACACATCTGTAGAAAACCCTACCTAAAGGGAAAGGTACTGGACAACTGTCTAAAGACATAGAAGCACACCATGACTATCTTGTAACTCTAAGAACCTAATGGTCCTTTTCCACCAATGTCTATGTCAAAGCATCGATCATCTGAGTTAGACACGACACATGCGTGAAAATCCCCTATAAGGGAGAGTAAAACATTAACTAGTTGGACACCCCAAAACCAAAAATGAATACCAAAAATAATTACACAAAGTAAACCATGATGAAATACATGTAGTATACCACAATGAAATACATAAATTATACCAAAAATAAATAAAAGAAGTATACCACAATGTAATACACGACGTATACCACAATGAAATACATGATGTATACCATTATGAAATACACAATATATAACAAAATTGTGATACATATTCATCTAAAATATGAATAGTTATATAGTACACATAACAGAATTATCAGACATAATCCAAAAAACAACCAGTATCAATAAAACATGTATTCTTGATGAGACCCATAGTCCCGATAATATACTATGTCCCGATGAGACACTCAATCCCAATGAGAAACTTGGTCCCAATGAGACATGTAGTTTCGATAAGGCATGTAGTCTCAGTATCTAATGGAGTCATAGAAAGTCACATAATCTCAATGTCAGAACATGCCACAAGATTCTGCTCATAGTATGATCATTCCGGGGAACTCACTCCTCAAGCCATTAGGTCATATGAACAATTCTACAAAAACTCATATAGACTATATCAAAAGGATTGTCTCATTTATAGGGTCCCCAATCCATAAATGAATCATCAAATGTACACACTGTTTGAATTTTACAATTGTCATTGTAAAAAGGATTGTTCTGGGTCTAGTTTGGGTCCGATTAGACCGCTGGACCTAGTGCGACCCATTGGATGACCCGACATGGCAGGGTCTGGTCCATCCAAAAATGGTCCCACACACTGTGCTCACCCCACTGATCCTTATAGAATAAGGAACACTGGGCCACTGGACCCAGCCCACGGTGCCACCTCGAGTACCCTGACCCACACGTCGGGCCATCTTGTGCGCCACACACGGCCGGCCAAGGCCATGTCCCACATTGTGCCTGCAGTCTACCCTGCCTTCATGGCACCCTATTACAGGTGTTCTACCCGGATCACATGCCACCCCATTGTCCCTATGTTTCCTCGCATACAATGTGGTCCCGCCATCACCAACAACTACCCCACAACCCATCATTACCACCAGCCACCATGTAGCTCTCCATCACCTCCAGTTGCCCTATTTTCTTCCACCACACCTACACGTAGCTGCCAGTGCATGAAACTGCCGACGTCGGTGCACCGATGGTCCCTTATAGAGACCACAAGGGCTCCTCCAATGCTCAAAAAATTATGCAGGCATAGATCAAGCCTCATTGGGTAATGATATACACTATTTTGGACTCTTCTATTTATTTTCACCTGATTTCGGGGTTCGATCATGTTCATAGACTTCTATAAGGTGGAGCCTCGATGACAAGGGTCCAATAGTGAAGAATGCCAATAATGGGGGAAGGGAAAGGTACCATGAACATCTAAGGAACGAACCTAGGAATTTTTTCATATCAGCCTTGATTCATTCTCGTTAAAGGGATAGACAAAGAGTGTAACAGAACCACAATTAACAAATCCCAATACAAACCATCCCGCACGAACGATTGAACTATAGATCAAACTATTCAGTTTTTGGTCTACATTCTTTATTGATTATTTGAATGGGGAACTACTGAAAATTAGATAAAATTTCATACCAATATTTGGAACACTCATTAATGAATATTGATCATTTTGTCATAATTGTTGGTGAGATCCTTTGAATCTGAGGCACATTGCTGATCGTTGATCCTTATTCCGATATCCGATCTATCAATTTTGTTGAAGGAACATCCTTCTCTTTTTATCATGGGAATTCAAGGGTTGTGAATATGACCATATATTCTTGAGAAACAATAATAAAAAATGCGACATTACGTCGAAATAAAACATTTTTATTAAATATTTTTTTACTGATGCGTCCAAAAACTATCTTTCACGGCTGACCCACACCAGTCGATGGTAGGCCCTGCCTAAGCTAAATTTGCTACATTGAACACAATGGTGCCCAAAGATTATAAATATGGACACTCATTTTGATGTTATTCAACATTTTGGAAAACCACCACTAAATCGTGTGTTGGGAAATAAATAGAGGTGGTTTAATCCGTCGCTAAATCATTTTTTTAAATTTTATAGTTATTTTTTTATAAATGTACTTTATTTATTAATTATTTTTTTCAAATTTTATTTATTTTATTGTTTTATTATTTTTTTTTATTTTCACATTTTTTTTTGCAATTAATTTATTTACTTACTTATTAATTTTCTTAATTCTAATTATTCATTTATTGGTTTATTTATTTATTAAGATTATTATATATTTCTATAATTTATTTATTTATTTATTTTCGTCATTTATTTATGTATTTATTTATTAATTTACCTATTAATTAATTTTTTTATTTATTATTACCAGGACCATGACGATATCCATGCACATTCCCATGACATATATATTAATTCTCCATTGGGTGAGATTTAGAAGATATTTAAAAAACATAGCTGCGGTTTTTTTGCGATCGTTTTTAAAACTACCGCAAAAAAAACCACTACTAAAATACTGTTTTCTTATAGTTCCCCAAAATCCGTCAAATAATGGTTCAGGATATCTTGAGCCAAATGTCCCTGACCATATCACGGGTAACACAACATGTCCTTCTGTTGGCTCGATCTGCCCTGTGAGCCCTTAACTGCAGATCCTATGTCTTGAGGACGTCTCCTAGAGTTCCTAACCCACTTGGATCCCTAAAAATATTGTCAGCTACCTACATCCAAAGAAACAACTGACCAAGTTCTTGGTGTTAGCTCCCACTACCTATTTATTCTCCTTTAGAAATATCTCCACTAGAAAAGCTTGCTCCAGTACCCCAGCATTTATAGGAATGAAAAGTGATATCATGGATGACCTCATCTCCTAGAATAAGCATTGATAGAATGTCCGAGACTTGATGAATGGGTCTTCTACCATATCTTTGGAGTATCTTAAATGATATTTAAATCTCACAGAGTACGCCACCATATTTTTACTTCCCTACTATAGATGTAGAAGCTCATGTATTCGATCCTGGCATAAGATAGCTAGAAATACCTTTTCTCTAAAAATATGCTCAAAGTATTCTTAATAGAAAGTCATATCACCATGTTTAGGGGCCACTAATCTCAACCATCTCCCCTCTAAGCCCTGAAGAAGACTCATGGCTAGGACTACCATCTAGTCCGAAGGCATCCTCATAAGGAAAAAACATGTGTAACTACCTCCATCCAATCCTTAGATAACAAGAGGTCTGTCTAACCTAGAAATCATAGATGTCACTACCTTTGGAACTCATGAAACACTCTCATCATATTCTCATACTCAACCAATAGTACTGGTAGTATCAACAACTCGACAGGTAGTGGTATATCTGGTAAACAACTAGGAGGTTCTATCTCTGGTACATGCCTCTATACAAATGCCTCATCTATGGGAGGATCATTATCATGATCACACAATAGATTCATGGATGGTTTTAATCATAGAGGAATCAAAATATATAATAAGATATACCATGATCAATTGAGTATCACTAGTTTGGTGACTCAAGAAGTACATGAGACCACATCCAAATCATATATGATGCATGTACCATTTTTATCTAAGAAACAATGTTTTAAAATAATGAGTTGAAAAGGAAAATTCAGAGTATTGATGTATGTATATGTTGGCCTCCAAACCAATATTTGATTCACCGACATAAAATCCAAACATGAAACACATAACATAGTTACCCCCAAACCAATCTCACAAACTCTTGGTACTTTTAGTTGACCTTACCACCATTGATCCCACCCTATCATGACCCATCACAAAGGTGATTGTGCCATGACTACCCCAATCCCATTTCCAACAGGGCATGGGATTATGGATAGCACCAAGTAGTCATATCCCACAAATGGGAGAAATTTAACTATGTACTTATACACACAGACACATCTCCAAGCCCAAAAATGATGAAATGTGAATCATAATGTAAATATGCATGAATACCACTTAGATACTAACAATAGAGTAAGATATTAGATAACATGAATGTAAACCGGGATAGAATACAAGCACACCCAAAAAATAATTCATGAAAAGTTATTGCACAAGTTCCTTAAACTCTTCAATAGAAAACCCTACCACAAGGGAATGGTACTGGACAACTATCTAAAGTCGTAGGAGCACACCTTGACTATGTAGTCTCTCTAAGAACCACATTGTCTAGGTCCACCAAGGACTCTGTCGAAGCCTCGATCGTCTGTATAAAACACGACACATGTGTGAAAATCTCATGAAGGGGAGAGTAAAACAGTACTCAATACAACACCCCTAAACCAAAAAAGAATACCACTAATAAATACATGAAGTAAACCATGAAGAAATACATATAGTATAACATAATTATATAAATAAATTATAAAATAAATAAATAAAAGAATTATACCACAATGAAATACAAAAAGAATAACATAATGAAATTCAAAAAGTATACCTGAATGGTGATACATAGTCATCTCACATTGGTATTGGTCTATAGTACACAGAAGATGATTATCTGACGTAATCCCCAAAACACCCAGTATCAATAAAACATGCAGTCTCAATGAGACACATAGTCCCGATTAGATACCTTCTCCCAACAAGACACTCAATCCTGATGTGAAACTCAGTACCAATGAGACATGTAGTCTCGATAAGACATGTCGTCTCATTATGTCATGAAGTCATAGAGAGTCATGTAATCTCAATGACATAGAAAGCCATAGGATTCTAATCATAGTATGATCATTCCAGGGAACTCACTCCTCAAACCAATAGTTCATATGAGCAATTACTCAAAAACACATATAGATTATCTCAAAAGGATCATCTCATCTTTAGGGTCCCAAATCCGTAAATGAATCATCATATTGACACACAGTTTTAATTTTACGACTGTTTTCATAAAAAGGTTTGTCCTGAGTCTAGATTGGGTCTGATCAGATAGCTGGAACCTGCATGACCCGCTAGCCGACTCCGCACGGCATGGTTCGGTTCTTCAAAAAATGGTCCCACCCACTGGGCTCGCCCCACTAGACCTTCTATAATAAGGACCACTAGGTCCAGCCCACTGTGCCACATAGATTAGCCTGGCGCGCACTACGGGCCAACTTGTGCGCCAATCACTGCCCACCAAGATTGCGTCACACCTTGTGCACATAGCCCGCCCTAACTTCATACCACCCTAGTCCATGGGGTATTCCCTGATCACATGACAACCCGTAGTGCCTATGTTTCCCATCATCCAACATGTTCCCACCATCGCCACCTGCCGCCCAACATCCCATCCTCACCGCCATCCGCCCTGCAGCTCGCCATTGCCTCCACTCTCCCTATTATCTTCCACCGCACCTACACGCGGATGTGAGTTCATGACACCACTAACGCCAATGCTCCGATGGTCCCTTATAGAGACCAAAAGAGATCCTCTAATTCTTGAAAAATTACATCGTCACAGACCTACCCTCATTCGGTAACGATCTACACTATTATGGCCTCTGAATTGATTTCCCACCAATTTTGGGGTTTGATCTTGTTCAGAGCCTTTTGGAAGGTGGAGCCACGATGATGAGGGTCAAACAGTGAATAATTCCAAAAATGGAGGAATCGAAAGGTACAAAGAACATTTGAGGAATGAACCTATGAATTTATTCATGTCATCCTTGATTAATTCTCGTTAAAGGGATGGGTGAAGAGGGTAATATAACTCCCATTAATAATTCCCAATACTGACCCTCCCGCATGAATGATCGAAATGCGGATCTACCTATTCATTTTTTGGTCTAAATTATTCATTGACTATATGATTGGGGAATTACTCAAAATGAGATCAAATTCAATACCAATATTTGTACCACTCATTGAGGAAGATCTATCATTATGACATCGTCGTTGGTGAGATCCTTCGAATCTAAGGTGCATCGCTAATCGCTGACCCTTGTTCCAATTTTAAAACCATCGACTTCGCCAAGAGAACTTCCTTATCATTGTATGATAAGAATACAAGGGTTATGAGGATGATCCTAGATTCTTGAGAAAAACTAATAAAAAAACGAGTCATTAAATCGAAATAAAACGTTTTTATTAAATATTTTATTACTAATACGTCTAAAATGAACTTTCATGGATGTCCCACACCGGCCGATGGTAGGTCACAGATAAGGTAAATTTGATACTTTTAACACAAAAATACCCTCAAAATATGGATCTCGGAACATATTTTGATGTTATTCAACTTTTTTATGAAAATTGACTGCACATGAAATTTTATATTTTTAAAATTTCCTCATGAAATTGTTATGGGAAAACAGGTACTCGAAATCACATGTTGTCTCAACTCCTAGTCACTTAATAATTCCATATAATATATAATGATAATATATGTAAATAATGATATGTTATAGAAAAAATAGAGACCATGGTGAGTGTAAAAATCTTTAAAACATGCTTTTTGGATTTTGGTTCTCCATGTAAAATTTTAAAATATGAAATAGGTTATTTTGATTTATGATATTTATGAATAATTTTTTATTGGATTAAAAAAATATGGAATTAATTAGTCACCTTACAAAAATAATTTTAGTGAATCAAGTTGGGATAGTTATTTTAGTTAATTCTATGTTATGATTAGACATTAACCTTGGGTTACAAAGAGTGATAAAGAATTTTATTGGTGATAAAAGTTTGCTCAATGTTTTTTAATTTTTTTTCTAGATTGGATAGAGTTGATAAATAATTGGGTAAATGGGCTTAAAAATACACAATGACATATAAAGAGTGGATTTCCCAAAAGTATGGGAGTTATCAATGGTTGAATAATTGATCAAGAAAACTATGGTATGTGATTTATTAATATACTTAATAACTAAAATAGTGTGATAATTACTTCATAGGATAAAAAATAATTTCAAAAGTAATCTAACATATTGAATAACAATAGAGAGAAAAAAATTGGTTAAAATATTCTTTTTATGGTATGTATATTTATATCCTAAAAGTCATGTAGTTTGTTATCATTGTCCAAAATGAAAAAAATAGAGATATTATATTTTATGATATCCTTGAATCACAAATGAAAATTTAAGCTTCTATATAATTTAAGCAGAGGCTACGACATAAGACCATTGTAGATTTTTTTAGGGAATTAAATATATGATATTTTATGGATGGATTTTGATATTTATCCCATATGTTTTCTCATAAATTATAAATCCTAAAGAGTTTAATAGATTGCAAGATACATTTACTGTTACACTAAATGAAATAAGAACTCTGACGTGATGAAATTATCAATTTACATGAGATGACAGTCAATGCATAGGAAAATATTTATTAAATGTATAGTACCTATAAAGGGATATGATTCTTTATTTTAAATAAAACATTATTTCATTCAATATTATAACCTATCATCCGCTTTGATAACTATTAATCTCTAGGTTAAGGCATTGTCACTCCAGCGATCGAGGGTTATCATGATTATTTTTGCAATGAAATGGTAGTGTAATCTCTTAAAAGACTAGAATAATTTTATTTCTTCTAATTCCATGTTATAAATAAAACATATTCCCCTGAATCTTAAAGACGAATTCCGTTGATACTATATTACAAGTATGCTATTGTTATTTTGTTTTTCATTTTCCATTCACATTTATCTAGGAGAGAAATTGCCCATGTTTAGGTTTTTTATCCCTCTAATGTTCATAGAATGATAACGTCAAACTCATAAGTTGTATCATAGATTTTTTCTTCAAAGATACTATGTACTAATATATTAATTTTCTGAAAAAATAAATGTCATATTATATTATGTTAATATCATAAATTTTGATATAAAGGATTTTTTTTCATCCATATCATAAGGCTGTTATATATCATATGGTATGTCATATAGAAAATCTATGTGTTTGAACTATTTCATCATTCAATTTATGATATCATAAAATATGACTCTATCTATGGTTTGGGTGAAAATAGAGGATCAAAGCACAAATACAATATCAACTCATTTGTTTAATTTCATAAAACAAATAAAATATATTCTATAATATTTGGTGAGATTATTTGTGGAATATGATGATAGTTTTGTCATATAATATGATTTATTTATGAGGTAACTCTCTCTAATATTATATTTTACATTCGATATTATCAATATCTTTCATAAAGTAAGACATTCATATAGGTAATGATAGATCTACCTCAAGATA
Organism: Viscum album; assembly: GCA_963277665.1. Taxonomy (NCBI): domain Eukaryota; kingdom Viridiplantae; phylum Streptophyta; class Magnoliopsida; order Santalales; family Viscaceae; genus Viscum; species Viscum album. The sequence goes on along the minus strand of OY728133.1, from coordinate 1,941,416,382 downwards.
TGTGGTATATTTTTCAATGATGAAAAGTATCTATGGTTACTCTATGATTTTACGGTAATATATCATAATAATAAATTTACGATTGAGTTGAATAAATTATGTTCATTTATAAGAGTAAAATAATTTTTAATTAATACTGATCAAAATTTTAAAAATTTATCATTTTAAGGGATGTATGTTATTAGAGGGATATTATGGTGGATTAAAAAAATATCCAAAATTGAAAGGTGATGAATCATTGAGTAGACAGAAGTGATTTCTAATGTAGGTGGGGTGAGAATCATTTCTTCATGACCATTAGATTAGAGGTATTCCAATTCCTCTTCAATTGATTAGAATTTTTCAGTGATTCCATAAATGTAGTTTCCTTAGACACTTTAATACTTAAATTCTTGATTGTCTTCCATATCTTGTTGATGGATTGAACTCCATATTTCAAATTTTCATTCCTCTCATCATTGTGATTCCAATGTTCATTGATGATATACCTCACAAACAGTGATGAAAGGAAGGCTAGTTTGAAAAAGATAATAAGTAGACTCAAATCCATCATCATGGGATAAAAGGCAATAAAGAATATAAGGATACTTTATATAAAGGTAGTGAAGGTTAGTTTCACATTAGTATTTAAGTAATATATCTCTATTCAAGATAAAATCAATTTTCAAGAAAGATGCATTAAATTGTGTAATTTTATGCTCAAGTGTATTTTATTTTTGTTATTCAATAAAAAATTAATGTTTCACTACTCATGAAGACAATGTATTATGAACATGATGATATTACTAATATTGAGGATGAATTGGTTGTTGATGATGAAACTATGGAATTATTATGGGATCAAAAACATGTTGATGAAAAAAACAACAACGAAAAAAAATCATAGTTTTGAATAAAATTATCAAGACAAAAAGTTGGGGAAAAAAATTTCTGGTTGCTTAGAATCAATGCGGCCAACCTATTGAACGCAAAAAGTAAGTGTTTTTTATTTATGTTGGGGTCAAAATGAGAATGGATGTGTCGATTGATATTGACTCATGGCACCACATCCAACCTGTAACGAAGGAAATACATTGAAAATATAAAATTGTAATGTTACAATATAATTTTTATATTTTAATAAAAACATATATAATGAAATGTTAATTTAGTTTTTATTATTCCTCAAAGAGTTAATGTATTTTATAATATTTTCATAATAATGTTTTATTAATGGACACTAGAAAATTCCATAGAGGCTTCCAGACTATTCTGATGAAGTTACATCTTAGTGATGTTGATGCGAAAATAAATCCCCAACCACCACTTAGTTATGAACACATTATAATGCAGGAAACATGGGCTTCCTTCAAAAATCTCCATAATGATAAATCAGTTTAGGTCTATTTTGTTTGATAATATATTATTAGACATTATTTAATTTATCCAAATTCATTAAGAAATTTTAATTTATGAAATTGAAAAAGGGTGATGAAAACAAATAATGTGGATAAAATACAACGTAAAACCATCGTAAATAAATGATGTGGTACTCTTAATTAGAGAAAAACTTTGTATATATTATAAGTAACAGATAAATGTTTAATTATTTTATATGAATCATTGTATGTTCCTTTATTTATTCCCAGATTGACGAATCAAAATCTGAAGCAACTTCCACCCCACAACATGTGTTATGGAAGGAGGCTTGTGTAAATAAGAATGGTATATTATTTGATGAAAACACAAATATATTACAAGAAGAATTTTTATGTTTCAAATAATTTTAATTTTTATGGTTTATTATAATTTCATATTAAAATAACTATATTAATATATTTTATAAGGTGTTGACCTAAGAATCAGAAATGGACGTAGCAAAAAGAAAAGCGACATTTAGTAGCTTTGTATTGGCCTGGAATATATGGCCGCGTTATAGGATTAGGTTTTGTAGTATCCCCTTCGACATATTTTCATGTTATTAATCCCCAAGAAGATACATATAATATGATGAGATTAATGTAGACATAAATATTGTAATTTTGAAATATTATTTTGAGGTGTAGTTTGACAGACCAAGGTATAAGAAAGGATAAAAGTGAAACAGTAGTTGTTTAAAGATCAACACATGGACCAAATGATTCAACTAGTATTAGGCTTTTTATTCCCCCAACCACATAACTTACCTGATCTAAAATTTTTTTTTATTACTCAATCTCTTAATTGTGAATCAAAAAACTTCTGATAAATTTATATTACTAAACATATAAAGTGTATAATGGTGTGTGATTTTTATCCTCAACACCCACGTACATCTATGTTACAATGGGTATAGTCTATAATATATTAGGATATCGTCTATACAATCAAAGCCTCCAAAGAATCACATAAGAGACCGTATTGAGGTAGTTTATGATCTGACAGTAGAGTTTTTGTTCCACATGATGGTCCAGATATTACAACGGTCAAATCTACTAATTGATCTTTCATAGCATGGCCATATAATATTATAAAGGTACCTGGGGAATGTATTAAAAAAATAAATGGAAAACATGTACCAGTTGATGATAAAAAGTCAATAGTGAGTTATGATATTACATATAGATAATGTGGTTGATAAATGAAAGGCCAAATCAAGAAAATCAAGTGAATCAGCTAGGGAAACAAAATGGCCTTCATAGGGAAGTTTCTCCCCACATTTTCTAAAGCATCATTTATTATCATTAAAACTTCATGCAGAGACCGCAATTAAATTAAAAACAATGTCTTACATTTAATTTGAAGAAGAAATTTAGTGAGATTCTTTGATAGATGGAATTGGCCTCATGAATCAACGTGAGTTTTTCATGCATAAAGGGTTGGGAATCTAAATTCTGAATACATAAAAAAGGCAGTTTTTCATAACAATTATGTCAGAATAGTGAGGTAAATATGATTATTAAGATTATTAACTATTAATATTTTGTACAATAATTTATTTACAACTCTATAAAGGGATTATTGATAGAAAAATGATTTGGATTTAATAATACTATTATAATTTCTACTCCAGAAATTGCATTAGGTAAGGATGAAATAGAGAAGCAAAAAGACAATTTAATCATAGAGTTTAATAAAAAGCATTAGAAAATTGACTATTTTTTATGCTAACATTGTAAGGGTAAAACTCTATGATCTAATCCGGTAATTTTTTTTTGTTTCTATATTACTTTCTTTGGAAAACTGGATTATGATAACAGCAAAATCAGACACCCCAAATATATTTTTTGGATTCAATGCATGTATTTCCAACCAACCAACTACACACGATGTGTAATGTTAATATATAATACACTAAAATTAAAATTTTATATATAAACATAGAATTATATGTTCATTATATGATTTAATGATAATTTTGTTATAATAGAACTACTTCTAAATACATGATAGATCAGGACATGATGTTAGTGTCAAAAAATATAAAGCCTCGTGATTATTTAAAATGGATAAAAATTGATGTATATATAGAAAAATTTAACTATAAAAACATATCAAAACAATTTACTTATTTTTTAATGTTTCTATAGTGTATGAAGGAATATATTGAAATTGATTGTGGATATTAAGTTTGAAAATTAATGCGAGAAATCATAAGGCATGAAAAGACCAGCATCCCTCAATAGGTAATTTTTGAAGTTAATTACAATCCAATAAAATATATTTCATAATCATTTTTTGCCTATATTTTTTCACTACTAATTAGTTTTTCGATAACAAAATATATGAAAAGATGAAATCAATATGTTTAAAGATAAATTATCAACATGATTATCCATAGAATGTGTGCCTATAAAATAGTTGGGTGATTAACTACTATATTAGTTATCTTGTTTGAGTTATGACCATCAAAAGTTATTTGTGGTGTGAAGATTTAGTGTCATAATTCATATGTATTAATTATGATCTTTTTCTCATGTAGGAGAATAATAGAGTAAATCGATTTGTTTTAACCAACAAAAAATAAAATAGGTAGGTAATCATAGGGGCAGAGGTAGTGGTGGGGGAGAAGGAAGGGATGGAGGTAGAGGCAAAGGTGAAGTAGGAGACTGATGTGGAGGAGGAGGCAGAGGCGAAGGCTGAGTTGGAGATTGAGGTAGAGGAGGATTCAAAGTGATGGATTAAAAATAATAAAATTGTTGGGATATTAAGTAGAATAAAAATCATACCAAGATTTTTTTGATAAATTTTTTTAAAATCTCACACAACACTTGTCACTTATGCTATGTTTCGTTGTGCATCTATCTATTTTAAAATGATTTTTTTTAAAACAAATGTGTTGAGTACTCAAAATTAAGAAATAAAAATTCATATAGTTTTGGTATATTAGATAAACTAAACATATATGATTTTTGACGTGTAGGGATCAGACATTCCTCAATTAGATTCATGGTGTGAATGGTATGATTCAAAGTGTCTGTTATTAGTTTAAAATTTACATTTTAATAAAAAAATGTGTCACTCATTGAAAACTGGAAAAAATGATCTGATTGTGTTGATAATTTGGGATAACGATTCAGAATTCATTTGTTACATGTATTAATTAGTATCATGTCAAACCCACACATGATTCCACCTGTATGGATCAATGTTTGTGTTTCCATTTTAAAAAGAAATTTTCGTAAAAAACACACGTAGTGTACTAAAAACTGAAGAAACACATTACAATTGTTTTGATACTTTAGTAAAATTATGCATGAGTATTTTGGAAGATTTATCATTTATCCGCACATTAATTTGATGCACGGTGTGGACAGTATAACTCCAAGTGAATATTTTTATTTTAAATTGACATTAATTTAGTGAAAAACTGTTTATATACTCAAAACCAAGAAAAATCCTCCAGATTGTTTTAGTATATTAAGAAAATATTCCATACGTCATTTTTATGTGTAGGGATCATCTGCACCTCAATCCATGCATGGTGTGACCAATATGATTCCAAGTGTCTGTTATCATTTTAAAATTTTCATTTTAATAAAAAAAAGTACCACTCACTAAAAACCATAAAAGAACACAAATAATGCATTTATATTATTCTAAAATGACTTATAATTTATTAATGATTTCTATTATTTAGTCTGATATTAATCACATACATGATTCCACCTACATGGATTAAGGTGCAAGTTTCTAGTTTAAAATGGCATTTTAGTTAAAAACACATGTGGCACACTCCAATCCAAGGAAACATATTTTTATATTTGTAATACTTTATAAAAACAATCCATGTTTCATTCTAGATGTTCATCATTCATTTGTGCATCAATCTGATGCACCTTATGACCTTTATGACTTCAATTTCTCTTTTTACTCAAAATTGAAATTAATTTTAGTGAAAAAACAAATGTAACAGCCAAAACTGAGAAAAAACATTATGACTATTTTAGCATTTTATGAAAATTATCTATAGATTAGTTTTGACGTTTAGGGATCATAAAAACTTCAATCTGATGCATAGTGTGGCTGGTATGATGCCAAGTGTCCATTATTCGTTGAAAATTGACATTTTAATACAAAAAATTTCCACTCAATGAAACAGAAGAAAATTCGCTTGGATCATCTTGATAATTTGGGAAAAATATTCATAGTTCATTTGTGACGTTTATGAATAAATATCATGTATAATCTACACATTATGTAACATGTATGGCTCAATGTGCATGTTTCTTGATTGAAATGACTTTTTAGTAAAATATAATGAGGAGTATTCTAACCTGAGGAGTCACATTCTGATTATTTTTATACTTTTTTAAAATTGTACATGAGTAATTTGGTGGGTTTATAATTCATCCACACCTCAATACAATGCACAATGTGACTGATATGACTCCAAGAATGTCTTTTTATTTCAAATTGATATTAATTTTAGTGAAAAAAAGAAGACATACTCAAAACCAAGAAAACACATTCACATAGTTTTGGTACTTTACGAAAATGATTCATACATCACTTGTGATGTATATGGATTAGCCACACCTCAATACAATGAAATGTGTGAAAGTTATGACTCTGAGTGCATATTTTTATTCCAAAATGACTTTGATTTTAATAAAAAACAACTAACATTCTCAAAAATGAAAAAACACATTCTGATTGTTTTGGTACTCAAGAAAATGGTCCATAAGTCATTTTTGAGGCATAAAAATTAGTCACACCAGAATTCCACTCACGATGTGACTAGTATGACTCAAATTGTCCCTTTTTATTCAATATCTACATTAATTTTAGAAATAAAAAAAATTGAAAAACTCTATAATAATGATTTTTTTATCTTGTATTTGTGTTAGAAATTTTATTTTATTTCAATTCATTGTTTTTATCTTATTTTGGTAATTTATGTTGCTCTTTAACTGGATTCAATGTGATGATGCAGCACACTACAACAATTTTTTTTTAATTTAGTGTGATGCAGCATCATAATACAATTTTCACATTTATTAGTCATACTAAATGTACTGATAACAATATGATTTGTCAGCGCTTTTTAAGGAGCTTATAATGATACCCTTTATCAGTGCTTATAAAGTCACTAATAATGTCTATGCTTATTAGAACATTTAAATTCCATGAGAAACCATACTTTTATCAGTGAAAATTTAATCACCGATGAATCATACTTTAATTAGTGGTTTTAAAAGTGCTAATAAATTGTGTCTTTTACCAATGTTTTTGAATGAACTGAACAATGACATAGAATTTTATCTGTGATAAGGTAGTTAGTGATTTTCAATAGATGATAAATGAATATTCTAGTACTATTAAATGTGTGTTTTTTATTAGGGATATCAACAGGCCATGTATCACACCATTAATCCAATCATGGGAAGGATAGTAGAGTGTTATGTTGAATACCAAGTCATTATATCCCAAGAGCGATGCCACAACTTCACGGACATCTGAGCAATCTTCGACAAGTTGTGACATCATAGTCTAAAGATATATCCACTAAAGTATTATTTTTCTGGAAATCAAGTAGGTTACTCAACATTGTGATATGCCCCTATGACATTGAGGTAGAACTAGATAATACTAGTGCTATTATAGTAATGTTCCCCCTGTAAATATGAAATAACTAAGGGGAATCAAAGCGTACCTCACATACATTTGGAGAGTTATAGCCATCCTTGAAGGAAAAGATATCCCCTTCAAGAGGCTAATGAAGAAGGGATTCCCTTAACAATTAGAGGATTAATTTCAAAAGGTTATCGAATGTATCATTTAGTACTTACTACACCCACTGTTTTTTATTATTCTCATTGAAGGGAGGCTACCCATCTTATATGTGGCCACTATGGAATGCTCATTGGGAACCCACCTAGAATAAAAGAATTATACAAGAAGTAGTAATATTATCTATTAACTAAGAAGGATCATGCTATGTACTGAGACATGATATTCTAATGTTCAAAATAACTACTTTTCACTCATCCTCATAGTGAAATTGTTAATACATTACATGAATCACCCTGAAGACTGCATGGTCTCTCAGGTTGAAGTTATCAAGTACATCCTTGGATGCCCCATGATGTCAGATGCCTAGATCTATGGGTAGTTAATCTTTGAAATATGAAATTCAGTTAATATCATGGTTGTTAGTGAAAGGGAAACCCCTGGATGATTTCATCACAGTGCATCCTGTCATGGGTAACACATTGGATGACACCGAGCTCCCTGATGAAGAGGTATTTTATGACCATAACACTCTCTAAGAAGTGGATATGTATTTTGATGTTGTCTACCTCATTCTTGTATGAACAGGAATAGAAAACCAACAACTCAACTTGTTTGATCTTGGGATTGTATTTGTATCCCCTAAAAAATTATTTTTGACATATTCTTTCTCACTATCCAAATGCTGCACAAATAATGTGGCTGAGTACAAAGCCCTCATTGCTGGATTGGAAATAGCCTTAGAGGTATACACATCCTACCTGAATGTCAAAGGGAACTCATTATTAGTAATAATGTTGGTCAATGGAAAATATTGCATCCTAAAAGAGAAAAATTTCCCTCTTATTGGCTATGTTAGTGGATTAATGGTTGAATTGCCCATGGATCCCACACTAAATTAATTTCCCTGATCATAGATTGCTTATCTTGATGCATTGGTTAATGTAGCCACAATCTTGGTCGACCCTGATCAGGAAGAATCAACCTTACAAATTTCACATCAAATAATGGTGTCATCAATCATCACATTTAATATGGAATATAACAAATAGGTTAACATCACCCAAGAGTGTGATGAACCAATGACCACCCCTAGTGGGATGGAGCCTATAATCAGCTATATTTGATAGAGGAACCTCCCAATAGACCATTCTAGAAGGAAATTTATTTGGTTTAGGGTGTCAAAAATTAATCTATAGAATGCCCCATTGATCAGAAATCCTCTAAAATAATGTATTTTAGGGATTTATCTTCAGGTTCATAGATTAAGGAGACATTTTAACCATAATGGAGGAAGCCTATGTAGGCTCTTACACTTCACATCAATCTAGAACAAGGTTCACTTACCAAATCAAGAGGTTGGGATATTATTGGAAAACCGTGATATAGGACTATATATAAATCTCCATGAAATTTAATGTGTGAAAGATCTATGAAAATTTCATCCATCAATGCACAGAATTGCTGAATACAACTAAATATTCCTATCCATTTTTCATTTGGGGGGTGGATGTTGTGGGGCTATATCCCCTTGCCACAGCCTAGCAGTTTAAGTACATCCTTAGTGCTACAGACAACATTTCATAATGGGATGAGGTGATACCCATCAACTATTTTAGGAATAAAAATATCATCAAATAAATGAAATCACAATCATCACCAGTTTCAGTGTCCCATTGACAATATTGACAGAAAACAACACCATCTTTTGGTTTGTAGAACTAAAGAAGCTTTAATATGAGTAAAGCATCAAGTCCAATCACTCATACCATTATCATTCAGTGGAAAATGGATAGATAGAGGACTTTAATAATACTATATTGAACATACTCTAGAATATGGTGAACAAGTATAAGAAGTCTTGGTTGGAAAAAATCCTTCATTTATTATGGTATTACCTACCACCATGCGTACTGAAATGCAAACAACTCCATACTCAATTGTGTATTAGAAAGTGGTATTGTCCAAAAAGAGGTCCATCCACCATAACTCCATTCAACAATTTGAGGATAACTATCAGATGATGAATAGTCACAAAATAGGATGGAAGACTTTTAACCATTATATGAGATAAGGATTCAGACACGACACATCCTTGAGGTCCCCTAGAACCAGATAGCTTGAGAATTAAATAAAAAGGTATATCACCATTAATTTTTCTAATGAAAACTAGTTTTGGACCTCAAAACCCCAATGTTATTGAGGAAGAAACCGCTGATGTTGGAACCCAAGTGGGAATGACGTTATATCATACATAAAATCTATCATAATGGAGCCTATTTGCTAGTGACTGTGGATGGGGAGTGTGTCACACCTACCATAAATGAATGATTTCTCAGTAATTAATTAGGATAAATTCCAACAGTATGGAATCCACATTAGTGTAAGTCCAATCATTCATCATAACCAAATGACATTAAACTATATAGAATTTTCCTTAACCACATGATGTTAAACTTTATAGAATTTATCCTAACCACATGAAGTTAAACTGTATGGAAGTTTTCCTAAAAATATGACATTAAACTATATAGGGAATTGTCGTAACCACATGTTGTTAAATTGTATACAATCCATCCTAGTAGTAAGACATTAAAATTCATGACACAATTTATCCTCAACAAATGACATTAAACTTCACAGTTGTTTAGTACAATGTATGAATTTATTCTTATCTTCATTGGAAACATAGTAATTCCCAAACCTATACTTCTATGACCAACCATAGTATTTTCCTCCTTCAAAAATGAGAAAGTATAAGTCCTTACAATATGACAAAAATCTACACGGATCTAAAATACCCCATTCCATTTTCATCGATTCACCCAAATCCCTGCTGCATGATGTTAAACTGCACTATCCTTCTAGAAATACATATGGCTTGATTACCATTTCCAATTAGATACATAGGGATGCCTTGATTTTATGTATTATTCTAGACACTACATGGTATGAAGTAATCTTATCATATCCCATTTCTATATCTGCACTGTAGGAAGATCTGCACGGTTCTTTGTTTCACAAACCGAGCCTAGCTCATGTGAGCCTAGGAATTATGGAAAGGAACGAACCTCATAATCAAGGTATAAAAGATAATGTCAAGTCCATTACCATTCTGAATGTATGACCATTAAAGGCATAACATGGTTTCTTACCACATGAAATTAAACTAAATAGTCCTTTAAGAACATTGCATGGTTTTATTCTCATCCTTATGAGATACAATGTGACGTCGAGACCTCCACTCACATTCCCAGACATAATGACCATGTAAATTCTTGGTAGTTCACTTTTCTACTCACTATATGTTGTTAATATCCATGGAACTCCAAGAACTACATGTGTCTTGATTCCCCTCCTCATGAGATATGCAGAGATACCCAAACACTTCACCATCGGGCCCATCCACAGGTATAACCCTTTTCATCCCCTTGGATTGAGTTTCCCTAGAAGGGTGCCTGGTGTAGATGAGACCTATTTTTTCCTCATTAACATAGGGTTTCTTCATGACACCACACTATGAATATCCATGTTAGGAACTTTATTTTTCAATCTATACTGCATGATCCAAACGATCCATAAAATTCCCCATAACACGACATTAAACTATGATGCATCATCCTCACTACTAGACGTTAAACTACAAAACTTTCCAGAACTACGTATGGTTTAATTCTCAATTTCTTGAGATAAATTGTGATTACCAATCTCCATCCTGAGGTACAACCATGAAATTCCAATTTATCTATGTTTTTTCAACTACTTCCTTACCGTACGATGATAAACTGCATGGAAATACATCCATACCACATGATGTTAAACATCCTAGAAATACATCCTCACCACATGGATTTAAACTATATGCATATGAATACCCACACTAAATGAAAATAAAATATATAGAACATCCCCCACTTTTTATTCATTATCAAATGACTAAAAGAGACTTAACTCGCTCAACCCAGGTATGGGGTGTTCCACCATCCTTTAAGTGCACTTCAAACCCGTGTACCACACTTCATGTTTTTTATGTCCCGAGTTACCATAACCTTCCATGGCCCGTGGAAAAGATACTGATATTATATTCAACTATGATTGAATATTCATATATGCCCAAGGGTCTTTTATATTCTTCTAAAGAAATCAACCAAATATATAACTCTGAAAAAGGGCATTATGATTCTCATGAGCGTTGACATCATCACAATAGCATTCAACACCTTAGTGTGTCTGAACCACTCTTTGTTTGACTATCCCAAATCTTTACTCATCACCTAAAAAACTCATGTTTTTATTTATGATATCTTCACACCTCTCGTAGAAATTTTTTTGAGTACTTTTTACCATGGGTATACTAAATAGGCTCTTATGTAGCATCATCAATACTAGGTCCATGAAATTCATGAAAATAGAAATATGATCGTTGGATAATGTTGTAAAACCATAGAATCCATCCCATAATGGTATAAATGTCAAGACCTTAAACTAATAAGAAATGATACAGTAAACGCATCCTGTTGGAAACCTGTAAAGGGTGACATGAAAAAAAGTTGAGTCTGGTTCTACAAAACTTCTTATTCTTAGAGTTTAGGAAAAAATTCTAGCATTAACATAAAATGCATAAAGATCTTGGGGTCTATAACCCTAGTAAAAGCCATGATATTCTCACTAGACCCATTGGTCCATGAAAATGATAGAGAAATGTTACTCACATCTCCTCTCCATGATAATTTGTTCACTGGACGGTGGCACAACATTTAGGGTACTCAATCCATCCATGGAATTTATATCATCTGCAAACCAAGATTTATCAGTTAGGGTGTATTGAATCACCATAACCTTTCATATCCCTAAAAAATTATATCTATCTTTAAGGTTCCTTTTCATGACTTTGCATAAATTCCCTTTGCTCCTTCATTTGTGCCTATGTATGTCAACTAAATGTCTCACACTAAAAAAAGGAAATTCTTCTTCTCAAGATTACTGAAATCATCACATCAACACTAAACATCTTATTATTCGTGAATGGATCCTTGTATGATATTCCCATCTCCTTCTCCCGACTCGATCACTATGGATCATGGTTTACAGTCCCCATTCCAAACTATAAAAGTGGATTCAATATCCAGGATGTTATATAACATTGTTTCATGCCATTCCACAAGGATGGATTGTAAAAATTTATTTTATAACCTTTGATGGAATACTTATTGGTATTCGAAACCATAGGGAATGGATATTGAGATTCACATTAAGAGATAACTATCCTAGGGATCCACAACCCGTCGTGGATAGCTTTCTTCCCGCACCCAACTTCACCATATAGACATTTCAGTATTCGAAGGTCTTCAATATCCCTCACAAATAAGTGGAGATCATCATTCCTTGTCCACGATACCAATGGATAAGGGACCTGACCAACTAACTAATTGAATATTCTTCTTCCTAGATAGGAACTTCATTTCATATGATCCTTCACAACACTATGGCAGAACCTCCCATTTCAAAATGTTAGGGGATATTCTAGGCATGTCTACACCATCCAATATTCCTGGACTCAAAATTTTGGGTTATGATTCAATTGATACATACTCCCACTATCTAGGTGGCTGGGTATCCCTAGTATTCCAGTGTTTCACAGAAAATGGGATGTGATCGGTTCCCCTGTCTGATTAAAGGGAGATGGTGTTTATTAATCATTTCTATCAGGTTCCATATCTCCATGGTTTCTCATGGTCTCCAACAAGTTTATTTGCAGAGCTAGAAATGACCAATGGTTCTTGTATCCAATGATCCATGAACCTGGTTTCCAATGGAAGGATCTCATTGGGTGATATGGCCAATGACAAATAAGAACTCACATTGGTCAATAAGATGGGAAGTCGGGATCATCTCTCCCTTTTAGGGGGAATTATTTCTTATTCTAGGATGCTCTTATATTTTTAAGATGTGTTCACATGTTCATGAATCATTGGATTATCCCCAAGCATAGTATCAATGGATTACCCATGGATTGCAATTCATAGGTATACATAAGGATCCAAAACCATAAACATCAGAGGGTTACCATACCACATTGGAATAGAGATTCTAGGGAAGTTTTAGTCATTTAGACAACACTGGTCTCAAGCCTTACAATTAGGTTCTCTAGAGTTTATTACTGTCTATGGGGACAGAGAGTGACCTAAGCATTTAGATTGAACCGAGAATACTGGCTTCCAATATATATTCTTGAGGGGAATCATAATCCTTGCAGTTTATTTCCACTTAATAGTACACATCACCTTTTTAGGTCTTGTGACAGGGACCCAACCATACATTTTAACATCATGTGGCAAGGACATCTAGGTGGCAGGTGCCTAGTCAAGGTTGATGTGGATCTTATATTGAAGCGGCCTAGAAGACCCAAGGGAAAATGATTTCCTAGGCCCGGGTATGATCCTTCTAGAGGCATGAGATCAGAATCTGAAAAGGATAAATGGGTATCAGACTTAGATTCTGGACCCGTTGGAGGTTTCCTACGTATCCTGATTGGTTACGAATCAAAGTGTACATAGTTCGGGAAGTTCATGGCTTAAAGGTAATAGTTTCCTATCGAGGGTGTGGTTTGGATCCCATGTTGGGGTACGGTTGGGTCTTAAATGTGGTTAGTGGCTCGAGTTGGGATATGGTAAGGGATTACATGTGGTTGGGGGTCCAATAAGGGATATGGTCAAGGATTACATATGGTTGGTGGCCTGAGTTGGGATTAAACCTCAGAGAGGGGTCCAACGTACCCAACATAGAAGACAAGGATCAATAGTCATGTAGTTTAGAAGGGTTGGGTGATTTTGTATTCCTTAGAAACCTCTGAGAACACATGAGTCATGCTTGGTGTGAGAAACAAGAGAATGTGAATGATTTTCCAATGCACATGCCTCCTCCCCTATTTGTGGTAGAGGGAGAGCTTGCGGTGGAAGATGCAGGGGAAACCGTGGGCGAGGGCATGGAATAATGAACCTTCCTGGTTTAAAGGGGATATGCTATTTCTGTTCAACGAGGATGGTGTGGGGATTACTCAAAGAGTGATACCCTATCGCACCCTCTAGAGGAGGAGATAAGTGCTCACTGCAAGCACTCTTTGAATGGAAAAGTGAGTGGGATCCCTCAATCTTGATGAGTGGAGAGGAAAAAAGGGGCTCTCGGGCTTAGAATCGGTACTTTCAAGGGTATGTGAACCTAGAAATACTCTAGATGTCCATTAAAAGGATGGGGTAACCCATTTGTCTCTGCCTATCGGGGGTATGCGATCTCAAGAGGGTGCGCTAATGCGCCCAAAGGTTTTAGCATGCCGGTCTGGTGGCTTCGGGAGAGGCATTTGCTGGGTGCTGATGGATAGGAAATTGAAGGGATTCTGGAGGGTTGGACTGAATTGGAAGTGCCTTATATGACTCGAGGGGACGGAAAGACCCAAGGCCATGGTAAGCCACATGTCCATATGAGGAGTGGCTCCCTTCACGTAGGTAGGTGCTATGTGGATGGAGATGTTGTCCATGTACTGTTGTGGTACTCGAAATGAGGGGCATGTGGCATACCGAAGAGGTACACAACTTTGGGTTTGGTTCGTGTACCAAATTGGCACGTGGCGCTGGAGTTCGATTGACTACCGGCGGCTGGGAGGACCGCCGGTCAAGGCTTCGCCCGGGTAGGATAGTACTATGCGGTGTGCTGGATCGAAGAAGGGGAATAGGATCCTTGGTTCATGGGGAGAGCATATGTGTTGGGTACATGGTTCACAATTTACCATTTTTGGGTTCACGATATATCAATTTACTTATGCGTTCTTCAGTTCTTAACAATTAGTCCCCAATTTATACATTTTGCTGGTTCGTGAATCGGAACATCACAGTCCACAAAATCCTATGCTCCTAAAAACATCTTCTTTATCCAAAATCCCATCGCTAAGAATCTGATCTGCAATTAGCCGACCCCTTTATTCCCCCCTTGATGTCCTTTTATAGAGGGGGAAAGGGTTGTATCTATGGTCTTGCGGCACCATTTGTAGAGGCCCATGATAGGAAAATCGGCCTATGGATGACTTAGTCAACCAAAGGTTTATGGGTTATATTGAATGAACCTCTCCTGTGAACCAAATCGGTTCTGGGGGAGCTTTGCAGCTGCAATGGTGTTTCGACTCCATTTTGCGAAAGACACTGTGCACAGTGGGGGGGGGGCAGTCTGCATTTGTATATCGGTTTGGCTACCTTTGATAGCCATTTGGTTTGTGCTAGCAGCGGAACTCTACCTCCATATTGTGAATGACGATGTCCACTTGTGTTGTAGTTTGGCAAACCAGTTGTGTATCATTGACGAAGAACTGGTACACAGACTGGTTATGTCCTTTACCATTTCGTAGAAACAATATTCATATTTTTTCCAAATTATTGAAGGATATTTAGTAAATTCTTCCACTTATTTTAATGGAGTATCTTCCTTCCCTTCTGCAGATTGTTCAGGACCCCAAAAATTCCCTGCATCATAATTATGTCCAATCGGAATGAAGTGGAGGCTATTTCGATGTATAGTGGTCCTGAAACTAGAGCGGTTTTAGGTAGAGAGACTGACCCAGTGGGGGACCATGCCTATATAAAGGGGTCCATGTGACTTTTCCTTTACCATATTTTTCAGAAAAAATCTCTCTCGCTCCCTGCTTCCGCACACCACCTCTGCATACGGCTTGCATCATGAAATGCTTAGTTCGTGAAGTAGTATGGGCTTCCATGAACTGATCCTCATTGATGCTTGTACCCATCCCCCAAAAACATCCAATCCACACACTAAACATTAACGACTTTAAAATATAATCCACAAAGAGCCGTGTTGGAAAAACACTATGCAATGCAGTAGTCTGTGGGCTGTAATTATCCTTCAAGCATTGAAATTTTCATTACGAACATCATTTAAGTCCTAAATTTTGAGAACCAGTGTAGGGACATGGTACGTAGTATATGGGCCACCGTTCTACATGCCAAGATGTTGTGGACCTCTTCTGCATACCAATGGTTTCGAGAATATGGTCACCACGAACCAACTACAGCATCAGTAAGCGGGGTGTACTATGAATCCCCATTGTGGAGCCTTTGCCAAATATTTATAATTTCTCTGAATATTATTTGTAGACTAAACATTATTATGGTTTCCAAATGAAGGAAAAAAACATGGTTCCTCCAAGAGCTGCTATTAGAATGATGTAGATGAGGGCTTCCATGGAATGGAATGGTAATGATAATCATCAAACCCACATAATTACCCATGAAAACATTCTAATGGCTTTCCTCATGCCAGATCTCTTAGCATACCCGTTATCCGTATAGTTTCCACTTAAAGGTTTTGGTCTTACCACTGATGTACCTTAACCCCACCCTGACCTAGAACTCCCTTTCATCCATTTAGAGGCACCGCAAGGTCATGACCACACCAACATTTCCCCAGTAGGAGAAATTATTGTAACTTAGATTGAGGGGGAAATATTCATCTTGAAGGCTTTTAAGGGACTCAGTGAAACCGTGAGTGCCGTGATGATTTCCCAATACTAGATGTACAACAATACCCATACATAATCAATATCTTCCAAGAAAATCATAGTGGAAGATGGAGCAGTAATTGTGATTTTCAGGCTGGAGGATGCTTCTCTGATGAGTGGGCCTCAGTGTACTGGGTGCATCAAACCTGTCAGGAGTTCCCTGACCAGCTAGAGGTAGTGGGCTTGCATTGGGTAGCTTGGGTTTCTCAGTTTGAAATCTTTTCTCCTGGTGAAATCCTTACGGAATTGATGATTCACTAGTTTTCGAGTACCATCACCTTTCAACTACTACATGGAGAAGTGGGGATTAGTTTTTAGGACATCTACTAGCATAGAGGACTTCCTATCCTCAGGGAAATATACGATGAGTTTCTCCCAACAGCTTCCATGTGGAATGATACCAATCACGTGTCTGCTTTGATGAGGAGTTTGCGGGTTATGTGGGAGTGATTACTAGGTCTTCCACTCGAGGCCCGTTCCCACATCACTTTTGAAGCATGGATAAGGTTATTCTTACAGACGAATGGGCATAGGCCGAAGGTGCACCACAGTCGAACTCACATAACCCATCACGCCTGCCATGATTCAGGGTCATACTCTGCTACCCTTGAAGCAGCGTGCTATGACTCATGGAGATAAGAGATTTGGCCCGTCATTTCACCTGAGTTTAGGCTATCAGGTTTATTCACCATGTTCTTAATAAGATGGATCTTCCCATCCCATGATGCATACAATGGGGTTCATGTTGCATTTTGATGATGAAATCCATGCTTTTAGAGGGTCAATCTATTAATTTCTCCCTTGCTACCTATACCAGACTATATGAATTATTGGGAAAGATTCAGGAAGGTAGGTCTCCGCATCAATATAGTGGACTGTTACAATTAATTTATTGATGTATGGAAGAAGACTTTTTCTTGTTATGTGTATCGGTAAACAACACAGGTTCCCCATTTTGACTTTCATCCAGCTATCTATAGCATTTACACTATTCATCCCTGGACTCTGATCGTTAATGATGTGGTCGGGTTATTGAACTGTAGATATTAATTCTCATTTGCACTGAATCCTACTTTTAATAGATCCTTGAAGGAAGAAAAGGTCATTTCGTTGAAGAAATGTTCATACTTCATCAATATTCACGATAGGATGCACACCTCCCATGTAGAAAGAGTAGTTCATTGTGAACCATACCTCCCATACCGATTCAACAGGCAGTTAGGATGCCTTCAATAGACTGCATTACTTCTGGTTATTCAACTAAGGGGAGAATCTCATCCTGTGTTTCTCCGTCAATTGTGGGTTATGATGATGAACATGGATTTTACTAGAGAGATCATCATTACTAACATGACAAGGCCCAAATTCCTATCCCTGGACTATGCCCAAATAGAGGTCTATTTTAACCTGTAGAGATACTGATAGAACCAGTTCATTGAGTACAAAAACCCCTGGACATTTCATGTCCCATTCCTACCCTGATAACAACACCTCTCATTCCCTTCATCATGAGAGGTGCAACAATCATGCCTTCTACTTCTGTTCCTTCAACATACCAAAAGGGTATACCTACTTCTCCCACTCTCGTAGTGATAAGGGGTTCAATGTATCATCAAAAGTGTCTGGGATGGATGTCATCTGTCCAAACCAATTTGGTGGGTGTGATTCAGACTGCTCCGCTCCTACAGATATCACCCATGATCTTCAAGGGGCTAGTACCATCCAGGTATCGCCGATTAACCCGGAGACCATGGTTAGTCCTCCACCTCCAGCTCTAGTGGTAGGGCCATCAGAGGGAGAAGAGATTCTCCCACCATAGGTGAATAGATTTTGGTCACTCCCCACTCCTATGGAAATTTTTCATGATTATAAATATGTGTCATAAGAGGAGGATCAAAGTGCAGATGATGTAGTGAGGCACTAGGCGGTGCACAAAGAGGCATGGTGCCAGTTGTGTTCTCTTTCCATGGAGACACCCTTTGCCAATCTCACTGATGGGGGTGAAAATTTTCAGTAGTTGTTTTTTGAGCTAGGTTCTGGCGACATTGATTACTAGCACATTCACTCTCTTATGTATCAAATCATCATTTCCCAAGGATACCTCGACTTCTGTGAGGCCAAGATGACTAGGTTCAATTTTTCCCACTACGAGGTGGAAAATTTCTGAGATATCTAAGAAACACTTGATCATATGACGGCCATGTAAGTGAAGGCACACGATTTTTTGGTGGTTTAGGAGGAATAGTTATGGGAGTGTGAAGCCCACATAGCAATGTTGAGGGAACAACTGGCCTCCTCAATTGTGACTTATGAAGCTGTTCAAAAAAAGTGTGGGACCATAAAGCCATCTTGGAGTGGGTACGTCAAACGGTAGAAGATGAAACATAGGGGAGAAATTCCTTAGAACCGAATATTGATGGCATGCAGTAATCACTCGCCATTATTTTGGAAAGGGAGAACCGGGCCCTATTGTAGCTTTGTCCTAAATTACAGCATGTACCCTCCCCCCATTTTTACTCTAGAGAGACTCCAAATTGGAGATGTTCCTATATTACTAATGAATTCAATGGAACAAATTTTGGATTTTAAACACCTCTTATCTGCGTCTTCATATTAG
Organism: Viscum album; assembly: GCA_963277665.1. NCBI lineage: Eukaryota > Viridiplantae > Streptophyta > Magnoliopsida > Santalales > Viscaceae > Viscum > Viscum album. The sequence continues at coordinate 1,941,397,012 of OY728133.1, read as the reverse complement.
TATCACTTTAGGTATATGTTAATTTTGAACCACGAGTTGAAATTAGTAAGCTGAGATCATCGAATTGAGCTCTAATTTATGCATGAGTTAAGGGTATCAACGAGTGTATTTCGACTATTGCTGAGGACGAATGGAATACCTCACATAATTTTTTCAATTTTCATTATTACCATAATTGTTTCTTATGCTTGCTTTACACGGGCATAACAGGCTTAACATTGACTTTCATTAGGTCTCCCTTTTTGGGTTTTCAACCTAACGGTCTTTGTGCCTCTTGATTTTTAATTGATAAATGTCTTTCCAAGGCCATACAAGTTTTAGGCCTAGTGAGATGATACTCACCTTTTCCTAGGGCTCCCTTTGTGGGTTATCATCTCAGAGAGTTTCATACCTATTTCTGTTAGTGGATTAAAGTCCTTTAAATAAGACTATCATTAATGATGTTTTTGGTCAAACTGATTTGACCAAATGTGATGGGGCGAGGGCCCTAATGAGGTTTTTACTGGTTTTGGATGCCATAATACCTTTCATATGTATATGGGGGGATTTTCATTCATGTTTGATGACCATGATGGATATTCCATGGGGAATATGAGCCATATGGGCATACAGAGGTAGGATAAGCACCACCTGGGGAATAATTTTCATTTGTAGATGGGCAAGGAGCGATCAATATGCAGATCTGATAATGTCATTGTATGCATAGTCATTCAAAGGTGTCCCCAAGTCAATAATTGTATGTTTCTAATGGTCAGGAAACATCATGGATGATCAGGTTATGAAGACTTCAAGGGGTGTCACAAATGGTAAATTGATTCTAAAGGATTTAGGGACATCCATACTAATCTTGAAAATGGATAGGAGACCACTCCTACACATAATTGGTTTTCATAAAGGAGGGTTATATATTGATATAGTTTAAGGTCATGCAGCTGAGAGATTCTATCATAATGTAATGGATTTCCCCAGTTCTCGAGAATTTAACCAGAAACGTCCTAGAATACTCATACGTGATTGTAGAAAGGTTTTTAAATTGTATCTCAATGAGTTTCTGAATCTCAGGATGGATATGAGGGCACAGAGTCCAGGAAGCATTCTAAAAAAATTTCCTAAGGAAGAGTTTCATTTGGATGAAGGTCCATGGGAAACAATATGCAGAGAAACTGGGGGTGTGGTATGAATTGTCATGGAATGGTGTCCTTAGGTCAGTGGATGTATTCTCATGATAGTATAGAAAATTCAGTGAAGTTGGGATTCAAGACCAGTGGGGTGGTTTATGGGAGTCATGTTCTTTCTTGTTATAGAGTATGATTCACAAGGAGGGGGTGTCTGGACATGGGAGAAGAATTTTGGGTTAAGATATCTTGTGAATGTGTGTATTCATCCCTCTAACATAGGTGTGAGATGATGATCTGTGCAGGTCTGACCTGTGTACTGAGGAAGAGAGGGAAGCCTCCATTCCTGACTGAATCTATGAATAGTTTATTCATGGCCATGCATTTTAACGTCAGACGAAAAGGATAGTCTCTGTGTTGGTTAATGCCATGCGGTAAGGAAGTTGGGAATATGTTTTTCTTATTTATATATAAATGCTCGTAACTAGGGACATTTCTGATTGTCAAGGTACTTGTCCTTTGTAGTTTATCATCACGCGGTATGGACGCCGTCCATGCAGTTTATAGTCATGCGGTAAGGACACTGCTATAAAGGCCACTCTTGATTAGAATGTAACAAGGTCTGAATACCCTGGCATGTGCAAGATGTGGGAAGGATGCAGATAGTGTAAATTTTGATTCCAAGTCCTCTTGGATAAAGATAAATTATATGAGGTCTTTCGTGCCGATGATCATATGGGGTAGGAAGATTTTCGCTTGAGGATGACTTTCCTTTGTTAAATAGGACACGGGAAATCAATTTGCAGAGCCACTGAAGGCATGGTATGCATAGTCATGACAAGTTGTCTATTGGTCAATGAACTTCCATGTCTGATGGCCTTGAATTTTTATGAGGATCCATGATTATTTGGGTCATAGAGTCTGATGTACGTAAAGGTTATGTCTGGTCATGTTGAAGATATTTTTCCACAGTTTTCTTTGAAGCATGGGAAGTTCCCTATGCTGATTTACCTGGTGCGTGGGGTACACTTTCACTCTGTGCAGGTTAACATCTTGTGGTAAGGATAATCTTCTCTTAGTTTAACAGTCGTAGAGTTTGGACCAGTGCTAGCTAATGCTATAGTTACCTATGGGATAATCGAATTTGGATGCTCTAGTGGGATCTCATCAGAAATGGGGGATGAACGTGTAAATTGAAATCCTAGGGTGTCTCGAATCATGAGATGTGGTATGGGGTCTCTGAGGCTGGTACGTGTATGGAGATAGGAAGAGTGTCTCCTGATGAAGAAAAGCATTTGGTATACGGGCCAGGTGTGATCAATATGTAGAGCCACTAAAGGCATGGTATGCATAGTCATGAAAAGCATTCCACATGTGGATGAACGTCCTCTTCCAATGAAATTTAATTATTATAAATACTTCAGATAACTCGTGTCAAGGAGTCTAGAAGATGGTGTGAGATGTGTCCGATCATACGAGAAACAACCATATTGAAATTGTTTGTTGGGTTAAATTAACACAACTATGGCGTTATGTCATGGATACAGACCGTCATTGGATCCATGGGTGGATACACAATCTAACCAGGTAGGGGAACCCTGACAACATTTGAACGTGAAGGGGACAAAAATGTAAACCATAGATCCGAAAAAGTTTGGATCGAGAATTGTGATATGGGGGATCTGGGGCTAGTAAGCATATGGAGCTAGGAAGATCATCGCCTAAGGAAGACTTGACTTTTCTAGATGGGCCAGGGGTGATCAATATGTAGAGCCAATAAAGGCATGGTATGCATAGTCATGAAAATGTGTCTGCAGGTCGATGACCTTCCACTTCCGATGTCCTTGGGTGATTATGAAGATCTACAATCCACCAGGTCATGGAGTCTGATGCATGGAATGTATGCATATGAATGTGAAAGGAGTGTTCTAGCCATGGTTTTACATGTATCTAGAGTGGATTATTACTTGTACCATGAAGTTTAGGATCATGAAATAAGGACGATCTCCATGAATTTTATTTTCATGTGGTATGGACAGTGAGCATTATCAAATTTGTGCAGTTTAACGTCATGCGGTAAGGACGGTGTCGACCTGACATAAAACGGGATTCCATGCAGTTTAACGTCATGTGGTAAGGATTATGGTGAATCGACGTGAAAATAAAAGGGTGTACTGTAGTTTAACGTCTTGCGGTAAGGATGAGCTCTGTTTAATTTAGAATCATATGGTAAAGTGAGGGTTATCATTTTAATGAGGGTGGCTGGACCAAGATATAGAAATTCTGTAGTCACTACTTATCCTGTGAGGACATGAAGCAATCCGTACATAGTTCTCAAAGACCATGTAATTCAAAGGGGCTTCTTGTGCAATTATGATTTATATGAAAGAGGGGGGGGGGGATTTTTCATGGTATATAGGCTCGGATACCAAAATCCCATCATCGCTATGTATATTGTGAGGGAAGGAATCAAGTCATACATAGTTCTTTTAACATGGCACAATAGATGACAAATGTGCAGAGACCAATGTCTTCTCAGGTAAATACACTATCTTGATATGCAATTTAATGTCATGAAACTAAGAAATCTTTCTCTTAGTTTGGGGGTCGTAGAGCTTAGACCATTGCAAGACAATTTATTTTCATGTCACAGGGATGGTGTACCGTGTAGTTTAACGTCGTGTGGTAAGGACAAGGAGCATTTTAAATTTAATGTCCTGTATCTCGGAGAATTTACTATGCATTTTATTTTCATGCAGTAAGGACATCTTTCCCTTAGTTTGGGGGTCATAGAGCTCGTACCTAAAATAATCACTTCCAAACAGGGAAACGTGCTATGATTTCGTAGCAGAACTAATGTGATTGAGACTGGGAGCCTCCAATATGCACCTCAAGGGGGAAAATCTAGAATAGTTTGAAATCACAGTATCAGAATTATTGGATATTGGTTTAGGGTCATAGAGTTCGGCCTGACACGACACAGTTTATTTTCCTGCCTCTAGGATGCATTACCATGAAATTTAACGTCTTACGGTAAGGAAACACTACTAGGCTGTTTATTGTCATGCATTAAGGACATTTCAGGCATGGTATTTTAAAGTCCAACAGCTTAGAAGAAAATTGCTCTTATGGTTACATGAAATATTTCCCCATAAATCTCACTTTTGTAGGAGTGGTGGTGAGCTTCCCATCCATAGAGATTAGGGAATATACTCTATTGAAGTAGACCTTGTGCATGAAATATGGTCCCTCCCACTTTCGTTCTAGCTTCGGTTGATTCTTTCCAGGAATCACCAGGGTCCAGAGGACTAATACGAATCTTCCTTCGAAGAAAGACTGAAGATAAACCTTTTTATTGAAGGCTCATGGAATCATGTTCTCATATACATTCCTGTGGTGCAAGGTGTGCAACCACTTCTCAACTAGTTGATCGAATTCATCAAATTTAATTTCTACTTTCTCATCATTTGAAATCTTACCACAAATGTCAACGTGGAGTGATGACAATTATAGTTCAATGGGAAAAGCTGATTTTATTACATATACTATTGAGTACAGAGTGTCCTGTGTAGCGGTGCATGTTGTGGTTCCATAGGACCACAAGTCATGAATGTGTTTGTTTTTCCATGAAATAATTTCTTTGTCTACCATTTTTTGGAGTCGGTTGGATATGGTCTTGTTGAAGGCCTCTATCTGTATATTGGCCACTGAATGGTAGTGTGATGAACGGATTTTTTTGATACCATATTAGTGGTATAGTTTCTCCAATTCGGTAGAGCAGAAGTTGGGGCCCTGGTCATTTAGTATTTTATGAGGGACACCAAATCTGGTGATGGTATTGACTTTCACAAAGATGACAATGCTTCTTTCCCAAACTTATTTAAGGGCTGTAACTTCTACCCACTTAGAAAAGAAGTTGGTTGATGTGAGAATATATTTGAATTGTTTGATCGTGGAGGGAGGATATGGTCCCACAACATCCATTCCCTAGATGGTGAACGAACAAGAGTTCTTAGCTTGGTGAAGGAGCTCTGTGGCCTAATGAATAATGTTGGCATGAATTTGGTAGGAGTGGGATTTCGTGGTAAAGTTCATGCAATATCATGACAGGGTTAGCTAATAGTATCCTAGCCTTCGAATCTGAGGAGAATGCTTGGACTCCGATTGATGTGCTCCACTTACTCCGGCATGAAATTGACTAATGACGATAGCAATCTCTTCTTCAATGAATGCATCTGAGATGGACTCAATAAAGGCCTCAACTATAGAGGATCTTTAGTTATATTATGTTTCCATATAGGAAAAATTGTCCACCTATCACCATATATTTTCTCTTCCATCCCTGTTTGATGGATGTTCTCCCCTTTGATGATAGTTTATAATGGGAGTCATCCAGTCGGTAGTAGAAGCATATGGATCAGGGATAGGGATGACATCGTTGATTTCTTCTGCATTAGTTTGAACATATAGCATGACCATTTGAAGGTGGGAAATGCTGAAAATGGTTTCATGCACGTCTAGGTCATCTAGGGTTGTGGCCGCATTGGCTAACACATCGGCATGGGAACTCTAAGACTGGGGAACATATGTTAATGTGAGTTTTGTGGGGAAATATTTCATTAAACATCAGATGTGGTCAAATTGGGGGATCAAATACTTTTTCTAAATAGAATAGTCACCATTGAATTGCTTGAGGACTAGTTATGATTCTCTTTTTTACTTTGAGGTTTTCCACTTTTACCTGGAGTGCGAACTCTAAACCTGTAATGAAGGCATGATATTTTGCCTCATTATTTGTGCATCCTACTGATAATAAGAAGGAATATGAAAAAAATGCCTGCTCTGGGGATATGTGTATGACTCCCAACCCCACCGTGTAAAACCTGTGGTCCTCCATTCTTTTAAATTTCGGGATTCTCGATGCACTGTCATAGTATATTTCCCACATTCAATAATACTTTTGCACATAGAAAATTCCTCTGTTGGAGATTTTGATGTCTGATGAGGCAGTCCCTGTCGAGCTATGCTCTTCCAGAAAATCTTCCAATGGTTGGCCATTCATAGATTTCTGAGGCATAAACCAAATTTAAAACTATTGTAGGATGACTTCCCATCAAGATAGGAATAAGGTCATCATTAGATGGACGATGATGTATTTCAGCAGGTTAATGCGTGAGATCAAAGGGACTTCATGATGTTGTAGATAGTGCCACAACTTCTGGATTTCTAATACCAGATCCAAACACCTTTTCTAGATATTTGAATACCGGGTCTTAGCATCGATCATGTTTTGGATGAGATAATAAGGCATGTTTTCACTACCAGCATCATTCTTTGGTGTGAGGAAGGATCCCAGTGACCGTTATAAGGCCATCACGTACCAGATAAGTTGCCTTTATTCATCTAGAGGAATGAAAATCGATGGACTCAAGATATCAAATTCCTTTTGGAAATCATCTGTCCATTGGTAGGTAACTCCCTTATTCATCAACCTAGTTAAGGGAATACATTTTCATACGAGGTTGGATATATAAAGATTGATATCTGCCAAGTGTCCTTGGAGTCCTCTCAGCTGAGTGAGATTGTGGGGAGGTGGAAAACCAAAGATATTATTTGCCTTCTCAACGTTGATGTTGACTCTATGATGGTGTATGACGATGAATAGATATTTCTCTGAGGTATCCTCGAAGAACATTTCCAGGGGTTCATCTTCCGGCTCTGTTTCTCAAGTTTTCTAAATATGGTTTCAATGCCTGAAAGGTGATCTGAGTGCTGTCATGATTTGAACACTAAGTCATCAACATAAAATTCGATGAAATTACCTAGGAATGGTTTGAAAATGTGATGCATGGCACATTGATATGTGACGCCGGCATTTTTTAGACCAAAGGGCATGACCTTATAGCAAAATACACCCTTGGGGACCTAAAGGTAGTGGCTTCTTCATATTCTCAGGGCATTCTGATTTGATTATATACTGAATAAAAATACATGAAGGAGAGAGGAACATATCCATCTAAGGCATTGATCAAAGGTTCAGTGACTGGGACCAGGAAATCGTCTTCTGGCCAGTGCTGATTAAGATCTCTAAAATCAATGAAGACACAGATCTGCCCATTCTTTTTTTATGGGACTATGTGAGAAAACCCGATTGGATATTGGATCTCCCGAATGAATTATTATTTGATTATCTTTTCATATTCAGACTCAATCTTGGCCACATGTGTCGGGTGAGTCCTTATGGCAGCTTTCTTATAGCCTTAGTGAACTTCTAGAAGCCCTAGGTGGTGCGTTTCCAACTTAGGATCGAGTCTTGGAATTTTTGTGTAATTCCAGGTGAAAAAATCTTGATACTACCTCAAATAGGATGTATATACCAATATTCCTCGGAATACATGGATCCACAAATAAGACTGGGTCTGAGTTCTTCTTCAGTACACAAGTTTATTTCTCTGAGTTTTTCAATAGTGGTAGATATGAACTCTTTGAATGCAGGAGGGGCATCTCTAAGGTTCTCTTCCTCTTCTTCCCCCCAAGACTGCATCTCTTCTCCTTCTAATGGGGAGATAGATCTTGATGTGGGATCTCTAATTCTTGGAGGAAAGATGTTCCATAGACAATAAGTGGTGGAAGCGACCTCCTCTAACTCCATTGGTTGTGAGGGAACCTCTGGAGAGGGGGAAGTGTGGGGGTGACAACTGTTTTTTCCTCTTGTCGCTTCAGAGTCTGCAACATGGATATCATGAGATTCCAAGGATGGGGTGTGGACACCCTTTCTTGAGGATTCTTCCTCATATTGAAGGTCCTCAGGTGCTTCTACATTGTCAGACTTGACTGTCAAGACTGTGATCATTGGAATAGATGGATACATGACCAGACTCAGATTTCTTCTATCAACATGGTTGATGGGAAGCACGTACTCTTCACCGAGTTTCTTGAGGTAGTCTCCGGGAACCACTTCTAGACTGTTATGTGTAGGGACCCAATCAATACATTCAATTTCATATGTATTCTCCTTTTGGTCGTAAAATACGACATCGATGTAATGGGACTTAGAGAACTCGAAAGGGGCCTTATCAATGTGTAATGTCCCACATTATCCCTTGACGCAATATTTAAAACACTAGTAGTAAGAGGAAATAATTTCCATGTGTTGATGTAGCCATGACCTTCCTAATAGGGTGTTTAATGTCATTTTTTCCAAACCAATAAGAACTCTAAATGGGTCACGAGGTTTCCAAAATGGGTTCTGAGCCTGATTTGTACCACTAGTTTTTGTTGGATCTTACCATAACCCAATAGAGTTTCGGTCGATGGTGTCATATTTTCCTCATTGTAGACCAACCAATGATGTGTTCACAGTGAGAGAATGTAGAATCTGAAGTCATTGTCAATGAATACTTTACAGACATCAACATCATTCAGCATGCTAGACACATATAAGGGTTTGATGTTTCATATCATATTGTCATCTTCATCCTGATCGGTGAAGGAAATAACTACATTAAATTTAGTCAGGAAAGTCACCATTCGATATATCTTGATAACAGTGACTTCATCTTGAAATTCCATGGGGGTTGATTAAGGAATCTATGAGTGACTCCCAGAAATCTGCAGAAAAACTCACTGCATCTAAGATTGATTGCTGGCTGGTATAGAGGCCATTTGTTTTAGGATACCATACTTTTTCTCCAGAGGATGGAGCATCTCCATTTTTGGGAGCTCTTTTATGGTCACTTTAGGGGATGGGGCATGAGATGAGAAGAGACTGGTTTTAGGGGAAAGAGTTTGTGGTTCTCCTGCATTATGGAGACCTGACCCAGTTGGTTTACCTAATCTCCCTGAGCGGTTAGACACTTGTTCATCCTCTGATGGGTACCGGAGAAAAATAGGGCCAGAGTGGTTGCTCGTGGGGGTAGGGGAATATTATTTCTCTTACTGGGTCCATTGAAGGGCTCTGTTCTAGTATCCACAATATTGATAGTTTGAGCTAGGGCATAACCATAGGGTTAATTCTGGCCATAGCTGCATCTGACTTGGTAAACCTTGCCTCTGTGATTCACTCTTCAGGTCCCCTGAGAAGGTGTTGGGAACTCAGGTTCATAACCATTCTCTTCATGATAGAATGGTTCCGTTAAATGGATGATGTTGACATAACCCAATTTTAGTTCCTCGTTCGATGAGATATTAGACTATTCGGATGCCTATGATGGTTTCGTTTGGTGGCTCGGTGCAAGTTGTGTCCAGCTTGAGGGCATGAAATCTAAACATGTCAATGCTAGCTTTGGCCCGATCATAATCTTCTCTTCTTTTACATGTTTCGTCCCTCTCATATTATACTTGAATGGCCAGATTGTGGAGGGTTATTGGCCCAAGGATGGTAGTAGTTTTCCATCATGAGCTATTGGCTGCACAACTAGTTGCTACAATTGAACCTCAAGTAAGCCATGAGCTCAGTTGACCATCTTCTGAGTCATTCAACAATCAAATCTCTTCTTCCTTTTGCTATCAACTTTCTTCCACTCCTCCGCCTCATCTGGTCAATTGTAGAATAACATGCTACCTATTCCGGGGGTAGTCCTAGCATGACATATACCAAGTCCACCATCCTTTGTAGTAGGTCATTCATGAATAAGCATTCTTGAATACTATGTCGCAACATCCAATGGTAGGGACAATAATTTGGTCAATTGTCGACGCCCACTTCTTCAGGATTTCTTGGATCTGGTAAGTGGAGAAAGTTGCAATTTATAGAGGCTATGAAATATCCGTGGACATATTCCTCTTAGAATGAGTAAGATTTATTTCTTCATTCCTCTAATAGGTTTTCCTATGTCCTCTTTGATCGTCTCATTGGGGCGGAGGTAGTCATTGATACGTCGGAGGCCCTTCGTAATTCGATGGAGGCAGGGGTGTTTGAGCCAGTGCGAGGGATGTCTTGATCATGGAATATGATGATTTAGCTCTACCTGCTCTCTTTGCAGGATCCTGTGAGGCTAATGGGGACTTGAGGTTAGTACATTGTAGGGAGTGTTTGATTCTCAAGGAAATAACAAAGAAATTCTGGAATCTGGTGGTTCATTTCACTGGTATGAGTGGCATTCTCAATTCATATTAGAGGGTGTTGATTCATATAGCAAGAATCACATCATAGGGTAGTGGACTCTTAATAGAGTAGGTCAGACCCTTCCATCGGGCAGTGACATCTGATACCCTCTCGTTCCCCCTCTGTTTTCAATTCATGAGGTCGCTGACTGTTGTCTTGGGTAACATTGAGCTGAAGTTTAATAGTAACTACTACTAAAGATCCTCCTATCCTTTTGTTGACTGATCTTGAATGTTTGTGTACCCGTTTAAGGCCAAACCTTGTAAGGTTGGCACAAAGCATCTGAGTATCACTGCCTCTTGATGTTCCAGAGATCCAATCATAGGGTTGCAATGAGACATGTAGTGCATCAAATGTTTTTCTAGGTCACCTGATCCATTGAATATAGGGAATACAGGGCTCCCAAAATTTGGTGGGGGAAGCGTGTTTCTCACCCAGTCCGGGTAAGGCTTTCGCTCTGGCAGTATCAGAGCATGTCAACCTTCCATTGCTTCCAATGGATCTATCATAGGTTCGATGGTGTTGGTGAGACCCTGGTTTACATCATGTTGGACCTGATCCCGAATGGGTATAGCCTGGGGTACTGGCTCAAGTGATTTCTCAGTTGGTACGTGAGGAACATATGCCATCGGTGGTACATTCATAGGATTTATATGTACTCTCTCTAGTTGTCTCCTGGGTGGGGAGAAGTCTTGGTATGATTTTGAACCTAATATAAGGTATTTGGATGGACCAGGTGTCACACTGGGTGGGGTCCCGAACCTTGTTTCATTTTCCAGGGCCGACCGTTGTTGTTGAGGCGCACATGCTAGAAGTGCGTACTGTGACCCATCTTGAGGAATGTATTCAATAGGAAATTTCATCAGGATTATCTAGAAATTATTCAACCTTAATTCCTCCATTTCCTCCTCTTGATGAGTGATCATCTCTTAGGGCGTGGGAAGCTCGTTTGTGTTGAGAGAAGGAAATAGTTTGAGGAAAACCTGGCCTTTGTTGCTTTATCTATTTGCGAATCATTGGGGAAGTGGAGGGGAATTTTCTAGAGTGTCCAGTTTCAAGGAAACCCTCTGGTTATGTGTGTGCGTGCCTACTAGATCATTGTGAATCACATTCTGAAAGAAACCTTATTCTCCCAATCCATATGGATTTTCATCTCATTCTGTGCCACCCATGGGGTTAAAATCAATGATGTTGACAGATGCATAATACGAGGTGGCGGAGGTTTCCTCTCCCAAGTAGGAAGTGGAAATTCTGTGCCTCATACTAGTTTTCACCCTTCTATCTCAAGATTTTCATCAGGTTTCTTGGTGAAGGGTGACATGGAAGGATCCTTGGTGCGACCTTATGGCACACCTCCCTCTTGGAGGGGATGATGTTTCAATGGCCGAGATTGGACATGAACTACCTCTTATGAATACCCTACCCAATCAAGAGAATACTAATTCTCATGGGAGTGGTTTTTTTGTGGTAAAAAATCCCCCAGCCTTGGGGGCTGGGGTTGGATCCATTCCTTGGGCACCACACCTCTTCTCATTTTTCTGGTCTTACAGGGGAATTTGTTGTTAAAATCCCCACAGTCATGTAGACTAGTGTTTCTCATGTATTTTAGTAGCTCCTACTGCAATCACTTCCTTCCTGATCTCGTGTGGTCCCATTCAGGGGTGATCCAGTTTCAGTGTCATGCTCACTTGTGAATTAATTTCTTCGAGGGTGGAAAGCACTAATAACAGAATGGATTTTCTTAGGCAAGAATTCTTCCAAATGTTTTTGTTAGCCTGATTCCGGAGTTCATGAATGGTTCTCCCTCATTAAGCCTGACGCTTTTGAGACATACTCAATGCCAAGTTTTGTCAGATGTGATGCCTCTCCTGAATAGGGACATTATTTTATTGCCGTCATGAAATGATTGGATTGCAAGACCTTACACCGAACATGTTATACTAGATGGGATGTAGAGTGAAATGTAGAGCCCCATGTTCTTCCTATCCACAATTATGAGCTCCCATTAGAGCATCATCAAAAAGGTGTCACAATTTGTGAAATGCACAAAGGCAGTTCAACTCGAGGTCCCTTTTGCGCCTCTCTTATCACAGTCGTCATGATAAAGGAAGGTCTTCTATAACAATGTGACACAGGTGCTCCCTTATTGTCTTGACATGATATACATACCCTTTATATGATTGGAAGTTAACTTTCAACCAGTGAAGGGTTATCCAAATATTAGATCAGATGTCATGTATGCTTATTTCTGACAACTATATAGGTATGTCGAATTGAGAGGTGGTCGTGGGCCAAAACATTAATAGTATATCATCACTAGCCCACCATTTCCTCTGGTGAAATATATAAGCATGTGCCCCCGCCAGCGATTCGTTTACTTGATCAGCCTAGATGAGATGCTCCTCGATAGTATGATCAGAGGCAACGAGGCTTGTAGGGATTGAACTATTATGTGGACAGCTCTGGGGTGGCTCATAGGATGAACGCGGTCTCAGACCGTCTCCTGGTTGAAGAATGATTTCATTGATAGCTAACAAGGAATTCGACATGTTTGATTGCCTCCATCATAGTGCCTCAACATAGGAGAGACATTCTGTACTTGATTCGACAGGGGGAGTACCTTCCTGTCGATATGATATGTCCCCGCGAGGAGGACATCCACTCTTGGCACTACAGTGGTGGGGAATACCATCATGGATCGATGTCCGACTTCCAGAAATAATTGGGTAGTGTATACGATATAGTGGACCATCAGAGGGGACTATAGGAAGGGGAGGACCTTCTTGTTATTCAAGTCCATTGTGGTGAGGGCCTTCGCAATGGCTATCATGGTGGCATGGATGAGCATCATGGTTTGAAATTCGGTGTGCATCTTGGGGAGGTCCTTCAGGACACACTTATACAAGGGTAAGACCTTATTGTCTCTTAAGGCCTTTATAGGGATGACCTTCGCAATGGTGGCCATGATGGAGAGGACTACCATCATCACCACCATGATGGAGAGGACAACAATCATAGCTATCATGATGGCTAGGAATACCATCGCAACTATCGTGGGGAGAATATCCAAGGGAAACACCTAGGGGAGGGCCTTCAAAATTTACTGCAACTCGGGGAGGTCATTCTCATTGCATGATGTCTCTATGGGGAGGACCTACCCTATTATAGTGGAAAGGACTACCACCATAATCTGATGCTTGGATGTGAGAAATATTGTTGCAACGTAACCCTTGGGTAGGACCTTAAGGGAATGCCATGGAAAGGGTAGGACCTTTTTGTCCTAATGAGACGTCACTGCGGGGAGGACCTTCACAGTTGCGACTGTGATGGTGGGGACTACCATCATAATCGAACGTCCCACTACATCGAGATTGTTTGTAGTGTATACCCTGGTGTGGACCATCAGGGAGGACTACAAAAAGTGGATGACTTTATTACTGCTCGATCTTCTGGTCACGAAGAGGGCATACATGACTTGAATAAAAAGAGGAAATCTAGGGATCAATCATTTTATGCCCATGAGGGAGGCCCTCATGGGTGCTCTGCGGGGGACCATCAGTGTTGTAGGTAGCAACATTTCTGGGAGGACCTTCAAAACTACTATTGCCAATCCCATAGTCTAGTAATAGGTTGGAAGGGTTCTGAGACTTTGATAAATGTTTGTGGGTGTTTAAAACCCCAACATCAATAAGAGCAGAGTCATGGACCCACTCTTTATTTTCCATATACCTTCGGCGTGTTTAGGTTGCACTCTTATGGGCAATGAGGACCATCTACTATTGATAACGTTTTTCACCTCAAGGGCCCTATCTAATTGAGTCCTGTGATGTTGTCGAGATATGCCAACAAACATCATGAGTTTTGGCAGGGATATATACCTGCCCTGGTGCATCCACCATGATGTATGGGTGTCCACCCAATTGGAACAATTGAGTATACTCTATCTAGTTTGCCTTATATCATGGGATATAGATGATGGCCCTCCTGGGAGGAAACATGGATTCAGATCTACTCTGAGGTGGCTATCTCGTCTCTTATATAAGTCACCTCAATTAGGGAGATGATCTCACGTGCCCGAGTGCTTACTGTTTCCACCAATGAAATTACATTTTAGAAAGTCTACAAGATGTGATCTAGGATCGATAACTTCTCCTCTATCATTGTCTAGATATGTTGAGAGAAAATCTTTGCACGAATGGGTATGAAGGCCCATTCCACTATTTTTGAAGGAATGTCCTGCTCCATCTATCTAGTGGTCAACAAGTACAAATGAATCTCCAGTGTTATGGTAGGTGAACGATTATACCCCTATACTGGTATATGCTAGCTTACTTATCCATTTTCTGCAACATCATGATGATAGACTTTAATTTCATCCATAGGGAGCTGGACCTATATATGTTGGTGTCGCACCATATCGAGCTAGGGGCCTCTATCAGTATGGAGACATGCCCACCTACTGACCGCCACCATACCGGGATGACGGGTGCCAGTAGAATATGCGAGGAGCTGTTCTTGTTGGCATTGGATTTCCACAATGTTTGGTCAGTGGGCTTCTTTTTCTCGGGTAGGGAGATGTTACTTATAGGTTGGTTCCATCATGTTTGGGCGACGGGCTTAACAAGGCTCGGCAGGGATGAACAGCTGCTCGTATATTGCCGCCATGTCGGAATGGATGGCTTTGGAAGAGCAGATCAGTGCATGGTCCTGCCCGTGATATGCCTCCATGTATGATCAGTAGAGTTCTTCCTCATGAACCTGTGTGAAGACCTATTCCTAGTTGTATTATTTCTACACTTAGTGGGCGGTTTGAGGGGCTAGACCTCAGGGAGTGTGGGCATAGATCCTCGTGGTGGTATCCTCTTCCGGGTGAGGAAACAAGGTCGCAGCGTAGTTGCAGCAACGTCTTCAAGCAGGGGCCTAGGAGGAGAACCCCTTTCCATTAGGGATAAAGTCATCAGCATCAACCTCATCCACCTCCCTTAGATAATAGAGGTATTCCTTGTCTCGTTCAATGGACAGGCTCTCAAAATGGTTCGAGACGGCTATAGGGGCCGCCTAGATCTTCTCCCTCAGTCACTATTGGGAAGGCAGCTGATGGGACTTAGCTAACTAGAGGGTGTACATGGCCACCTCCATAGTCGATAGAGTACCATTCAATTGGTACTCTCAGATCTGTCTGTCGGAGACCCATCGTTGAAGATGTTCGGTGGGCGAAAGGGTCCTCTATCGATTGAGAGGACTGGTCCTTGCGTTGATCACCTTGCATATTTTATAATTCCATTGAGACTCTATTGGATTGAAGGATGCTCTGTTTCATACCTGTAAAACATTTGGAATGTAAAAAATAGCAAAACCTATCAACGTAGCATCTCATAATCCCAAGCGTAATTAATAACCATTCTTTTCCCTCCTTTGGAACATAAAAGGGGTGCGAAGTGGGATTATTTCACCACATTGGTCGAAGGCTCACAACTATGTCCCTTTTGGTTTTGGATAGATAACTAACAATATGGATAGTTGGATATTAATCATCCTTTTATAGTTATGGATAATTTTTTGTTAGGTCAAATCCATCATGCTGGTTAACGATTCAGGTTGGGTTCTCCATTTTTGTTTCATGGAGAATGGGATGTGATCATATCGTATTTTTTATTAAAGGAATTTGGTGTTGTTTAATCATTTCTATTGAGTTCCCTATCTCTGCAACATCACCTGGTCTCCAATGTGTTTATTCACAAAGCTAAAAAAGCCCAACATTTCTTGTAACCCACAATCTGTTGACCTTCATTCCAAAGGCATGGACTCGTTGGGTGATATGGCCAATGAAACTTACGAACTCACATTTGTTGAGATGAGGGGAATTCGGGCTCATCCCACTCTTTTGGGGGGAATTATATCTTATTTCTGGACTCTCTTATGGATTTAATACGTGTTCATATGTTCGCAAATCTTTGGTTTATCACCAAGAATAGAATCCACGGATTACCCTGGGTTGAAAGTCATAGGTATACATAAGGATCTATAACTGTCTATATATGAGTATTACCATCCCTAATTGGATTTTTGATTCTGGGGAAGTTTGTTTTTGTTCATAAAGAACTGGTCTCAAGCTTTACAATTAGGTTTTCTTGTGTTTATTGTCATATAGGGTGATAGAGAGTGACTTGAGCATTCAGATTGAACCTATAATACAAGCTTACTATGTATCCTCGTGAGAGGAATCATAATCCACATAGTTAGATGCCACTTAATAGGTCATGTCACCTTTTTTGGTTGTGTGACATGGAACCAACCGTACAGTTTATCTTCATATAGTATGGATATCTAGGCGACATGTGCCTAGTCAACTTTGGTGTTGGACTTACGCTAAAGCAGCTTGAGGACCTAAGGGAAAATGATTTCTTAGGCATGAGTATGATACTGATTGGGGAATGAGGAAACATTATGATAAGGACAGATGGGTATCCGACATAGATGTCGGCCGCCCGAGAGGTATCCTACGTATCCCAGTCGGTTGGGAATCAAACTGTATGTAGTTCTTGAAGGTCAGGGCTTACACGTATTACTTTCTTCTCAAGGGTGTGGTTGGATGCCCATGTTGGGGAATGTTTAGGGCTTATATGTGGTTGGTGGCCCATTTTGGGATATGGTTGGAGATTACATGTGAGTGGTAGACCAATTTGGGAGATGGTCGGGGCTTACATGTGGTTAGTGGCCTGAGATGGGATTGAACCTCTGGGAAGTTTTCTACTTACCCTGCTTAAGAGATAGGGATCAGAACCCACATAGTTCGGAATGGATTGGTTATTTTTTAATCCTTACAAACATCTAATCCCATGTGATTTTTTCTCATTGTGAGAAACATGTGGATGTGAATGATTCAACAATGAACATGCCTCATCCCCTATTGGTGGGGGAGGGAGAGCTTGCGGAAGAAGTGGTCGAGGCAACCATGGATGAGGGCATGGAACAATGAACCATCACAGATGAAAGGGGAAAGGAAATTTCCATCTGGAGAGGATGGTGTGGGGCTTACTCCAGGATGGATTCCATGTCTCTCTCTCCAGGGGAGGGGATAATTGATCACCGCAGGCACTCCTTGATTGGAAAAGTGAGCAGGATCCTTTAATCCTAAAGAGTTGAGAGGCAGAAAGGGGCTCCCAGGCTCGTAATCTACACTACCGTGGGTATGTGAACCCTGTGATGCTCCAGATTTCTTTTCAAGGGATGGGGTAGCCACTTTTTCTCTACCTAATGGGGGTATGTGAACCTAGGAGGGCGTGCTAATGCACCCGAAGGTTTCAGCATGCCAGTATGATGGCTTTGGGAGATGCCTTGGCTTAGTGCTGATGGATATGCTACTAAGGGGATTCTAGAGGGTTGGACTGAATTAGAAGGGACTTATATAACTTGGGGTATGAAAACAATGAATTCCATGGCGGGCCACATGGCTATCTGAGGAGTATCTCCCTTCAAGTAGGTAGGTGCTATACGGATGTAGGGGTCATCCACCAACTAGTGTGGTACGCGAACTAAGGGTCATATCACATACCAGAGTGGTGTGTAGCTTCGGGATTGGTTTTTGTACCAAATTGGCATGCAGTGCTATAGACCGCTCATGCGGTGGCGGCTGGGAGCATCACCGGTCCGAGCTTCACCTATAGTAGGGAGATATGTGGCACGCTGGATCAAAGAAGGGGCATTGGCTCCCTGGTTCGTAGGGAGTGCATTCACATAGGGGCCATGGTTCACTGTTAACCAATTTAAGGTTCTTGGTTTATAAATTTACTTATGCGTTCATCAGTCCTCAAAATTTTTTCCCTAGGTTATACCTGTTTTTGGTTCACGAATCAGAACTTCATGGTCAGTGAAATCCTAAGCTCCCGGGGTCCTCTTCTTTCTCCAAAAGCCATTCTCCTAGAATCCGATCTCTAATCAGCCTATCCCTTTCTTCTCCCCCTTGAAGTCCCTTTATAGATGGGGGAAGGGGTTCTATATATTGTTATACAACCCCTTTGTGGAGTCCCATGACAGGAAACCCAACCTACAGATGAATTATCCAACTTAAGATTCAATGGGTATATTGAATGCACCTCACCCGCGAACCAACTATATCACGGGGTGCTTCGAGGCCGTGCTGGGTTCCACCACCATTTTTCGAATGACAATGTACGCAGGGGGTTGTGTCTGCGTATCGGTTCGTCCGCACTTCTTTGGCCATTTTGTTCATTCCCGTGTAGAAGCTCCACCTCTATTTCGTGAATGACGGCATCCATGATTGGCGCGGTTAACCAAAATAGACATTTAGCATTGAAGACAGACTAGTACACATACTGGTTAGGTCCTTTACCATTTCTTAGAAAAACTCTTCATATTTTTCCCAAATTAATGATAAAGATTGGGTAGCTTCTTCCACTAATTTAAATGAAGTATAATCCTTCCCATCTGTGGATTGTTCACAACCCTACATCCTTCCTTATCAATATTTTCTCCATAAATATTCCATATTTTTTGGAAAATATAACCAGTTTCAAGGACCATTTTCATATTTATGAATACATGCCCATGGTTCCTACATATGCACCTATGTCTTCCAACCAAATGTATCTCAATACAAATAGGAAATTATAATCCTTATGAACCTCAAAAAAATAACAGAAGGATCAAGAACCTTAGAGTGCTTGGGGTCATTCCTAGAATGTATGCACGATATCCCTTGACCATACAGATGGTCCAAGCTAGAAGACTCTAAAATAAAGTAATAAATAGTCTGATATAAAACACCTTAAACTAAACAAACATATAGTCTAAGATATATGACTCTAAACTAAATAAATATATGGTCTGATCTAAAAGACCATAATCTAAAGAAATATATGGTTCGATCTAGAAGACTCTAAACAAAAGCCACCGATGGTTTAAGCTAAAATATCATAAACTAATGGTACAAAATATATGAAAATACCTCATTCCTCATGACATATCTCCTTCCCAAATCATCCCATTGCACATCAATAATTCTCTCTCATTCATAAAAAATTAAGGGGATGGGTATAGAAATTACATTCTAAAACAACCGGAATAAAGAGATTTCATATGAGGGAGGAAATTGTATAGTAAGCTCGGAAAACTAATCCATTCACAGTGTGGAATATAAAGAGGAATCTCCACATTTTGGAGTCTCTATAACACCTCATAAAAAACTAGTGTAGTAAAAGGGTGAACTCATTATAAAAATTTTCAGAATTATAAGAAATATCAAAAATATTCTAGAGGGAGGTTTCAATTTGATCATTGTTGTGTCTCCCTCCCTGTATTTTCTAACCCTACCTCAAGATGATGAACTTTGAATAGAGTAGTAAAATCTTCAACTAAACATTGATCTATGTAAAATGGGTTCGATGATGTCGATAGGTTGGACATAATATGGGAAATCATATCTTCATACGTCTATATATGTCCCATCCAAGTATACATTTAGTCATGCAGTTCAGAAAAAAACTAACAACCCTACTCTAGTGCCTTTAACTTTTCCCCCATTTTTTTATAGGGTGTCCTCATTAAAAAAATAATTCAAGTTACTCACCTATGTGGCCATGTCTATTTTGATCAAGATGGTTTGCAGCATAATATCATATATAGAATATTGATCGAATCCGTCTTCCCATAGACCATGATATAACTGATGAAGAAACTCCCCCTAATCGGAGAATCTCTCTAGAGGGGTCCCAATAATTAAGACATGGATACAGTACAAGATCATCTTATGAAATGATTGAACCTCTGAAATCAATGGAATAGTTATCAAAGAAGGATAACTAACTAGTTGGATGAATGTTTCAATCAGATAAGAGGCCTCATATGCCTATCTCTCAACAAACGTTCCACATATAGCTTATACGAGAGTACTGATCTACTAAACATAATATGGCTTACCATCCAAATAACCATCTTTAGATGAAGGTCACTTCCTCAAATCCAAACCTAAGTCTCCAATCAATTCATTCAGGATCACGAATAAGGGAATTAGTGACACAAGAGGCTCGTCCACATGGAGAACTAGCTGGACTAGTACACCATTTGGATAATCCATCACTAATGCTGGGGAATATTACTAGGTGAGAAGAGAGGGAGAATTGAAAGAGGAAATATGATCATAGATCAGATGTCTTTATGGGATAATATCTTTCAAAATTGGAAGATGACAGTCGGATGTCAATCCCCTTGGATGCTGGAAAAATGAATGGGAAAAATCCTTAATCGAAACCAAAAATTTCATGAAAATATATACAGTGTGTATGGATCATAGATTATTAGATCCTCTAACCTAGCTATATAGACAAAATCCCTTATTGAGATAATATAAGAACTTCTATTATGAGATCCCTTACCGTCATCAATAATCAGGCTACTCGGTGCATAGAAGGTAGAAAAGTCAAATCTATCCGGATAATATAACACACCTTTGACCTCAGTAGGGTTTATAGACATAGGTCCAATATTAGATATGTTCAGAAATCTAAGATATGATATAGGGTATAGGAGATATTTTTGTACTCGTAATAATGGATGTAATCCACTATCATACAAAACATGAACTAAAGAGGACCACCGCTCCTATATGGAGTTTTCCCTTGTTTGATATTACCCAACATCATGAAGAAGTGTGCAAGAAATGGTACTAGCATGTTAAGGTTGTTGTCCTTCCATAATATACACCACAATTAACAATGTTCTATCATAGATTCCTGAGTGTGTGTCCCTATCTTGGAAGTGAAACCCATTTAGGAACATAGAGAGAAAACCTTCCAGCCTACCGTCCAAAGAATCATGAAGATTCACTCTATAACCAAATGAGGTGTAATTACAAGATTCCATAATGGATCAATACAAGATAGAGCTATATCAGACTTGTTGGTCTGGGCTCTAATAAAGATGAATAATGTTTGGTTTATACCTGCTACCACATAGGAAAATATCGATTCAATTGGTGAAAGAAATAGGGGTACACATATTCAGCTCCTAAGGGTGGAATTTCTTGACACTCTCCAAATAAGCATTGGAAAAATAATAAAGGAAGAAATACCTGAATGTGGGTATTATTTTCCCTACAAAAGTAGTAGAAGAAGTGGAAGGATGAGACTTTTGGGCCAATAAATCATCTAGGGGACTCAAGATCGTGTGACCTTTTCAAGGTCACCTGATGGATCCATGCATAGTGTATAACCCATGGCGAGTCCCACATAGTTTCCATCGATAAACCTTCATACTATTTCAAGTCCCCCCCATAAAATTAAATTATCACCCCCAAACCACATGGTTGTTCATTGTCATGTTCCTAAAAAATATTCATAATTCCTTAAGAAATAAAAATGAATAATATTTAATGGTAGAGACCCTGATTGGTCACAAAGATCTTGGGAAAAATCATCATCTGGAAGAATAAAATACCTTTATGATAATTGAGCCAAATCGAAATACCAATGATTCTTCAACCCATCAAATGAATGATATATAATGGAGGTGGTGAGAGGGGTTTGCGGTCACTGAGCGTCAGGAGATGTTCACCCTGATCGAGCCATAAGATGTCGTGAGTCCTCAGTGAAATATCTGCGATACCTCACACAAACCCCCTAGATTATCAGCCTCACCATGTAAAAGTTCTTAGACATGTTCGGGCACCCCCATGGTTCATTAAGGATAGACAGATGGAATTTCCCACAACATACATGAACATGCCTCATATGAAAAATATTTTTCATGTTAGGCACCATCCAAAAAATTGAATAAAAATAATTGATATTACTTATAAAAACTCAAAAGACCTTCATAAATTTTTTTAATAAAATGATAGAGATAAAGGGGAAGAGGAATGAGGGGTTTGTGGTAAAAAAACACATTTTTTCTGCCCCATAATATATAAAACATGCAATGTGTCCCTGGAAACCTGTCTGACACATCTCAGGAATTCCCTTTGGTTTATTATCCTTGTCTCACATGAGTCTACATTTCTGTCCAAATGAATCCATGGTGTTCTAAGGTAAAACAGATTGAGTTTTCCATGAAATGTTCATGCACCACTATGTGACCCATATTGGTATGTGATTTATTGTTTAAAGATAGAATAAATACCCTCAATGATTCACATGGAAAATCAGATGACTCCAAACCTTTGTCGCATCAAAAAAATGGGATCAAAAGGGAGGATGTGAGAAGTACTCACAATCACTGAAAGGCATGCAAGACACTTATGGAACCCGCAGTGATGTCCCATGAGACCCCAGGAAAAGTCACCAGAGGTCTCTTGAGTGTATTCTCATAGGAACTCAAATCTCATGAGGACCTTTGGATATTCCAAAAAAACAATAGAGATTTTTGTAGATATGAATACATGATCAAAAATGTCTTCTATAATCATATAATAATCTAATAAATTAAGTGTTGACGGAGGACACTAGTGATCACTGAAAATCAGGCATAATGTCTTAAGTAGTCCACAATAGATACTCATGAAATCACATGGCACCAGGCCCTATCAGTGGATTTATCTTGTACTCATTCCAAAAACACTAGAAAAATCAGCAATTATCCGAGGGGTGAGACATTTAAATTTCGCACCGCAAATAAAATAAATAGTGAGATTCGTGGTGACCAAAATCTACAGGATTCATCTCTTGACTTCAACAAGCTTCATGGAGCGATCATGTGACCAACAAGCTTTTATTTAGGTAATTTACTACTAGTAAGATAGATAATTCAAGATCTATACAAAAATCACTTAGTGTGATCATTCATAGATCACATGAAGGTCCTCTATTGGGTTATGTGAAGAACATCCAACAAGCCAATTTTATAATGTGATATTCAAGAGAATTGACACTGAAAAATATCGAGGTGCTCAAAATGTAAAGGTAAGAACCAAATTCAAAGGAGGAAGTATTAAGAGAAAGATATTATTGCTTCCCCGTATGTGTTTTACATTTTTCATTTGATGACTTGCGACAACACTAAGATAGGTCAACCAGATCTCGTGACACTCTATTGACAGACCACTTGGGGACTTGTGGAATACTCAAGACTTGTCAAAATGAGTCACATGGGTCTCATGTGGACACCAATTTGGTCTTGAGTACCCCCTGGTTCCATCACCCATGACTTGAGATGTACCTCAGAAACATATCTTAACTCATATAACAGTGATCACTCATGTTAGATGAGTCACGCGGAAGAACCTGGACATGACAACCTAGACCTCACATCACTCCCTTGTAAAGTTATCTAATACTTGTGATACCCTCCATACAGGTCTTCCAGGTCCTGCGATGTATCCCAAAGGTGTCAGCCAAGATATGTGAAACCTCTTCGACTATGTGATACTAGATCTTGTGACAACCTCCATAAAAGTCAATCCAGGTCATGCGATGGCTCCCTGGATATGCCAATAAGGTCATGTGACACCCTCCAGACCAGAATGTCAGGTTTCGATGGAAGGCTCCATGTGTAAGCCATGACATATGTGAACTATGAGAACTCTGGTTCCCTCAATAATCAGGATACGTAATATTCCTTCCTAAGACCCGAAATCTATACCAAACATCATAGGGTCTATTCCAATACACAAGTCCCATATCCATATTCCCTAAGGCTAGTTATTTTATCCCCCTTGTTTCTCTTCCCAAGAATAGCTCACATGAGCATATGGGGTTATAAAAAACACCTCACGGGTATCATAAATCCCATTTATCTAAGAAAACATCATTGTATAAGTCCTAGCATAATTTTAACTATAGAAACTCCGATTCCTTCCATATTCAAGATATATAGGCTACCACCCCTCAAGGTTAGTGCTCCATATTAATCATCCAAGGAAATCCCAGAATCTAATCCATTCATTCAAAATAATTAAATTTATTACTCATCACCCATTGTTTCATATAATGATCATGGATCACATGGATTTAGGGAGTTGTAATTAACTTGTCAACTATTATGTGAACATCTATAATGGTATATTGAATCCTAAGTGTGTAATCCACAACATATATGAACTATGGAAACTCTAATTCTCACTATACCTGAGATACATAGGACTCCCTTGATTCCAGTATGATCCTAACCACTTTTTTTTTCCAATCATAAGTCCTTTCATAGGATATCAAACATCAAGGGTGAAAAAAACTACATGGGTTTTGATTTTAGTAATAACTAGGAGCAGTGGGATGCCCCATACTAGATCGATCTCATTATCATAATATTAGCCACATCCTCATATAACGGTGTATCCTTAAACTCTTAGTAATAAGGCTCTAACACATATTCAACAACCTATTACCAAAGAGTGATAGATTACCTCAAATACATACATATGGACTTACCCGAGAGATCCCTTTTTTTTTGAAGAAAAAATAGACATGACCTATAGTCATTTCATTAGGGTAACTAGTCTTGTATTATAAATAGAAATAGATTCATGAACATCACTAAAATATATAAGAGAGTCCTATAGTTTGAAATAATTTCCCACAAAATGGTGTGCTGAGTTTGACATACCATGTTATTAAGCAATACGATTCCCTTAGAGTCACTGGTCTTCAAAACCCAGATGATCATCATCCATTGGAATGAAGGTCTGTACCCATATATGGATAACAGAACCATTGTGATATTCTAGATAAGATGAAATAAATGGTGGACCAAATATGTGAAATTGAGTGAGGCCATAATATATCCCCCAATCACACCATCAAGGGAAATACCATTCCATGTTCCCATACAAAACCTGATGAAACATCAAATCCATAAAAATAGGGCGTTTTTAAATCCACAACATGGATATAGTAGTAGGTTTTTTTATAAGAGAACCAAGAACCTTATTATCCTTGTCGAGATGATAGGGAATAGATAAATCATTTTCCTTGATTAGCTCCAACAATATCCTTTAATTCATGTTGGCTCCTTTTTTGGAGTATATACTGTAGGATCTTATGATTGGTATATATGTCACACCTCGCACCATAGAGGTAGTGCCACTTGATTTTCAAGGAAAAAACCACATATAATAGCTCCAAATCATGAATCAGGAAGTTATTCTCATGGATCATTATCATTAATGAGGTATAAGATATCACATTATCATTTTTCATGAGTAAAAAACTATATTATTTCATTAAATAATCACTATATATCTCAAAAATGTCTCCACTTTTTTTGTAATGTGAGTAAAGGTGTAGTGTTAAGCCTCTTATTTATCTATTTAATGCTTTCCACACATTACTATATCTAGACATACTTTACCCATTCCTTGTTAACATAGTTATAGGGCTTGATAATCATTATAAATTTCACAAAAAACATCGGTAGTACAGAGACAATCCTAGAAAACTATAGATTTTCATGACAAAATATGGTCTGGGCCATTCCTAAATCACTTTTCTCTTTTAGGGGCCCATTGAAATTCCTTCAAATATAGTCTAGTGTCTAAAGAATGTGAGTTTCTACATCAAAATGTAGCACTTTATGAACATAACATGCAATTTACCCTTCCACAATGGCTCAAGAAAAATCCTTAGATGTTCATTATGTTCCTCCTTCCACTTAGAGTAGATGAGAATATCATTGATAAACACTTAAAAAAATTAATGGTAATGTTTAAATACTATATTCAACAAATTCATGAATATTTTAGGGGAATAATTTAGTCTGAAGGGAATCACAAAAAACTCATAGTGCCCATACCTTGTATGAAATCTAGTATTTTGGATATCTTCTTTTTTCAACATTATTTGATGATATCCAAAACAACGATCTACCATTGTGAAGAAATGAGATCCTCGAAACTAATAAAATATGTCAACAATCCTTGGAAGATGATACTTATTACTTATAGTTATCTTCTATAGTTTTTTATAATCGATAGACAACCACATTTATCTATCCATATTCTTTAAAAAGAGCACTGGTGCACCCCATAGTGATGAACTATGGGGTATGATCCATTGTTTAAAAGTCTCTTGTAGAAAAATATTTGTCTCCTCCAGTTCGATAGGATCCATCCTTTAGGGACACTATGAGATAAGATTAGAACTGGGTATGAGTACTATTGATAACTCAACCTCATGATATGGGGGATGTTCGGGTTAATCTTCAAGAAATACATCACTATATTTCCTTAGGGTAGACATTTCCCCAAGGTTTATACCTTCCTTTGACTCAACCATTTGAGTAAGGTATGCTTATTCATGGGGAATCAATATCAATACCATTCAAGTGTATTCTAATGGAAATTTATGATCATACAAACATTTTTAGAAGATCATGGGATGGTTCAGAATATGAAAAGGTAGTTTCTTTTCTTGACAGTTGATATGTAATTTGTATAATGAGAGGCAATCCAATTCCAAAAGAGAACCGAATTCTACTAAGGGATATATGACACGGTTTACTAGAAGAATTGTCCCATACACACTAATAAGAGAATATTCCAACACTTGGGTTCCAATTATTACACCAATAGGTGTTTTTATGGAATACCTACTTCATGTTTTTGGGGATTTGAATCAATTGTTTTAGAAAACATGAAAGATATAATAAAATCTGTAAAATAATATTCAAATAATACATTTCCCATTAATGAGTGAATATAATGTGTTCCATGCATGACTTCATTTTTTAACCCACATCTGCATTAGTGATGGAATAATCCATCCCTTTGTCCTTAGACTTTCATGGTTGATGATTCTGATTACCCTTGGGGAATTTTGGTTTAGTGAACTGCATTTCATAGTTCACTTTCTCACTAAATTTGAAGTATTGAACCATCAGTGGTGTTATCCTTTCATCCACCCCATTTCCCTACATCATCATATATTTTAAATATTCATGAGACTGGTGGCCTTCTCTTCCACACTTGAGAAATTTCTCTATCACATTGAGGTAGTTACCCTGATGATTCTTCCCACATTTTTGACATGTGGGTGGTTGATTTTTCTTTCCACCTTTCTCATTAGATCCTATGGAATTAAACTCCATATTTCAATTGTTATCACCATAGCCATGAGACCATTTTACAAACACCATATTAACTTTGAGGGTACATAAAACAACTTCTTAATAACTCCAAAATTCTCAAATAAAAAGTGCCTTTTGAAGGTGTGGTTTTAAACCACTAAAGAATCTATAAATTTTTCTGTCATTGTTGATAATAAAACTATGAGCATACCTTACAAGAATTTTGAAATTTGTTTCTAAGTCCGTGATAGATTCTCCTTCCTTTTGCTTAAAATTATATTAATTATCTCTCCAAATTTGTATAATGAGTTCAAGGGAAATACTTGTTAATAAAAATTACCATAATGTTTTCCCACTACTTCCCTTAATTTTTTTCCTTCTCCTTGGTGTTCTTAATAAATTTCCACAACTGGTCGGCCTATCCATCTAGAAGAAAAATTGAAAAAGTCACCTTATCCATCCCAGAATAGTAACCTGAAGAAAAGATCTTATACATTAAGTTGAATCACTATTTCATGACTAGGGGATAGGAAGATCCACTAAACTTTGGTGGTCTTAGCCGTATAAAGGACTTGATATCCAGTTTCCCCCTCTTAAGTGACTGAGTAAATGTCATCTTATTTCAATTATTGTTTATAGCCTGAGACTGCTAGGTATGAATCAAAATGGAATTTTGACCTCCACCGCCCAATGAATTAGGGAGGAAATTTGAGTAGTCGACACATTGTCCTTAAAAAAATCATTGTACTAGTTTCTCTTGGTTCCCAAAACTTTTTAAAATTAAAATGGTTTGAATAAAACAGAAGTCAACAAGTCATGAATAAATAATTAATTATATTTTGAAATTAACTGTAAAGGAATATATTGTGGGATCCCAATTTTTATAATTTAATTAAATAATGATTTTTGGGTTCTTAATCATACTTAGCCTCATACTAAATTTTTTCACTAAGGTTCTATAATCCTAAATCCCAAATTAACTAAACCATGCTCTGATACCTACTATAACAACCCAACAATTTATTACATGACTATTAAATAATTTTAAAGATAAAAACATAATATTACTACAAACCCAGGAGTAATAGATTTAGTATCTCATTTAAATTAGGACCATTCATAACATTTACTGAATAAAATATAAAAATAATTTAATTCCTTCTTCTCTAGCTTCTTTAGGGCCCCAGAATTATCTATAGTACGATTAGTCCTATAAGGATATACATCAATAAAAGGGGGTATCTAAAAGCCCAGTAAGAGAATAGATACAAACATGAAAAAAATAACATGGGTGAGCATAATAATCATCATCCAAACATAAATATTGGATCATTATCTGAATCAATAGAGGAATCATTAGATAATTTCATAGAATGTGTCTATGCATAAAAATGAAACATCTGGTTTTAGTGATCAACTACCACAAAAAGTTATGAACATATATAGCACCATGTTCACACATATTTCACTTTATCTCATCAAGTTAATCATATTACCCAATACATTAGAGCTCTATATAATTCTTGGTGCACCCATCACATAATAAAATATACATTTCAGTATATAATTTCGAGCACACCCATCACATCCTATAATTTACATGATCATGCATGCCACATATAACGTATATCAATATTAGAAAAAAAATAACACATGTAACTGAATGGAAATAATTTCACAAAGAATAAATTCATTAATAAACATTGGGGAATAAAAATATAATAATATTCTTGGTTTAGGATTCATCAATATTGTGTGAATACAAAAATCTCAAGACAAGTAAAAAGTATGTTTTTAAAAGTAAATTTATTTTGGAAAACATTGTGTTTGACATAAACACAAGTATATAACATGTAAATACTTGAAACGATAATGTGAGAGTGAATAGTTGAAATTTAAGGACCATTAAATGAATATACATACTAAACTTTGTGTAAAATATGAAAAACCTAGAGGAAATAGAGTTGGGTTTGAGAACCCCCTTACATTATTTATGAAGTCATTCTTTGATTTAATATCAGATATAATAATATTATGTTCCTAAATTAACAAATATATAACCTTTATACATTAATTTTATTCATTATATTTTTATTAAGTTCAATTGGATATTTTTTAAGAGTTATCGTGTTTAATTTCACCATTCAAGAGTGTTCAATTTATTAGTTTTCATGAACCGATCACTTGTATACATGAATGGAATATCATGTAAAATGATAATAAATACATAGAATTGTTATTATATTTTATTAATGGTCTTATATAATTATTATGACCTTATAAGGAATTTGGTTATCTAGTATAAAAATGAATATTTAGATAACATTTAATGAAGATCTTTATAGGTTAATTTTGACCGTATAACGAACTAATTTTGTTTTATCATTTAGTATTTTGAAAATATGTTATTCAAAGAACATAAATAGGGTTGTAACATACAATTTAAAATCTGTTTCAACCATGATAATGGTTTTATTAACATCCTTGAATAAGTTTATGGGAAATTAAAGAGCATCACCCACAATGTGAGTAAATTGACACATCACATACAACGATTTCATTTTTAGAATAAAATAATGGGAGGGAGACGTTTAATAATTGATCATTTATTTCCATGATATTATTATAGTATCTTTAATGTAATGGAGTTATAATTATATTTGGATTATGGTAGGTGAGTAAAGAATGTGAACATAAAATAAGTTGAAAATAAATTAAAAGAAACGAAAGTGGAATTTATCTCTTGAATTTATCCTTCTTTAGAACCTCTTTATGGAAACAGTTTTGGACATTTTATATTACCAAGGGATCATAAACGTGGGGAATGGGATTGGAAAGAGTATTAGGTAGAATTTGGACAAATTTAAATTCATGTAAGGTGTTAGTAAAAGAGGTAGTGAGGGGTGGTATCTATATTGGAGGAGAGTGGGGTTTTATCATTATTTTAATCATTCGTTTATTATTTTTCTCAAGACTATGAATATTTTGCATATTATCATTAAATATATTAAAATAATGAAGTATTGTTCGAGATGAAGATTCTTACATTATATTTACATCAATAATTACTAAAAAATTATTCTATTTAAAATAAATAAAAAATAATCTTATTTTACTATTCACCAAAAGACATGTTTTTTAGAATAATCCAAAAAAGTCTCCCTAATAATTATTTTATGTGTAGAATCCAAAAAAAGAATGCATTTTAGAAAAATAATTTTCTAGATATGATAAATTTAATTTTTTATTACAATATACTTTTAATCCAAAAAATATAGTTTTTATAATTATAACTGATTTAATAACACCTTAAAAAATTACTTAACATATCTTAAAATTATCTTAAAATCATTAGACATACAAATATTATTTTATGAATAAATTTTATGAAAATAACTTTTCTTTTAAATTATTAAATTAATCATAAAATTTTAATTAAATATTTACGACTTACTAAAATACGGACACTTAATTATTATTTTTTAAAACATTTATTTACTTAGACTGTGATATAATTTTATCATTCATTCAATTTTAAGTTTCAAAAAATATATTTATACATTCATGTGTGTGGTTAATATTCATTTGGTAAGATTACTATTTGTAACTATCATATTACTATTCCTAATGTCAGGTTATTGTTTCATCGATATAAGTTTCTTAACTTCTAGAAATAATTTTTAATTCATTAATTATTCATTTATAATTCTTTTATTATGGTATATATGTGATTTTATATTATCAATACTATATGATATTACTTATGGGATAAATTTCATTGAAAAATGTTTTCATCATTACAGTCATGATGTCATTAATGAACATAAAATGATGCTAGTCTCACCACCAATAGTTAATGTTGAAAACTGGGAGTGACATTTTTAAATTGACGATATATACATCAGTATTTATTTAGGGACTATCCTTGGGAAATAATTCAAAATGAATTGAGATATCATTGCCTCTGCTTCTAGGAATTTGGATTCCTCATGGTAAAATTATGACTTAATATAAAAATAAATATTAGCTATTTTGTTTCCATTGATAAATTTAGAATATATATTTTGGGGCCTAAAGTAGTTGTTTTCAAAGACTATTTAGATATTAGATTTATCATTAAGAATAAATAGTCACAATCCAAGATTGTTATGTGGAACAAAATTTTAAAAAAATATTATATAGGGATCCAAAATAGAGGAGAAATTCAAAACAATGTGGATAACTCATTGAGGAAGATTGCTGCTAAAAATAGTCAAGAAAATTTATTTATTGAATCCATTAGAGTGTTTTAACTATGGAAATATGGTATCTTTTTATTGCTCATAAGTTACCTTGGTTTGAATATGTAGTTAATTTATTATAATTTGATGTAATTACTCATTAGTTATCAAAGAATCTTGTTGAAAAATTAATTAGTGTGTCGAGGAAAAATGTTTGGGATGATCCGTACCTATGGAATTATACGTGATATAATATTAACAAAAGATTTATTCCAAATTCATAAGTTACATCCATTATGAAATTTTATCATAGCTTGAGTTGATGAAGAAACATTAGATCACAAAGGACAGTTTAAAAATTATTGGATTTAGGTTTTTTTTTCATTTATTTTTATTGATTCTTGTGTATTTTTTCATTCAAAGAATTTATGTTATAATGAAAAAACTCTCAATGAATTGAGATCCCACAACAACCTTTATTGTTCGGTAATGACTTTGATGTTTAGGGGGTAGATTTTATGGGCCATTTTTGGTAATTCCACTAGAATGTTTTACATCTTTTTGGATGTTGACTATGTGTCTAAATAGATCGATGTTACACAAAGAAACACTAATGTATCAAGAGTCGTGTAATAATTTTTCATGAGTAATATGTTTAACCTATTTGGTATGCCATGTTTTATTCTTAAAAACATAGGCACCCATTTATAAATAGGAAAATCGAAGATTTTATAAAAAATATGGGGTTATTCATAAAGTTTATACACACAATAATTCTAAAAAATTATATAAATAATGAATCAAATAGAGAAATAAAACATATTCCGAAAAAATAGTTATCCAAAATAACAATGATTGGAGTTTAAGACATTAAGATTATTTGTGGGAATAATTGAAAAAATATAACACACTAATTGGAATATCACCGTAGAGGACAAAATTTGGTAGAGATTATTATATACTAGTGGATTTAGCTCATATATCTTTCTAGGGTACTAAATCATGAAATATAAATATTCTTAAAGATTAAAAATAGAGGAAGATGTATTTATAAGAGTTATAAGGAATTATGAAAAATGCATAAGATAATTTAAGGATTTTGAAATATAAAACAAAGGCTATTCGTGATGGATTAATTTTAGAAGAATAGTTTCAAGTTAGAGATAAATTGATGTTGTTTAATTACAGACATAATCACTTCCCAGATAAATTTATTTCAAGATGGGATGGCCCTTTTATTTTAAATCATGTTTTCCTAGAATCTACTATGAAGACTAGTGATCTAGGTAAAGATGATCCATTTAAAATTAATGGGAATAAACTCAATCTATTTAGAAAAGAAATCAAGGAAACTATACGAGAGGATATCCATATGATAGAAGCTAAATCCCACTGAATATTTATGGATTAAGATTTCCTTAATGCTTTTAATTATACAAAATATGTGTGTGTGTTTGTGTGTACGAGCGAGGGGGTGGATGGAGACAGTCAGTTTTAGTGTTAGGGTTTTTTTTTCATTGTATTTTTGTATATAATAATGTGATACCACTATGGAGAAGCTTCTACATATACTATTCACCATGTGTAATCCACTTATAACTAATGTCTACCTCCTCATTTGAGTATTCAAGAACCTTAATAGAGACTAAGTAGCGTTGAAGTATTAAATAGAGTTTCAATTGAATTTTCCAAAATATTTATACATTCTATTGGGTAATAAATATCATAATATTGAGGGATTAAGAGAATATACAGGTTAATGAAATTTTAATTGACCCCTACTTAAATTTTCAAATCATGTTACATTGTACTTTAATTGGGTTTTCTAGAATCAAATGATTATTTATTCAAGATTTTAGAAAAATAAAGATGACCAACCAGAGAAAATTACTCTAAGTAAATAAAGGTCTTGTGTTTTTTAATTCAATGGAGAATAAAGATTTTATATTTGGGGAATTATTAGTTTAAATTATACTCAATTATATGTTTTTTAATAAATATTTTCATTGAGGTTTTCTAAATTCTTTATTTAAAAAATGAAGTTGATTTTGAAGTATGGCTTCATGCTGGACGTTTTAGTACAAAATTTATAGTTATTTCCATTTAATTGATCATATTTTTATTTTTTATTTGCTCTATGGAATGTATGTTAATTTTTATTTTGTGAAACTCTTCTTGAAAAATTACTTGAACATGAACTTTTTTAAAAATCATTATTCAACACCAAATTATTGATTTAATAACTAGATAGAATATATTTTTCATGTGTTGAATTTACATTTTTTATTATTATGAAAATGTTTGATCATATTTTTCACCCATAAAACTTGATTTCTCAATTATTAATTTTCTAAATAAATTTTAAAATTTTAAGTGTCTTTAAATATTCCCACTATAAAATAATTTGAGATTAGGGAAAATATTGAGTTTTAATTGTGGGAGATAGGTATTATATGTGCCAAACTATATTATATTATTGTACACATTAAACATCACATAAAATTTTAAATATTAATTTTTTTGAATATAAATTATCTCACATTGTGGTTAAATATTTTTTTTCAAAATATGATATATTCCTTCCAACTTATAGAGGATAACTTTATATGACTTCCAATGGATTTATTTCAGTTCATAAAAATGGTTTATCTTCTATTTTTTTGGTTAAACATAAAGGGTCATAGTAAAAACATCTTTAGTTCTAAACATTTTAAATAGTTTTTAAACATTCAAGTAATGAATTTAAATGATATATGAAATGAAAACCATAATCTAGGATGAAATATTCAATTTTTATTTTTTAAATGATTGATGTATTTATTATTAATTATTAATTATTTTTAATTATTATTTTCACCCATTTTTCTATTCATTCTATTTATTGAGTCCTAATTATGTGTGTATATTCACCTAGAGGTAAAAATAAGTTAGGGAGTTTTGGTTGAATGAAACGTGATTCTTATTTAATCCTATTCAAAACAGAAAATATCAATCATTTTTGTAAAACCAAAAACTAATTTTGACCTAATCCACTTGTATTGATGAGATAAATCACTTGTTGTAATTCCAAATATCCATGGGGGAATCTTTTTTAAAAATTATTCTTATGGGAATTTCACCTTTTCTCCCATGAGATTTATTTTATTCTACGTAATTTTTATAAGTTATTTCTCGAAGAAAATAGAAATTCTATGTGTGAGGGAATCTTATGAGACCTTTTATTGAAATATTTTCTACAAATTATCATATAATTTAATGATATTTCAATGCCAAAATGTTTTTAAATTAGAGTATTATTGAATTTCATAAAAAAAATATAATGACTCGGTATTCATTGAATATTGTCATGAAAATTTGTGCTCTTGGTATTTAATTGTTCAAATAATCATCACAATAAAATTTAAATATTTTTTAGATCAAATTTGTTGAGTGTTATTGATAATTACTTTATTGAAATATTAATGTAAATTAATTCAAAATGTTTTTTAGGATTTTGAATCTTTATTACAATAATACCATATTTTTATATTTTATATTGACTGATGAAATATATTTGTGGCTTTAATA
This sequence comes from Viscum album, assembly GCA_963277665.1. Taxonomy (NCBI): domain Eukaryota; kingdom Viridiplantae; phylum Streptophyta; class Magnoliopsida; order Santalales; family Viscaceae; genus Viscum; species Viscum album. The sequence goes on along the minus strand of OY728133.1, from coordinate 1,941,361,994 downwards.
TATAATTGTAAAGTTTAAAATTTATTTTTTTATTGATAAATTTGAACTTATTTAATTTTTTTTAGAACAGTTTCACAAAAAATGAAGCAACATCAAAATGGTTGTATGAAAAAAAGGCAGAGGCATGATGTGAGTGCATAATAGACTTAGGTCTCCATGCGGTAGCTCATGTGACCAAAGGAGAATATTTTGAGCTAATGTGACACTATCAATGTCACTACAGACATGAAGTTTCAACTATGTAAATGTTAATAGAAACTATAATAAGGAAATTAAATCCCATCATGAGTCATTATGGACAATCAATAAAAAGTGTGTGGATTTTCTACCAAGCCACCATGACAGCTCGAGTGACCTCATGTGCACTTTATCTATTATGAATTAGTGATCTTAAGATATTGATAAAATCTTCTATAAGAAATAAATATAAGAAACCATAATAGGAAACTCATATTTTATGAAAAGATAAAAAAACTGTACTGAATTCAATATTTCATGGAGATTTACTATGATGTGGTTGACCATGAATGAAAGAATTTATTTACCTTGAATTAATCTTGAATAATTTCAAAATGGAATTGTTTCCGATGCTTTCACCAGGGCACACACATCCGTCTATGGAGGATGCATAACTGTTTCCCCATATTCCCACTTTCCAAAGGTGGGAGGCATCCTTTCCTTATTTAGGGACGTTTGATCCTCGATCGAAATGGTATGATGAGATGTTGGTTCTTCTTTTCTTGGATTTCTCCTCGGAACTCATTACCTAGTTCGGGTCTCCCTTATAGATTAAGTTGTGGTTCGTGAATATCGTTCTAAGTGCCATATCTTTGTGGACACAGGTTAATTACACTTCTTCCGTCAGGACATTCCATGGGGTCTTGAATAGGTAGCAACCTTCAGTCGGAGTAGATGAAAACATCAGGCATGTCGGGGCATCTCTGGGTGCATGGACATTGGGGAACTTGTATTCTTCCTCAAAAGAGGGGAATCATATTCCATAGGAATGTATCTAAGGTTTTCTTCATCTTCCCATGTTTAACACAGGGTATGCCACAAGTTTAACATCTAGCAGAGATGATTACAACAAAGGTTTGTCTTCAGAGGTTTCCCTCAGTCATGTCATGTATATCGCGAGGTAGGCTGTGAGTTTAACGTCTTGTGGAGACAGAATGAGGGTGATCAGAATGTCCCATGTAGACGGATCATATTGGTACATCGCAATGAGGGAACACATGGAAGATGGATGGATCAGAATTCTCAGTGAGGAAAGATCTGAGGTGGTGTGCCCCATGGAGGGGAGATGTCACACCATAATGGCTGATCCAAACACCACTGAGGGCGGGTCAGGGAGAGTGCACCCCAGGATGGGGGACACCATGGTTAACCATTGGCTAGGATTGAACCTCAGGGAGGTTTCCTACATAACATGTGCAGACAACATGGATCAAAAACCCATGTAGTTCAAAGGTGTGATTAATCGAGGTGTACACAGAGGAAAATAGCCCGAATACATGCTGGGGCTTAATCATGGATTGTGGCCCAGGTACTGTTAGGAGAAGTGAAGAAATTGATGACATAATCCCACCGGGATGTGGCGGCCTGGGTAAGAGTCAGGATGGATGATGGAGAGTTCAATGAAGTGGAGGGTAATGAGATGGTACTAACGTGAGGATGATAGTGATGTTGGGATTGAGCCATGTAGAGACTTCCTACATTTCCCCAAGGAAGGGAATCAATGTCTGCATAGTTCGGTGGGATGATGGGACACCCGAAGAGGCGGCCCGTCAGAATGGATGCATGGATGGGACCCGAAGGAAGTAGAACCTCCGGGTTGGGGCATGATCTTCTCGGAACTCATGGGATCAAGGGATATATCAGAATGAGACATGGGTTATATGATAGAACCTCATAGAGTATTTTTACGTATCCCTATGGAATGGAATCAAAGTCCGCATAGTTCATCTGGCGACAACTTACCGTCGATTGGGGACTTCAACGGCTTATCACCAAATGAGTTTGACAACTTCTTACTGCTAAATGGGGGAACAATGTCTTACCACTGAGTGAGGTCCACAGTATAACATCATGCAGGACAGGGGTGAACATGCATGATAGAGGACCTAGGTCCTAGATATATGGTGGGCATGATCCTCTGAGAGGCTACCTACGTACCTTGCCTTAGCAAAGACCAAATTCCACGTAGTTCAAAATGGGGGTGTCGATGAACCGGCATGAAGGAGGACATGGGGTCCAATCGGTGGTGGGCTTGGATCTCGTGGAGGCTTCTTACACAACTTGCCTTCAAAAAGATGAAAGACCATGTAGTTAAGGTGGCGGGTTTCGGTGAACCGACGTGAGGGAGTACCTGTGGTCCAATAGATGGTGGTGGGCCTGAATCTCATGGAGGCTTCCTACATACCCTACCATGGCACGGATCAAAGACCACATAGTCCAGGATGGGTTGTGTTGGGCTTCAACTCTAGGCTACCCAAGGTGTTGGTGAACTAATGTGAATGAGGCCAGAATGACCGGGGTGGTGGGCTTGAACCTCATGGTGGCTTCCTACGTACCGTGCCATTTCAAGGATAAAAGTCCTCGTAGTTTGGGATAGGGTGTTGATGAATTGACGTGAAGGAGGACCTGCAGTCCCATGGGTGGTGCTCTTGAACCTCTTAGAGGCTTCCAATGCACCTCTCTATGGCAAGGATCAAAGGCCACATAGTTCAGGATGGGTGTGTGGGGTTACACTCTAGGCTTCCCAGGGTGTTGGTGAACCGACGTGAGGGAGGTCGAAATGACCGGGGTGGTGGGATTGAACCTCAGGGGGGGCTTTCTACATACTTTTCCTTAGCAAGTATCAAATTACTCGTACTTCGGGATAGATTTGTGGGGATTACACTCTAGGCTACCCATGATGTCGGTGAACCGACATGAATATGGTCGGAACGACTGAGGGCTGGGCTTGAATATTTGGGAGGCCTCCTACGTAACATGCCTTAGAAAGGATCAAAGACTACATAGTTCAGGTGGGGGCGTCGGTGAACTGACATGTTGGAGGATCTGGGGTCTAATGGGTGGTGGGCTTATACCTCATGGGGGATTCCTACATACCTTTCCATAGTAAGGATCAATGTCATCGTAGTTCGGGACTAGTGTGGGGATTATACTCTATACTTCCCAGGGTGTTGGTGAACCAACATGAAGGAGGTCGGAATGACCGGGGTGGTGGGGTTGAACCTTAGGGGGGATTCATACATACCTTTCCTTAATAAGTATCAAAGTCCTCATAGTTCGGGATGGACTTGTGGGGCTTACACTCTAGGCTGACCATGACGCTGGTGAACCGACATGAAGATGGTCGGAACGACCGGGCATTGGGCTTTAACCCCAGGGAGGCTTCCTATGTACCTTACCTTAGAAAAGATCAAAGACCATGTAGTTAAGGTGGGGGCATCAGTGAACCGACGTGAAGGAGGTCCTAGGGTCCAATGGGTGGTGGGCTTGAACCTCTGGGTGGATTCCTACATACCTTTCTTTAGAAAGGATCAAAGTCCTCAAAGTTTGGGATGGGTATCGGGCTTACACTCTAGGCTACCTAGGGTGTTAGTGAACCAACATGAAGGAGGTCAGAACGACCGAGGTGGTGGGCTTGAACCTCATGGAGGCTTCCTACTTACCCTGCACTAGAAAGGATCAAAGACCACGTAGTTCCAAATGGTGTTTGTGGCTTGCACTCTAGGCTTCCCCGGTTGTATGTCATGATCAGTGCTCACTCTATACCCATGTGAGACATGGTCGGTGTGAGAAACAAGAGGTAACAAAGACCCTATGATCACATCATGAAAGGTGAGTCTGTGGAATTTGAAGTGGGGATTACAGGTGTTTAGTGGCATAGGATGAGAAAGATTGGGACTTACTCCAGGATAGAGGCCGGATGGAGACAAAGTGCGGTGGGAGAGGGACTTGGGACCGAAGAAAGGAGATGCACCATTACCTACCACACCCTTCACTGGCCCTGGGGATCAGAGATGAAAGGACGATAAGGGATGCTTCCTCTTATAAGAAAGGTAGAGGATAACACCAATGTCACTGCCCTAGTGCCACTATGGAGTGAAAATGGTGTATGAGGCTTACGTGAGGGTGTTGCCCGTGTGCCACTATGGAGTGGCAATGATGGATGAGGATTATGCAAGGATGGTTCCCGAGTGCTGCTATGGAGTGACAATTGTGGATTGGTCTTACTCAATGATGTTGACCAGGTGCCGCTATGTAAGGATAATGGTGGATGGGGCTTACGTGAGGATATTGCTCTGATGCTGCTATGGAGTGGTAATGGTGGATGGGGCTTACGGAATGAAGTTTCATGGGTGCCGCTATGGGGAAAAAATGGTGGATGGGGCTTATGCGAGCATGCTACCCGTAATGTCTTCCTCATGTATGACCATAGGGGCATCCTAAATCACTGGTGGGTTGATGTATTCACCTATTCGCTAGTGCACAAGTGGGATTATTCCAAGGGCATTGTAAGCAGTCTAAACAAAGGGAGATGAAAATTGTGAATCACATGCCTGACATTCGGAACACAATGAGGGTGGCATGGAGATGGAGGATTACTATTGACTGTGTTCGAAACATATCATCCATATCGTGTTAGCCTGAAATGGGGAAAAAATGAGGGTCGAATGGTGACTATATTCGAAACACAGGACCTGACTCGAAGTGTTTTCCAAGGCCTTCAAGGGCATTGTCCTAGGATGGTAGGTGAGCTGATGCATCATGGGACTAGCCTGTTAGGGTGTCCCTTCAGACATGGATGTGGATGAAGATACGAATGAAGGACACACAAAGCATGAGGTTGAGTGATGGAATGTTTTAACAGATTCCAATACTCTTGAAATTATGCCACTGTGATCATGGAATTAGGCATCTTATGCTTGGAGCATAATGCATCGCTCGTATAGAGAAAGATGCATCTTACGTTTAGCACATAGGGTGTACTATAGTTTATATTCGTGTATATATGACTACTGGCATCTTATGATTGGGGTATAAGGAATATCATGTATAGGGAAAGATGCATCCTATGTTCGAAACGTAGGGAGTACTACAGTTTGTAGTCATGTTGATAGGACATTTCGGCATCTTATACCTAGAGCATAAGGCACCTCTTGTATAGAGCAAGAGGCACCCTGTGTTTGTCACATAGGGTTCACTATAGTTTAAAGTCATATAGATAGAACTGCTGACATCCCATTCTTGGAGCATAAGGCATCTCTTATTTGGAGCAAGATCTATCTTATGTTTGGAACATAGGGTGTGCTACGGTTTATAGTCATGCAGAGAGGACTATTGGAATCTCATTCTTGGGGCATAAGGAATCTATTATTTGGAGCAAGAGGCATCCTATGTTGGTAACATAGGGTGTACTATAGTTTATAGTCATGTAGAGACTTCTTTCAGGCATAAGGTGCCAAGAAATGGTTGGTGTGGGGTCTTATGCAAGGGTGGACCTTTTCTGGTTCAACCTGGCATAGGAGGCAAGTGATGTGCATTAGAGGAGTTGACTGAAGAATGGTTCGACTAAAGGTACTCAGGGAATTGATGATGAGAATCTCAACTCATGACATGGTAAACAAACCAAGAGGAATATGTCTACATAAGGTGTTTCATGGTGTGCGGAGGAGTATCTCAAATCATGGTATTTCTTATGATTATGGTGGGTGAGCATAAGGGCACAATGGAAAATTTTGAAGTTTCGGCATGAAAAGTTTGCTGTGACACTCTCCATTTTTCATGGGGGTCAGTGACGGTAGCGAAGGGACTAGCCCAGAAGGGCGGGACCGCAGACAGATAGTGACCCTGAGCGGGGGGTGTTGGGGTGCAGCCCTCGCGGTATGGACCGGTGGGCGCGAAGGTTGGATCCTCGCAATAGATAGGTCTTCATGATTTAGCTTCGTGAAGCATGGCCTCAAAAAGCATGGACTTGCGGAGAAAAAGGTCTATCAAGGAACAACGAGCTATTGCCGAGCAAAGGCGGCTTGTGAAGAAAAGGTCTCTCATGGAGCAAAGGGCCCTCGCAGACCAAAGGGCTCTCGCGGAGAAAATTTCTCTCAAGGAGGAAACTGATCTCACAGAGAAAAGGGTCTACATAGAGCGTGGACTCGTGGAGAAGCATCTCAATGAAAGCTATTCGTAGAGCATGGACTCATGAAGCAGCATCGCGATGGAAGCTGCTCATGGAGCATGGGCTCGCAGAGCCACTTCGTGAAGGAATGCGGAGCTCCGCGAACTGGGAGAGCGGCCACACAAATGGGTGGAGTGGCCTCCATCGAATGGGGTGTGAGCTAGGTATTCATAGGAAAGGGGCATCGTGAAGCAGAGCTCACTCGAAGCGAAGATGGAGCTTGCTCCACGATGGATCCTAAACATAAAATTCAGTCATGGAGCATCCCGCCTCCATGCCTCGTGGTGGGTTTGTGAATGTCAAAGGGGATTTACAGAGAATCCCACGACCTTGCTTTGCGGTGGCACTCCGCTGTCACGAGGGGGGGGGGGGTGCTTCACGAACGGGCTTCACGAACCCGTTTTCCAGCCCAACTTAAATTGTCCATAACCCCAAATACATAACTCATTTCAGACCCTAAGACCTACTAAATCGAAGCTTGAGAAATGGGATATGGTCATCGATCATGTATTGAAGCATTTGAAAAATAGTGGGGACACATTTTCCAGTGCCCACAAAAATGTATACTTTTACCCAGGCCAATCCCAGATAAGGAACCAAAGGATGAATCTCTCAGAGGGATCTTAATGAAAAATAAAAACAACTCCATAACATTATATTTTACTAACTAATGACATTATTGAGGATGTCCCATGGATAAATAAAAACACATCTATGGATTTTGATACAACGTTGTGGAAATTAATTTAAAATAAAATAACCAACCAAGGGGGGTGAATAATGTTCCATCAAAGTAGTTGTACATGTTCTCAATTAATGATGGAGTGTATAGAATAAATGATATATAGATGATTAGAATGAAGATTCATTGATGTGTTTGTGTTGTCTGGTGTTGCTGTACAGGTCAGTGTTGAAGAAGAAGAAGATGAAGGGTCCCTCGTATTTCTTGAAGGTTGTGGCTACCCGACTATTTTTTCACACATCAGGAAATATTTTCAATTACCCTTTAAAGATTAGTTAATTTTTCCGGGTGTTAATCATTCTAGGTATCAGGATTATGACTTTTTTAGAACCATTGGGATGAATTTGGGTGGATGTGGGGATGATTTCAAGTAGTTGTCAAGATTTTATTTTCACATACGATAGGGTTTGTGGTTAAAGTTGGTTCAAGAGTTGGTCGATGATTAAATTTTTGGAAAATGGAATTTTATTGTATTTAATGATCATTCAAGGATACATTAAGGTTATCCTAGGTCAATATGTTTCATCCCCGAAAATTTTAATTTCAAATTTAGTACCATCTTCAGTCAAGGTATCACATGTGTCATATGATACATAGAGAGTACATAGGCTAGTATGTTCTATGTAAGATTTATGAAAACATTTCATGAGATTTGGAAATGTGACATGGGCCACTATGATCTTGGCCATTGAAGGGTAATTATATGATTTAAAGGCCATGGAAGGCCATTTTTATATGGCGACTCGTTTAACTGTAACTCAATTATCCCATGTCAAGGTAACCTGTCACTAATAGTTGAGGTTTAAATATAGATGGACTTGACATTTTTTTGATATGGGAATAGGTTATGGTAATATAGTATGTATGCCACTTTGTCCAAGTAACATGACAACTACTGAATAGTTCATTCACTGCCTGGTGATACATATGGGTGAATGCCTCATTTGAGTTGCATAAGGATACTGTAAAAGAGAATTAAAATTCATGAATTCTTCTTCATTAATTAAATGAAGAGAGAAGAAAAAATGGAGAAGAGTTAGGGTGATATTTATCCATTTATGGTGAGTACAAGAGAAGCTTCTAGAATTTTCTTACAAAGCTTGTGGAAATTATTTGAATAGCTATTTAATTGCTATATTATACAAGAATCTATCTATATTCAAGTTACTTGGAATCGTGCTAAGAACACATAGGATTTTTAGATAAGTTATTTGGTCTTTACTTAAGATATGTAATTGGGATTATAATCAGTGAAAGGTTTGACATGGTGTCTATAAGAGAAAATAAAAATTATAATGTTAGTGTTGCTGGTTACGAGACTAGAGTGGGAACACAACATATTTAGTGGATTTAGATAATCATTTCATGAGATATTCAGGATTCTATTGAGATCATGGTTTTTTTTGGAGAATTTAGGATGGTCAATTGCTTCAAGTTTCATTAATAGAGATAATGTGTGGTGATTTATCAAATAATTTGATAGTGGTTGGTTAGTCTCTTGGTGAAAAGATGTGGTAGATTCTAATAGAGAACTATTTCTGAGCTACATTTTTGAAATTAGACACTATTAATTTTTTTTGTTTCTAGGTGAATTAAAATTTTATTGATATATGATGATCATGCCTTTTATCATTTACTTTACTATTTTATTCCATTCAGTGAAAAAAATCCATGATCAAAGAGTTATATTAATTAAATGTGGATTGAAAATTTAGGTTGAGGGGAGCTGACAAGAAAAATTTTATTTTTTAAAATTATCAATTTTGAATTGAAGACTATTATTAGAGTGAGTAATCAACTATCAATGTACTCAATGATTGTTTAGAGCCCCGATCATATCTTATTAAAATGAGAATTTAGACTGTGATTATAGTTATTGATCTCAACCTCTAAAACTACCTAAAATAAGTTATTTTTGATCAATATCCATGAATTGATAGAATTATAAGTGCAAAAAAAATTTTAAACGATGAAAAAATAATGAAATAGGAGTGTTACAATGATTTGGCCGCTTACTTCATTATGTTGATTCATTTTTTTGTTCATAGAAATTATAACATTTTTTTCATTTTTTTCCTCCAAATATATGGGAAAAATACGAAAAAGGATAAAATAACTCATGAATGTAAAATTTATAAAATAATCTCCTAGGTACTGCTACACTATGAAACATAGGAAAAACATGAATTAGGATTAAGGGACTGGAAAATGGATGTTCATATAATATATGTGTACAAGTGTATGTCATACATCTACAATATAAATACATTATTTACACATTTTTAATTTCATACCCCCTTACGCAGACAATATGCATTCATTTTTTAGAATTACATACACATAGACACATAGAGTATGTTATATATAGTATAAAATTTCTTACTCACATCCCTCCAAGGACACTTTTAAATTTATACTGTATGAAATTAAACTATGCATAAATTATATATTATACAAAAATACACTATGCCCGCCTTCTATATAAAGTTTAGTTTTTAAAAAATAACTCCTATTTATTAAAAAACATCATATTACAGTTATATAGTATGCATACATTATTTTAAATTACACACAGCAGTATTCATACACTATACATAAATTTTTTTAATTTTTGAACACTCATAAAAATAAATGAAAATTGTCTATAGAACACCGGTATGCATTCAAATATATGCACACCGTATATATATATAGTCACATTTAAAATAAATTCGAAGCTATTTATTACAATTTAGTTATTTAATAATAATTATACTATCAATTTATCTTTCAATGTTGTATCTTCCTAACATTTTTAATAATCAAACATCTCTTTATTTTTTTCAAAACCTACTACCTCTTGTGAAAATGATATATGGTAAAAATTGTGATTAAACTAAACAATGTATTTTCCTAGAAACATGTCATTATTTCTATCAATTTTATCCCTCTGACTCACTCTTCCTCTATTCAACATTAGATTTCCATCGAACTGATCTAGATTACCAACCTCACTTTTCTATCCCTATATTCAATCTCCCTTCATTTCTAGGTACTATAACCTTCCATACATAACTTTAATCAATGATCCACATCCCCAATATCATTGATTCTTACTATAACATGTCCTCCCAACTATTTCTATTACCTTCCACCATTATTCACATGCTTTAGTAATCATCTTCGATCAACAGTATTTAGACCTCAATTTCATCTCCCCCATTAGAAGATATCCTTGTCAATCATCATGTTAGACATTCACCATCCATATAATGTTATTGTTTATCCAATGTGGGAGGTTTTATCAACTCATTTCACATCTGAAGTCTCCGACCAAAGATGTTCTTAGCCTTCAATCTAACTTCTCAATTTGTAGAGGACCCCCTCAAACACTGTGTTTTCAATTTTCCATGTAATGAAAGTTGTTGTTTTTATTTTCAGATAGGTTATATTCAAATCACATCATACTTGATTAATCTAATTTCTTTGATTCATGATTTTTATGTGAGATTATATATTATTCTTCTCTATGATATTTATTATGTAGAAAAAAACATACATTTCATATTTTAACTTAATATTAATTTATTTAACTAGATATCCAGGGATCAACCATTATATAACACAAGGACACCACCTCTCCCATAAAATTATTCATCGAAATAATTTTTTTAGATACCTACATGAATTTACGTTGTTCTTCGATTATATAAACATCACTATTTCAAAAACACTTATATAAATTTTAGTTTAATATAAACAATACATATCATAAGAAATTGAAATTATAGTTTATTATATCACATTCCCATTTTTAAGGAAGGTAACCATCCCAATTGACTAGAAACATTCTTATTCTCTATAACAATTCCCTAATACTAAAAAACCAAAACTTTGTGTCCCTCCCTATATTATTTATTACCCTTTTTAACTATTCCACTCAGATGAATAAGTACACATTATTTTACATGTAAAATACAGAATTATTATGTTATACTACTTAAATAATGATTAATATTTCTATTTTTAATTTCCAAAATATAACACCCAGTCTTTTTTCTTATTACATGTGTATATATTTTATAAAAAAATGGTATATCCATTATATAATATTCAAATTATCAATATTTGTTTAATAGATATTTATTTTATTATTATTTTACATTTATATTTTTATTTTTTTATCTCTTATATTTATCATTCATATTCAATATCTCTATTTTGGTTTTTTTATTTGTTAATATATTCATTCTCAAGGACTTTTACGGTGTAGTCTCTAGACCATGATTCCAGGTATCCCAAAATGTAAGAGGGGTCGACACCCATGTATATCCCCTCCATGGTGCAGCTTTATGGGTTTTTTCATGGTGCCCCAACATAGGAATCCATCTAGTGTCAATATTTATGTTGAGAAATAGAGGTTATCATAATGGAAAAGTTAGGTTTTTGGTAACACATACCAGAACATGAACTCCAAGATCTAGTGCGGAAATCATAAACTTCACATTTCTAGATTTGATACTGATAATAATGAACCTATTTTCTCCATCAAAACCATATAACATTAAAATAAAACACATGATCACTTTCATTGTAAAGGACCTTTTAGTTTTAGGGTTTTATAGAAATAAGAAATATTCCTACATAAACATACCCAAGTTGTTAAATTAAATTTTTCCCACATGACCCATATTTTCTAATTTTGTTTTAATGAATTATCATTACCAATATGAAAACCCTTTTAGAAATAATTCTTTCAACCCCATTATTTATAACATCTGGGAAAAAGAATCATAATACGGGTGAGTTCAAATCCCAAGTAAGGGTCTACATAAGAATTAAAAATTGAATGTCATTAATTAGTATAAGAAGTACATATGTGTATAGTGACATAATCAATGTGCATGAGTGAATCATTATTAAAATCCTACCCATCAATTTCTGAATCATTAATCTTGAAACCTGACAAAAGTCCTTAACAATAGAATGAATCATAAGAATAAATAATCATGAGACATGTGATATCAATTGTGATAAAATGAAATATTATAAATCCCGAGAATACATAGACAAAATGTGTCAGTGTCTTGGAACATTAAAATCTTATTACTCTTAAAAAACCATTACAATTCAAATGAACATATGAGCTACTTATAATATAATTATCGAAATAACATAATCATTACTCAATGAATTAGAGTGTTATCTAGGCTCACCCATCATATAAGACGTAATTGGCTCACCCAAAATTATCTGGGAAAAAATATAATATAACATGTAAACGGATTAGCCAAATATATATAGGTATAAATATTATATTTAACATGCAAGGACCAAAAAGAATGTACACAGAGCATAGAATTCATCATAAAACATGTCGAAAAAACATCACCAGTATGTTATCATAACCAGTTATATTAATTTAGTTAAATAGTATTAGGTTAATTCCATCACCATAAAAGGGATTAATCATTCCAAAATAGTAACTACAAGTAAATAAAATATAAGAAATGAAATTCCTTACACAAAATCCATCGACATTTTTGTACAAGAAAGGACCAATACAACAAATCGCCTATCACATCTCCTTCATGAACTGCATCTATCAGAGGATTCTGTGGAATAAATATAACAACCAAAAAAATTAAAACCATATTGAAAACAAGAGAGATCAAAAACTATTTAATAGTGAGAATATATAGGTGAAAAAATATCTAACTAGGTGAAAGCACCAGAAAATGAAGGAAGGTTGCTCCTTGGATCACCAGAGATCACCACAGATCAAACACATAAGATAAGAATTGATCCCTAGATGAAGGAATATCGAAACAACGATGGAGAGGGGGAGCTAGTGGTCACTTAGAATGAGGATAGTTGTATGGTTTGGAGAAAAAAAAGAGTGGATGAAACATTTAAATATACACAATATCAAGGATTTATATGACATGTAATCCAATTTCATATCATGTTACCATAAAGGATTAGTTTCCACTGAAAAAATATCTCTTTTTTATTATTTAACCCCATTTAATTTCATGTCGTGAACTGACCATACACAAGTCATGAACCTCACTTACATGACATGTAATTTACATGATTTTAGGATTTTATATCGAAACCACTTTAGAAAACATTCAAAACACCTCTGAGCACCAAAAACCTTGAAAACCTAAAAAGGGTTTGTCCATACAATCCCAAGCCCCTAAAAAATACATTTGGAGGAAAATAAATTTATAATTTTGAAAAAAACCATTAAAAACCCCATTGATTCACATGGTATTATGAAAATTATTTTCTTTAAAAATAATTATGGAAACATATAAATGATTCTCTAAAAATCATTTAAACCATTTCATAGGAAAAATAACTTTTCCATTTTGAAAAATACTTTTTAATTTTTTTGTAAATTTATTTACTTTAGAATAACCTTTAAAATTTATAAATGAAGCTTTAAATTAAATATTGGGCATGATTGAGGAAATTTTTCATATTGATGTACATGTTAAAACAAATATTCCTTCCAATTTTTTTGGTAAAAGTGAAATAAGAATTGTTTGGAAAATGAAATTAACATACCTTCCATTTATTTAAAAATGTAAAACATGGATAAAAATTTATTTTATAAATAATTTATTGAATGTAAAAAACATTCTTGTTAGAAAACTTTATATTTCAATAAAAGGGGTTTCTGACTGAATAGATAAATAAAGATGATTTTCTATTAAAATATTATTTTGAACCCTTTAATAAATAATGAAATTTAAATGAAGGGGAAAAATTTATTCTCATAACATATCTATAAGAGATGAAAATTAAAAAAAAATCATTAGATACAGACTATAGTATTTCAACATCGAAGACATGATCAAAACTGTCCTTATAAATGCTGACATTGAACCATAAAACATCAAGGAAATTTGTATTTTTAAATAATATGACCTGTGAAATGATTAGATTAAATTAAACATAAAATTAATTTATCAAAAATAATTTCATGATATTAAATGTAAAATTGGCTATATATACACTTTATAAAAGATGATAGGTGCATAACATGATATAAGTCACAAAGATAGAAAAATGTGATAAACATCCCCTACCTTTTTAGTATCATTTTGAATCATAAACCCCAATGAAACATTAAATATCATTAAATGAAGTATATTCATGATATAACATATCAAAGGGGCAGTATATAAAAAATATAAAATAAAGTAGGTGTATAACATTACAATATGCATCAATGAAATGAAATTGAGATGAAATCAGATACCTCACACTTCTTTTTGGATAAACATGTTTTATCCTAACATATAGTGGATTTAAGCCTTTTAATATTTTATTTTTGAACCAAATTAATATTTATAATACAATTTATGATATTTTATAATATATTTTTACCTATTGATTAATAATCATTCATTAGTTTCTTTGTTTTGGGTGTTAATTGTCTTGTTTTCCTATTCATGCTTAATTATGAATGTCCGGGTTATTGGGAATATAATATAGTTATATCATCAATAGAATAATAATAATGAAATATATATTCTTTTTTTTCATCAATTATACATTTAAAATAAACCATTAAATATGATTATAAAAAATGAATAATGTTATGATCATTAATATAGTAGGTTGTACGTACACATGAGTAACGTTTCTATTTTTTAATTATCATTACAGAATAAAAATAAGTGACGTTTAATATTTCCATAATTATAATAAAATAATATAAACCATATTATTTATTTCAATATATATATATATATATATATATCATTCATGTGGTGTGGTGATGAAAAGAGAGTCACATCACTTCTTGATGGTGGTAGTCCACACGTACACAAATGATGTTATCATCTTTTAGTGTAAATAATTAAAATAATATATCATCTTCTCGGAATGGTATATATTTCATAGATACAATATTCATATATTTTATATCACATATTAAATTTATATTTATTACATTACATGTAACACCTTATTGAGAAAATGAACCACATCGATTCTCGAGGCTATAGTCTGTTGTACACAAGAACAATTTTATCAGGTCCCCTACAAAATGGAATGTAAAAAATTTGTATATTATATAATTAATAAATAGGTATAAATATGTTATAAATATAATATACATACTTTATATCAATCATTACAATGAATCATTAAATGTGGTAATGGATGAACCAATGACCTCAGTTCGTAGAGCGGTAGTCCACTGTACACATGAACGATGATTTTGTAACCCATATGATTGAAGTGGAGTTTGTTTTAGGTAATTAACATATTATAAAAACATAAAAGTATATGAAATATAATAAGGTTATTATATCATGATGTTTTAATAATAATTTAAAGATATGGATAATGAATTAAAATAAACAAGCTTGATGAATATCACTACTTATTCTGGTATCCTCTTTTGGTTTTCACTAAAGCCTTCCTAAGATGAATTTATATACAAAATAAGGATTCAAGGGTTATTTTAGGGTATTTTGGAAGTTATGTTAATTTATATTTCCCAAATAAAATTTTATTTAATGTTCAAATAAGTGGGGAGGTGCGGTGTCCATTTATATGTGAGGCGAGTGGAACACTTTTAATTTTTTGAGATGATTCAATTATACCCATGTTTTTATCAGGAAAAAAGAATCCCAAATTGGCTATTATAGAGCCTAGAATATTTAAGATATAAATACGGTCTTAAAATGGGTGTTTTACACGTTTTTGGATTTTTTTATCTATTATATTTTTAGTTTACCCCCAGTGAAACCATTTTTAACTACACCATGGTAAATAATTTTGTCTTACTTTATTATTAATTTTGGTAAAAAATTAATATGAAATTATTAGATAATATAAATTATGATTATTATATATATGGAATAAATTGTTCTAAATTAATTTAACATATGTGAAAAATTTAATTTAAAACTGATCTTGTATATGTGATATGAATGAGAGTTTTCAAAAAGAAAAAATTTCAAAAGTTTACAATGTTTTTATATCAAATTTAAATATGAAATTTATTACAATAAACTAAATGTGATTAAAAAATGTAATAAAATAATTTAAAATATAATATATATTTGTAAGTAAATAAAATTAAAAGGTAGTTTTCAATTAAACCTATGTATTTTTTACTATTCACTAACATGAATCTTTTTTTAGAAAATTATCAAAAATTCACCATTATATAATTTGGAAATCATGATTCTAAAAATTAAATTTTTCTAAATTTTAATTAATTAAATTTAAAATAAAACTTACAAAGTTGATGAAAAAGAGGGCTTTTTGATAAGTGGATTTTTTAGCATAAGATGATTTTATGTTAAATATATTTCTAACAATAAAAATCATGTTAATAATAATTTATTTTATTAATATAAAATCAATAAAATTAATTTAAAACATACAATATTATATACTATTTTAATTTATGAAAATTTAGATGAATTATCACGTTTAAATTAGATTCTCGAAAGAATATCATTTTTAAACAGAAAACTCATTCTTTAGACTAAAAAACAATATAAAGTTAATTTAAAATTAAATAAATGGAATAAATATACCAAAATAATACTTATGTTACTTGAAATCATATTCAAAACATATTGGTACTTTTTAAATTATTTCATTTATTGAAAATAAATGACATTTTTACAACATATTGGTATTTTTTCACTATTCAAATAAAATCAATATTTTTTGAAAAATCCCAATATTTCACCCAAAATTAAATTTCATATTATGATTTCAATATATAAATTGAATAAATTTTATAGAAAATAATTATATCTTTTTTAGGAAAAGCCATAAAAATTAATTTTTTGGAAACATATTTTTGATGAATAAAATTACTTTACTAAAAAATGATTAATTATTTAAAAAAAATTTATCAATAGAATATATTGAGTGTTAAATTTACATATATATATATATATATATCATTAATTGTATAATATTATTCATACTGTCAAAAATAACGTCTTGGTTATAATTAATATATATATCATGGGTCATTTATGTTCGATGTTGCCTGTTAATTACACTATCAAACATAATTCTCATATTTTAAAACTATCAGGGTCTTATATCTTACCCCCTTAATAATTTTCTTCCTCACAATTTTATATTTATTTTGGTAATAAAATTTTGGTCATTCTAAATTACTATTTTTATAAAACCACTTCGTAAAAATTATTAATAAAACATCCTCTTAAAAGAGATAAAGGGATGTAGAATGGTCCTATAGAATAACACATAACTATGATTCCAAAAAGAAGAATATATGTGGTGATGGAAAAAAATATTAAATAATTAATGAGAGTGAATTAGGTAACTGATGTTAAGAATGTGAATGATCAATTGAAATTTAAGGCCCCCAAAATGATAAATCTATAATGTCTTAAAAGACATTATGATTCACCCGATATGAATATAATAGGATAATATTTTTTTAGATAAGTTTCCATGATTTGGGGAATTATTTCATCATATAGACAAAACAAATTGTTAAATATACTTACTTTTCAAGTGTAATTTCATCCTTTATCCAGTTTCTACCAGAATCAAAACCTTTTCTCCAAAGGATGAGTATTCATGATGTAATTTTCATGTGTAAAGAACTAAAAATCAATTTTTAAAGGAGCATATAATCATAAAAGGGAAAAAAATATATTCCACCTACCTTTTTACATTAATAGAACCCAAATGGTTATAAAATTGTAAGATAATTTCCAAAACGATTAAGCCTTCATATGATATAGTAATCATCAAAATTCAACAATATTACGCAAAGTTGAAAATAAATAATTATTAAATAACTGAAATTCAAAGGGTGTTTTGACCTCAATTGTTACCTCAGACCTTTCTTCTCCTAATCCCAAAATTATCATGATATTTTTTTTAAATATCATTAATAACTTAGTCACTAAACCACTTTTCAATCATGTGGTTTTCTATATAATAAACTTGTGTTACCATAATAACATCAATATCCAAGATCATATAAAACCTAATGGTCATCAATAAAATAAAACATACATACAAAAAAATTAACGGAATACATCACCTAAAATTAAATATTTCCATATACATCAACCAAATAAGTGGTCTCCGGATGTTTCATTAATTAATTTCAGATCTCATCACATAAAACATCAATAGGGTGTATAATAATTGGAAATTATCAAAATTAATCTTATAATCCTAATATGGTTACTATAACTCTGATGATAACCTCAAATGATAGCATAATAATCTCAAAATTCAACTAAATCAACCTATGATACCTACTATAATATCCCAGAACCCACACTCCTAGATCTAGGGGTGAAATATTAAAACATACATTTAGAGATTTGATACTGTTAGATGACTCACAATTTGTTCAACTTAAAAACATAACAAAAATTAAAAATAAGATCAAATACATTGTCAAGGGAATTTTAGGTTTATAGATTTTGAGAATATGGGAAAACTTCAACATAAACAACACACATGTAGTTAAATGAAAATTTATCCCACTTAAACCATATTTTCTTATTTAAAATTATATTATAATCATCATCCATATGATATCCCTTCTATAAATAATTTTTTCATCCTCATTCGTTATAACTAGGGGAAAAGGAAACATAAAATGGGCGAGCTTAGAATCCCAATAAGGGTAAACATAAACATGAAAGATTGATTGTCGTCAATGATATAAGTAAGTTTATAAGGTTATGAAGTCAAATTTATTACTTAGGAAAATACTAAGATAACTCTTACCCATAAATACATGAATCATAAATCATGAAAAGGGGAATATATCTTTAATAATACAAAGAATCATAAGTATCAATAATCATGGGCCATGTGATGTCAATAATGATCAATCAAAACATTATACCCCTTAGTAAGGATAAAAAATGTGTTGTTATATTTTAACATTACCATCAAGTCACAATTATAATACTAATGAAATTTGAATAACCATATATCAAAATTATTATACAATTCTTTAGAGAAAATAATAATTTCCCAATGTATTGGAGAGATATCTGGGTGATCACGTCATATAAAATGTAGTGGGCTCACTCAATGATATCATGGCCTCCCCATCATATAATCTGTAAAAGGATAACTCGATGATGTATGGGGCACCCCATCATATATATAGTCTAATAATCATAAATAATGTACATATATCCTAAAAATCAACCTAAAACTCATAAAAAATAATTTTTACGTTCATAACATGATAATCCCATATAAAAAATGGATTCTATATAAATATATTTGAAACATTATTAACGCATGAAATATAAACGTGATCCATAAAAATCATTTGGAAAAAAATTAACCTATTGAAAATAAAGGGGTTCTATTAAAATCAATTTGAAACAATCATAATCCAGTCAGAGAAAGAATGGGGGTGGTATCTATACAAACTATCCCCATTTAATCATATGTAAAAGTAATTTTTTTTTGTCATTGAGGAATTAAAATACCATTAAAATGTCATTAAATATATTTTGAGGAAAATAATCTTGTCATTTTTAAAAATAATTTAAAAACAAAACATTCACAAGATACAGTGGAAGTCATTTTCCTTTAAAACAACCTTGGAACCATATGATGGAAGATTTAAAAATAATATAATAAATTTAATGCGAAATATTTCATTTCTATTTTGAAAAAAAACTTTTTAATTTTTTTGGAAAACGTGTTTCCTATAAAATATCCCAAAAAAATTATAATGTGACATTCAATGAAAATAATGGCCAGGATGGAGGAAAATTTGTTCATGTGGTACACGAGAAAATTGAGATTCCTTTCACATTTATGGTAAAATACCAATAGTAATTGATTGGAAAATGACAGGAATATTCCTTTATAAATTTTTTTTAAAAAAGAAAAAAATGATTATTTTTTCAGAAAGCACGGTTTTGGAATAAAAAGGGTTTCCGATCGAAGAGAGAAAAAAATTATTTTTCATAAAAAAAACTCTTCTAAACAATTAAATACATAAAGAGATTATAAATAATGGAATTTTCTTCTCATGAAATAACCGGAGGATAAGAAAATTTCTGATAATTATTTGGAGATATGTCATAAGAGTTCAACATTAGAGACATAAGCGAAATCAATCCTGATAATCGATGAGATTGTAAAACAAAACTCTTACCAATTTAATATCGTTGAATCATAGGCCCCATGAAATCTCTACATAAAATGATACTTAAAATATCATGAAAATAAATAAATTCATATTATAAAATGTCAAAGGGGTTTTATATTCAATTTCTAAAAAATTATAGGTGCATAATATGACATGTGTCTCAAAAAAGAAAAACCATGACAAAATTCTGTTACCGATTTTGAAATATTTTTAATATTAAGCCCCAGTGAAACATTAAATGTAATTAATAGAAGGATATTTTTGATATAAAAATGTAATGGGGATGTATATACACTATATAAAAAAATTACGTGCATTCCATTACAACATGTCTCAATAAAATGAAATTGGGATTAAATCTACTACATTACGCATCCTTTTGGTTAAACATGATTTAGTATCTTGTATAGTAGTTTAAAACAAGTTATTAAATTATTACCGTACCATATTAATAACTATAAAATTATGCATTATCCTTTTATGACATCTTGTCACCTGCTCTCTAATAATCATTCATTAATTTCATTATTTCATGTGTAAGTTGTCGTGTTTTCCCATTCATGCCTTTTTATGAAAGTTCTGATTCTGGCGTATATAATTTTCTTATATATTATTAAAATTAATAATTATAAAATAATGATCATATTTATAAAGAAATTATACTTTTAAAACCTTCCATTATATATGTGTATGAAATATGATGTATGTTATGATCATGATGATGGTAGGTCAGACATACACAAGAATAATGTTTCCATTTTTCAATGATCATTATGGAAATGAGTTTAATAATATTTTTTACTTACATAATGAAAATAATATGATGTATATATTTTTATTTATCTTATATTACTTATATATATCATCCATGTGGTGTGGTGATGAAAAGAGTCACATCACTTCATGAAGGCAATATTCTACAAGTACACAAACAATGTTATTATAAGACCCCTACCTTAAACATTAAATAATACTATGTTAAGTCAATAATGCAAATTGAGGATCATTTTAGGTTTATAGTTTTAGATAATTAGGTTGTAATTATTACATTACATATCAAACACTTACAATGTAGACACTTCTACTGTATCCAATTTTTTTATCAATAATAAAACTCCCTAAATAAAACAAGAATTAATTTCTTGATATAAATCTTCTTGAATACATAATTTCTATTACACTTCCTTATACCCTATAAAAACATTAGAGAAACATGGGATGAGAATAAAAATATCAGTAAGGGTTAGAAAATAACAAATAAAAACATTAGTCCATCAATACATGAGAATAAATGAAATCATACTTTTCAATCATAAAACATCAACTCTTAAAAATACCTCATGAAATAATTTGATTTTTGAAGAAAAAATAGAAATCATAAATCATAAAGGAAACTTGTGGAATCCATAAAATTCTTACATTTTATCTTTTACAGCTACATAAGTAGTTACTTTTGGAATACCCATCATAGTATATTCCCTAAATCTATTAGGATAAACATTAACACTTACCTCTATCACATTTCCCAATGCATTAGAGTTCTATCTTAGGCTCACCTACCCTATATTTATCATGGATATACTATTATAAGTAAATAATTCCCAAGAACCATACCATTAACATAACATAAAATAAAACCATAAATGAAAGATAACATTTCCACATTGAAATCATAATATATCATTTAAATATATTGACATAAGCAATCCATTATCAAAAAAAATTTGATTCCAAAACACGTAATAAGTGTATATGGTATTAATTTTCTTCCTAATAACATTAATCCTTGTCATGGAAGCCAAATATCGAATAATTTTCACGGAAACGGAAAGGTCATTATCATCGGGAATGTTAAAGACAGATTATTTTTATCATTTTGTAAAATGCTTCATAGAAAAAGAATCCCCCTTAATTAAATTAACATTAAAAGGGTTTATACCCCATATAAAAGAACGTCATATATAAATCAATGTATTCCTCAATTAAAGGAGATTTAGACAAGGTCTTTTACCTTGAGTCCAACTCATCACGTTTGTTCCTCGTTCTTACTGAATTATAAACATAATTTAATTTCTACTTTCTTCAGAACCTTATCAAGTTGTTTTATTTTTTTAACATAACTTATCACCTTGAAATAAAAATAATATAATTATACATGTTCATATCAATCGTTTTATCAATGTTCGGTATTTGAGTCAAAACTGAACTTGTAAAAATTTGAAATTGTCAATGTGGTCGAATGTCCATTAAGACCAGAATTGTATTAATGATTTAAATATCATATATATCTAGTATATATTTATTTATAATATTCCATAAAATTTTTATATAATAAATGAAATGAATCGTTCATAGAGATGGTAAGACGTATGAACGCATGAACGCTATATTAATTTTTTTTCATATTCAAAAGAATGAAAAATAAATGATACGTAGGTATATTATAATTTCATTATAATATATATGTTATATATGTTACATAATTTCATTAATTCCATCCTTGAAACATTCCATGTATAGCATGAATGAGTTATATCACTTTGAGGGGGAGATAGTTTGCACTTAAATGAAATTATCGTATTTACGCATTATGCAATGAATAAAGGTATGTTCTAAATGAAAAAAATAATAATAGAGGAAATATAAATATAATGTATATCATATATAAATATATTAATATCATTTTGGCCACCATGATATTCGGTAGGAGGTAATTTATCAATCATCGTTTAGCGAGGCAGTAGTTCGCTGTCCACAAAAACTATATGTTCTAAATCCATTAGATGGATGTGTGAGTGAGTTTAGGCCAAATAAATCTCCTAAAAACATCTTAGTATATTTACTATACTAGTTCATTTATTTAATAAAAGGCCTTCTTGAATTTCCATCTACCCATGGAAAGGCTACTATGAGGAATATAGGGATGTTGAGAGATTGTTTTGTTTGATTTTGGATGAGACAAGGGGACTGAGAGGTGTGAGTAAGGGTTATAGGTTGTGGCCCTTTATAAGAGGGAGGGGTAATTTAATAATGTTTGAAATATTATATTAATATAAACTGAATTTCGATATTTAAAAGGTCCAAAACTCATTTACTTCATAGATAATATGTGGATAGTATGAAATAATCTCAATAAATAGTTTTTAGACATGTTTGTGTTGAAAATTTAACATATCATTTAGCTTTAAACTTTAGTTAACTTATTTGACTCTTACCATGTCGTCTTGTATATTCATACTATATAGTTAATATATTTATGATAAAATGCCAATATAACCTCAAGTGGTAAATTAATGATATGTTCAACGTTATCTAAGTCATTTGGCCGAATTTTATATTTTTAGCATTGTTATATCATTTAATAAAATAGTATTTGTTTTAAAAACTCATTTATGACAATTTCTATACTATTCATATCATGAATTTTAAAAAATATATAACAAATTGATTAATTAGAAAAAACATAATTAATTATAAGTTAACAAGTCATAAGTATGCCTAAAATTTGTGGATGGCATAAAATGTTTCAAAATAAATTTATTTTAATTTTGATAATCTCATTTATTTTATACATTCATCAATAAGGTAATCATTGCATCATTATTGTGTCACAAATAAATTTATTTATTTGATGTATAAAAATTATAAATAGAAAACCATGATGTAGGAAATATTTTTTTATTTCTAATTATAATTTATAGTCAAAGACATATCTTATATAGCCATATAAAAAAACTGTTTTAGTATAAGATATATGTTTAGGTTATATTTTCTTTAACATAAATTAAGAGTAATTAAATATCCTTTTCCAACACAAGTGCCTCCATGGGGTTATAAAATCGACCCAAGGTTGCCCATAGTCGGACATATCTAATAAAATAGGGTGAGGACATGTGTTAGATTAATTTCAGATTATTATAATGTTATTTTTTACACTTATTTAATATATTTACCATTTATCCTTGAAAATTAAAATATTTTCTGAAGTTACTTTTCATAATGTCTAAATATAAAAGGTAACTATTTAAAAAAAATTTAACTATTTATTCCAAATATGGAATCAATTTTTCCAAACTCAAAACATATAAATTTTAGAAATTAATTTTAAATAAATTCATGTTTTCAAAACAAAAAATTGTGTTTTTAAGAAATAAAAACTACCAAATGAATGGCTGGTGTTTATGTCCAATTTAAAGATGAAATTATTTCCAACGAAAAAAAATGGATTAAATTAAAAAAATATAATAAAATTAAACTTTAAAACTAGCTATATGTGTAATCAAACTAGTTAAATAAATTAGATGAAAAAGAAGTTATCAATTATAAAGTAGTATTTTTCAATATTTATAAAAAAATAAACTTTAACCCAAAATACCATAAATTCATACAATGTTAATTTTGATGTTTATATTCTACAATAGATTTTTTTTTTCTAAAATATCATATAGAAGGTACAAAAAGTATTTTAAAAAAGGGTTCACCATCAAAAGGCTATAAATCGTCATTTTAAAGAATTTTTGAGTATTTCATTACTAAAATCAACTTCTGTATTATTTAAAGCCTCTAGAATTTATTTGATAAATATTACAAAATTTGAAAATCATTTCTAATCATATTTTAGTTAGATATTTTCATTCCCACCAATACTACTGATATGTGTTAACTACCATTTAAAATAATATTTTATTATATTATTTTTCGGTATAACTCAACACTATGTGAAACATAAGATTTTGCATAAATCTGATGTTGCGTGTTGAATACAATACCAGAAATATAACATCCTTTAATGTAAAATTAATATGTAATTCACAAATATAAATCAATATGAAAATTTCATATTGTTTATTTACCTAGGATGTTACATTTATCATATGTTTAGTGTAAAAATTTAAAATAATATAATTACATTTAAAAATGATAAATATTAAATTTATATAATAATTATTTAATCTATATCACATAATAAATTCTTCCTTATTACCTTCCTTGTAATGTTTTAGTGTCACGTCGCTTCGTGAAGTGGTAGTCCACCATACAAACGAACAATTTTATCATATCCCCTTCTGAATAGAAACTAAAATTTTTTATATGATATATTGACTCCATAGGTACAAATATGTTATATATATATATCATATATATAAATTATATATATAATTATATGAAACCATCAATGGTGGTAATGAAAAAACGAATGACATTGGGTCACGAGTTTGTAGTCCTCCGTACACACGAATGATAATTTTGTAACCCATTTGATGAATGTGGAGATGCTTTGTAGTCAATGAAATACTATAAAAACATACTAAAATATGGAATATAATGATTTTATTATATCTTAATGGTTTAATTTTAATTTTTTGAGTTTGAGATTTAAATAAAATAAAGACGCTTAGTGAAGAACATTATATCTTCTTCTAGTATCCTCCTCAGGTTTTCACTAAGGCCCTATATGGTTGTATTTATAAAAACAATAATGATTGTAAAATGATTGGGGTAAATTTGGGATGTCTTTTTGTAGTTAATATCCAATAAAAATAGGTTTTAAGGTGTGAATAAAAAAGGAGAGTGACTGGCGTTTTATAAGTGCGGTGAGTGGTACAGTTGTAATTTGTAAGAAAGATACAATTATACACACATTTTTATGATTTAAAAAGTCAAAAAAATTTCCAATATACAAACTAGATACATTAAGGTCTATGTGTGGCCATATAATGGGTGTTGGAATAGTTTTTCATTATTTTCAACCCTTATCTCTTTAGTTTAATCCTAAGTAAAACCATTTTTACTATAATAGTGATAAATAATTTTAATTTTTTTACAATTCATTTTGGTCAAAAATTATGTTGATCATATTATATAATATAAATAATTATTATTCCTAATATGTAATCAATTATTCCAAATTCAATTCACATAAGTGGAAAATTTTAATTTAAAATTAATCTCACAGAGTGATGATGTAGTTGGTTTTTAAAAAGAAAAATGTTGAAAAGTTTACAAAGTGTTTATATCATTATTCAATATGAAATTGATTGAAATGAAATACATTGTAGTAATTTATATATAATTAAAATATATTTACATTTAAATAAATTTAAAATATAATTTATTTTTATAAATAAAATAAAAAGAACATAGTTTTCAAATTAAAATTTTGTATTTTTCACTATTAAAAAAATGAAACCTTTCAAAAAATTACAAAAAATTTCCCCTTATATAATTTTAAAATGATGATTTCCAAAATGATTTTTAATTTTTATAAAAATTTTTATAAAATTTGAAGAAATTAAATTTGAATCAAAACCCTCTATCATGATGAGAAATCATGTTTTTTATGGTGTATTTTTTTAACACATAATGATTTTATATTAATTCTATTTCTAATAATAATCACCTCAAAAATCCAAATTAAAATATATTTATATATATAATATTAATTAAAAATATTTCCTATTAAGTGTTATTTTACTTAATTTAAATAAGGAAATAGTATGCATTTTTATACTATTTTTAGAAAAATACCGTTTTTAAAACCAAAAGAAAACTTATTGTAAATAACAATATTATGTTTAATGAAAAGTAATTAAGTAGATTAAATATTACTAAATTATACTTATTTTACATTAAATCCTTTTCATATAATTTTTTTACTTTTATATTACTTACTTTATGGAAATGAAATGACATTTTTTTTAAAAATGGTATATTTTCCCTCTTCATTGAAAATCAATATTTTCTAAAAAAT
Source organism: Viscum album (assembly GCA_963277665.1). Classification (NCBI taxonomy): domain Eukaryota; kingdom Viridiplantae; phylum Streptophyta; class Magnoliopsida; order Santalales; family Viscaceae; genus Viscum; species Viscum album. The sequence goes on along the minus strand of OY728133.1, from coordinate 1,941,335,167 downwards.
AAAAAAATTTAACCCAAATTTAAATATTGATATTTTGATTTAAAAATGAAATTATTTTTATAAAATTTATTTTATAAATCATCCAAAAAATAATTATAATATTTTTTTCATGAAAATCAATAACATCATTTTTGAAGAATACATATTTTTAAAAAATAAACTTGTTTTACTAAAAATTGGTTGATAATTTACTAAACCATTATCAATTGATTATATTGAGTGTGAAATATATATATATATATATACCTATATATTTTAAAAAGTTAAATAATACTATTCCTACCCACTAATTTAATGGATAGGTTATAATAGTTATATATATCGTGGGTTGTTTAAGTCTGATGTTGCATGTTGATTATGCCATTGAATATATTTTTATTCTTTTAAAAATATATGGGTGATAAATTTGGACCCCATTCCACCATGAAATAGTGTTACACATCACAGTTCAGACTACCTCAATCAACCTCACCATGTTGTGTTTCTTGCCATGATATGGTGCCATGAAAAATTAAAAACTATTTAGCCAAACACCAAAATACCCCAAAATATGAGATGAAAACCATTAAAATATAAATATAATTAAAAAAAATTAAATAATAATAAATTTGGAACATGAAAATGACTTGGAGGTGTCCTTATTCTTTCCACCATACCAATTTTTTTTACTAGAAATCCCTCAACAATCTAGAATCTAAAATTAGTGATATCATTTCCCTTTCACAAAAGACTCATGCTCCCAAGTCTCAAGGATATCACAACTATGAATCCACAAAAAATGAAATATACCTAACATATAACACATTGTTATGATGATCCATGATAAGAATAAGAGTCACTATAATGGTTGTGTTAGGTTCCAACTCTTTTCCCTCCCACTAAAATACATGACTTGGGGAAGGACGATACTTTTTCAGTCAAGAAATACGAAATAAGTAATGAATAAATATCAACAAATATATTAATTCAAACTAGTATGACACCTTTACAAGGTGCTCCTCAATCTCAAACTATCCCATATATCACAACATCAACTTTCCATGCATAACCAACTGATGATATACCAGTCGAGGAGATATAATATGAAAAACATGATCGCCAACAGAAAACTCCAACAGGAAACAAAAATAACTGACATTGGATTCATAGAAACATTGATCCCTCAAAAACCTATTTTGAATCTACCAATCCTTCTATGTCATCTCTTGGATTATAATAAATCCCAACATGGGATACTCACCCAAATCCATCCAATAGTAGGGAGATAGACACTATCAAATATATAAGGCTCTAAAAAGAGCCATATTGATCAAAATTGTTAAATTATATTATATGAAAAAATATTTAATGATATATGTTTCCCCCGTGATCCACTAAAATAAAGAACATGAGGCTTGAGTATATCATTGTGAATATGGATGGCCCGTTCAGTCGGACCATCCATTTCATCCTGATATTTCATGCTCAACATTAGCTTTAAACCAGTCACTTATTGAATATTTTACCATAACTGATATTTAATGAGTTGGCATCAAATGAAAATGACTGTGGAATGCCTTCTATGAACCCATATAATATATGTAGGTTTCCCAACTTCTCTACTTTTGTCAATTCCATGATATAAATAAAATGTGTTCATTTTATTAATTTATCCAGAACGAACTTATCTCATTATTCCCACTAGGAGACTTAGGTAATATGATCATGAAATCCAGGGGAAATCTCATCCCATTTCTATACTAGAATAGTAAGTGAAAAAAATAACTCAATGGGTCTCTCATGCTTGGATTTGGTTCTCTAGAAAGTGAGGCATCATGACATGAAATCTTCAACTGATAATTTCATTCTCGAATACTAGTTCCTCCACTTAAGATCATAGTAAATCTTGGTATCCCTAGGGTGAACATCTTGGATGGAGAGGTTCCCACCTTCCATAAAATCATGTCCAAAATCCATGGGAGAAACACGCCGCTTTTTGAAATAGATAGAACTATCAAAGGACCAATACCCATCCCCGGAGGTCTCCAAGTCATTTAAGTTTATACTTATAGGATGAGAATTTGAGTCCAATATCTACTCAATTTGAATCTGTACATCTACTGAAGGATTACTTGTTACCATATACAAAAACACTTAATCATCCCCCTATTTCCCAACCAAACAAAAAAACAATAAAAATACATTCAAGCACCATTAATTCCCCAATTCTTTTATAACATGAGATTGCAATTTATTAATCAATGCACCTACCACCATATTTTTTTTATAATAATTTATACATTTTAAAAAATGAAATCATAGTGACACTCCACCCATTATCCCAGTTAATGGTTCTGATCCCTCTAGATAAAAATATACTACTGAATTATTGGTATATACTATAAACCTATCCCCAGAATGTTATCAGTGCTAATTACTTATGCACCACAACAACCAACTCAAGGTCATGTGTGGGGATAATTATTCTCATGTTGGTTTAATTGGTGTGTTCCATACGACACTAAATTATCACCTTACTTCAAAAAACCCTAACCCTAAACATGAGGCATCGTAATAAATGTCATAACCCATGACCAACTCAGAAAAGATATGATAAAAGCTGAATTCATCTTCACATTCCATTCCTCAAAAGACTGCTAAAATTTATCAATCCAATCAAACATCATCTTATTTAGAATTAATGTTTTAATTGCTGATTTCAATTACAATAATTATGTAAAAAGTTTTCTATAATACCCAACAAGATGGAGAATGTTTCTGATCTCGAATATATTCTTGGGGGCCACATTGGGGCTATGCCAATCTTTGAATGTTGGCCCCAATCCAAGTGTCCCAACATTACTAAGAATCCCTAATTATGTATTTAAGGAATCTAATTAGTTAAATAAAATATAAACTCCATAGGGATCACCAAATTGATTTCAGAGATGCTCATGAAAAGAGATTAGTGAAATTGAAGAGGTAACAAGAGAGTCAAGCTTGTCTAGATGTGGATAGTAAATTGTTTTTTCTTGATAGAAATTTGAACTTCTTGGCCTCTAGGTGTGGTTTGAATATTTTGGTTGATTATAAAAAAGGAATATATAGAGATGATTGATAGGATTAGAGAAACATCAAATAACTTGAGTGGCTATTCCCAAGAGGCGGATGTTGGGGAGCCACTTACCCAACTAAATAAAGATTTTTAATATGTCTGGATTTTTCCTAAGACATAAAGGTATTTTCCTTTATTTGTTGGGGGAGATAAAATTAATATATATGAAAGAAGAAATAAGTAACGTAAGAAGAAAAAACCAAATTTAATTTTTTCTTCTTCTAGTAGAAAATACATAAAAGAGATAGGATATGAATTTGATGGACTTTTATATTTGAGTGAGGATGTTTTTTTATTAACTGGAAGATAATGTGATGATGTAGACGGTGATGATAAATGGAATCAAAAAAGTAAAAGTGAGAGGGATTCATTTGTATCTTGAAAACATAATTCTATCATGTATAATGATGAAAGGAATTGATGGAAGATGTCTGCTCAGAATCTTATGCCACCTCCTTGTCTATCATATCATTTCAATCAAAACATGAAACCGCTGTTTGGATGATCCTCAAGTAGGGATTCCGAGCAAGGTGTTTAAATTTACACATATAGAAACACTTCCTGTATGAGAGAGCACATTTTTTCCCAAGGAATGTGAATCTCTGGCTGATTTTTTTTTTAATTTTTTTGGATAATCAATGCTTTGTGATTAAATTCAACTTCCATTGTATTAGGGATATTATAATCAAAATGTAAGGTTTCATGATTTAAATTAGGATGAAAAAATCAACAATATTATTTACAAACAAAATCACTTTCTCATGCCACATTAAAGCCTTCAATAATTGTATATTCAAAGGATCCACCAATATGGCTATCTCAGATAACACATGGGCCCAAAATCTCACATCATGGATCTATAACTAGCATTTATACAACTTGACATATACATGATGTTCCTTTATAGTTCATAGAACAATATCTAGATAATCATTATTCTTCTCCTTTTTCATAAAATAGACCAATATATCATTTAAAAACACAATAAAAAATGTTTGAAGACAACAGCGGAAAATAAATGTTTCATAAAAATTATTGGAGCATTTATATGTCCAAATTGCATAACTAAGTACTCATAGTGCCTCTAGATACTCTTAAATTTAGATTTAGGAACATAACATTTCCAAACACTTAACTAGGGGCATATTTATCTCAAATTCAGTTTTAAAGACCATCAGGATCCCCTAATATAAAAAATTAGATAATATATCTTAGGAAAAGAGTATTTATTCTTGACAATCACCTAATTTAGATTTTTGTAATTAATTCAATGTTTGACGCTTCCTAATTCTTTCATTTAAAAAGGAACTACTAAAGGACAAGTTAACAAAATCTATAGAATAAACCCCACTTCTTCCATATCTTATACCTAGACTTTCAATTCCATGAGTTTGATGGGTGCCAAAAGGTAAGATGGAAAGGAAATGAGTCTCATTCTAGGTAGTATGATAATAGAGAACAATAGCTCCCAAAGATGAAACAACATAAAAAATTCATCTATAATGACCTTAGGATACCGACCCACAACTACTGAATTATCACAACCTATAACTGGTCTAGTCACATCAAATCACAAACTAAAAAAATGACATGATAGAAATCCAACATGTAGAATAACTGGTCCTACCCCCTATCATAAGACCCCACACACCCAAGATGACATGAAGGCTCCCATTAAGAGACAAAAAATGGAATATATTTTAATAAAAATAGATATGATCTTTAGATTGATCATATAATATATGCCAATAGTTATATAATAAACAACCAAAGGATATTTGACACAATATTTTAATTCACAACAACCACTTGATACTTAGGAAATATGAATCCCTCCTCCCCATTATTTCCCAATTGAGTATAAATATTCTTCATAAATGGAACCATACCTAATCACAACTTATAACATTAATCAAATTAAAAATCCCTAGAATAAGTAATAAATACCATACCTCTCATGGTGGCTAGACCGACATTAGAATATTCTTGAACATGCTCAACTACATATAGACATCCAGATTCAGTCCAACTCTACATCTTCCTAGCTAGGTGAGATTACCCTTTAATTTACGAATGGAACCCCACACTCATAGATCCATCATATTGAACTTTAGTGCCTCATGTGAAGCAATACTACACTTTAATACCCTTTTGTTGTCTTATGTACAAGCGCTAAAGATGACCTGGATGACCACATTGATGGGTAGTCATAGGAATCAACTAGCATTATGGATTAGTGTGGCCTTATTTTCCATAGTGAAAATAGGATAACTACTTGTTCCTAGAAGATTCCACTAACATATAATCCTAGTAATGATGTGTGCATCCACAACCATTCCAACAGAACCCATCCAACATTCTATTCTGGCCAAATGAGGTGCCCAAATTACAATATACTAATGAAGGGGTATAAATAGGGGATCTTAATCTAACTATATCAGTATTTTCATCAATTTTTTTGACCACCTCCAATTTGGTCGGTAACCTTGGTATAATTATTCTCGACATGATATTAGTCTAAAACCCCATATTAAATTAACAAGCCTTATGATAGTCATTCATGACAATATTAGGGAAGTGATAAACCGGTTAATCGAACTGAATGACAAAATAAAATAAAAATGATTTTATTTCTCTAAGGTCATGAATTATTAGTATTTTTACACCCTAAATGTCTTCAGGTAGAATTTTTGAATGAAAATATTCTAGAACAGAACCTGGATGCCACTAGAAGATATACAGACCGAGCCGCAAATCTGCCACATGATTTTCGTGAAAATACATCTAAACTAGATGCCTCTATTTTCCCTCTCTGTCTCACCTTGAGACAAAAAATTTCCCAAAACCATATAGGGTGGATTTCTTAAAACCAATGATAAATGAAAAAAAATCAAATATCATCAAATAATATAAAAACAAAAGTAAACTCCATGAAAAAATTCCCAACCACCAATGATAACATCAGGTTCTACACAATGAAGATCTATTTAGACACCCCACACTATTCTCTCAACCACTATTGACACTATTTATATTGTACCTTTACAACCCTAATAAAAAGTGGTATTTGATTCAATTTTATAGCATACCGACTGTGATAAACCTAACATGTCATCTGATTAGGACCACCTAAAAGGAACGAATCACATTCCCAATTATCACAGAATGACAACAAGAACATGGGTATCAAAACACAATCATTGGTAATGATTTAAACCTCTAAAAACTATAACCATTATATAGATTACTTATATAAATCTTTCATAATATATCCTTAGTTTATACTACTCGGATTATAAATAATGTTTTTCTTAAAATATAAAATTGAGAAACATAGCATAATGAAACAAGAGTCATCCAAAAAATCACAAATATCACACCAAAAATGTTAATATGGTAATAAAAACATGTATGAATATAATGAAAAAAACTATATTCATGGTAAAAAAGTTTGATAAAAAAATTCAAAAAAAACCCACACGATCTCTAATATCCTCAACACACATGGTTGTTAGGTTAGATAGGAAAACATCATATGTTTTAGATAAGGGTCAAATAGAATAGATTAAATTTTTTAGAAATTATTAAGTTATCTAAATATATTATCATGTTTAACTATATAAGTTAATTTGCAGTGGAAAATAAAAACAAATATCATAAGTATTTTTATAGTGGTTTGTTCCAGTGTGGATGTAGTATACTATTATACATCCCTACTCAATTTGATATATGTTGTGAAATATACAGATTTTTGATGGGGAATCATAACATAATTAAAAACTTCTTTTTCTAGTAAATGTATAATCATAAGCGCAATTGAATTTTATAAGGGGATAACCCACCAAAAACAAAACCTACTTTAAGAAGTTGGGGTCACAACCCAAACGGTCCTAAATTTATAATTTTGGAGTCAAAAATTGATGAATGATAAATGATTTTGTATTTAAAATCATAAATTGAAATTTATAATGTGTGAGAGAATACAATCAGTGATTATGAAAAAGACACAAAAAGGAAATAAATATAGAATAAAAAAGGGAAGTATGACTTCAAGTTCATTGGTTTTGGATCAACTGGTCTAATTATGGAAATAAAAGTCAATGAATATGTTGTTCAATACTGGATTAATCATCCAACTAACGAGAGAATATTTCAAACATAATAAAAAAATATCACATCGGTATAACACCACAACACTTATTGCACAATATCAATTGAAATTAATTATGCTCTTATTGAAGAATAATTCATTAAGTATTTTTTATATCAATATCACCTATGAATGAATTATTAAACTCGTCAAATAAAAAAGAACCATAACATATCCAATATAATGGTTAGACAATTCATAATTTAAATTCATAAATGATCATTATAGAATTATCATAGACAGAGAGAAATTATCATTGAAAAAATAACTCGATACTCTTTCCAAATATTCAAACCCATTAATAACAATTCAATCCAATTTGAAATGATTGTACAATTATTAAATCACATCCAAGATAATAGGTCTTTGTAACTCCTTATAAAATATCTCGAAAAAATTAATTAAAATTCAAAATTTAAAAACATTAAAAACATATAATAAAGATATAAAGAAATATGGAAATGAATAAAACATATTAAAAATTATAAATTAAGCTTCAATAAATTAAATATAATCTAAAATGAATTTAGAAACATAAAAATCCAACAAAATAAATCAAAATAATAAAATTAAAATTTTTAGTTCTATATTGAATGTTCATGTGAAGTAATAAGAAAAACATTAATATTCTTATAAAGATGTCTAAAATATTGGAAAAAATTTTCCCATTGGTTTTTTATAATTAATATGAATTTTTAGAGGTACGAAAACAATTTAAGCATGTAATATGAACAGTCAAAAAAATAGACTATTATAAAAAATTATAAAAAAGAGTATCATGGTATATCAATGTTTTTATAACTACTTAAGGGTCATAAATATGCTATGTGTAAAGGTGAAATTGTTTTTTCATAAGTTGTGTAAAGGTAGAAATATTTTTTCATACCATGTTTATGGAAATCTATATTTTATATTGACTATGTATGGTTCAAATATTTATTTCAAAAGAAAGTGTAAAGGTAACAAAAATATTGCATAAAGGAAATATGATATTTCAATATAGTATGAATGGGTAAATAGATAGTTACATAAATTTAGAAAAGTGTTTATATACCATTCATAAAGGTCACAAAGTACAACGTAAGGGTACATACAAAACCATGTAATGGGGAAAATATTTAATACATATGTTAGGGTAAAATCCAATTTTGAAATAGTATAATGGAAATTTAAAAGCTCATGTGAGGGTAATTAAAACATGCGTTTGAGTAACTGACAAGATCACCGAAAGGTATAAATAGGTTATATAAGGGTACATGAAACATTAAACCCCATGAGTAAGATTAAAAGGAATGTTGCATAAGGTGAGAGATTATTTGAGTAAGGTTATATAAAATGCATTATGACATACGTAAGGGTAATAAAACTTACACAAGGATAACATTCAAACTTATAAAAAATAAAAACTCTCAGAAAAACTATGTTACAAAATAAAACTTATTAAAAAAAAAATTATAAATAAAATTATTAAAAAAAATTAAATAAAAATATATAGAGGTGTTATAAAATAAATAAAAATATTTTTTTGAAAATAATAAATACATTTTAACTAATTTTTAATATTCAAAACATACCATATCAATACTACAATATCTGATAGTCAAACTTCCATGTTCTATAAAATTCACCCATTTTAGAAATTACAAAACTACCAATTGTTTTAATAAATTATTCTCCCCTTTTGAAATTTATCAAAAATATATATAGGAAATATCTAAATGAAAAATAATGCATCCAATAAATAAATGAAAAAAAGAGTATGTTTAGAAACTAAATTTCTAATATTATAATTTCTAAATTGTTTCTCAAAAAATCATGTTTTTGAAAATTATCTGAAGGTTGTTTGTTCAATTAGAACATATTCTAAAATAATTTCTCCTTTAACAACATAATCTTGAATAAAATGAAATCTCATATCTATATTCATAGTTTAATAACATTGTAAATGATTTTTTGAAATAAAAATAGTGGCTGAATTATCACAATAAATAAGTATTTTATTCAAAATAAAACCCAAAATTAAATAAAATTTGTAAAATAGAAAATAATTATTAGCAATTTGATGTTGTAGAAATATATTCACTCTCATTAGTAGATAAATAAATTGAATTTTTTTGTATAAACACTAAGAATATATATTTTTACGAATAAAATGACACATATCTATGGTAATTTTTTAATCAAGATTACATCCCCTAAAATTAGAGGGAGATTAACTAATTAAATCAAATTTCACTAGAATAAAATAATTCATTATTAATCGTTACTTTAACATATATGATAATATGTTAAATAAAAATTAATTTAGATTACTTAGGATCATAATCAAATATATCACATAAACAAAGACTAAACATTATATCAGGTATTAAATACCAAAAGAGACCAATCAAGCCTATAAATAATTCATAATCAAAATATTTTCCAAAAAAATCAATTACTAATTTAAAACTAATACTCATATGAGTTTTAAATGTTTTAAAAATATTAGGACTAAAATATTCGACCAACTATTTAGAATATTTATATTTATTCAAGAAAATATCGTAATTTCGTTGATTAATTTGAAGGCCTAAATAGAAATTTGTTATCTCAAATGAATCTTATCAAATTCAATAGCCATTAAATTATGAAATTATTTACAAATAAAATCATTTAATGAGATAAAAACTATATCATCATTATAAAATTTGAAAATTAAAATATCATTTTAAATTAATATGATAAAAAAAGAAGGATTTAATTTACCATTATTAAATTAATTTTTGAACAAAAGAGAATGGTTTTCATACCGTGAACAAATTTATTTTAAAAAACCATATAAAGCTTTTGATAATTTGAAAACATGATTAGAAAAATTTTTATTTTCAAATATAGGGGTTGAGAAACAATAAAATCGTCATAAATGAAATCATTATAAAAATTTATTTTAATATCCATTTTAAATAACATGAAACTTGAAAATTTACTAGGATAATAAAATTATAATTGATTCAATTTGATATACAGGTGAAGAAGAAATATTAAAAACTATAAATTATTATAAAAATAGCATGGAGTAACAAGTGTAGATTTATTTTTATCAATTTGACTAGATTCATCCATTTTATTTCAAAAAGAACATTTGGTTACCTAAACATTATTATCTAAACATAGGTCAAATAATGTCAAATAATTATTTATAACAACTATTTATGATCATCTGTCATGTCAATAATCCAATTAGAATATTTAAAATTAACTAAAAAATCATTACGTACACAATAAGAAAAAATTTGGAATTAACAAGGAATTCAAAAATAGAGCTTCTAGTTTTCATACCAAAACCAACATTACCTCATATTGTTAATGGAACAATCATTATGGTTACTCTATGATCTTGTATCAGATTAAGAATCATTTTTCTCTACCTCAATAGATATATTATATAGAGTTTTTTTCAATAATTTAAATCCCTAAAACCATCTTTTACATTTTCTCAAAAATATTTCTAAACATCACAAGATTCATCAATATTTACATGAAACAATTATTCAATAGTCATAGTATGATTATTATAACCTCTATAAGCATTACTATTATAAGAAAAAACAAGAAATATACCTTAATAAATTTACTAATCATACTAATCTAAATTAGCATTCGTATTTCATTATAAAAAATTACAATTAAAACCAATAAAATAAAAAACCTTTTGTTTTCTTCCATTAAAAAAATCTTAAGGTATTTTCTTCATAAAAGGTATATCATAATATCTATTCAATAAATAGGGAGAATTATTAAAATTTTCTCCCAAAATATTCTTTATTAAACTATATTCATTAATTATAATTTGGGTCTTTTTTGGAATAGTTCTATTTTCCATTCTGTAAAACTATTTGTTTTGGTGTCCTAGGAGAATAAAAATTATGATTATAACCATTTTATGTACAAAAAATCTAAAAATATAAAATAAATAATTTACCTCCATTATCTCTTTTAATTGAAATAATTAAACAACCTATCAGATATTAACTAGCCTTCAAAAGAAATATGTCTTGAAGAAGTTTCATTCTTATAATGTTTGGTCAAAACAAAAAAGATAAAAACAGGGGTGGGGATTGAATATTTTTAAAAATATTTAAAAATTCCAAACATACCTATTGAAATAATGTGATTCATTCCTTATCTCTTAATTATGAGTATGTAGAGAATAAAATAAATTAATGAACTATACATGGTGATGTATAGTGTTTTGTGGTATAGATATACAAAATTTCACTCCAATAATTCTCTTTCCATAAGGTTGCTCATTTTCACTAGTGGGTCCTTTTGTTATAGACCTCCAGAACTGAGTGTAGACAATCGATACCTTATAAAAAATTAGGTTCTTTTGTAGGGAACCATGATGTATGCAACATAGTATAAAAATATTATATTCCACTAATGATTAAGTATGAAGAGTTTAAACTTTATAGAAAATAGATTAGATGTAGAAGTTTAATTTGGGTTCAGATTATAGTTAAAGTAGGAACTGACATATGTCGATGATCTTTAGTAATTCACATCAACAAAAAATAATTTTTAATGTTACACATTCTTCTTCATCAAAATAATAGAAAATGTAAATATCAATGTCAAATATGATTATTTTTATTTAAAAAATAGTAGAGAAAAATCTTAGTAAATGATAAACATGCATGTCTCCTAATAGTAGCTCTAATATTTTCATTGATGAACAACAACAATGGATTAATAATGAATACAAAAGAAGAAAAATGTTATAAGAAAACATCATAACATATATGTCTCAAAAGTGCATCTCTTTAAATAACTAGAGATGATTTCACAGTACTATTTTTAAACACACTTCTTGTATATGAGTAGAAGAGAATCTCGGTAATTACCAATACACTATACTTACTTTTGGTCAACCAAATCCATAAACTTATCTTCAAAAATCAAAATCATTTTAATTAAAATACATAGAGTAAATGATAACATCCCGTATAAATATGATTTATTTAGTTCATTAAATAAGTTAATTTGAATAGGGTTTTCTATAGATTTAAATGATAAAAATATCTCTAAAGAAACCATTATAGAAATCATTGAAGTATTGCAATATTAAAATCTGATAGGTGACTAGGCCAAATAAATGGATATACCATGAATAAGTAATCATCAAAATTATGGTTGAAAATTTATGGTTGTCTCCAAAAGTATGGTTGATTAACCATATAGTAAGTTTAAAAATTTTAGGCAGGTGACAAAAGTATTGTTCATAAACATTAATTTCCATCTAAATGTAGAGTTCCAAAAGAAACTTTCCTTAAATAAGTAGTGTCCCTAATCCTTACATTTACTTCAAATATAGGGTTTTAAATAGTTATTCCTAGAATCTTTGTTATTCCTTGAATAGTTAAAGAAAAATAAAATTCAGAATAAAGTGTTACAATAATAGAAGATTTTTTTCCAAAAAATATTTTCCAAAAATATTTTTAATTAAATGTTATTAGTTTAAAAAATAAGGGTGTTTATGAGAATAAAAATCAATGACAAATTAATGAATTTTTTGGATCAACACATGCCCCTAAATCTCTATTTTTTGATTAGAAAAATCTCATATAACAAGAAACATATACAATTTTATAAACATGATTTTAAAATCAAATAATGAGATATATTTATCCATATTTATTCTAGAACAATATTTCTTCCCCCAATATTTTCACCCCTATATAAAAAAAGGTTTGTGTTTATCCACCTTATTTAAACCCCGTTTTATTACCTAAAAAATAAATTATGAAACAAAATAATACAGTTTTAATATATCACATGAACCTTAGTGATATTAATGTTTAAAAATAGAAAAATAAATTTAGTTATAGAATATGTTTGAAAAATAAATCATGGGAATTATTTAGTAGGAAATAAAAATTATAGAATATAGAATACTTTAATAACTATCCAATATTTTAAAAAAATATTGTTGTCATAAGGGTTTGGATAGACTAATATTCGTGAAGAGAAAATGGACTAGGTATTTTAAAAAGGTTAAAGAGTATATCACCAAAATCTAGTATGTGAACTATTTTAAAAATTGATTCTAAAAAACATTACATCAGATCTATTTTCCTTTGATTATCTATAGATATTTTTCATCTTGAGATGTTGAAAAATGATTAACTATGAATTCTTTCTAGTCACTAAGATCTGATTTGGAGATAGATTGTTGTTTGATCTAGGCCACTTGATAAATTATATTCTTTATAAAATGAATCAAACTATTTTATTCATAGATAACTTTACTAAAGACTTTGGAACTATGCATGAAGGTATTCAAATTATTATTTTTAAAATTGAAGTGTTTTTAAGCTCTTCAAAATATTTCATAGAACCCTTAAGTTATTCAAACAGCATCTCTACATATCCTTTTAAATGAATAAACCTAGATGATATTTACATAGAAAATAATTGACAATTATCTCTAAAAAATAGTGCATTATCATCAAATGTAGTATTATGATACTTTATCGATGATATTACACTTTTATCCATTTGATGTGATGAAACTTCTAGTTCTTCACAAACATGAATTTATAACCAATTCTAGAAGATTTCTCTAGGGATTCTTCAAAAAATGATACTGAATAATCTCTAAATAGATTAGTTAACATATATAGAATATAACTATCCTACATGTAGATTTCATTAATCTCATCCTTATCAGCCCATTATAAAGAACTAATATAAACCGGAAATTCCAAACCATGAACGCTTGTTATTTGAGGTAGACATCTATCTAAACTAGATAGTACTAGTTTCTTCATTCATATTGGAATTTATTCATCAAAATATTTTGAGTTTTTCATTATAAGGGTGAAATAAGAATGATTTGAGATGATTTGAGTGTGAATAAGTATTAGGGTTTGAAAGAAACAGAAATAATTTTATTCTTACAGGTTTTAGGTGATATTTTGGTTTCCCATTACAAAATTTCATTGTTATCATTTTTTATTTTAGATATGAAAATATAGTCTTGTGTAAGAAATATTAAATAAGTAAAATTTTAATATATTTTAATGGTTGAGTTAACATAATGATTTTAAAATTATTTTCAAGCAGAGAAACATTAAATAATATATGGTTCAAAAATAAAGGAAAATTTATAGGTATTTTATTGAATTGACTTAACTTTACTTTTATTTATTTTAAAAAAAATAGTATTAAAACCTCCTCAATTAAATATTATATCAAATAATAGTATTTATGATTTTTGAAAACGTTTAAAAGATTATTTATAGGATAATTTGAGCTTAAAAAATTTAAAATATGCATCAAACAATTTTATTCATAGCATATTTATTCATTTTGAAATATCTCCACCTAATAATATAAAACATTTATCACCAATATTTTATTAATTTAAAACATAATAAAAAAGATTTCTTTTTCACATGTAATAAAAATAAAATCTTATAAGGAAAATAACATATAATATAATAGAGAGAATAAAATGTTTTAACTATATAAAACTGAGGAAAAACAAAATGTGTATGAGTTAAGAATATAGACATTTAATATTTTTTTTCCACATAAAAAATACAGAGCATTAGAATGAAAAAAGTATTTAAATAATTGATGGATTTAAAAATTTTATCTTTATGAATATTTCCTTCTTTTAAATTGAACTAATTCAGAGTTGATCAATCTTTGTGAAATATTTATGATTTACATTAATCATAAATATTCAAATATTATACAAACAACTTATCATTAATATAACAATGGAGTTCAATGTTATTATTCTTAAAAATATCAAACATAGGATTATTTTCTAACCCATATTATTTTGGGTATGAGAGTATTAATAATGAATGACTTAGGTAACCAGATCTTCTTATATTGAGAAAATATTTCTTACCTTGATCCAGATAAGGAATTTGAATAATTAAAATTTTTTAAACCACAAAATTGAGTATTTCTAAAATAATTGAAATTATAATAATGTCCCTTTATATCAAAATAATGATACTTAATAGTATACATGTTTTCTTTTAGAGTATAGAACAAAATAATTCTTCTATAATTTTGGTTTTTATCCATTACTAAGAATATCATGATTACCTTCATTAATTTTATTTTAAATAGGAAAATGATTTATATAATTATGTATTTTATTAATCATTATAAAATCATGTTATAAGGAATACACTCCATCCAAAAATTCTTTAATTTTACTTTCACATGAATAAAACGATTTTTGACGGGTTAGAACTTAGATCTGAAATATGGGTTTTAAACATTATTTTTCAATATAAATAGAATTATATGTTCTTATAAAATTTATATACTCTTTATTTAAAGATTAAAATTTTACTTGGAGCATAAAACATTATTTATTAAGTTTATAATAAGAATGCTTTTCAGAATTAGAATTTTGAGAGTAAGGGGATTATACCTCATTAGTATGAGACATTAGTAAAACCTTTACTCTAATTTTGATGTTCAGTTTCAATGTTTGTAGTAAGAATCATAAATATAATCCTCAAAATCACTCCAATTATAATTCATGAATTTTTTTCCTTTTCCATTATAATTATACTTCTTTTGACGGTTATGTATAGGAAAATGATGAATCATATGATCTTTCTTATTACATTCATAGAACCTGAATTATTTATTCAATTTTAAATTTTCCTTTATCATATTGTAACACATTAGTTTTTTAGAATTATTATATATCCCATTATATAAACCTTAATAACTAGAATCTGGAGATTCACCTGATGCAACATTTAGTGAAAAATCTTCTCTTTTGATAAAATATTAATTTCAACTTCTACATGAATGTTAGATTTGTATATAATAATGGTGCCAATAAATTATTTTATTAAATGATTTTTTAGAGGGAATTATCAAATTAAAACAGATAATCCATTCTAATTTGAGATTAAAAATCATCAAACATTTAAACCCAAATCATGTTCAGGAATTGGTTCTCATAGGAAACAATAATATTGTTTATTTGACTTATTATTCTATTCATCCGAGTGATTCTATCACCATCATACATCCAAAATAAATAAATTTTTAATTTGGATGTGTTTTTAATTAACTTCTATAAATTATTAGATCCCTCATTGGAAACATTGATTGATTAATATATCTACTATATTGTAACACATTAAAAAATTCAATTAAATTCCATATTTCAAAATTCACAAACAATATCATTCACATCTCTCAAATTACAATCATAATATTTCTCTTGAGTATCATTCCTATTATCATGATCTTACATAGTAATATCATAAGGCTTTACTAATTTAAAATAAAATATAATTTCATGTTTTTTTCAAAAAAATAATCATGATTTCTTTCGAAGATCCATAATTATCACTTTTAATATTAGGAGGATGGATCATCAATATACCTTCTTTTAGATAAACCATTGAAATTTTTTATTCATAGGGATATTAGACTAAAAAATGGTTACAATAAAAAGAAATATATTTAATACAGTCTTACTTTAGATACCAAATGATTTCATGGGTTAGAAAAAATATTATTTCTAGTTGAATCTATGTTTTTATACCAATTGTTGGTATTAGGTAGAAATAGAAAAATCATCTATTATTTTCAAAAAAAGGATAAATATATTCAATATTTTTGAGCCTATTATACCAATTGGTAGGTCACAATGGTAAAGATTAAAAAATAGGGGTAAATTGAGTCTTTTTAAATGTCTTGGAAATTATAAATGTCCCTCTTAAAATAAAGTTAATCTTTCCTTCTACCTTAAATATGAATCATCAGTTTAAAATGTAATTGAAGGAATGGTGCGTGATAATTTATAGGGGTTCTTGGTACAAAAATCACATATTCCAATCTACCAACATTCTTTCAAGGAGCATAGTTATTTTCACTAGCAGATCATTTTACCAAGGACCTTAATTTCTAAGATAAAGAAATTTAAACCATAAAATAAATCTGATTATTTAATATGGAACCATGATATCTGTATCTTATTATGACAATAAATATCTCCAATAATGTCTGGGTATGAGTATCTGACAGTTTATATAATGTTTTAGATATATATAAGTTGAATACTAGTTCAGCTCAAAGTTTCTACAACCAAAGACAGATGTAGAGGACTCTCAATATTAAAAATAGTTGAAAAATAATATTCAATGTCACACAAAATTATTATTATTTAAAATAATGAAAAAAATATTTCACATGCATCATTTTTATTTAAATAGTATTATAGAAAACTCTCACTAAATAAAAAAAATGTATATCTCCAAAGTGATACTCTGATAGTTGATTTGAAAAATAGAAACATATGATTGAAAATTAATAATAAAGCATCCAAATTATGATAAAACAATAGATGAAAACATATATGATAATAATATGTATATATTCATAGAACTGGAGAAAACCTCGCAATATAATTTTCAAATGAATTTATTGTATTTGTGAATAAGAAACTCTTAGTATTTAATAAGATAATAGATTCACATCAAGTAAAATAGATATATAAAATATTCATAATAATTTATAATCATTTGAATTTAAATACCCAGAGTAAATATTAACTTCCTTCTATAAATAGGAATGATTTGATTCTTTATTAAAGAGCCATTGAACTAGTAATGAAATAGCTTTAAATTATTAGAAACTCTGATGAAAACATTATAGAAATCACAAAAATAATCCAAAATTCAAATCTCATAGATAATTGGGTCAAAAATAAGGATACATCACAAATAGGTAATATTCAAACATATAGTTAACAATGTATGGTTGATTCCAAAATTATGTTTTATGATCCTTATGTTATGTATAAAAACGTTGGGTAGATGGCCAAATTATGGTTCCCAAAACATATATTCAATCTAAATGCGAGGTTCCAAAAGTAGCGTTCTTTACAAAAGTATGGCTCAAAATACATACATTTACTTTATATTTGGGGATGTGAATAATTATTCTATAATAATTTAAAATGGCCAAAATACATTAGGAAAACAAACATTAGAGTGAATTTGTTGAAGAATAATATTATTTTTCAAAATAATTATATCCTAAAATACAATTAAAGAAACATCATTAGTTACAAAAATGTGGGTATTTGTGAGAACCCAAATCAATGATAAATTAAAGAAATTGGGTTATCAATACCTTCCAAAAATATGAGGCATAAAATGAACCAATGAAAATATACTAAAACCATCAACAATAATAAACATATTTCTAACCCTAAAAATTAGTAGTTTTCATTGGGCCAAAGAAAAAGAAGATAAAATAATTAATGAGTCCTATAATTTGAATCCTGATTGATATATTTAAAATATTAATTTTCTTAATTACCTTTTAAGTGAAAAGTTTCTAATAAAAAACTTTTATTACCTTTATCTTATGTAAATATCAAACATGTGCAAACTATGTTTTGTAGGAAACACATAATGGAAAGGTTTGTATGCATATAAGTGGATCTTCTTGATTATTGTTATATGTGTTATTGTAGGAGATGTTGTTTTATAGGGTTTTTTCTTGAGTATTTTTGGGAGTTTTATCCTTTTTGGGATATGTGTAATGGTCTTTTTTATGTCTTATCCCAAATTTATGGTGTTTTGAGCTTATAACAAGAGATAACATATTTATATCCATTTTTCATGTTATTTTGGTGATTTAATTTTTTGAATATATCTATAGTTATTGTTGTGTTACACAAAACGTTTCATTATTCTTATAGACATTGATGATGTTGGCGTGCCTATCCTATTTCATTGATGGGTCATATCATTTTATGATGGGAGAAACCATTCCAATGGGATTATCTATTATGATTTTTTAGTATTCAGTTGGTGTGATCAGGAACATTCATTGGTCTATTTGGCCTATTATCCCAAATGATGAGATGGGTCAACCTAGGTTGGTTTGCAAAAAAAAAATAATCAATGGATAATTTATGTATCATTCAAAAGTGATCATGTACAAAAATTCTATACGAGATAATATAATTGGTTTCTATAGAATTAATATACTTAATTTTTAGATTATACATATTCGATAAATTAAATGTATAAAAATATTATCAAATATATCATTATAATATAAAACCGTTTTATTTTAAAAAACTAAACACTTATTATCTTTAAATTTAACATACATTCTATCATCACATAATTTTTAAATATTAATTAGAATATGTTTCAAACCATATATGTATAAAACATTATAAATTTAAAAAAATATTATAAAAACCCATTGTACAAAATAATTTGACCTCACATTTAGAGTTTTCAATAATAGTGAAAGACCCTCTATCACATTTTTTGTAATATAAGAAATTTGATAGGTCGATGTTCATGTGCTAGTAAAAGCCATTATCCATGTGCCATGTTTCCTTCAAATTCTTAAGGTAGTTATCTTGAAATGATAAATTAGGTAGTGTGTAATTTTTTTAACCATGTTATTGTGGATCAATTAAAATTTATAAAAGAATTATTAAGTTCCAAAATTGGTTTTAAACATTTATCATAATGAAATGTAGTAAATAATTCATTTGGAATAAAATATCTAGTATAACCAAGAGATTGAAGAAATGAAAGTAACATTAATTATCATATTGTCCTTTAAGACAATATTATATGAATGTGACCAAAGATACCACATTTTTCATAGCAACCATATTTTTTATTTTACCTTTCCATGAATAAAAGTCGATAACTTTTCTTTCAGTCTATTAAATTTATTTCTATGGTCATCATTCTCCTTATATAGAGACTCAAAATCAATAAATATATTGATATTAGAGTATAAAGAATAATTCATTATTTATTTCATTAGAGCATCATTAACTTTATTGAATTTAATTTTTTCCTTGGTAAGACCCTTATTTTCTTCTTTCAATTTCATATTTAAAACAGTAACTCATAAATCATAGTTTTATTGTTTTTTGTTTTCTTCATAACACCCAATCGTGATATAACCATCACTATTAGAAAAATAAATATAATTACAATCATTACATAACATATTTGTATTTTCTTCCATTAAAAATGGTTGGTTGATTATTTCTCACTTTTAAATTCATCACTTGATTCAGAATAATTATTGTGATTACATTTAAAATGATAAGCACATTTATGTTCTTATATTTTTTTACCTCTCACATTTTTATTAATCTTTTGAAAATTGGGTATTATAGTCCCTTATTATTACATTCATAGTATGTTTTATCTAGTCTATATATAGTAATCATATTTTATATTAGATAATTGTTTTGATATTAATTTGGTCTACTCTTGAAATATTTATCTATATTCTTCAAATAATAAATACATTTTATTATATTAGTAATTTAATTTTTCACAATCCCATCCCTTGTACTTCAAAGCGTTAGAAATAACATTTATATAAAATTTAAAATAAATTCATTTATTATTTAAAGTATCTTATTTTGATATCTTCTTTAATTGATGTTCATATTAGATAAGTGACCTGATGGGTTCATCCTATGTGTATTATTTTATATTCTAACTTTCATCTATCAAAACCATATTTTCATTCCACTTATTGGGTAGAGCTCTTAGGAATATTTTAAAATGTAAAAAGTTCCCTTATGTTTCTCAAAGGGAATTAATTACATTAAAATTACTTTTGAATCATTGGAATATTTCATTGATTCTTTCATCATCACCAATCTTGATATCTTGGTACTCTACACAAAGAATTCTAATTATTTTGATCATATTCTATTAGTTTCTATGGTTTTAACATGAAAAACCAATGCTATATGATTATCTATTTGAAGAATTCATATATTCTAGATTTCAAGTATCCATTGTCACATTCATCAAGGTGAGGTGGGTTTTGAGGAATCCATCCATCATTTTCATTCATTCCGACAATATTAAAGAATCATTATCCATAGAATATAAAGTTTAAGAATAGGTTATCAAAAATAATTACAAATCAACAAAACAAAAATATGACAATAATCTAGAATAATTTTCTAAATTCTAAAAGGAACAAAATTTTATACCATCTTTTTGGTTGGATTTGAAGATTTACGGTGGTATAGATGGAGGGGAGGGGGTGTAGTACCACATATATTTTTTATGATATTTATTAATTATCTAAATTAATTATCAAGTTTAAATATAAATGTCAATTCCAAAAATAAAATAAATAAGAAGAAAATAATTATTTATCTAGTAGTTGGGTCCAAAGTGGTTATATTATAATACTATAACTCTATACTCATGAGAGATACATTGTGAACTATATTTATTTTTGAAGATGTTTTCTAACCCATAACAATATACTTTTTCTAGTGGATGTATAAATAGAAAGACAACTCACTTTTGTATAGGGATTTATAACCCTATTACAACACTAATTTTTGACAATTAGAATCACAACCAGAAAAACCTTGAATTTCGAATTCGAGAGTCACAACTTGAATAAAGAAAAATGATTTTGTATACAAAATTTTAAAAAAATTGTGATAATGTGAAAGATATTGGAATATGTGTTACAATCACAAGACACCGAAAAAATAAATTGATGAAAAAAAGCAAAAGGTGTGTACTGGTTCCTGAGTTTTATATCTACCTATCTTGTCAATTAAGAATATGTCGATGAATATATAGTTCATTATGCGAGATATAGTATAGTGGATGAGATAATTTTTTTTCACAAGATCATAAATTTTCACATCAGTATCAAACCACAACAATGTTCAATACTATATCACTTGAAATTTGGTAATATCTCAACAAAAATAATTTTTTTAGTATTTTCATTTCCCACAATCACCGTTGAAGAAACAATTGAACTCCTTAAAAAAATAAACATAAAAGAATAGATACAATGGTTAGATAAATAAAAAGTAAAATTCAAAAAGTATAGTTATAGTATTATCATAGAGTGACATAAATTATCATTGATAAAATATCATCAGACTCTCACGGAATATTCAAAACCATTGTGAAAAAATAATACAAAATTTAAGTCATTTTTCCAATAGTAAAACACCTAAAAATAGGATTATGAAATTGTTAGTGAAATCTCACTGCAACATACATTAGAATTTAAAATTTAAAAACATGCAGAATATATGGTCACATATATGAATAAATTTAATAATATATAAGAATTCGTTAAAAATTATAAAAAAATGTTTGAATAAAAAAAAGATAACATCAAATATGATTTTAGAAACATTAAAACCCAATAGTAAACTCTCAAAAAAAATATTGAAATCAGAATTTTGAATTCAATGCTAAAAGTTACTAAAAATTAAAAAGAAATTATTTAATATTCATGTAAAAATGTTTAAAAAATTTTAAAAACACTTTTCCATGGTTTAATATAATTAATATGAATTTAGAGTGATTAAAATTATTTAAATATGTATTATGAACAAAAAAAAATATAATATCTAGAAAAATATCAAGACAAAGAATTTGAAAGAAGATATATGTTTATATCTATGTAAGAGTCATAAACATGACATGTATAAAGAAAAAAGAGGTTATTCATATGTTTCATAAAGTTATAAATAATTTTCAATAGCATGTGTAATGGTAATCTATATTTTAAAATGGCTACATAAAGTTCATTATTTTTTAATGGAATTCGTAAAGGTAACCAAGAGTTAAGTAAGGGTCATGTGTTTGAGTCATAAGGGAAAACATGAGAGCTAAATAAGGTATATAATGAGTTTACATACATTTCATTATGGTCGTAAAGTGCTACATAAGGGAATACCACGTAATGTTAAAAAAAATTATAGCACTTGCATGATTGTAAAATCTAGTTGTATACATTTATAATGGAAATTTAAAAGATCACATAAGGGTATTTTAAACATTCATAAGGGTAAATTTCATGATCATGTAAAGTTATAAATAAGTTACATAAGGGTAGAGAAAATATAAACACCATATGAATGACTAAATAAAAAGTTGTGTAAGGTTAAAAGATAAGTTGCGTAAGGGTACATAGAATGATTTTAATCTTATATAAGGGTAATTAATATCATTTAATGGTGACATATAATACATATAAATAATATAAAAAATATAAATTTTTTTTAAATTATTTACATATTAAATTATTTATTGAAAAATAAAATTAATAAAATAAAATTAAATAAAAATATTGAGAGGAATAAAAAAATACTAAAAATATTATTTTGAAAATAGTGAAAATATTTTTATCCATGCTTAATATTGAAAACATAAAATATAAATACTCGAAAACTAGGGAAAAGAACCTTAATGTTTTAACAATGTTCACCCCCACCAGAGTTGGTTGATTAATACCAAGAAGTGCCACCAAAATTCCCAACACTCATTCCTTAACAAATATACTAGAAAACAGAGAATGTATATACCCCATGGGTATATAAACTGTGCGTGGAAAATCCCAATAAGATATCACCAGGAATTTTTATATTTCATTACTTAATGTAAAATTTATTTCTAGCTTGATTTTTTTAGAAACTCCTTATTTTAAATTTTTTTTGTAAATAATTTGGTTTCTTTAAAGAAATAAAATTTATATAAATAATATGTATAAAAATTATATTTTAAAACCAAGGGTGAAATAGAATGATTAAAATAAAAACCTAAAAATGAAATGGGAAACATTGAGTTACATATCATCATCAATTAAAATCTATACATTATGGGCCTGAACATGTGGGTCTAAAGAAACATGGACTCACTCTAAGAACACTAGTTGACATATGTGAACATATAAATTCCTAGAGCTCACTCAATTTTACTAGGTTGAAATACATCCCTTTTGATCTATTCTTTTAATTTTACAACATTCTCTTGCCAGAACACAACCTACCCTATGAATTCATTAGTCTAGTTTACCTACTCACCCATGTTATCCAATGTCAAATAAATCATCAAATACAGATATAATCAATGCTAAAAACCTCATAAGAAAGAAAACGTAAATTATTAGATAATTAATTTTCATAATTATCTTTGAAAGAACATTTGGATCTATATTCTCCTTTACAATATTTCATTTGAAACATGGTGTTCTCAAAACTATTTTCATTAGAAAAAAATTTAAAATAGTAATTCATCACAAGAAAAAACCCTGGAAAATATCAAATAATAACAAAAAACACTCAATATAACAAATAAATAATGATAATAAAATCCAAACCAAACCAAAGTAAAAAATTAATTGGGTGTTCCATGGAAAAGATATGTTAGATATACAATCATATTAAATCAAAAAACTACTTAGCTTCAATTAATAAATTAAGATATGAGAATAAAGGGTTATTAAGAACCTAAATATCCATGAAATTTCATTTAAATCCCACCCTCACACTAGGTTTGCCTCCTATGAGTGGATAAAGTTCCCTTAATTGATGGTAATTTACGTAAAAGAAGATACAAGGAAAGAGTATAATGAATATAAGGGAAATCAAGAATTACCATGATAATTTTTTGATTCACCGAAAAATATATCTCATGTAAGAGAAATTTTATTGTTTTATTTTGTTATCCGAACAAAACATGAAAACTAAATAACAGACATTTTTATTTAAATAAACCACCGTAGTGTTTTACATTACTGTAAGATCAAAGAAAAATTATACTAACCAAAAAACACCTAACAAAAACCTATCAAAGACACATGAAGACCACCTAACACAACAATGAGACCTAGTAAATAAGGAAGATCCTTAGGGTGAGTCACAATGAAGAACATCACAGACACAATTATGAAAACCATACAGAGTATTAACGGTAAAATAAGAACCATCTTTGATAATGGTCTTGAATTTGGGACACACAAATACATAGTTTTATAAGCCATCAACTCGACTGCTTCCCCTTGGGTGACCATTGAGTTCAACCGTTATAATTATAGCCATTGGTCTTTTGGTGGATTAATTAAAAATATCTAATTATAATTTAGTTTTCCAAAATATTTATGTTATGAATTGAAGTTATAATATAACCTCTTATGATTATATTCAAAAGGGAAGTTGTTTAATATTTTTAGCTACACTTAGTATGATTTTAAAATGAGATGAGGATTTCAAGAACCTTTAAAATATTTCATATATCTTGTAAAAGTTTTCATTATTAATGAATAAATGATGTTTGAACTAAAATATGTTTTTTTATTTCTATAATACTAATACAATGTTTTCATATGGATGTATTAAATTTCAATATATAACATTGTGTTTTAATACCTAGCTATTTATAAATCTAAGGGAAACTTTATTTCGATAGGAACCTAATTATTGTGTAAAAATACATAGTATATAAGTTAAAAAAATAAAAACAATGGTCAGTCTTCTAGACATGCCGAGGGAGGTAGAACGCACTAGGTGGATGAGCCTAGACCTTAGCCTCAACACAGGTTGGCTTATGGGCGAGTGTGCGCTCACACTTGAAGCACACACAAGGGAACCATAGGTGCCACCATGTGGTAGGTTTTCTTCCTATATTCACCATTTTTTCCACACCTGTGACTCCTTCCATCTCCATTCGAGCCTCCTTCCTCTTGTTTTCAAAAAATACAGACTTCCCCGATTCATTTAAAATACCGAGTAGGCCTCGCCTTTTCAAAAAGGGGCCCTAAAATATTTTAGAGTTCATAAAATATAGTTTATTTATATAACCCAGTCACAACCATTACCTCGGTTGTTCCTCCTCTCCTCAAACATCCAGCAAGATTCCATGAGACTTTCTCGAGCCCCTCCTTCTACTCTTTCCAGGTAAGGTATATGTATTATTATGATGTTGTTTTTGAGGGTATATACATATATATTTATGATCATAAAAATATATTTATAACCTTTTTGTTTTGTTAAAATTTTCTTTAATGATGATCCTAGGTCTTCTTGTATTAATTTTCAAGTAGTAATATGGACGTATGGTAATTATGATGAGGTATATACATTTATACATATATATTTATATTCATTTACAAAAGTATACATCCTTGCGGTTTGGGTGAAAACCAACATATACCCGATCCTAGGACTTATGGATCTTGGGTTATGAGGTTATTTTTAAACATAAAGGATTATTTTCCTCAATAAATATATATATATATATATACCTTATAAATTCGATTATATATTTACACATATTTATATAACCATTCGTTTTTTAATGAACATATATTTTGATCAATTTCAAGACCTCTAAACATTGAGTTTCAAAGATGATGTAGAATTTTTTTAAACATAAGGAATTATATTTTCACACACACACAAATATATATATATATATATATATTATACACATGCTTGTATAATTATACAGTATATATAACTCACCCTCTGGACTATTTTTATGTCTTTTAACATTGAACTTCTATGATTAATTTATATTTTTGAAAAATAAATAAGTGAAAATTATCATTGGTTTAGGACTCAGTTATATATGTTGGTTAAATATGTTAGCATAAACATTTATGTTAGTTTTTTTAATAAATAAACATTTTAAAATTTATATTATGATTTGTGATTTATGGACTCTAGTTCATTTATCTGTCTAATATATTAATGTCATATGGGCGAATTTAGATTATTTTGTTTAAACTCTTTTAATACATAATTTATTTTCAGATATGTGAATATATGTCTATGCAAATAAACATTGGTTCCCAATTTTACATAGAATTATCCGAGGACTGAAAAGAAAGAGTAAAACATGTTGTTTTAGAAATATGAATGTTCTATTTTATATTAATACTCTTTATATACACCCTTGTGTATAAACAGGTTTATAAACACAAAACCCTAATTTTGGATATTCCAAATATTATACTTTTGATGTGTTTAGTAATTTTGGAGAGTTCATGAGAATAATATATTGGGTTTCAAAATCTTATATTCATATGTATGAATCAGTTTTTTCTATATTATTATATATTAAATGATATTAGTTATGGTTAAATATCATGAATTCCATTTTTTAGCTTTATGTATACCTTGTGATGTGTTATACAAAAGCATATCAGTGATAAATGTTTGAGCATCTGTGAGATTAATACCCCACATGAAGTACATGGTTAATATTTTGATTAATTATGCATCCAAATCCATATAAAATTTCAATATATATTTAATTAATAATGTTTTGGAATGTAATATTATCGTTGTATGTTACAAGGCTTGTATTTCTTTTGTGCACTAGTTGTCATCACATGTGCTATAATCTGCTTAACATACATTCCATTTAATGACATAGCCACACAATTGATAGTTTTGTAGTCGATACTTATATTCTTGATTAAATAAATATTTCTAAATTCTAATAAAACTCTTATGACCTTTTATGGAATTATGAAATAATTATTCAAGGTGGTATGGGACACCTAGAGTAATATGAAATCAGAAATTAAATATTCAAAGTGGTATGTGACATAATGAATATATGACCATATTTGGCATATGGGGAATGTAATAGACTAGGAATAACAGGTTGTGGACTGGTTAATGAAAGCCCTTTGATGCATTAATAGTTCTAATGAGACAATCAGGTCAAGGCACATGGCCATTGACATTTCTGGTCTTGACACGAGGACATGACAGGGTCTGATATTATATGTTCCGTCATTATGTTTTTGGTAATTAATTAAACAAGTTGATATTTTAGTAGTAGAATATCTATATTGAATTTCCATTACTAAAGAGTATCAAAAGAAGTAAATGCTTATGGGATGACTTTTATTTTTCACTGAGTAATTTATTAGGAATTTTATATTTTACAGTAGTAATGAATGAAATTGAATTTATTACCTTCACACCCACCTCAGATTATGTATCACTCTCAGTTATTAAATTTTTACATGCATTTTCATATGTCATACATATTTTTAATTTCTTTTACTTATTACTCTAAATGAGTATTCCTATAATTGAATCGAGTTCCCTTGTAATTATATTAGTATGATTTTAATTGTCGACATATATTTCTGAGACATTTATTATTTTATGTTACTTGTGTTACAAGAATTTTTTTATGAAAATGATTAATGGAAATTTTAAATAATGTTTTCAAAAGTTATAATTGGTATATTATGTTATTTTAAAACCCCTTAGTGGGAATTCATATTCTCGCCCTACATTTTTGAAATGAAATTTTCAGTTATCAGTTTTTAGGTGAGGAAGAATGTTAGAAGAGGCTGGTTTTCCAAAACCTGATCCAAAAAGATCTTTTATATGGGAAATAATGTGTAAAATATACATGCATGGTTTTTGGAAAAATTTACACATCATCTTTCAAGGCACCGAATCTGTGTATTCTAGGGTCAGGATGTTACAGTTGGTATCATAGGATTTGATTCAGATAACTCTAGAAAACTAGAACTAAACAATGAAATATTTACTTAAGTATTACTAAGTATTATTCTTTCTTAATTTTTAGATTGGAAACTAACACACCTATATTTTTCCTCTACCTATTGAGTCCCTAGAAACCATATTTCTAAATATAGCAACAACAACTTTTTAAACTATTTCCATATTCATATGAAATACAACACCTCTACGAAATGTCAAACTCTCCCTGTGTACATCAGCTCAACTGAGGAGAGGGTTTGGAATACCTATTTTTGATGAAAACCCAATTTCCATCCTATGCACATTAGGGAAATTATAATAAAATTCTTTTTAGATGCTTCACCACAGCTTAATGCAACCTTTCCCTTAAAAATTTCCAAGAATCTACAGCAGCGGGTGACCGCCGCACAACATATATATCCCATGGCTTGACATGTGCCCATTATGGTCAAGTAATAGTCTTTAAATTCCATGAATTTGAATTCTTCCATTATTTTTACATAAATAAAGTACATAATGTTGTCTCTCGGCTTTACACCCCTCATGTTACACTCTGGAGACACCATAAGTGCACCCCCAAGATTAAACCAGACTTCTCGGGTTTCATTTGGTTTTGGGAGATTGAGTGTTTTGAAATTTCATTTGAGATTCATGTAACTAAAAGCTGTGGAAACCATTAGTTCTCAGTGTAGTGTACCGGTTTTTTTAGGAAATTGTAATTTTTTGTTTCTCCTTTCTCTTATCTTTTCGGTGTTTGTGATTATATGTGAATTTCATTGTGTGGACTTTCATAAGAATTTTTTTTTCATATGGAAGCACAAAACCATTTTTAATTTCTTCCAATTGAGCTATTAGAGTCCATCATGTTCAAAACCTGTGTAGGAGAATACAACTCCTTTAAAAATGTGTGATGAACATGAAAACATCTTTATGGGATATCGAATAGTCCATACACTCTCCTTTCCTTCAAAGGGAATGCCTATATCTAACATCGTATAGCCACAGCTCAACTCACTGAGTATAGAAAAAGTGGAATGTACCATGAAGGTATTTTTTTATTATTCACTCTATCCCAAAACATTATAGTTAGGGTAAGGTTTCAAGAGGATTCCTTAGAGGGGAGCCTTCGCACAACCTACATGCACTAAATCATAACATTCAGTTTGTAATACCACGTATATGACATTGAAATCCTATGACAAGAGACGAACCAATGAGTTCGTAGATATTTTTTCCATTTATAAATATTTGAACACACTTACATTTGAGCCTCCCTATAGATGACCGAGTGTACAATTAATGAGTTTAGCCAATACTATCTGAGGTGTGTTTGGGACAATGAATCAGAATAATTGATCACCAACTTGGGTATTCAGCTGGACACACCTGTGAATCCTCCATGGTGGAGTATGTGGTGAAAAATGTCAAAGGGTTTCTTTTTATCATAGTTGTAATAAATGAATTGCGAGGATGAAATTATTTTTAGGGGGAATAACGTGACGCCCCAAAACTAATCTCTCATGTAATAGTAATATTATGGTTTTATTTTGACATCTAAACAAAATATGCAATATAATTAGAAGTATTTTTTATTTAGATAAAGAACTATAGTGTTATACATTACTATAAGATCAAAGGATATCTATACTAACCAAAAAAACCTACTAAAAACCATATCGATTCCACATAGAGACCACTTAACTCAACGACAAGACCCAGTAAACAATAAAGATCCTTTGGGTCAGTCACAATGAAGAACATTAAAACTACAATCTTAATAACCGTACTAAGAATTAGTGGTATAAGATGAACCATCTACGATAATGGTCTTGAATTTTGGACACCCTAATATATGGTTTTATAAGGCATCAGCTGGACTGTTGCACCATGGCTGACTGTTGAGTTCAAACAACTATAAATAATTCCATTAGTCTTTTGGTTGATTAATTAAAAATATCTAAGTATAATTTGGTTTTCAGAAATATTTATGTTATGAATTGAAATTAAAATATAACCTCTTATTATGAACTTTAAAAGGGAAATGGTTTAATATTTTGATCTACAGTTACTGTGATTTTAATTTGAGATGTGTATTTCAAACACCTTTCAAATATTTCCAATATCCTGTAAATTTTTTCATTCTTAATTGTTAAATAGTGTTTTAACTAAACTATGTTTTTGATTTTGATAATAATAGTATAATGTTTTCATATGGAGGTATTAAATTTCAATTTAAAACATTGTGTTTTAAAACATTAGTGTTAATAAAATGAAGGGAATTTTTGTTTTGAAAAACACATATTTTTTTCTGTATAGAAACATAGTATATTAGATAACAAAAAATATACACACAATGGCCTACCCTCTAGTTGGTCCGAGGGAGGGAGCATGTGCTATGAGGCTGAGCCTATCCCTGAGCCTAACTACAAGTTGGTTTGTGGGAGAGTGTACGTGTGCACTTGAATAACACATAAGGGAACCAGATGCCCCACTGTTCTGGGCAACACGACGGCAGAGGGTTGGGTATAAAGTGCTCTAGTAGAACCGAGTATGGGGCTGTACCAGGAGGGGGAGAGATAATTTTGAACATGTTCCCTGAGTCCTAGGAATATAAAGGGTCGCGAAACATCCCTTTGTTTCGATGTGGGACAAATAAAATCATCCGGGATTGAATCCAGGCTATCATATCTCTCCAAGTGTGATCCAGGCCATCCAATTCTATTCAGTCATCAATCCTCAATGGCCATGGTATATATACGCATTTTTGTACGCCGTCAGATCCATCAAAGATCTAATCATGTCTTTCTGAGACTTTTGAAAATAGCGCATCAACCAGAGCTGTATGATCTCGCACAATTTAATCACAACCATTCTTGTAATTTTAAAACACCACATCAATCTGAACCATATGATCCTTCGCGACCTAATCTGAGCCTTTCATCCTTTAAAATCTCCCGAACACACCACAACCATTAGATCAAGGCCAAATCTAATCTTAGATTTCTATTCATTTTTCATTTCTTCTCTTCCCGCGAAATCTTCTTCTTCTCACTGTGTGCCAGACCGGTAGGTTTTCTTCCAAAATTCACAATTTTTGTCCACATATGGGACTCCTTACGTGACCATTCGAGCATCATTTATCTTGTTTCCCACAACCAATGACTTCCCCGGTAATTTAAAATAATGAGTGGGACTCTAAATTCTAACATGCGGCCTTAAACTATTTTATAGTTCATATAATATAGTTTATTTATATAACCCAGTTTCACCCATTCACTCGGTTTTTCCTCCTCTCCTCAAACCTCCAGCAAGCTTCCATGAGACTTTCCTGACACTCTTATCCTCCTCAAGCTAGGTAAGGGATATGTTGTTTTGTGATGCTATTTTTAGGGTATATACATATATATGTATGCTCATAAAAATATATTTATAACTTTGTATTTTAGTTAAAATTTCCTTTTATAGCGATTCATGGTCTTCAGGTTTTCGAGTACAAGTAGTGTTATAGACATAAGAGAATTATGTTGATGTATATACATTTATACATATATATGTATACTCATTTACATATATATATATATATCCTTGATGTTTGGGTGGAAGCCCGCACATACCCGATCATATGACTAATATATTTTGGGTTAAGAGGTATTTTTAAACTTGAAGGATTATTTTTCTCATGAAATATATATACCTTATATATTTCATTATTTATGTACATATATATATAACCATACGGGATTGAATGAACCTCTACTATGTTCAATTTCAAGACCTCTAAATGTTGAGTTTCAAAGATGAGGTGGAATTTATTTTAAACATAAGGAAGTATATTGTCATATATATTTATTGTATAACTGAGCATGTATAATTATACAGTTTATATAACTCACCCTCTAGACTAGTTTTAAGTATTTTAACCTTGAACTTCTATGATTAATTAACGATTTATATAAATAAGTAATTTTCAATTGATTTCGGTGTAGGAATCGGTTATACATAAAGGTTATATAAGTCTACATAAACATTTATGTACGTTTTTAAAAAGAATAAACATTTTAAAATTTATATCATGATATAAGATTTATGGACTCTTGTACATTTATGTTACAATTATATTAATGTCATATCGGTGGCATTAGAATTTTTGGTTTAAACCATTTTAATGAATAATTTATTTTTACATATGTGTATATATGTGTATGCAAAAAAACCATGATTCACAATTTTAATTAGAATTTTCCAAGGATTCCAAAGAAAGAGTAAAACATGTTGTTTTTTATAAATGAATGTTATATTTTAAAATAATATAATTTATATACATTCTTGTGTATAAAAAGATTTACACAAACTAAACCCTAATTTTGGATATTCAAAATATTATACTTTTGATGTGTTTACTAATTGTGGAGAGTTCATGAGTTTAATATTTGGGGTTTGATACTCTTATATTCATATGTATGAATCAATTATTTTTTTATATATGTATATATTAAATGAAATTAGTTATGGTTAAATCTCATGCTTTCCATTTTTTAGCATTATGTATACCTTGTGATGTGTTATACAAAATCATATCAGCAATAATTGTTTGAGCTTTTGTGAGATTAATACCCCACATGAAGTGCGTGGCTAATATTTTGAATAATTAGGTATCCAAATAATGATACAATTTTAATATATATTTAATTAATAAGGTTTTATAATGTAATGTTATCATTGTATGTGACATTGATTTCATTTATTTTGTGGATTAGATTTTATCATATCTGCTATAATCTTCTTAACATACTTTCCATTTAATGACATAGCCATGCAGTTGATAGTTTTTTAATTGATAATTATATGCCTAATTCACTATTTATATGTAAATGCTAATGAATGTAATTAAAAATCTTATAACCTGTTACAGAATAATGAATTAATTATTCAAGGTGGTAGGGGGCACCTTGAGTTATATGAAATGAGAAATTAATTATTCAAAGTGGTATGGAACACTTTGAATCTATGACCCTATTTGGCATATGGGGAACTTAATAGACTTAGTATAATGGGTTGGGGACCAGTTAATGAAATCCCCTCAGTGAATCGATAGTTTTCACGAGACAATCTGGTCCTGGAACGAGCCCATTGACATTTTAGGTCTTGACATGAGGTCTTGACAGGGTCTGATATTATACGTTCTCTCATTATGTTAATTATAATTAATTACCCAAGTGGATATTCGACTAGTAGAATATCCATTGTTAAGAGCCTATACATATGAGTATAAGAATATGTAAATGCTTATGACATGAAATTTATTTTTCACTAAGGGATTTATTAGTTGGAGTATATTTTACAGTTGTAATGACTGAAATTGATGTTATTACCTTTACATGAAACTCTAATTATGTATCACTCATAGTTATTAAATTTGAACTTGCTTATTCATATGTCATACTTATTTATAATTTCTTTTTCTTATTAATCTAAATGAGCATGCCTATAATTGAATCATGTTCCCTTATTTTTTTGTTAGTATGATTTTAATTGGGAACTTATATTTTCTAGACAGTTGTTATGATATGTTACATGTGTTACTAAATTTTTTAAGAAAATCTTTTATAGAATATTTAATAAATGTTTTCAAAAGTTATTATTTGTATATTATTTTATTTTAAAACCCATTACTATGCCTCCATATTCTCACCCTACATTTGTGAAATAAATTTTTCATGTATTAGTTTTTAGCCGAAGAAGGTTGTCAGAAGAGGCTAGTTTCCCAGAACATGAACCAAATCGATCCTCTATATTGGACATGATGATGTAAAATATCATTGCTTAGTTTTTGTAAAAATTTACACATCATGTTTCAAGGCACCAACACCTGGTATTCTAGGGTCAGGATATCACAAATTTCCACATGTATCATAGGAGAATCACCACAGGGTTGAAGGGGAGGAAGAACCCATAATCTTAAAAAATATTAATTTAGAATATTTTTTTAAAAAATATCAATATTTTTTTAAAAATACCAATATTTTTTAAATTTAGGAACATCTTTCTGAAAACGTTTATAAATTAGTGACCTTTCATTGAAACGTCATAAATTTAACATCACTTCCTGAAAAGTGTCAATAAATTAGCATTGTTTTATATATATAAATACATATAATCATTGATACATATATATATATATATAAAACACACATAGATAACATTATAAAATATAAACACTCACATAAAAAAAATATAAAAATATATAAAAACAAAAACATAAATACGTAAAAACATAAATATAACATAAAAACTAATATAGATAATACATATAAAAGTAAAAACATATAATACATATATAACACACAAAAATAAAATAATAATATGTATAAAATAATATAAAAATAAATGAACAAATTTAAAAAAACACATAAACGAAAACATATAATATATAAAAGCAGATAAAACATAAAAATAAAAAAAATAAAAAATAGATATAAAAACATAAAAGGCAGATAAAAAGCATATATATATATTTATAACAAAAAAAAACATATAGAAACATATAATGCATATAACTCAAACAGATATATAAAAATAGATTAAAAGTATAAAAATATAAAAATATAAAAATATAAAAATATGGAAATATAAAAAATTTAAAATATAAATTATAAATATATAAATATAACATAAATATAACATAATATAAAAATATTATATATATAAACATAATACACATATAAAATAAACATAAAATATAACATATATAAAATATAAACACATATATAAACATATAAAATATAAACATATAAACATATAAACATATAAAAAATATATATATAACATATATATACATAAACATATATATATATATATATATAATAAAAAAAATATAAAAACATATTTATACATTAACATATATATATATATATATGAATAATATAAACATATTTACAAATATAACTTAATATAAACATATATATATATATATATACATATATAGACATAAAATATGAATATATATATATTATTAAATTTTAAATATTAATATGTATATATATAACATAATACAGTTAATATACACATATAATATATATAATATATAACCAAAAATATATATATATATAATCTTTTGAAATACAGAAACACACACACACACAGATATATATATATAAAACAAAACATATTTATATATCAATAATTCAAATGGGTGAGTTGGGAGAGTTAATTATTAATTGAGAAAAAGTCCCTATTTCGATTTCAACAGTAATTGATTTTTCGAAGTGGGAGACTAGCGATACTAGATAGATGAGGAACAAGAACTAGATCGTGCATGAGAACATAAATGGGTGGGACATATGGGTGAGGTATCTAGGGACCAATAAGACTAGTATCATCTACGGTTAACCCTTTAATTGGATATTCTAATACGAATCTAGGATGAGGACACATGTGATATTATAATTTCAGTATTCGGATCATTTCATCAATGAATTCCTCACATTTGAAGTCATAGATTGTTTTTCCATTGAGATAGATAAACATCATCTATGAAAAACATAGATACAACCAAAAATTTGACACTAATGTGACAAAGAAGAATCTAGCTACTCTAGTAAAACCTTTGGGGAATCCAATGACTACGGCGGTGGAGATGACTCCACTTAATCCAATATTAAGTTCTCCCTATGTCTCTTCCAATGCAACGGTGTGATTAATCTTATCAATGAATTTCCTAACTCCGATGGTGTTTTGTGTTAGTCACCAAAAATACTTTTTGTAAAAAATAGGCACCAATGGCGGTAGCAGGTGGCATCCATTAGATACATTTTCAGAACTATAAATTCAAAAATATTTATTCCATTTCAATTTTTTTAATATTACTATTCATATTTTAAAACGTCTGAATTATGCATTTTTATCTTTAAACATTCTTTATCTATAAATTTAAAATTGAATAAACTCCAATTACTCTATTTTGAATTCACTACAAACTGTGTGAACAGTGTAATAAAGAAATTATTTTTCAATTGTAATCTTGGATATTCTGTTAGGATTTCTACTGAAGATTCTACTAAAATTTTCCCATTTTGTAATTTTTCCAGGTTTTGATGGGGGTTTTCTATTATTCCCCACTAGAGGATCCACTAAAACATCTACTAATGGTTTCATTAGAAGGTGCCCTAGAACTTCCACTAGAAGTTCTAGTGGAACTTCCCATGGATGTTCCACTGAAACATCCACTAAAAACACCACTGAAACATCCACAATACATTTATTGGAGGTATGTGGAAGCCCCAATAAAACTACAATTAGAAATTCTCATGGATATTACAAAGTAACTACCAATAATATTCAAACATCCAAACCTATAATCAAAAAAAATTATTGTGAAGTATTATAGGATTAACAAGTTAATTTCGTGTTGTTTTTTACCACTAGATCATCCACTAGAGGATCCACTTGAACATAAAATAGAATATATTCTACCAAAATTTAGTGCAGATCTACAATGAGTATAATATAGTGGTGTTATTTCCATGGGGAAAATCCACTAGATTTTCCATTAAAACCACCCCTGAAACCTCTAATATAAGTCTACTATTGGATTGTTGATGGTCAAAAAACACTTAAATTAGAACTCCTAGTGGACGTTCTATATGAAATACCAGTCATTTTCATCCTTGAAAACCATGAATCGAAAACAATAATTATAGTAAATATTCTAGTATTAAAATGTAAATTTTGTGCTATTTTTTACCACTAGAACTTCCACTGGAGGATCCCTTGAAATATCCACTAGAATCTATTCTAAAAAATTGTAGTACAATGATACCTTATGTAAAAAATATCGGTGTTATTTACCAGGAGAACGTCCACTAGAGGTTCCAGTGGAACTTCTAGTCATATTGAATCTTCCAAACCTATAATGTAAATAGTAAAATCCC
Organism: Viscum album; assembly: GCA_963277665.1. Lineage (NCBI taxonomy): Eukaryota > Viridiplantae > Streptophyta > Magnoliopsida > Santalales > Viscaceae > Viscum > Viscum album. The sequence continues at coordinate 1,941,297,647 of OY728133.1, read as the reverse complement.
AAAACAAATATTTTCATGGTATATTAGTGGATTCATTAGTGAATGTTTTGCAGTTTTTTACCATTGGAACTTCAACTGGAGGATCCACTAGGATCAAATCTACCAAATTGTAGTAAAAAGAGACAATAAATAAACAGGACACGGTGTTATTCCCAAGGGGCACATCTAGTCATATTCAACCTTTCAAACCTATAGAGTAATTTATGGAATCCTCCCAAAAAATATCTATATATAAATATTAATGATTTTATAAGTGAATTTTGTTCCATTTTATTCCACTAGAACTTCCACCTGAGGTTCTAATGGTGCTTCAACTAGGATATATTAGAACATACTCATGTTAAAATCTACCTAAAATAAAAAATCATTGTGTTAATTATAAGGGTAAATTCCATTTATATTCCACCTTCCATGCCTATAGTGTAATTATTGGATTTCTTAAAAAAATATTTGTAGTTAAATATTATGGGATTCATAATTGAATTTTGTGTGTTTTTATTCCACTGCAACATCCACTGGAGGTTACATGTAAAATTACACTAGAGGGAACTTCCCCTAGAACCTATTCTATCTTATTAGAACTTCTAGCGGAACTTTTACTAGAACTCACACTATATGCGCCACTAGAACAATCCACTAGCACTCTCACTGATGGTTCCAATGGAACATCTACTAGAACTACCACTAGAACTCCCACTGAAGGTTCCACTGAAACTTCCTTCCAATATAAATCCCAATATAATATCCATTGGAACTCCCACTGGAACATCTATTGGAACTCATACCAAAACATCTAGGGGAAGTCCCACTATAACATCCAATTATTTTCACTAATGAATGATGTTCTTTCCCACATGACTTTTGGTGGATTTTCCATTAGAAGATAGCCTTATTATACCATCTATAATGTAATTTGTTGATTATATAATTATTCTTTAATTTCTATGGTGCAGTGAATTATTTACCGGATTCTTCGTGGAATTATTCTATTCGTTATATTAGTATTTTATGTTTTTTTATTCCCAATAAATGGTCTTACTTTCAATTTGTTGGTGTAAATTTTTGGTCCAATTTAATATTGTTAAAATGTTTTTTACAAGAATTAATACCCCAACTGAAAGAATGTCATAGAAATTCTTTGTAGAATACTCTTTTTTGGAATATTTTTATGGTATTCCAATATAATACTAGTTCAGCCTTAGATTATAAAAAATTAGATAGTTCTATTTGTTCTATATTGGATAAATTAATTAAGTTAATAAAATATTTTTGATTTGTTGGTGTCAAAATATGTTCTTTTTAAGATGAAGTCCAAAGTATATTTGTAATAAAAAAATTTGAGACTAAAATGGAGGACTCATTCTCCTTCATTAAAATAAAGTGTTTATATTATATAATGGGATTAAAAACATGTGTATAGTTATTAAAATAAATGGAAATAAAATCATCTATTTTGGAAGAAATAAATAGAAATTAATAATTTGATCATCTTGATGTAATAGCACTACTATATTTATACACATGTGATACTATATTTTTTCATAAAACCAGTACTAAGTTGAGATGGGGATTTATCATTTTTTGGAGATATTTTGAGATACATGAGAAACTAAGGTGGTCTCGTGAAATCCTCCAATAGTTGATGATATCTTTTAAATAATTTCACAACCACCGTGGAAGGATTATGATCGAAATTTTCCCATTATTGGTATGGGTTAATATTTATTTATCAATTCTACGTATGATGTATTTTTCACGGGATTTTATTTTTTTATTATTAGAACATTGAGGAAAGAAGACTAGTTAAATGAAATGAACATGCTTCCAATCCACCATTTAAAAGTAGAACCTATCATATTTTGATGTTTCTGTAACAAATGATTCATCATGTTATGGCTATTGAGATGATTTTACAAATTATAATATAAATTTAATGGGGTTTTAAACCACATATATGTAAAAAAGAAAAATATTAATGATTCAAAAAGAAGAATAAATTGATGAGGGGATAGAAATCAATAAGGAATCTACTGTTGGTCAACATGAAATTTTGGAATAAGGGGAAAAAAATAAGAGTTCTTGAAAAGTAAAATTTATCCTAGAAAAAAACTATAATAATTAGAAGAAATGATTTGGAAACTGGAAGAATAAATTTAAAAAATAGAAGCTATTGGTAATGCCGAAAATGATTGGAGGAGAAGAGAACGTATCATTAATGGAATTTAAATGAGATAATCAGTAAAGGTGTAAGACCAGATAGTGGGAACAAATGAACATTGGATGTAGGATGAACTTGTTGAAAACTGGAAACATATCCTTTATATAAATGAATTAGAAAAACCAGAAATAATCACTTCTCTAATGAATGAAAACTATAAAAAATTACAAAGGAATATAGAATTCATCCCTAGGATTTTGATCAACTAGAGACAATGTTGGACCATCCTAAGGCTACAAATCATGTCCAAGAAGCTACTGAAAAAATCACACATTTACATGAAAGGAGAAAAATAGAAAATATAGAAACAAAAAGTTTCTAAACCAGATTTTTTATTAGAAATATAATGTGAAGATAAAGAAAATATAAAAAATTGCATTTAATATATCAATATGAACCAAGCAATAAAAGAAGAAAAAAACAGCTCCTCAAGAAAGAATAGAATTATATTCACTTCAGCTGGAAATAACCTTTTATGTGTGTAGTATGTCAATGAAAATAAAACAAAATGTTTTTACCGGTTTTTCAGTTGTACCTAAAAGGGTCAAAAAGTGTAAATATTTGAAAACATTTATACGAGTAACTCGAAAAGATTATGCAGATAGACCCATCCTGTTTTGTTTTTATGACCAAGGGGAATGACCACTCTTAATTTCTAATCATTTCTTTTAAATTACCCAAAATATTTTTATTATTATAAATTAATTTTACTATTTTGCAGTAAATATGTATGGGAAGTGGAGAAAAATTTGTTTTTAGTGTAGTAGATGATAGTTTCTCTCTTTTCTACAAAATCATGACATGTAGCATCATGAGTAATCATGTTAATCACAATTAATATAAAATAATATCCAATTAGTGTGACATCCATCATTTAATTTTATTGATATCAGGTTATTGATCTTTATTCTAAAATTACAAAAAAAAAGTTTATTGGCGAAAAAACTCATATTTTTCTACATAAATAAAATATTACTAAATGTACTGTCATAGTGAGGGTAATATTATTTATATTTAGGAAGTTTTAAATATATTAATTAATATTTTTTCTAACTTTATTCATTTATACAGGGAATAATATCTAGGGAATAAAATTTAATAGGGTTTTTGTTAAAGAAATCAATTCATCTGAATAGAAAATTGTTCATCCCCATAAACACATCGGATCCATATTATATAATTCTTATATTTGAGTTTGAGAAAAAATATTTCAGCTACTATAACTCCATGAATCCTCAGATGGAATTTTTTTAAAAAAATTATTTTTTACAAATAGATTCTTTTAAAATGGTAAATGTTATTATCTTCAACCACAAATCCATTTTCCTACAAACCAACAGAATGAATAAAATTTATACATCATGAAGAAAAAAAATATATATAAGAAATAATCAAAAAATGAATCCCCAAATACTTAGAAAATAATGCTCCCATGCTTCTGTTCATATTGGAAGGCACTCCTCCGTAGGGGGAAGCATCATTGGACTGCAGAATAATTTTTTATATCTAATATAGATTTTGAAAAATGATTATACATATAAAAATAATCTAGCAGCAGATGAATGTGACGACATGTGCCAATATATGTAACACATTTTTCTTATATACACTGCATATATCGGGAAAAAACATCATCTATAAGTATTATTTTTCTTTTTTAAACAATGAATTTAGAATCAACATAACTTTTAAAATAACTAAATTAAATGGATGTGTCATTCAACTAGAATTGAAATGGATTGGAAGTTATTATAAATTTATGCGTCCCACTTTTATGGGTTTTACTAGAAATGGTATTTGAATTTTTTCAGGTTTTTAAATAGTCAAATATTACATTTTATGGCTGTGTCTTAGTCTGTATAGTCATTGAAATGAGCTTGGAAATATTTATTGTGATTCCATATGTTTTACATAGACTATTTTTATGAATACGATCTTATATAATGTTGGATGGTTTTTATTGGTATCAATATGTCATTATTAGTGATTGTGTGTTCATAATTGGATAGTTTTATGGTTAATGGATTTTTCATCACTATATTTCTATTGGATACAATACTTATATTTTACTACTTCAATTTAATTGTACTAATGATTTACCAACTGCTATATTGATATTTAAATAGTAATAATGATATAATATGTTTTTATATAAGTATTATATTGATTTTATATAATTTTTAAGGAAATATTATGTGAAATGTCTTAAATTTGGTTTTGGTAGTTGGTTCATGAAATTACTGTGAGAGTGTCATGTGCTTATGAGGGGAATTATTTATTTTTGATAAGAATTATATGGTTTTTCTATTATATTTTTTGTTGATAATTGTAATGGAGATTTCTTGTTAGTAATTTTATTAGGTTATATTTTTTTGGTAATTTTAGTGGTTCATATTAGGTTTTTGAAATTCCAATAAGTTAAATATGGTTTTGGTAACTACAATCAGTACTTTCATTGTGGTCTTATTTGGTTTTGGAAATTTTAGTGAGAGTATTGTGTGGTAATGTGTGGAATTATTTATTTATGATTAGAATTACATGGTTTGATATCATATCTTGTGTTGATAATTTCAATTGGTAAGTGGACGAATTTTTATGTTCAAATTTTCAGTATAGAAAATATGAAATTAACTTCTGTCACTTTCATAGTTGCATACAACACAAATACATATAACACGTTTTCAATTTCATGAAATGGAATCTGAATCCCAATCCACTAAAAACAAAAGTGGATTATTAAATATTGCATCCCATAAATTCTTCAATTCATTCATTAAATTTTAAAAGATAACATTCATCTAGTGTTCTATATACTACTCAAAATCTTCCAATGCTATGATAGTCTACCTCTAATGTTTAATTTCCAATTTGGTTGATAAGTCTTCATACAACCTAAATGACACACAATTACAACAGTTATAGACTAAATATCTGATAAAAAATTACATGTAAAACTTCTTTATCTTGTAGAAACACCAAAATCTGATTTTATATGCTTTGTAATTCCATGTGTAAAATGAAAAATTCTATCAGGTTGCACATTAACAATAGAAATATTCACTTATAAATGAAATGCACCATAAAATGAAATCCTACCATTATCATAAGAGTATAATTTTTTTATTCAAATGTGTCCCCTTTCTACAACCTTATTCTAAAAATATCCTAATTTGATCTCCCCCATTCCTATATGCTTTATTTTGAAAATAATCCTTTCTTATAGTTATATCAGAACATTCATGAACATTAACCCTATCCAATGATTTATTTATGATACTAAAATATTCATCAAAATTACTATAATTAAAGAATGAAATTTCATGACCTGCACATATCTCACAAGAAAAAATAATTAAATTTATTCGGATTCATGCTAAATATTGTTATTATTTTCATATAACAGATTTTCTTTACGCAAGAACTTCAATAGAATATCGTTCAAACGTTATAATATTTCTATCCAACCAAGTCCATCTCCCCAAAATATATTTTTTATGAAATTCTTTCACATCAGGTCCAACATAAATTATTAAAATATGACCAAAATGATAACCAAATTACTGAAACATTCCACAAGAACATTCAAAAACATCATTGAAAGCTTTATATGATACATAGAATTGATATTCACATACAACCATTCCAATAAAAAATTAATTGAAATCCAATTTCAATACTTGATATCAAAAAACAAGAAGAAATAATTTTATATTCATATTGAAATAATTAAAATAACATGGGTGTATATCTAGTAGAAGCATGGATCATCAATGCATGATAAGAGTAAATATTATGGGGAAACTTCTCCCACATCTCAAAATCTGCCTTTGTTTGACGATACTAATTTTTTCCAATAATCTCTCAAACTGATTAACGAATTCAACAACACATAACATGAAATGAACATAATATTTTAGAAATAAAAAAAACAATCACTTAATTGAGTGTTCATAATACCCAATGTCAAAGAATCTATCAAAAAGTAATGTTCCCACTCTTGTTGCAATATGAATACATCATCTAACCATTAAGATTTCCCATCCCAATATTCTACTATAAGAGAGACCACTCCTAATGAAACTAAATATCATCATGTAGTTAGAACATACACTTCGTAAATCTACTTAAATAACACGATCCATATTTTATCAAGTTACCAAAATGATTAATTCCATTTTGTATTAAATTCTAGGAACAAAGGAAATGTCTATTTCCCACTAAAACATAAAAATGGGTTTTCCCATAAATTTTTTTTATTAGTACAATAGTTTGAGGTTGATTTATGTGGTGAACCTATAATTATTTTTGAGACAACCAAGAAAATGATGTCTTCATTTCATTATATAACAAAGAAGCCCCAAAAACAAAATCTCCCAATGATTAATGAACCCCATAAAGACACATAATTCTATAAACACATTATTTGTGCTGAAAGTGGCATAAAAAACCTTCTCCAGTAAAGTCATAATCTGTCAACATTTTTTTGGATCAAACCAGAAAACATTACTAATTATCCCATTCTTATTAGACTACATAGTATAGAAAAATGGTTGAATGGTCTATCTTTGTTTTTTCAGGATCTCTAACAAGAATCATGCATCACCATGAAGCATTTAACTTTCCCATTTATACCTCCAAAAACTATAATAATCAACATACATGTATATAATAACATCCTAACCCCTGCAATAACTGTCACCAAGGAGAACGAATCATTTGGTTTAATACCTGAAAAAGCATCCACATCTAACTCAACTGTATGTGATTATATTATTTTTCTTTGGGTACTCATCATATGAATTGATTCAAGTCTATGTAAGAGAAAATATTCTCTTTAACCAATAAAAGACAAGCATATTTTCCAGAAGACAATAAAATTACTCCCATTATTTCAAGGCAACATGTACGTGTCTCAACCCGAGTAAATTTATCCATGATATCATGTTTTCAACCCTACTATAGTATTATTTGATACATAAAAAGGGGATTTATGAGACAATTTATTTATCCTTTATCTTTTATGATATTATTTTCGGCATACACTGAACCCATTTACTCCTCCAAACATGACATAAAAATATTAGGCTTCATCAATTGACGTCAACATTATCCGTATATCAAGTTTAATAGAAGGTGCCACAATATCAACATCAACATCAATAGTTTTTCGACAACCTGGAACAAAGTAAATTTATATTTATAAAAATAAGGAATATATTAAATTTAAATATAATAAAATTAAATTTGAATTGAAATTTTGATATAATTATTATCAAATTGAATTAATTTATCTTTTGAAATTTAATGAAAAAATTAATTGTATTTATTTTCTACTACCAAGTTGAAAGAAATGTCAAAGTACCACCCTAAATCAAAAATTTATACTTCGAAATCTGAAGTATATATTATTGTTAAATATTATTAGAATAAATTGGACTTACAATTATTACATAATTATTATGAAAATGATTCATTTTTACATTTTAAATATTATATAAAAATTTTAAATTGTATTTATTTTCCTCTACCTAGTGTAAATTTTGACCCTAGATTTTCCACTTCTATGACATGAGGGTATAATGTAAGTTCCATTGAAACATCCACTGGAACATCCACACAAAAACTTAAATTTATATTTCTAAAACTAATGAATATATTATAGTTAGATACAATTAAAATAAATATGAATATCAATTGATACATAATTACTAAAAAAATTATCAATTTATAATTGTAAATTTTATAAACAATTTTAAATTGTATTTATTTTTCACTACCCATTGGCTGTTATCATTCTGTATGTTCCACTTCCACTACTCATGGTTCTGGTGGAACTCCCACTAGAACCATGAGTGAAACTTCGAGTGGAAGCTCCAATGGTCCTTCAACTACAAAAAACTAGTGGAACATCCACAATGAAAAAAAACTGAATATTTATTTCAGTAAAAGAACCACTACAAACATCAAAAAATGATTTTGGATTGATTTAACACAAAACTAATAGAAAACAAACATCAAATATAATATTTAAAACCTTTAAAAGATTCAGTATACAATAATATAATGAAAATTATTCAACATTTATCAAGAAATGGTAAAAATTCATAAAATATAATTCCAAATACCTTCATCGATATCCATTATAAGGATATCAAAAATACAAACTACCAGGATATGGCTCAGATGAATCACACTACTCTAAAACCCACTGATGATGACTTATGATCCCATAATCCATAAGCCACTAAAAATTCCCTAATCCCTCTGTCCTCCCATAGTCATTTAGACCTTGACTGGTAGAATGAAAAAAATTAAAATTTTGTCATGATGATGCCGACTGTGATAAAACTTGCTGAAAATCCTAATCCCATAATCCATAGAACATTTAAAACAATCAATTGGAGCACAAAATCAATCACCGAATGAAAATGAAAAATCATGATATATCATCCATGAAAATTCATGTACCCATGCGATGAATCATTTCATGGATTTTTTATTTTATATTATGAAAAAATGACCTCCATGAAAAAAAGGAAAATGATGGAACCACCTGTAAAAATGAACATGTGTTAAGATACACACGCATCACCAGAACATCCAATAAAAAATGTGACTATCGATGAAAAAACCTGAGATATTTGTGGGGGTGGGGCAGGTTTGAGGGTACAAATTATGGGAAAGGACTGGGAGGGATGTAGGGGTGAGGTAACTAGGAAAAGGAACAAGGATGGGGTAGGGAGAGGGGACATATAGGAACTGAGGAAAGGGCTGTAGGAGAGGGGTCAAGGTTAGTATATGGAGGAAGGGTATGGGTAAGGTGAAGAGGGTGAGCCTAGATGGGGTAGGGTGAGGAATTAGAGTATTGTAGCGAATTTAGAGTGGGTTTTCTTATTATAATAAATATTCATTTCCAAAATTGTATACTTTTTTTTATATTCGAAATAAAAAAACCAATGTTTCCAAAAAATGTTCATAAATGACATAAAATTTGCCGATGTATACTTTCATCGGATGTAGGGGGAATGAAAAATATATATTATAAAGTAACCATGGGATACATGGGGTGCTTTCAAAATCCAATTAGTCTATGACCATGTTTTCCTCTCTCCATATATGGATTTTTTGGTGTCACTAATAAGTAAACTCTTTCAGTTATGAACTAGATAAATGATATCTTAAGGGATGATAATCACTTTTTAATGGACCTATGGATTATAGAAGAGTCTATCTCCAACCCTTCCAAATTTATTTCATGATAGGATAAAAACCGAAACCCATTTATCATGGGTATGGATTCCAATATGTGTTCATGGTAAACATGATGTAAAGTCCCCTTTTCTAGGGCCCCTATAGAGTGGTCTCTAGACCCAATAATTGGGGCTAAGGGGTCAAACAGATACGCAGGAGGGGGCTGAAGGGGATGAGGAAAGGTTATTGTACAACTTCTAAAGGGGATGGGAGATGTAATTGGATAGAGGAGGTGGAGGTGTGTGGTTGAGCAAGTGAGCACTTGAGGGGGAGGGGGAGGCTTTGTGTTACAAGAAGTAACTGGATGGGGGTGTGGGACATAATGGGTTGAGGGACATGGGGACATGTGAGGTGGAGTGGGTGAGCACTATAGGATAGAGGAATTTGAGGGTGGGCCGAGGGGAAAACTAGATGTGGGGGATGGGGATATAGGGGATGAATCAAGGTAACTAGACAATTGGTTTAGGGGTCGAATGAGGTAACTAGATAGGGGAATGGTAGGGGTAAGGTGGAGTGGGTGAGCACTAGAGGGTAGAGGGAGAGGTGTTTGGTTATGGGAGGAAACATGATGGAGGAGGGGCACAGGATAGGATGATGGACATAGGGATGAGTGAGGTAGAGTGGGCGAGCACTCAAGGGTAGAGGGAAAGGAAGTGGGTTATAGGAGAGAAGTGAGGGTGGATTTTATTATTATAAAAAATACACCATACAAAAAAATCTACATTTTTATATATTTAACATAATAAATTTAGTAATGCTTCCTTAAAATTTTGGTTAATGAATTATAATTTAGTGACTTATATTTACATGTGTAACTGGGTTAAGGGATCCAATACTATTATAAATAATACATGGGTTTCCTAGGGCGCTTTTAAAATCTGGGTAGTATGTGACATTATTTCCCCCTCGCCATATATGGGTATAAATGGTGTAACATGGAAGTCAAATATTTTACACACGGACTAGATAAATGATAGACCAAGGGACGGTGATCACATATTTTATGGTTATGTGGTTATAGATGAGTCTATAGCCATTTATTCGAAACTTATACATTTATAGGAGCACAAATCCAACCCCTTAAACATGGTTTCAGATTCCAATATATGGTCATTGTAACCGTGATGTAGAGTCCCCTTTCCCAAGACCCCTACAGAGTGTTCATTGAACCATAATAGTAGGGGTCCCAAATCTAAAGAGGGGTAACCCCCCCCCCCCCCACCGATACGCTCTATGATGTAGCCATATGGGTTTTAGTACTGTGCCCCTTTCTATGGACACCTAAAGTGTATCCCTCTAGGATTTGACGTATAATTTCCCAAATGGTAGATACATGTTTTTTTGGAACTGATGCGTCTGTAAATATGTACCTCAAACCACGACATATCCTACCCTTAACACCCTCACTTCAAGTGTTTGTATTTGGCCAGAACGTGCTACCCTAAGAAAACACATATTCTCTATAACAACACCAAAATACGTCAGAACACCAATGGAAAACTATCTCGCTAGAAATGTATGGACAAAAATTTATGATTAATGAACGAATCACATGAAAATTTTAGGTGAGTTTCACAAATAGAATTTTAGAGAGATCAGGGTAATCTTTTATACTAAATAATGAGCCCATGTATGTTGGTGTACCATTAGGGGTGAATTTATTCAATATTTTACACATTTTTTTATAAAGTTAACCTCTATGAATTTTTAAAGTCAATATCCACACTATTAAACTCTCCCTTGTCAGGTCCAAAACAATGTTTTGGTAAACTATCAAAATATATCAATTAAAAAATTCTAGGAAGGAAAAAATTCTTGTAATGTGAACTTATGCTATGGTGTCCAGAACATAGAAGATACACTACGACCCAATCACTATAACTCAATTCACAACTTATATATAATGAATATACTGAAACTACTAGAATAAAGTGAAATAAATTAAATAAAATAACACACACACCATAAGTTTTACACGGTTAAAACTAGTGTTCTAATCCAAAAGTGGAAGGCCATAACTCTAATATTCATGGAAAATAAAATATGTTTACAAATAGTACTAGTTACCAAAACAATGATCCATCCAACTACTAAATTTTGTATCTTAGTTAGTACTCTAATTTTCCACTTATTTTGAATATTTATGGACTGAAGTCCAAATGATCTAATCTCTACCAATAATTATCCACTGGGATAATTCCTTTCACATCCACAATATCTCTATCCAGTTCATAATACCCACTTCTGAAGATAATATAGAGTTATGATTACCAACCCTCCCTAATGAACCATATATTCATTCCTCTTTGGCTGGACCACTAGGAAGATGTATCTTATATTTTATTATGATGACTTAAGAAAAATTTCCTTTTTGTTTCCCACTCCATGAAAATAATGTTTGGTGAAGGGTAACTTCTAGAATTATTTGATGACTTCACTAACTAGTCTATAATTTATGATCCTTCATATTTTGTATCCTTTTCTCTAAAATCTTTATAAAATTTCTAGAAATTAGTCTTCTATAATTTATACCTCCATTAGTTTATGTTTAATAGTATAAAAATGGTTTTTATAAATAAATTAATCAAAACAATCTACCACTTATGAATAATTTTTAATACTTCACTACAATGTCATTTCATTATCAATATACCTCCTTCTACACCTAGATATTTCATTTAAATCTCATGGTTCCACCACCATGATTCCAAAAATCCAAACCCAACTAAGGCACATCACCTCTTATGAACATCCCAGGCTACAACCCTTTAAACATAACAACTGAATTATGATCTCTTTCTTTATTAAGTAGAATAATATTCTTCCTAAAATGGAATGTCAAATTTTTTTTCCAAGTGAATTGCAATTATTTAAATAAAAAAATAACATCAAATAAACTTTTCTATCTTAAGATCATCAAACAACCCCTTCATCTAGATCTACTCCCTCTTAGATTCCATTTATTAAATTTTCCCCACGACCATTTCTGATAGTGAAATTACATGGTAAAGCATGAGTATCTGACTGACTATCCTTCCTCTAATAGTTAACACAACATGTTTTACTATTAATAATTCCTCCATATGATCCAATATCTGAGTTTGTAAATCATTATAGAAACACATATTTTTTGAAGCAATGTGACAAGCTTTTATAACCATTTAATTACCAAAGAAACCACTTTACAACCATCCAATGTTCTCTTATTGAAATGAACATGAATTTTCTAACAACTCCCACTTCCTATGAAAAATATTAATGAGTATAGACAATGATGAATATAAATATTTTTATAGCTAGTTCATTTTGAACCTTCGCAATACACTAAACCTAAATTTCCATTTTAGGTGCTTTCTACATTACTAGATTCAAATTTCTATCCAAGGATGTCATCATTGTTTAATCCAACCCTATGAAAAATCACTTAAGAAACGTATCGAAGAAATATTTCTTCGATTTAGGTATAATGAATTAGAAATTAGTTCTCTAACAATACTTTATCATTATGATTTTTTGGATAGATTTAGATCCTTCATCTAAAATCTTTTAGGATAATCCATATTTTAGAGCATTGATTCTTTTTATAGTATCAACTCGAAAATGAGAAAAAGCCAAATAATTTAGATGTGTGAAATCAAAATTCTTTAAAAACCCACATACGTTTTGATGTTAAAACCACTAGGGAGAAGTATCATTACTATTGATTAAGTATTCTGTGAAATTTCAAACTTCTTTCCAAATCACCATGGAGATCCCAAATTAATTCTGATACCTATTTCTTTTCAACTACTATTAGATTAATCCAATATGTTGCTCCATAATTATATGGACTACCTTTCATGTTCTTCTCAAACCATATAATGTTTTTTCAAAAAAACTCTAGAACTCTCTATATTCATACTCCACATTATTATCATACCATAATAATTTTTAATTTGAATCTAGACTCTTTTTATTCTATAAATAGTCATTAGTTACCGATTCTCAATACCTTGGTATTATTCTAGTTAATTAATGGCCACATTTTCTATGTTTCATCATTGGTGAAATTTTCCAAGTAGGGTGATCTTCATTGAGCATGAACCTTATATGGTCCCAATAAATTTATGCAAACCAATGCTAAAGTATAATTATTTACAATATTACCTTATATTTGGATGGAAAAAAATCCACGTTTTCAGTATAATTCATGCCTTTCATGTTTTTACTCCACGATTTCATCCATATCCATCCCTTTTTTAGGCATGGTTTTCATCCCCTTCTCACTGTAATTTGACCCACACAATATATCCTTTTCTTTATATAAGTTACTTATCTATCATGAATTACAACTTCTTACATTTGATTATATATAAGTTTAACTCCTTAACTCTATTCAATACCACCATGAAGAAACACACAGTAATCTATCCACCACACCCAAATGTTGTATATAAATCCATGTTTATTAACAATCCAATGATAATTTATTTCATTCATAAGGCCAAGATGTTCCACACTCCATGAATAATTAGAAATATTTGATTTATAATTTTCATGTAATCATCTCCCATAACAATTATCTTGGGATATTTATCATCTCCCAGATGTACCATTCTAAATGTTCTTAAAATATAGTTCTTTATACATCTTATCTGAGATGTTTAATTAAAGTAATATTCATTGCCTTTCAAAAAATACTCAATTAAATTTAAATCACAAAAGAGTAGGACAATTATATCTTCTGACATAAGATTTTTAGATCCACTTCCATAACTAAATTTCCTAGAATCCACTTATCTCTTTTTATAATCATTAATTTGGTGACAGTTCTTATCAAAATTATAGATATGGGACAACCTTCTTCTAAGTTACTCCTTGAAAATCTTATTCAATTACCTTTTTATGACTATTCCAGGTTGTGGATCTACAATGACCCAAAAAAATTGTAATTTAAATTCTCTTTTCGATGAATAAATACCTCATTAAGTAATCTATTTATTGAAAAAACATGTAATACATTGGATAATTTAGACAATTATAAAATATATCCTGTCGGATTTAAAATTTCATTAAGAATCATAACAATTGAAAAAATAGTTATAAAATATTGACTGTTTAGATTAGTATATATTAAGGGTTATTATAATATCTAGTTGACACAAATAGAAGAATCGATGTACTCAACTAGTCGGATTATTCCCTATGAAGATAGTTTATTGGATATTGTTGTTAGGATGGTAAGAATCTGAGTATGATATACTCTAATATACCAAATGTAGGATCTAAATAAGAATGATATTCTCTGATACAAGAGGGGGGTGAATTGTACCTTTTAAAAATTCCCTTAGGAAATTTTTAGGATGATTATGTTTAACAAGGTTAAACGAGATAACTCACAAGACCTCTATAAGTTCTAAAAACATTCTTGATTCTGAAAAAGTGATTCCGTAAGTGAAACTTAACAAAAGTTACAAAGATTAATATTCTACCTTAAAGCATATAGAATCTAACAAAATCATAGTACAAGTAAGGAAGTATAAAAAAGTTATACTTTCGTTAACCATACAAAATGCACAGTGGAAAAAAAAGTAGTAACCCTATAAGTAACAAACAATAACTCTTTTAACCCAAAGATAATGGTATTTAAAAACATTGGATAAAGGTCCCTTTATTTATACTTTCAAGGATGTATGTCTTAACCACACGATGGTACGCCCTCGATATGAAGATCAGAGTCTTTCTTGCTATCCCAGAAATCCCTCAACTATCAGGTAGTCGGCACCTCTGTCTTCCTCAACAAGGAAGACCTCAACTTCAAGGTGTTGGAACCTCTGTCTTCCTATCCTCGGAATCCCTCGATTGAACACAGCAACAATCGGAGTTTCACGAAGCAAATTTTCACAAGGAAAAGTTTGAACAAGCTGCTCAAACATTCGACACAAAGCTTGGGAGTTGATAAGAGCATCTCTCACTAGAAATCACATCAACATCATGTAATCATAGATGTCAAAGTTATGTTAAAGTTGTAGCTTCTTTTCAAATGATCTCCTATTTATAAGTGATGCTCCAACGGTTGCCTCCCTCCTCCAATTGTCATATTTCTCCTTGAATTTCGGAGGGACCTGTACACATGTCACTCAACCAACGGTCAGTCAATAACTGAATGCAAGACATCGTTTTGTAATGAAAAAAGTGTATGTATAAGTAAAACTGATGTTTGGAATGTAAATAAATAAAATTTCTGAGTCTAACTAAAATAAAACTCAGATTCTATAATAAAGATATATTCGGATTCTGTTTGTTAGGAATTCGGAACCTAAATTCTATAGAAATACAGAGTCTGAATTTCAAGGAAATTCGGAGTCTGGTTTCACTAGTATTCAGAACCTGAACTTAAAGAGTTCGGAGTTGAACTCATAGAATGTCATAGTGGAACCAGTAGAAGTTTGGAGTTAAACTAGTAGAAGTTAAAATTCGAACTCATAGACGTTCGGAGTCGAACTACATGAGAGTTTGTTTCCATAATTCGTAGTTGAACTACAAGAGATTTCGTATCCATAATTCAGAGTCGAACTATATGAGAGTTTTTATCCAAAATTCAGGGTAGAACTTCAAGAAAGTTCGTATCCAGAATTCGGTGTGAAACTTCATGAAAGTTCGAATCCATAATTCGGTGTTGAACTTCATGAGAGTTCGTATCCAGAATTCGGGGTGGAAATTCATGAGAGTTCGTACTCGGAATTTGGATCCTAAAAGAGAATGCTTCTATCTATGTATTATATGATTCTTAGGTTTTAGTTATGAATTCGATATTTATACTTAAGAAAAATATTGATATGAACAATGAAATCATTGTTGGGGTAAATTCCTTTGGGAAGGAAATTTTCTTTATAGAAGTAAAATATAGATTTGCTTAAGTATAAGGTGTTTTTTATTTTCAAAACAAAAAGCAATGGAAAATTTATAAGGAAAACCATATAGACTCATCAATCTCCCCCTTTTTGGAAAGCACAAAAAAACTTTTGAAAAATAATATAAGGACATAGAAAAAAAATTTCTTTAGACATTTAAATAAAAACTTATCTCCCATTGTTCATAGATTCTAGTGAATACAACTAACTCCCCCTTAGGCTTTGAAACACTAAGGATTGTATTATGGATTGTCGGAATGGATTTTTCATTATCATGGGAACGAAAAACTTTGTAATGAGAAACTCCCCCTTACTTAAGGATAGTTCTTAACATAGAAATTTTTCTTCTTCCTTTTAGATTTTTCCTTCTCCCCCTTTTGAGTAGTTCTTTTTCCTTCTCCCCTTAAGGATTTCCAAAAGAATTTAAGAAAATGGAAAATAAATAAAGTACCTGAAATGTTAGTACATAATAACACAAGATACTAACAACCAAGGATTTCATTATTATTTAAATAATTTTTACAAGGAAATACATTACAACAAAAAATCGGATTGGTCTATTTGTCTTGATTTTCCGTGGGGATTAACTTGTACAAAAGGGTTTTTAGCTTCTTCAAGATTTTCTAGTCCTCCTCAGCTTGTTTTTCTAAGGCTTTAATCCTTTAATCTTGAGCCTTCAATTCCTGAGACTGTGCTTTAATAAATTCATCCTCCTTCACAGGCTTATATTTGATCTCAATCCAGAGATCTCTTTCCACTTTCGAGTTTTGAGCAACCGAGTTAAGCTTCCCATTCAGATCCCTCACTTGTTGATTCCATGAATTTTGCTCAAGGTTCAGCTTATCCTGAAGATTATTCATTTTAGAATCCTCGGTGTCAAAAGCTACTTTAACATTATTCTGAAATTGATCATGCTATTCCACGTCATCATCAATTTTCTATGACCAGAGAGTGGTGTGGCTGCATGATTTTCTGTGAGCATCATAATTGATAAGAAAATTTCTATGCTCAGCCTCAATCTTCACACACTTATCCATCACCATGGATATAGATTCTGATTTCTGATTTAGGATGTGATGAAGCATATTCCATCTGGAGTCTATGGTGGGAATTATTGGAATTGTATCCACCAATTTATTCAAATATTCAACATCAAAATCATGTCGAAGTACTGATGATTCCGAATCAGACACCTTGCTCGGGGATCATTCTTCTTCAATTTCCACCAAATTTCTTCTTGAAGAGCCACAAACATCCTTCTTCCTTATGATATCTTTTGTTGGGGGTGTCCATAAGCACTTGCTTAACCTTATCAACTTTCAGAATGGGTTCTTCATCAAGAGATTCTTCCTCACTTTCAGGTAGTTGATCTATCTTGTCTTCATCAGCTATTTCCTTCTTTGCTCCTTCCTCATGATAGTTCTTCTCATAGCATTCTTCCTTAGATAATTCATTCTGTTTCTCTTCCTCCTTATCTTCACCTCCCTTACCTTCTTCCTCACATACCTTTCCAGATGTGAAAATATTTGAGGACTCGGCCTCTGATGTTCGGAGTGGTAGTTTTTCTAATGGGTTTGCCTTCTATTGATATTCCACAACTTGTTTAATCAAGTCATCTATATCACCACTGACTTCTCCTACTTCTTCTTCTTCTACTTCCTCCTCTTCTTCAACTATTTCAACAAATTATATCTCTTTAGATTTTTCCAGAGTGAAGTAGTTATTTCTAGGGGTCTCCGGTAATGGTTGAACAACAAAAGTATCCGGTACATGATTCTTCTCAAAAGTTACTTCTGTGTCTCTCAATAGGAATTGTACAACTTCATCTTCATACATCTTCTTCTTCATCTTATTTTCTTTTTCTACCTTCTAATGGTATTCAACAGTCTTCTCCCTTAAGGATTTAGCTTCAGTAGGGTCCAGTAAAAACTGAGGTTCCCCTTCTTTCCTTTTCTCCTTAACTTCCCTCCATTTAGCAACCACCTCATCTGGACATGCTTTCTGTTTCTTCAGCTTTGGAGGTGTGGATTGGGTTTCCTTAGCATTAGGGGTCTTGCCTTCATCCACCACTTCCTTCGGCATCATCTTATTACCTGCCTTCTTAGATGGTTCTACATTCTCTACATTTTCTAGAACGACTTCTGCCTCCTCCTCTGGCAGATCATAAAACTCACCTGAATGTTTTGGAAAACCGACCTTTATCCTTTTTATGGTGTCATCATTAATCGGAATCACCATAAAATTATTTACCTTGAAATAGAAAGAAAACATGAATGAATCAAGTCACTGAATAATAATCTCAGGGAGAAGAGCAAGATACATAATAATTTGAGATTTTAAAGACTCATTCTTGGTGTTCGGAACTGTAATAAGAATGTGCCTCATCAGATTGATCTTTCTTAGATTTACCATGAAATCCAAGATGTAAATATCACTTTTATTTAGGTTATCTTTATCACCTCTTCTCAGAATGAAAAAACCTTGAACCCACTACTACAGAATCCGGTTGTCGGTGGAGAGACGATCAATCTTTTCTGTTTTTTCATATTTGAGTCCATGGAATATCATTTCATTCACTTTTCTAAAACATACATTCACATCTGGTAACTTATGTGAACAAAATTCGTCTTCACCATTGTATGATAAGCCCACCAAGATGGCAACCATAGTGTAAGAAACCTTGTAAGTCTTGCCAAAGCTATTAAAGGAGAATTTTTCTCTCCGATCTTCTTCATAGAAGGAAACATACTCATAAAATTCTACAAAAAAATCTGTATTAATAACATCCTGAGCTTTTGTCTTTGATATGAAAAAATCATCCCACCCATTTATCTTGATATTATTAGAAATAATATAATCATACTTATTAAAAAAATTTGGATGGACGAACCATTCCCTATAGACTAACCCACTTGAGATTGGTTTGATGGTAGACATTTCTTGTGTAGTGGCTTCTACAGACATTCGAAATGGAGGAGCACTAAATGATTCAGAATGGTCTATAAGAAGTGAGGCGGAGCATCGACATGCGAGGGATTTGAAATCGATGTGGGATAGTATTAGGTGTCCCCTTTTTATAGGAAAAGGTGGTGACCTTTAACCTTCCAAAAACAATCTAACAGGTAAAAAACTCTCTGATTTTATCTGACGGTTGAAAACATACTCACAATGAAATCTTGAATCCGATATTTTGAGGTTTTAACAAAAAAAATTGGATTTAAGAAGAAATTAATTCGAAAAATTTAAAAACAAAGGAAACTACTAGCAAGTAAAAGTGGCTACGAAAACTTAATTAAGAAGATCATACCTTTTGGATTGGCTAGGACGATTATTCTTAAAAGGGGATATTCTTCTTGAAGAAAATTTGACTACAAAAAAACATTACGAAAATGTTTTTTTGCAAAAGCTTTGAGTACCAAAACTATAGTAAAAAAAGTATGAGTACGAAAATTCAAATTATGAAAATTCTCATTAAGAAAATTCCTATTACAAAAATTTTCCAGTACGAAAGCTTCATTATGAAAATTTCCAGTACGAAAATATTATTAGGATAATTTCCAATACAAAAACTTTATTATGATAATTTATAGTACGAAATCATCATTACAAAAATTTCTTGTACGAAAACTTCATTAGGAAAATTTCGATTACGAAAAATTTTCATTACAAAAAACATTGAAAAACTTTATAACAAGAAACATGAAATAACACCATTACGAAAGACACAAAAAAACATCAATAAAGAAAATTTGAAAAACATCATAATAGATATACCCCCCCTATGAAAAGGAGTTTATTATTGTAAGGAGAATGGGTCGACAAGAAGTTAATGAAAAAAGATTACCTCATGGTTATCATCCCTCAATTCTGTTTGATGTAATCAAATCTATCAGAGGGTAATGATTTTGTGAAAATATCAGCAAGTTCATTTTGTGTTCTGCTAAACTGATGAATGATATCTCCTTTAAGTGTGTGATCCAAAAGAATGTGATTCCTAATATCTATGTGCTTTGAATGAGAGTGATGTGCAGGGTTTTTACTAAGGGCAATGGAACTTGTGTTATCACACAAAATTTGAGTCATAGTGAAACTGAAGCCATAATCTGTTAGTGTGTGTTGAAACTACAACACTTGAGCACAAAAACATCCAGCTGTTACATATTTAGCTTCAGCAGTGGAGTGTGCTACTAAGTGTTGCTTCTTGCAAGACCAAGAAACTAACGAATCTCATAAGAAATGACAATTTCAAGATGTACTCTTTCTATCCATTCTGCATCCACCAAAGTCAGCATCTGAAAAAAAAATTAATATGAAATCATTTCCAGAAGTATAAAATAGTCCTAGATCCATGGTTCCCGTTAAGTAGCGAAAAATTATTTTCACTACCTTTAAATGAGATTCCTTATGATCGGATTGATATCTTTTACATAAGCATACTGAAAACATTAAGTCTGGTCAACTAGCTATCAAGTAAACTAGAATTCCTATCATACATCTAAAAGATGTTTGATCTACTATTTTCCCAACTTCATCAAGATCAAGTGTGTTTTAGGTATGAATATGAGTAATTATACTCTTAGTATTGTCATATTTATACTTTTTAAGATGATATTTAATATAATTATGTTAGGATATGCAGATTCCTTCTGGTTTTTGAGAAATTTGAAAATCATGGAAAAATGTTAACTCACCCATCATACTCATTTCAAACTCATTTTTCATTAAATCTGAAAAGAAATACCTTAAATATTGCTGAGTTGAAACAAATATAATGTAATCAACATAAATTTGAATAATATAAACGTTTTTCTTATCTTTATTTATGAAAAGATTTGGATCTGCATTTCCCTTAACATTGTTATTTTGAAGCAAAAATCTTGTACGTCTATCATACCAAGCACGTGGGGCTTGTTTAAGGCCATAGAAAGCATTGGTATGTCTAAAAACTTGATCAGGATGTTTTGTGTCTTCAAAGCTAGGAGGTTGTTCCAAAAAAAACTTACTTTTTAATAGAACCATTAAGGAAAGCACATTTTACATCCATTTGAAAAAGCGTGAAATTTAAGAATGCTGCAAAGGCAAGTAAAATACGAATACATTCAAGTCTAGCTACTGGAGAATAGGTTTCTTCATAGTCTATTCCTTCTTGTGTATTATAGCATTTAGCAACTAATCTAGCTTTATTCATAACGATGACTCCATTTTCATCACACTTACTTATGAAGCCCAATTTTACTCCAATAACAAAAGTTTCTTTAGGTCTTTAAACCAAGGTCCAAAATTTATTCCTTTCGAATTCATTTAATTCATCTTGTATAGCTTTAATCCAATCATTATCACCTAAAGCTTCATCAGTGATTTTTTTTCTATTTGGGAAAGGAATGCTAGATGCTCTACTTCATTTATTAATGAACTTCTAGTCATTACAGGTTGATTCACATCACCAATGACACTATCACTAAGATGATTTTTAAGAAATGACTGGTTTGGGTTTTTTAAAACATGTTCATCAACATAGGGTATGAAATATTCTATGGTAAATGTTTCCAAAGCATCTTCTTGAACATTTTCTTTATCAGAAGGATTTTCTATAAAAGGTTGATAATGAATTTTTGTAAACACATTTGAGGATGTAGGTTGGGGTTGTTTGAAAACAAAAGGATTAGTTTCATCAAATTTAACATGTACTCTCTCTTCAACATTACAAGTGTTTTTTTAAAAACTCTATAAGCCATAGATGTTGTGGAGTAGCCTAAGAAAATTCCTTCATCATATTTTGGTGTGAATTTGTGTAAGTTATCTTTTGTATTTAGAATTAATACCTTGCATCAAAAAACCTTAATGTTGGAAAGTATAGGTCTTCTACCATTCCATTACTCATAAGGAGTTTTATTAAGAAAAGGTCTAATTAAAAATAGAATTATAGTATAACAAGTAGTAATTACAGCTTCAGCCCAAAAATGTTTGGCAACAAAATACTCACTCAACATGGTTCTTGTTATCTCCTGAAGAATTCTATTTCTTCTTTCAACAAAATCATTTTGTTGAGCTGTTCTGTGTGCTGAGAAGTTGTGTGTAATACCTATTCTACTACAAAAAGTTTCAAAACCATAATTTTGAAATTCTCCTCCATGATAACTATGAATAGTTTTTAATGGAAGGTTTTTCTCATTTTTGACTTGGCATCTAAAAATTTTGAAATATGAAAAAACTTCAGAATTCTTTTCCAGAAAATAGACCCACGTAAATCAAGTGTAATCGTCAACCAAAACAAATACATAGTACTTAACTCTAATGCTTCCAGTTTGTGTTGGAAAAAAAATATCAATGTGCAGTAGCTATAATGAATTAGTTGTTGAGACTTCATCGATAGATTTAAAACTTGATTTATGTTGCTTTCCATATTGACAAGGGTCACAAAATTTTGGAGAATCAAATCCATGCTTTGGTAGATCCTTAAATAAACCTTTATTAGTGAGTTTTTATAAGTTCCTAAGGTTATAATGTCTTAACCTTCTATGCCATAACAAAGAATGATATTCCATTTCACTAAGGAAAGGTAAGTCTTGGCTCCTAAGGTCTTCTATGTTTAGTGTGTAAACATTCTCTTGCATATTGGCAGAAAGAATAAATTCATCCTTCTAATTGTGTATTAGGAATTTATCATTCCTAAAATTCACAAGGTAGCCTTCATCACATAACTGGATTATGCTAATGAGGTTGTTCTTAAGACCTTTAACAAACAAAAAATTTGAAATTAATGTTTTTTCAAGAAGATCAATGTTACCTATACCAATTATTTCTCTCTGAGAATAATCTCTGAATGTTACTTTTCCTCCATTCATCTTCATAATATTTTCAAAATAGTTTTTGTTACTAGTCATATGCCGGGAACATCCACTATCCATGTACCATGTATTGCTATTGGTACTTTCCCTATTTTCCTAAAAATAAGAAAAACGTTAGGTTTTCTGAATCCAGACTTGCTTGGATCTGAATGTTTGAGAAAGTATAATTTTGGGTACCCACATATTCATAGAAAAATAAGCCTTATGAAATCCTAAAGATTGGGTTTTGTTTATGGAAAAATTCTTTTCCTAGTGACAACAATACTGACACTTTGTGCAGAATTGGGCACTTTTAGGAATAAAGTAGTTGTTACTAAAAATAGATTTAGAACTTGTGTAATGAAAACTAGAAGTATTCCTTTGAGGTCGGATTGGTGAATACATTTTATCAAAATTTTCCTTACCTAGGTTAAATTTTGACAAACACTTCCTCAAAGAAAATATTTCGGATTTGAGTTTTATAACAAGGTTCTTTTCTTAAAAAACATATGATTTTGGGCTAGAGCTAGGCTTGAAAGCATTTTTCTTAGAAATTACGATTTCTAGATCATTCAAAATTTTATTCTTCTTAGAGCTTACTTACGCAATATTTTTTAAAAGACTTTAAAAATAAGTAATTTTGTTATCAAGATCTGTAGAAAGATCTGATATTTCAATAGTAGGAATAATATTTCTAGAAATTGACTTATCATGTTTCTTCGGGAGTTTTGAATTATAATTTTCAAGAAGTTTGGAAAACCTAGAAAATTCTTCCTAGGTAGGTAAGGTATTATCTTCATCAGAAGAGGATTATTCATCCGAAATCATTAGAATTCAAAGAAACATTTGTAAATTATTCAGAATTATATACCTTATCCAGAAAGCAACGATTATAAATATGTAGCCTGGCTATAAGACCAAGAATCTTCTGTCTAGAAGATTCTTAATATGATGATTCATCTAAAGATTCTCCACCACTGGCAGTCCATGTGCCATTGGCTTTCAACACTTTCTTAGCCTTGGACTTGTAATACCTCTTTCTATTCCTTTCAGAATGCCTCTATTTTCTATATTTTCTCTTGAGCATAGCGCAATCAGGTCTTATGTGTCCAGCTCTCTTACATTGATAGCATGTGACCTTTGAATATTTCTTATCATTACTTTTCCTTTTCTTGCATTTGGATTAAAAAATATATCTGTCTAGCTATCTTGTTCCTCATTTGAGCAATATTTTCTAAATCATTTTCTAAGGAATCACATCTACTAGATTCGGAATGGATAATAACTTTTTTAGATCTAGATCTAGTAACTCTCTCAGGAGTCTTAGCTTTCATATGATTGGAAGTAGTAGTAAAAGAAACACTGCCATTTCCATTCATCTTCTTCACAATATCAGCATCTCTCTTCATTCTAGTCTCATGTAGAAGAAGAGTTCAAAATAGATTATCAAGGGTAACCTGATCAACCTTTATATTCTCATAAATTGCGGTCCTTTTAGATTCCCACTCATTCAGCATGATGTCGATGACATTGTCAACAAGGGATTCATCATCTAATCCTTTATCTCCCATTGATTGTTATCTATTCATGATATTCATGAATCTCTATTTCACTTTGAATATGGGTTCACTATAAGGAAAACTAAATCCAAGATATTCAGCTCTAAGCATGGATCTTCTAGTCTCAATTTCTTTGGATGTACCAAAATGAGTAACTTATAGTTTCTTCCAAATAGAATTTACTGCTTCATAAGAAGAAATTTGGATATATATATTTAAATTCATTGAACAAAGTAATTTATTGTGTACCTTATAGTTCAGTTGATATTCATGCATTTCAATATTTTTAAAGGCACTTACTTCTTTATCACGAACCTTGTATCCACTAGTAAGCATAACAAAATTTTCAACCTCAGTATTGACAATGAATGTCTTCATGCGATCTCTCTAATATTCATAATCATTACCATCAAAGATTGGTGGTCTTGTTGGATTAAGGTTTTCTATAGAACAAACATTGATTCCTTCCATCCTTTAGAAAAACATTGGTGCACACACTAGTTAGGATAAAAAGTTTGTAATCAAAGGAGATATTCTAAAAAAGGGAAAAAATTTACCTCTAAGAAAAAAGTAAATCCAAACTATGATTATGAAAAATAGATTCCAAAAATATGAATCCGAATTTTCAATTCCATGAATTCTCTTCTGATCCTAATCGTGATATTTATTAACATGGAACCAATTGATCTAAACCAATTGTGAGGATGGTATGACTCTGAGTATGATATACTCTATTATACAAAATGTAGGATCGAAATAAGAAAGAGATTCTCAGATATAAGAGGGGGGTGAATTTTACCATTTAAAAATTTCCTTAGGAAATTTTTAGGATGAATATGTTTAACAAGGATAAACAGGATATTTTAAAAGACCTCTTTAAGTTCTAAAGACTTGATTGATTCCGGAAAAGTGATTCCAGAAAAGTGATTCCAGAAATGAAACTTAACAAAAGTTACAATGATTAATATTATAACTTAATGTGTATAGAATCTAACTAAATTAGAGTACAAGTAAGGAATTATAAAAAAGTTATAATTTCATTAACAATACAAAATGCACAGTGGAAAACAAAGTAGAAACACTACAAGAAACAAACAATAACTCTTTTAACCCAAAGATAAGGATATCCCACAACCTTGGATAAATGTCCCTTGATTTATACTTTCAAGAAAGTATGTCCTAACCACTCTAGAGTAAACCCTCGATACGAAAATCTAATTCTGTCTTGATATCACCGCAAGCCCTCAACTATAAGGTAGTCGACACCACTGTCTTCCATAGCAAGGAAGCCATCAACTTCAAGGTGTTGGAACCTCTGACTTCCTATCCCTGGAAGCCCTCTATTGTACATATAAAAAATTGGAGTCGCACAAAGAAAATCTGCACAAGGAAAAGTTTGAACAATCCATTAAAACTTTCTGCATGATGCTTGAGAGTTGATAAGAGCCTCTCTCTCTAGAAATCACTTCAACAACATAAAAGCACCGATGTCAGAGTTCTTTCAAAGTTGTATCTCCTTCTCAAATGAGCTCCTATTTATAGGTGAAGCTCCAATGGTCATCTCCATCCTCTAATGGTCATATTTCTTATTGAATTTTGGAGGGACCTGTACACATGTCACTCAACCAATGGTTAGTCCATAACTGAAAGAATGAAAAAATATTGTAATGAAATAGGTGTAATTATAAGTAAAAATAAAGTTCGGAATGTAAAAAAATAAATGTTTGGAGTCTAACCAAAATGAAATTCTGAGTCTATAATAAAGAGATATTTGGATTCTGTTTTGAAGGAATTTGGAACCAGAATTCTATAGAAATCCAGATTCTGAATTTCATGGAAATTCGGAGTCTGGTTTCACCAGTATTCAGAACCTGAACTTAAAGAGTTCGGAGTTGAACTCATAGAAGTTTGGAGTCGAACTATTAGAAGATTGGAGTTAAACTAGTAGAAGTTCAGAGTAAAACTCATAGAAGTTCAGAGTCTAACTTGAAGAAGTTCAGAGTCGAACTCATAGAAGTTCGGAGTCGAACTACATGAGTGTTTGTATCCATAATTCGGTGTCGAACTATATAAGAGTTCGTTTCCATAATTCAGAGTCAAATTATATGAGAGTTTGTATCCAGAATTTGGAGTGGAACTTCATGAAAGATTGTAACCAGAATTCGGAGAGGAACTTCATGAATGTTCGTATCCAGAATTCGGAGTGAAACTTCATGAGAGTTCATATCCAGAATTCAGAGTGGAACTTCATGAGAGTTCATACTCGTAATTCAGATCCTAAAACAGAATGCTTCATATCTATGTATTATATGATTATGAGGTTTTAGATATGAATTCGATTTTTATACTAATGAAAAATATTGATATCAACAATGAAAGCATGGTAGGGGTAAATTCCATTGAGAAGAAAATTTTCATTATAGAAGCAAAATATATATTTCCTTATGTATAATGTGTTTGTGATTTTCGAAACAAGAAGGAATGGAAAAGTCATAAGGAAAAAATTATTGACTCAATAATTATGAGGCTGATAGAATCATGATTCTTTTACCTTTAGAAATCAAAATTCAATATTAAAAAATTAAAACAAGAATAAAACCACTTATATAAGATAATATATCTTATCTATATCATAACCCAAACCATGTTCATCGAACCACCACAAGAATGTACCACCACATAAAACCTTACCATTATGGTGTATGCTGGTGTAATAAGGGGTTATGTATCTAGACCATAAAAGTATAAATTTATATATTTTCATTTTTAACAATATACTTATTATATATATAAATACCTTTTTATTATGACTTTATTTATACAATTATATTTGATTTGATGATTATTATGTTTTGATAGGAATGAAGAAAAAATTTATTTTTGGAAAATATATAGTTATAGGTTAAATACTCTTTCTGATAAATTTAATAATTCTGAAATAAATTTCAATTTTATATAATAATATTATTAAATTATATTTCTTTTTATAAAAATTATAATATAATATAATTAATTAGAATATAATGATCATAAGTGTCAGAAAAATGTTATTTTCATAAAAACTAGAATTTTTCAATAATTTTTTTTAATAGAATGATAAAATTATTATATTTAGATAATTAATTTTATAATCAACATGTAAACATTTTCCAATGGTTAATTTTACATAATGTTCTTAAGGCATTAAATTTTTTAGGTATAAATTAATTACGGTATAAATATACGGTATTTATTATGACATCATATTAAATGAAACGCGATACAATAAATACTATAAATGGAATATAAAACCCAAAATATAATTCTCCTTGAAAACAATGAATTTATTTAAGCTATTTGAATAATTTTATAAAACATGATTGAATTCTAAAAATCCTATATTATATTTTAAGGTTTTAAAATCAATTAATTATGAACTTGACTCACTTCCACATCACTAATGGTATTATTTTAATTAGATCATCTTTTATAATTCAAAATATTTAATATAAGTTAACTTTAGAAGATACAATGATAAAAATAATTAGTAGTATTTTAGTTTTGATCAATTTATCACATAGATTCTCGAATCTATGTTTGGGAATTAAAAAATAATTCCACAATCTTTTTCAATAATTCTCACCCAACCTCCCACTCCTCACTTAAAACTTATTTAGCCATATTTTTAATTCCCACTTATTTTAAAAATCCACCCATGATATATCTAATTTCGTAATAATCTCCTCCCATGATTTTATAATCACCCATTAAAGGTAAGAGTTTCTATCCTCTCCGGTTATTTGAAGTACATTATTTATAATAAGCTCTTTTCATTTCCAATTATTTATATTGTAAATTAATTCACATATACATTATAATTTCCTTATGAGTCCAATGTAACGATATAAAGAATTTTTTTCCCATTAATCCATTTCATGAACCTTTATTTACACTTTCTGTGCAACTGAAATTATCTAGTTTTTTGACATACCATGCTTTTGTATTGTGAATACCCATACCCATTTCCACTCAAGGGTATTCAAAATGATATACCCATCCTTTATTGATCAGATACTTCGATTTATGTAACACACACTCCTGGATCATGGTATTTAATGTTATGAAATATGTTCCTATTTTTATGATCTAAGTGGTTAACAAATGCATGTAAAAGATATGACTTTGATTTGTGGGTTCAATATTATACAGCTCTCTAATGAATTGAGTAATATTTTTGTCATAAGAGATACCATTTATGGTCCATTGGAGGTTAACCATTTCACACTATGTTATGAAGTCTCAGTGGGAATCCAAGACATATTTTAATGTTTTAATGTTTTATGTTGCCGCCACATTCCTATATTGCCTTGATGTGTAATCATCTTATATAATGCTATAAAATTCTTGTTTATGATTCTCACCCCTTTTTGGTCACCTTAACATGCCTCTTGAATCACATGTATTACATTCATCATGTTAATATTTTATTACTCCCTTAATAGGATTTATATCTCATCCCTTTCATATATACATACCTAAGTTATTCCTTATAGTATTATAATATTGATGGAATACAAGGTCTTGTTTTGGAGTTTTTTAAAAATGTTATTATATCCATGTTTCAAGTTTGTGTGCTATGAATCTAAATACCCTATGACACTAGGACTCATAATACTTTCGTATTGAATTAAGAGTATCATGTTGTATTGAATCATGAATTATATTAATGATATGTCTAATAATATTTAGTATCAAAGAAAAGATCAAGTTAAATTTTGGGATTCGAATTATAGAACATTAGTTAAATCCTTAGGTATTAAACTAAAAATATGAAAGAATTCCTAAATTATGTTAATGTTTAGATAAATGGTATTAATTGAAAAAAAATCCATGCCTTTATTATATAAGTGGATGGGGTTTTTGTACAATTGTACCTATGGGTAATAACACTAAAATGGATCAATGCATATTAACTCGATCATCAATTGGTTCATGATAAAGAGATATTTCTATACACATTGTTTGAAACACCATGGGTATATGCTTTGTCAAATTCACAAGATTCTTATAAACCATCAATACGTGAATAAAACATCAAATAAAATTTTATGATAGGAAATACACCTTGGATAACACTGATCAAAACCAAAAAATCAAAGATTAATAAATTTATGGTATTTATGAGTTATCCCTTAAATTTTTGTTGTTACATTTTTATATGATTAATAGTTTAAAAATCATCGTCCCTAATTTTCTTATAATTTCAGTCAATGGATGGAAATTGTAGAAAATGAGTCAACAAGAAATGTGATGGGAAACATATTAATTACCCAAATGATATTTTCAAAACAATGCGAGAAGGATTCAGAATATTTATGAAAATAGTTTTTCAATTAAAACAATTTTTTAATTGGAACATAAATTATGGGGGAAACCCACCCCCCTAAGAATGATAATATTGGAATTATGAAATTTATATGGAAAATGCCTTTTAATTTTAGTGGATCTCACAATCCATTAATAATGGAATAATGGATCAAATCTAAAAAAATATCTTCTACATCATTCAATTCTCCAACAAAGAGAATTTAACAATGGTTGTTTTTTATATAGAGGGAAAAAATAATAAATATTATAAATTGATATATGATATGAATTCCAAGGAGGAGATAAAATTGATATAGTAGAATGGATTATAGAAAATTATTCTTGATAAATATTTTCCTCACACTCTTAATCTTAAAATAGATTGGTATTTCTTTAGACATAAGTAAAATGATGAAAATATATCAGGGAATACGATGAAAGCATCAAAATACTTTCATGATATGCCTCTAGATATTTCATTGACCATAAAAATAATTTTTCTTATAATATAGTGGGTTAAACCTAAATCTAGGAATATATTTATTAATACAATTATTTAAATTTTATGAGGAAATTGTTCTATGTCCACTCAATGTAAAAATATTGATAATTGAATCTCAAGGGTCTCTTGGGTAAGGATATATGATGAAATTAATGAAATTTAATTCAGATGGAGTGATGGTGAAATGTTATAGTGGTAAGAAAGTCAAACATCACACATATCAGAATGGTGAAATAAAGAATCCAAAAAAAATCATGAAGGGGATAAGGAATGGATTTTGGTGTTTGAAGAATGTGTACATATCCAGGGAATGTCATTGGGAGGAACCCACCATTATGAAGGAATAATAGAATACTCATATCAACCCAAAACCTATTGTCTAATTTTTCAACTATAAAGAACATGGAAAATATGAGAATAAACGCATTAAGCTAAGGGTTTTTGAAAATAGATGATGAAAACAACCTCAAAGGCCTAGAGAGGAATGGAAATATTATTTCATCACAACTACTGAGGTGGATCCTGAAAATGATGTATGGATAGGAATACATGTTATTTATTCAAGGATAGTGAAAATTTTATTTGATTATAGTTAAAAAAATATTTCATATCACATATGTTTAAAAGAACTATTCAAACACCACCTCAAACCATATATGTTGAGCTATCAATGAAAATGAAAAATGAGGACATAATTACCTCCTAACTATATAACTTATCCTCTATCAATATTTATTGGAATAAATTCTAATTTGACCCTGTGATACTTAATTTTGTGGAATTAAATGTTATTTTAGATGTGGATTCCCATTCCATATATATCCGACCAATATTTCTGAGAGATATAAGCCACCCTACATATCTAGAATTTCCCTCTAATTATATAAGAGTGAATGTAAGAAGATGAATCTAATTTAGAATGATTATCTCAAGAATGGATATTATTTTAATTGTGAGGAATAATATCTAGATATAAATATATATTATGGATAAGATCATCATTGATGTCATTCCAATTGTAAGGGAATATATGGATGAGTTTCTTGAAGAAATTCTTGGTCATCCTCCATGTCATGAGGTTGAGATCTCAGCTGACTATATACCTAGATATTTTCCAATATATAAGACCACATATATAATATCTACTATTGAACTTGAGGGGATAATGAATAAACTAAAATAGAGTATGGATAAAGGGATTATATTCAAGAGTTCTCACTATGGGGTGTTCCACCCCTCTTTTTCAAGAATTAGGATAGGTTAATGTGCCTCTGAAATTATTATAGTGAGCTGAGTAATATCATGATAAAGAAAAAGTATCCTCTATAATGGATTAATTAATTGTTCGATCATGGGGATACATATGGATGCCTTGAAATAAATACATCAAACGGATGTCTTAGACCAACATCTATGACAAAGATTTATAGTTTCCTTTGATTATCTAGTTATTATAATTGATTTTTGAGAAAATTATCATGATTTTTAATCCCACAAACCAAGATAACTTTGACGGATGTGATGTTTGGATATAAAAAAGAATTTTAGGAGACCTTTGATTAGTTATAAGAACTAATAACTACATCCATTATTTCACTAACCACTGGTGGGAAGGATTTATGATATATAGTGATGCATCCAAAATGGGCATGTGTTTTTTACTCATTCAAGATTAAAAAGAGATATACTATGACTCAAGACAATTAATGATATATGAGAAGAACTAACTAATTTATGATCTAGAATTGGATTCAGTTATATTGACATTTAGTATTTTGTTACATTATCTATATGGAGGGAAGAGAGACATATATATGGATTATAAAAGCCGTAAATATATTTCATAGAAAAGGAGCTCATTACTCACCAATGATGGTGATTAAAAAATTAATGGATTTTTTATATATTACTATCGTAGGATGAAGAAAAAAATGGAAAATACGATGAGTAATAAGGATCCCACAACCCTACCCATGATGATAATTGAATGGGATCCAATATTCTTAGACATACAAATTATATAAATAATAATCATAAAATGAACTTCATCATAACTAGATTAAATAAATTCTAAATCATACATTATTAATAGGAATAAGGAGGGATAAAACGATTGTGAGTAGCTGTAAAAAGCGGTAGTTAATATTCTAGTGTTAATATTTTATAAATTTGAGGTTATAATGGTTGGAACCTGATGTGTCCCCTAAAAAACAAAGCTGAAGCTGGAACTTTTGGATTATGGGAATAGATCATTCATCTCTATTAACACATGAACCACTAGTATTTACAAAAATATAAAGAAAAAAATATTTTAGGATAACATAAAGATTGATATTTCCATGGATTTGGTATCAACAAATTATTGTTGTGGAGTTCTCATATATTAGCAGTTTCCATTATATCATTCAATTAGAACCATACGATGATGTTTATGGGAAGATATGTTATATTCCATCATGATGGGATAATATTAGATAGTGGAAGCTTATTGGTCTTGATCTTATAAAATAGATGTTATAGAAGGTCTAAACTATTCTAAATCATTTGAAATCTAAACAATGTAAATAGAAATGATATAAAAAAATTATTGATGAGACCTCAAGTTTAAAGTTAGATAAAAGGCATTTCATTATATATTCTCATGGAAGAAGGTCATGAGGATTGGGATGAAGGGAAACCTTAATCTAAGATACATAAAACCCTTTTATATCCTTGATTATATTAGATATATGTCATATCAAATATTATCCCACCTTTTATATATGACGAACATGATGTGTTCCATGTATCGATCTTGGAGAAGTAAATACCATACTCCTCACATTTACTATGTCCATATGTGGTACAAATGTTGAAAAATATTCCATTTGATGATCAACCAAAAAAGGTCTTAGATTATAGAGACAATGTACTATGAAAAAAGTCAACTCACTCAACTTCCAATGGGTGAACCAAAATTTTAATGAAGTAACATGGGAACAAAAAGAGTCCATGAAATAGAAGTACCCAGATCATTTTTAGTATATTTAATGAAAATTTGAGGGTAAAATATATAAAGGTGGGAAGAATGTAATGACACAAACTTTTTGTACGTTAAATTCCATTTTAAATGAATAAATTAGTATTTAAATATTATACTGATAAAAATATATTCCCTACTTTGGTTATTTTGGACTGTTATAAAATACAACCAATCCTATTTAAATGTCCCTTATGTATCTTAACTATTGATAAAAAATCCATTGTATAGTGACTGTTAAAATTAATTTTTACTAAATGTTATGATAAAAATTCAATTTACATAAATGGAAGAAGTAATGTTCTCAACCATTAGGATCATACCATATGAATCACATTTATCGAAGCATTAATGGTTAATGGAATCACACAACTTTTCCCTTGACCATGACCATAATGATATTTAATAACTAAAAAATCAATGAATTATTTCATAGGATATGTTTAAATTTATGAATATCATGTCCCAAACAATGTTCCTCAAAGTACCCCAAGAATGTACTACCATCACAGGCCATACCCTTATGAAATACAATTTTCTAACAAGGGGTAATATATCTAAACCCTAGTAGTATGAATATTTTTATTTACCTTTTTAGTAAAATAATTATTATAATTATCCATTTTCTTTATTACTTTTTATATACAATAAAACATGAGTTGATGAAAATTAGAATTTGATACAAAGAAACCAAAATTGTATTTTTGGAAAATATATAGTTTTAATTAAAACAAACTTCTTGATAAATTCAATAATTTTGTAATAAATTCTATTTTCACATAATATACTTGTGAAATAATAATTATGTATATAACAATGTAAATATAATTCAATGGGGTCAAATATAATATTTATATGGTTCATAAAACTGTTATTGTCTTAAAACCTAGTTTATCAATAAATGAGGATTTTTATTTAAATGTGTAAATTCTAATATCTAGAGAATAATTTGGATAAAATTATTATTATTTTGGAAATTGGAATGATAAAATTATTAAGGGGTTAATTTTTTATAATTTTCTCTCATAGTCAAATTTTTTGGGAAATAATCAAATATGTTATAAATATATGTTGTTTATTGTGACATTAAAATAGCCCAAAAGTGATGTAATATATATTATAAATTGAATTGATGAAATAAAATATATTCTTCCATTAAAATAATTTATTTATGATGTTATTTAAATTATTTTAAGAACCTTAAATGAATCCTCCAAAACCTTTATTGTATTTTACGGTTTAAAATCAATTCTCTATAAACATGTCTCACCTCCACATCACTAATTGTATTAATTTAAATATATTGGTTATTATAACATTTATAGAAACCAATGGGAAACCCTATTTTAAGGTTTTTTATTTTTATTATTTTATCATATAGAGTCCAAAACCATGGTTTTGAAGTTAATAAAGAATTAAAATATCTTTTTCTATAAATACCCACAAAGACTTCTACTCAAAATCACTCAAAAACCATTGAGAATTAAGTTACAATCCCTATTACTCTCTAAATACCTTAAAATATTTTCAAAATTTTTCAGTAATATCCTCTATAGGTTTTAGATGCATCCTCTCATGGTAAGGGACTCTCTTATTCTTTTATTTAAACTACATTATCTATTATAAACCCTTTAGATTTATAATTGTCAACATTGTAATTTTTTACCTATCGATTTTATTATCCACTTGATTCACATGTAATGGTAGAATAACATTCACTATCATTAATCCTTTCCTGAACCTTGATTCCCAACCATTATGCTGCCAAAATAATACTGTGATTTTCCATTCCACGCTTTTATTTTGAGAATATCCATCCCCATTTCCACTGAATGGTATTTATAGATGGAACTATCTATTATTTATTTTGAAATTATGTGTATGAAACCCACACTCCATAATCATAGGATTAAAAGTTATGAAATATGTTCTTATATTGTATAATATATGTTGCACACAAATTCATGTACATTGTATGATTGTGGCGGGTGGAACCAAAATTATTTATCCCTTAAATTCATTGGGTAATGATTTTATCTAAAGAGATTACACATATTGTGTATTATTGGACATCCTAAGAAACTATGTTATGATATCTCAGCTGTTATCCTTGGCTTATTCTTATGATTTCATGTTTTAAATTGTTTCTACATTCTTATACTTCCATGATGTCATCATATTATGCAATGAATTAATGTTCATTTTTATGATTATAACCCACTTTATGTTACCCTGATATGCCTATTCACTCACATGCATTACTTTTATCAATTTTATTATTTTTTTATTCCTTTCTCAGGCTTTATAAATTACTTATTTATTATTTACATCCCCTGGTTGTCCATTTCATCATTAGAAGATAAATGGAATATAATGGAATGCTTTGGAGTTTTTATGTAATCTTTTCATACCCATGTTACATGTTATTGTTTTATATATCTTATTACACAAATAAACTAAGACCAAAAATATTTTGAGATTGTATTATGAGTATATTTATTTAAGAAGTAATGAATTTATGTGTATTTATTATATGGGTTTACATAGGAGAATCCCTTCGTTCTATACTATATTATTTTTTAGAATATATGTGGATCTCATTCTAAAGAATTTATTTATATTGAAAAAAATCCATGAAATCCAAAATCACTAGGAAATTATTCCTACATGAGTTACTAACAATGTTGACCATCACACCCAATATTTAGGGAGTGATGTGAGTGAAAGAGACATCAATTTCAGATCTCTAATGTTCACCCTTACTAACTCCAACTTATTAAATGTCATATTCAAGTTGTTAGTCTGAATAAAAAATGACTACCATTATGTGATCCTCATGATAGAAATTATCCTTAGAAATAAAACATAGTTCACTGCCACATGTTTCTACTAGATATCAGTTAGAGTCTATATAATTTATGATCTATTTGTCACATCTCTTATGTTATAAGTCATTTTCTTGGGTAATAATATCTCCCTTAACCCTGGTGATTTATTATCCGCCCTCTCATATACTTCCACCTTTATCTCTTATGTATTTAGTCCCTTCAATGAATGTTTGATGTTATTATATAGTAGAAAACCCACAATAAACATATTATTTAACCCAGAATACATATCTCCACACTTCTCGACCCATAACTTATCCTGTTCCAATGCAGCTGCACCAAAAAATGTGAAACCCCAATATCTTACAAAAATCAAAATACAGTGATCTAGAACTATTTACTAATGTTCATCTATAAGAATGATGAAAAAATGATTTTGCTGAATTGAGATATGGAAAAAAATTATGTTTTTATCAACAATATCCCTCTAACAACACTCTAATACCATTAATTATATTAGAATCGTTCTTTTTATAAAACATTGGAAGCTTTGCACCAGAACATACTAGGTAGAAATGATGCCCCAAAATCCAGACATGCAGTATTACAATTAGAATGTTGAAGAAACATTTCACCCAACATAGAGAACTATGATTTATAACTTTTTAATGAATAAAAAAAATATAACAGAATTCATCTGTCAAAAGAAAATAAATTATCTAGAATGAAACATGTTTTTTGTTGATTATAATTTTATCATAATTAATAGGGTGAACAATATAACACTTTAAATTAAGAAAAAATAAATATAATTACAATGACTATAAATCATCAAAACAATGATCCATCCTACTACTAAATAGTTGAACCTAATAGAACTAATTGTTTCCACCACCTTACATTCATCATGGATTGATGTATAATTGATCTGATATCCCTATAAAATACATTATTTAGTCATGTACTCCCACAGTCTCAACTACTCTATCTGTTTCACAATGTCCACATTTTAAGATCCCATTTAGTTACTCATTGAAGGCCTTTTATGATGATATTTAATTTCATTTATCTGTTTCTATACATTGGAGAAAATAACTATTATTTTAATATTAATGTAATGAACTATCCTTTGTGTTTCCCATATTCCCTCAATGTTGAGTGATTAAAGGTAACTTCTAATTTATTCTTCTAACTACATCAACTGGTTTATAACTCTCTATCTTTTTGAATTGTTATATTCCATTCCACCATCTCTATTAGGGTTTTGGAAATTACAATTATGGAATCACGCTTTTCATTAGTATATGATCCATAGTTTGAAAAATGGTTTATAGTCACAGTTGAAACCTAATATCTCTCACCAGTATGAAATTTAAATATAAATCACATCAAATAGAAGATTTTAAAATTATGTATCCCAATTTTAGTACCTACTTCATTTTATGTTTCTTTTGTAACCGAGGAATGAATTATACGACTATTTTATTTTTATTAACTACAACTAAAAAATATGGTATCATCCACTCTATAATATACCAAAGGGATAGTAAAACACCATCCAATTTCTGTTGTGTTATGGGATGGTATCATCCACTCCTAAGGAACTATCTTACAAAATAAATATTTCATTTCTTTTTATATTTGAACCAATTATTTCCAAAATGATCATAAGATCATTGGTGTAATCAGGATATGAATTACATTATAGGATGTCACTCAATCTATGCATAAAATCTTATTCCTCGCACTATGTCTTCAACTACATGAAAAATTTAAATGGATAAACATTGGCACACCTACCTTCTCAAGATTTCAGATTGTTCGAAATGTTCTTGAGAGCATGAACAAACTCCTTTATAATCCTCCTTATAATCAATATTCCAGAATGATCAGTTAGAAGATTGAATGCCTTATCACATTTGATCAAATAAGGTGCGACACTTGTTGATCTTTACTTATTTATTTTTATTTGATTCAGAACCAATGAAATAAAATTTATTATTAGATTCATAATCCTTTTCTATATTTATCATATTGAATTTTATATTCAAATAATATGTGAATATTATTTTCATATTAAAAATGGAAACCCCCATAAATTTTTGAAAACAATATCATAACCTGGTCAAAAACTCTGAAATATTTATCCATCTAGATATAAAATAATAAATTTAAAATATATAATTTGAAATTCTATAAATATCACACATTGATTCTCATTTTTTTTCATTCAATTCAATTCCTGAATCAGAACCTTATAATAGAATCATGATATTTTAATATTAAAATCTCACAAATCATTATCATACTAAAATTTTACCATAAACTTTGATACATTTTTGTCCCTTCTAAATTCACCATCATTAATCATATGACTATTATGAAAAAAATATAGTACCTTTATGCTTCTCAAGGGAATTTATTTATGAAAATTATACTCTAATGATCCTAATGATTGAAACATTTACTCTTTCAATAACAATTTACTCCCCCTATGGGAAAATTTATAAAACCATTGAATTATACAAAATTTATGTTTTCTCTTAAATACAAGTACAATGACACATAAACAACATATTAAAATCACTACATTGTCAATTTTACTGGTCTACTAATTGAATAACCTTATAAACCACTATGATTAACCACAAACATTGAGATTTTCACCCTGTTAAAAAAATAAAATAATTCTAAAAAATTGATAGGGCTACCCTTGTGAGTCACATTATAGTTATGGAGATAGCTTAATTTTAGTGAACATATCAAAAGTAACCTTTATATGTTGATTTTAATGACCTTTAATAATCAGCCCCTTTGTTATTTTGAAATACTCAACTCCAAAATTCTATAACTATATTGTAGCCTTGTTAAACCATATCAAAACATCTAAAATTGGATTATATAAACTCCAAAACTATATTAATAACCTCTAAATTAATATAATTCATGGATGAAAAAAATAAACAATTTTCCAACAATTCTATTTGAACCCTCCGATTTGGTATGAATTTTCTATATTATTATATATTTTAAGTTATTTGCTTGTCTACTTGAGTATTCCTACATGAAATTTGTTATTATAAAGTGCAAAAATATTATTTCTTCGATATTGTCATCCTGAGTGATCTATGCTGGGGTATTGTTTGAGAGATATGTTTTGGATTTCTCCTGATTCCTAAAGAGTAGTTATTCCTTTTTATAATTTGGTAGTTTTTAGAGAGTATCTCCTTGAGACCCTATGGGGTAGTTTATTGAATGGGAGAGGCTTAATGACTCATCATGTTCAGACATGACCTATAGTCTTGGATTTTGTCTTGGGTATAACCTAGTGACCAAATATCACCATGAGTTTTGTGAATTTGTATACTTTATTGATGAATGTGGATAATGAGGGTGGTAAGGGTGGTTTATACTAAGTTATACATGTTATACTATGGATGAGGTCTCGATATAGTTCTTTGGATAGCTAAGAGTTTCCTCTATAGTGTTACTATATGACCTAACACTTTTTATTCCACTAGAGATTAGGATATAACATAGAGACCTTTTGATCATGGTGTAGTGTTACTATGCTTATTCCTATGGGATTATCAAATTTTGCATATTTTTGATGGATTATACATCATGGGTCGCATATGTTTTATCTATGGTAATCACCATATTTTGGTAGTTCAGCTCATGTTAATGGTTGAAAATGTTTATCCTTTCTCAAGATCCAATTATGGTAAATTTTTGGTCCTAATGAGAATGACTGAATTGTCGACAGAGGGAAAATTGAACTTCTTTAAATATTTTTAAGAACTTTTAAAAGTTATGTTAAGGTTGGATGAAAGTATATGGAAATTAAAATAATTATTTTTACAGTATTGAGTAAGTAAATGATCATACCCTAATCATTACCCATCTCATGAATTGAGATATATTACTCCAACTAAAATGGGAATTATGAATTTTAAAAGGGGTACACAAACCTTTATCAACTATCCTTTAAACCCATTAATGCATAACCCAATTAAACTTCCTTTTTTAGATATGGTGGTTTAACCCAATCAGCCTACCATTTTCACATCTAGAGTCCAATAATAGAAGCTACCTTTTGAAGTCGAGTTATAAACCAATCATACATTTTAACATGCCTAAAGAATAACTGAATCCATAGACTTTTTGTAGTTATGGGAGAAACTGATTCCGATTTTTTTTGGGATTCACAACCCACTATCATAATATTTAATGAGTAGTATAACATGGAACAATTATGACCAATGAAAATATTAGAAATAATTAAAACCATAAAACATGATAGAAAATTTTGTATTTATGCTTTGAGGAAAAATAATTTCCCCAAAAACAAAAGATCAGGTGATTAATCTTCTATTAAGAGGTGTATTTGATCACTAAAGTATTCATAACTTTTAAAGATTCATAATATCATCAACCTAATGTATTTTGATCTAGATCTAGTGAACTCCATATATATTGATATTCCTTGAACATTAAATTCAAATCATGAAACCCATTTCATTTCATCTTTCCCAAAGATACATGTGATTTCTCTGTTGAATTATCATGAGAACAATATCCACATG
This sequence comes from Viscum album, assembly GCA_963277665.1. Classification (NCBI taxonomy): domain Eukaryota; kingdom Viridiplantae; phylum Streptophyta; class Magnoliopsida; order Santalales; family Viscaceae; genus Viscum; species Viscum album. The sequence goes on along the minus strand of OY728133.1, from coordinate 1,941,256,618 downwards.
GGATAATTCAATAATAAATAATAATTCAAAAATTATTTATAGTGATTATATTTTAGAATAACTAATATAGTACCAAAAATCAATAATAATCTATATTAAAATTTCATGAAAGACTCCCACAAATTATGGGTGATAAACTATTCAAATTCCAACGAAATTTAATTTGAAACTCATTTTTTTCCAAAAATAACCATTATTCTTCAACCCATATGATGAGAATTTAACCATACATATAATTATTAGAATTAAAATTAATATTAGTTGAAATAAAAAATAAATAATAACATAATAATTAAATCAAGATAATCATGTGAAGCAAACATGAAATAATTAAAAATATAGAATTAGAAATAAAATATACCATGTTTTAAACTAAAATATGAAAAATTAATTAAGTGAAAATAGGTAAGTAATAAAGCATGTTCAATTAGTATGAAAATTTTAACTTGTAATCACATAATTTTATTCATGTGGTCAAATCATTTATGTTTATATGATCACATTATTTTTGTTTTTTTTACTTTGTTAAAGAATTTGTAAAAAAAAATTTATTAGCATTATATGACAAGGTTACTTCTAAAGGTTTCTTAACAAGGTTACTCCAACAGAAAACATCACAATGTCACTTCACAATGTTACTTCAAAAGGTAACTTCTTTGTGGGTAGCACCAATGTTGTTTTTTAAAAAGTTAGATGAAACTCTTCATCCGTGTGTTGATCGTCATAATATTAACCAAGTTAAAATAAATAAATGATATTCAATCCAATACATTAATGACATGTTCAATCTGTTTAGGGGAGCTCAGTGGTTCTCAAATATTTTCATGTGATAAGGGTATCTTCATTTTTCAGTGTGGAAGGATGATAATATAAAAATATCTTACAAAAATAGATATAGGAGTATTGAGTATTTGGTTATTCCCTTTGGTATGACAAATACACTAGAGGTCTACATGGAATCAATAGAATCAGGATTTTTACAGACATCTTTATTCATTAATAGTGGAGATTGTTGATGAACAAATCTTATGTTATAGGAAAAATCATGAGTAGGAGAAACACATAGAAATAGTGTTGGGACAGATAAGATATCATCATTTTTATTCCAAACTATCAATGTGTGATTTTTGGATACAAGAGGTTCATTTCCCAACCCATGTTATTTCAAAGATAGGTGTTTTAGATGAACTGGAAAAGATAAAGGTTGTTATCTCATGTAAACTACCAGATAATTTCATTGAGATATGGATATTCCATAGTGTAGTGGGGCTTTACTGATTATTTATTGATGAATTCTCATGATTGACATCACTACAGACTACTTTGACAAAGAAGAACATTCAATGTTATTGGAATGAGCAGTTCTAGAATTTTTTTGAAAAGATTAATGGTCTCCTTAAATCCACACCAATCTTGGTTTTTTTTATAACCAAGGAAAGGGTTATTGTGACACATTAGGATAAGGGTTTGGGTGTGTTTTCATTCATGGAGTTCTTGTTGTTGTGTATGAATCATGGCAGTTGAGGTTGCATGAGAAGTAATAATCAACAAATGATTTAGTGTCTGTAGTGATAGTGCTTGTTTTGAAAACATGGCATCATTATATCATCAGTGATAAATTCATAGTGTTCACTAATCATAATATATTGAAGCATAATCTCTCATAGAGAGATTTGAATTTAAGATGGATGATATGGATGGAGTATCTTGAGATGTTTTAATTTTAATTGATGTACACACTGTGTAAAGGATATTCAATGGAATATGCATTAATTATAACTTCATATGATCATTTTGTGAAAAAAACATTAGATCAATGGTAGTAAATGATTATTATAGCTGACATTTGATTGGAATGTGAATAGAGGGGTGGTTTAGCAGTTATCATTCTGGTCTCATTGGTTCCTGAAATTGTTGGGTTTCATATTGATATGAAGAAGACTGATTCAGAGTGGGTGGCTATAACCTTTAAACTCAATGACGAGGAGACCATTAAGGTCTAGAAACTGGATTAGAATTTATATTTTTTCTTTTGGAATCAGATGGTTGCACCGATGGCTTTTCAGGAGAAACTTTTTGGTGTTGATGAATCACCCCCTTTGTCATTTCGAAACCCTAAACTATATAATTATAGATGTATATTGTATCCTTTATAAACCATATCCAAAATTCTAAAATTTTATAATATAAACTAAAAAACAATATTAATCACCTTAGAATTAATCTAATTCATAGTTGGATGAAATAAATATTTTTTCAACCATTCCATTGGGTTTGATTTGTCAAATTATTAGATTGTATGATTGTGTAGTAAGTATCCATGAGTGTTCCAACTAGAATATGGTTATTCTAAAATGGTACAATTGGATAATATGGACCTCATGAGTGTTCCATGTTGTAGCATGGGATGGGGGATATGTTTAGGATTTCTCTAAATTCTTAAAGTGTAGTTATTCATTTTCTAGATATGGTAGTTTTCAAAGTGTGTATTCCTGAGACCATGTATAGTATATTTTGGAATGAGGGAGGCTTAATGATTCATCATTACTGCGGTGTATATGTATACTATCATGATGAATGTGGATAAGGATGGTTATTAGTGTGGGTTATACTATGCTATACATGTTATCCGATTATTATCATAGTTTAGTTATTCATGGTTATTCTAGGAATACCATGAATCCTCAGCATGGGATGTTTAAGCAGAGTAATATTAAAATTGTGTGGCAAGCGAGCAACTATTTAGACTAGAGATGTTTGTGGTGGATGATCAGTCTAGACCATCCATGGTTAGAGGTACAATTAATTTTAATTACACTATTATGATAGTGTTATTTGATATAGTTTAATCTCATTCTTTCCTTGCTTCCTATATCATTGATATGTTGGGTTTAAATATTGAAATTATGCCTTCGATTTAAAAAAATCAAACTCCTCTGAGTAAAAGAAAGTTTCAAGGATTTATATGCAGATAATGTGGTATAACTATTGATGGGGTTGAGTTTCTATGGGACTTATCACTTCATGATATAGATGTTTATGATATAATCCTAGGTATGGATCAGTTGGCGATGTTTAAATCCCACATCAATTGTTATGCATGAACATTTAGTTTCATGATGGGTTATGCTGTCAAACTTCTCTTTAGAGAAGAGAATAATTTAATGGTGGGTGGAACATAATTGATGGTATAAGATGTTGGGAAGATCTTATATTAGTTGTTGGTATTTTTCTTTAAATCAATGTTAGAAATCAAGAATAACGGTTTGGTGGTGGTTGTAGATAAGTTTTTGGACATTTTTCCTGATGAATAATCAAGGATTCAACCAGTAAGAGAAGTGGATTTTATGAATACTCACCTTATAGGGAAATTTAATTTTTTATATTACCATATGTAACTCTAAGAATTATAGTAATTTATGGTTTAGTTGGAAGAGTTAGAAAATAAAGGGTTCATCTAGCCTAGCACATCTCTGTGGGAAGCACCGGTATTATTTTTTAAAAATCCATATAGAAATCATCATTTTTTTGTTGACTATCTTAAGCTTAACTAAGTTTTGATAATGAACTGATACCCACTCCCACATATTTATGGTCTATTCAATTAGATTTGGGGAGATCAATGATTCTCCAAAATTTATTTTTGATCGGGATATAGTCAGTTATTGGTGAAGAATGAGGATATTCAAAAAACTCATTCATAAATAGATGTGAAAATTATGAGTATGTGGTAATTCCCTATGGTCTAAAAAATCCCGCATTAGTCTTCATGGAATTGATGAATCAGTTATTTCATAGATACCTAGATTCATTAATGGGGGTTTTTGTCGATGATATATTATTGTATTCTAAGACATGGTCTGAGCATGATAATCCTTTTGAAATAATGCTGGGACTCTTAAGATATAATAATTTTTTACAAAAATTATCAAAGTTTGATTTTTGGATATAATAGCTTTTTTTCCTTGGCCACGTTATTTTGGTGAGAGTTTTTTCAGTGGTTATGGAAAAGATAGATGATATTTTCTCTTAGAAACCTCTAAATATGTTATTTGTGATTTATATCGCCCTTAGTCTAGATGGGTATTAATGATGGACTATTCATGAATTGTCATGATGTTATTTAATAATAATAGCTTTGATAAAGAAGAATGTTCCATTTCAATGGACAGACCAGTCTCAGAAGACTTTAAAAGGGATAAAGGTTTGCCTTATATCAACAACAATCTTGTTTCTCCCAAAAACTTGGAAATGATACATGGTGTATTCTGATGCATCAGGATCAGGGTTGGGGTGTGTTATCATGCAAGGTGATCATGTTTTTTCATATGCCTCATGGAAGTTGATTTTTCATGAGAAAAAATTTCCAACACACGATTTGGAGTTATCAGCGGTGGTGTATGCTCTGAAATATTGGAATCTTTATCTATTTAGTGAGAAATTAACAATTTTCAATGATCCTAAGAGATTTAAGAATATTTTTTCATTGGGATATTTTTATTTTATGAAGAGGATATGTATTGAGTATCTTGATATGTTTAACATTGAATTGATGTGAACATCAGCTAAAGGTAAATCGGTGGCAGATGCATGAAGTAGAATTTCATATGATCAAGCAGTGAAATAGACACTGGGTAGCTAGAATTCAATGTCAGTTATAGATGACATGCTATTGTGATGTGATGAATGGGGTGATGTGTTAGTTTTCTTTCCAGTCTCATTGGTTCTGGAATTGGTTGGTTTGGTTAAAAATGTGAAGATTCCTCATTCAGAGTGTGTGGCTAGGACGTCGAATCATAGTGATGGGGAGATCATTCAGGGATGAAAACTAAATTGGAATTAAGTGTTCATCCTTTGTAATTAGATGGTTTTATTGGTGTCTTTTATAGAAAAACATCTCAGTATTTATCATCATTGCAGATGTGCTTTCCACCTAGGAAATAAGAAAATATATTTTGTGTTTAAATCAGATATTTGGTTTGCTGGTATGAAAAGGAATGTGGTCAATGTTGTTTTGAGATACATGTCTTTTCAAAAAATTCAAGGAAGATACTGAGTGGTCGACTATGATGTCTATGACCTTAACTATCTCTTTTTATAAGCAGGAATAGTTAAAAATGGATTTTGTTACAGGCCTCCCAAGAATTGTTAAGAAACACGATGCCATATTGGTGATAGTGGATGGGCTGACAAATATATCCCATTTTAGCTGTATTCAAAAATATCATAGTGTTTAAGAAATATCCAAAAAAGATATAGGTGTGGTGTTAAGGAGGCATTTTTTTCCACTGTGGATTGTATCAAATAGATATACAAGACTCAAGTCTTGTTTATGGTGATCCTTGCTGTAATCCCTCGGGATATAGACGAATATGTGTATTGAATATCATCCTCAGACAAATGGGAAATTAGAGAGTATGAAACTAACATTGGTATACATGTTCCAGGCTTGTGTCATGTATTTTGGTGGCTCATGTGACGATCACTTTACCTTGACAGAGTTCTCATATAATAATAGCTATCTGGCCTCAATACATATGGCTACATTTTATGAATTGTATGAGAATGTGTGCCATTATCCAATATGATGGATGTAAATAGATGATACGTAGTAAGTGAGTATGAACATTATAAAAGAGTCTATATAAAAATTTATGTTTACCAGGAAGATAATGGAGATGGCTTAGATTCATCATAAATCATTCATAGATCATCATTGATGACAAATGTCATCTGAGGTGTGTAATCATATATTGTTGTGAATTATATTAGGCTTTGAAATCAAATTTTTGGAATTTAGGCAATGTTATCTTTAAGTTATATTGTGATATTTGAGATACTTGAGTTGGATTGAGAGGTGTAATATCAGTTGGAATTTCCACCACAGTTCAGTGTAGTGCACAATGTGATTCATGTTTCTCAATTCACGATGCAATAGCCAAATCATGAGTATGTTATTCGATGGGATCTTGTTGAGCTAGATCTATATTGTTTGTTCATGAATGTTTTAGTATATATTTATGATATAAATGAGATATTTTTTTCATTATAAAAGTATCGATCTAGTTCGAGTATTGTTGAAACATGGTAAGATTCTGCAGAGAAAAGGTCCAAGATTTTTTGGAAAATCGATGGATTTATACTTTTTAAGGATGAAATGACCAATGGTGGGGAGAATGTATCACCCATGGTTTTAGTTATGTAACACTTTTTATTCCATTTAATTTGTTGAATGTGGCTGACTATGGTTTTGGAGAGTTTGGAAGGGTTTGGGGATGGTTTTGGGAATTTTTTAAGGGTGAACGGTTTGAGAACAATTTTTTGAAACCATGATGCTTCTCTAGGAAGGCATCCACAAGGAGGAAGTGGTCTATAGGTGGGAGCATACTTTGACCATGATCCATGTGGCTACCCTGATAAAATGTGCATTTTGAAATAGTGGGATTTCAAACGGTTAGCACACAACCTATCTAGCCATGCACACCAATCATGCTGGGTCCTACTAGAGGTAATAAGAGACACAGGTTAGTGTAAAACATTCCAAAATGTTTATCTAAACTATGTGCGGCATAAAAATAGGGTTTTAAAAAAATGTTGGGGCCCAGTATTTTCCATAAAAGACTTATTTCTCCTCCCACTCAAACCCCAATGAGGATTTATTCTTCTTAGGGGTTAGGGAGGCTCTTTTACACATTATGGATGAAATTCAAAGGGATTTCAATGTTATTTGAAGGTGATTATCCCTTGGTAAGCCTCCTATAACTGTTTTTAGTGGTTTTTTATAGATCTAGTTCTCTTTCTATCATGGTTTCACAGATATACTATTGTTACCGCTAGATCGAGGGTTTTTGTTTCTAATAATGGATAAATTCTGGCTTGTTGATGTTAGGGAAAGGGATGTAAGGTGATTTTGTTAATGTTTCACACTAATTTGTTGTTAGGTTGGGTGGTGCGTTTATTTCACCATACCCTAAATTAAGTGGCTTCATTCTCGACTCCATTTCTCTACAACATGAAAGGGAAAATTTAAAATAATTTTTTTTCATGAAATTGACTGTGAATGTGATGTGTGAGTTCGGATGAAGCCCATTTTGTGATGATTTGTCGATTTTGGGGGAAATAGGTTACTGTGGGGAAATCTTCTCTGTTGTTGGATTTTAAAATTGGTTTCCTAGATTGATTTATTTAAATGTTTTGTGAAAAATGGTTTTCAATTAAAATTTGGTTTTATGGAAGTGTGGTTTGGGATGGAAAAATAATTAAGGGTGTTTTAAATTAATGGGTGAATTATTAAAGTGGTTTTTGTATATTGTTTGAATTGTAGAATTTCATAAGGGTTTATTTGTTATGAAATTAAACTGAATTATGGAAATGAATTAATTTATTGTTATGATTTTGAAAATTGTTGATTTTCATGATGTTATATTTTTAGTAAATTTTATTGGAATGTTTGATGGATTAAATGATGATGCATGTGTTGGAACGAATGGAATGTGGGCGTAATGTACCATTATAGAAATGTGATGGAAAGTGGGTGTTATGGAGCACCATCAAGGATAAGTGGATTTGAAGTAACTCAACCGAAGAACAGGTGTGGACTTGTTTGGATTTGAAGCTCCTCAGTCATGGTAAGAATTTTTTTTGTGTTTGGAACATGTCAATATGGTTGGAATTTGTGTGAAAAAATTCAAGGTGAAATGTTTTGTTCTAATTGGTTTTGGGAAAATGGTTTCTGAAATGTTTGTGTTTCTTTCCTTAGTACTGTGTTGATTTGGGAAAAATGGATTAGTAAGGGAATTTTTGGCTTGCTTGAAATTGGTTCCTTTTTTCAGGATTTTAAATAAATGATTTATATAAATGTGCTAACTAGTTCTATCCTGGTGGCATTTTTTGGGAAGTCATTTAGAGTAATCATACTGAGTATTACTACTCGCCATACTTTGGCACTCTAGTGCTTTTGAAGATGTTGTACTCCATGACATAGTTAATGGTAAAGAATCTCATTTCATTAGTGGTGCATCATGATTATTAAGCGGTATTATTATGCATGGAGACTAGTGTGAAGCTTTTGAGTTGTGTCATGGATTCGTTGGGGTTTTTTGTTTATTATGCCTCTTAGTACTTTGGTTATGGCACTGTATTGAATTTGGTATTTTTGGTCATTGTAAAATTTTTAATTGTAATGAATTTTTGACATTCATCATGTCATGGTGAGTAAAAAAATCATTTGGTTGAGTGTTTTTCTTTCAAAGAAAAAATCATCCCCTACATGTCATTAAGCCCTCAACATTTATTTTTAGCTATTAGAAACTTCAGGTTGTCACTTCACTCCAACTGGCTTATCCGCCTTGACTCAAGACATTGAAGTGGAGAATGATGTTACAAAAAATTACCATAATATTTTCATAAAATACATAACTAGGTTTCCCTTAAATTAATATATTTTCAAAAAATATGTTCAGACATAAAAAATACACTTGTGTATAATATTATAAATTCTTTTAGAAATATATGTTCAAATCCTTAAAATCCATGAAAACATTTCATGAATTTCATTGAATTATTTAATGATTTAAAATAAATTAAATAATAACCAACTACTTATCAACATTCTAGTGATCCCAAAAAGATAAACATATGCAATATTCACACTAATAGAGATAGAAAATATTAATTTTTTAGCTTAGAATTCAAGTCAAAATACAAATTAATATATATTGTTTGATTAATTTTCCATTATTAAAAGTTTCAACTTTATTTTATCAAAATTTTCAAGGTCCATGGGTTTAGTAAAAATATCAGCATATTGATCTTCTATATAAACATATTGTAGAACAATATTACCTTTTAAAACGTGCTCACTAAGATATTGGTAGATGAAATCATTGTATTTTGTCCTTGAATGTTGTAAAGGATCTTTATATATAGAAATTTGAGAAATAATATCATAATAAATTAGAACAAAAATTAGAATGTATTTTCTCAATCTTTAAGGACTGTGAACAATAAGAATCAGTTGTAACATACTCACTTTCAGTAGTTGATTAAAATACTAAATGTTGTTTATTATAATTCCCTGATACTAAAAATTTACCAAGAATGGGAAACATACCTATTATGGTCATTTTATTTATTTTTAAACCACTAAAATAAAAATATAAAAAATTAGGTACCTCAAAATAAGTACATGTAAGATAAAATAATATGATATTAATAGATCCTTTAACATATTTAATTAATCTTTTAATAAACTATAAATTAATATATTTTATTATATATGAATCTATAACATAGGCATACCGAAAACAAAAAATTTGTATGGATACTATCAAATAATGAAACAACCATTCATAGCTCTAAACGCATTGTTATTAAAAAAATATATTTACCAAATTATATCATACAAGAAATAATTATTGGAATTTTTGGGATTTTACAATTATATAAAAAATCCTCTTAACCAATTATTTAGAAGGATATTATTTAATAAAAAAGATACCAAATTTTATTTAAACTGTTGAAACCCCCAAATATAACATTAAATTAACCATAATATTCATGTAAAATACCAAATACATTAACTATAAAAATTAATTACAATGCATATCTCATAAAGAAGAAAATATTATGTCATAGAAATATATTTGGTCCATAAAAATATATTTTGAATCACTTTTAATGAATAATATGGGATCAAAATTTCACATTTCAAAACCATTATTATAAAAAACAAAAACCATTGATACCATGCTTGAAGAGGTTGTTTTAAACCATAATTATATTATGAGAGTTTCAAAGCATTATTAGATTTATATTAATTCACAAAACCAAGAGTTGGATTTAAATAAACATATTTATAACTATAACAATATTAAAATACAGATTTTACATAAATTTGAAAAATTTTAATTCCATAATAAGATTCATATACCAAAATAATTTTTATATATTATATTCAAGATATTATAGAAATGATTCTTTAATATTAATTCATTATTTATGATTATAACCTTGAGCCACTTACAAGGATTTATTTATAATTATTTCACCAGAAATATCCAAATTGTTTCAAAATATCCACTTGGATATTATAATATTTTTATCCTTAGGGAGTTAAACTATGTTAAAAACATTGTTATAATCAATTTGATTAAATTATTAATTCTTTCCAAAATCTATTTTGAATCAACCAATGATTATTCAATAATTAGAGGTAAAAAATTAGAATTAAAAGCTTCATAAGAACAAATATTTCACCACTAATTTTTTATTTAAAAACCAATTGTTATACCACTAATTAAATGTTCAACTGGATGATGTTTTTATACTTTTAATGTTTTTTCATGAGAAGTAGTCACAACCACAATAGATTTATCCAACACTAAGATTTGAGGTTCACAAAAGATGAAATCTATAAACTCTTCCTCAATATATTCTAAATTAGATTTATATTCCCATTAATAATGTTTTTAAAATTTAACATGGTTTTATTTGTAAACTACTAATGATATTTTATTATAAACTCTATAATAATTACCTGAATTTTAATACCCAAAAAATACATTCATCTGATTTTGAGTGAACTTTTTCAAGTTGGCCTTTGCTATTATGAATGTGCGCATTTCATCCAAAAAACATAAAATACCAAAACCTAGTTTTATTCCATTCCATATTTCATAAGGTGTCTTATTTAAAAACGACATAAGAAAATTTGACTAGAAACATGACATATTGAGTTAACTACTTCTTCATTTAAATATTTTGTCAAAGAGTACTTATTTCACATTGTCAAGACCATTTCTTATAATGTACTATTTTTTCTATTCTACCACACTATTTTTTGGTCGAATCATAAGATATGGGTAACTATGACCATATCCATTATCTTCACATAATTTATCATATTAAATATCTAAAAACTCACCTCCTCTACCACATCTAATAGATAAAATTAGATTACCTTTTTCCATTGGAAATAAATTTTCAATATGAAATAAATATAGCTAGATTATTTTATACATATGAATGAAAACAAGTCTAGGTAAATCTAAAATAGTCATAAATAATATATAAAAAATACATTTTACCTCATAGATGAGTTGATTTCATTGGAAAAAATTGATACAAATTTGAATTTTGAAGTAGTTTGGATGCTTTTACCCCTTGAATAGACATGAATGACTCCTTATATTGCTTACATTTTAAGCATGAATCACTTGCATATGTGATGTCTAAATTCAAATATGGAAGATACAACACATTTTCAATTTTTTTAATTTTTATAAAAAAAACTATAATTTGAAAGGGGTCTATATTCTATAACACAAGTTATTTTCAGATTTCATAGAATTTAAAAGTTTTATATTTTGTTTAATCAAATTATAAAAATTATTTGAAAAAATAATAAATTTTATTTTTTATAAAATAGGATATATAATTATTAAAAATAGTTAATTTTTAATTTTAAACGTTTAAATTTAAATTATCATATGAAAACATTGATATAATTCAAAAATTATTTTTTAATCCTTCAACAAATGAAACCATTGAAATAAAAACTGAATTATAAATTCTAGATTTCACAAAACCATTTTATTTTAACTTTATGTATCACTAAAATTAACTCAACCAAAATCATGATTATTAAAATATATAAATTTAGAAATGCCCTTGGTCATATTTCAAGAACATTAACTATTCATATACTACACATCCTTTTGGATACTTTTAAGAAACCTTTCTTATATAAACATATTCAAGAATTATTTGGTACCAATACAAATTGGGTCAAATTGGGGTAGAAAAAGAATTATTGGGTTCTAAAACTGATTCCAAGAAAGAGTTCATAGGTTATCTAGAATAAAATAAAATTTATATAAAATAACTTGCGTGACTAAGAGACTATATAAATCACAAGAAGGATTCAGTTTCATAATAGTCCATCATGTGACATCTAAAACCTCTAACACACTAAACTTTCACATATGAACAGTTGACAAATAAGATATTATAAATTTTGGAAAATTTATTATCCTAACCATGATCAGTCTTGAATTTATTCAACTTTCTCATTCTTACCATCTTTTCATGACATTACCGCCACTAGAAAAAATTTAACAAATTAGTTTTTAACCATTCGTTTTCATTTCTAACCTTTTCATTTTATTTAAAAATTAATAAAACCTAATTAATTTATATTATTATTATGTATACTAAAATTATTTAAACTATACCATTTCACGTTGAATGCTTTTCAGATATACATATAATTTATCCTTTGAGTTCAAAGTGATATTTTTCAATTATTTAGTTTTATCAAGAACATGAATAAATTTTATCTTAATATATTTTTTAATAACATGGTAGTCTTGTTAACTTTATTATTCATCCTATAAATATATTTATAAAAATAATATTCAGATAAATTAGATTCAAAATAAGATGATCTTTTATATTTAATTAAATTATTTGTAGAAGCCATCATATAAATGATTCTTGTCTCATTTTGAGTACGAAAATCATTTTTAGAATCTATGTCAAATGTGTAACTCTATCAAAATACCATTCAATTTCCTTATATTTTTGAATTATTCTATCTTTCTATAGTAATTAATGAGTTTTGTGATGTTAGATTTGATATTCCATTTTTCTCTACACTCTAAAAACAACAACATCAAAATTTGCATTACCCATATTTCATCCATTATTTCAATGGTAATTATTTGTATTACATGATGAGTAGTATTTATTTATTCTTCCAGGGGAAAATTCAATAGCTTGGTTAATTTCCTTTTTTTTGTAAATCCAAATCATACGAGTTAGTGGTAACATTCTATTTTGATATAAAATCAATACCTTGACTTTTTTGAATCCCACTATAGAGTAATATTTTTCAATTGTGATTTATTTTACATTAAAGATAAAATAATATCATCTGAAGTATATATTATTAATTTTTTAATTTCATAAATTGATAATTTTTCATGCCATTTATTTGATAATTCTCTAATAAACGTTTCAACCAAAAAATATGTATATAAAAGTTATCCCAAATAACTCATTCAATTTACCATACTTGTGGTTATATGAAACATTAGGATAACAATTATATATTCTTATATAATGAAATCTTGATTTTCAACTCTTAATAAACCTAGTTTAGTTCTCATTATAATATAATTACCTAGATGTGTAACTCGTAGGATTTTTCGAACTTCCTGTTCTATTTTTCTTGAATAATTATGATTATATATAATCATATTAATTTCTAAATAAATAATATATATCAAATTTTAATTTACAATATAATTTATTATATCATTACCCACTAATGTTTCAGGATAAAATTTAAAGGGAGTGTATATTTTAACTATTAATTTAAAACTATCAATGCTTAGGTGTTTAAGAAAATCCTCTATGGAAGACTATTACAAGCCGTAATTTGTTAAATCAAAGAGTGGAGATATTTTATATGTTAAAAAATAATTCACATTCATTATTTATATCTTAAAATAAATCATTTCCTCTTGAATATTTAAGTGAGGAATTTATTAGAAAAAAATAGGAAATTTTTTTTATGCTACGAAATTATATTTCAATCCAATTTTAAGGTCCTAATGCGAACAAAGAATATTCATGCGTGAATTTAATTTTTTTAAATTTAGTAAATTATCAATATAATTTTATTGTGGAGAAAAATAAAGGGAAATTATCACTATTATTTTTATACTAGTTTCGAAATAAATGATCTTACATTACTCCTTAACACTCTCACAAACCAATTGAGATGACCACAAATATAATGGAATATTTATTATTTAAAGGGATATCACAAAACTTTTACCACCTAATTTTTAACCCATGTAGGCACAAACCAATATGAAAACATTTTCACGACTAGTGCCTTAACTCTATTACCCATCCTTTTTGCCACCCGGATACACAATCAAATCCCTATCCTTATTCCTGTTATGAAAAAACCCATTCCAAATTTTTTTGAGTATCACCCCACCATACATCCTCTAAATAGATTGTATAAATATTTAAAATTAGGCCTAATGAAATATCATAATGAATTAAAAAAATATAATCATACAGATATTTTTGGATTTCAGTGTCAGGGCAGCAATGTTCTCTCTAGTAATAAAGGATCAAATGATTGTACATTATTTATAGATATAGTAAATTGCTATAGTATGTATCAATTATATAATTCAACAATATCCTTGACCTCATATATTTTATTCCAGATATATTTAACTCATTATATATATTATTCATATTCACAACAAATTTTAAACATAAAGCTCATTGCATTTTATCTTTTACAAAGTAACATATGATTTGTCCACTGAATGCGCAAGAAAAACACAACCATGGGGGTGAATTAAACAATATGTACTAATAAAAACATGTTGAATAGTGATAACATGATAAATTAATTAATAAAATAATAATAAATAATAATAAATACATTAATGTCCCGGGAACACACCTATAATGAATGGGAGATAAACTATTCAAATTACTACCAATTTAAATTTGAAACTCATGTTTTCCTAAGAAAACAACTTGAGTCTTCAACCCGTGTGTTGAAAATTTAGTCTAAAATATAACTATTCCAAATAAATATACATATCATTGTAATAATTAATTATTAATCAAGGAATAATTAAACTAAGATAAATATTTGAATCAAACATATAATAATTCCAAATATAGATTTATAAATTAAACAAAGAATTTTTTGAACTAAAATATGAAAGAGTAATTAAGTGAACATAGGTAGGTCATTAGGTCGGTTATGTTTTTCCAATTTTTAACTTATGGTATCTTTTTTTTGTTCTTCTGGTCACTTTATTTTTGTTTATACTATAACTGAATTTTTGTTCATGTGATGAACTAATTTATGTTCATACTGCCAGTTCTAGATATTTTCAACTTTTCACTAAAGGATAACTCATAGGTTCACATCACATGGTCACATCACAAGGTCACTTCATAATATCACTTCATAAGTTTACTTCACAATGTCACTTCTTATGGTCACTTAACAAGGTCACATCACAAGGTCACATTACATTTTTACTTTACAATGTCACTTTAAAACACTAATACCGTCAATTTATATTCCTCATGTGGTTAGTTGAAGATGTATCCAAGTATGAAAGAACTAAAAATAGAAAAATCAATGTTCATGAGAATTTAAATTTATTAAAAATATGAAATATAATAATAAATAAATTTGATCAAGGATTCTATTCAATTGTAGGATTGTATGTCATGGGTGATATGAGTTTTTTACATGGGACTCACCATATGTTGGTGGTTTAGCGCATACATATGGTTAACTATGTTTCTCTTTCCCATGGATTTGATTCTGTTAAAATGTTATTTGTTATGGGACCCACCTAGTGATGATGTGGTTTTTTGGGTAGATTATTGTATCAATGTGGTTAACTGCGTTTCTCTTTCCTAGCTTCACCAAAATAGGGGGTCTGCATATAGTAGGAAAATTTCTAAGGGGTAATGATCCAAGGTTATCACAATCACACAACCCCTCAGTAACAAATGTTTTTGGTGCCTCACACCAAGATAAATGAGAAGGAAGAATAAGAAGTGATGGTTTCTCAACCCATTTGAAAATCAAAATGTGGAAGTACTTTAGATATTGCTTTTATTCTCAATTAAAGGTAGATCTAGTCAAGACTACATGGTATTACCGAGTTAGGAACCAAGACCCTTAACAAAATTATGATAGGATTTGTGGGGTTTGAATTGGCCTTAAATCCCATAAAACAAGGCTTTTAATGAATTTTATGTAAAAGATAACATTAAAGGGATGAAATTATAGGATTATACAAACACTGTCCACCGATGACTCTAGGATAGGACTCACTAACAAGAGTCATCGATGTAGTTGACTGAAAAGAGTCTCCAACGTGACACAACGACATGAGTTGCCGATACACATTACTAATGAGAATCATCATTATGGAAACAATATACACATACTAATCTAGAATCTATGTACATCTATTAGTAGATGACCTACCGATATATGACATATAGATATATGACCTACTAATAGATGTCCTATAGATAGATGACCTACTTTCATATAGAAATTGTTCATGGAACCGGAAATTTTTAATAATGTTAGAAATAAGTGACCTAGACCCCCAGAGCACCATCATAAAGATATTTTTACAAATTAATATACTAGAGATGTCCGAGACATTACATCAGATACCACTCAAAACATTATCATCCTCTATAATCCAAAACTAACCTAGAGAGGAAACATAAATGGGGTCCAAACAACCATTATTGTGATACCTCTATAGGATCTCACCACCATAGGAGCTTGAAAACTTCATCAATGGAACAATGGGAAATCACGCGAAAACTACATCTAGCTCATAGACTACTATCCTGGGAGAGACACTTATTAAAAGAGAGTAATCCACAATAAGAAAAAAGATAAATAAATCTCATAAACATGAATGGTATATAAACAAAAAACCAACATCATTACTAGAAAATGGTTAAACAACAAGAAAATATCGTTAATGATTGTGTATCTATGAATCATGTTCCAAAGTACTATCCTCCATTCAATTGTGCTTCCACAAGTCATAAAAAATGGGATATCACACCTACACAACACCTTTTCCTTACGGTACTAGTTCCCTATAGGTCGCACTTATAAGGATGAATCACCATAAACATCAATCTCAATACAATTTATGATGTGGGAGTCATCATGAAGATAATGATGGAGCCTCCACATGTGAAAAAATCATGTATCATGCTCATCTGTGAGGGAAGTGATACGTTTTATTCTATGGATCCAACATGATCCAATAATTAAAACGATCCAAAAAACTAGGGATAACACATACTCCCATGACCAAACCATCACTGCCCACGATGGGGAGTCACATTCAAAAAAAATGATCCCCATTATCAAACTATATAAGTATCCTCTTATGATCGACATAAGATGTCTGATGATCCTGCGTTGCCTTCATCCTCTCATGAATCACCAAAATCATCATTGTCATACTCTATAACAGTTTTGGCCCATGAATTACTAACACTCGAACCCCACTCCTCCATAATGGAGAACGTCAATTTCTTCCATGAAAGGATTCTAATGACTCTATAATGATGGTGAAGTGAAATCTGTTGTTGTAATATAACTTTACCAAGGGTAAGTGACTAAACCAATAACCTCCAAAATCCATGACACTATAGTGAAACATGACATCAAGAGTCTGGATGGTCTAGTCTGTCTGGACGTACATTTATGGATGAAAAGCAGTGTTAAGGTATAATTGAGAACGAAAAGCATGCTGGAGACTGCCCCACACTCTGGAGGTAAAATGAGGATCTCGATTGGAAATGATCTTTCTCAGGAACTCTTGGAGTCTCACCACCTCTCTAGATACCACCTTGGAAAAACCTCCATTTATCTTGACATCTTGATTTCTATGGAGTGGGAAGATTTAATCAAATGATACACTACTACCTATATAGCATCATTTCCTCCCAAAGATCGAGGTAAACCAAAAAACAATTCCCTTGATATGTCCTCCCACTTAAACTGAGGAACACATAACGTCTAGAGAAAACCACAAGGAGCATGATGGTCGACCTTCACCCTCTGGAAGATCAATCATTGGGACACAAACTCTGCAAATACACGCTTTAACCCAAGCCACAAAAAATGACACCTCAAAGCTCGGTACATCTTTTTCACAGTTGGATGTTCCACTACATGAGAACTAAGGAACTCTTTGATAACCATAACATGTGATGCCAAATTAATGAAAAACCTTCCGTAAAACAACACCCATGGTTTTTAATCCTCATACCAACCATCAGGAGGATTACCAAAAAAACTCAGTATCTCTAGACCTCCACCTAATGTTCCCCAAATAGGGACTCTCCTACCTACGGAACTAGAGATGACTACACTGTCATCTATATAATAAAACCTCCACACCCACCATCTCCCATATCCTTATGTATTACTATGAGTTCTTCCATCTACCACATAAAATCTCTAGATTCACATACTGCATCACTACAAGACTATATACTCAGTACACCGGCCACAAAAGTACCCTTTCAAGGTGTATATGAAATTGAAAAGTTATAATCCTTTAGGAACTCCATTCATTGACACTATCACACGTTCAACTCCCGCTGGGAGAAAATGTACTTCATGATCCTATTATCGGTGAAGACCACGAAATGCTATCAAATCAGGTAGTGTCACCAAAACATCGGGGAAAACACCACTGCCTCAAACTCGAGATCGTGGGTTGAATAATTACATTCATGTGGACGTATCTAAGGAGACCCACAAGAAACAACTGATATCTACTATATCTGAATATAGCATAACCCTATATGGGAATAATCATAGAAAACATCAAACTAAACTCCATATACTTGATGTCAATGAATTGGAGCACTAACCAATTTATCTAGTTTATACTCTAAAGCATTATTAAACTTATCACTCTATATGAAAACATATTCCTTCTAGTTCAATGTTTTCATAGGTGTCACAACCTGGGAGAAATAGGTTATGAACCTCATGTAATATCCTACAAGGTCAATAAAACTCCGCACCTCTTCCACTCTCTTAGGGGATTCCCAATACACAAATATATCTATCCTTGAAATATCCACAACTAAGCCCAGTTGAGATAAAACATTCTCCAATAAATATACTTCTTTATCCCAAAACGCACACTTTTACAACTTCCCAAACAACTGATTTTGATGAAGAACTCCCAAATTACCATGTGGATGCTCTACATGATCCACCACAAACACATGGTACATAATAAATTTCATTGATTAAAACCACCAAAAACATGTCTAGTAACTCACTCAAAAAATCATTAATCATCCCCAGCAATGTAGCTGGAACTTTCTTCACACCAAACGACATCACCACAAACTCATAATCCCCAGGATGATAATTAATGTAGTCTTCATGATATCGTCATCCTTAACATTCATATGATGATATATTAACCATAATTCATAAATTTATAACCAAAATTCACCCTTCAGTTGATTGAATAATTCATAAATCTCTAGATAAGTATAATGGTTCTTCATTGTCAAATTATTTATGTGATGATAATAGACACACAACTGCAAGCAGATGTTATCCCTCTTCGGGAAAAAATGGTGCACCCACTAGTGACACACTCAAAAAAAAATTACTACAATTCAATAAACAATCAAGCAGTATACAACACTCTCTCAACACATAATGAACAATCCTATATAGAGACATTGATATATGAGACACTCCTGGATAAGGATCGATCTTGACCTCAATCTCCCATCTAGGGGGTAACACTGCAACCCCTTTTGAAAATACATTAGGATAATATTTTATAACCCCAGAAAATTCCCTCTAATGAACTTATGATGAACTAAAAATAATTTTAGACATCATGGATGATAAGAACAAGACATTCCTATGACCCATATGAGGGTCTTTATCACCATAAAAATTATTGGCCCTCTATCATTGTTGAATATAACCACCTTCCTCCAGATTAAATCCATTATAGACCACATAGAATAAAACTAATCAATGCCAAGGATGACATAATATAGTTTTATCCTTAATCATTGGAAATATTCCAAAGAGGGGTGTTTTCTTAGTTCTAGCTCACAATATCTACATACTTTAAATAAGTTAGTTTGGCCTCCAACTCGAGTAGTCAATTCCAAGGGCACTGGAAGCCTCTCTCCCTCATATCCCAATGCATGGAAAATGGTAGGTGATATTAAGGAATGTTTCACACATAAATCAAACAAGGCATGCTTCAAAGTAAAAAACATGAAAAGGGTACCTGGAATGATGTTTGTCTCACCTTTCACTAGAAATTAAAACCCATGAATATGACCATGAATTGGTCTAAACTTCCTTGGTCCTAAATAAGACTACATCTACGGCCACACTCTACTCTCGGAGGATGAGGATAGTACCATGGATGAAATATTCCTAAATAATATTCTCTCTACTATTCCAAAAATAGAGCAACCTGCTATTGTTTCCTCAGTTGGAACTTCCTCAATGAAGGATCCTAAAGTGGAACACCTAATGCATTTTGACTTCTCAGATAGTTAGGTCACAGTCACAACATATAACCCTATCCATATAAGAAAAACAAGTGCTTGATCCCTACACATTAGACTGAGAGTTTCTCCCCTCCAGAAATGAGACATTTAAGGTTAGGACCTACCCATTTCAGAAATGAAACATTTCTTCCCTGATAACTGGGAACCCCAAATGAAAATTCATATTCATGAAGAATCTTGATGAATCCCCCATTATGATGATCCATTTATAGATTAAATCCTCCCGATTACCTTTTCTGTCACCAGCACCACAAGACATGTCTTTAGCATTAATGGGGTAACAGGGAGGGGGATCTTTAGATTGAAATCATCCTCAAAATTCATCTCCTCGGAATCCACATCCAGTAATAGGTTCAAATAAAATTGAAATAGAATCCTGAAAAGTATTCCAAACTCTGAAAAACATGAGCTACCCTATTTAAGGTTATGTAGATCTTGGAAACTAGACGCCTTCATAATTGAAGAAAGAAACTCGACTATGAACTGGTCTCAGAAATCCTCCAATGAGAATCTCAACTCCTCACGATATTCGAGGAACAAGAACAACCACTTTCTCTCTTCTCCATGCAGCATTGACAAATCCAACAATTCCTAGTGCTATTTTCAGGCATAGATTGAATTGAAAGCCATCTCAACCTCCAGTAAATACAATTCGGTGACATACCCACAAACAGATCCATCATAATTCTGTATACTCTGGCACTAATCTTCAGGGAGTGTCCTCCTTAAAGTGTTGTCATCGACAACCTCTATCCTACGGTGATATGTTGGAACACAAAATTGAACATCTTCTACATGAACATGATGAGGAAGAATACCTAGAGTCATATCTATAATATAACATACAATTCGATTTCCAAAGCCTAGAATGTGGAAGACTTTACCATGGATTAATTTTTTTACATTTCCTCATTTTAGGTTAACTTATCCCTTGTTCTACCCATTCTAACACAAGTGAAAAGAAGAATATCATATGATCCTTTCCTCTATATCTACACTTTAATAAGGATCCCACATTTTGTAACCACTATAAACATACTGGTATGTGCATCAGATTAGTGGGGTCCTTAAATACCCTTGCCTAATCCAGTCTCCCATGTTTGCTACACTTTCTCAACGTAGCTAACATAGGTTTCGTACCAACCCATGCAACCTCACCTGTTCCTAACCCCAAAATCCATCTGATCCCTCAACCAGACTTCTGATATCACTCTTTCAAAACCCCCTCCAAAAATGGTATACCCTCATAGTCTGAGAATGTGAGATGAGAGATAATGACTTCCCAATTCCCACCTCCAATTATCCTCATGTTGGCATCTAGCACTGAGGGTATTTCAATGATACAGACGAGAGGCATTACACTCTAAGAGAAAAATGTAGAAGAGAGAGATAAGATAGAAACCAACCAACTACTATTCATACTAAATTATATATGTAACCCAAGTACATATAGATAATTTGATGAAAGGAATACTACAAATAAAATGTAAAATAAAAAGTACCAAAATAATTTAAAATGGTAGTGACCATGATGCATGAGCATCCCCTAAAAAATCCGCAAACTAGTAGTAACATGACATATCTCCAACATACTCCAAGTGACTTGAAAATTAGTATATATACCACTGGGTGAGTATAACAGTATACTCAGTAAAATCCCCCCAAGATCCTTTCTTGTGAATGTATGGAAAGAATGATAAAACAAAATGAAGGATAAGTGAAACTAAACATCACCAAAATGGGTATACTATGTTTCGAACCTCACCATGGCTACTCTCACCATGTATCATATATAAGAGTTTATAATATAATAAAAAATATCAAGGGTACCCTGCTACCACATCCACATTGGTTTTATGCTTTTCCCAATGTCACACTTCCTGGGCATCTCTCTCTAAAAATGCTATCCTGTATCACCCCAAAAGTTCATAGTACATTATCACTTCAAAGAAATACAATAATATGCGCTACACGCAACACCGAGTTTGAGCACACCACGCTTAACAAACTAGACGTTAAAATAGTGGTTAGGAATATTATTAACTGAATCTTGAATTCTATATACTACATATAATTTTAAAATCCATATTATGTGTCTCTTAGACATAAAATAAGAATAAATTCAATTTTTTAGATAAAAGAAGTATATTTCCCAAAATGCAATTTTACCACCTTTTAATGGAGAACCTATTTTAAATCCAATATTCTACACCTTTATATATTAAATTTGAAACAATTAACTTCTTCATTATAATTCAAACATAAAAATTTAGTTTTGATAAATTTTTTGTGGTTTTCTATAACTTTCTTATTTTGGTGAATAGTGAAAAATACTATATTTTAATTGAAAACCACTTTTTCAATCAAAATATTTTATATTGTTAAATTATACTTGTGAAAATTTTGGAAGTATAATTATATTAATTTTTTATCATTTAGTACAATTTAGGACATTATAAGTTATTTCACATTTAAATTTGACATAAACACATGTTAATCTTTTGATATTTTTTAATTTTTAAAAACACTCTGTTTTGGTTTTGACAATGAGAATTATGTTTAAATTTATTAATGAAACTTCTATATTTTTATTTGGTAAAATATAATTCATTTTGGAATTTTTAATTTCAAAATTATCTTAGGGTGAATTTATGGTATTTTTTTTTGAAAACTTTTGATTTTTTGATGAATAGTGAAAACACATCGGTATAGTTTAAACCCGATTTTTTTTAAATAATTTATTATTTAGTTTTATTTTATCAAAAATAGATATATAATATGTAGATAAGTTTTATTTAATTCATTGGAGTCATTTTATAATAAAATTATTTGTTTAAAAATTTATTAAACTTTTTAACGTCTTTTACCCAAAATCTAGGCACATTTTCAAATTTGCATAAAAAGTAATTTTATCATTTATGTGAATTGAATTTCAACAGTCCATGAGGCACGGTTAACATCAATAAGTAAAATTTGGTTCAATAAGATGAACGTAATTTTTGGTGAATAGTTATTTTTGACTTCTATTTACCACAGTTAAATGTTAATAGGGCAATTAAAGGTAAAAATTATATTATAATTATCCTAACACATGTCCTAATTCAATTGGATAAGATTATTTCGACTAAAACTGACCGTAGGAATAAAATACGATCCTTTTTGTCCACTTGGAATAGATTAAGATATTTATTATTATTATTTTTAAAGAAGAGTTTAAAGTCTTAAATTCAAGGTTTATTTACTGAAACATTTTTAATATAGGGTTATAAATAAGATAAATTGGACTATAAATATTAATTAGAAATATAAAAAGATTTAATACATAGTGGTATTTTTTATATAATTTTTAAATACTAAATAATTAAATTTATTTATGACACAATGATGATGATGTAATTACTTTTTCAATGAAGGATTAAACTAATTGATATTATAAATATAAAAATAAAAGTAAATTGGGGCTTTTGATGACATACATGAAATTTATTGGTTAATATGACATGATAGGGCTTATTAAATATTTTTTTTTTCATGTGATAATGTTGTTATGATTTAAAAAAAACAAAATACCAAATAGGGTCAAAATTGACATAAATCAGTTTTTAAAACATATAATATATTATTAAATTATATAATATTCTTAAATATATATGGATCTTCCAAAGGACTTATATGATGATTAATATGTCATTAATTAACCACTTGGTATTCTAATGGATATTTATAGTATGTTTGTTACCCATTTATTATAATAATACAAGAGGACATGATAAAAGCTAAATTATTTAACTAATAGATAAATCTAAATGATATGGCTAATATGGGGATTTAAACATGTCTAAAACGTATTGGTTGAGGGTATTTTACCCATACACAACTTATCTTAGATATAAATTATTTTGGAGCCATCATAAATGGAGAATTATTTTATTATAAAATAATATTTCCATCTTTTCCTAAAGTGACTCTCACCTCTCTTATAAAATGGAACTTTCCATTCTCTCAAAATCACACTACCAAAGCCATTTGGATCAGCCAAACCCTGCCCAATCTCCTCCCAATTTCCCTCACATTATCCTAGAGGACTTCCCTTGGAGTATAATTCCATTCTAAAGAGCCCTTTTATTCAAATCAAAAGGAATCATTCAAAGAAGAGATAATTATCTTATCACCTTTCTCAATATTATTTTCATCCAATTTTTTATTATTTTTTATGTAACGCCCTGACCCCAGTTACCCAGAGTCAGTGAATTATTACATAACATTGGCATGACCACAAAATATCATGTCTCGAATGTCCGATTAGTTTAGTAGCCTTGGAAACAATAGATACATTCATAAATGTTACATTATATCATGAAGTGAAAAAAAACACAATATCATAGTATCTATAGTCCACAGTTCAATCCCATTCATACTATCCCTGTTGTTCAGTCATAAAATATTTCTCCACATCCTGGGAAAAATAAAACATTGAATGCGGCGAGCTCAGATGCTCAGTAAGGATAACAATATAGCGGAAGCTTTCATAAATAAACATAAAAATTTAAGGCAATGTATAACTAAACCAAAACCTTTTAAACATTAACTCCATCATAATATGGAAAAATTAAAATTAAATAATTTCATTTACTTATTCACATGGATATTCTACTAGTCAAATAATCACATGCAATATCAATAACCACTTTCATAATGATGTAATGCATAATGTTAGGCTATCATAACCATGTAGCCAAGGCCTCGTGCCTAGACTACTAATAATATTTTGTCAAGGCCTCGTGAAAATACACTTGTTTTTCTCATGAGACCTACCGATGCATCAAGGAGCTATATCAGGATCCACCCATTACTTATTAAGTGCAATACATTCCTCATATGAACATGTTTAAACATATCATAAACCATAACATAATCGTATCACATAAAACATGCATAAAGGAAACATAACATTTCCACATTTTAATCTCAAGATATCAATACAACACATTGATATAATAAAAACATTATGAAAACCATTTTAAATACCAAAATAAAAGAAAATTAAAACTTGGTATTTATTTTTCATTTAAAAAAAGTTATGGCTTGTAGAGGAAGCCGAAACTCAAATAATGGTCACAGCGGCGGAGAAGTCGTTGTCGCCGCATACGTACGACAAGAAAAACATTCCCTTTTTGTCATTTAGTAAAATGTTTCGTATAAAAATATTCTTTTTGAATAAATGTAAATGTCAAAGGGGTTTATACACCATATAAAAGAAATTTGAGTATAAAACAAAATATGCCTCAATGAATGGAGATTGAGACGAAGTCCCTTACAAAGATCATTTTTTAAATAAAATAGATCTATTATGTGTATTCACTATAATTACACATAAAAAACTACAAATAAAAGATAATACATAATAATATCATGACATAATTTGAAAGTAGGAGATTGACCCAAAGAACCGAAATTGGGTTAAGAAGTTCCCTTACCTCTTGTCCGGCTTGACTCGATCGTTCTTTAATCTCCTGAATAATAAACTAGAGTTAATATCTACTTGCTTAAGAACCTTTTTAAAGTTCATTATCCTTATTATATCACTTATTATAATGTTACGAATATTATGTAGTCATTTAAGTTAATAATGGTCGTTTTGTCGATCTTTGGTACATGAGTCAACAATAAAATTCTTATAATTACAAGTTGGTTATGTGGTAGAATATCCATTATCTCCAGAATTATATTCAAGATTTAGATAATTTATATTTCATATATATCCAGTATATACATTCATTCATAATATTACATAACATTTAGAGGTAGGAAATGAAATGCACCGTTCATGGAGACGGTAAGCCGTACGTATGCATGAACGCTACTTTCATTTCTATTTTGTATTTAATGGAATGAAATCATAATGATGTAAAGGTATATTATAATTCCAGTATAATATAATATATAATATCATTTACTCCATCCTTTATACACCCCACATATGGCATTAACGATTCAAATCACTTTGAGGGGGCGGTAGTCCGCACTTCCTAAAATGAAATTATCGCGTTTACCCATAATGGAAATCACACAGTTATGACATAAATGAAAAATACAGAAGAATAAAGAAAACATAAACATAATATATATCATATATAAATATTGTGACATCTTAATGGCCATCATGAGAGGTGTTAACAGAATATTGAACAATCATCATTTCGTGAGGCGGAAATTCGCCAACCACAGAGACAATATGTTCTTTAACCATTAGACGAACGTGTGTGTAAGTTTAAATCAAATAAATCTCATAAAAACATAATAGTATATTTTAGATACTGGTGTTGTTAGAAAATATAGGAATAAAAAGAGTTTAAGGGTTTGGAGAAGAAAAATAAAACAAAATAACATAAGAGAAGACATTACCTTAAAATCGGGTAACTCTTTTTGATTTGAGCCAAATACATCCTTGGGAAGAATTATGCCCAATTTGAGGCTTCTAGGAGTAATAGAGAGAATTTGGGAGAGTATTTGGGCATAGTATGGCCAAGCCAAATGGCTTGATGGTGTGAATAAGGTGGCATAGGTGGGGGCCTTTTATAAGAGGAGAGAAGGGGCACTCTTGGAAAGTTATGAAATGTTACATTATTATGAAGTTCATTTCTGATTTCAAAGGTCCCACAATAATATATTTAGAGGATAAGGTGATATAGGTTAGAAATATACTCATCCAATAGGTTTTTTACAAGTGTATGTCTTAGATTTTACATTATCTTTTCATTTTATTTAAATTGTTAATTAATGACGTAATCACTGCATCATCATGCTGTCATACATAATTTAATTTATATAATGTCTAAAAATTATAAAACAATTACCAATATGTATAAAATCATTTTAGATTTCCAATGAATATTTATTGTCGAAAAATTACTATATATAACCCCATGTAATAATTGTTTTAGTAAAACAACTAATGTTTGTGACAATTTTATTTTTACTTTAAATAAAAAGTTAATAATGTCATTTTCTTACCCAAGTGGCTCCATGGGGTCCCCAAGTTTACCCATGGATTTTCTTGGTCGGCCATGACTCATAAAATAATGGTAGGACAAGTGTAAAGGTAATTTAATATTATTATAACCTTATATTTACCTTAAATTACACTATTTAACTTTAATCGCGATTAATAAAACATAAAAGTTTTTATTCACCAAAAAATATTTTCGTCCCATTGAACCACATTTTACTTACTAATGAAAACCATGTATGTTGGATTTTCGAAATTAAATTCACATAAGTGGTGAATTTCCATTTAAACGAAAAATTAGTTTTTTAACTACAACTTAGTGGTTTCACTTTTCATCAAAAATTGTAGTTTTTCAGAAAAATACCAAAAATTCACCCTAAGATATATTTGATATTCCTAATTCAAAAATGATGTCTATTTTATAAAATTAAAAAAATATAAGTTTAATTAAATAATTTAATAATCAATTCCTGTTGTCAAAACAAATAGACTGTTTTTAAGAAACAATATATATTCAAAAGATTGTTAATTGTTTATGTCAAATTTCAAAGTGAAATTAATTCTAATGAACACCATTGAATAAAATGGTAAAAATTAACTATAATTAGAATTTAAATCCTCTCAATGGTATAATTTATCACTATAAATTATTTTGATTAAAAAAGTTGTTTTTAAGTATTTTTCACTATTCATTATAAATTCGAAGTTCTTAGAAAATTACAAAAAATTCAACTTAGGATAATTTCAATATTACGAATACAAAAATGAAGTCCATTTTGAATTATAAAATTTATATAATTTCAAAAAGTGGTTATTACTATTCATAAAGGCTACTTTGATTGGTCGCGGTGTGTTAGAATCTCAAACTTGCGTCCAATGCAAGCTATTGCATTATTGAAAAAGAAGCGTACCGTGGAAGCTTGGGGTGTTACATTCTCCCCTCCCTCAATAAATTGTGTCCTCGCAATTTGAATATGTTCTTCGAAAATAAAAGGTTGAAAATAGAAAATTCCTTTGTGGAAAACCCACTTCAGAAATAAGGTTAATAAAATTTAGCCTTAATAAGAGGGAAAGGGAAATGAAAGAGTCACCAAAAAATTATGATCTCGATTAAGAAAACATTGGTGGAAATTGGAGACATATAATTGGGGGAAAAACATAAATATTTTTAGGGTGTGATTGAGGTCATCAATCACAAAAAATTATAAAATTGGGGGCCTCAAAGCCTTCAGTCTATGTTGATTTAAAATAACATCTGTTCAACAAAACATAAGGTATTAGGATAACCCATTTTTTGTTTTAATATCCCTTTCCTAAAGCTGAAGAATTATTTTATTCAAAGAATAAGAGATAGGTATATATATATATTTGACAAGTAGAGTTTCAACCTTCAACTAATTTCTACCACAAAGTCATCCTTCACTCAAAAAGGTAATAGAACTCAAAAATATTATATTTATCCTAATCGTACAAGGTTCAAAACATTAACACATACCATTTAGATTGGAAAAAATATTTTTTAATAACCAGGGAATTCCTGTAGTATATTGGTAGGTAATAAAGGCATGTCGCATTATGGTTGTGAGTTCGATTCCTACAGCTTTGTCCGACACGACGGGTTATCCCCCGACCTATAGGTTACCCTTTTTCTGAAACTATAGTATTATAATATTCCAGAAATAATATTCAGAAATGTTTTAACCTTAAACAATACTATCCAAGGTTCAATTTAATCCATTCCAAACTTTATAGTTATCCAAAATACTTCTGTCCAACTCATAGTCCAAATTTTATAAGGAAGGTAAACATAATTAATATCCTTTTTTTCCGTGTAACAACATGTGAACACCTTCATCATGTATTTTTTTAAAACATGGAATCATCCTGAATTACCATGATCCCTTATTCCTTATAGAATACTAGATATAACCCTTCTATCCAAAAATGTATACAAATCATTAATCAGTTTCAAGGAAGTTTAGAATATCCAATATAATTTATCCAAATCAATCATGTCTTATTCCAAAATCACTATCTCGGTATCAGAACCATATTATGGTTTATCTTTCTCTCAAGCATATATTTTCCAAAAATTTAACCTGCTGTGGAGTCACTTTTCTTGGTTCCCCACAATCTCATGTCCTTGATGAAATAGTACTGTAGTACAATCCTTATATACACTATAATTATTATAGCCAGTACATCATTGATACAACACTCAAATGACAAAATTATTTAATAACAACATAAGAACTATAATCATTCCTTCTCATCTGTGGTAGTATCATAACTTGATTATTATCCTTTAAAATCATTTGGGGCATAATCTGATGATTTGTACATTGGTTGGCGTAGTGTCCCCACTCCTTGCAGATGAAGAATTGTACATTTGAAACCTTTTTCTTACCCTTGTAGTCGCACACTTGTTGTCCTTTCTCTCTATAATTATAACAAAATCACATTCCCTTCAGGCAAGTTCCATGGTGTTTCTCCCCAAAGTTATCACATATTAGAAAATTATCCTTTTCCCTCGTCCCTTTATCCATCATTGTCTCTTCCATCCTTTTCTTCTCTTTCTTCCCTTCAAAGCCATAAGACTCAGAGAATTCTTTACTTATCTTATTAACACATGATACTATTTCTTCATATGTTGCAAACACATGGGAGACTATTTACCATCTAAATGTAGGCTTAATACCATGAAAGATTTGATCTTTCTTACTCTTTGGATCATACGTATTGATAGAGTTCACATTCATTCTACTGGGTGCCATTTCTATACAATGGTATAAACTAGGTTAGTTTATGAATTGCAATGAATAATTCAAAACTTGTAAAATACATATTATAAATTGAACGGTTTATGGATATAATCCATGATCATAAAAAAAATTTATTTGAGGAAGTATATACTCATAAACCCTTCATAATGGTTTTTAAAAAAAATTAAAATTATCCTAAGCATATCCCCCGGGTGTGTCGTAGCCCAGAGTGAAGCAAGGCCCCTTGTCGTGCACTAGTTCCCGTTCGAGTCTAGCTCAAAGCAGTTTTTTCGGGTTTTACCCCTAGGTACATCTATGCTAGAGCCACCTCTACCTACTCGTATCTAGACAAGGATGTATTGCTTGGAAAACTCATAAAATCTCTTTAATACTAAAATTCAAGGAAGGTATTCTATACTAATCCTCAGAGTCTATCTTTGGGCTATGTTCTCTAATCATAGTTTATCTAAATCTAGCTTCAAAGGTTAGTACTAAACTGTCTCTGATACCAACTGTAACGCCCCGACCCCAGTTACCCAAATTCGGTGCATTGTTGCATAACATTGGCATGACCACAAAAGATCATGTCTCAAAAGACTGATTAGTTTAGTACCCTTGGAAACACTAGATACATTCATAAATGTAACATTACATCATAAAGTGAAAAAATCACAATAACAAAGTCTCCATAGTCCACACTTCTATCCCCTTCAGACTATCCCTGTAGGTCAGTCATAAAATATTTCTTCACATCCTGGGAAAAATAAAACATTGAAAGGGGTGAGCTCAGATTCTCTGTAAGGATAACAATATAGCGGATGCTTTCATAAATAAATATAATCATTTAAGGCAATGTATAACTAAACCAATGCCTTTTAAACATGAACTTCAGTATAATATGGAAAAAGTAAAATGAAATAATTCCATTTACTTATTCACATGGATATTCTATTGGTCGAATAATCAAATGAAATATCAATAACCACATTCATAATGATGGAATGCACAATGCCAGACTATCATAACAACATAGCCAAGGCCGCGTGCCAAGACTACAAATAATATTATGTCAAGGCATCGTTCCAAGACACTAGTTTATCTCATGATACATGCCGATGCATCGAGGAGCTATAGTGGGATCCACCCGTCACTTATTAAGTCCAATTCATTCCTCATATGAATAGGTTTAAACATATCATAAACCATAACATAATCATATCAAATAAAACAAGCAGAAAAGAAAACATAAAATTTCCACATTTCAATCACAAGATATCAATACAACACATTGATATAATAAAAACATTATCAAAACCATTTTCAATTATAAAAATAAAAGAAAATTAAAACATGGTATTTATTTTTCATTTAAAAAAATGTTATTGATTGTAGAGGAAGCCGAAACTCAAATAATGGTCACGGCGGTGGAGAAGTCGTTGTCCCCACATACTTCCGACAAGAAAAACATTCCCTTTTTTCGTTTAGTAAAATGCTTCATATAAAAAGATTACTTTTGAATAAATGTAAAAGTCAATGTGGCTTATACACCGTATAAAAGAAAATTGAGTATAAAACAAAATATGCCTCAATGAATGGATATTGAGACGAAGTCCCTTACAAATATCATTTTTTAAATAAAATAGATCTATTATGTGTATTCACTATATGTACACATAAAAAAAGTACAAATACAATATAGGAAATAATAATATCATGACATAATTTGAAAGTTGGAGATTGACCCAAAGAACAGAAGTTGGGTTAAAAAGTTCCCTTACCTCGTGTCCGACTTGACTCGATCATTCTTTAATCTCCTGAATAATAAAATAGAGTTAATATCTACTTTCTTAAGAACATTTTTAAAGTTCATTATCCCTATAATATCACTTATTACAATGTTAAGAAAATTATGTAGTCATTTAAGTTAATAACGGTCATTTTGTCGATCTTTGGTACTTGAGTCAACAATAATCTTCTTATAATTACAAGTTGTTTATGTGGTAGAATATCCATTATCTCTAGAATTATATTCAAGATGTAGATATTATATATATCATATATATCCAGTATATACATTCATTCATAATATTACGTAACATTTAGAGGTAAGAAATGAAATGCATCGTTAATGGAGACGGTAAGCCGTACGTATGCATGAACGCTACTTTCATATCTATTTTGTATTTAATGAAATGAAATCATAATAATGTAAAGGTATATTATAATTCCTGTATAAAAAAATATATAATATCATTTAATCCAACCTCTATACATCCCACATATGGCATTAATGATTCAAATCACTTTGAGGGGGCGGTAGTCCGCACTTCCTAAAATGAAATTATCGCGTTTACCCATAATGAAAATCATTATGGTATTCCATAAATGAAAAATACAGAATCATAAGGAAAACATAAACATAATATATATCATATATAAATATAGTGACATCTTAATGGCCACCATGATAGGTGTTAACAGAAGATTGAACAATCAACATTTCGTGAGGTAGAAATTCTCCAACCACAGATATTGTATGTTCTTTAACCATTAGATGAAGGTGTATGTAAGTTTAAATAAAATACATCTCATAAAAACATCCTAGTATATTTAAGATACTTGTTTTTTTACAAAATAAAGGAATATAAAATGTTTAAGGGGTTGGAGAAGCAAAATAAAACAAAATAACATAAGAGAAGACATTACCTTAAAATCGGGTAACTCTTTTTGATTTGATCCAAAGGATTCCTTGGGAAGAATTATAACCAAATTGTGAATTCTAGGAGTGAGATAGGGAAGTTGGGAGAGTATTTGGGAATATTTTGGCCGAGCCAAATGGCTTGATGTTGTTAATAAGGTGGTAGATGTGGGGGCCTTTTATAAGAGGAGAGGAGGGGCACTCTTGGAAAGTAATGAAATGTTACATTATTATGAAGTGATTTTCTGATTTAAAAGATCCCAAAATTATATATTTCGAGTCTAACATGATAAAATTTTGAAATATACTCATACAATAGGTTTTTGATAAGTTTAAGTATTAGATTTTACATTATCTTTTCATTTTATTTAAATCGTTAATTAATGAGGAAATCACTGCATCATCATGGTTCCATACATAATTTAATTTATTTGTTTTCTAAAAATTATAAAACTATTACCATGATGTAGGAAATCTTTTTAGATTTCCAATTAATATTTATAGTGGAAAATCTACTTTATATAACCCCATGTAATAATTGTTTTAGTAAACCAACTCATATTTGTGACAATTTTATTTTTTACTTTAAATAAAAAGTTTTTAATGTCCTTTTCTTACCCAAGTGGCTCCATGGGGTCCCCAAGTTGGCCCATGTATTTTCATGATCGGACATGACTCATCCAATAAAGGTAGGACAAGAGTAATGGTAATTTCATATTATTATAACATTATATTTACCTTAAATTACACTAATTACCTTTAATCGCGATTAATAAAACTTAAAAGTTACTATTCACCAAAAATTATTTTCGTCCCATTGAACCAAATTTTACTTAATAATGAAAACCATGTATGTCGGATTTTTTAAATTCAATTCACATAAGTGGTAAAGTTTCATTTAAATGAAAAATTAGTTTTTTAACTACCACTTAGTGGTTTCACTATTCATCAAAAATTGAAGTTTTTCAGAAAAATACAAAAAAATCACCATAAGATATATTTGATATTCCTAATTCAAAAATGATTTCAATTTTAAAAAATTAAAAACATATAATTTGAATTAATTAATTTAATAATTAATTCCCGCTGTCAAAACAAATAGCGTGTTTGTAAGAAACAAAATATATCCAAAAGATTGTTAATTGTTTATATCCAATTTCAAAGTGAAATTAATTTTAATGACCACCATTGAATAAAATGGTAAAAATATATTATAATTAGACTTTAAAACCTTTCAATGGTATAATTTATCACTATAAATTATTTTGATTAAAAACATTGTTTTTAAGTATTTTTCACTATTCATTATAAATTGGAAGTTCTTAGAAAATTACAAGAAATTCAACTTAGGATAATTTCGATATTCTGGATTCAAAAATTAAGTCCATTTTGAATTATAAAATTTATATAATTTCAAAAAGTGGTTATTACTATTCATAACAGTAACTTTTATTGGTCGTGATGTGTTAGAATCTCGAACTTGCGTCCAATGTAAGCTATTGCATTATTGAAAAAGAAGCGTACCGTGGAAGCTTGGGGTGTTACATGTTATTTCCATACAAAAATAAAAAATCCAGTACCTTCTACAAACTGTGATATAATTATAGATATGGTACAAACAAACTCATTATTCTATCCATCCTATAAATGGTAATTTCACGATGCGTGCCTACGTACGGTTTACCGTCTCCACATTGTGGTGTAATTTGTTATTAAACACTATGTTATTTGGATGGATAAAACGATGAGTAATACGCATATAAATAATGAATATAAAATTATAATTTCTATGTAAAATTATTATACCATCCAATTCCACACCTTTTAATCGTTAAATAAATGATATCGTTGCTTGTGTGTACGTACGACTTACCGTCTCCACGACGTGATGAGATTCATTTCCACGTTCACCATTCAAAGATGATTATAAAAATATATATTATTAATATCAATGTAATATATGAAATAATAAGGCTACTAGATATATAAATATATATTTATATACATAGATATATCTTATTCACTTACATCCATTCAATACGATATGAAAATGGAAACAACGTTTATGCGTATGTACGTCGTACAGTCTCCATAAATCGTGTTTTTGATTTCATATATCTATCTATTATAAAAATTTATATTCTAAATATATATGATATATAAATCATGTTTTATATTTTGGAATTATGTTAATCATGATTAAATGATATGAACAATAATAACAAGTTAATACACGTACGATAAAGAAAGTGATTATTACATGAAATGTTAATTTAACATGGATATCATTATTAAATGGGAAGTATAATGTCATAAATTAATCATGTATGATATAATAAATATTAATATGGTTCTTGTATAATTTTATAATATACTATGGTCATTATATGAAATTTTAAATGTACCCTCGACCAAAGAAAAGTGCAGAGTAAGAGTTAATTTCTTAATCTCATTATTATCCGATAATGATTATGTGTTAGTATTTTCGGGGAAACATTTATTATCCATGTCCATGTTTCACAAATGGAATTTAAAAATGATTCTTTTAAGGTAATCTTTTACAAAAACATCATTTTAAATGTTTAAAATATATCTTCTTCTAAAACTTTTTCAATAATCTCAATGTTTTCAAAATGGTTTTCTGGATTTATTTATATAGAAATGATTGTTTTTAGATGTGATTTATGTTAAAAAAATTTAAAGTGGTATGGGACACTTTTCTTCATAAATATATTTTAAATTAGTTACTTTATAAATATGCGACTTTTAAATTATTTCACAAAATGGGATATTTCACTAAAAATGTTTTACTAATCATTTTTAACTATGTCGACATTATTTATTGGATATTATTATTGATTAAAGTTGACTTATTGTAATAAAATCATTCATATTTTATCAAATGAGTATTGATATGTTTGACTGTGGATGTGCTATTTTTATACCCTTTATGTTTTATGGTTGAAGTATTGATATTTATTTGGCTAGTTTTAATACGAATGTTTATGTTATGATTTAACAGTTTCATATGATTAATGTAGTGGACTTTGGAAGTGACGGGTGGGCTCTGCTATATCCCCACGATGTCTTAGTAGGTCTCCTAAGACAAACTACTGTCTTGGAAAAAGGCTTTGAAAAAAATGTATTTTTAGTCTTGTAACAAGGCCTTGACTATGTGGTAATGATGTCCGACATTAGGTATTCCATAATTATGAAATTAATTATTACTTGTTATTATTTGGCTCGTAGAATATCCATTTTCATATTTATACGGCAATGTTTGATTTATTTTCTTCATATAATGTTCACGTTTATATTTAAATGTCTGTTTTTTTATTACACATCTTGCCTTAAATATTTTTAGCTTATGCTAAATTATTTACCCTTACTGAGCATCTGATCTCACCTCATTCTTATGCTTTGTAGTACTAGGATTCCTAGAAGTGTATTATGTTTGTTATGAAGGGTTAAGCAGGGGGAATAATGGAATTATCAAGGGATTATTTATGTTGTGTTTTATGTCGGAATGTATAATCTAACATTCATGTATGTAATCTATTTCCAAGACTACTAAACTGATTGGTCCTTATGGACATGATTACATGTAATCATGCCAATGTATTAAAATAATTCTCTTGCTTCGGGCTTTAGGGGTCCGGGAATTTCAGTTGGTATCATAGGAAGTTTAGTACAAACCTTGGAAACTAGATTTACATAATATCTGATTAGATAACATTACCCTAAGATATAATATGAAGATTAGTATAGATGAACTTATTAGAATTTTGGTAATGTATTGATTTTTTCTATTTTCCCAGCAATACATCCCTATCTAGATACGAGCAGGTAGAGGCGGCTCTAGCACAAATGTATCTAGGAGTGAATACTATGACAAGGAGTTTCGGTTTTGATGCAAGGTATCCTGGTACGTAGAAACGGGTCTTGCTGCACTCTTGGTTATGATACTCCCGGGGGATACACTTAGTATAATTCACATTTTCCTTATAATCCATTTTGAAGGATTTAAGTTTAAATAATTCTTCAATTATTTTTATTATTATAGATTATATGAATAATAATTTCAATTTTTGTTAGGTATTTTACATGTTTGGAAATATGGATTTTGATTCATAAATTAACCTAGTATATTAAAATTTTAGAAACGACACCCTGTAAAAGGAATCAGAACTCCAGCACTATGCATGATCCAACGTGTAAGAACGATCAAATATTTCATGGAATTAAGCCAAAATTTAGAAGGTAAATAGTCTCCCATAGATTCACGTCATATGAAGAAATATTATAATGTGTTAACAAAATAAGTAATTAATTCTCCGAGGCATATCGATTTGAAGAGATGCAAGAAAAAAAAGGATGGTAGAGAGATAGATCGATAAATGGAAGAGGGGAAAGAAGGATTTTCCCATATCTGATAACTATGAAAAGAATCACCTTGGTAAATGCATGAAGAGAATGCATGTTTTTTATATGTGTGGAGGAAAAGGACTCCAAGTACGTGATTGAAAGGGTAAGAAAAAGGTTTCAAATGTACAATGCTTCATCTTTCAAGATGTTGGGAGACTATGAAAATCAATGTCCAAATCATCAGAGTATTCCCTAATTGACACTACTATATAATAGTCATGTTATGATACTACTACAGATGAATGGAAATGTCTAGTGTTATAATGTTGTTATTAAAGAATCATTTCATTTGAGTGGTGTATCAAGGATGTACGGGTAATATGAATTATGAAAATAAATAAGGATTGTACTATAGTAATATTTCATTGAGGATTTGAGATTATATAGTTCTATGAAATGTGACTCAATATAAAGTTATATTTTTTGAAAAATACATGGTTGAAGAAAATATAAACTATAATATGGTTTTGATACTGAGGTAGTGATTTTGGAATAATATATGATTGATTTGGATAAATTATATTCTATATTCTTTAATACATTGAAACTAATTAATGGGTTGCTTATTCCATTATTGTTAGATTTTACAAAACTTTTCTATATAAGAAGTATATCCAGTCTTCTATAATGAGTAAGGGAGCATTAATATAATCAATAAGGTTATATGGTAATCCAGGGTGTAAATGTGTTTTAAAAGACTAAATGATGAAGGTATTCACATGTTATTACATGGGAAAAAATATCTTCATTATTTTTACCTTGTTTATAAATTTGGGACTATGAGTCTGGGCAGAAGTATTTTGGATAAGTATATATAGGTTATAAATGATTATGTTTGACATAAGATAATATTGTTAATGTTAAATAATTTCGTAATATTATTTTTTGATTGTTATAAAAAGGAAAACCCGGAGTTCGGGCGATAAGCTGTCGCGTCCAGAAAGTCCGCAAGACATAGACCCAAATCCGAAGGGCGATAGTGGTGCATCACCTACCACTGACCTGTATAATGTCTTGGTTTTTATAATTTGGTTCTGTTAAATATTCTGAAAAATGAATTATAAAATCATTATTTTTGGAACCGTATACGATTAGGACAAATATAATATTTTTTTCCTATTATCTTTTTGGGTTGAAAAATGAGTTTGTGCTAGGAATTAGTGGAAGGATGTAACTCTACTTGTCATGTATATTTTATCTACGTATTTATGGAATAAATTAATAATTATACTTTTGGGAAGGGATCTTAAAACCAACAATTTTTATTCCAAATACCTTATCATTTGGTTAACTGATGATATTTTAAATCATCATAGATTGATTGCTTTGTGGCCATCAATTCTACACATGTTTGTGATTGATGGCCTCAATA
Organism: Viscum album; assembly: GCA_963277665.1. NCBI lineage: Eukaryota > Viridiplantae > Streptophyta > Magnoliopsida > Santalales > Viscaceae > Viscum > Viscum album. The sequence goes on along the minus strand of OY728133.1, from coordinate 1,941,218,171 downwards.
AATCCCTATGAATATTTACATTTTTTCTCTAATTATGTGTCTTTAATTTCCACCATTGTTCTCCAAATCGAGAACATAATTTGGAGGTGAATTTTTCATATCCCTTTCCCTCTTATTAAGATGAGTTTTTATTAACCCAATTTAAGATGTATATTTTCCACAAAGGTTTTTTTCAATTCTTAAACTTTTATTTTTTAAGAAAAATTTCAAATTGCGAGGAAACAATTTATTGAAGGATGGGAAAATGTAACACACCAAGATTTCATAGTATGTTATCTCTTCAAAGTAATTAAATAACTTTCCCTACATGAAACATCAAGTTCGAGCGCACCACGAATAACAAAACTAGCGGTTCAAAAAGAGGTTATGAATACTAATAACAAAATTTTGAATCTTATATACTCTATATAATTTTACAATCCATATTATGTCTTTTTTAGACATAATATAATTCTCTTTTTCAGATAAAAGAATTGTTTTTTCAAAAAATGAAATTTTACACCCTTTTAATGGAGAAACAAATTTAAATCTAATATTTTACACTTTTTTATATTAAATTTTAAAAAAAATATTCTTCTTTATAGTAGGGACATAAAAATTTAGTTTCGATACATTTTTTGTGTATTTCTAATGAATTTTTTATTTTTGTGAATAGTGAAAAATACTAAATCTTAATTTAAAACAACTTTTTTAATCTAAATAATTTATTGTGTTAAATTACACATTTTAATTGTTTTTAAGTATAATTAGATTATATTTTTATCATTTAATACAATGTAGGTCATTATAAGTAATTTAATATTTAAATTTGAAAAAAACACATGTCAATTTTTTGATAGTTTTTTTAAATCCTGCTTTTTGGTTTTAACAATGGGAAATAATTTTAAATTAATTAACGAAACTTATATTTTTTTAATTTGGTAAAATAGAATTCATTTTTGAATTTTTAATTTCAAAATTAGCTTAGGGTGAATTTTTGGAATTTTTCTGAAAACATTAAATTTTTAATGAATAATGAAAAACACTATGTTATAGTTTAAAATGGACTTTTTATTTCAATAATTATTTATTCAAAATAATTTTATGTCAAAATATATATATAATACCTAAAAAATATTCTTTTAGTTCATTGGATCCATTTTATAAAAAATATATATTTATTCAATTTTATTGAACTTTTTATCATCTTTTAACCATCTTTTAGGCGCATTTTCAAATTTGCATAAAAAGTAATTTTTCCAATTTTTTGAATTGAATTTAAAAAATAATAAGGCACAGTTTACCTAAGTAATTTAAATATGGTTTAATAAGATGAAATTAATTTTGGGTCAATGGTAACTTTTGACTTTTATTTACGACAGTTAACAGTAAATAGGGTAATTAATGGTAAAAATGATATTTTAATTATCCTAACACATGTCCAATTCTATTGGATAAGTGTATTTAGACTAAAAAAACCTTTTAAATAAAATTTGATCCTTTTGATCCACCTGTATTAGATTAGGGCATTTATTATTATTTTATTTAAAGAAGAGTTGAAAGTGTTAAATTCAAGGATTAATAAAAAACATTTTTTAATATAAGGGTATACAAAAAATAAATTATATTATAAATATTCATTAGAAATGAAAAAATATATTTCCTACATAATGGTAATTTATTTAAAATTTTATAGAGTATATAATTAAATTTATCTATGACACAATGTTGATGATGCAATTACTTTACCAATGAAAGATTAAACTAATTGATATTATAAATATAAAAATATATATAAATTGAGACTTTTGATTCCATCCACAAATTTTCTAGGTTAATAGACATGATAGGGTTGAATAAATAATTTTTTTGATGTGAAAATTCTTGTATGACTTTAACAGAAACAAAATACCAAATAGTGTCAAAATTGACATAAATGAGGTTTTAAAAAACAATTAAATATTATTAAATGCTATAATATTCCTAAAAATATATGGTTCGACCAAAGGACTTATATAATGAAATATTTTTCATTAGGTAACCACTTTGTGTTCACTTGGCGCTTTATAGTATGTCTATTAACCATTTATTATAATAATACTAGAGGACATGGTAAAAGTTAACTATTTAACTAAGAGTTAAATCTAAAAGATAGGGTCAATATGGTGACCTAAACTTGTCTAAAACCTATTGTTTGAAAGGATTTATACCCATACCCACTGTTTATTCTATATAAAATAATTTGGATCCATTAAAACTGAAAATTATTTTATAATAAAATAATATTTCAAACATTTCCAAAAGTGACCATCAACTATATTATAGAGGGGTACATCCCCTTCTCTCAAAATCACTCTTCCAAAGACATGTCGGTCAGCCAAACCCCTCCAACATAGCCTCCAAAATACCCAAAATTAATCCTATAGGCCTTCCTTGAGCAAAATGTCATCCTAAGGATTCCTTTTGATCAAATCAAAAGAAAACATCCAAAGAAGAGGTAATTATTTTATCACCTAATTCAATGTTGCTTTATTCTTCCAATTTATCTTTATTTGTTATTTACATACCAAAATAATAACTATAGTATCTTCTACATACTGTGATGTTATTATAAATACAGTACAAGCATACTCATTATTCTATCTATCCTATAAATGATAATGTCACCATGCATGTGTATATACAGCTTACCCTCTCCACCCTGTGGTATAATTTTTTATTAAACACTTTGTTTTTTTGATGGATATAATGATTAGTAATATGTATATAAATAATTATAATAACATTATAATTCCTCTATACAATTAATATACCATCAAATTCAACACATTTCAATCATTAAGTAAATGATATCGTCACTCGTGTGTATGTACGGCTTACTATCTCCACAATGAGATGAGATTCATTTCCACGTTCACCATTCAAAGTTGATTATAAAATATATATATTATTAATAGGTATGTAATATATGACATAATGATTTATTATAAATATATATATGTATGTGTGTGCTTAGATATATCTTATTCACTTACTTCCGTTCAATACAATACGAAAACGGAAACAACATTTATGCGTACGTACGACCTACTGCCTCCATAAATGGTGTTTTAAATTTCATATATGTATCAATTATACATATTTATATTCGAAAAATATATGATATATAAATCATGTTTTATATTCTGGAAGTATTTAAATAATGATCAAAATGATATTATCAAGAATAAGAAGTTAAAACATGTACGACAAGGAAAGAAATTATTACCTGAAATTATAATTTGACATGGAAATAATTTTTAAATGGGTAATATAGAGTCAATAATTAATAATGTATGATATAATAAATATAAATATGGTGCTGGTATAATTTAATAACATACTATAGTCACTTTGTTGTAGGTTAAACGTACCCTTGAACAAAGGGAAGTGCTTGGTAAGGGTTAATTTCTCAATCTCATTATTATCTGAGATTGTTTATGTGTAAGTATTTTCTGGGACATATTTATTATCTATGTCCATGTTTCATAAAATAAATTTCAAAATGATTCATTTAAGGTACTCTTTAACTAATTTTTTTTAAATGTTTTAGATATTTATACTTATAAATCTTTTTAATTAATGTCCATGTTTTCAAAATGGTTTTAATGGTTTATTTATATGGACATGACAGTTTTAAAATGTTAATTCCTTTCAACTGTTTCATTAAGGTATGGGAAACTTTGATTTAAAAATATATTTTAAATGACTTAATTTATAAATGTGTGACATTAAATGAATTCACAAAAAGGTATATTTCCATAAAAAAGAATACTGATCATTTTCAACTATGTCAACATTCCTTAAATAATATTATTCTTGATTAAGGTTGATTTATTATAATGCAATATCCCATATTGTATTGAATGATTTATGTTATGTTTGACTGTGGATGTGGTATTTTTATTCCCTTCATGGTTTATAGTTGATGTATTGACATTTTGTATGATATTTTTATTATGAATATTTATGTTAATTTTTAATATTTTCGTATATGGAATACAATGGACTTATTAAGTGATGGGTGGGGACTGCTATAGAACCTAGATGAACCCGTAGTTCTCATTAGACAAAGTAGTGTCATGGCACAAGGCCTTGAAAAAAATTATATTTGTAGTCTTGGAACATGCCATGACTATGGGGTAATGATGTTCGGCACTACGCATTCCCTCATTATGAAATTTACTATTACATGTTATTATTCGACTAGTATAATATCTATATGAATGGATATATGGGAATATTTTATTTATTTTCTCCATATTATGGAAATATTTTTGTTTAAAAGGCTGTTGTTTTTATTACACATCTTTCCTTAAAAGTTTATAGTTTCCACTAAATTATTTACCCTTACTAAGCATCTGAGCTCATCCCTTTATTATGTTTTGTTTTCCCAGGAATCAAAGAAGTGTATTATGTTTGATATGAAGGGTTAATATAGGGGAATAATGATGTTCTAAATGTATTATTTATTTTGTGTTTTATGTTTGAATATATAATATATCATTCATGTATATAAGGTATTTTCAAAGACTACTACACTGATTGGTCCTTCTAGATTTGATTCCTTGTAATCCTACCAATGTATTAAAATAATGCAGAGGATCTGAGCTTCTGAGTTCAGGGCATTACATAGACCAAAGAAACCTGTTCGTAGCACTGCAACATGCACCTCGTGCAACTCACCACAACTAACACACAACAAAATGTAACGAGGTAGTTATTGGGAGCCACCACAGCATATAAGTTTTGTATCAGACATTGGGTGTTATAACTAAAGCCACTACAACCCATACAATGAGTAAGGATCATCAATCCATCACAGATTACACACATTACATGTATAGTATCACATAAAGAACCATATCTAGAAAATATGTGTGTGAAATAACCAAAAAACCATTATATCCCTCTACACTCATACATGGGGAAAACTAACCACCATGCATACCATAACAACTTAATATTAAGATAAGATAAAGGTTCCAATGGGAGAAGTAATGCATCCATCATCTAATCAGGATGTTTAGGAAAACACTTGACATGACTCAGAATCCCCAGGGTGTAAGTTTCCCTAACTTATAGGGTGGTGTAGTTTATTGAAACACCGAATAAACATAGAATAATATAGATTTCAATGAAAATATGGGAAAAAACTAGTCTTAGACTCAACTATATATAATTTCTCTCATACTCCCAGCTTCCACTACTAAGAATATATATCCTATAAGAACACAACCAATAAAAGAGATATATTAAGTTAAATTATCCATTTTTTTAGTTACACTTTTATGTTAATTAATTATGTAAACATTTATTAACTTTTAACAATTCCCCATTACATATAATTATCATTCCATCCATGATCCATACCTTCCAGGAAAAGAAAACCTATGTCCATGGTTCCTCATAAGTATGACCATTGCATTTCATTTTAGCATGCTCCAACCCCATGGGTTAATTATCATTTATTCAATAATTTATTAATAACATCTTCAATTTCAATAATTCAAAAAATTCTAGATAATCATTCCATGGTAAAAAAAACAAGGGGGTAAACGTGAAGGGTAGATGGACTACCTGTTGATTTCGATCCACCAATAATAGGAGGGAAGACCCACCCATCCTCGAGAGGGTAAGCATTCAAAGAATAATGGAATACCTCGCGCATCGTCACCTCTTTAGAAAAAGGTGTTCAAGACCAGCTACATCAACATGTAGAGAGAGTAAAGTAGACAAACAAACAATATATTCAAAAATCATCAGAAGATATATATCAATTTATAAGTCCATCAAGAGATAGTTTTATCATCCCTAATGTCCTCTCTAATATCCATATTCATAAACTGATGCATCTAACGACACTAGGAATCAACTAATTCCACAACCAATAGGCCTACTTATCCCCACTTACTAAAATATTCTTCTAGGGTCAGCCATCCTAAGATCAAATCACATCACACGATATAGGAAACACACAACATAGAAACTGGGTGCATGGCCCTAAACAAGGAATTCAACCTTCACACACAACGAGCACTCATAGCTCCAAATCATAAATAGCTTAACCTTTACAAGAAATATAGTAACTCAAACCCCTAAAAATCATTATACTTTAAATCAAAATTAGATTTTTTTCATCTTTAATTAGATAAATCATTGAAACATGCATAACTGCATCCTTTTTATTATCATAAAATCACAACAAGAACAACCAGATTCATTAACCATGCCTATTTATGATTAGAAAATTAAGTAACAATTAATATTATCTTTATGTTATTTACCAATTAAATCATGAAGGTCATTCTAAATAGAAAAGCATATATATCACACTATATAGAAAATAAGGAGGCAGTAACATTAATAAGAAATTGATACAATGTCTTTTGTCCAGTTGAAATATTTATCAGGTCAATTTCATTATGACCAAGTGGGATAAATCATGGTAAATATTCTAATGTATGTAAATAGAAAATGTGAAACATGAATCACTTACCAAAAAATATGTTTGATGTTCTTTTCATGAGAAGATGAAAAAACAACGGATTTGGATTACCTCTCCCACAATGGCTGTATCCACTCAAGGATGCTGGGACAAAAACCACATCAACCAACATCCTAGAAAGCTCCATTAGAAATGTTGAGTTCACATTCGATCACATGGCAAGGAGAAACATGATGAAATATATCGAGGAACCCATAATAGAAAAGATATATTATTCATTATTTCAAAGATGGATCGACATTTCCTGGTTTCACCAACACAGAGGTTGTGCATGCTACTAGAAAAGCTCCAAGAAGAAATGATCTAAGGATAGAACACTCACACAACTTCTAGGGACAAATTGTTTTGGGTGCCTCACACCAACAGATAGGATGGAGAAGAACTAGGCAAGAAGTTATATCATCCCTTTTGAATATATAAATAGATAAGGTGGTAAGATATTTTATAGAATTTCCATTAAAGGTGGATCTGGTTAAGACTACGTAGTTTCATTGAGTATTGGCAACTGTACCCTTAGAAAAATTAATATATGAGCTATGGCCTTACAATAAACTATAATTAACTTAAAATGGATTTTAATGAATCTTTCATCAAGTATAACATCTGAAGGGTGAATTTATAGGATGCTAGAAATACTATTCACTGACGAATCACTGATGTTAGTAACCGAGGCTAGTCATCAATGTGACTCCCCGACATGACTCACCATTCTTGAAACACTATACACGTACTGATATGAAAAAACTATACACCTACCAATAGATGACGTACCAATAGATGGCATGCCGATAAATGACCTACCAATATATGGCATACCGATAGATGACCTATGAATAGAAGACCATACAATAGATAACCTACTGATTGAGGACCTACCATCATGGAAACATTGTTCATAGTACTAGAAATCTAGAGAAGTGTTATGAATAATTCACAGTGACCACCCATAACACATCAAAAGTGATATTTTTACAATGGAATGAACCAGAGGGGTTTGAGCCATTCCAAATACTATATATATCCTTAATAATTTAATTATTCATTGTTTTAGTTGTTTGATTTTTTTATATTAAATATTATTGTTTGCTTATATGTTTTTCTAAACCGAACCTATAGATCCTTATACCAGAACACGTAATGAATTATGATGGTGTCCTACTTAAATTATCGGGGGAAACTATATCCATCAAAATATAAAACACCGTGTTTGTTGCAAGTGAAAATGAACCTATGGATCTTATAATTATACCATTGGAGTTTGTTATTGTATAACTTATATGTTCAAATCAAGGCTTCAGGGAATGAAATATTTCAAAGTTATAATATGAAGAGATATGATATTAATTACCCAATATGATGGAATATGAATCATTGTGTATACAGAACATGATCAAGTAAATATTAATCACTTTTTAACAAATGAAATATTCTTTTTCGTGTTTGTTAGAAATGTTAATAAAGTATTTGTGAGAGAATATAGGTTTTTGTTTGTGGGGGGTAGTAAACAATTACCATGGGGAATTATTATACTTTAATAAATATAGATTGCTTTGGCCTCCCAAAATAGTTCTAGGTTGTTGGATGGGTTAGTGGGGTAATAAATGGTGATCCATATTTTTAATAGTGGGATAAAAACTCAAATTTATGTCATTTTCGTAGTTACTAGAGGGTAGAAAGTGGGAGGTATCAACCTAGGATCGAGAATTTTTTCTTCCACTAAGACATATCTACCCATATATAATGTATATCTCATCTCTTCAGTGCTTCTTAGAATATAAATATTAAAATTTTCTTCCCTATACTCAACAAAAAAGATCTAATTGTGATGTATCATATTTTTTCGTGTTTTCTTATATTATATAAAATTATTACAAGACCAGGCGCAGTGACGTCACATTATTATGAGGCCCAATGATCCTAGAATGGTGGTTTTCCCTTTTCTTTATGTTAAGTTATTCCGCACATGTGCGTAGTTGTGGATGTTTCCAAATGGATGCCCGGATTAAAAATTGGAGGGCACTGTTGCATCTGGGATGATGACTTTACCTATGAACATGTCTAACCATGACCGGTGTGGGATGAAGGAAAAAGTAAATTTTCGGATCTTTTATGTAAAGTAAAATAAAATAAATTGCGAAGTGTATTTTATTTTTATTTGCAAACCTTTGCTGTATTGAAGCGATGGGGCATCTGTTTCAATAATTAATTCAATGTCATAATGACTCAGAAAAAACAACTTGACTCATTAATTTCGTAGCGTGATGGAATTACAAAATGAACTACCCCTTTTTAATAGGTTAATCAAAGGTTGGTAGTTGAAGGAAAACTGACGGAAAAATCTGGAGAATACACGGAGCCTTGGTGAAAACTCTCAATGACGAACGACAACGAATCAAAGCCGTGGATCATTGTGACAATAAATTTTAATGATCATGATGATGATGAAAACACGACCTCTTCATCAGTGAATGATCCATTTTAATGTAGTGGTTTTTATTTTTAATTCTTCTTCCCCGTTTTTGGATTTAAACGATGAACATGAATCAACCATGAACAAGTTGATCCTTGGATTCATGCATTCTTTCAAGAGGGTTATTTTGGGATGTTTTTGGGGATTTTTCAATGATTATTGTTTATTGTTTTGATCTAGCTCTGTTGATCCTACTAACATGAGCAGTTCAATGTTGTGACAAACAACGGTAGAGGTTTGTTCCTCAATTTCTTTTCTTGTATTTCTTCACCCTTTATTATCTCACATGTTCTTTCATTCTTCATGGAGAGGTGAATAATGGATTTTTTCACGTCCATTTTGTGATGCAATGATCCAAAATTTGAGATCCTACATCAGAAAGACCTAGCGGAGGTTCGACACCGACGACGACTGATGAATTGACACAGTTTGAGAATTATGGTTCTTCAACTGTTCTTCATGTAGGTGGATCAAAATATGTATTTGGGGCCCATCAGAGGCCTAAAAACAATGGAAACGACTTTGAGACATTTGGGAAACCTAGATTCTAGATTTTCATGGAGATCGGATGGCCAGATCGACAAACGGGGTATCACGAAAGGCACGTTGGTGGAAGCCTGTGTTTCTGAAATTTTTTGGAATACATGGCATGCACTTATGAAGAAAACACTTTATAGAACCAGTGGTGGTGGATAGGGTTTCGCTGGTAATATAAGAATCACACGGTGCATGACCCTGGACAAACGGTGTGTTGGAATTTCCCTGAAGCTTGGCGTGTTTTTTGGAATGCACACAGACACAGTATGGACTAAACAGCTTCGGAACATGGAGTGTACTCTCTACGCAGCATGGCAGAGGCAGATACATAGGACTCTGTGGGTATCTAAGGGATACACGAACATGAGGTGTAGTACACAGCCGTGTACTACACCACACAACTAGGTGAGGCCAGTAGCACGGGTCACCTTGTGTACTGATTACACGGGTTGGTGTAATTAGGTTTAGGCCGTGTACGGGCACATGACCAGCCTACACGGAGCCAACCCCAGTTACTTGGACACAGTGTGTAATCCATTCCACAATCTGTGTACTGACCTATTCTACTCGACCAACCTTATGACATGGGCAGTTGAACATGGGCAGTACCTAGTGTCAGAAGACACGACGTGCGAATTTTCTACACGTCGTGTACATTTTGAAAAATGGCTTGGTATTCTTGTCCAATGCATCAAGGATATGTTTTGTTTGGTATAGTGCCCATTAATATTGTTCCCCTGAAGGTCGGGCATCGTTTCCTTTTACAGAAGTATGATCCCTTCAACATGAATTTCTATGATAGAGTCGGGAATCCCTCTGAGAGGCTCGGAGCGAGATCCTCTATCAATTGTTGATCCTAGGTAAAGTCTGGCATCAACGTGACCAACACTAACTAGAATTGATCCTCAACCTAGATGGTGAATCCGGATGAGTCGTGGTATCCTCCATGGCCCTGGAAGTGATCCTCATCCATGTATCATGATCATTCCCACTAAAGAGTGTGTATCCTGTAATAACTGTATCTATCTATGGTGGTCTTCCAACTCAAGAATGTCTCCCGTAATAAGTGTATCTACTTCTTCTGATTTTTCCTGACGAACAATACTTCTCTGATGGACATCACAAGATCTACCAGACTCATGGAGTTTGTTCTCTCAGAATGAGTGCTTCATGGAATCCTCGGAAAAAATCCCTTGTGTGTGTGTGTGGGGGGGGGGGGGGGGTGTGGTTGTGTGACTTGCCTCTAGACCACAAGTCTAAGTTTCGAGTATATATGGATTTTGTTTCACTTGATATATGTTCTGTAGACATATACTATGTGGAGATGACTATACGTTTAATTTTTTTATTGATTTTTGGTTTTCAGGGTCTCCATCTGAGTATTGTTATACTCACCCCTGCACAAGATTTATCCGCACGTGTCATATCTTGTGCAGACGAGCATCCTTTTGACAGAGTCCAGGGTGGATCAAGACAGTACCGAGCTTTCTATGTTCCCTGTAGGCCGAGGCATTCCTACGGTTACGAGTAGAATTCCCAGTACCTCTTTGTGTTTACAGGTTGGACTTTGCAGTTTTTAGACTCTTGTTTTTGGTGAGATGTTATTCCGGACCAGTTTTTTTTCACACATTACATTACATTGTACTCTATTGGTTGGGTTTAGTTGTATGCATGCATTTTCTCCTCAGTGTTTTTTTAAGTTAAAATTTTTTGTGCATAGATATGTGTGTGTGTGTGTACAGGTACTCAAGCAATGCCTCCCATGTCCGTAATATGCCTACCCAGTGCTATTCACCAGCCCCTAGACTGTTGGAGGCGGGCTTGCAGAGTCACTGTGCAGGCCCCAATAGGATGGGTCGTGAAGGAGTGGTATCAAAGGGGGTCAGTTATACCTTAGGTCCACGAATCTATGAGATTGGTTTGGGGAAACAGTGTTAACTATTTCGAACATGGAATTTAGGCCAAAGACTCCAGTGTTGGTGTAGGCAGCCGACGTATCCATACACCAGGTCTCTTTTTCCCCATACACTAGGACTCTGATAACCTTTTATTCAACTCGATACATGGAAATACTAGTTGTGGGAATGTAAAAGATTGGTAAATGCATTATATTTTAATGGGTTGTGTTTTCCATGTCCTTTGGGTCAGCTATCCATATATACTCAATGTCAATGGTACATCTTGTTTCCTTATAGGATACCTCCATGACACATAACCACTAGGATTCAAAAGTGTGATCATGATGATGAACCCCTTAGTGATGAGGCTTCGATATATGGACCAGGTCCCCGGGCGTTGCCACCAGGTGGTGCACCAGCTATACCTCCACCAGTGGAGCAGCCTGTGGTACCTGCAATATAGACCAATGAGGGCCGCAGGATTAGCGCACTCCATGAGTTCTAGAGGCAGATACCACTCTGGTACTGAGGTAAGCTAGAACCAAAGGCATCTGAGGACTAGCTTGAGGTGGTAAATAGAGTTTTCTGTCTAGTGAGGACACCAGTAGACCAGATGGTTATTTAGGACTGAACCATCTTCAAGGTTCGGCGGGACGATGGTTGAGTCTGACCACACATACTCACTATGATGAGACTCTTTCATGGACGGAGTTTGAGATACTCTTTTGGGAGGAGTTCTATCATGTTACACGAAGAGCGGTATGCATCCAAGAGATTATTTAGCGTCAGTAGGGTAGTATGATGGCTACTGACTATTCATCGAGGTTCACTGACCTTCCTTGGTACTCAATAGATATGGTCAGAGATATATACTTTAGAGCTTGGAAATCGAGCAAAGTCTACGATGAGACATTCGAGATAGTGTCAAGCCTTTTTGCATTTGGACTTATGCTGGAGTGCTTGAGCTGGCCTTGGTGATCGAGAGATTCTTGGTGGAGCAGAGATAGCTGAAGACACACAGTAGTTGGAAGATAGGTCCGAAGACCCCAGTGGTAGGGAGCCGACATCATACACAGGTATCAGGATATGAGAGATGTCAGAGGAGGTCCCTGGATAGGGGATCGACGGTCCAGGGCTCTCAGACTAGATCCAATCATCATACAGAGAAGCAGTGCTATGTATGTGATGTTTGGGGATATCTCGCTAGAGATTTTCCGACCCGTCGTGCTGCTGATGGGGAAGTAGTGGGTGGACAACCCAGGCAAAGGCAGAGAGTGGAGTAAATAGACCAATTAGGAGGTGGAAGTAGAAGAGGAGTGGGGAGAGCTACAGTTGGTGGCAGATGCTTCGACTTACTTCCACCACCACCCACAGGAGGTCAGCACTAGGCTCAGGGAGCTGGGGGACATGGGCAAGGATAGCTGGATGCGGTCGAGGCATATGAACAAGGGGCCCTCAGGATGATATTAGGTATGATCTGTGTCTTCTCTACCTTAGCTTCCATACTTATAGACACATGTGTCTATCATTATTTCATCGCAACATGTCTTGTGTGAAACCTTGAGATTCTGGTAGAACTTTTGACTCGATCCTTACACATAAAGACACCTACGGGAGGAGACTCGATAATCACACATCTTTTTAGATAGTGTGATCCTACTCTTGGAGGTGAGAGTTTCAGTTGGAACCTCTTGGAGTTAGTTTCGAGGCCTTATGACGTCATTATCGGTATAGACTGGTTATCTTTGGTCCAAGACCTAATTGACTATTTTAGAAGAAGAGTGTAGTGTGTCCGTGGTGATGGGATGCGATTTTCCTTTGTTGGAGAAAGGGAAACCTAGGTAGCATAGAATGGGCTCATGTATAGGAGGGTTTAGCCAATCACTCATGAGTTCGCTAGCCTTTCCCATAGAGTAGTGGATGTTATGAACTCTCAGTTCCCAGATGTAGTGGCGGAGTATGAGTATTTCTTTCTTGAAGATGTTCCAGGACGACCTCCCCACCGAGAAATTGACATCTGTATCGACTTACACCTTGGGACGAGAAAGATTTCTTCATCAGCAGATCAGATGGCTCTTGTAGAGCTTCACGAGCTGAGGGTGAATTTGGAGGATTACTAGAGAAAGGGTTTCGTGAGACCCAGCATTTCACCATGGGCATCCCCAATCTTGATTTCCATGAATGGAGATGAGAGTTTGAGGTATTTCATGGATTTATGGTGCCTGAACCAGGTGAATGTGAAGAAAAACTTTCCACGGCTGAGAATCGACAACCTCTTCATTCTGCTTAGAGAGGCCCATTGGTTCTCGAAGGTTGACCTTTGATCAAGTTATAACTAGTTACATGTACGGGACAAGGATATACCGAAGATGTCTTTCAAATGCCGCTACTGTCACTATGATTAATTTGTGATGCCTTTCGGTGTGACAAATGCCCCTGTAATGTTTATAGGACAGATGAACTGGATCTTCCATCTGTATGCGGACCAGTTCTTAGTGGTCTTCATCAATGACATCCTTGTGTACTTGGTATCAGAGGAGGAGCACGCGAGACACCTGCGAATGGTTCTAGACGTACTCTGAGGGAACCAGTTTTATGGAAAGATCTCGAAGTTCCGGTTCTGGACTCAGAAAGTACACATTCTGGGACTTGTCATCTCAGTAGATGGTGTAGTTGTGGACCCAGCCAAGATGGAGGCAGTTTTATCATAGTAGCCACCTCAGATCATGACAGAGGTGCAAAGCTTCCTTGGGTTGACATGATATTACCAGAGATTCATTACCAATTTATTCCTAATATCAGCACTGATGACAGCCTTGATGAGGAAGGGGAAACCCTTCATATGGATGTATAAGTACCGGTAGAATTTTCAGTAGTTGAGACAATGTTTGATGAGTTCCCCAATCATGATATTGTCAGAGGAGGGTGTTGAGTACGTTGTTTTCTACGACGCATCACGAACGGAGCTTGACTGTGTCCTAATGTAGAGACAAGAAGTGATTGCTGATGTTTTTCACCAGCTTAGGTCCATGTACCGCCCTGACCACAATTACCTAGAGTCGGTGCATTATTACATAACATTGGAATGATCACAAAATATCATGTCTCGAAAGACCGATTAGTTTAGTATCCTTGGAAACACTAGATATATTCATAATGTTTACATTACATCATAAAATGAAAACTACAACAATATAGTCTCCATAGTATACACTCTTATCCTCTCATACTATCCCTACAGGTCATTCATAAAATACTCTTTCACATCCTGGGAAAAATAAAACATATAAAGGGGTGAGCTCAATTGCCCAGTAAGGATAACAATATAGCGAAAGCTTTCATAAATAAGAATAAACATTTAAGGCAATGTATAACTAAAACAAAAGCCTTTTAAACATGAACTTCAGCATAATATGGTAGAAATAGAATGAAATAATTTCATTTACTTATTCACATGGATATTCTACTAGTCGAATAATCACATGCAATATCAATATCCACTTTCATAATGATGGAATGCATAATGCCAGACTATTATTACCACATAGCAAAGGCCTCATGCCAAGACTACAAATAAGATTTTGTCAAGGCCTTGTGCCAAGACATTAGTCTATCTCATGAGACCAACCGATGCCTCGAAGAACTATAGCGGGCTCCACCTGTCACTTACTAAGTCCAATGAATTTCTCATATGAAAAATTTTAAACATAACATAAACATTCCTATTAAAAATGTCATACAAAATATCAATACTTTCTCCACAAACCATGAATGGTATGAAAATAAGTCATCCACAGTCAAACATATCACAAAACCTTCAATACAATATGGAAGTTTTGTATCAAAATAAATCAGCTTCAAATAAGCTTATAATCCATCAAAGGATGTTGAAATAGATGAAATCCGAACTATTTGAGAGAAATATCTCTTTTTTTGAAATCATTGAAAAGTCACACATTTATAAAGTAATTAATTTGAAAGAGATTATTGAATTAAAGTGTTCCATAACACTTTGAAATTTTTGAAAATAAATATCATTTCAAAACATTAATGTCTATATAAATAAATCCTTGAAATCATTTTAAAAACATGGACATTAATTAAAATTATTTAGAAAGATAAATCATCAAAACATTTAAAATTCTGATCTTGATAAAGAGTACCTTTCACAAATTCTTAAAATATTCATTTTCAAATCATTTAAAAGTCACATAATTATAAAATAAAACATTTACTATCAATATATTCTTATAATATTGTAAGGGAAGCTTTGACGATTTTTATAATGGTGTAAAATAGCCGCACCCACCATATATGTAAAAAAAGACATTCTTACCATAATTTTGTCGAAAAAGTTAAAAAGGACCTTGTTTGGAAAACGAAGGAAAGATTCCTTTATAAAAATATTATAAAAAGTTAACAGGGGTATAAATTACTTTAAACTATAGTGTATAGAATATTAATAATTATTTGAAATAAATTTTTAAGAAACATGGATGTGGATGATAAAGAGGTCCCAGTAGACAATTAAGTATAAAAAACCTCGGATAATGAAGACACTGTAGATTTAACCCTTACCTTGTACTTTTCCTAAGTTGAAGGTATGTTAAACATCTGCATAATTGTTAAAACATTATTATTAAATTATTAAAGAACCATATACATAATTATGATATCATTTTTGATCTTCTAATAATTCTTTGTTAATAATATTTTAGTATTATCATCTTTTCGGGTGTTAACTTACTCGTTTCCTTTTATATGTTTTGTTACATAAGTCATATTTGTTATGAATAGGTTGTATCGTATTCATATCCAGAATGATATTAAGTTCTTAAAAATTACTTTTAATCATCAAATGAGAATTAGTCTTGAATGGATACGATGAGGAATGAATCTCGTCGCGTTTGTGGAGATGGTAGTCCGTACGTACGAACGAGCGGCAATATCATTCTTTTGATATTAAAATAATATATAATTGTATGGTATATCATATATACATAATAATTATCATTTTATATTTATTATTTACATGAATTACACATCATTATTATACCCATAAAATGATAATATATTGAATAACAATTACACCATGACGTGGAGACGGTAAGCTGTACGTATGCACGTATAGTGACATGTCATTAAAAGGATGGATAGAATACTGAATATGGTTTTAAAATATTTATAATAAAATCACAATATATAGAAGATACTGGAGTTATTATTATAGACTGTAAATAACAAATAAAGAAGATGTTGAAGATGAAAGGAACATGAAAGAGGGTGGTGAAAACATTACCTCTTCTTCGGGTTTTTCCTTTTGATTTGATAAAAAGGGCTCTATAGGTTGGCTTTATGACTAAAGTATGGCCTCAAGGATGAAGGGAGGATATTTGAGAGGGTATTTGGGAAGAGTTTGTCCAAGAACAAAGGCTTGGAAGTTCTGATGAATCTATTATAAGTTGTGTCCTTTTATAAGGGGGGGGGGGATGGGCTCTTTAGGAAAAACATAAAGTATTAATTTATAATAAATTAATATTCTGTTTATAATGGCTCAAATTTATATTATTCAAAGTATAAGGTGGGTATGGGTCGAAATCCATTCAACCAATATATTTTAGACCGGTTTGGTTCATTATATTAACATTATCTTTTAGTTTTAACTCTTAGTTAATTAGATTGACATTTACTATGTCAGTTTGCATTTTTATATTATATAGTTAATAAAAGTACTATATACATCCAAGAGACACCCAAGTGGTCCATTAATGACACTAATATCATGATATATGTCCTTTGGATGAACCTTATATTTTTAGGAATATAATATCAATTAATAATACAATACTTGTTTTAAAAACTCATTTATGACAATTTTGACAATATTTAATAATTGATTTTTGTAAAAGTCATAAAACTTTATTAATTAGAACCAAATTAATTTAAGCAATCCTAACATGTAATTTTAACCAATAAAATTAGTGTATGGCATCAAAACTTTCAATTTATATTTATTTTAACTTTTATAATACCAATTATTCGATTCTTTCATTAATAAGGAAAATACTGTATAATTATTGTGTCATAAATAAATTTAATTATTAAATGTCTAAAAATTATAAATAAAATTCCATTATGTAGGAAATATTTTTATATTTCTAATGAATATTTACTATTGAAAATATAATATATATAACCTTATATAAAAATTATTTTTCTAAAAGATATATGCTTATGTCATTTTGTATTTACTTCTACTTAATTAATATAAAGTGTCCTTATCACCTACAAGTGGATCCATGGGGTCCCAAAATCGTCCCAAATATTCCCATGGTCGTACATGTATCATCAAATAAGTTTAAGACACGTTTTAAGGTAATTAATTATTATTATAATTATATTGTTTTACCCTTATTTACAAGATTTACCCTTTAACCATGGTAAATAATATACTTACCGAAGTAAATATTCAAAATTTGTAAAAATAAAAGTTTCCTATTTACACAATTTTAATATACTAATTCCAATATGGAATCCATTTTTTCAAATTCAAAACACAGAAGTGCCAGAAATTAATTTAAAATTAATTTCCACTGTTAAAACAAAACGCGTGTTTTTAAGAAATAAAAACCATCAAAAGATTGACAGTTGTTTATGTACGATTTAATTGCGAAAATATGAAAAATGACCAACATTTTATAAAGTGGTAAAAATATATTCTAAATATACTCAAAAACCACTCAAATTCATAATTTTTCAACATTAATTATTTTGGTTAAAATTGTTGTTTTTAATTAAAATTTAAGAATTTTCACTATTCATCAAAATATAAAATTTATCCGAACAGTTCCAAAATTTCATTCTAGGATAATTTTGATATTCCTAATGCAAAAATGAAGTCCATTTTTAGAGATAAAATTTATAAAATTTCAAAAAGTGGGTATTACTATTGCTAACAACTAGTTTGATTGGTCACGGTGTGTTAGAATCTCGAAATTCCATACAATGAAAACTATTGCATTATTTAAAGGGAAACATACCGTGGAAGCTTGGGGTGATATATTTTCCACTCATTTAATAAATTGCTTCCTCGCAATTTGAAATTGTTCTTCAAAAATAAAAGGTTAAAAATTGAAAATATCTTTGTGGAAAACCCATATCGGAAATTGGGTTAACAAAAATATAACTTTAAAAGAAAGAAAGAGAAGTACAAGGGTCACCCGAGATATCCCATACTAGGATTCTATGAAAACATGGATATGGAGGAGAAAAAAACCATCATGGTTTAATGGAGTGTTGTAGAAAACCGGATTAGGAGAAAGTTAACTATAAGAAAATCACAAACTTGTGATTGGTTAAACAGTCTTTGATTCCCCAATAGAAAAAGTTAACTAACAATGTTTTTGTTTTATGTTACCTATCATAAATTTGATGAATTTATTTATGAGATTTACTAATAACATATGGAAATATACTTACTCGTCATGTAGACTTTCATTCTTTAATAATTTTTTACTACAATCCCATATTTCACTCCAAAATGTAATAGAACTCAAAAATATTCTATTTATCCTATCCGTATCTGGTTCCAAATTTTTTTTATAATTCATCTCTCAGAACATAAAAAAAAAAGAAAACTACATTATACACTCCAGGGTCTTCACGTAGTCTAGTGGTAGGCCATAAATCCCAATTGCACTATGCTTGTGGGTTAGATTACCACAGCTTTGTCCAACGCGACGGGTTGTCACACAGTTTGGGTGTTTTCCTTTTTATAAATATTGAAAAATAACTTTAGCAATAGTATCCAATGTGAAATATAATCCATTTCAACCATTATAATTATCCAAAATACTTCTGTAAACCCTCAGTACAAAATTTATATGAATGGTAAACAAAATGTAGATCCTTTTTACCCCATAATAGCATGTGAATACCTTCATTGTGTATTCTTTTAAAATACTAAAACATCATGAATTACCATAAAACCTTATTGATTATATTCAGGCTCCCTCATTCCATATATAATACTGGAAATACATCATCCATACAAAAATGTTGTAATCTCCAACAATGATGGAATATACAAATCTTTAATCAGTTTCAAGGCAGTCAAGAATATCCAATATAATTTACCGAAATCAACCATATCTTCTTCCAAATTCAATACCTCAATATTAGGACAATATTAAGGTTTATCTTTCCTTCAACCATGTAATTTCCAAAAATTTTAAATTTTTGTAGAGTAACTTTTCTTAGTACCATAAAATCTCAAATCCTCAATGAAATAGTAATGTAGTACAATCCTTATTTATTTCCAGTACATCATTGATACAATACTTCAATAAAATAATTCCAAAATAACAACATAATAACACTAGTCATTCCTATTCATCTGTGGCAGTATCATAACTTTATTATTATCCAATTGCATCATTTGTGGCATAGTCTGATGACTGGGACATTGGTTCACGTAGTGTCCAAACTCCATCAGATGAAGCATTTCACATTTGAAACCTTTTTCTTACCCTTGTAGTCACATACTTGGCGTGATTTTTCTCCACACTTATAACATACTCCCATTCCATTCAAAAATTTTCCAAGGTGATTCTTTCCACAGTTATCACATGTGGGAAAATCCTTCTTTACCTTCTCCCCTTTATTTTTCCTTCTCTCTACCATCCTTTCCTTCTCTGGATTCCCTTCAAATCCATAGGACTCCGAGAATTATTTACTTATCTTATCAACACATGATACTACTATTCATATGATGATAATACATGGGAGAAAATGTCCCTTCTAAATTCTATCTTAAAACCATGAAAGATATGATCCTACTTACTATTTGGTTCATGTGTATTGCTAGAGTTCTCATTCTTTTTATTGGGTGCCATTACTAAACAATGGAATACACTATATTAGTTTATAAATAGCTATACCTAATACCAAACATGTAAAACACTTAACATAAATTAATCAGTTTATGGATATAATCCATAATCATAAAAATGTCTTCTTTGAGGAAGTACATACTCATAAACCCTTCATAATGGTTTTTAAAGAAAATGAGAATTATCCAAAGCATATCCCCCGGGAGTGTCGTAACCAAGAGTGCAACAAGGCCAGTTATCATGCACTAGTTCCCATTCGAGCCCAGCTAAAAGCAGTGTTTTCGGGTTTTACCCCTAGGTACATCAGTGCCATAGCCGCCTCTACCTACTCGTATCCAGACTTGGATTTATTGCTCGGAAAACTCACAAAATCTATACAATACCAAAATTCTATGAATTTCTTCTAGATTAATCCTCAAAGTCTATCTTAGGGCTATTTGATCTAATCAGAGTTTATCTAAATCTAGCTTCCAAGGTTTGTACTAAAATTCTCTTATACCAACTGTAACGCCTCGACCCCAGTTATCCAGAATCAGTGCATTATTACATAACATTGGCATGATCACAAAAGATCATGTCTCGAAAAACCGATTGGATTAGTAGCCTTGGAAACACTAGATATATTCATAAATTTTACATTGCCTCACAAAATGAAAACTACAACAATATAGTCTCCATATTCCACACTCTTATCCCCACATACTACCCCTATAGGTCATTCATTAAATACTAATTCACATCCCTGGAAAAATAAAACATAGAAATGGGTGAGGTAAAATTTCCAGTAAGGATAAAAATATAGCGAATAATTTCATAAATATGCATAAACATTTAAGGCAATGTATGATTAAAACAAAATCCTTTTAGACTTGAACATTAGCATAATATGGTCGAAATAAAAGGAAATAATTCCATTTAATTATTCTCATGGATATTATACTAGTCGAATAATCACATGAAATATCAATAACCACTTTCATAATGATGGAATGCATAATGACAGATTATCATAACCACATAGCCAAGGCCTCGTGCCCAGACTACAAATAAGATTTTGTCAAGGCCTTGTACCAAGACACTAGTTTGTCTCATGAGACCTAACGATGCATCGAGGAGCAATAGTGGGCTCCAACCGTCACATACTATGCCCAATGCATTCCTCATATGATCAAGTTTAAACATAACATAAACATTCGTATTTAAACTATCATACAAAATGTCAATACTTTCTCCATAAACCATGAATGGTATGAAAATAACTCATCCACAGTCAAACATATCACAAAACCTTCATTACAATATGGAAGTTTTGTATCATAATAATTCAACTTCAAATAATCTTATAATCTATCAAATAATGTTGACATAGATGAAATCAAAACTATTTGCGACAAATATCTACTTTTTTGAAATCATTGAAAAGTTACACATCTATAAAGGAAGTAATTTAAAAGAGATTTTTGAATCAAAGTGTCCCATACCACTTTGAAACTTTTGAAAAGAAATATAATTTCAAAACATTCATGTCTATATAAATAAATCCTTAATATCATTTTGAAAACAAGGACATTAATTAAAAAGATTTATAAAGATAAGTCTTCAAAACATTTAAAATTCTGATCTTGAAAAAGTGTACCTTTCACAAATTCTTAAAATATTCATTTTGAAATCATTTAAAAGTCACATAATTATAAATTAAAACATTTACTTTAAAAATATTATTATAATATTGTATGGGAAGATTCAATGATTTTTATAATGGTTGGAAATAGCCGCACCCGCCGTATATGTTAAAAAAATACATTCTTACCATAATTTTGCCGAAAAGGTTAAAAAAGGGCTTGTTTTGAAAATGACGGAATGATTCCTTTATAAAAATCTTATAAAAATTCAACAAGGGTATAAATTAATTTAACCCATAGTTTATAAAATAGTAAGAATGATTTGAAATACATTTTTAAGAAACATGTATGTCGATGATAAAGAGGTCCCAGTAGACAATTACGTATAAACAACCTTGGATAATGAAAAGATTGTATAATTTACCCTTACCTTGTACTTTTCCTTAGTCGATGGTCTGTTAACCTTCTATATAAATGTTAAAACATTGTTATTAAATTATAAAAGTACCATATAGATAATTATGATATCATATATGATCTTCAAATAATTCTTTGTAAATAATATTTTTTTTATTATCATCGTTTCGGGTGTTACCTTACTCGTTTTCTTTTATATGTTTTGTTACATAAGTCATTTTTGTTATGGATATGTTTTATCTTATTCATATATAGAATTATATAAAGTTCTTAAAAAATAATTTAAATCATCAAATGAGAATTAGACTTGAATGGATACGATGGGGAATGAATCTCATCGCGTTCGTGGATACGGTAGTCCGTACGTACGCATGATCGACAATATCATTATTTTCATATTAAAATAATATATAATTGGATGTTATGTCGTATATAAAGAATCATTATCATTTTATATTTATTATTTAAATGAATTACAAATCATTATTATACCCATCCAAATAATAATATATTGAATAACAATTGCACCACGACATGGAGATGGTAATCCGTCCAAATGCACGTATAGTGACATGCCATTCAAAGGATGGATAGAATTGTGAATATGGTTGTACCATATTTATAATAACATAACATAATATATAAGATACTGGAGTTATTATTTTAGAATGGAAATAACAAATAAATTAGAAGTTGAAGAATAAAGGAACATGAAAGAGGGTGGTGAAAACATTATCTCTTCTTCGGGTTCTTCCTTTAGATTTGATCAAAATGGATCCTTAGGTTGGCTTTCTGACTAACGGAATTACTCATGGATGAAGGGAGGATATTTGAGAAGGTATTTTGGTAGAGTTTGGATGAGCCCAATGTCTTTTAAGGTGTGAATAATTGGATAGAAATTGTGTCCTTTTATAAGGGGGAGGGGGGGCTCTTTAGGAAAAACTTAAAGAATTAAATTATAATAAATTAATATCCAGTTTAGAATGGCTCCAAAGTGGATTATTAAAGGTCTAAGGTCAGGGTGGATCTAAATCCATTCAAACAATATATTTTAGATTGGTTTGGGTCATTATATTAAACTTATCATTTAGTTTTAATTCCTAGTTAATTAGATTGACATTTACCATGTAACTTTGTATTTTTATATTATATAGTAAATAAACATAATCTATATATCAAAGAGCCCCACAAGTGGTCCTTTAATGATACACCTATCATGATATAAGTACTTTTTCCAATCCATAGATTTTTAGGAAAATAATATCAATTAATAATATAATAATTGTTTTAAAAACTCATTTATGTTAATTTTGACAATATTTAATAATTTATTTTTGTTAAACTCTTAAAAACTTTATTAACTCGATATAAATTAATTTAAGCAATCATAACATATTATATTATCCAATAAAATTATTGTATGGCATAAAAAATTTCAAATTATATTTATTTTATTTTTTATAATACCAATTATTTGATTCTTTCATTAATAAGGAAAATACGATATCATTATTGTGTCAAAAAAAAATTTAATTATTAAATGTCTAAAAATTATAAATAAAATACCATTATGTAGGAAATAATTTTATCTTTTTAATAAATATTTATAGTTGAAAATATAACATATATAACCCCAGGTAATTTTTTTCTAAAAGATATATGCTTATGCCATTTTATATATTCTTTAACTTAATTAATATAAAGTGTCCTTATCACCTACAAGTGGCTCCATGGGGTCCCCAAATCGACCCAAAGATGCCCATGGTAGGACATGTATCAAATAATAAGGTTAGAACACGTTTTAGGGTAATTTATTATTACTATAATATTATTTGGTTAACCTTATTTATCGGATTAACCCTTTATCCATGGTAAATAAAATATTTACCAAAGTAAATATTCAAAATTTCATAAAATAAAAGTTACCTATTTACTCAATTTGAACATCCTGATTCAAAATATGTAATCCATTTTTTCAAATTCAAAACACACAAGTGGTAGAAATTAATTTAAAATTAATTCCCACTGTCAAAACAAAAAACGTGTTTTTAAATAAATAATAACTATCAAAAGATTGACACTTGTTTATGTCGGGTTTAATTGTGAAATTATGTACAATGACCAAAATTATATTAAATGGTAAAAATATATTCTAAATATACTTTAAAATCACTAAAATTTAAAATTTATCACTATTAATTATTTTTATTAAAATAGTTTTTTTAATTAAAATTTACTAATTTTCACTATTCATCAAAATATAAAAGTTATCCGAAAGGTACCAAAATTTCACCCTAGGCTAACTTAGATATTCTAAATGAATAAATGAAGTCCATTTTGAGATATAAAATTTATAAAATATCAAAAAGTGTGTAATACTATTCATAATGACTTGTTTGATTGGGCGCGATGTGTTAGAATCTCAAAATTCCGTACAATGCAAACTATTGAATTATTCAAAGGGAAAGGTACCATGAAAGCTTGGGGTGTTACAGGCCACATGAGCAGAACTATGCAACCCCTGATCTCGAGTTGGCAGCGGTAGTCTTTGCGTTGAAGATGTGGCGACACTACCGTATGGGCGAGCAGTTTATCATCTACTCTGACCATAAGAGCCTCAAGTAAAACTTCTTAAATAAGGATCTAAATCTAAGACAAAGTCTTTGGCTATAGTTCCTCTAGTACTTTGATTTTGAGATTATCTATACTCCTGGGAAGGGGAACAAGGTGGAAGATGCTCTTAGTAGAAGGTCAATCTCGTAGCTCTTGAGTGAGGTGATAGAGCAGTTAGCCACGTTGCATCTATCATTCATGGGAAGAGGGGTTTCAACTTACCTACAGTTGATGGTTTTCACCCCTCCACTCTTACAGTGAGTTAGGGAGGCATAGATTGGGGATGTCGATAGTGAGGATTTACGTGCTCAGTTATACAAAGGACATTCTCCTGATTGATATTCACAAGGTGGGGAGCAAATACTTTTTTTAAATGGACACATTGTCATACAAGTGTCATTGCAGGAAAAGGTCCTGACAGAGATTCATACATCCACCTTGGTGGTACATCCAAGAGTGGGGAAGATGTACCAGGATCTTCGATGACAGTTCTGGTGGTCAAGAATGAAGAAGGAACTAGTGGAGTTTGTTTCTTGATGCCTTACATGCCAGTAGGTGAAGGCTAAGCACAAGGTTCCAGTGGGATTACCTCACCCCCTGGAGGTTCGAGAGTGAAAGTGGGAAAAAATATCGATGAAAGTAATGATAGGATTACCCCGGACGTCCAAGGGTACGGATTCCATCTGGGTGATTGTTGACCGACTAACCATGTCGGCCCACTTCCTAGCTATTAGGGAGCAGAGTTCCGTAGAGAGTTAGGGACGCCTCGACATGAAGGAGATAGTTCGACTACATGGAGTTCCTTCTATGATACTCTCAGACTCAGACGCCCGTTTTACATCCCGGTTGTGGAAGGGATTGCAGAAGGCTTTCGGGACTCAACTGCGCTTGAGCATAGCATTTCATCCCCAGATAGAGGGTCAGATGGAGAAGAACATTTGGGTTTGTAGGATATGTTATGATCCTGTATCTTGGACTTTGGTCGCGATTGGGAGGAACACCCACCAATGGTGGAGTTTACATACAACAACAGCTACCTCTCCACCATTAGTATGGCACTGTTTGAGGATTTATATGGTAGACCCTAGCAGTCAACACTTTTCTGGACCGACACTATAGAGGTAGCACTCCTGGATCCAGAGTTGGTGCAAGCCACCACTGAGAAGGTTCAGATCATCCGAGAGTAGATGAAGACTAAACAGAACCTAAAGTAGTCTTATGTTGAGAAATGATGGACACCTCTGGAGTTCGAAGAGGGACATCACATCTTTAGTCGGATCTCTCATCGACGAGGGTTACAGAGATTTGGTCGGGGTAGAAAGCTATCTATGAGGTTTATCGGACCTTTTCAGATACTGCGTAGAGTTAGTGAAGTGGCATACCGCCTCGCTCTACCTACACAGTTTCACTGGGTACATGATCTATTCCATGTGTCGCAGCTGAGGAGGTACGTGCATGACCCATAGCACATCATCAACTAGGGAGAGCTGGACATCGAGGATGGTGTGACCTTTTGTGAGTACCCAATGGAGATTGGGGATCGGGAGGAGAGGATCTTTTGTGGGTGATTGATTCCCTTGGTGCACGTTCTGTTGCAACATGGTGATCTTTAGGATAGCACGTGGGAGTGAGAGGCTCATATCCATTCCAAGTACCCACATCATTATGTGTTTATTTGTTTTTACTTTTCAGGAATGCAAAGCCCCATGGTGGGGATAATTTAATGTGACGGATTTATTTATGGGTTTATATATTATATGGAATTATTTTGAGACCAGCCAAAGGGAAGTAACATAATTCGGAGGCCCGACATTCCCAGAATGGTGGTTTGAACTTTTTTTAAGTTAATTGAGTCAGCACATGTTTGATGTTGTGGAAATTTTTAAATGGATGGCTGGATTAAAAATCTGAGGGCACTATTGCGTCCAAGACGCCGACTTTACCTAAGAACGGGTCTATCCTCGATAGGAACGGGTCACGGGAAAAAGATAATTTTCAGACGTTTTTAGTAAAATAAAATAAATTTAATTTAAATGTTTTTTTATTTGGAAACATTCATTGTAACGCAACGACGGGGCATCTGTTTCAATAATTAATGACATTTTCATAATGATGTAGAAACAACAACTTGACTCATTAATGCCATAATGTGATGGAATTCCAAAACATGATTCCCTTTTTTAATGGGTTAATAGAACATTGTTTATTGATGGAAAATAGAGAGAAAGCTCTACAAAATCCACGGAGCCTTGGAGAAAACTCTCGGTGATAAAAGATGAAGAATAAATGGTGTGAATCACTGCGCCAATAGAGCTGAAGGATCTTGATGATGACGGAAGCACGAACTCTTCATCAGCAATCGTTCCCTTTTTAGGTTGGGGTTTTTATTTAAATTCTTCTACCCTTTTTTGGATTTAAACAATGAATTCGAATCAACCACAAAAAATTTGATCCGCGAATTCGTGTGTTCTTGCGGTAGGGTTCTATTGGGATGTTTTTGGGGATTAAACAATGATTATTGTTTATTGTTTTGATCATGCTCTATTTATCATACTAAAGGGTGCAGATCAATGCTCTAACTAATGATGGAGGAGGTTTGTTCCTCAATTTCTTTACATGGATTTCTTCCTCTTTTTATCTCGCACATTCTTCACATTTTTTGTAGGGCGATGAACAACAGATCGTTGCACATCTGTTTAGAGATGCTACAATCCCAAATTTTATATACAAAATCACAACGACCCAGAAGAGGTACGGCAGAGACCACAAAAGGCGAATCGACACGGTCTCAGAATTATGGATCTTTGACTGTTCATCATGCTGGTGGATCAAAACGCATTTTCAAGGCTGATTGGTGGCCTAAAAACAAAGGAATCAAATTTAGGATGTCAGGGTGACCTAGATTGTAGTGTTTCGTGGTGATTGGAATGCTGAATCGATGAACGGGTCTGCACGGGAGGCCCGACGACGGATGCCTTCATTTCTGGAAAATTTCAGAATTCATGGTATTTACTTCCGAAGGGCACTCCATGTAGCACCGGTGGTGAAAACTAGTGTTTAGGGGGTCAGATAGTAATGGAAAGAGGCGTGACCCAAGTCACACGGCATGTTGGAATTTACTTGAAGCTCGATATGTATTTTGGGAAGTACACAGACACGTGATGGACAACACGACTTCGGAACACGGCGTGTACTCTCTACGCAGCATGGCCGAGGTGGCTAATTGGGAATCGGGGTGTATCCAAGGGATACATGAACACAAGGTGTAATACATATCTGTGTACTACAATACATGGCCAGGTGAGGTAAGTAGTACAGGTCACCTCGTGCACCAATTGTACAGGTTGATGTAAATGGGTTTAGCCCGTGTACGGGCACATGACCAGAGTACACGAAGCCGACCCCAGTTACTCGGACACAACGTGTAATCTATTTCACACGCCATGTACTGACCTTTTCTATACGACAAGGGCCATTGAACACGGGCTATACCCAGGGTCAGAAGACACATTGTGTGACTTTTCTACAAGCCATGTACTTTTTAAAAAATATCTTGGTCTTCTTGTCCACCATATCTTGGACATGTTTCATTTGGGTTAGTTCCCCTTCTTCTTTTTCCACCGAAGTTTGGTAATTGTTGACTTATATATGAGTATGATACATTCAGCAAGAATTTCTGTGATAAAGTAAGGTATCCCTCCGAGAGGGTCAGAGCGAGATCCTCTATACATACCTGACCCTAGGTAGAGTCAGGCATCGATGTGACCAACTCTACCAAGCGTTGATCCTCTACCTAATTGGTGAATCCAGATGAGTCATGGTATCCTCCATGGACCTCACAATAATCCTCATCTATGTATTGTAATCTTTCCCACTCAAGAGTGTGTCTCCTGTATTGAGTGTATCTCTCTATCTTGATCTTCACACAAAAGAGTGTATCTCCCGTAATGAGTGTTTCTACCTCTCATGATGTTTCTTGATGAACAGTACTTCTTGGACGAATGTCATCAGAGCTACCAGACTCATGGAGTGTGTTCTCCCAAAATGAGTGTTTCATGGAATCTTGAGAAAAAATCCTCAGTGCGGGGGGGGGGGGGGGGTATGCGGTTGTGGGACTTGCCTCTAGACCATGGGTCTTTATTTCAAATATATCTAGATTGTGTTTCTCTAGATATATGTTCGGTAGACATATACTGTGTATATCTAATAGTACTTAAATTTTTTTATCACTTTTTGGTTTTTGGGGTCTCCTACTGAGTATTGTAATACTCACCCTTGCACGAGCTTTGTCCGCACATGTTATGACTTGTGCTGAAGAGGAGACTTTTGAAAAAGTCTAGGGAGGACGCGGACATGACCGAACATTCTAAGTTCCCTACAAGACGCTGTGTTCATATGACTATGAGCAGCAGTCCCAGTACCACTTTGTGTTTACAGGTTTGACGTTTCAGTTTTCATACTCTTGTTTTTTGTGGGATTTTATTCCAGCCCAGTTTTCTTTCCGCACATTACTTTCTATTATACTCTATTGGTGGGGTTTATTTGAATGCATGCATTTTATCCATAGTTTTTTTTACTTATAGCATTTGCGGTCTTGGAGATGTGTGTGTGTGTGTGCACGCATAGGTACTTAGGAAATGCCTCCCATGTTAGTAATATTCCTACTCGGTGCTAGTCACGGGCCCCTGGCCTACTAGAGGTGCGCATGAGGAGTCATGGCGTGAGCCCCACTAGGACGGGTCGTGACACTAATAGTCCAAAATTTTTTAGTAATATAATTTAGAGAAATTCATGGGGACATAGCTATAAAATGAACATAGTTTAGAATCTAGAAAACAATGTGAGGTAGACACAACTTGATTTTTTGAAATGTAGAGATCAATAAAAAACCATGATAAAGTCCTACACAAGTAGACATGAAATAGGTTGGCTGTTTGAGGACTATTACAAAGTAAGTGGAACTTCCTTTCTTCACCATGGAAGATCCTTTTAATCAGTTCATTAAAGTGAAAACACAATTTTTTCTAAATCAAACAGAAGAAGATATGTAAATATGATTGGTGTTGTTATGTGTGGAGCACAAAATTTTGTACCAGTCCCCAACATGGAAATGTGATAATACTTGTGTGAATTGGGAATAAATAAATCCATAATTTTTGGAATTTATGGGAATTAAAATTGGGAGTTTAGTAGGACTATTTAATAGTTAGGATAAGGTTTTAAGGAAAAAGGGAGGGTTTTTTGATAAAATATATTATAGAGAATAAGTGGACGTTTATGGTGTAGAACATAAAGAATTTTTTAAGAGGATGTAAATCATATTGCAATGGAAAAATATAATAGAATTATTGAAGATTTTATAGGTTGGATAAGGAAAGTTTATGTAGAGTAATATTTTGGTGGCAGTTGACTATAGTTATGTATTTCTAAATGGGGATAATTATAATTTCATAGTAAAATTTTATCTACTACTATTAGTAGCTACATGGTTCAAGACCCACTACACCAGTTGGAGCTATGATGTGTTCCAAATACCATAAATACAGTGTGATTGAATGCTATCGGGTTCTTGACAAAACTAAATCCTATTAGGTTGGAATCAATATGTTACAAGGGGCGGGCCAAAGTGTGTAGAGGGATAGGTTGTCCTTTTAATTATCTAGACAACCTCACATGTTTAGGACATGAAGCTAGTGAAGCCTAGGTATCCCAACATAACCGTACCAAAATATATTTACCTGGTTTAGGCCCACGTCCACAAAAACAAAGTTCAAGTCTATTTAAATTAAAGGTGATGTGACTTTTTTTCAGAGGGTATGGTTTATATCTATACAAATTTCAACATTCTTTGGTTTGTATGAGTGGTGGTATTTTCCTCCGGGATGTTTTAGAGAATGAAAAAATATTTTAAAAAAATACAATTTCACCCCTAAATCAATGAAAAAAATCTAAAATAGATTCTAAAGGGTGTGTGACTTCACACCTTGTCTTGAAATATTTTCATTGGTAGAAATTTTACATTATTCACTTAGCTCATATTTTATTTTTGTTGAAAATACATGAGGTTTAACTATTTTGTAACTGAGTCACATCACTACTATTTGTAAAATGGGCTACTAGAGTAGTGTTTTTACTAGAAGACATAAGAATCATGTTTGACATTTTGTAAGACTAATAACTATTTCAGTCCTAAAAGACATGGGTAACCAGTTTTTTCCTACATGCCACAAACACAATCAGGTTCCTAAAAATATATTATAGGAATAATGTTTTCCATCTTTAAGGATTATTCTATTATCAATACTAAGTATTTTCATTACTTATTGGGTTTTTTTCATAGAACTAACCATTTTCAATAACATCCACTGTAATTCATTCCTTGTTCTAGAGGCAACAACGTATTTCAATGATTTATATTATCTCGATATAGGAGATTACAATTGGAAAGAAGTGAAACTATCTCCTGGGTTTATACGTCCATGTACTTAGAGTAGATTTCAGCTGTTTTTTTTCAAAAAAATAAGACACTTTTATATGGGGTTTATTCTATAGAGTATTATTATGATAAAAATATAGAGAAAAATTAATAGTTTATTTAGATATATGATCCCCTGATCCTAGAACCAAAATGTATGGATTTTGGTTTGATGTTAATTGATGGTATGCAATGGTGTAATGGAAGGACTAATTATTTAAATACATGGTCATCCACAAAAACATAACCAAATGTATCTAGAATAGGGAACTTTTATGGAGAAAATACTGTTATGTACATTGATAACCATGAAACTGATGCTGAGTAAGTTGAGTTTTAATATAATATAGAAAAAAATTATCTTCATTCGGTTGTTAACATGGATGTAAATGTTAATAGATTTAATGTGACATCTATTAGAGAGACTCCCATGTCTGGTAGGACGCAAATATTTGTAAATTATAGTATTCTTAAGGTTGTTAAGCCTCTGGGCTATATCAATTTCTATAGGTTTGTCTTAAGAGACACAAATATATATGTGGTCATACTGGATGCTAATGATTGAAAAGTTACTCATGAAAATCTATATGACCACAAACATAGGGAATTATATGTTTGGAGGTGCATCAAACCAACAACCTTATTTTAATGGGTATAATAATCATAAGTGAAAATATAGGATATTAAGGAAACAATATACATCATTTTATTCGTCATTTAGAGTCATTAAAATGATTTTTTACAATGGGTAGTTAGATGTCATGTAATTTTTTATCCTTAAGAAAATTACTATTAGTGCAACAATTTTATTTAGTTTTGGATGATTGTGATTTTGGGATGGTCTATCCATTCGTATATTTAGGTGTTCATTTTTCAACATAAGGGAATAGTGGTTTTTATGTCGTCGGAATTGTTCGGGTTGTAAATACAGTGTTCATGTGATCTTGTGGGAACTAATGTATAGATGCAGTAAATAACTACCAAGGAGTAATATTATAATTTGATAGAAATTTGTTGATTTGTTTTGATATATATTATAGGGGTTATTGTCTTGTATAATGGTATAATAAATGAGGCACCAATAGTTTGATAGGGGGATATGAACTCATTTTTATTTCCACTAGGATGTTACTAGGAAATCGATGTTGAGATGTATCAACCTAGGATCATGGAATTGGTATTCCTCATAGATTACTCCTTCACCTGCTTCTCATCCTCCATTTATTGTAATCCTCACACTTATTCAACATATTTGAAGCCTCTTTCCATCTTTTATAATATAGTTAATATATATTATATTTTTCTTATAATCACTCATGATTAAAAAAGTTTCCGCTAATAGGATATGTATAAAAAAATTCTATAACATTCATTAATTCATAATAAATGTAGTATGTTAGATATTTAGAATGATATAAAATAAAAGTCTTCATATGAAATAAATTATTAACAAAATATTTTGGTATGGTATCAAAATTTGAATAGCTAGTGATTTGAAAAAATATAAAATATTTCTTAGGCTTGGGCCTAGGATTTGAATAATGATTGAAATGACATTTAACTCATCCTAAAACATCTTCTAAAACTACCATAATAGTAAACCCAACATATACCAAGGAGTGTACGAATCCAAAATGGTCATTCTTGATATTTATTTTCTTTTAATAATTTATATTGTTTATATTGAATTGTTTTGTTTCACAACACACACAATGAATGAAACACTCATGATGACTCGACCCTGTGACACATAGCCCAAAAACCAACCACCACCCCACCCTTACTTCATATAGGGGAATTTCATGTTTAAATTTCATTAAAACCATCCATTAAAAATGTAACATGAATGTAATTTTTAATAAACCAATATAAACAAATACAGGCTTGGTCTGATATTTTTTTTCCAAAATATTTAGGTACATCATATTATATTCTATTTTAGTAAACATTTATAAAACAAATAAAAACAATCACATCTAGAAATTATAAATAAATATCCATGGACCTTTTTTTTATTTTTGGTGAAATATTTATATCATTTATAAATACAAAAATGTTCACCAAACAACTTAATAGTCTTTAGTTCATTTTTAATGAAAATTATACATCAATGTTTTTTCACAAAATGAATTAAAAATTTGTTATAACATCTGGTAAAATATTTACTACTTATTTGTGTTTATATGTACATAAAATAATGTTTTTCTTCTAATTTTACCCCCAATACCTTTCCCAACTATCATTTCACTTTAAATCTTCTCAACATATATATTGAACACTACTTATTTCTGATGCCACTTCTCCTTCCATCCACCCACCGTATCTTTGTGGAAAAAACATTCTCCCACCCTCTCAATACTCTATAGGTGTATTCACCACCTATCTAATTATGTACATAAACTGTGTGAGTGATATGTTTAATTTTTTTTCTTATTAAGACTATTCATCTAAGAGTGGAATTGTGGTTCCCCAAATGAATTAGTTTTTAGGCACACATTGACTACTTATGAGGCCTTCTGGAGGGGATGAGACTTTTCTCAGCTTCCCCCCATGCAACCTCACAAAATGATTAACATTCACTTTCTCAATGTTTAAACAAAATCATAAAACAAAAAAAAAGTGATGTAAAATCCTTGCTCTGATTTGGTGGATGGGGGTGTCTAGGGAATTCCCTTTGAATAACTGGATAGTTGGGTTTTGTTTTGGTTCCCTTTGGTTTAGAAATGGTAATACGTCAAGGATTAAAGGTATCAAATTTTTCTTCCCATTAAATTCTAAATTCCCATGGTGTTAGTTATGAAAGGATTTTTTACTCCCATGATTCCATTATTGTAACCCCTTGGAAAATTCATCTTAATCCTCTCCCTGTATATTCATCTTTAAAGGTTTCATTATGATTATTTTATTTTACATATTTTTTCATAGGAACCTTTTATCATTATAATGAGGTAAACATTTTATCCAAATACTATCTATTCAAACTATTAATGTATATTATAATCAATTACAATTTAATGTATCTTCTTAGTTTTTTTAAGTTATCAAAAAATCATAAATACATAATAACCAATGATCTTTGTTAATTAATGTTTCTCAACCAAAATAAATTATTTCCAACTATGTAGATTCCTTATCATTTTGTATGTTCCTATTTTTTTAATCACTTTCTAGTCATTGACACATGACATTACATAATATGTGTTATAATCCAAATTAATTTTATTTTTCTAGGAAACTTTTTCTATTTTATGGTCATGTATCCCACCAAAGTATTCCTAAAAAAATATTTCAACATATCATGTGGTTATTTGAACTCCTAAATATAAATAACTATTAAATATTAACCAAAACTCCTTTGGAGGTCTTAAAAACCATAGTTTAGTGTTAAATATTTAATATTAATGTTGATCAATACTATTTATTCTATGAATCACATGCTAAGGGATAGCCTAATTAAGTTCATAGTCATACTCATGACGATTTAAACAAAGGGTGATAAGGGAAGCATTTTAAAATCTCTCAGCATGTTAGGTATATCGAAATTTTGAGGCTCATAACATAATTTTGGATATTATTTTGTAGTGGGTGAGGACTTAATGGGTGTCAGATCTGTCAGTAACTGATATATGATATAAAAAAATATCTTAATAAGCTAGAATATTTATTTATGATAAATCTTTATACTATATTTTTCAGTGATGTTTATTTATCATTTAATTTGAAAACTAATAATTATTTTTCTTCGGATTTAAACCGTTATTTTAGTTTTTAAGTTTTTCACAGTTAAATTGATTAGTTCAATTAAAAATTAAATTTAGTTTTTTTAAGTATTATGATTATATTAATTATATATAAAATCACATGATAAATTAGGAACATTTTGATATTTTAGATATAGATACCCATCATCAGAGAGGTCAATAGTATAGTAATGATTTAGATAGAGGCATGGAGGTATCTATGATATCCTATTCATAACGAGGGAAACCTAAAATTGGAAAACCATCTTGAAGTCCATATATATTCCAATATTTATCAATTATGTGATAATATTTTCTTCATATCGTGTAATTTTTGTGGGATGTATGTCATCCACAACCCTTGAAATAGCCCCCTCTTTGGTTGGGACCAAGAGAGAGAATAGTAGCATGGTAAAAGTGATCAATACATAGAGTTGGTCATGGAAGACATGCATCAACAATTATATTATAAACTAATGATGGATGTAATGTGTTGGGGGTGGATAAAATTTTGTTAATAGTGGTAGAGAACACTGTATTGATAATACACAGTAGGTAGAATAAGAAAAAATGATCACATTGAGTGTATGATCATTCATGAGTATATAGAGTGGGACATTGTACATTAATCTCATCAAAAATAGACTTAAACAAATTATAATATTGAGGAATCATGCGAGTTTTCAATTTTAGTGAAAATTGTTGCTGAAAAAGTTGAGAAATGCTATAAAGATTGTTTTGAAAAAAAGTAATAATGAGTCCAATGAGTCATTAATAGTATTAACCTTCTTCGAAGCATGATTTTCTAAGAATTATATTGAATTAAATATTGAGTAGAATATCTTAATTTCATAATGTTCTAGTTGTCTGAACATGATATCTTTGGGATACAGAGGGTTTGAAAAATATGGGAATCAGAACTCATTCCCATTAAGGATATTATTATATCATCTTCCACATAATAAAATTAGAGGAATAAATATCTTCATCATTAATATGTGTGGATTTAGTAAGAATATTTTAAAATGTTGAAGTAGTTACCGTAGGAGTATGTAAGACCAAAAACACATGAGGGACATGATTGCTAGAGATGAATGTTGGTAAGGTTCTAAAAGTGAACAATTTGTAGAAAATAGGGGCCGAAATTACATAACAAAAATATATGATTATAAATCATAGTAATGAAGAACCATCCCAAGATGTTTCATTGATTGATGTCAAAAATACGTCATGGGAGACATTCAGGTCTATGATATGGCATGGAATTCATCAGAATAGGGTTTATAGGAGGGATACACTCACGCGGTCAAGGGTAGTGTATGGGTGTGGAAGTCTATAGATAATGCATATATTAGTGGTGCACCTTGGGAAGATGTGAAGGAGGGGTGAATTTTAATAGGGAGATAATTCATGAGGAGAAAAAATTCCAATGGTGAGTGTACATGATGTAAGAACACTAGTAGAATCTAGAGGATTATGTGATAATGTAGGTGGAAGATAAGGATGAAGGAGAGCATGGAAGATGACCAAAGATGGGGTGGATGTCGTTTACCATTATAGGGGTGTTACCTAGAAATTAATGGCATGGATTTTGATTTATTAGGGTTAGATATCTTTCTTTGACACCTTGATGGGATAAAATATCATACCCCATAAAGAGGTAGGCTTCTCTATTTAGACACGAAATTAAGAGAAGACACGATTTCCATTATTGATGTGGGAATTAAAATCTTGAATTTGGTGACCTATTTGGGTTTCAATACATTTATTATATTTTTAAAATATGCTAATATTTTTTTGACAGGAATATTATAAAATAGATCCACCATACTTTTTAATAGACATCGATAATGTTTAGTGAATACATATTGATCAAACACATTCTATCCAATATTACATTGTTAATTATTCTTTATCCTATAATATATTATTTAAATTCCAACCCCTTCCATTTTATTTACATTTAATAAATTTTTAATAAATTTTTTTTTTATAAACACTCATTTTGAAGATATATTTTTTTTAATCAATTGGATACGACATATAAAAATTTAACTAATGTTAGGTACATATAACACATATTTGATAATATATGTACCTAAAATGGATTTCATTCCGACTTTTCCATTTACCATTATTTAAATGTACATTCCATTTCCAATATTTACTTTTTGAAATGATTGATGATTCTAATTAATTAAATAGATCACTATAAAAGGTCATATGGTTGGTACGACCACTATCAATGATCCCTTTTCAACTGAATGGTAAATTGAAAATAAAGAAGCTATATATAGATTCATGGAATCCTTCTCATTAGAAACTGAGAAACATTCTTTTTTCATACATTATAAAATTTTTCATTAAGTAATATACTATTATTTAATGGAGAATGACCACTTATTATAGTGTTTATAAGGTGGATATTGATTTTATTTCATCCTTTTATTATGGTAGAAACTAAACCAACAATATATTCTCTTCTAATTACTTTTTCATGTAATTCAATGATTTGGTTTGTAACATGGATACCAATGTCCTTTAAATAAAAAATTAAGTCCACATGAACCTAAAATCATATTATACCTATAAAAAATGTAGTAACCCATCTCATGTGATTATTTAATAACCTTTTGAATTATAAAAATACAAAATAATTAATTCAAATATCTTATAAACAATTATATGATTTTTTTACTAAATTGGATTTATGAAATTCAAAATCATGTTACCTTAATTTTTTTAAATTCTATGAAAAAATGGGATGTTTTCACCATTTTAGTGTCAATCATTTAGTGTTTGAAATCTTTGATCATATTTAGAATTTTCATTCCATAAATCCTATTAATACTCTTTGAATTAAAACATGATTTCATTTCCATAATTTTGAAACATATCTCGTGAGATTCTACAATAAATAAAATGATGGGGCCCAAGATTATATTGTCCCATGGAGAAATTTCTAGACTAAACTACGAATGTGAGGGAAAAAATGTGTATCTCACATAAAACAAATAATGGGTTTACCATTTTACCGGAAAAACTGAGAGGGAGGAAAAAGTGCAGTATACCGTAATTTAATGGATGAGTAAAGAAGATGCCAATTACATAGACTAGTTTGGGCATTCTAAATCTATTAATTAGAAAAAAAATCCAACTTTTAATATATTCATTTTTCATCTACATATTATTGTTAACCATTTTGTATTTATGTGTATTATATTCCAATGGTTGAGGGATACTGGGTTGAGTTCTATCATGTTGTTTTGTTGTTCAGAAATTTTTGAAGGAAATATACATTGAATGAGTGGACAAAAACACAAGATATAACAAAATAAAACCGAAATTGGAAAATTATATTGTCTATTTTAGGACATGAATAAATCAAAAGGTAGAATAATATTATTGTGATATTATCTTATAATATGGTTAATTATTAGAACTAGCCTATTAAGGGGGAGACACACCTAGATTATTGTTTAATAATATGTTTAATTTCTAAGAGTGATGATCATTTTACTATAAATGGTAGAGTATGAGGATAAAAAACATATCATTAACGTCTACCTACATACATTTCATTAATAAAAAATGACTATTTCTCCCTTTATTCAATGATGACAGCCACTGATGTTGGTTTTTTTGATTTGAATGTTTATCAATCACTAGAACATGCCAATGAAAATACGATTAATCATGTTTTAAATCTATATGGAGGGAGATTATTTTCCATATAATGATTCAACATCATATAGATGTATAATACATATATGTAATTTTATATGATTGATTAAAAGGTATCTAATTCCAATATAATTGAAATGTTATAAGAATACATTTTTCTTCTTCTTGGATAATTTGAGCGACATTATATGGGACTATTTTTGGATGGGTTCAAGACTGAAATAAGGGGCTGTGTTCGAGTTAAAAAAACCATGTTAGTGATATTTTAAAGGATTTTTAGTGTGGAGATTATTATGAATAAATTTTCATTAAATACCAATAAAATAATTGGGTATTAACAAGAGATAATTAATAAATTCATCTTAGGCAGTGTATAATTCATATCCATTTTTTAAGGACTATATAAATCTTTGAAAAATGATTAATCATGCGAAAGGGGATGGGTGGAAACAAAAAAATCTCTTAACATTAGTTATAAGATTACAGGAAAAGGCATTCATAAAATTACATCAGGTGAGTGGGAATAAAACCAAAACATATACCCTTATAATTTTTTTTATATCATAGTAATTCATGTATAGATTATATGGAATAAATGTAAATGTATATATGAAATGATTGTTTAGAGGTCAATAGATGTTAAAATAAATATATTTTTTGGAATATTTAATTAATTTAAATAAATGTCATGCTTTGTATTTATGTTATTTGATAATGTTTTCTTGGTGGAGTTTCAAACCAAAAATGATCCCAAATTACACTATATAAATTGAGTCTATATCATGTTTCTGGGTCACTTATGATGATGTAAAAATAGTAGTTTTTTTCATGGCATAATGTTTTGAACATTATTTATATGCTAAATTGTATATATGTTTGAGAAAATACAAAGTGGAAATCAAAGGGAACACATTATTATAGACATTTTAATGATAATAAAATCCTGAGATCTAGAGAGTTTCATAATAACTACAAGGTTTCATGGCGTAGTAATGATGGATGGTCCTATAACCCATCTACATACATAGAGTGAGGTGGTATCATATTCTACTTCATTATAAGAACACCCTAGATATTTCCCCTTTAGTAATCCTTATTCCCAAGCAGACAATCCAAGAACAACTTTGAGTTTGAAGGCTACATGGTTTGATAGTTGAGTTTCAAAGATTACATTATACTCTCTAGAATTTATAAAGTCCGAATCTCTTCATAAACATTTTATAATGTATATATTAAATTATTGAAGAACATTGGTTGTTTCTTCTGATAAATTCATCAACGTTTCATCGGCTCTGGAATAGAATTTGACTGTATGGTTTCTAGATTTGGGATATTTCTTGATTTGTATAACGAATGGTGGATATTTTTGTTTCATTTGTCTCAAAGGAAATTGAATATTCGATTGCTTCAGGTTTTCATATTTATAAAGTGTTATATGTTTTATATGAACTAATATTTCTTGACCGTAGTTCCCTGTGTATGTTTTCCCAGCTTTCCCCTTCCTTCCAAAATCAGTTATTTTTGTAATTTTAGGAAACCTATTTAACTAATTTGTGAGTTTCTATAGTAGGACTAAGGTTATTCATCACCCCAATACTCATTGAATTTTCATCGATATTGGTCCTTCTAATACAGAGGTAGAAGTTATCTATATTCATGTTGATATGAAGTTATATTGTTATCAAGAGTTCATTTAATGTATGGGTTTGATTTTTTATCTACCTATAATCAATTGATCCATCATAGTTAGATTTTTACTAAAATTTATTATCAGGAAGGTGGAATCAATTTATTCCCATGTTATTTATCATGTAAATGAATCTACAAAGAGTAGTTTTATTTCTAGGAATCCTCCATCAAACTCATTTTTAGATCCAATTATAACCCTAAATGTTCTCAACCCTTCATTGATGGTAGGATAAAAATATTGGAATGTAATCTTCAGAATAATAGGATGATCCTTCCCATGATTATGGATTCTAGATAATTAAGATCTTGGATGACCTTCATTGATGTATTGTGTCACAGCCTAACCACTCATCAGAGTCCAATGTAGAATGTTGTGCCTATTGTACCTAGATCTTATTCTTATCCTAATCTTAGTGGTAATGATCATAATTACCCATAAATCTCTAATATTTCAGAGTAGTATATAAAATAATGGAATATAGAACATATCATATATTCAAGGATGCTCGATTATGAATAAGACATATATGTTCCTCCTCTAAAAATTGATTCATCTCCTTCACTTTATTATATGTTATAGGAATAGGTAATAGATGGTAAAGTCTCATTAATGGGTCATGGATAATAAAAAAAGGTACTTCTAAATATTATCTTTGCAAT
Source organism: Viscum album (assembly GCA_963277665.1). Lineage (NCBI taxonomy): Eukaryota > Viridiplantae > Streptophyta > Magnoliopsida > Santalales > Viscaceae > Viscum > Viscum album. The sequence goes on along the minus strand of OY728133.1, from coordinate 1,941,176,949 downwards.
AGTTTTGGAGGATGACTAGATGAGAACTACAAAGACAACCAAAAAGGTAAAAAAATTGACGTACATGAAAAAGGAAACATCTAGGATGTAGACTCAACAACATACCAAAATTATGATTAATCGTATTTAAGTTATTTGAATTCCAATGGAAAAAAGTAGATGTGGAAAAAGGGGAGAATCAATGCGGGAATATTATTATTTTATAAAATAATGAAATCCAAAAGTCACAAGTACTATTTATACCTACCTAAGCGCAAATAAAAATGAACAGTGAGCAGGTTTGTATACTTCAGGTAGCCTAATATCAATATTTTATAACATGATTAAGAAAATCCGCATGGTATTACATTTAAAAAAGAGGGTTAAATGGTATTTTTTGAGTCTTGTGATGATCAAGGTCAACTAGGGAGTGAGTTCAGTGCTATAAGGGGAGATAGAGAATAAAATTACCAACCACCTCCAACAATCATTATTTTGTTGTTTATGGAGAGGGTGGAAGCTAAAATAAAAATCCAAGCACCCGAATTCCTATGGATTGATGGTTACCCATTTGTTGTACCTTATCTATAGAGAGATTGAATGAGATAAGTTTCAAATGGATTAGAAACTCCAAAGGATCCATGGTAATAACATTTGAATTATTTTTTGGGATGGTTTGTAGTCACTAATCGTGATTAAATACCTTTTTTTAAGGTTTATAATTTCTATGTGTGGGTTCACACATAGATGTTAAACGTGTTTATGGAAAATAAAAAAATGAGATAGTTAAAGATATGAACCTTTTTATTCAACATATCAACACAAAATTGACCATTGTAGACATTATTACTTAATATATGCATCCATTTTAGATTTTTTGATCCAAATTAATATTATACTTGGACCAATGTTATGTATCACACGTTGAATTTCATCCATGATACAACTCAATGATAATCTATAATTAAATTTCCTTGCCTCTAATCTATCAATGATATTTTATCCAATGGGGTATAAATAAATACTCCCACCAAACTCACTCACCCCCTTACCCTTATTAAATTTCTCAACCCACCCCTTCTTCAGGGTTACCCAATTCATGTATGACCAGGGAAATGTGAATTATCTATCATGAACCCTATACCCTCATGAAACCAACCATTCCATTAAATGAATAACCAGTCACAATCCCTCATTCAAGTTCTACCTCTTCATTACCATTTTAAAGAAACCCAATACCCACATTAGTAATGATTTATACCAGGTAAAAAACACAAATTATGTTTCTTTATCAACTCATAACTACTAATATTATAACCATATGATCTCATGAGATATAGAATCTCAACAATGATTTTCATAAAATATTGTGTTTTATTCCCACATTCCTTAATGTTGCCCTAATTTTTCGGTTCAGGGTCGAAATTCAATCTATATCTATACATTCATTCCAGTATCTTCTCTATATCATATCTTCATTTTGATTCAATGATTCTTCGTCCCTTATTCTTGATAATTATTTTTATCAAATTTTTTTTACTGGACCTTCAACTCAAATAGGATATTTTAACGAAGGAGATAAATCTTTTTATATTCATGAAATGTTTCCTTGATACTTACTTCCTCAGTAGTTTTTGTAGCCTAAATTGGTGATCCTATAAACCATGTTTCCAATTATCATGTTACTCAAATGTTGGATTATGTTGTTCTTGATAACATCATATGTGGTTAAGCTTTGGTAAGAACCTCCCATCCATATAGTGATATTTTCTCTATTATATTCACTGGTGGATTCACCATTCCTAGGGATGGTTTTAACACATGCACCTTGAACAATCACATTGTGTTGAAATTAGAGAATCATCTTCCTCAATGTCCCATAAAGCTATTTTTATCAATAAACTAACACATGAGTTTAATTTTATTATAATATTCTCATCCTTTGTTGTTTTTTTGATCTTTCAATGAATTGGGATCTTGGTAGAGGTCATCTATATGAATTTATTTATATATTTGAGGAAACAATTTTTATTAATCATCCATACACTTACAACAATGCTCTATAACATCATTTTCACTATAACCATCATATTTTTCATTTTTTACAATAGATTTTACAAAACCTCTATTCATGGTTTTATTTCTATTTTGAATCCTATCAGTTTACCAAGAAACATCAATCAGTTTACATTCATCGATTACTAACTTGTGTTTAGTCAACATTTGAATTAGTCCATTCTTGTGTGAGGGTTTCCTATGTGGTTCCTAGTCATTTGGGGTATTGCAAATATATTTTGTTAATTTTTGTTTTTAACATATAGTCTATGTTTACATTATTGATAATCACTATAGACTATTTAATCTTTAAAATTAAATTTATCATGAAATTCATATTGGGGTTTCCACCACTAATAATTACATATGATTTTATTTTGGTCCCAAAAATTTATCTTAGTCCTTTTAGTATATCCTTACAAAACATTGTGCCATTCATCATATGTACCACCTTGAAACCTCTTAGTAAAATGGTGTGATTGAATGTGAGAATTTTCATATATAGAAGACCATTTGGGATATACTATTTATATATATTCTCCCCTATAGTTAAATGGTTTTTATAATCATATGACCACTAATATCATTAGATTATCTCTATAATCCATTATATTGGGACAATGTCCCTTTTCAATTATATTTTTCCACCCTTATTATCTAATCCTCTTTGTTTTTTAGTTATCTCTGTTATGTTTGTAACAGGTGACCCAATTATTATTAATTTTTTCCTGAGAGTTCTTTGGTATATATTTATAGGATAATCTTACATAAAATGATATTATCATTAATTATATCCCAACATGAAGTGAAATCTCATTTCTTTTAATGATTTGTTATTAAAAATATCAATTCTATTCTATTTTCCTTTTTTGAATTTTAATATTGATTCTTTTCTTCCACTTATCATCAGTCTACACCTTCCATATATTCTCATATCAAATTATTATCACTTGAGTATTGTATATTATTTAATTATTTAACCATGCATTTTAAGTTAACTAATTATTTCACTGCCTCGAATTTTCATGTAGCTCCCAAGACAAACAAAGTTACATTCCCATTACCCTATGGATAAATATGAATTGTTTTAAATTTAATCACTTATAGTATTTATAATTGAGATTATAATATATAAAAGAATGATTAATAATATTATTATATTAATGTATCCCAAGAAACTTATTGGAGTCTATAATGTACTAGAAAAACAGATAGGATGTTCTAGGTGAGAGAACTATTCTAAAATCGGATATGACATTCGAGGAGAGAGAAATTATGTAACTATGACAAAGAAAAAACTACCTCCATAATAGAGTACCATACCCCCTATAATATACTGAAATAATCCCTTTTATACCCAACCCAAATGTAACTTAAATAAAATCATTTACTAAAAATTGTAATTACAATACATCCCTTTTGATGTTACAAACCACCACATAATTATCTAATTAGTTCCACTCCTATAAAAAGTAATATATATATATATATATGGTCTAGAATATACTGAAGACTCCTTTAAATTCCTTTCAATACCACCACCTTGATAAACCACCTTAACCCTATGGTTAAAAAAGGGAAATTTGGCCCTTAAAACCTAGTCATATTCTCATATCTCTTCATCTACTGCTTTTAAATGCCACTAGATATTCCAGAATAAGTTTTTCCATGTATCTTTTATGCTCAATTTTCTTCAGGTCATTACCCTTTCTCTTAGATTTTTTCTAGAATCATTTTCTATTATTCTATTCCACCAATTTCTAGTTTTAATTATGAAACATGAAATAATGGATTCCACTTACTATTTTATGGAATCCACAATATGTGTGCTACTTTCCCTTGATTTTCATTATTCTAAATGGACCGTAATATCAATATAAAAATTTTGAATTTACCTTGGAGACACTTCAAAGGCTATTGAGTTTCAATTTACTCCAAACCATGTCTCCAACTTTATAGTGTACCTCTCACAAATGTTTATTAGCATATCAAGAAATATTTTGTTGTGCCTTATTAATATTAACTTGATGTTGAATTAGAGTTTCCACCTTTGAAACCAATGTTGTAGAAACTACCTCAATAGAAGCTTCCCAATGTGTATAGTGAAGAATATATAGGGGTTATTGACTATATAAAACATCAATATGGGTTTTCCAAGTAGAAGTATGGAATGAGGTGTTATTAAAATACTCTTCCAAGGCCAACCAAGATTCCCACATTTTGGTTTTTTTTCTGAATAAATACACAATAAATAATCATCTAAACACCTATGTGAAGCCTCTATTTATCCATTAAATTTTAGTTGATAAAATGAGATCAACTTGAAGGTCGTGCCTTAAAATCTGAAAAGTTATATCTAGAAAAAATACTAGTGAACATTAGATCTTTATTGCTTAATATTTCTTTAGGAAGTACATGTAATCAAACAACATTCCTTAAAAAATCACCAACTGTAATTGTAGAAAATGGGTGTTTGAGTGGAATAAATAATGAAAATTTACTGATTCAATCTACCAACCCAAACAATAATTAAAAAACATTGGAATTAGGTACTTTGGAAATAAAATCCAAACACTCTTTCTCCCAATTTAAACTATAAATTGGGATGGGTTTTAATAATGATGCTATACATAAAGCTCTATACTTATTTTTCTGAAATATTTCACATTCCAAAACAAAAATGATTACACTTCTTTGCATCACATACAAAAATAACCCCATGTTAGGAGAATATAGGTTTTTCCGTATACTAAATTCCCACCCACTAGAGAAGAATAATAATTTTCTAAGAACTTTTGAATAAATGAATACTTCATTAGTAGAACTAGATGAATTTTATATAATAACAACCCATTACAGTAAGTAAACCGAAGATTAAACAAGAAACTGTGAAAAGGTTATCCCATTGAGGGTCAAAACCTATGATATTGTGATAATTCCACCCTCAACACCCTTGGTTCTAACTATAAAGGTTATTATATATCCATATTCAATCAATCTCCTTCCCAATGCACCACGTATAATGAATCAGCTTCATTGTTATTTTTTCATGGAATATAAATGAAAAAAATAATATCTAAGTTGTTTTTCCTTCAAACATTAATGGTCAAAAGAAACCACCTTTTGGGTATGCAGATTCCCGAGACTACTATAATTAAGGAAAACCTCAATCTGTCCCCAATAAGGTATTGTTTCCAAATTCTGGATCATAAAGTTTAATTCCATAAGATCCCTCTCATATAACAGTTTCTTCAAAAAAAATTATAGTAATTCATTGATTAAATAACCCAATATCCTTCATAATTGAGTCTAATAACAATCCAATTCCAATGATATAAGCATCACATTGTACAAAAACATCTTAGAAAAATTAGCAATGCCTAGTACTAGTGCATTAGTTAATTTTCGATGATCTCATCCACCACTACATGAGTTTCAAGAGTCCAAAAAGACCCATATATTTTCATCTCATCTATTAATGATCATTTTATTTTTTCACAATCCATTTAAAACATCATCTAATAACCATTTATCCCAGGATATACCCTCACTTTCTTAACATTCCTTGGTTTTAGACACATTTAAACAACTTCCAAATTTTTAGGATCCACTCCAACACCTTATACAAAATGATATGTCCCAAGTATTCCAAAATAACCCTTACAAAATTGTATTTGTTTCCATTATAGAAAAACGTATTATCTATCATTATATATATAATTTCTTGCACCAAATCCAAATTCTCTTTTCAGCTTTGATTATAAACCATTATGTCATCAAAAAACACAAACACAAACTTCATTAAGGATCTACAAAACACTGAATTCATTGTTTCTTGGAATGTATAGGATGAATTAATTTGAATGAAGTGAATTAGAAGATACATGTAGTGTCATTGGGGATTTATAAGCATTCTTTTCTCAATATTTTTTTCTCTTATAAATTCCTGATGAAAACTATGATTTAAATTAATATTGGAGAAATATTCTGCCCTATGTACCTCATCCATCAATTAATCAATTATAAGAATAAGTGGTCAATATATAATTGTAAAACCATACAAATATCGATAATCCACATACATTATCCACCATAAATATTTATTTAACCATGATAAAAGAAATTGAATAAGGGATTGTACTATGCCTAATAAATTGATGCACTAGATACTCCAAAATTTGGCTTTCCATTTTATTTTTTATAAAATAATTATGTTTTTAAATATGAATATTGACTGTTTCAACCAAATATTTCTTGTAAATTTCATGAAAAATACTATTTTTAGGATGGAGCTCATATGGTTCATCAAATACTATCCAGTTCTATTTCAAAATCCCTTGTATCTACAAGTGTTTCATTTACTCAAATTCAAGTCAAATTTCTACCATCGTTGTTCCCCAAAATGTTCCCATCATTAAATTTATAAAATATTCTAGAAGATATTCAGATGAATATCGTATAGTCATAATTCATTTAAATTAACATTAATTCCATATCTCTTTATCTTCTTTTTTCATATTCAACCAATGCATAGTGACATATACCAATGTGTCTTGTATGTAAATCCCCAAAACCAAATGCAGTCCGGAATTATTAAAAAATAAACATCAACAAAAATACATCTTCCCCAAGCATTACTTATAGATATTGACACATTGCTTCAAAAAATACCCTATAAACATCTTCCAAATTGATACGAAGTGGTATTGTTTTAGTTTTATACAATGATAAAATTTTAACAATCATTTGAATATGATATTATGGACAACCCCACTATCCATAAAAATGAGTAAGGGTAGACCATTGATATTTCCATCCATTAAAAAAGATTTGATGCATTATTTATAGAAATTTTAAACTAAAAAGTATTAGTACCTAGTATATCTATCATAATTACCTCCTCTTCTAGTTAGGGAATTTTTTTTGAAGTACATGACAAATATTAATTCTCTACTTTTGGTTCAACATATTCCCAAACCATCTGATTTTATCCCTTCTCTAGACATCGGTGTGTAGGGGAAACATTTTGTCTGCATGAGTAACATAATACATTAGCATCTCAATGCTCAAATACTCATTAAAAAGATTTTTAGTACCATTCAACCTTGGAAAATTACCACCCCTTCATTCATTTATATACCCTATTGAAATATCCACTCCAGAGTAGAATTCAAATTTCTTCTATATTTTACAGAATGATTTATCATGTTTCTATATTCTGATTTCTTAATTGTTTCATTAACAATTAAATCACTTTCAATCCTTACATACATGTTCAATAACCTTAACTTGATTTTTTGTTCATGTGTCAATACTGAACATCCAATATTCATCTTAAGACTGCCAATAAATAGACTCATACGCCATTTTTTGTTTGATTTGGTATACACATGGATGCTTTCTCAAATTCATCAATATAAACATCCACATATACATTATTTTATATCCTATTATGTAATATGATCGTATCATCCTCAAATTTGATATCATATTTACTAATAAACTCCTCCTAGAGCTAAAAACATGTGATTCCTACTGAATACATTTTAAACAAAATCACCAAATACTTAACCATTCCATCCTAACTAAGATATAAAAATAGGACCTTCATATCATCTAGTGATTATTAAGCCATGAAGTATATCTATCCTCTATAGATCTTGGATATAATAGCTTCCACATAAAAAAACGAATTTCCACATGTTTATAAATTTTTCAAAACTTCTCATCTTTAATGTTTTTTGTTCCATGTACTTCCTCTACTACGTCATGCCTCAATCCCTACACTGCCACTTATATCTACAAACTACCACCACCTTCGTTATTAATTAATACTTTCCTTTCCATTGTCCACAATTATTAATGTCATATTGATTCCTCAAAAAAATCATTAAAATGGAATAATGTTATAGAAACATATTTCATTTGATTTTGAATTGTTATTACCAACTTCAAATATCATTGGAGGCCTCCTTTTAGCTATTCTACAGATATTTCCAAATCATCAATCATTATTTCCATATATATAGACATAATAATTCATTAATAACATCTAAATTATAGTTTATCTCTCTAGAAATGTCTCAATTAAATAACTAATTGATGTTTATTCGAATACATCATAGAGAGAAAAAGTATATTATTATATTAATGTCTACTAAAACGGTTACAAGAGTATTGAATGTTCTATAAAATCTGATAGGATGTCCTAAGAGAGAGAAATTTATTAAAAATCAGATAAGACGTCTCATGATAGAGAACTTATCTAACTAGGACAAAGACAAACTACCTCAGATATAGAATACCTGAAACCTTATAACAGACTACACAAATACCCTTTATACCCTACCCAAATGAAACTAACTGACATTTAGTTTCTAAAAAATGTAATTAAAATACTACCCATTACAGGTTACAAGACTACCCAACACAAATAAATCAGTACCCCTCCTATGATAAGTAAATAATATATGTTGTCTAGAACAGATACAAGACTCCATTAAATTCATATAAATACCTATAAAGGAATAACCACAATAATAAAAACTATAATTTTTTATTGGAAACTTGATTTTTTCCTCATACAATGATTAAAACATGGTCCTATCCTAAATGAACTATCTAGTTTCAGATGAATTGTATTCCCTAGAATGTAATGAAACATGATAACTTGTATCTCTTCCAATGAAAAAACATGTAGTATGGTAAAAATGGTAATTTTCAGCATCATAAATATTTTTTTGAATCTAAATAATTTTCCTTGGATGTATGAATTTGATTATTTAACACATTATTACTATTTATGATGGTAACCTCTATCCATTTATTTATCACATTGAATGCCACCTTACATTTGAATTTTCATTAGTCTTATGAAAGAAATTATTTTCTTAATGAAGAGGTCTATAATAAAAAATAGAATTACACCATTTCCTATGGGGTTAAATCCCAGATATGTCAACATTATAATTTCAATTATGGAATTATATAATTGCCTCATGATTAGTTCGTTATATTTTTCTCTATTGTCACAAAAATTTAATATTCGTGGTGTATAAAAGACCAATTAATCTTTTTTCAACAAAAAATTTCAATGTTTATGAAATAATTCTAACATATAAGAAGTTATGGAACATTTATTTTCTAAATTCCTACATTCATCATCAATTTTATAACATGGAATTGTGGTTCCTAGAGATATTTTCTCAATATATCAGTATCTCATGAAAATAATAGGATATTTCATTACCAACCAAAATATCCATTAGATACATTATAGTATACTGAGTGGTCTTAGGCTATATTCATGGACACTTCCATCAAAACATGGAAAAATTAAATAGTGATGATGGTGAATCATACTCTATTATTGAGCATCATTTTTTAAAAGAAAACTCATGTACCTAATAATGACTTTTCATGATATTTACTATATCATGAACTTGGTTTTTTGATTTATGGGTAATCCTATGAAGTGATAGTTGGAATTATTGATGATCAATAATTTTTTTTGGGTCAGGATAAGTCCTCTCAAAATATCTCTTTCCACGAAGGAACATTGTTCATATATGGCATGATTATTTCACCATAAAATTTACAAGAAAATATTTTCTTAATGGAAAAAAGGTAGACTATTCCTCTATTCATTATCATTTTGATAAAAACCATCTTACATTCAAATACCTTCCCACTACAAATCAACATGTTGAAATTTTTATCTATGTTATTCAAAAGTATCTATTAATGTATTTTTATTAGGGGGTGTAAAAAATATACAACCTTGAATTAGGTTTCTTTTAAACAATTTTCTTTTTCATTATTATTGGTACCCATTATTACATGTTAAATATTTCTTAGCTAGTCAGGGTGTGTAGACCAAATAAAATTAGACCATGTGTTGGAGTCATTTACTGATGTTTGAAATAAAATTTATTTTATGATATATCATATATAGGTAATGATAAATAGAATTCCCCCATCATAGTTTTATATCATTTCATGGTACAAAATTCGTAGATCATGTTAGATGTATGAGATAACCTTTTTTATGTAATTTCATTATTTCAATGAATATTATTTAAATCTTTTATATAAAATATTTTATATCTCTGGTTTTTTTAGATATTCATTACTTATTATGAGATTATGATACATAGAATTTTACTTTGATTTATTGAAGTAATGATTTAAATTACATAATGCATATTGATACATGGAAAATATTAATTATTTATTTATAATACAAGAAACTATGAGTCAAGTATGTATGTTTCTAACTTATTAGGAATGACAAGTTGATGTATTATCTTAAACCAATTTGGATCAAAGGAGAGAAAAAAATAAATGGAGAGGTCCACTACTCACTCTTCCAACCATTCAATGTAAACTCCATAATTTTGTTGACTATGGTTTTAGGGGGTTGGATTCCTAAAGTAAAAACTCAATAAAAATAAATTGAAAATATCATATGTTGACATATAATTTTTTTACAATGAATGGATGTATATTAATTGTTTTTTAATTAATTAGTTAATTGTTTCATGTATAAATAGGAATAAAAGACACCAAAATTTCATCTGGAATTCAGATCATAGTTGGCCATTAATGTTTAAATTCCATTGATTCAGTTTAAATATATAAACTCACTATGTATATAGTTTTCTATAATTTCTCATAAAATAAGTGGGATTTTGGACTTAAATGTAACAAATTTGAGGGTAAACACTTCTATTGTATATTATTGTTGAGAACCTTGGAATCATAATATTTCCACTGCATGTTCAACTATAATTTTAATTAAAATAGTTTTACCACTGTATAATTTTCCTTTCACACAGAAACCCCCACCCGAACCAGGTATAATACATTCCATTACTAGTGTATCCCATTACCAATGAAAATGTTGACAAAACCTCGGGTCTTATATGCATCTTACAAAGTCAAATGTGGTATAATTTCAATCCCACCCAACATTGGGATTTCATTAGATGAAATTAGATAGAGTATAATTATAATGTAAATCACTATCCAATGAGAATAGACCCCTGGCCACATAGGCTGAGGACCTAGATCTATCTAATAGACCCCCAAGAGAATGAATTAACTAAATAAACTAGTCCATAATTATTTATCATTAATATTAATTTTTTGAGTTTGTAGAAAAACCATGGTGACCATATCTAATTTATCCACCACATGTTTCTCATAAAGTGAAAAGAATCGAATTAATAAAATGAAAAAAAACATCAAATGGGTGGCTAAGATATAAGTAATTTGGTAATTTATCATTCATGTAATCAATAAAAAAGATATCTATAATTCAAGGACAAAAATATTTTGATAAAAAACATATCATGTTCAGAACCCTAACATTGAAAATATAACTTATGTTTTTGTTTCATCAATCTTGTAGTATTTATTTATAAATTATGTATATTTTAATATATATGTGTATATAGGAAACAATGATTCAATTTTTATACAAAAACTAAAATCTTATATGCATGATAGGTATAAAAGTGAATGAATAATAATGATTAAATGCATGAATATACAAGAAAAATGTAATAAAAAGATTCCAAATACTGTTTATAATTTAATTAAAAGAAAATATAGATTAGAATAATGTCAAAATCTAGTGATATAGATTAAACACAAGAAAAAAAAAACTCAATTTATTATAATGAATACAATAATAATAATATTTTACATAATATAAAATGTAATTTAATAATTTCATTAATGATATATAAGGATATTATCAAAAATATGACCTTTTAGGTGAGCTTGGGTTGTCTTATATATAGATTGCGATTAAACCTATAGGTAGTAGATGATTTTAAATTCAAAATACATAGGAAACTATTGAACCAGTATAACTATTTACCAGTCAATACATATAAGAAATATCTATATATTATAAAACTCAACATAAACATAGATTTACATATCATGAATAAATAATAAAATAAAATGAAGTAAATTCTAATTCCCCCCATCATGATGAAGATTCGTAGATTGAATACCATATGACATAAATAAAATAAATATGAACATCTATATGTGGCTCCCACTTATTTGGATATGCCCCCCTCATTCTTAGCTACCCCTATGAGATGAAAGAATGAAAAGAAGAAACATGATATTAATTAATAGGTGGAAACAGATGAACTCCAAAACTGAAAATAACCAATGATGGAATATGCAAGAAAAAAAGTGAACAATGGGTGTACTCAAAATGGAATGGAGAAATGGATTCCTTTTTTAAAAATGAAAAGGATGATTTAAATACCTCCATAACTTATATATCTAAATAATAAGCTGAAGAGGATCATATCTTATGGACCCAAAAGGTGATGTTAATTGGAGCATGGCTTGTAAATCCCAAATATTATGTGGAAAATTGTCTTTCGTGTAGAGAAAAAATGGTTTGGTGATATTTTGTTAGTCCTTTAAACCAAAATTGACTGATCATTATTATGTGTCATGCCTAATAGATGTTCATTCTTGAAAATAGAGATCCATAAAGTGTTAAAGAAGCCTGATGGAAGACTATGAAACTCCAAAATTATCTTGGTAGTGATGAATAACCTTGATAGAGTTCTGGTAAGAGAATTACCATCTCTCAGTTTACCATGTGTGATTCATGGACAATGTTACAACACATCATGAAAAAATTTATTATTTATTTTCGCATTTTTAGGAGGTGGTGTGGGAGTAGGAATCTATAGGTAATACCTAGGGACATTTGAAATAATGTTCATTGGAAAGCATAGATTTTTGTTGTTGCGCTAAGGGGGGGGGGGTGAATGTGGGGATTTTGGGGTATGTAAAACCAGGATACATGCATGGAATATATAATTATAGAGCTTCACAATAAGGGGTTTTGTAGTAGACGGTGGTGGTGGGGAGGATAAGGTAGGGTACGCATTAGAAATTCCACACTTGGGGTGTATTTCACCACTTGGGAGGCGATATGTGAGATGTTTACATTTGTATAATAAGAGTTGGTGTGCCTGATGTTCTGGACTAAGGCTCTCATGTAGTGTTGGGGGAAGAGGTGGAAGGGGAGCAACACAACTATTACGATTTAATTTATCTTGAGGGTTTCTCCCCCCCTAGGGGATAATTATATAGATTATCTAGAAGAAGAGAGATAGATGAGATAAAATAGATGGGTATAGGGTTTGGGAAAATGATTTTATACCATGTATATAGATAAAACCAAGAATCTGTACCCCTTATGTGAGATGGTATTATTTTAATTATAGATGAAGATAAAAATCTTAGATAATAGAAGACATGAAATTTAAAATAAATAAGAAAATATTTATTCATTAAAACCATTGGATAGTTAATTAATATCATAAATATATTAAAATTGCAATTAATGGGAACTAACAAACTTGGTTGAGGGTGTTGGTGATTTATCCTATGAGTAAGGGATCATGGTGTTTGATTTAACAGATTGAATTGAGTTCATTTTCAGAATTGTGTTGAGGTTACACATAATTCATAGTATTTGATTTTAATTTCATTGAATTTTAATGTTTTTATCTTCCAAGGTAGTTAGATATTATTTACAAATCACACTTCTCTTCTAGTGAAAATCAATCACATAGTTTATTTTGAAAACTGATTGGAGAAGTGGTATAAAATCTTCATAATCAGATCAATTAATGTTGTTAATTTCACCATTATATCAATTATATAATTTATCTTATCAAACATTTAATGTTATATGAGTTCGATATTGAATATTTCATATTTCTTTTCAACAATTGATGTTATTAAAATTTGTTGACTCCATTTTTTTGGTGTTTATAAATTATGTTTGTGGATTTTTTACATTATTATCATATTTTTTTCATAATTTACAACCAACATTTTCATGTGCAATATTTGATTAATTAGGTCTCTGTATTGATTATTTTATTTTCAGAATAAATTCTAGTAGAATGTTTGTGTTTTATTTTTAAATTTTTTGTTGTTTTTTAAAAAACATATCAAAAAATATAATTTATTCTCTTGATAGGAATTCAAAATAATAAATTTTAATTGAAAAAAAAATCATTTATTAATATTTTCAATAAAAATAATTTTTTTTGATAGCCAATTTGAATAAAAAATAAAAAAAACATAAAACAAGTTATGAAGGTTCAGTTACATGGGTCAAACATCACTAATTTACAATATTAATGACCATGATTTCATTGATACTATTTAAGGAATGATTATATTGGTAGCCAACTAAAATATTTTTTTTTCATTAAATTAATAAAATACTTTCTTATAATACATATTAGAATAAATAAAATAGAAAAACATTTTTAAAACCAAACACAACTTTGTATTATAAATACTGTAATTTTATCTATGTCACCATTTCTCACAAGATTCTAGTAGAAGGAAAAAAATTGTATAGTAGTCTTTTTTACATCACTATATTTCAATTTTCTAATTTTATAATTGAATGATTTATTTTTAAGAGAAAAAAATATAGAACATTTCATTATGATTTTTCTAATTGTAGGGTTATTTTACTTGGATTAAATTGTTGATATAGATTTATCAATAAAATAATTTTTTTCATGGGTAATTTAGATTATACACTTAAATAATATCAATATTTTTGGGAACATAGTCTAGGAAACTGACTATATTTCATAGATTATTTTGAATAGGATTACTTTTGATAAAATGTTCTACATGAATGATGTTTCTATTTAGACAGGTCAAAATCATGATTAATTTTTTATTATATCATTTCCTATTTACATTTAGTAAGCTACATTGGTGATTGTCTTTGATATTAGAGAGTTTATCATCGTCATGTTACTAACCATTCAACTTGTAATTATTTTGGTTACAAGCTCACTTTTTATCCCTATCTTATCTTATCTCAGCTGAGGGACATGGGTTCCATTTAATAGTCTCATTAGAGAAGGTTTAGAAACCATTCATCTTCAATGAGTATGGATCACTATTTATAGTGAAGGAAACCATGATATAAAACCGATATTATATGAATGTAAAAAACTCAAAATAAAGGAAATGTTGTGAAAATAAATACAATTAAATTAGTGAATACTTTTATAATTAGAAATCGAGAAATATTTCCATTTTAGAGATCTTATTCAAAAGTGAACTTATGATAATCAGTTCATAATTTACAAAATAAAACCACTTAAATGAGTAAAAAATACTTTTCAGAATAATATTCTGGAAATAATTGAATAATGAAATATTCATAAGTGAAAGGTGTTATATTTATTATTTTACAAGAACTTATTGAAAAATATTTATTGGACTTAAAAGTTGTGATAATCTGTTTTTAAAAATAATATTTCTCTTGTTATCAATTATTGAAAAGTTTTATTTTCTTTTATCGCTTATGATAAGTGGTATTTGTTAGGTTTTTTTGAAATTTTTTTCATAAATTCTTGAAGAAAAACCCTCAAGTGATTTAAAATATACTTTTCAATAAGAAATATTGAATTTTTTTTGAATCACTTATTATAAATGATAAGTTTGATATTCAGAGAGAAAATTTAGGTTCATGGATTAGTATTATGATAAGAAGACCCTCTCATTAACCCATTTGATATCAACCCCAAATTTTCCAATTTAATTAAGACATGAACTGACCCATTAATGATGTGGTTAACCTTACCCCACTTAGCCATCCAATTAAATATATAACAAAGAATAAATAATGTAATTTCTAACTTGTTAATATTTTATTTACTCAATGTCCCAACTAAGTTGAATTATCCTATTAAGGATAAAAAGAACCAAATAAATATGAAATATATGTTATCTATGTCACAACTCAATCCTCTAAAACCACATAAAATAATTAAAGTGTTATAAACAAGTTAAATTATTTAAACATATTTTGATTATATAACTATAGACATACATAAGCTCTTACCTCAATGAGAGGGGGAGTAATTATTTTTTAGATAGAGGAAAATACATAAAAATTAGAATAATCTTATGTGGGAATAAATACCCTTTACCTAGAAATATAATAAACTGGGTTTAACAATCCCCCTCAATCTAGTACATGATAACTTGAAAACTATTCTTAGAAAAAAAAGACACCAAACAATACCATAACAATCCCACTTATGCTGGGTTGCTGAATCATCTGATGCACATCATGGTATAGAGAGGGTCTTTCCAAGATCCCAAAAGGACTTTGGTGATGATTTCGACTAGATGAACCACCTCTAAAATATAGATTAATCTATCATGGTCATTTTTGAGATGATGGTAGAGAATGTGGCAGTCCACCACAATATGCTCCGTGCATTCATAGAAGAAGATATTAGAAAAATATTTATGGATTCTTGATTATCAAATGAAATATGAGAAAATTAATATTGTGAGAAACCAATATCATGGTGTAAATGATGAATCCATAGAATTTTAGTAGTGGATATAGACATTACAAAATATTCTGATTCATTACTAGATAGGGAGATGATAGTCTATTTCTTTCATCCCCATGAGATTAACATTCCTTCAAAAAAATTCAAAATCCATAAATAGATTTCTAGGTAGATAAGTATCTAGAATAGTAAATATCACTTAAGGCCTAAATATTATTTGATCATGATATGAATATCGAAGAAAACATGAAGGGTCATTGTTAATGTATTTTGAAATGCGAAGGACAACATCCCACTAATAATTTTATGGGTGTTCCATGAATTGGATAACCTAGCCAGTAGCGCATGCAATATATAGACGAGTCATGGTGAGATAATTGGGGTTTCCCACACTACAATGGTACTTATTTTTGTGAGAATATGGTTGTGTGTTATCATAAATAGATTGTTACCCAGACCCAAGGGGAGTTTCAACAGTTGTTTTTGAAGTCAAACTAGCATCATGCAAGATATCCAAAGCATATTTCAGTTTTATAAGAATGATTGTGACCAAGTAATAGTATAACTCAATGAAAAATAAGTATGTCAATGGACCAATATCATTGGTTTGAAATTGATATTCAAACTACACTTTCATATGAGTGATTCGATTATAGTTTCTACTAATTATAATGATATCATCAACATAGACAACCAAAAAGATTCATTAAGAGGATTTCATGTGGCAGAAGACTATGTGTTCCATCATACTATGAGGTAGGCCAATGTACTGATGGTTTAGAATAATCATCCAAACCATGAATGCGGAATCTACTTCAGTCCATATAGAGAGTGACGAAGTTGACATACATGAAAAAGAACTACTGAGGCACGAAATCTAGGGGGTTGTTACATATATATATTTTCTACATGAAAACCATATAGAAACAATTTTTTGACATCATGTTGATGAATAAGAAATTGATAATGAGTGTAAAGAGAAAGGGATAATAATAATGATTCCATAATTGAAACAAGAGAGAATATATAAAAAAAATCAACACCATATAATTGATCAATAAAATATTCCACAATTATAGATTTCAGGCAATGAAGTCTATAATCTACATTGAGGCATAGTGTATAAATCCATTTATTGTTGACCACTTATTTACCCAATGGAATGGGCAGTAGATCTAAAGTATTTTTTTCACCTAGAGTCTAAAATTTAGATTGCATTTTTTGAATCCCCTGAAAGAGAGATTTTGCATCACCAATCATGAAAGGAATAAATATCGTTTCCATAGCAGAAAGACCCCTGTATGAGGATGTGTAAAGAGGTGTATTCTAAAAAAAATGAGTACCTTTTCAGAATGCAATGGGAATGTCATCAGTTACAAGAGTTGGATCATCAAAAAATGTTGTGGAGATGGTGTACATGTCCAGGATAGGGGACACATTCGATGGGAGATGAGAGTAGAAGGTGCCACCCAAGTGATCAACAGAGTAGGGCACCTAAGGTAGATATAGCTGGATGATGGGAGGAATACAATCATAAATGATGATGTCTATATGGGAAGAGGGAGGAGATAAAGGTGGACTCTCAAAATAAGGATACATCAGTAGAGATGATATAACATCGTATGTGATGAGAGAAACATTAGTATCCACACTGAGTGTGGTAATACTTGTTGTATATGCAATCTAGGGACTTCGGAGAAAAAATTTAGAGGTTGAGATTAGTGTAATCTACTTAATAAAGACACCCAAACACATGAAGTAGAAGCGGGTGAGGAGGGAGATAGGAGAATAGAGCACGAAGAGGAGTCTTCCCCTAATGTATTGAATAAGGAAGTTGACATATGAATTATATAGCAGTAAGGATGGAATAATCCCAAAAAATAAGAGGCAAATGCATGTTGAATTTGAGAGCATGATCAGTCTCTCGAAAATGACGATGTTTACACTGGGCAACTCTGTTCAACTGAACAGTATTGGGGCATGATTTGTGATTAATGATGTATTTATCCAAGAGAGAATTATGAATTGAAGTGGATAAATATTCCCATCCATTATCATAGATTATAAATTCAATGGATGTGAGGAACATAGAATTTGTTTTATGATAATAGTTATTAAAAGTAGTAAACACCTCATAATGATTTTGAAGAAGGTAAGGCCATGTCATTCACGAGAAGTCTTCACTAAAAGATATATAATATTGTTACCCTAATTGGACCAGGATTGCACATTGGACCCCATACATCTGAATGAACTAAATCAAAATCTTTGGAGGCACGTGTTACCAACTAAGGAATATATAATAGGGGACTATGTTTCCAAATCCTATATGAATCTTAATTGAAATAAATATTGCATAATAAAATAAGGATAAAGATAATAAAGGGTGTAGTTAGTTTGATGTACCAACCAAGAATAAAGATATAGAACATGAGCAGAGAGTGTCATGCAGACTACATATATTGGGGTATCAAACATGTACACCCTGTTATGAAGCTGAGCTCTATCAACTTTCTCATCCATCATTTTCTCCAAAAAATCATCAGAATATATAAAAGTAAAAATAAATTTAATGCCCTTTGTGAGATTATGTATTTATAGAATATTAATAGTACTTGAATGAATACATTATATAGATTAAAGGTTAATAAAATAATTCATGGAGCAGCCTCTAAATCCTCTAATACAGATAGTGGATCCATCAACAATAGTAATGGCTCTGGGTCCAGTATACAGATAGTAAGTAGATAACATACCAACATCACTTTTGAGATAACCATATACAACTTAATCAAGCATCCCAACAAGGGTGAGATGTGTGACACAAAAAGTGGTGCCACCAGTATGCGAAATAGATGTCAAAGAATAACAAGGTTGTGAGGGTCCCCGACAAGAGAGTATATGCAAGAACTCAACCATATAGAGGTCCAGAGTGGGAGAAGGATCACAAACTATTGGGGAAGAATTGAAGAACACCATATAAAAATATTGATGTGGATGAGATGGCATCCATGACGAAAAAACATCAATTAATGAGATGGCCTTGCTTACCACAGTGCTCACATAAAGGGAGAGTATGACCCTCACCAATGCCATGTCCCCAAGAACCCAAAAAACATCCACTACCATGGCCTAGTAGGGTAGTAGGATTGATAATATTAGTGTGTGGGGGAAGAATCTGAGGAGCCTTTCCAAGGAGATGATAAACTAATGGAATCTAAAGTGATGTGGGGATGAAAAACATCTCTGTGGAAGTTGTTTCATATTCGGGATCACGGCCACGTAGAAGGGTGAAGTGACATAATTGGTCAGGCTAGGCCAAATCAATATCAGTTGTTTTAGGAATGGGACAAAAGTCAAGAAATACAAAATGGAGGTCTTTCCACTAAAT
The DNA here is from genome assembly GCA_963277665.1 of Viscum album. Taxonomy (NCBI): domain Eukaryota; kingdom Viridiplantae; phylum Streptophyta; class Magnoliopsida; order Santalales; family Viscaceae; genus Viscum; species Viscum album. The sequence goes on along the minus strand of OY728133.1, from coordinate 1,941,157,128 downwards.
GAAATACACTGAAAATGGATGGTTTTATTGGAAGATAATGGAATGGAAGGGATGAAAATCTAACACTTGATCTAGTTTTTTTTTCAGATTACATGCCATTTAAGGAGTTCTTGAGTTCCTTAACCATGTTTTCCATCCCAGTCACGTTCATTAACATGTATTACATATAATTGTCAGACATAGATAATATTTTGTGGTCATAAAGCTTCCAGGCCCTGTATTTCAGATCTAAAAGTGGTGGTATAGGAGTATCGATGTTTGAGTTGAGGTCCATACTGGGGTGATACATCATGAATGTCTTATTACAGAAAGTTTTTTTTAATAAATATGATCATCAAATAATTGAGTGGATGTAGTGATCATATAAGGAAGGATGAAATAAAATTACATTGGAGATTTGGTGGTCACTTATGGAGGTAGGGAAACCAAGAGGCTACAAAGACATATGGGGCAACTAAGGTGGAAAGGATGAGGGGATGCTAGAAAATTCATTATGGTGGAGATGGAGCATGAAGGGCTATTAAAGTGGTGGGTGGAGCCATCATGGAAAATCATGTGGGGGGGGTAGCCTACTGTTGATAGGGCTTCTGTATGAGGGGCTAGTTTGGAGGTGGTGCTTCTGCTTGATGGGTTAGCATATGGAGGTGGGATGTCCGATGGAGGGTGTCGATGTAGAGGAGGGGCTTTCACACGAGGGTGTAGATAACTAGATTCTTTAAGAGAGGTGTGAATATGATTTCCATCAATCACAAGATCGTTGAGAAACTATTCGTAGATGTGGAAATATGGGGAGCCACACGATTAGGCTAGGAAAAGAGGTGGATTCATTGAGGTATGGGGGACCATCAAGGACCGTCACACGTAGATGGAGTGGGGGGGGGGGGCAGGTTCATTTACGGGTAGGGATATTTCCTTAGCTGATAAGGGTTTATGTCTCTTCTACACAAGGGGTTGGTGGTGCCAAGAATCTGCATAAGAAGGGAGGTAGGGTCAGGAAGCCGCACAAGGAGGCAGCGGTAGGAATACTCATAGGGAGGGGGTTTCGGGAATCCATATAAGGAGGTATCCATGATAATAGGGTGATGTTTTTCAAAAAAAATGAGCTCTTATACCATGTATACCGGTACAAGTCTCTACATTAATGAGATATGGGGAAATTATTTTTTAAAGAGAGTAAAATATTTAGAAGTTGGAATAATTTGATATGGGACTAAACAACATTTTCGCAGAAAATACAACAAATATGGTATGAAAATAATAAAATAAATATTAGGAAATTAGTTACTATTGTATTTTTAATTACATTAACTAAATTAGATGGATTAGGAATGATAAAAATAAAATTGACCTAAATATTATTTATCTGAGATGACCCAATCTGATTTCAACCTAAACCAATATACTTAACCCAATCTTATTTTAATCTTGTAAAGTCATGCCTGGTTCAAAATTAAAACATTTTTGAGAGAGAGAGAGATATATATATATATAATTTTTTCCTTCATTGGAGTTTTCAAACCCATGAACATACGTATATAAGAGGGTATAGTTCTTTTATAATCTCACCCAATCCTCCCTGGGGTATCACTGTTTTTCATTATTATATGTTCTGTCAATATAATTTTTCTTTTATTCTTTTCTACTAAAAATCTTCTGAATTTGGATTCTCTTTCTAGTCTTCACCAGCTGGCTTACAAGAATTAAATTCACATATTTGATATAATATTTTACATTGAACAAATTTATCTTATTATGTACATTCATATCATGTCATGTATAGGATGCTCATACAGAGGATATCTTATTCAGATGATTGTTTTGGACTATTTGAAACTGAAGGAGTCTGTTTATTGGGATATGGGGAATCATAATGGGAGATCAAGAGGACCTTAATAGTATGGTTTAGTGAAAACAATTTAAAATTGGTTTAATCTTGTTCATATACAGATGAAAATGAACAATTAATGGCTCATTTTCCCTTTTCATGTGCATCAAAATCGAATTGAGTTTGATTTTAATTTCATTAACTAATTTTCTAGATAGGTTTTCTAGTGGATAGATATTCAAAGGATGTTTAAAGAATAGAAGTCATTATTTCAACTCATATGTGGAATTCAATGGTTCTTGAGTCCAGATTCAATTAATATTGTAATAGATCCTTTATTATGGTGATGAAGGACACACATTTAATATATTAAAATAACATACTTTCATCCATCTGAATATCCAAGGATCATCATTCTTAAAACTCTTGGAAACCAACCCTCGTTAAAATGTTTTCATTGCATGATATTTTTTTAGAAACTTATAGTAATATCCCCGCTTAGATGAATAAAATCCCTATTTTGGAAGACTAATATAATGTGGTTATTACTCTTAACATTAAAAATTATAGGCAATCCTAATTGTAGTTGATTTTATCATTTTCTATTCTAGAGGAAGGCTTCCATCACTATTAACTGGGGACCTTATTATTCTCTATAGGAAACCCCTAATAAAGAAAACAAAAATAATATATCCCACCCTTTTCTATTGATTTCGATCATTTAACTATCACATTTAAATAAATAAGTATACTATATGTTTACAAGTAGATTGAAAATTTATTCTTTAATACATCATACATATTTCACAATATTATCCTTTAAACATGTTTAAAGTATATCTTTGATACCATTCTTTTATTATGTATGAATATATTTTATAACAAAATGGTATATCTATAATTTAGATTACATATTATCAATATTTTTGTAGTGAATAATTAGTTGTTTTATATTATACATTTATAATTTTACATATTCTACTTATCTATATTTTATATTCAGTTTCTGTGTATCCACAACCTTATGGGTTGTGGAGTAATTCCCATTCCTAGGAACCATTGTTGTTTTTCCCTTTGTGATTAATCATTGATGTTTCTATATTGGAAGATTAAGGATTTTTAGAACCCAAGACTCAATGTTACTATAACGCCCCGACCCCAGTTACCCAGAGTTGGTGCATTATCACATATCATTGGCATGATAACAAAAGATCAAGTCTCAAAAGGCAGATTAGTTTAGTATCCTTAGAAACACTATATACATTCATAAGTCTTATATTACATGATAAAGTGGAAAAACTACAACAACATAGTCTCGATACTCCACACTCATATCCCCTCGGACTATCTCTATATGTCAGTCATAAAATACTTCTTCACATCTTTGATAAAATAAAACATAGATAGGGGTGATCTCAGATGCTCAGTAAGGATAAAAATACAGCGGAAACATTCATAAATAGGCATAAACTTTTAAGGCAATGTATAACTAGAACAAAAGCCTTTTGAACTTGAACTTCAGCATAATATGGGAAAAATAAAATGATATAATTCCATTTACTTATTCACATGGATATTCTACCAGTCGAATAATCACATGAAATATCAATAACCACTTTCATAATGATGGAATTCATAATGCCAGACTATCACAACCACATAGTCAAGGCCTTGTGTGAAGACTACCAATAAAAGTTTGTCAAGTCCTTATCATAAGACCCTAGTTTGTCTCATTCGACATACTGATGAATCGAGGATCAATAGCGGGTTCCACTCATCACTTACTAAGTCCAATGCGTTCCTCATATGAACAGGTTACATAACATAAACATTCATATTAAAAATAGCATTTGAAATGTCAATAATTTCTCCATAAACCATGAACGTTATTAAATAGCACACCCACAGTCAAACATATCACAAAACCTTTAATACAATATGAAAGTTTTGTATCATAATAAATCAACTTCAAATAATCTTAAAATCTATCAATGGATGTTGAAATAGATGAAATCAAAAATATTTGAGATCAATATCCCTTTTTTTAAATCATTTAAATGTCATATAATTATAAAATAAAACATTTACTTTGAAAATATTATTATAATATTGTATGGTAAGCTTCGATGATTTTATACTGGCAGAAAATATCTGCACCCGCCGTATAAGTTAAAAAAAGACATTCATACCTTAATTTTGTCTAAACGGTTAAAAAGGACCTTGTTTGGAACATGACAGAAAGATTCCTTTATAAAAAAATTATAAAATTCAAACAAGGGTATACATGACTTTAACCCATAGTATATAAAATAGTAAGAATTTTTTGAAATACATATTTATGAAACATGGATGTGGATGATAAATAAGTCTCAGTAGATAATTGCGTATAAAAAATCTCAGATAAAGAAGAGATTGTGAAATGAACCCTTACCATGTACTTTTGCTTTTTTGGGCGTAGTTTAACCTATTTTATAATATTTAAATCATTGTTACTATATTTTACAAGAATCATATACATAAATATGACATCATATATGATATTCTGATATTGCTTTCTTAATAATATTTTAGAATTATCGTCGTTTCGGGTGTTCACTTACTCATTTTAATTTATATGTTTTTTTAAATAAGCCATGTTTTTTAGGGATAGTTTTTATATTATTCAAATCTAAAATGATATCAAGTCATTACACATTATTTTTAATCATAAAATGAAAATTAGTCTTGAATGTATTCGATGGGGAATGAATCTCATCGCGTTCATGGAGACGGTAATCCGTACATACGCACGAGCGACAATATCATTATTTTGATATTAAAATAATATATAATTGGATGTCATATCATATATAAACAATAATTATCATGTTATATTTATTATTTAGATCATTTACACATCATTATTATAACCATCCAAATAATAATGTATTGAATAACAATTACACCGCGACATGGAGACGGTAAGCCGTATGTACGCACGTATGGTGACATGTCATTCAAAGGATGGATAGAATAATTAATTTGGTTGTATCATATTTATAATAACATAATTGTATATATACGATACTGGAGTTATTATTTAATAATGGAAACAACAATGAAAACGGAAGTGGAAGAAGAAAGGAACTTGAAAGAGGTGATGAAATATTTACCTCCTTTTCAGGTTCTTACATTTGATTTCTTCAAAAGTGCTCCAAAGGTTGGATTTCTGAATAATTTAAGGCATCTAAGATTAAGAGATGACATTTGATATGGTATTTGGGCAGGAGTTGTTAGAGCCAAATGACTTTGATGGTGTGAATTAGAGAGAAGGGGGAGTGCCCATTTATAAGAGGAGTTAGGGGCACCTTAGGAAAAGCTTTAATTATTTTTATATAATAAAATAATTTTAGGTTTATAATGTCTAAAAAGTGGATTATCTAAAGTATAAGGTGGTTATGGGTCTATAAAAAGACAACCAATATTCTTTATACAAGATTGTGTCACTATATTAACCTTATCTTTTAGATTTAACTCTTAGTTAAATAGTGTGATAATTACCATGTCTCGTTCATTTTTTATATTATATGGTTAATAAACATACTATAAACTTTTAAAAAAACCCCAAGTGGTTCATTAAGGATACACCTATCATTATAAAAGTCATTTTTCCTGAATCTTAGATTTTTAGGAATATTGTATCAATTAATAATATAATAATTGTTTTAAAAACTCCATTATGTCTATTTTGACACTATTTATTAATTGATTTTTGGTAAAGTCTTTAAAACTTGTTTAATTAAAAACAAATTCATTAAATCAATTCAATAATGTCATATTAACCTATAAAATTCGTTGATGGCATCAAAACCATCAAATTATATTTATTTAAAAATTTATAATACCAATTATATGATTCATTCATTAATAAGGAAAATATTACATCATTATTGTGTCATAAATAAATTTAATTATTCAATGTCTAAAAATAATAAATAAAGTAAAATTATGTAGGAAATATTTTTATCTTTCTAATTATAATTTAATGATGAAGAGATAACATGTATAACCCCATGTAAAAATTGTTTTACTAAATGATACATGCATATGGCTTTTTTGTATTTACTTTAACTTATTTATATAAAATTTTTATTATCACTTACAAGTGGCTCCATGGGGTCCCAAAATCGATTCAAAGATTCCCATGGTCCGAAATGTATCATCCAATAGGGTTAGGAAACATTTTAGGGTAATTTAATATTATTATAATATTATTTTCTTACCCTTATTTACCAGATTTAACCTTTAACTTTGTTAAATAAAATAGTTCCCGAAGAAATTATTCAAATTGTCTAAAAATAAAAGTTACGTATTTACAAAATTTGTACCTCCTGATTCTAAATACTAAATCCATTTTCATAAATTCATAACACAAAAGTGGAAGAAATTAATTTAAAATTAATTCCCGTTGTCAAAACAAAAAGCGTGTTTTTAATAAATAAAAACTATCAAAAGATTAACACCTGCTTATGTCCAGTTTATATGTGATATTATGTAAAATGACCAAAATTGGATTAAATGGTAAAACTATCATCTAATTATACTTTTAAACCACTCAAATTAATAATTTATCCCTAATAATTATTTCGAATAAAAAATTGTTTTTAATTAAAATTTAGTAATTTTCACTAATCATCAAAATATGAATGTTATCAGAAAAGTACAAAAAATTCACCCTAAGCTAATTTAGATATTCTAAATCCAAAAATGAATTCCATTTTGAAAGATAAAATGTATAAAATTTCAAAAATTGGGTATTACTATTAATAATGGCTAGTTTGATTGGTTGTGGTGTGTTAGAACTCAAAGTTGTGTACAACACACGCTATTGTATTATTCAAAGAGAAGCATACCATGGAAGGTTGCGGTGTAACATTCTACCCTCCATCAAATAATTTCGTCCTCAAAATTTCTAAAATATTACTGCATAAGTAGACTCGGATGGTTCTTCATCATATGGTCCTTAGGTTCCCACGCTGCCTCTTCCATCATATGGTTTCTCCATAGAACTTTTACCAGAAAAGTTGTCCGGTTTCTCAGCATTTGTTCTCTTATGTCAAGAACATTGACAGGATCTTCGCAAAAAGATAGATTGAGTTCTAGTTCTAATTTCTCATAGGTTAGTACATGCATTTGGTCAGGTATGTATTTTCTCAAAAGTGATACATGGAACAAATCATGTACTTTGGAGTGACTTGGCGGAATTTCCAAATGGAAATCTATAGCCCCAATTCTTTCTAGAATTTCAAAAGTCCCGATGTACCTAGGACACAATTTATCCTTCTTACCAAAACGTATAACACCCTTCCATGGAGATAACTTCAAGAAAATAAGATCTCCTACCTGAAATTCCAAATCCTTCCTTCGATTATCTACATAGATCTTCTGCCTACTTTGAGATACTTTGATGTCAGTTTGAATTACTTTCTCCTTTTCCATCATTTCCTACACAAGTTATGGGCCAACGAGTTTTCTTTCACTGACATCATCCCAACAGGTTGGTGTGTGACATCTCTTTTTGTATAACGCTTCATATGGTGCCATCTGAATACTTGAATGGAAGCTATTGTTATAGAAAAAGTATACCAGAGGTAAATATTGATCCCACATAACTTGAAAGTTTAGTGAGCATGATCTCAACATGTCTTCTATGGTTTTAATAGTCTGTTCTGATTGTCCATCAGTTTGAGTGTGGTAGGAATTACTCAAACGAAGTTCAGTATCCAGGACATTCTGAAGACATTTCCAGAATCTTGATGTAAAACGTGGGTCATGATAAAAAACAATCGATAGTGGTACTCTATTAAGTCTCAGAACTTCATTAAAAAAATATTTTTTCTAGTAGTTCATGCGGTAAATCTTCTCTAATATCATGAAAATGTACTGACTTGGTATGATGATCAACAATGACCCATACTACATCGTTCCTTCTAAGATTATTTGGTAGTCCCATGACATAGTCCATCATAATATTATCCCATTTCCACTTATGTATGGGAAGATGTTTCTTGACTCCTCCTGGAAGTTTCCTTCCTGCTTTCACATGTTGAAAAACCATACATCTTGACAGAAAATGTGCAATTTCCCTCTTCATGTTGTCCCACCAAAAATTTTCCTTCAAATCTCTATACATATTAGTGCTACTAGGGTGTATAGATAACATGGAAATATGAGCATCATCCTAAAATCCCCTTTTTAGATCGGGTATATCGGGAACACAACGTATCGTCCCAAATATCAAAATTCTATCTTTATACACAATGTCACTCAATCCCCCATCATTCACAGCATTATTCTTCTTTTCAAACTCTTCATCACAGGTCTGAGAACTCTTTATTATTTTATGTAATGATGGCTTGACAAACATTTGAAAAAGAATTGATGTTTCACCTTCCATGGTTATTCCCATATCCATATTTACTAGATCCATGTATATAGGATCCTTTTCAACTCTCATCTTGTTAAAAACTCCATGATATTTTCTACACAAAGAATCTTCCACCATATTTTCCTTCCCTAAGTGGTAGTGTATCGTGCAATCATAATATATGAGTAGTTCAGGCCATCTCCTTTTCCTTATGTTTTGTTTATTCTGTGAGAAAATATACTTCAAAATCGTGTGATCAGAATAAGTCTCACATTTTTCACCATAGATATACTATCTCTAAATATTCAATGAAAATATTATAGCTGCTAACTAATTATCATGAGTATGATAGTTTTTCTCATTAATTTTCAGCTGTCATGATGCATAGGCAATAACTCTATCATTCTCCATAAGAAGACAATCATGTCCTTTCTTTGAAGCATCACTATAAATAATAAACCCATCATTCCCCAATGGTAGAGTCACGATAGGTGCATTGAATGACATTCTATTCAGTTCTTCGAAACATTATTCACACCCTTTTTTCCAAAAAAACATAACCCCTTTATGTGTGAGCTTCATTAATGGGTTAGCCAATCGGGAAGAATTCTGGACAAAATGTCGATAATAACCTGCTAAACCAATAAAAATGCGTAACTCGGTTATACTCATTGGTGCTGGTCATTCTTGGATCTCTCTTGTATTAGAAGGATCAATATAGATTCCAACCATAGAAACAATATTGACAAGAAAAGAAATCTCTTGAAGCCAGAATTCATACATTCTAAACATCCCATATAATTGAGTTCTTCTTAGAGTCTTCAGGATAAAGAGGAAGTGATTTTCATGATCTTTATAGCTTTTGGAGTATACCAAGATATCATCAATAAATACCCCTAAAACTCATCAATATATTCATTGAAAACTCTATTCATTAGTTCCATGAAGATAGAGGGTGCATTAGTTAACCCAAAAGGCATTACTGTAAACTCGTAATGCCCATTCCTGGTTTGAAATGTTGTCTTCAAAATGACTTCCTTCTTCACACACAATTGATGGTATCCAGATCGAAGGTCAATCTATTAGAAGTATTGAGCTCCATGATTTTGGTCAAATAAATCATTAATGCGAGGTAGGATCTACTTTTTCTTTATTATTATAGAATTGATCTTCCTATAGCCAATGCACAACCTCATAGATCCATCTTTCTTCATAACAAAAATGACAGGGGATCCCCATAGAGAAACACTAGGGTGAATAAATCACTTATTACTCAATTCCTCTTGTTGTTTCTTTAGTTCCACTAATTCCACAATGGATATTCTATAAGGTGTCTTCGATATGGGACTTGAACCAGGAATTAAATCAATGGAAAACTCAATTTCTCGTTCTAGAGGATGTCCAAGTAAATATTCTGGAAACACATCAGTATATTCATTTAAAATAGGTACATCATATATTTGAACATTCCTTTCCTCACCCACAGTTATTTCATTCTCTTCCTCTCCAATAATTGTATTTTGTTGTGCTACTGGTGGTGGATCATGAAAAGAATTAGGTGGTGGCATTTCTACTCAAAAGATAAGGTACTCCTTATCATCATCAAAAATTGTAACCTATTTCTTCTTACTATAAATCTTTGCATCATGGTCCGAAAGAAAATCTATACCGAGGATTATATCAAATTCCATCATGTGTATGATGATGAGATCAGTAGATAAATAACCTTTATATGCCTTAATGGGAACTAACTCACAAAACATTTTTGCAATGATACTTCCCTTAGGATTTTTTAATGAAAACTATTTTGTTAAATCAAATTGAAAATATTTAGTTTTCTAAGAAAACTGGGAAGATATGAAACAATGCAATGATCCAGAATAAAATAAAGCATTGGCTAAATTTGAGGAAAACATTAGATTACCTGTCACCACCTCTTTCGGAGCTTCAACCTCACCAGTAGTGATCACATAATCTTGGCCTTGATCCCTTGGCCTTTTCTAAGGTATATTTATTTGATGCTTAGTACATTTATTTTCATAATGTCCCATCTCCCTGTAATTGTAGCATTGAACATCGGTAGCTTCTTTCTTCCCATTGCAATCACGATCTTGATGGCCTTTTTCACCACACATGTAACAGACTATCATTCCCTTCAAGAAAGTACTGGGGTGTTTCTTCCCATATTTACTGGGGTATGGATATTCATATTTTCCATTCTTCCCCTTATTTCCATTTCCAGATTATTCAGTAGATTTCTTCTACTCTTTATTTTTTTTAAAGTCGTAAGACTTAGAGGATTCCTTTTTTGTCCTGATAGCACATGAGACAATATCTTCATACGACGAGAAGGATTGTGAGACTAATGCTCGACAGATAAATGGTTTTAACCCAAAAAAGAAACAATCAATCATACTTCCTGGGTTACATATATAATCTTTATCATTCCTTACTGACCATGTCAAGTGAGACTCATACTTTGCAACATTCTCATCCTCCATTTTCCTTAGACTCAGTAATTGCCTTTCTAAATCTTCTCAATGGTCACGAAGAAATTATTTTTCTATTAAAAGCTCTTTAAAATCCCTCAATTCCATATTTGGTACATCATAATATTCTTTTGGGTTTTGAATCAATGACCACAATTGATCAGCATCTCCTGTGAGGTGGTAAACTGCCATGTCAACGTTTTCCCTTTCACTACTCCCCAAGGAATAGAATATTTTCTCTAAAGAATTTATCCATTGCTTAGATACTAATGGATTTGTTCTCCCATTGAATGTTGTAGGTTTTTTCATCATTAATAGATCTATCATTTATCCTCTATGCTGCAGATCAGGGTGCTCCATACAGGTAAGGTTATTATTCATATCCTGAGTGAGTTGTCCTCGTATATTGATAAGCTTATCAGCACCAGTTGTATCACCAGCTCCACTATAATTATCTTGAGTAGTACGGAAATTCTTACAGGGATTCTGTCCATTGATACCATTTCCATTCCATTAACTAGGCGCCTTTTTCTAAACAATTTCATAAACTAGATTAATTTTTGAATCACAATACATAAATCCAAACTTGTAAAACACTTAATATAAACTGAACAGTTTATAGATATAATACATAATAATATAAATGTTTTCATTGAGGATGTATATACTCATAAAACATTCATAATGGTTTTTAAATAAAATGAGAATTATCCTAAGAATATCCCCCAGGATCATCGTAACCAAGAGTGCAGCAAGGCCCATTGTCGTGTACTAGTTCCCGTTCGAGTTAAGCTTAAAGCGGTTTTTCTGGTTTTACTCCTAAGTACATCTGTGCCAAATCCGCCTCTACCTTCTTGTATCCAGATAGGGATCTATTATTTGGAAAACTCACAAAATACCGACAATTACAAAATTCTAGGAAGTTCTTCTATACTAATCCTCAATGTTTATATTAAGGTAATGTTCTCTAATCAGAGTTTATCGAAATCTAGCTTCCATGGCTTGTACTAATCTTTCTGTGATACCAAATGTAATGCCTCAACCATAGTTACCAAGAGTCGGTGCATTATTATATGACATTTTTAGGGTCAAAAAAGATCATGTCTCTAAAGACCAATTAGTTTAGTAGCCTTGGAAACACTAGATACATGGATAAGTCTTACATTACATGATATAGTGAAAAACTATAACAACATAGTCTCCATAGCCCACACTCATATCCCCTTAGACTATTGCTGTAGGTCAGTCATAAAATACTTCTTCACATCCTGGAAAAAATAAAACATAGAAAGGGGTGAGCTCATATGCTCAGTTAGGATAACAATATAGCAGAAACATTCCTAAATAAGCATAAACTTTTAAGGCAATGTATAACTAAAACAAATGCCTTTTAAACATGAACTTCAGCATAATATGGAAAAAATAAAATGAAGTAATATAATTTAATTATTGACATGGATATTCTACTAGTCGAATAATAACATGTAATATCAATAACCACTTTCATAATGATGGAATGAATAATTCCAGACTATCATAACCACATAGTCAAGGCCTTGTGCCAAGACTAAAAATAATATTTTGTCAAGGCCTTGTTCGAAGAGACTAGTTTGTCTCATGAGACATACCGATGCATCGAGGAGCTATAGCGGGATCCACTCATCACTTACTAAGTCCAATTCATTCCTCATATGAGCAAGTTTAAACATAACATAAACATTCGTATTAAAACTAGCATACAAAATGTCAATACATTCTCCATAAACCACGAATGGTATAAAAATAACACATCCATAGTCAAACATATCGCAAAACCTTCAATAAAATATTGATTTTTTGTATCATAATAAATCATCTTCAAATAAGATTAAATTCCATCAAAGGATGTTGAAATAGATGAAATCAAAACTATTTGAGATAAATTTCTCTTTTTTGAAATCATTTAAAAGTCTCATAATTATAAAAGAATCATTTACTTTGAAAATAAACTTATAATCCTGTAAGGGAAGCTTTGATGATTTTATAACGGCAGAAAATAGCCACACCTGCCATATAAGTTAAAAAAAGACTTTCTTACCTTAATTTTGTCGAAAATGGTAAAAAGGAACCTTGTATGGAACACGATGGAATGATTCCTTTATAAACATCTTATAAAAGTAAATCAAGTGTATAAATGACTCTAACCCAGAGTCTATAAAATAGTAAGAATGTTTTGAGATGCATTTTAAGAAACATGTATGTGGATGATAAAGAGGTCCCCGTAGATAATTACATATAAAAAATCTTGGATAATGAAGAGATTGTGAAATAAACCCTTACCTAGTACTTTTCATTGGTTGAGGGTAGGTTAACCTATTGTATAATAGTTAAGTCATTGTTATTAAATTATAAAAGAATCATATATGTAAATATGATATCATATATGATCTTCTAATATTTATTTCTTAATAATATTTTAGTATTATCATCGTTTCAGGTGTTCACTAACTCATTTACTTTTATATGTTTTGTTACATAATTCGTGTTTGTTATGGATATGTTTTATATTATTCATATCCAGAATTATATCAAGTCATTAAACATTATTTTTAATCATAAAATGAAAATTTGACTTGAATGGATACGATGGTGAATGAACCGCATCGCGTTCGTGGAGACGATAATCTGTACATAAGCACGAGTGACAATATCATTCATTTGATATTAAAATAATATATAATTGGATGATATATAATATATAAAAAATCATTATCATGTTATATTTATTATTTAAATCAGTTACACATCATTATTATACCCATCTATGTAATAATGTATTGAATAACAATTACACCATGATGTGGAGACGGTAAGTCGTACGTACGCACATATGGTGACAAGTCATTCATAGGATTGGTAGAATAATGAATTTGTTTGTACAATATTTATAATAACATCACATTTTATATAAGATAATGGATTTATTATTTTAGAATGGAAATAGAAAAGAAAAGGTAAGTGGAAGAAGAAAGGAACTTGAATGAGGTGATGAAATATTTAACTCTTCTTCAGGTTCTTTCTTTTGATTTGACCAATAGGGCTCCCTAAGATGGCTTTTTGACTAATGTGAGGCCTCTAGGATAAATGGAAAACAGTTGATAGGTTATTTGGGCAAGTTTTTGCCGAGCCAAATGGAATTTAAGGTGTGAATTAGAGAGAAGGGTGACTTCCCTTTTATAAGAGGAGCGAGGGGCTTCTTAGAGAAAGCTAGAAATATTATTTTATAATAAAATAATTTTCGGCTTCTAGTGGCTCCAAAGTGAAATATTTAGATTATAGGGTGGGTTTGGGTCTAAAACCACTCAACCAATTGGTTTTAGATAGTTTTGGGTAGCTATATTAAACTTATCGTTTAGATTTAACTCTTAGTTAAATAGTTTGACATTTACCATGTATCTTTTTATTTTTATACTATATGGTTAATAAACATACTATAAACTTCCAAGATAACCCCAAGTGGTTCATTAATGATACAAATATAATTAAATATTTAATTTGGATGAACCTTATATTTTTATGAATATTATATCAAATACTAATATAATATTTGTTTTAAAAACTCATTTATGTCAATTATGACACTATTTAATAATTGAATTGTTTTAAAGTCTTAAAAAGATTATTAGTTCGATAAAAATTCATTTAATCAATCCCAAAATGTCATATTAACCTATAAAATTCGTCTATGGCATCAAAACTTTCAAATTATCTTTATTTTAACATTTATAATACCAATTATTTGATTCATTCATTAATAAAGAAAATACTTCATCATTATTGTGTCATAACTAAATTTAATTATTCAATGTATAAAAATTATAAATAAAGTACCATTATGTAGGAAATATTTTTATATTTCTAATGAATATTTATAGGTGAATAGATAGCATGTATAACCATATGTAAATTTTTTTTACTAAAAGATATATGTTTATGTCATTTTTCTATTTACTTAATATAAAGTGTCATTATCAAATTCAAGTGGCTCCATGGGGTCCCAAAATCAACCCAATGATTCCCAAGGTTGGAATAACATCATATAATAGGGTTAGGAAACGTTTTATGGTAATTTAATATTATTATAATATTATTTTCTTACCCTTATTTACAGGATTTACCCTTTAACCATGGTAAATAAAATATTTATCGAAGTAATTTTTCAAAATGTCTAAAAATAAAAGTTACCTATTTTACACAATTTGGACCTCCTAATTATAAATATGGAATAAATTTTTCTAAATTCAATACACATAACTGGAATAAATTAATTTAAAAATAATTCCTGGTGTTAATACAAAAAGTGTGTTTTTATGAAATAATAACTATCAAAAGATTGACACTTCCTTATGTCCAGTTTAAATGTGAAATTATGTACAATGACCAAAATTGGTTTAAATGGTAAAAATATAATCTAATTATTCTTTAAAACCACTCAAATTCATAATTTATTACTATTAATTATTTCGATTAAAAACGTTGTTTTTAATTAAAAGTTACTAATTTTCACTATTTATCGAAATATGAAAGTTATCAGAAAAGTACAAAAAATTGACCCTAAGATATTTTAGATATTCCATATCCAAAAATGAATTCCATTTTGAAATATAAAATGTATAAAATTTCAAAAATTGGGTATTACTATTTATAATGGCTAATTTGATTGGTTGTGGTGTGTTAGAACTCGAAGTTGCGTACAACACACGCTATTGTATTATTCAAAGAGAAGCATACCATGGAAGCTTGGGGTGTTACAATAAAAATGTTTCACACTGTGGTGAAACCTACCTCTGACACCCTCATAATGAAATAGTGTTTTCTAGCCACAATTTGGTTCCTGAAAGAAATATTTTCTCTATAACAACACAAAAGTAACCCAAAATACCCCATTAAAAGATTAATAATAGAAAAGTAGTGAAAAAATAATAAATATAGAATTTCACACCAAAAAATTTCATAAGGGAATCCCAATTGACCCTACCTTGATAATGTATGTTGATTGAAAGTCCTCAAGGCTTCAAATTAAAAAAACATGTAATTTCATTTCTCTTTCACCCAAGCCTCACACTCCCAAATATATTTGATATCACCACTATACTAGTACTATAGACAAACCAACTAAATCGACTACCCACAAAACACATATTTATGATAATCCATGACACAATCATGACACACTATAATGGTTATATTAGATTTAAACTCTAATTCCTCTATCTAAACTACAAAACAATCGGATTTGGTGATACTTTTGTCAACATAGGCACATGAAATACTCCATGATAACATTTCAATTGGGATGGTAAGTCAATCTGATATGAAACCTTTCCATGGATCACTATAATATCAAACGACCCAACATATAGTGACATAAAATTAGCCTTCCCAAACAACTAATGATGTATCAGTCATGGATATATCCTTAGAAACTCATTATCACTAAACAAAAACTCTAATTGAAAATGATGATATCCAAAATAAGATATATTGTGACTATGATACATTAATGAAATCTTATGAATAAGCTGAGCCTTCTCAGACATGTAATTGATGAGGCTCAGTACCAATAAGGAATACTTAACCAATTATGACCAACAGAGATAAGATCAACATGGTTATCAATATAAGGCATGACATGGATTCCTATTGACTAAATCATGATAGATATTTTTATATGAAAACATAATCTATGACGTATTTTTCTCTTATGACCTACCAAAATCGAGGACAGAAGCCCGAATCATATCTTGAATAATATTGATTGGATGCTCAATATGACCATCCTTTCGGGGATGATACGCCATGATCAAATTCAACTATGAACACAAAACTTTGTATATACCCATTAAAAATAGAGATGTAAAGAATGGGTCTTTATATGAAATGATGGATGTTAGAATTCCAACAATCCTTAAAAATATTCATGTATACAAGTGGCCAAGATACTATATTTTTGTTGATCGTATAATAGGAAGAAAATGGGTTGATTTATTCCATCGATCCATAACCACAGTTATTGAATTCGTCCCACCCAAAGAATGAGGCAATATAATCATGGAATACATGGAAATAACATCTCATTTAGATATTAGAATAATAATTGAATATAATAAATGATCATATCTCTCATTGCCAGATTTTATTTATTGAATGTGGTGAATTACAAAACGAAATCTATAACTATTGGATTTAATATAGGTCCAAAATACCAAAGCATAATATTTCATTACGACTTGTAGAAATAGGTTGAATACCCCTACTGGGTAGGTTCCCACTATCCATCTCCCATGCCTCAAATCCAAAAAGAACAACAATACTATTTCCAAAAATATATAAAACATTGGGAGATTAAGTTTATTCCATTAAGGTCTCGTCATTGTTTAAGATTCAACTTATATTATGATAATCATAGTATAATATCTTCTAAAGATAGATTCATTTATTAAAATATGGAATGTCTTGGACTTTATATGGGATCACATTATCATCCCCGCCTTTTACAATAAATCACAACTCAAAAAACAAACCCATCTTACACCATTCACTCAGTGATTTTTTTCACCCTATTATATAATAATTTTATTCTAAATGTTTCAACCACTACATTTTCATTTCAATGGTTGAAGTGCATCAAAAATTAAAAAACATAGAGTCAATCCACATGTTATCTATGTCAGAGGTTCACATCTATATAGTGGAAAAATACATTGAATTTTGTGGTTAAATACACCACAATCCTCTACGTGTAATGGTTTTTGGTATAAGTAATTATGTAATACATCAAAACCACCATGTTCAGGTTGTGGGTGGAATTGTTCATTACATGGGAACACATGTTTTCAGAACCACAATCCACTCTATAATAACTATGTATCACCACACACCCAAACCTCAAACCCAATGGGTTACAAAATACAACAAAACCCATGTAAACATCAGGAATGACTAGATGAGGGAATGAACTCAGCCTCACTTTAAATTAATCAAAATAACTTCGAAATTTCTCATTCCAATAAAACATCACCCCCTTTGGAGTAAAATCTTTCATGGTTGATGCCAATTTGGAGAAGTCCTGAAAAATATCCATTAATACCCACCTTAAACCATTAATCTCTTAACCTTGAACACATTTATGGTATACTTTAAAGACATCTCCACATCTATTTCCTCAATATCCTATAAGATGCCTTAATCAGATACCAAATGGTCCAAAAATCTGTCTTATTGGATTCATAACTAACATTTTGATAGATTTTCATATAACATTAGGTTTTATAGGACAATGTCTACATGATAGTTATAGTATTACTTCAACTTAGTATAAACAAAAATATCATACACAAACAACATCACAATAGTGTCGAGATATTGGTATAAAATTTGGTTCACTAAGGACATAAAAATTGTGGGACTGTCAGTATAGCCAAATGGAATAACCAAATACTCATAGTAAACATATTTTCTTCTAAAATTAGTATTGTTAATATATAGTTCTTAAACATTTAACTGATTGTATGACAATATGAAACTGTTTTTTGAAAACCATAGGGATCCCTATAGCTGATTAAAGAGATTTTCAATCTTGAGAAACCAGTATTAATTCTTGATGGTCAACTGATTATGATTTTAGTAATCAATGAGATGTACAAGTCTTATGATTTCATTCATTTCATGTATATTAGGTGATTCCCAAGGAAACACACTATTTCAAATAAACCTCCTTACTTCAATACAGTTTAGTAGAATAATCAATTTGTTTAGTTTGGTGGGTTCCATCCAGTATGATGGAAAAAATGAGTATCTTCCCAAGGAGTAATCCAGTATATAACTATACCTATCGATAAGGTAAAAACCCAAAAAAAAATCATCAAGAATTACCACATGATACCTATAAACCACAACTAGAAAATGACCATCTAGTCAGTTTAGTTACATCAATGAGTAAACTATGCAACTAAAAGGAGATCAATAAACTAACTGGATAACAGGTCTGATTCCCCTTGACCATGTACCCCACTCACCCTATAAGATGTGAGTAATCCCTTAAGAATATAGAAACTATAATCCATGGGTTTAATAGTCTATATGATATTAAAAACTAATATTTAAATCCATGCCGATAGTCAGATAAAAAAAATATTGGTCCATGGTTATGAAATCCTATACAATATCAAAATCATTAAATGTGAACCGACACTCAGGACACTTGAATCCCATCTTCCTATTCATTCCTGAAATATTGTAAAGATCCATTATAAATTGAATCATCTCTAATATTAATCCTAAATAATCAATTAACATTGAATTAATAAAATAATGGGATATTCATGTATCAAAGAATGCTAAATAAATAAAACAATAAATAAATATCACACCTCTCACAATGGATGGTAAAAATAAGAATCCTTTTGAATACAATCACCTTTACATATACATAGAGAATAATTCCCATCAAACATCTTCTTAGCCATGTGAGACTCTACTTTAGTCTAGGAATGGAATCCCATACCCATATATGCATCAGATCGAACATGCAAGCCTCATGTGATATAAGACCCCACATTACTACCATGTCGAGAACTTAAGAAAATTAACTGAATAAATAATTTATTCCTACACTGGTCGAACATTTTATGAATAAATATTAATTATGTCTTAGTGTGGCCTAATTTTACATCCTAAAAACAAGTCACTTTTGTTCTTTCAAAGGATTCCAGCAACATTAAATCAAGGGAATTATGTTTTCTTCCACAATCACTCTAATGAAACATCTCCTTATTTATCTCATATTTATAAGAAGATCATAGGTTACCCTTTCTATCTAAGAAGAATCAATGAGGACTATAAATCTAAATATATTTGACTCTTCCATAAAATATGATTGACCTCCTCTTTATAGACCAATAAACATAGGAGAATGAATATTGAATTGAATATCCTTTAGGGTTATGAATTATTGAATTTTATCTTCCCTCATTATATCTATGTATAATTTTTGATTCAATATATTCTTAAACATAACACATTTGAGATCTTAATGAAAATGTTCTTGCACCACATATTCCCACCACTTATTTACTAGAACGCGGATGATATAGGTTTTGATCCAAATATAGAATTTCATGCATTCTTGATAATGTGGATGATAAAATCGATCATTTCTATCCACTCCTTGATCTCTTAAGGCACTTTATCTCCTCGAAACACCGATTTATTTTTCATAGTAAACATAAAGGCATGATCCACTATTATTTTTTAATATCTTCCACAAAATTTAGCCAATTATTAGATAATATGGATATAAATATGAATAATAACATGGTTTATAAGTGGATTAGCATGAAGGACATATTCCATATCTCTCTCTATTCAGTTTATATGGGCCTTTATATGTGGTATACTCTATAAATCATAAGTCATGAAACTCAATTAATATTGAATTTTAATTCCAAATCATCAATTAAATCACAAAAAACCAATTATTTACTTTTAAGAAGTAATAATAAGGGTCAAAATAAATTACAGATACCAATGATGTGAAAAATATAAAATTTGAAAATTTCCTTACTATGAATGGTTTTGATGCATGGTCTAAAAAAACCATAATCAACTGTGTCGGTGCCATCATAAGATGTATAGATATGGCCACATGACTTCCATTTGGCTTTCTAGACTATGCTTCTAAACCATATTCCTCTGGCTTCATTCTCTATTTCATCCCAAAAGTAATATTTTCCCAAAAAACACAGGGAATTTTTTAGAAACCAATGATAAAAAACAAAAAACACCAAATATCATAAATTAATCCAAAAAGAAAACTAAAATCTACGATAAAATTCATAATCACTTGTGGTAACATGAGGATCAGTGTAAAGAATGTCTTCCGGGACACTCCCTTGAACATACCACTTATTTATTGGTGGTATTATCAGTTTTAAATTATTACCCCCAATAAAAAGTGTGTTTTGATACCATTTTGTAATGAACTCACCCAAGTCGACCTAACACAACATCTTATCTGGCCCACCATAAGGCTTGAAGTGTGCTCCCAATCTTCATTTTTTTGAAATAATAACTATGGTATCAAAAGATAATCATTTGAAATCTAAATTACCATAACATATATTCCTCTAAAAATCGGCTAGAACCCATCCATTGGATGCAAATGCATGAGAACAAATAAACTATATCCAAAATATAAAAACAAAAAAATAGATCATAATACAAATATATTCATCCAAAAAACACTCATTCATTACATCATGAATTCAAATATGGTAATAATGAAAATCCATGAACATAATGAACTGAAATATGATAAAGGATTAAAAGTTTAATATAAAACATCCCAATATTATAAACATGAGCTCCATAGTCATTGTGACCCACAATCACCATGATAAAGGGTGAAAAATAAATATCAAGAAGGGCCACCATAATGAATGAAGCTATTTACCATACCTGTATCCTATAAAACCATGTCTATATATACACCATATATATATATATATATGTTGTGATGGAAATATCAATAGGATGCCACTATGAATCTATACAATTTATTTTACAATGAAAACTGTCAGTTCTAGTTTAAAAAAAGTATACTGAGGAATATTTTTTTAAAAACAATACATAAACTATATTGATTATTTTAAAAAATGAGGTTTTATAAATAAAAATAATAAGGAATTAATAAAGTAAAACTGATGGTAGTATGGAATGAATAACCTAAAAATACCAATAATGAAATCTGCAATAAGGAGTGGCACATTACTATCAGTTATGATCAAAAAATAATAGGAAAAAACCTATTGGCTTAAAGAAACTAGTACTCTCTCTAAGAATACATTACCACATACATGAACCAAACTATTATAGAAGCTTAATCAGTTTCACTGAGGTAAAATCAATCCTATTATATCTATTAGTCTAATTGTACAATATTCCCTATCCAATAAAAAATATAAAATAGGGAAAAATTTGTATAGGTTTCCAAATCCCCCCAAGTTATCCCATGTAAAAGAAATCATAAAAAATTTATAATCACTACCTTTACCCTTATAATCATGAAAATATCAAGTAAAATATCTATAGTCTAGACCCTAATTTTAATGTAACATTTCATGTTATGTTCATGCACCCTAATGTTGGCTTTTTGTCTTTGTTATGGCTTGAAATTCAATCTATAATTGGCCATTAATGTTTGTATATTATCTTTACAAGCTCTCACTCATGATTAAAAAATTAATCATTAATTCTTCTTATGTTTATTTTCATGATAAAAAATTACTTTACAATCTTTCATCGCAATTGGGAAATTTTAATATATGAGTTGAAGCTTCTATATTCCCATTGAGATGACTTTATAAATACTTTCTTAATAGTTTCCCAAGCCTAGATCAGTGATCCTACAAACCATTTTTCCAACATCTCTATAATATGATGTTATATTTTTGTATTGTTGATCAAATCCAATTTTTTAGGTTGGTATATCACCTATCATCATTATAGTTTGATTATTTCAATTATAGTCATTGAAAAATACATCATTCCTAGTATGGGGTTTGACACTTTGTCCACGATAACTTAAATTATGATGATATTAGTGAATCATGTTTATCATAGTTTCTTTAACCAGTTATATATCAATAATATAAAATATGAGTGGAATTTTATTGTAATTTTTTCAAACATTGATGTTATTTTTAGGATTCTTTGACGAATTGGGATCCTGCTAATGGTCATCAGTATAAAGGTGTTTACTTCTTCGATATAATAATGTACATTTTACATTCTATAATTCCACATAAGCTATATAAAATCATTATCACTATAAAAATCCACACACTCATGTTTTATAAGTGATTTCCCAAAAAATATATCTATAAAATTCATTCTACTTTAGAACTTATCAATTTTCCAATAACCATGAACCCTTTTATATTCCGCTGTTAGTATCTTTTTTTTTCATAACCTTTCAAGTTAGTTTATCTTAGTGTTTGGGGCCCCAGTTTAGGTGTAATTAATATGGGTTATTGTTGTTATGTTTCATTAATTTATGAACATTCTTTTATGACACATGTTTAAATTCTTCATAATTATTTTGGACTATTTACACTTTTCAAATCATTTTATCATGAAATTTATATATCGGTCTCTACCACCAATAAATGAACAAGATAAAATAATGTATGCTAGATTTTTTTCCTTCCTTTTAGTCTCTTATAAAAAAATTATTCCATTCATCAGATATTGTTCATTGATGCTACTTTGTATGATGGGGTGATTTATCATAAGAATTTTCATATACAAGAGACCATTTGGTTTAATCTATTTTATTTCTAGGTACTCATTTAGTTATTGTGTATTGTCAATATTATCACCAAATATCTCATTAATCACTTTCCATGCACCATTATTTCAGTTCAGAGACCCTTTTTTCTATTTACATCCCACCTTTATTATCCTCTCTAGGTATTTTGGATGTTTCTAATATGTTTGGAATGCATGAAAAAATAATTCTTACTTTTTTATATGATTTATTTTCTATATATTTTGAGAATACTCTCACACCCAATGAGATTACCTTTTTTTATCCCAAATTGGTGTGATATGTAATATATAATAATGGTTTATTAATTAAGACCTCTCAAATATCCTAATATTTGACCCCCTCTTGAATTATAATATTTATTACTTTATATATATTACTATAAAACCAATCATACATTATCTTATAATATCCAATGATCATCATTTTTGTAATTTATATTATTGTCATTCATCAACCATTCCCTTTACATTGACTAATGATTACATTACCTCAACTTTTCAGGTTGGTCTTAAGATAATGAAAACTTAAATTTTCAATTTCTGGAGGAGAACTATTTATTCTATTAAATATCATCATATGTAACATACATACAATTGAATATAAAAAGAATAAACTATTTGATTTTTAATTTAAATTATATATATATTACTTTTAGGGTTTTTAGATGAGATCTCATCCCAACCAACTCCATGTAATACATAATGAATTTGAGGATCTCAACGATAGTAAAACATGAGACTATGCATCTCCACTAATAGAAAAAATGTATTTCGGTGAAAAAGGTTCTTTTCATCATCTTAAGCCTTTCTATGATTCTAAATAATTTGACCAAGAGGCATGAAGTTTATTATTTACACATTCTTATTTGCATTGAAGATAACCGCTATTTATTTATTTATATATTTCAATTCTACCTCACATTATAATTTTCTGCATCTCAATGTTAAAAAATATTTTCTTGATGAATATTTCTATATGAAAAAATCTATTAGATTCCTTCTTTATGAAGCTAAATCTTATATCGTCCACCTTTATTTCTCCGTGTATGGATTTACATTTTCCTCTAATGCACAGTTTGTCAGATTCTACACTATGGTCACTAAATTATAGTTTCTTAAAATATGAAAGGAAACACAATCTTTTATCAACAAAGAATTTTAATTTTGATGAAATAATTATAAAATACTGTGAATTATGAATTTTTTATTTTCTAATGTAATATATTAAACATCACTTTCATAATATAGACATAGGGGTATCTTGAAACATTTTCTTGACATCTAGTATCTCATAGTAATTATAGGTTATTTTTTTCCTTCCAATAAATGTATTAGATATATTATTATAGTCCATGTTTTCATAGGATATTACAATCCCAACTCCTTTTAAAATATGTTGAAAGAATCTTCATGATGATAATTTATCTAATTATATTTTTGAGCAATATTTTCATTTAGTTGGGATTCTCAATTTCTTGATAATGACTTGTATATATATTGCATACATTTTCAAGAAGGTTTTTCAATTTATGAAGAATTACAAGAATTCATAGTGGTATTTAATAATTATCTATATTTTTTGGTCTCTCCAATGCCTTATAAATGTTAAATTTCAAGTAATGAACTGTGTTTATATCTGGAAGTGTAATCAGGTCTCTTTAAAAATCACAACCATTTAATTATTTCATGACGAAAAGAAACTCATTGAGTAGACTATTATGTTATTCAAAATCATATTTAGAAGAAACATCATAACCTTACCTATAATCCCATAAAAAATCATTTTTTAAAATATTTATCAATGTATTTCCAACATCATAAGTGATGTTTCTTTACAATAATCTAGGGATGTCTATCCTATACGACCCAATATTTGGTGTTTGTACAACCCATTTTTTTATTTATGGGAATCTAATATTCCATGTTAAATATATCCTATATTTACTATGAATTTGGACCCAATAAAGTTATACCTTATCCAGAATACATGAATTAGAGTTCTAGTGTCCCCATCCTGGGAGCCACCAGAAAGGAGCCCCATGCCGGGTTGGCCACATAACCTCAAGAAAATATACTCGAATTCCAAAGGATACCAACTAGATGTGTGGGACTTTTTGTGTCTAAGGGGGAGACTATGCCCTCATAGGCAATATGAATTATCACAGAATATGTAAAAAACTATTAAAAATAAATAATGGAAGCATATGAATGAATAAACTGAAGCATACAAAATATAAATAGTCCAAATGAATTATAAAAATGTACAGAAGCTCAAAAAACAATGTCATGACATGATGTCTATTTAAACTATAAGTACAGAGAACATAAACTCAAGCATACTGTCGACTAAAAAGAAATGACCCAAAATGAAACAACTGTAACCCGAGAAAGGATTAGTCCTCAACCCCGGTCTACATCATAAGCTGTAAGAAACAATCAAGAATCGGAAGCTGCTTGATTCCATTTGTAAATACATGCAAGTATGTAATCTACTTGAGTTTCAGTGATGCTCGAGTAAGGTGTGAGATAAAATCTCAGTAGTCTGACACCCACGGTGTCTAAAATATTCTATTTCATGCAGTAATAAAATGTATTGTGCCATTATCTAACAAATTCATATAATTAATTGTGTGCAATGAAAAAAATAACTTGACCCGAGTTCCCAATGGAACCCGTACCAAACCACATGCTTCGGCCTTAGCAGGATGACTTAAGGGAGTACCTTTAAGAATATTACACACATAAATTTATATAAATCTTGGAAGGTCATGGTAAATCAAGAAAGATGCATACCCTAAGCTTGTTCATTAACATGGGGTCTATTCCATGTGTTTATTATTTGTGCTTCAACATACTAGAAAAATATCACCAATCATAAGAGGCTCAAAAAAGAATTAATATAAACCATCCATGTACCATTATAAAAGTTCGAGCTGAGAGTTGGAGTTCAAGCCCATCCTGAAGGTATCACTGTTGAACATCCTTTAAGCTATCCAATACCCCTGAGCCCGTCTATGGAGATATTTCAGAAGACCATGTATTTCACGTGGCATAGCATTACCCTATGTCTGTCCAGATCTCTCAAAAATGTGTCGAGCATCTTCAAGGGATAGATTGGCCACATTGCCAACAGATCTATCCCCGATGGGCCCTTTTGAAACCAGTATCCGTCGTAAGTATTAGAATGCCCAGGAATGTCTCGGTCTAGGAAAGCCAAAGACACCCCCGATACATAGTGGTAACCAGTCAGGAACGAACGGTCTAAGCATGACCCTTAATACAGAACCCACCTTCTTTACCCACCATGAATTTAATTAATGTTTTGATGGTATAATATTTGACATAATATGCATATGGAATTGCTGCTTTAAAACTAAACAGATACCCCCATGAATCACAAGGTATAAATTAAATATTGCAGCACAATAATCTTAACAAGGAAAAATAATGTGTCAATATAAAAAGATAAATGCACATTTTCATAAATAAATAATTCTTCACAATTAACTACAAAGGTTCCAAAAATTCCAAATTCATAATTAATCTAAATTAATTTTTAAATTATACATAACAAAAACAGGTTGCGAAACACATGTAGTCAATTAAATAAAATTTTGAAGATAAAAAACATTATATAGGCCATGTCGGAAAGCCCAAAGGGCTGTTTTAACATATTTGAAAAAATTAAATATTTTAATTTATGATAAACATGGATGAAATAATTAGGGTAAACAATTATATAAAAAATACTAGGTGAATTAGAACAAAATTAATTCGCACTGACGAATGGTACAACCGTACATTTTTATAAATCGCAACAAAACTGAGGGAAAGTGAGTAGGCACCCTACGTTATAGTCGTATATTACTCTAAGATATGTAGTAGGCTTTAATTTGAACCAAAATGGAAGGAACATATGATTTTTGAGAAACCCCAAAATATGGTAAAATTTTTCTGTGATGAACTATGCGTAGGATACTCAATGAAATCCTACGATTCCAAATGCGCAAGGTTATCCTTGCCCTAAGACTTACTACGCCCTAGATGAAGATGAAAACAAATGATGGAAGGAGGTGTGGAGGACTTCTGAAGGGGTTTAGGGTGATGCGCCACCTATGGAGAGGGAGGGGCATGACGTGAGGTAGAGGAGGATATGAATATAGAAAGAAAGAAACAATAAAAAGGATTAAAAAAGAAAAAAAAATAAAATAAAAATAAATGAATATGGAAAAATAGAAATAAATGAAAAATAAAATAGAATAAAAAGTATGGAATGGAAAAATGATACAAATATATTAAAATGGAAATATCCCATTTTAATTTTTATACTTTTTCTCTAACCCCATTTAAATTTTATTTTTTAATTTATTATTATCCATTCTTCCTTTAAATTAAATTTACTAAAATATATTCTTATTTAATATTAATACTTAATTAATTATTTTAATCCCAAACATAATACTAAAGCATGACATAATATTTTTCATAAAACTCAGCACTTATTTAATTAATTTAAAAGGTCACTTGTAACCCACAATGGTGTGTGCAGGAGCACACCCCAGGTCGCTTAAAATAATTAGATAGAAAATTTTGAAACGATACATACCTAATTAAATCAGGGACTTTACAACCACCCGTCATTAAGACAAATCGTCCCCAAATTTCCCTTCCGAAGGTAGTGGAACATCGTCAGAGAAAACCTCCATCCCTTGCACCCATACATTTGTCTCTCACTCCAATGACTTGTCTTAAATGTGTCCATGTTTCCATAACACCTGGGCCTGTGGGGAAGAATTTCTTCAATAGACATTCATACTATGGTCGACGATAAGGATCAGATGCTCTGTAAAGGATGCATCTGCCTCAAGCTCAATGTCATCAAGGTTAAAATAATGAGACATGTCTGGTTGATATTGTTGGAGATGAGATACATGGAAAAAATAATCCATGGAACGATACCGTTGAGTTAGTAGTAACTGATGGGATACTAGTCCAACTCTACCCATTATCTTGAACAGCTCAATAGATCTTGGTGATAAATTTCCCTGCCTCCTAATTCACCTGTGACCCAACCTCAGAGAAACACGACAAAAAGACTCGATGGCCACCTCAATCTTTAGAGGTCTTTGGCGACAATCAATATAAGACTTATCTTTGGAAGAATCTATAGTTTTATTCCCTTGGAATAGTGGTACTTTCATAGAAGTATCCTAAACTAGATGAGGACACAATAGAGTCGCCTCACTTGCTTCGAGTCAACATAAAGATGAACAACATGGTCCACCATATAGGGCCTCATACAGAGCCATTTGAATTGTTTCATGGAAGCTGTTATTATAGGTAAACTCTATAAGAGGTATATGATCTTCCCAAAAACCTCCAAAATCAAAGATACATGTCTTAACATATCCTATAACACATGTATAGTTCTCTCAGACATCCCATCAGTCTGAGGGTGATATGTTGTACTCAGATGTACCAGTGTTCCAATTTCCTTTTTCAACCCTTTCGAGAACCATGAAGTAAATCGAGGATCACTGTCTGAGAAAATATAACAAGGTATGCCATGATGTCACACTATATCCTAGATATACAGCCTTCCTAACTCATCAATTGTAAATGCCTCCCATATAGGTACAAATTGTGGTAGCTTGAAAAACCTATCAATAATAACCCAGATTACATCACTACAATGACAAGATCTTGGAAAAAAATATAATGAAATCCATAGTGATTGAAATCGATTTTGGTTAAACAATTTATTTGGTCTGTATGAGTCTAGTAGGTCGTTGGTGCTCTACCTTCACCTATTGGCTGGTGGAGTATCGAGGGATGAAACCATCTATCTTTTTTTTCTACCAGGCCACAAAAACTGTTGAAACATGTCTATGTACATATTTTTCATCCGAGGATGGACTTCCTAAATGAAGGTGTGATATTCTTTAATAATCTCTTTCCATATACCTGAAGGTACCCATACATGGCCATGGTAAAGGATAGATTCATTTTCATCAACAACCCAACCAAGAGGTGGCCTCTCTCCTGTAACACATTCCCCCAAAATGAGCACCTCAGTATCTTTCAACTATCGTATGTGGACTTCCTCTATAATAGATGATGTCACTGTAAGGGCTACTAGAACCAGTTTCTTTCTCTTCTCTTGAACCTCCATATGCATATCTGAAAACAAAGCCATCATCTGCCACTCACATCTGGCTACCCGAATAGATTTTTCTATGTGTTGCGGCTTAAGGCATTTTCAATGGAATTTCCCCTATTAGGGGAAAAAGGATCAATATTGAATGACTTTAATTATTCGACCCACCTCTGCTGCCTAAAGTTCATGTCTCATTGAGTCGATATATATTTTATGATTTTTTGATCTGTGTAAAAAATGAATCTCTCACCATACAAATAGTGTCTCCAAAAGTGTAGAGCATGAACCAAAACCACCAACTCAAGGTCATGTGTAGAATAGTTCTACTTGTGGGGTCTCAGTTGGCAGGATCCGTAGGCTACGACTCAATCACCCTGCTTCAAAACTGCGCTCAGTCCGATTCGAAAATCATCACAATAAATTATATACTTTTTTATAGGTTCAAAAAGAATCAGGAATGTGGTTGAGGTTAGACATCCATTTGATTCTTGAAAGGTCTTTTCACATGATTTTAACTAGATGAACTATACAAATTTCTTAGTTAGGGTGGTAAGAGGTGCTGCTAAGTGGGATAAATCATGTATGAAATCCTTGTAATAGCCAATAAGCGCCAAAAAACTACATATGTCAAAGACACTCTTGGAAAACTAGAATGAATATACAATGCTCGCCTTTTCTTGATCATGTAATACCCCTGCTTCAGATATAACATAACCTAGGAAGTGCACCTTATCATTCCATAACTGGCATTTGCTGAGCATAGAGTATTTATGCTGCTCTCTCAGTGTACACAACTCGATCTAAAGATGGGTTTCATGGTCGTGTATAGAAGAAAAATACGCCGAGATGTAATATAAAAATAATACCACAAAGGAATCAATATACATGTGGACAAACCAGGTCATCTGATCTATGAAGACTGAAGGTGTATTCGTGAGGCCGAATGGCATAACCAGATACTAGTACATGTCGTACCTACTTCGGAATGTCGTATGTGGTATGTCAGATGGTCTCACAGACACCTGGTTATATCTCGGCCTTATATCAATCTTAGAGAAAATTTATTCTCCACAAATATGGTAAATGGATCTTCTATATGAGGCAATGGTTATCGATTCTTTATCATGAGTAGGTTGTGTCGACGATAATCCAGGCATAACGTGAGGGTTCCATCTGCCTTCTTGGTGAAAAGAAAATATGAACCCCATGGCAATGTGCTAAGTCTGATGAAACCATTATCTTATAGGTATTCGAGTTACATTTTGAGTTCATGTAGCTCTATTGGATCCATCCTATAAGGAACAATGGACACTGGTGCCACACCTGGCTCAAGATCGATAGTGAACACCATGTCACTCAAAAGAAGAAAGCCAGAGAAATTTTCAGGGAAGACGTCCCTGAAAACATCCACCAATGGAGGGAATTCAACTAGTTGAGTCCCATAATCTCACATTGAGAGACTTTCCAATAGAGCTATCACTCTTCCTAACCCCACATATATAGTTTTAGCTCAGTCTTCCTGCATATTCCATTCTTCTTTGTTTAGATAGTTGTCTCCCTCAGGGGAAGTAAAGGACACCTAATGGTAATAGAAATCCACATGATCATGATAAGGAAAAATCCAATTGATACCATGAATTAATTAGATGCTTGAATTTTCAAGGATATAGAAATTCAAAACAAAAATGTACCCACTTATCCGAAGGGGTCACTCTTGGCACTGGCGAATGCCATCTGTCCTAACTCCAACCGGAGTGTCGAGAGACATGATTCCACAAAAGTAAGAAATTTGAACACCAACTCATTGAACAATAGTAGCAGATATAAAGGAGTGTGTTGTGTTGGTATCAAAAAGAGAATAAACTAATGTAGAAGCTACTAGAATAATACCCCTTACTATATATAGTCTTTCACTCTACTTCTTTGGTGCTTATTACACGGTGTACATGAGACCTAATACAGAAAAATGTTACGTTATATGGTTGGAATGAGTAGGTCCACTCTAGTGATGATGATAATCTGGAACAAGATTTCCTCGACCACGACCTCCACAATTACCTCGGCGTGATCAGCCGGTGGAAATATAACATCTAAAATGTTGTGGAATCATATATCTTATACCAGATGGAGGTGAAAGTTCGGATCCTCTGCCATTGGATGCTGAAGAAAATGAATGGCTGAAAAGATGATGGTGACCCACCATGCTACAAGCTCGACACTCATTTTGGTCTCTCGTGCACTATGGCTTCTTGTGACCATCTCTACCGCACTATTAACATGTGAAAGAGCTATCAAAACGTGTTGTTTGGAAAGGATTCCCCCCACGTGCACTTTAAAAATTTTGTTTTCTGCTTCCAAAAGATCCATCACCATATCTCGGAATGGAACCTCCATAGATCACTAGTTCAGCTTCCTTAACATTTCACTCTATGATTAGAGCCCATTTTACCATCTCTGTGATAGTTTTCAAATAGAATACATTCACCTGCAATAGGATAATATACGCACAGCTTTCCTCAAAATGTCTTGTAGTAGTCTGCACGTCTCCAGTCAACGATGGGGAAAAACACTGATGTTATGTGAAATGAGTAGAATAATCTAACACAGTCATTGAGCCCTGATGAAGATGTAGGAACTCTCATGCACGTTCATCTCTCATTGTTTGCAGAAAATAGTGATTTTAGAATAATATTTGATGTCGAACCAAACCATTTCACAGATATTCTCAGCATGAGAAAAAATGTCCCACTAGATCATGGAAGATTCACAATGAATGTAGAATGAAATTTTGTCCCTTCTATCTAGAATAATCTCGACATGGTCAAAGATAGAACTTATGGCTTATATCCATGAATCTATAGCATGAGGGCTACCACTCCCTGAGAATCTAGGAGGGTGTTTCTTTAGAAAGTCCCACGTGTGGTATGTAATAGAAAAAGTAGGCCCAGGGATATTTTGAACTGATAGAATAAACCTACGGAGACTATCCCTGAACTGAGCACCAAGGTCCCTCCAAAGATCGGAAAGAGGTAGTGACACATGAGGCACTACTAGTGGGACCACAAGTGGTTCAAGAATCACTATATTAGACTGTGTTCATTTCCACTTTCTTGCGGCACAAAACGAAGACATCGTGGGTACATTGGTCTACAAAATCAAAACACACACCTTTAGAAAAAAGAGTAAAAAAGATGAGGAAAAACAAGTAAGGGGAATATAAGGTTAGGTACATAGCCTTTCTCTGAGCACTAAACAATAGATAGATTCTTTAACAGCCATGTTCAATAAAGAAGAGGCAACATAAATAATACTATACAAGTTCTACTATCTATATCTAGGTTAATTCATGATAACAAAAAACAGGATACCATAAAATTATATTTATCAAATCAAAATTCCAAAAGTTTTACCACTAGTTACTATAGAACTCCCATAAAGACAAGAAAAGGATTGATGAAATTAGATGTGTCCTAGATATATGCATGTCATTTTAATCCAATGATGCCCAATCTGATGTATGTAATGTATTTCCCATGAAACATTGGGTTGCAATGGTAAAATATCATTTTCTCAACAATACCATCAAAAATAACAACACAAAACAATTAATTCACACAACTGTGAAATCATATCAACAATTATAGGCATAAACAATAACTGTAATCCCAAACCATTGAATATGGGTTTCCCACGTACATGGGTTATCTATGTCAAAGCATAGGGTACATTTCAAATCACTATATCATAGTTTCAGTTCTAACCCAAATAGTATGACAAATGGAAAAAAACTACCTCTGATACCACTTTGTAGTTTCCCCATCCTGTGATCCACCAGAAGGGTTCCACAAGCCAGGTTGGCCACATAACCTCAAGTGCATCTCCCCAAATGCCAGAGGCTGCCGACTAGTAGTGAGGGTCATTTGGTGTTCAAGCAGAGACTATTACCTCATAAATAATATGAATTATCACAGCCGATGTAAAAAATAATTAACAATAAATATCAGAAGCATATGAATTAATAAACAACAACATAAGAAATATACATAATCAAACATAATAATAAACAAGTGAGGAAGCCCACAAAACAATGCCATGTAATGATGCCCGTCTAAATAAGAATTACGGAAAAAATAAACTCAAGAAAAATATAGACTAAAAATAAAAGACACAACATGAAATAATATCATCATGATAAAGGCTTGGTTCTTTTCCATGGTCTCCATCCTAAGAAGAAGGATACAATCAATCATTGGAATCAGCATGCTTCCCTTGGTCAATACCTGCAAGCATGTAATCTACTCGGGTGTCAACAATTACCTATAAGGGTGTGAGATAAAATCCCAGCAGGCCGGAACAAATGATGTCTAAACCATTCCATTTTATTTAGTAATAAAATGCAGTGTGACATTATATAACAATTGGAGATAGTTAATTGAGTTCAGTGAAATAAATAACTCGGCCCAGGTTCCCAATCGATCCCGTCCCTAATCACCTACTTCGTTTTAATCCAAAAGTCTGAAGTGAGTACCTATAATAGTAATATTACAAACATGCATGTATATAAATCCTAGAAGAGAAAGGTAAAACAATAAAGAGGCATAACCCAAGATTTTTCTTTAACATGGGGTCTAAGTCATGTGTTTACCTGGTGTGCTTCAACATACCCGAATAATATCTCCAATATCAAGAGACTCAAAGTGGGATTAATATAAACCATTAGAGAATAATTATTATGGTTTGAGTAGAGAGCTGGATTCTGAGCCCATCCAGAAGTTGTCGCTATGGAACATCCTTCAAATTAACCAATACCACCCAGCCCGTCCAAGGAAATCTTTCGAAAGAGCATGTATCGCTCGAGACATGGCTTTACCTTGAGTCCGTCCCGATCATGCAAAAAGAGGTTGAGCATCATCTGAGGCAAGATTAGCCACATTTTCAATGGATCCATCCCTAATGGGACCTTTTGGAACCAGTATCACTCATATGTATTAGAAATCCCAGGGAAGTATCAGTCAGGTAATGCCAAAGACCCCGCACCCCCGACGTGTAGTGGTAACTAGTCAGCAATAGAGGGTTTAAGCGTGGCCCATAATATGCGTCCCTCCGTAATTCCTCAATCTAAATTTAATTAATGTTTTTATGGAAACAAATATGAAGTAATAAGCATATGAAATTGCAGCTTGGAAACTAAAAAGATACACCTTTTCATCACAAGGTATAAATTAAATATTACAACACATTAATCCTAACAAGGCAAGAAACTACATCAACATAAGCAGATAAATGCAAATTTTAATAAATAAGTAATTCAGATCAAATAACTACCAAATATCCAACAATTCAAAGTTTATAACTTATTTAAATTAATTATTTAAATTAAACACAACAAAAATATGTTGTGCAACACATGAAGTTAATTAAATTATATATTTGAGCTAAAAAAATTTATACTGGCCACATCAGCATGACCAAAAAGGAATCCGACCACATTTTAAAAAATAATGAAAATTAATTTATGATAAATAGGTCTAAAAAAATTAGGTGAAAAAATTAAATTAAAAATATTGGGTGAATATGAAAAAAATTGGTAGGCACCGACGAATAGTACAAGCATGCATTTTTACAAATTGAAACAAAATGGGGTGAAAGTGAGTTGACACCCTAATTTATAGTCATATATGTCTCTAATATCCAAGGTAAGATTTAATTTGACCTAAAATGAATGAAAACAGAAGATTTTAGTGAAACCACAAAATAGGGTAAAATCCATCTGTGATGAACTGCGTGCAAAATACTCAGTGAAATCCTACAATTCTTATTGCGCAAGGTTATCCTTCTCATAAGGTTTACTGTGCACCTAAGGGTGAATAAAAGGATGAAAAACTGAGGCCATATGGTTTTTTGAAGGGGATATAGGGTTGTCAGCCACCTAAGGAGAGGGAGGGGCGTGACAGGAGGGATAAGAGGATGGGAAGGGAGAAAAAAACAAGAAAGAAAAGAAAGAAAAAAGAAAATAAAAAATATGAAAATAAAATAATAGAATAAAAATAAATAGAAAATAAAATAGTATTAAAAGGATGGAAAAGAGAAAATAAAAAAAATGCGAATCTCCACTTTTAATTATTTTTAAATTTACAATAACCCCGTTTCTATTTTATTTTTAAATTTATTTTTATCCCTTCATGATTTATAAGAAATGTCTTCAAATATCTTATTTTTTAATTTTAATCCTTAATTAATTATTTTAATATAGAACATCATGGTAAAGCAGGACATAGCATTTTTAATAAAACATACCAGTTATTGAATTAAATTTAAAAAGATTCCTGGGACCTGCAGTAGGGTGGACAAGCATGCACCTCAGCTCGCTTTAAAGAATTAGACAATAAGAAATAAGACTTTCCATACCTAATTAATGTTGTGACTTTACAAGAGTCTCATATCAAATTTAATCTATGATTTCTCTCATAGATTCAGCTATAAATTAACTGTTCACTTAACATCACGGTATGATATTTCATCCTACATAATTCACATATCATATGAGATGTATGTGATTTAGTTCAGTATGTAATTTCATTATATGAATGATTTTTTTGATACGTTTATGTATATTACTTATCATCTAATATTATGTGTTAAATTTCATTGCTTTTTATAGGACTTTGGAAAGTAGCATGTTGTTTTAATTTATTCATATGTTGATTTAAAAAGAACAATAAATATTGTTACATCCAAAATAATGATTATTTATTTAGAATAGATAATACTATGATTCATGATTGAATTTTTATTTCTTAAGAGTAAGTCCATGTTGATATATTATTATAAACTATTATGGATAATTTGAGAGAATGTAATAAATTGCATAATCCAAAAAATATTTATATGATCACCAAATGTCAACTTCATCATTTGGCTGAAAATGGGGTTTGGGGGATGGGTTCTTAATGTCAAATCTCTATAAAACTCAAACGAAAATACCATATTTACACATATATAAAATCTTTACAATGAATGGATGTATAAAAGTTGTTTTATAATTAACTATACTATTTTTTAATGTAGAAACGGGTTGACCGAACACAAAAATGTAAAATAAAATCCAAAAATTAATCATCCATTCATGTTTACATTCCTTCAATTGATTTATAATCATTCAACACATAATAAGTGATTTTTTATTTTGTCATGATATATTACCTATATTGAAGATAAACACATATTCATATTAATATTTACTGAGATCTAAGGAAATGTCACATGTGAATTGAATGATTAAATATAATTTTATTTAAAATAGTGTTACCGATGTTGTTTTTTTCAAATGAAACCTCCACCCAACCAATGTACAATCCATACCATTCCCAACGTATCATGTTATCCACTATTATGATTATAATTCATAGGAAATTAGATGTATCATATAGATCTTAATGTGTTAAAATTTTTCATCATACCTTTTCATCGGAAGACATAGAATTAAATTAGTTGATGTCTAATTATGATGGAAATACAACACTAATATGAATAAAACCCCAAACCAAAATAACTCAATTTAAACCCTAAACACTGGAAAATACCCTAAGGGAAAAGAGAATGTAAATATAGTAAACATTTCCCTAATTATTTGATTTGATTTTTCATTTTCAATGAATTATGAAACTAAACATGTTTACCATATTTTTTTCCTTCACCATTTTTCCATAGAAATTGAAAAACACCAAATGTGTTGTAAGAATACAAGGAAGTTATTAATATAACTTTTAGTCAATAATTCATTATCACATTCATAATTCAAGGTCTTAAATATATTGATAAAAAAGCTATCAGGTTGGTATCCTTAAATGGCATATTTTCCAGATTTATTCTTTATTTTTTTTAATATTTGAGATTAAATTAAGTATAATTAAAAAATATGTTTATATAAAATTAAAATTCAGCTGTTGTGATTTAATTAAAAGAAATAATTCATGAGAGGAACAAAATTGAAACCATGAGTACAATTAAATGCATAAAGATACAATAGGTGATAAATAAAATGCAGCCAACTACCCTTAAACATCTAATTACAACAATTTTATATTATAATAAAATCAAAATTAAATTTCATGAATCAAATATTATAAATGATACTCAATTTAGGACAATGAATAAAAATTAAGAATTGTTTACCTTATATAATACGTAATTTGATAAATAAATCAAATATGTAATGGATTTACCCCAAAACATGAACCCCATAAGCGATATTGGGTTGTATTATTTATAGAAGATGATATGACCCTATGAATGTGGAGTATTTGAAATTCAAAAAACATAATAAAATATTGATCCAATGAAATATTTGAAAATTTATCTCATATGTTAAATAATTGAATATTTTAATTATCCCCCTCAAATAATGTTTACCTTGATTGGATATATAATAAAATAAAATGAAATAAATTCTAATACACCCCATCAAGCTACATGTACCAATTTGGACTATATAATGACTTAAATAAAATAAATACGAATATATGTTGGTTCCTCCCACTTTTTTAGATATGTTGTGGTCTTTGTGAGTGCCCCTTCATGATAAAAATTATAGATATAAAAAACTAATATCTAAAGAATATGTGGAAACCAATAAACTCACATGCTAATAGAAACCAATTGTTAAATATTCTCGATTAAAAAATGGCTAATGAGAGACTACAAAATAGTCATGTGAAATGGATTCTTTCTTTTGGACCTAAAACTGTAGGTGGAACACCTCCCAAATTGGGAATCTAGATGACCCGGTGAAATGTTTATTTTCTTACGGACCTAAAAGGTCATGTTAAATTTTACCCTACTTGTGAACATAAAAAATAGGGTGTAATGTTTTCTATCTTGTAGACCCAAAATGTTTAGGTGAAACATTGTCTGTATTGAGGATCAAAATTGTCTTATCGCCATCCATATTAAGGATCAACAAATGTTTGTGATACCCAATAAAGATCCAAAAAGTGTTGAAGAAGCCCAATTGAATTCTTGAGATTTTGATAGGGATATCAAAAGTTGTGAAGATACCTAAAAAAGTAGGGATGTGTGCCTAATAAGGGTAAGAGAACCTAGATTTGTAGAATGAGGTTTTGAAGAGGGGTTGAGAAAAAAGTTCGTAGGGGAGATACATGACTATTATAATATCATTTTTCTAGGGTGTTTCTTCCATCCTTTTGGGAAATTTCCTATTTCTTCTATAGGATGGGAAAGAGTGAGAAAATAGAGAGGGTTCTAGGGTTTGTGAACTGAATTTGATAGCATATAGATGGATAAACACTATAATCCATACCCCTAAGTGAGATAATGTTATATTATATATATAAAGATATAACCCAGGGATAGTAGTATATTATATATTCATAATAAATAGGAAACTATTTAAATATTTAATCTATTCACTAGTCTACTCATATATTAAATATCTAAACATTTTACTAATATTTATCTAGTCAACATGGGTGTGGGTGTTGCTGTACATCCTTTTACGACCTAAACATTTTATCCCTAGATATCACATCATGATAGATGAATATTCATTACATAACATAATGATCTACCCTATATTCATATAGTTATAGTGCATTTGAAAATATAGATACAAAAATAACTGGTTCACAAAAGGTCTATGTTACTACCAACAATGTTCTTCATAACTATCACCCTACTTAGACATATCATTCTTTGTTCATTCCTTCAAATCATGGGGAAAGGAAACCTAATAAAAGGTGGGATCAGATTCTTATTAATGTGAAAAGGGGAGATATCATTGATCACTTGATATTAACATGAACATAATGGTATAAGTACATACGAACATCATTGGAAAATCATACCATGTATATCATAGATCACAATATTGTGATATGGCATAAATATTGACTGTTCCTATGATATAAATTATATAAGTATACATGAAAATGATCACTTATAGCATAAAATTGGCATAAGACATATGTTTTTATAAATTTGAGATGCATAGAACTCATTTCATCAGTTGTTAATGATCATTTCTAAGACTATCATAGTAGAATGTGTTCACTCCCACAACCACCATAATAGCCAAGGTTCACTCCTAATACTGTCATAGTGGAAAAGACCATTATTAAACTGGGTTCACTCTCCATTCTAGTTATTTTTATGTCAGGATATATCAATAATTAACAAAATCATTTTAGGGAGTTATAGGTCCCAACAATTAATTATTGTAATGTGGGCACTGTCATTGTAAATAATGTAATCACTATCCCTGGTAATAATGTTACCACCATAATAGGTTATAAAATCACCAACATCACATAATGAAAATCATAAATATGTGTTCAAAAATATAATAAAACATTAATCATATCTTAAATCATTAATTATACTGGGTTTTTAAAATAGTGTATAATATCATATCTCATGGAAACGAATAGGGATTCAAAATATTAATCATTTAATCATTGTGTAACCCATATAAAAGGAACTGATTGCATAAAAATATTATCATAATAAACATTAAACATATATAAAAATAATAAAGGTAGTATTAGTCGATTTTATCCCATGTAAATCACAATTAAAATCAAGGGTTGTTGTATTTAATTAATATAAATACCATTAAAAGTTCATTGAAACAATCTTGAAAAAAAATAATTTCTCAATTTTGAAATAATTTATTTAAAATCTAAAAAAATGCAAAATATAATGGAAAACAACTTTTTTTAAAATCACCAAGGAAAAATATAATTTATGATTCAAATAATTGATCAGTTATTATAGTG
This sequence comes from Viscum album, assembly GCA_963277665.1. Classification (NCBI taxonomy): domain Eukaryota; kingdom Viridiplantae; phylum Streptophyta; class Magnoliopsida; order Santalales; family Viscaceae; genus Viscum; species Viscum album. The sequence goes on along the minus strand of OY728133.1, from coordinate 1,941,117,089 downwards.
GGGAATTCTGTTCATGCCATATAAGTTAAAATAAAACATTCATTTTACAGTGTTGTAAAAAAATTAATTACTTTGGAAAATAAAAATAATATAACTTTTGAAACATTTTGTAAAAATAAAAAAATTGGAAAAAATTACATTAAACATGAAGTGTATAATAGTAAAAACGTTATTTAAAACATTTTTATGAAACATAGATACTTAATATAAAAGGTTTTCCGATCGAAGTTAAAAAAACATCGATTTTCCTTAGAAAAATATTTTCTGTCTCTTATGTATTTAAGGTGAGGAAAATGAAAGGAATAAATGAATTATTATGAAATAATTTTTGGATATTAAAATTCATTATATTATTGAGATATATTTATTAATATTTCATTATTATATTTTAACAATAAACAATCCTAACAAATAATGATATTGTCACATAAGACCCTTACCACATTGGTAGCATTTTAATCACCATTACCATGAATTAAAAAAAAAATATGGATATTAAAATCCCAATAAGATTAATAATATTAATTATAAAATAAATTCATGTGTATTATATACACCACATAAATAAAACAATAGATTATAATGAATATACCCCACAAAAATAAAAGATAGATGTAGATCCATTACCTTAGGTATGACTTCGATAGTATAAATTGGAACCTCATGTATAATAATTATTTATTGGTTATAAATATAATATATCACCATAATCATATATATAATGTAATTAATTATTTATTTAAAACCTATTATCACCCATTTTTAACAATTATTTATTAAAACCAATGTTCCGAGTGATAACTACTTCATTTTTTCAATTATGTTTATGTGATTGTATTTTAATCATGGTTTCATCATACACAAAACGTTAATAATGATATGAATATCATATATTTTCATTATATACATGTTTATAGTAACTAATAATATAATATAAAAAATGAATTACATCATTCATCGAAATGGTAGGCAATATATACACATTGTCTTTGTTTTCATTTTTTTCAATAGATTGAATAAATGAAATGTAAACAATAAAACAAAATTATAAAATAATTATTTTATAATATATATCATATATATTCATTAAATTTGTCCTTATTATCATCCAAGTGAAATAGAAATGAAAAACGAATCACATCACTTTGTGGAGGTGGTAGTTAACATGTACGCACAATTGGTCCTATAATTTTCCAATAGTTTAGAAGGAAAGAGAGATATATTATGTTATCATTTAATAAATTTAAATATTTCATAAATAATATATATATATATATATATATTAAACACATCATAATAATCATATATAAAACTTGATGATTAAAAATGAATTTTATTGCTACATGGAGCTGGTAAGCCGTATTTACGCACGAGCGATACTTTCACACCCCATTTGATAGAATGTGGGTGAATAATGGTGGTTTCATAATCATAATAACATTTCATTATATTTAGGATATTGAATTTTTTTTATACCAAATTCGTTAATTATCTGGACGGGGGGGGGGGGGGGTGGTGAATCCGGGAATGATATATTAAAGCAGCTACCCCATTAGATCTTGCTTCATCATTAAAAAACACCATTATCTACCTTTATAGTACAAATGTATAGGAATAAATGAAATAATACTATAGACAGAAAAATTATAAATTTATTACCCTAAATGAACTATGTCCAAGGGTAATAAAAAATCAATTTTTCTATGTTCCAAATCCACTAAAGCACAATTTTGTTTATGAAGATAGGATAAGACTCACTATACAACACCATTTACAACCAATCAAAATTTTAAAGATCACCACCCTATCAATTGAAGTGCTATCAGTTGTCCTTCATGATATTATTCTATTAAATACTTGAATTAATATTGTTTACACATCATTATGTGAATTATGAATATTAACATTCATCCACATGTTAAGTACCATTTTACCCCAAAAACTCAGTGAAAATCCTTACAGGTTCACACAACATTATCTTTCATAGAACATTTAATTATTTTGAGAAAAAAATACAAAAATTCTTAAAACATTTATGTTTTTTGTGAATAGTTAAATTTAATTAATCTATTCAGATTTTGTGGATGTCTCAATTTTCTCCCAGGTTTTGATTGGACATAAAAATCATATTGTCTTTTAGACACAAGTATCTTTTATGCATGTAACTAATTTTTGAATTGTATCGTCCAAAAATAAATATCTTCACACCACTATAACATTATTTAGGGACATGAAATTAAGGGCTGAGCTACAATAGCGGGGAGGGTAGATACTTATTTATAGTCATGGTTTTACCTTAGTAAAGCTACCTTGGGTGATGTAAACTATGCACTAAAGTTTCCTTATGAACTGTACTTAAATGATTTAATGTTGCCTTTAGCTCGCAACTCACCACCATCTCACAACTGCATCTCTATTTCAAGGTCTCCCAAAATTATACATATGTCACCAAAATCTAAAATTTACTATGATTTATAACATGTTTAAAACACAAGCCTTTTCAATAATTTGTTGACAATCCACCAAATCATCACTTGAGTGAAATTTTATTAAACACCTTCACCCTTTCATGCAACTTTTACACATACATGAAAATACCTCCTATTCCAATGGTAACTTTTTTCCACACTATAAATTTTTGGACCCAAAAAATGGAAAGCACTAGGAGATGATTCCACAATTTAAAATAATGATTATTCACCCCTTCAAGTGCTTCTATACATGTATTGGAATCTCTATCAGTCACTTTCAACATACCCAGTTAACAATTGTATTGGAACTCCCCAAATTACCATATCAACCTAGTTTTTCAAAAAAAAAACAATCAACTCAAAAATTATGTAGACTCCTATAGGTATTGATACCAACAGTTATGAAAAAATATAATATATTCATAGGAGGATAAATAATAATGAAAAATAAGGTGATTGGTTAAGGCGAATACCTCTTGTTTAAAATAAAAACCTTATAACTCCTCTAAAATTTATATAGGATTAGTTATTGGGAATACCATAACCTCTATAAAGTGACTAAGGAAGATTATAATGGATTTATGAAGTGAATGGTAGATATATAAGGCTCAATGTGGTGTGAAGAAGAGAAATGATGGGTTCCCTTTTATAATTGAGTATAGGATCACTCAGGGAATTTCATAAAATATTAAATTAATATAAACTAATTTTCATGTACAAATTTCCCCAAATTCATAATATTAAAAAATAATATATATATAGGATGTTTTAAAATTGTCTCATATAATATTTTTTTGGAAAATTTTGTTTCACATTTTTCCGCTAATCCTACAATTTTAATCCTTCATTAGCCCGTTTTTACAATTACAGTAATATTAATGTTTTCTACCTTTTAAAGATTAAAAATGTCACAATAAAATAATAAAATACCCATAAATGGATCTTGGATGATATTTGAAACAAAATTCCTTTAATTTTTACAACTCTAATATTATTATTAATTTTATTTCATTTAATAAAATATTTATTATAAAATATCACTATTGTAATTTTTGACTATTTTAATTTAATTTGACTTCAAATACATCACAAAAAATGTATAATTCAATAATAATTATATAAAACCTCTCTATAATGTAATATAGATTTATAAAATTTATGATAATCATTAATTCATTCAAATATATTAGTTTTAATATTAGTAAAATAATTTATTTTATTCTTTTTTTCGGTAAATATATTATTAGTGTTGCAGAAGAATTTAAATTAATTTTATAATTTGTGAAACATAAAAATATATTAAGATGATGAATAAAATTAATATTAGAAATATATATTGATAACTAAAAATATACTATGTAATTAAATCGATGATAATAAAATAAAGAGAAGGACAATTTTGACTTTTCATTAAATAAATTTATATAAAGGGTTAAAACCATGAAAAATGGAAAATGATATATATTCATCTATTGGATGATTATATATTATATATATTCATCAAATAAAATTTAATAACGTGATATGTTTATTTTTGAGTTTATCATATTATTTTTAACCAAAATTACATGATTTACCCATTGTTGTGTTAATTAAATTATTAGTAACTATTCATAAAGTCCAAAAATAAAAGGGACCTATTTAAAAAATTGGGGCTCTAAAATCCAAATATAGACTACATTGTTTTAAAATTTAATAGTTATAAGTGGCATAAATTACTTTTAATATAAATTCGTAGAGCACAATCAAAAATATTTTTAAAAAAAATGTGTTTTAAGCCAAAAAATGTACTTATACCAAAATTATGTATAAGGTTTATTTAAATTAATGTAATTATATTATATATAATTATATAATACTAATTATAATTTCAAATAAAATTAAGATAATAATGATAATTTTTAGTGAAAATAAAATGACTATTTTCAAAAATCATTATTTTTTACTACTGATTGAAAAATCGCAATTTTTTAAAACAAAAATAAAATATAAAACCTAATATAATTTTCATATGATTTTTTATAAAAGTTAGTAATTTTTTATATTTTTTGAAATGTTGGATGAATTATATATAATATTTTGTCAAAAAAGGAATAAAAATGTTTTCAAGGATTTTTTTAGCATAATATAATATTATTCAAAATTTAATTCTTAATTATTAAGCCCTAATATGTACATTTATATTGAGTAGTATCTTTTTATATATATCATAATTTAGTTTACACTGTTTATATCTAATAATTAAATGGCTTAGATATAACGGTAATGAAAAACTATTTTAATAATATATCATTCTTTGTTTAAACGTAGTGTTTTATGTAACATACGATATCAATGAAATTAAAAATAATTGAATTTTGTTTCATAAGTTTATTGTTTTTACATTCAATACCCTTTAATAAATTGTTTCCTCACAATTTGAACTACTTCTTGGTAATCAAGGGTTTGATATTTAAACATTCCACTATTGAAAAACCACATCATAAAAGTGTTAATAAAACATCCATTTAAAATATGGGAAAGAGAAGTGTGAATTTAACTAAAAAACTAGGTTTTCAAATAGGATAATATCATTGGGATGTGAAAATATGTTCATAAAAGCGAAAAATAACACCCAAGGAATGATATAGTTTAATAGAGAATATGGTGTGGATAATTTTAACAACCACAAAACCATAAATCGGTGATGTGTTAAGAGACCATCAATTCATAAAATTTTATGGTTACATGCATTTTTTATATCATAATTTTATTTTTCTAGAGATTAGAAATTAAATTACTATATTGAATTTTAAAATAAGGAAATATACTCACATAAAAAATATAATTTCATCCTTCAGAAAATTTCCACCAAAACCTAAATTTCATCTATAATCGATGAGTAATCAAGAATAAATTTTCAATCCTAAAGAAAAAAAACAAACAACAAGCTGGTTAAAAAATATATGAATATATTCCTCTTATATTTAGTTATTAAGCAGAACCAAAAATTGTTATCGCAAGATAGTTTACAAAATTAATAAACCATTATATGAATGATTACACCCATAATCATAAATGCCATAAATTCCAAAAATAACTTCAACATTAAATAAGGTTTCAATATAAAATTCTATATCATACCCTTCATCTTGTATCATTAAAAAAATTAATTTCATTCTTCCTGAAAAGTATTTCATGTTAAATCACTTGTTAAACATAAGCCTCACATATACTTCAACACAATGAAAAATATAATAAATATCATTAATCACTATGATAAATTACTGTATAATCATGTATAATTATGAAATTCACCAAATATTCATGAATCCGATTTAGATACTAACCAAAAAGGTAATCCCTATCTTTACCAAATATGTCCCTAAAAATATATACCTTATAATGAATCACTCTTAAACCATCACGATGATATATATTCCACTATCTAGTAGTCCGCAATTATATTATCAAAAAATAATCTATTGAACCCAAATGGTTATTTAATCCTCAATAGAGAATTCATTATAACACCTGGTAAAAGTTTTGAATCGCTTCAATACCCACAACATAAAAACTTTTTGGGGGTGGTTGGTGGTTTTGAACTTTTGATAAAATTCAAACTTATAGACACATGATGGTATCCATAACTATTAAGTTGTACTAACATGAAAAAATATTTTCATCCAAAAATTAACACAATCGTTATTCCTTATATAGGCTCATCAACTATTTAATATGTTCCATAAATCCATAAATGCATGAATGATCCTCAAGGATTGCCTAAACCAATTTTTTAATAACTAATAAATTTAAAGGTCACCAATATCTATAATTTAAATCGCATATTAGTCAACTAAAAAACAATATAACTCAACATCAGACACATATTAATGTTCATTTTACATTAACAATGTTTTCTCTAAAAAATTCAATGTACTATTAAATCAGATTTTTTATTTATTTATTATTTTAAAATATGTTTTTAAATCCTTTAAGAAAAACTTTTATGTATTAATACATAGAAGTTTTGTGATTTATATAACCATAATATCATTATTATTACACTTATTAAACCTAATTGTTTAATATAAATACATAAACACTTCAATTATACCAAATCCTTCATATACCATCAAGTAGGATTCATTCAACTTATTTCATAATAATTGTTTCATGAAATATGAGATATGAAAATTTTTGTAAGATTGATCAAAATTAATTTAATCATGATTAATACATTTAAAATAATAAATAATGTTTAAATTACCAATATATTCTATATATAATTTGTAGTCTCTTCATAATCATTGGTAAAACCATTACTCGTGTCGATTCTCTTCTTGATATTTCCCAATAAGAAATCAATTTTAATAATTTCAACACTTTCCACATATAAAAAATTCCACCGTAGAGTATACTTTTGGGAGACCATTATTCTCATATATTTCATTAACTAAAATTTTAAATTTTTCTCATAAATTACATGCTTTGGGTCATTATTTTCCACACTCAAAACATATTCCCAATCTTTTGAGGCATTCATTTGAGTAATTAATCCCAATTTATATATACATTGGAAACTATATCTTCTTTCCACCATTGTATTTATGAAACTATGTATTTCTCTAATTTGGTGTGTCGGGATACTCACCATAGATGAGATTTCTAATCATATAATGATATAGCTGATTTGTCATAATCATAAGGTTTCACATTCCATATATTTTATAAATTAGTATATCATGAGGACAATAATTACATTGACCCTAAAATTCAATATTAACATGATTCCTTTTTGTTCCATATATTTACTAAAAAAAGGGCAATGTGAGTGGAACAAATTATAGTGGGAAACCATATAATCATTAAAAATCATTTAAAGGATGTCTAAATAAAAACACATTATTATACAAAACCGTAGGATTAAAATATTCAATTCATGATAAATACCAAAACCTTATGATTATATCGTATACATAAACTTATCCCTTAGGTTCTCTCTAAAGTTTTCAAATCCTTGATTCTATAGGTTAAACATTTCTCTGATACCGACTATATTGAGCAAGAAATTTCATACATTTATATAAAATCTTAATATATTAATACTAATTAAATTACATAATAATATATGATAGAATAATATAGGTCTAGTTTCATTTAAAACATTTACAGTTAAAAAATGGTACATAAAACATATACATCATCTCCCACTATGTTCTTGTTAACTAGCACCCTTTTGAGACTTATCAACGTAGTACATTTCGTCATAACATGGGGAATAGAAATAGAAGAAAGGTTGATATTAGAATATTTTTATGATTAAAAAGTGATATATAAATCACTAAATGAGCATTAAATGAACATAAGTTTATGATAACATTGAAATATTATTTGAAAATGATACCATCCATATCATATATCATAATCTCTATTCATGGGATAAATCATGATAGTTCATAAGAAATGAATTATAAATTAATCAAAATACTTGAGCTATGAGAGCATAAAATTATCTAAATACTTGAGTTAGTGTCCTAAAAATAATAATAGAAAATCATTTCCTAAGTAATCAAGGATAATTTCCACGACTTTTATAGTGTAGTTGGTTCACTCCCCACTACCATCATAGTATTCAAAGATCACTCCAAATAATATCATATTTGAATGAATCCTTTACTGAATTGAGTTCACTTAACATTATATAATTATTTATCTCATCAAATATAAATATTTACCCAATGAATTAGATGGAGATATAGGTCTTACCCATCCTTGGCTATAATGTGACCACCATCCTTGCTTATAGAATAAAAAGCATGATTAGTTATATGATAACTATCATCACATTGTGAAAAACATAAAAATGTTTTACATAATATAATAAAACAATAATTATGTTATAACCAATAAAGAGAAATGTGTTTCATAAATAATTAATCATAGCATCACTTGTGGAAAGAAAATAGGTTTCATAAACATTTCATCAATTCAGCATAGTATAACCCAGGGAAAAGTAATTGGTTTTATAATAATATTTTCATCATAAAAATAAATAATTAAGATAAAGAATAATTATGGTATCAATTGAATATATCAATATTAAATCATATGTGAAATTAAGGATTTCAGTCTTTGATGAATAGAAACACAATTAAAAGATCATTACATCATTCTAGAGGAAAATAACCATTCCATTTTGATAGTGTGAATTCGAAATATAAAATTTTCCAAAATATAATGTAAAATTTTATTTTAAAATTACCATGGAATCATGAAAATTATTATTCAATGGATTTAGTGGTAATTATGGAATAAATCTTTGTTCATGTCATATAATATAAAATGAAACATTTATTTTTACACTTTTTAAAAAAAATTAAAAAGTACCACATTCAGAAAACAATAAAAAGATTCATTTTGAACCTTTTTTTTTAAAATTAAAACATTTATATAAATTAAATTATAAAATTATAGTTTACTAGTAAAAAAATTATTTAAACTATTTTTATAAAACATGAATATGAAAGAAAACAGGTTTTTGATCGAAGAGATAAATAACAGCATTTTTCATTAGAAACTTATTTTCTTTATCTTGGGTACTTGCATTGATTAAAATAATAGAAAAAATATTTTTTTATGAAATAAACAAATTTAATAAAATTAAATAGTTTATTTAGATATAGATCATAATATTTCATATTTTGAACATAACAAAAAAATCCTGAAAAATAATGAGATTGTACCATAAACCCCTTACTCCTTTGATAAACATTTAATCATAAATAACATGAAAATATATAAAAATATATGTATATGTAAATCACCATAACATTTATCATATTCATTATCAGGTACATTCATGGGTAGTATATACACTACATTAATGATGATGTTGGTTATAAGGCATGTGTCCCACATAAATAAAAGTGAGACAAAAAATATCACACCTTAGGTACAGATTCATTTTTACATGTTGAAAAATCTTTTATAATAAGTATATATTAATTATAAATTTATTTTATAACCATAATTATTCATATAAGACTATATAATATTTAATAATAACATTTTATCACCTATTTTTCAAAAATTCCTTATAAAAATCATTGATCCTGGTGAAATCTACTTTGTTTTTTCATATATGTTTTGGTTTGGTAGATTGGGTCCTTGAATTTTTATAAATGTTCCATAATAATCATAATATTAATCATCAAAAATATCAAATATATTAATTATATACATTTTTATATTCATTAAATAATTTAGATATAGAAAAATGAATTACACAGTTCTTGAAGATGATAGGTTGTACGTGGACATGAATTGTGTTTAAATTTTTTTCAATGAATTGAAAACAATATATATAAATAATAACCCACCATAAATTAATCATTATTATATCATATATATTATATATATTCATTAAATCTATAATTATCACTATCCATGTAAAATATAATGAAATAAAATCACATCTCATCGTCGACCATGTAGTCCACACATACACATGATAAACATTATCATTTTACAAAGGTTTGAAAGGAAATAAGGTAGATATGAAATTATAATTCAAAAAATATAATTATTTCATTATTATCATATATAAATATTAATCCTATCATAATAAACATTCATAAATGATTTGGATGAGAAATTAATTGTATATTTATGTGGAGATGGTAAGCCGTACTGAAGGACGAGCAATAATTTCACATACCGTTTGATATAAATGGGGTTAATTATTATAGTTTCATAATGATAATAAAATGTTATTATATTTAGGATAATGAATTTATAATTTCATGAAAAATATAATAAATTTATATGAGTTGAAAGAATAATTAAATAGGAATAGATTGGTTATGATGATTAGCTCTTCTTTGAAATAACTCATTTAGATATCCTATTAGGGGTTCTAGAGTTAGTTATTTTGGGAACAAAAACAACACTAAAAAGTATATAATGAATTTTAGAATTTAATTTATCTAGGTATGCTTGAGATATAAGTCTCAATTTGGTGTGAATAAGAAAAAGGAGGGGTGTACATTTATAATTAAGGGGAGGGGCACTCTTGGAATTTCTTAAAATATTAATTTTATATAAATTATTTTTTATATAAAAATATTTTAAAATTGATTATATTTTTATATAATATTAGTATGAGTTTATATATTATCATCCAATATAATTTTGATAATTTTAATTCACATTTTTACCCTTTTTATTTTTGTTTTAACCCTTCCTTATCTATTTTGACAATTATGTTAATATTATAGTTTTCAAAACATTTAGGGTTAATAATGTTACTATAAAATAAAAAAACCCCATAAATTAACCATAAAATACTTGTAAAATAATATAAAATTATACATTATTATTTTAATATTTTTATTAATTTTATATGTTTTAATAAAATATTATTTATCATAAGTTATCATTAATGTAATTTTTAGCACCATTCAGTTAATTTGAATTTAAATACATCAATACATAAGGATAATTCAAATATAATGATTTAAAACCACCCAATCAAGTCATATAGATCTAGAAAATTTGTGTGATACAATAAATCATTCAAATTAAAAAACTTTTAATATTGTTAATATCATTTATTTTATTTTTATATTAATTGAATAAATAATCTATTATCGTTTGATAGGCATTCAAGGTAATCATATTGTTTATAAAATTTAATAAAAAACTTTCAAGATAACAAAATAATTTGTATTTAAAATTAATATTTACAATTGAACATGTCCTATATTTTATCGATACGTCAAAAATTAATAGATAATAAGAAAAGGGAATGTAATTTTGAGTTTTCTTCATATAAAATAATATAATAGATCAAAATCAAGGGAAAATTGATAAAATACCTTATATTTAACTTTTTATGATTATAGATGACATATAATAGTTTAATAAAATATAGGCATGTGATAGGGTCATTTTTGTGTACTTATCATATTATATTTAACCCAAATTACCTTACTTACCCAAATCATGGTAACAAGATTAATAAAGTTACTATTCATAATGTCCAAAAATAAAAGGTGCCTATTTAAAAAATTTCGAAATCTTGATTGAAAATAGTAATATATTTTTTCAAATTCAATACCTATAAGTGGAATAATTTACTTTTAATATAAATTCCCAAAAAATAGTCAAAAGCGGTTTTCAGAAAAATGCACTTTAAGCCCAAAAATATACATATACCAAAATCTCATATAATGATGATTAAAATGAAGTTATTTAGATTAAATAAAATTTATTAATAATTATTTTAATATGAGATCAAATTTAGATCATATTGTGGTTTTTAATAAAAAAAAATATTTTTCTAAAATCAGTATTTTTCACTATTAAATGAAAACTGATTATTTTAAGGAAATAACAAAATTTCAAAGAAAGATAATTTTGAAATTATTATTTAAAGTACAAAGTTAGTTTTATGAATTTTTGTTAATGTTTCAAAAAATTCAATATAATATTTTTTTAATAAACAATTTAATGGTTGTGTTTAAATGGAAACATAATAATATTTTAATAATTTATCATGGTTAGTTTAAAATTAGTGTTTCATGTAACACAATATATAGAATTAATTTTTATTTTATTTTTTCATCATAAACTCTCATCAGGTTGCATTTCCAACTAGTAAAAACTCTTTTTATTGGGTTTTTATAGTCTATATTTAGTTTATATTTTCAATTACATTGAGGTACACTTGATTTATCGTTTGTTTTCTAATTCTCTTATTATTTTAAATATATTTAGTTCCTTTTTTAGGATGGTTGGATATTTTTTTAAAATAACTCTTCTATTATAGTGAATATGGATGGCCTAGTTTGTTTGGGATATTCACTAGAGAAGTGGCCTGAAATATTCATAATAATATCTATTAGATCCATCAAACATAACACCCTCTCCATTAAATTATCTATCATATTAAACATTTTATATCACATGAGTTCAACCTTGCAACTTATGTATCTATTTTCCTCAATTTATATTATTATATTTTAGTTTCCCTTATTCTATTATTGACATTAAAATTTTCTAAAGGTTATTTTTTCTAATTTATCATCACTAATTTTCTTTTCATAATTTACCATTAATAATTTCATGAATATTTATTCTTTTATTAATGGAAATTATAGATAAACATATTCAATTTGGAATGTGTTCTAGAGGTATGTTTTTTTTTTGATTTTGGAAATATTTTATTGTTTTAATTTCCATATATTATATTTTATAATAAATTATATTTTATTTATGTTAAAATAAAATAATATATGTTTTGAAAATTTAAATACCGTTTGCTTTCATATTCTGAGGAAAAATAATTATTTACTAGGAATATTCAATAAAATAACATTAATATAGATCTTAAACCCAGTTAAATGGGTTCAGTTACATAGTTTTAACATTACAAATTATCTTTAATAAATACCGTATTTCCATTGAATCCCTTTTATGAAATATCATGTTGATTTATTACTCAAATATTTTTTTTGATTTTTTTAAATTTTAAAAGTATTTTATAATAATACTTATTTGAAAAATAAAAATTCAAAATATTGTTCGAAAACAAATTAAAATTTTTATTCAGATTAGTGGAATTTCATCTGTGTCTCCCTTTCCCATAGGAAACTAATTGAAGAAAAAAAGTGTATACATGCTATTTTATGTCCATTTATTTAAATTTTATTATTTTATACCAAAATGATTCAATTTATCTCCCCATAATAGATAAAACATGTCATAATGATTTTTTAATTATAGGGTTCTTACCCATTGACAGTGAAGTAACTCTTAATTTATCATCAAAAGAATTTTTTCATGGGTAAGTTAAATTATGTACTTGAAAACCATAAATCATTTATGAATTTTAGTCTTTTAAATTTAATAAAATATATATCTAGTTTTTAATAAGTTGAACATTGATATAACGTGTGACTGGAATAATGCTTTTGTTTGGCCTGCTAACCTTCATGATCAATTTAATATCAGATCCTTTCCTACATTCACATAGTTAACTACCTTGGTGACATTATTTGACATGAGTGAGATTATATTCATCTTGTTCATTACCTTTCAAACTATAATTTTTTTACTCATAATTTCACATTGTATCCTAGAATTATCTTATTTTATCATAGGGGATTGGATTCCATTTAACAACATCGAAATGAATGATTTATTTTCCTATACAATTTAATGTTGATGAAATACATTTATATTTATGGATACCAATATATATAACATGATATAGATAAAAAATTAAAAATTAAAATTAATTAAAACATGAACAAAACTATCTACACATAAATAAGTGAGAGAAAAATATTTTTCAATTTGAAATATAGAAACATTTCAATTTAAAATGACATATTTGATATTGAACTAGTGATAAGTAGTTCATAAATTTAAAAATAAAACACATAAATGAGTGAAATTTTTTTTTTTAATAAGAATTAGGAAGTCGATTCACAAAGAAATCGTTATGATCAATGGATGTTATAATGATTATTTTGATAAAACATACTCAATTTTTTATAAACCAAAATAGTTATGATAAATTTTTTTTAAAAATATGTCAGATCTTTTAAAAATTAATGAATGGGTATCTTAGAATTTATCACATTGATAACATGTTTTAAAAATCAGTATTGTTGTTGTGTTATAAGAGAAACATTATCCTCAAATTAAAGATGAAAACCAGACCACTGATAGAAATAAACCATTTTATTATAAATTTTTAAACACTTATATTGAAGCACTTATTTTAATTTATAAGCACGATATTTGAAGTTATAATTTCGGTTCAAAGGTTGGGTTCATGTAAGGCTGAACATCTTGTGAACACATTTGAGCTCCACCCCATCCTAAACCATTTAATTAAATAGGTTTTCATGAACTGACACATTCATGATGGGGTCAACTATAACAAGACAACCCATCCCATTTAAATATATAAAATATAATACATCATGAAATGTTTAACTAGTTAATACCACAAAAACTCAATATCAAAACTTAATTGAAATTTCCCATATTGGATAAAAATAACCTAATTAATATGAAACATATTCTATCTATGTCACATCTTTGAAAAAAAAAAATATTAAATTAATTTTTTATTATAAACATGTTGAATTATTATAACTTATGTTAATAATAGGGAAAAATATATTTTGAAACTAATTTTAATTATATTTTTAACCATCTTACATGGAATAGATGTGTCTTGAATGGTGAACATAATTCAAACTAGAATATTATTTTTGATAGATGACTCTACCCAATTACAACCCAAACACATATGCCAAATTTAAACATATTTTTATTGTTTCATGTTATATTGGGTTCAATAGTCAATTTTTTTATATATATATACATTTTTCTTCTAGGATAGTTTTTAACCCAATGACTACACATAAATAAGAGGGGAGATTTATTTTTTTCCAACTCACCCAACCCTCCATAAGGTTTTCTTGTCTTTCCATTGTACCTGATGTGCCAATTTAATTTTTTTTAGTTTCTTCTTAATATATTATTCATCCTAATTCATTTACTATTATTTAGTCGTGGGTTTCCCACCATGAAATTTTAAATATTGAAATATTTTTATGATTAATAGGCAAATAATATCTTATACTAACACACTAAACTTTTATAGAGTATAAGTGGTTATTATAGAGGCTATTAGATTCAACTAATCATTTTGTACTATTAGAAGCTGATGAAATTTGTTTCTTGGGTGATGTGGATTTGTAAGAGGATATCAAGAGGTTTTTTTTAGAATTGTGTTGTGAAAACCATTTTGAGCACGTCAAATCATTTTCATCTAATGCTAATTTTGAAAAATGTAAGTCTCATTTTAAATTTCAATGTACATTGTAATATTATTTAATAATAATTTCATTTTATTAGTTGATTTTATTGAAATTTATATCAGTGGAAGGTGATTTACATAGACTTTAACAAATATAAAATTCTCTGATGACTCATATGTGGAATGGAATGGTATTTAAATTTGGGCACTTTCCATGTTTTAATAGTTCTATTAATTCAATAATAAAGAACATAATTTTTTTGATTTTAACTAAATATTATTTCATTTAATTTAAAATATCGGTATTTATATTCTTAATACTCTAGAAACCCTCATTATTGTTAATTTTTTATTTCATGATATTTTTTTGTTATTTACAAGTATTTCCCTCTTACTTCGATGGAAATTTTTTCATTTTTTAAATACCCTAATATAATATTCTTATCACTCTTAACATTATACATAAAAGGAATTAAAAATTATAGTTGATTATATTATTTTACTACTTCTAAGGACGTAATCCCTCACTTCTAACTAGTTACCTTAATATTCTCTAGTACAAATCCATGATATGAAAAAAAATAACTCTATGTCCCTCCCTCTATTATTGATGTCCCTCTATTAACTATCACACTTACAAGAATAAGCTCACTATTTTTTAAATATAAATTACAGATTTCTTCTTTTATAATTATTATATATTTAATGTTTTATACCTTTCACTATTTCCAAAATATGACAATCAATATTCAATCCTATTATATATATATGTTGTTTAATAAAAAATTTTATATCCACTATTTAGTAGACAAAATATCAATATTTTTTAAAATATATTTGGTGTTTTGATAATAAAAATTTATTTATTTTTACTTCTTCTATTATATCTAAATTTTCAATTAAAAATTTTAATATTTAATATTTCAATTACAATAATATCCATTCACATAGAATCATGTAGCATGGTATTGGGACAATGATGCAAGGGGTCCCAAAAGGGCAGAAGGGTTGAATCCCTAGGCGATCCCCTCTGTAGTGAAGCCTTATTGGATATAATATGGCATAACTTCCCAAGAATACATGTAGTGTCTCTATTTAGGATATAGAATAGATGTACCTAGAATTGTCGAGCCATAATTTTTGACACATGGGTTCTACAACATAGAATCAAACATGATGGAAAATCCTACTCCAACACCTTCACTATGATGTGGTGGATTCTGGCCATTACATGGTGTTATAGGAAAACATATATTTTGTATATCAACACCCAAATACCATAAAATTTTGTAAAAAACAATCCTAGTAGAAAAATAATTAAAAAAATTAATGTATAATAAATTTTACACATGAAAGTTAATTGAGGCAGTACAAAATCTCCCCACCAAACTAATTTTTGACCAGAAAATTATTCAAGGTTTTATATATGAGAAACATGAGGACTTTAATATTTCACCCAAGCCTCACACACCCATGTCTCATGGATATAACCACTATGATTTCATATATCATTGACAAATGGAATCATCTTTACACACAACACATTTCCGTGATAATCCATGATACAAATAGGATTCTTTACATTGGTTTTGTTGAATTCGAACCCCAATATATCCCACTCCACTACCTGAGATGAGTATAATTGATATTTTTTTTATAATTGTGAAATAAATAATGAATAAATATAAATTGAGATTCTATGTCTATCTAGTATACCACTTTTACATGGTCCTTTATAATATCAAATTTTCACACACATGATTACATCAACTTACACTACATAGCTAATAGATGATGTACTAGTCAACGAGATATCATGAAAAACAGCTTATAACCAACAAAAAATTTAAATAGATGAAAAATATTTTTGGTAAAGGATTTATAGAAACCCTAAACCATAAAAAAAATCATTAATAGTGTATCATCTTGATTGTTGTGTAGATAAGGCTCGTTCCAAATAAAGATTTATTTCCCAATTTTTACCAACTGAGAGGATATCAATAAAGATATACATACAAGAATTTAAATTGATCTATATAGGAAAACAAGTAATATTTGATACAACAAAAAATCTCAATCTATTATATAGTTTTCATCAATGATTCATTTAAATTATGTAAAAATGTTTAAAGAATATCTCTATGAATTTGGACGGTCTGCTAAGTCTATCCAACCATCTGGGGATGATACACTATGATCAAATTCAACTGAAAACCCATTTTATATGGATGAACCTTCAATATATGTGATTTTAATTATATTTCTTGATCAAAAATTATTTTTTATGTAAAAATAGGTATCCTTTCATCATTTTGGTTGTAAATATTTCCAAGATCATATTTTAAATCAATTCCTTGATTTTAATAAAATTTGAAAATTTCATTAATCAATAAAAAAATGCCCATTTAACATTGTCCTCACTAGGATTCTAAGGAAATTTGATCTTGAAATCCATGGTAATATCATACCATTTATATAATATAATAGTACTAGCTCGCAATAACCATTATATTCTCTCATGATAATCACTCATTATCTAGATTGGGAGGCATCAAAACATGAATTTCACAATTGATGGCTTCATCCCCCACCACCAATACCTACCACATTAGATCCTAGTACATCTCGACATCATTTAGGTTAGTAAACCAAACGTTGAGGTTCCCTCCTTCCATAATCTATTATCTATTAAAATGGAAGGAATTTTTTTTTTCTAAAACAAATATAAGCATTAGCAGACCAAATATATATCCCTCATGTTCTCCCCAAAATTTAGGGATCATATTATTTGGTGACAACCATAAAAACTATCTACTCTAACTAGATCCATTTATATAAGGAATGTATATCCTAAATGATATCTAGAAACACCTTATCATTCACTTTTAACTCCATCAAACAAAAATCAACAAAAAAAACCCATCATTATCAATCAATCACCTGATTTTTTTATAGTATGAGGTGGTAATTTTATAATCAATATACCAACCATAATATTTTATTTTAACTGTATATATTCTATATAAAAAAACCTAGAGATAATCTACCATGAATCTTTATCAATTGTTCAAATCCCAATGGATGAATATATACTTCTAAATTTTATGTAATGAATATACAAAAAACAAATCCCTAAAATGTTAATGGAACCATGTCTTTAAATAATTATCCACATCTTTTTCCTTAAGGTCACATGTGGGGTAATTATACTCATTTTGGTTTAATTAATAGTCCCATAGACATTAAATTATCACCTTGCACTAAAATACACCCCAACCCTAAAGCTAAGGTGTCAAAATACATTGTATTACCCATGTTCAGCTTAAGAAAGACTAAGTCATTGGCTCAATTCAACCTGAAATTAAATTATTCAAAATACATAAAAAAATCTTCTTTATAATAAATCCTCACCAATATTTTAGTCAATGATTTCATGAAATATTCTAAATGGGAAAAGTATAAAAGAAATTGATTTTATTACCCATTTAATCCCAATAATATTCTGACCTCAAACACATTATTGAGTCACTATAAGGATATCACCTCTTTGATTTTATTTGGATCCAATGCCCTTCCATTTTCTGATACTAGATGTCATATTGTAGTACGTACATAATTATTATATGGATTTCCATGCTGAAGTACATATCATGGAATTGTATAGGGTCATTGATATAATTATTTTTGTATAATTATTATCAATCCTTATCACATGAGGATGGAAAGATGCATAGAATGAGAACCTTTATACATTGATACCATACTTAAGAATGTAAACAGAGGAAATTATCTAATATGTGGATGGTTGTTTGTGTTTATTGTCATTTCATTGGTTAGAATGGGAACAAGATAATATTTCACATCATGTGAGACAAGTTAAAGAAAAATTTCCTTTTATTAAATGAGACTAAAGAAATGCATGGGCGTGCTTAGTTTTTTTACACATGATGGTTTCAAATAATTTTTCACGTGACATGAGTTGTACTTATTATATAGATGAATGGATTTTTATGTGTTCATTAACATTATTAGTATGCATTGAGGAATCTTGAAATAAAGATAGGCCAATACTATATTGATACGTTCGATGTCTAGTGGTCTCTCAATGTCATTGAAAAATGGATTATATAGGTATAAATATGATGCATATGATGTATCTAATGGTGGAAATGAACATATAGAGATAAGAAATTTTTTGGTGGAGATAAAACCATACTCTATAATTGATTGAGTAAAATTAACACTTTTATTGTTTATACTCTTTACACACATCTATAAAATAGGTATTTCATAGTTGTTTCAACAATATATAGGCCCATAAGGTCACACAGTTTGTATTTTGGATAAAGGTAATGTTTTGGAAAAATTGATTATTCAAAATTAATGGAGTTTGTAGAAAACAATATCCAAAAGTGACTGGCTTGATCAAAAAAGAGTTTCTACGTTTTCTCATAATGTCATTATGGGATTTTAGTACATGTGGGAGATTGTTGGATGTTTCCTAAATTGTTAATGCATGATATTTATTTACACATTCATATGATGAATTAAAGAGACACACACACACATATAAATATATGTAATATTATAATATATATATATATATAGTTTATATTTGTTAATGTATATGATGCATTAATTTTTCATTCAATAAATTTATTAATATAATATTTATTTATATGATATATATATATATATATATTATTATTCTATCTTCCTAAACAATTTTCATCAAATTCATAGAATTTATTCATAAATTAGTTGATAAGATAAAACAAAATGGAGGTTATAAAGTTATATGACGAATTCTTATTATTTATTCGTATGTTATAATGTATGAATAAATCAAACAAAAATTAAATAGAATACTTTTTCACCTATATAATCCATTTTAATGTGATGTATGTGTGTACTGTACATGTAAGCTGATTCCGAATCTCTCAACTTCCTAACGAAATGCTCATTTCACCATAGAATGTGTCACAACCTCTTTTGTTGGTTTTTATCCTCCTGACAAGATCAGTTATAAATTGATTGGTGTATCACCTTGAATACAAGGTTCTTTATTTAATTATCCTTATAATCTCCACTACGAATTTTCATCTAAAGAGAAAAAATGGATGGTGTAACTATTGAATACTAGGTACTCAAATTTTTTATTATTTTGTGAGTTGATTTGGAAGGAAATATAATCATATTAATTTCTATTTTCTTAAACTATACATGATAAACATAATATTATATGAAACATATTATAACCTCCATGACCATCCTCCCACCAGCTGGTCAGTGGATTTCACATGCTTGCTGGTGGATATCCTATAGCATTTACAGTTATAGCTATCTTCCAACTCATGAGATAAATAACATGCCCACCTCTTAACCACTAAAGATAGAATAAAAAACTCACTCAAACATATTTACAACTCAAATGATGGAAAAAATGATTATAAACAACTGGTTAAATTAGATATCAATGAAAAAACTATAGATCAATATGAAAACAAAGAGAATGAAGAACAAAATGAGGTCTATACCTTAAATATAGAAATGATTATGTATAATCCATACTATAGAAATTTTTTATTCCCCTATAAATCCATACAATAATGATAGATATTAAATATGTTAGGCCACTACTATCTCATTGAAGCCTCACACTCCCACATCTCATGATAATCCGAACCATGATTCCACATAACCTAAACCGAGGGTAGGGAATTCCCATGAAGAACCATTATACGAGAATTAATAATTTTAACTAGATACTCGGTCATTGAAAATTCAGGTTCCACATCAATCTATTACCATTCAAAAAATTGGATAGGCCATGGAGATACCATCTATGTTTTTAAAAATGGAGCTTGTTAATGTTATATGAAGGGGAAAATGGCAATACACCTTTCCAATCTTCTAAATTACCAAAAAATGTCCCATGTATATGAGTGAAAACATTATCTATTTACCATTCCGTCAATTTCCCAACAATGGTTAAACTCTCAGAAAAATAAAATTAAAAATTGATAAATCTAATGGTCATCACAGATGATCAGTATAGAATTTATATTAGCTCCGTCCTATTACCATTATCTGATGAATCAACTGAATATTTTTTACAATATCATGTACTAATCTAGGTCCAACCACGGATGATTCACCAATATCTATCTAATAATGTGTAGATCTATAATTTTATCCATATAAGGCTTCAATGATTTCGATACTGATAAATGATTGGTAACTATTTTTATAAGAAAACATGACCAGTCGAAATTTTCAATTCCAATATCCTTTCGATTAAAGATCATAAGAATATAAAATTTCAGTAACATTCTATATAGATCCTTCTATTTGTTCATATTTCTACATATATTACACATTTTTTAAATTTAACTGGGATCCCATCACCTCTTACGGGCCTTTATTAAATTAATAAGCGAACTATGGATCCCTATCAGAATAGGATGAAGTTAAAATCCAATAAATCTATCAATATCATGAACATATGGATATCCAATGTCCTTAAAATTAGAGGTACCATGGATTGGAATAATTTATCCTACTTGGATAGTTAGTCAATCACCATACATATCCCCTTATTTCCTTGAGGCGTACATGGAAAACCTACCATAATGTATATATATATCCCATACAACTTCTATATCGGCATTATAAGGGGATAACTAATGTCTAATAAATTTTTATTCTTGATTTTAATCTAAAGAATAATGTAACAGTGAGAAATAAAATGATCAATTTCTTATTTCATACATGGCCCCCCACAAAATCACCTCATATAGTAATGAATATACATCATTAAATGATGTACAATCCACTAAGGATTGTGGTAGTCCCCCATTACATCCATCCTCAAAGGTAACAAATTGAAATCAAAACTCTGGAAGCATAATATACCCTTTAAAGATAGAGACCAATTGTAGATAGTCTGCTCAGTATATAAATAATTATAATTCCTCAGAACTCTTCATAAAGATTATATTAGTGGAAAAGCATCTTGAGAATTGAGTATTTTAGCCAAACACTCATTGAAAACCTATTTTTCATCCTCCTGGACCACCAAGTGAATATTTGAAAAGAGATACATCAGATCCCTTCACATATAAGATTTTTCATGAATTGGGTTGAAGGTATCCGACAAAAATAATTTTTCATGATATTTCCCTAACTAAGAGTATAAAAAATGTAAAAATAAAGGGATTTTAGGTACTCAACCCATTGCCTCTATAAAAAACTAAAATATTTATATGATAATACATAACTATTGATTTTATAATCATAATATTTTTTAATTTTGTTTTTCAAAAAGGTAATGTCACCAACTCTTCAGATCATACATCACAACTATTAGTTTGACATCATGTATGGGATAATTGTTCTCATGAGGTTGAAGTTGATGTGAAACATAATATATTATATAGAAAACCTATATAAGAAAACAACCCAAATTTATCTCGATGCATCATAAAAGGAAAAATATCCTTTCCCATATTCCAGAAGATTCAACACTAAACTAAAACCAATAGATGATTCAACTCAACAATGTATGCTAGAAATTTGGAATCCAATATGATCTTTAGTCATTTTCAAGTAAGTATGTTAATCAGAGAAGAAAAAATTAATAAATCCTTCACAACAAATTTGTAATATGCTGAAAATCCTAAAAATATTTTAATATCAAATCAATTATATAGTTCCTTAGAAGTTATAAAAAATTTCACCTTCCCAAGATCAACTAAATTACCATTTTTAGAAACCACATATTTTCATGAATGTTATCTCTTGAATCTAAAAACTAAATTAATAAATCTTGGAATAAGGTTGGTGATTTCTCTAGATGTATAATGATACCCACAAGTGATTTACATGGACCTCCTTGTTCTTAGAGTGAAATAATATGTTTTCCAAAAAAACCACTAAAAATGAGTCGAGGTACTGATAAAATATATTGTTCATCAATGAAATAAACATAATAGGATCATTATTCAAACTGAATGGCATAAAAAGGTACATATAATTTCCATAAATTATCTGGAAATATATCTTATTGATTTCATAAAAATTGATACTAAGATGGTGGTAACCAGACCGAAGATCAATCTTTAAAAACCACTTATTCTCTTTTAACATGTCAAAAAAATCATCAATTCATGGAAAATGATACTTGTTACCGATCATGACCAGATTTTCCTTTAGAAAATAAACAAAAATGTTAAGGGTGTCATTGTATATCTTATAAAAAATCACATGTGTTTCCCAAAAATACATGCTAGGTTAAATGATTCCCTTGGACATCATGTCAAATAAATAATTATTTAACACTTTTTGTTTAGATTCTTCCCTTTTGGTAAGAGGGAATAGAAATAGGTTTGGTACCTTGTTCCAATTTAATAGAAAACCCATCCTCTCTTACTAGTTTCTACCTAGAAAAATCAGAAGGAATCACATAATGAAACTCAAATACTACTAAACGAAGATCACCACTTATATATTCTTGATCCAGTTCAATGGAAAATCCCAAATATCATTCTACCGAACTTCAAAAGATGAGGACCAACAAGACTCAACCATGGGTCCAATTATCACTAAAAAATAAGGAAAACCCCATTAGGGGTAGTAAAGGAGAATCTCCAAATATAAATTAAAAAAGTTTTTTGTTGATCAGAAAATTTGTTTTGAGAATAATATCCTAAAATTTCATATCCAAAACATAAAATACACAAAGAATATCGATTTATAAGAAAGATAAATTATAATACGGGAATTAGAGACCCTTCTATTCTCTTCACCATATGAGGTGCTTGAAATTACATCACATGAGGTATGTTCTTTTTTTGAAGATTTAGAAATTCCACAACATAGGTAGATATGAAGGAATAAGAGCCAGTGGTATCATATAATAAAGATACTAAAGGTGGAGAAATAATAGTGCACTTTCTCATTATTTTGGGACCTGAATCAACGTAAATTAGACACTCATCTCCTATGTGAAGAAGCTTCATTTCCAATACCTGTGGTTAAAACCCCTTTATTATTGATTTATATAACAATCAATATCGGAAACTAAGGATTTACCAATGGTTTCAAACCATTGGTAAAGGGTGCCAAACCATTGGTAAGTAAGGCATTGGGATATCCCATTACCAATGGTTTTAGTACAACTATTGGGAAAGGCAGTGTAATCCGAATATTCCCAAGGGTTTGTAAAACTGTTGGGAAAGAAAGTGTAATCCGAGTATTCCCAAAAGTTTTTAAGACCATTGGTAATACTATAATTTTCATGTTTTAACAACGTTTTACTAAAACTATTTGTAAAAATATGTACAAAACTATACCAAAGGTTTTAGTTAACTGTTGGTATAGTGTATTTCTATAATTTGGCAGACCAGCCACCAAAAATATCCTCCACTACACACTCAACTGCATAGACCTACATAAACTCTTAACAGAAACAAAATCACGTAATATTGCACACAAAAGCACTTAAAATAGGATACTCTTATAACCAAGGAATGTACCACAATTATAATCATGTATATAAACCCAATTACCCTATGCAATACAGAATTCATAATTGAATTCTCAATTGAATACATGCAGAATGAATTATGTAATGAATTCTGAATTATAAATCCATAACACTTAAAAAATGAATTATTTTGCACACATAATTTTGAGTTATATATAAAACATATATAAAATGATATAAAAGGGGTTGGGGTGTCCATGGGGTGGGGGTGTCTAGGGGTGGGGGGTTGTCCATGGGGTGGGGGTGTCTAGGGTGGTGGGTTATACAGAATTAATAATACTTACAAAATTTCATTTTTTATAACACATACTTGATTGAATTCAGAAATTAGAAGCTACGAACAGCAAAAATAAAGTATCAACTGAATCCGAATACGTTTGGTCATTTTTCCGTATACCAGTTGTTTTTACATAAAATGACGTCAATTTTAAATAAAAGACATACACATGGAGTGCTACCGGCCACACCATGCCTCCGATTTAAGTGAGGTTGACACTTAAACGTCACAAATGACTCATGGATAATTTTAATAAAGTATCAACAGAATAGGAAATTTTTTGGTCAGTTTTCTGTATTCCAGTTGTTGTTTTAACTTAAAATGTTTTCCATTAAAAATAACGGCAAGACAGATTGAGTGGTGCCGGCCACACCACACCTTGGATTAAGGGAATTATGACTCGTACACGTCACATACGACCCATGGATCATTGTGCTAAAGTATCAACATAATCAGAATACATTTATTTAGTTTTACACAAGCCATTTGTTTTTACATAAAATGATGTGCATTTAAAAAAATGATATAGTTAGCATGATACCGGCCACACCATGCCTCAGATTGAGGGCAAGTTTACTCGTACTCATCAAATATGACACATGGATTGTTTTTCTAATGATTAAACAGAATCCGAATGCTTTTGGTTTGTTTTAGATATGGTAGTTGTAGTTTTCACTTATAATGTTACACATTTTAAACAAAAGAGAGACACTTTGAGTGTTGCTAGCCACATTACACATCGTATTGAAGGGGTGTTGACTCGTACATGTCACATATGACCCATGTATCATTTTACTAAATTTTTAATAGAATCCAAATGCATTTTTTTGGTTTTTTGTATGTCAATTTTTGTTTTCTCCTAAAATGATGTTCGTTTTAAACAAAAGAGAGACACTTTTAGTGGTGTCAGCCACACCTCACTTCAGATTGAGGAAGGGTTGACCCGTAAACATCACATATGACCCATGGATCATTAACCTAACGTTTCAAAATAATCCAAATGAATTTGGTTAGTTTTCCTTATGTCAATTGTCGTTTTCACTAAAATTGATGTCCATTTTAAACAAAAGAGAGACACTTTGAGTGGTGCCGGCCAGACTGAGCTTCAGATTAAGGAGGGGTTGACTCTTACATGTAACAAATGACCCATTTATAGTTTTCCTAAAGTATCAACACAATATGAATGTGTTTGGTCGGTTTTCCTTATGCTAGTTGTTGTTTTCACTTAAAATCATGTCCATTTCAAATAAAAGTGAGGCAGTTTGAGTGGTGCCGGCCACACCAGCCCACGCATTGAGGCATGGTTGACTTATACATGTCACATATGACCCATAGATCATTGTCCTACTGTTTCAATAGAATCAGAATGTCTTTGGCCAGTTTTACCTGTGTTAGTTGTTGTATTCACCTAAAATGATGTTCTATTGAAACAAAAGAGAGAAACATTGAGTGTTTCCAGCCACACCGCACCTCAGATTGTGGTGATGATGACTCTTACACATCAAAAATGACCCATGGATCGATTTCCTAATGCATCAACACAATCATAATGTGTTTAGATGGTTTTCTGTATGCCTGTTTTTTTTACTTTAAAGAATATCCATTTTAAACAAAAGAAAGACATCTTGAGTGGTACCAGACACACCGTGCCTCAGATTGAGGCGTGGTTGACTCTTACAAGCCACAAAAGACCCATGGATCCTTGTCCTAAATTATCGACATAATCCAAATGCGTTTGGTGAGTTTTCCGTATGCCAGTTGTTGTTTTCACTTAAAATGTTGTCCATTCCAAATAAAAGTGAGACACTTTGAGTGGTACCGGCGACACTATCCCTCAGATTGAGGTGGGGTTGACTCATACATGTTAAAAAAGACCCATGGATTGTTGTGTTGAATTATCAACAAAATTGGAATTCTTTTGGTCGATTTTCCCTATGTCAGTTGTTGTTTTCACTTAAAATGTTGTCCATTTCAAATAAAAGTGAAACACTTTGAGTGGAACCATCAACACCATGCATCGGATTAAGGAATGGATTCCTCTTAAAAATCAAAAAATTACCCATGGATCATTTTCCTAAAGTATCAAAAGAATCCGAATGCCTTTGGTCGGTTTTTCGTATGCCAGTTGTTGTTTACACATAAAATGTTGTCCATTTCAAATAAAAGTGAGACACTTTGAGTGGTACTGGCCACACCGTTCCTCATATTGTGGTGGGGTTGACTTTTACATGTCAAAAATGTCCCATGGATCATTTTGCGTAAGTATCAACACAATCCTAATGGGTTTGATCTATTTTCCATATGTCGGTTGTTGTTTTAACCTAAAATGTTTTCCATTTGAAATAAAATTGAGACACTTTGAGTGGTACCAGCTGCACTGTAACTCATATTGATATGGGGTTGACTCATACACATCACTAACAACACTTGAACCATTATTATAGTGTATCAACAATATCCAATTATTTTTGGTCATTTTTCCGTATGCTAGTTTTTTCACATAAAAATTTATCCACTTCAAACAAAATAAAGACAATTTGAGTGGTACCGGACACACCATGCCTCAAAATGAGGCGGGTTTGACTCATACACATCAAAAATGATCCATGGACTATTTTAATGTATTACCACAATAAGAATGTGTTTTGTCATTTTTCCATAAGCTAGTTGTTGTTTTCACATAAAATCATGTCCATTTCAAAAAAAAGTGTGACAGTTTGAGTGGTTCCAGCCACACCAGGCCTTTGATTGAGGCAGGGTTGACTAGTACACGTCACATATGATCCATGGGTCGTTTTATTAACGTTTCAACTAAATCCAAATGCCTTTGGTCATATTTCCATATGCCAGTTGTTGTTTTCACTTAAAATGTTGTCCTTATGAAACAAATGTAAGACACTTTGAGTGGTACTGGAAACACCGTGCCCCATATTGTGGCGAGGTTGACACGTACATGTCAAAAATGACCCATTGATCATTGTGTTGAAGTATCAACATAGCCTGAATGCGTTTGGTCTATTTTTTGTATGCCAATTGTTGTTTTCACTTAAAATGCTGTCCATTTCGAATAAAAGTGATATGCTTTGAGTGGTACCAGCCACACCGTGCCTCAGATTGAGGCGAGGATGACTTGTACACATCCAAAATGTCCCATGGATCATTGTACTAAAGTATCAACACAATCTAAAACTGTTTGGTTGGTTTTTAATATGTTATTTTTTGTTTTCATTTAAAATGTTGCCCATTTCAAATAAAATTGAGACACTTTGAGTGGTACCAGCCACACCATGCATTGGTTTGAGGTGGGGTTGACTCGTATACATCACTTGGTCATTTTGAGTGCCGTAAATTTTGGATTGAAGACCTAGGTGTGTCTAATCCTCTCCTTGCATCCTCTTTTTGATTAGGGTTTTCACTCTTCTCTCATCTTATTTTGAAGCTCTAAAACCCTATTTTATGTTGGGATTTAAGGTGAATCTTGAAGAGGTCTTAGATTAGGATCCGGGGTCCAAGGAGGAGGGTGGGTGGGTATCTGGGGAACATGGAGGTGGGTGGGGGTGTCCTAGGGGCTGTTCGTGGGGCTTTCCCAGGTTCAATGGATAGTATTTACATATTTTCTAAGAAAATTTATTCGAGGATAAAAAAATAATTTCATTATATAAACTTATAAAAAATTACAATTTTATTAATATAGGTGGATTTCATAGTAAATCATCAAATCCAATTTTATTATTTATAGATTAAAAAATAAAGATAATGTGACCTACCTAATCACACATATATTTAGGCATAACAAACCAATAAACATAAAAAATTCAGTAATAGCAGTCAAAAATGTAACAGATTAATCTGTCCCTAATCTCCATCACTATCATCACCATCATCTTCACCCTCACCCTCATCCTCATCATCTTCCCTACCCTCCTCCTTACTAGCGTACTCATCCTCAGCCTCCTCATCACCCTCATCCTCCGCCTCGACCTCCTCCTCGCTTTCCTCCTCCACCTCGGCCTCCTCGTCACCCTCCTCCTCCTTCGCCTCGGCCTCCTCCTCGCCTTCTTCTCGACCACCAATAGAACTACCACTTGGTGGACCATATATATAATGCATAGATGACATATATTCCTCACAAGAAGTGCTGGCCTCTGGTGGAAGTGTTGGACGTAAACCTTCCACCAGTATCATAAATGCAACATTTTCCATAGTAGACTGTGCTGCCATCTCTGTGGCCCTTTTTTCAGCATGTTCTTCTGGTGCCTTTACCTGATGCAACTCAACTGCACTACAACTCATAACTAAGGAGGGCCAATACCTCATTGGAACTACAATCTTCTTATTCTGATAGTGTACTCTACCAGGGAGCTCACATCCGAACACCTATTGTAAGTGATCGTTTGGCCGGAAATTGTCAGGTTTCTAGGCATCAAGGGCCTCTAAAGAAGTTTGTTACAAATATAAATATATTATTAAGTTAAAAAGTAGATATTAAATATTTAAATCTAAACATTTAAACTTACAATCTACTGCTAAGTTGGTTAATTAACTGCACATCCATCTTTCTTCTTTCTACCAGAGAAAAACAGTTTTTCTCATGGAATACATCCTTCTATATTCAATTTATGCCTATACAATGATATTGAATTTTAGAAACCATAATTCGAAATATGATACCAAAAAATAGTAATTGGATAACTAGAATTAGATAACAACTATAGCAGTTGAATAAATTATGGAGGAAGAAATAGAAAGTGCAAGTCGTAAAGAATGATTATAAACAGTCATACCAACAATCTCTCATGATCATTCATCATTGTACGTCTCAATTTGTGGCCGTATTTCTTAACATCAATTTTTCATATTTCTTCCATATACATCCTAAATAAAATTAAATAACTAGTATTAACGTAAAAACATGAAAATTTCCATTTAAATACTTCTAATTTGATTAATACCGTAAATTTTCTTGTCTCCCAATGAGTAATCATCGGTCGATACTGTTATAATAGACAACAATCCACGACAGGGACCGCCTCCAACTCTATTACCACTCTATTATTCCAACCATTGTACATCTCCTGCTTATATGCTCTACAAATCTCGCCTAAATCCTTTAGATGTGCTAACCGTGCACCCTCACCATCGGGGAAATTAAACCATAACTGAAACCTAAATATTTATTCATATAAATACGAAAATTAATATATTGCATTAAATTCATCTAATTTTTTTACCCATATTTCTACCCAGGCTTTATCCATGAATTCATTTGACATTTGTTTCCATGAGAGCGGGCTGACAAGAATGATGTCAGAGTATTTGGAAAGTGTCACCAAAAAACTCTGACATTGCTGCCATGATTTTTCAATCATCTGACTATATTCATTGTAGTCCACCATCAACTACATGCAGCACTTCCACACCACACGCATGCGTGTACGACCCTGCCCCACCTCCTGTTAGTTGATGTATCTGTTATGAATGGAAAACAAATATTTTTCAGTACATGTTATAATGAAATTAAAGAATGCTATAACAATTTCTTGGGTAGTATAAGAATATCTGCGGTAGTCTGATCAATGGGCAACACTGGATCTGTAGAAACTGATGTAACACCCTGTACAGATGGAGTGAGCCTAATGTATGCTTTGCAGGGATAGACTCTAGAGGAGTAGGAGTCTTAGAAGATGGAATATAGAAGCCTGCAGAGAACAGATAAGTAGTAAAAGAAGATGACAGGGATGGCTGACCAAATCTTAGATGGGGAGTAGGAATCATCATCGAATATGGTACAGATGGGTGAGAAGTATCAGATGTAATGGGTGGTGAAAACAAGCGAGGCCTAAATATCCTGTGTTTCCCTAACAGCACACCGGGATCAGAATGTTTGATGGATGGTATGTCAGTGGGAGGGGCATGGTCTAATTAGGTACGTAGACCATATCATCTAGCTCCCATACTTCCCCCCTCGTACGAACACCCCGAGTGCTGGGACCACTACTCGGCTTCTCATCAAATTACTATCGCCTAGTATATGGATCCTGATAAAATATAAAAAAAAATAATCAAATGAAATTATAAATAATTTAAATAAATATATTTGAAATAAAATATTCATGACAGGCATTAGCGGTGGAATTCTCAGCTCGGTCATGCGATGATTGTTTTCCATAATCTGTTCATGTTGCCTCTCTTCAATTGGTTTCATTTCCTGCATTTGAAAATAAATATGGAAGTAAATAGATAATTATAGATAATTTGTTTCCAGAAAAACAAAAAAATGAGAGGGAAAATAATTTGTCAAAATTAATGAATAATTTAATTTCTTTTGCTCAGGTAGACGATGCAGGTTTCAATATTAAACCAACATGAATAGAACCAACCTTAACAACCCAAATCAAGGTAAAACAAAATAATTGGGAACATGAAATGATGATTTTATATATTTCCATCCGCAACTTCAAGTTCTCAGTCAAATCTGACAGTTGTGCTATTGGATTCAGCAAAAGAAATAAACGGATTGGTTCCGATGGCAGTAGGGATGGTCTCAATTTGATTATCACCATCATCAAAAATATATCTTATAAATATAATAACTATGAAACCAAATTTAGGTTGACATTGGTCATTGACATAAAAAACATGTTTACACATTGATGCCAATATATATGTTTCTTCGGTAGCAAGAGTGCGAGTCAATTTAATTTCTCAAAATCCACAATCATCAATAAATGTGCCATATCTCATCATCGAATCAAACCAATGACATTTCATCAGTGTGAATTTTCCATGAGAGTAATAAACCAACATTATTGTTTTTTTAATGACTATATAATTACCCACATTTTCAAATTGAATTCTATTATCTGATGAACTGGCATAACAATCTGTTGTGGCAGTAACCATAATACCATCATGTTGTGTTGTTATTTCATTGCTCATTCAGTGACAATAAATTTGAACCCCTTGATAACAATTTATTTACAGTCACAGACCATAGTATTTGGACCAAAATCCAATGATAGTATTTCCTTAGAGACATAGATTGTTGGAAAAATCAATAACTGCAATATAAATGAATATTAAACCTAATTAAAAATTTATTTAATTATATTAAGCAGCAATATTTTTACATTCAATTTTAACCAAGAAGAAAACACTTTGCTAGGGAAAGTCTCCCTCCTTCTCAAAGATAATGAACGACGCTTTCTATTTATCATTGTTTTATGCTCCCAATAGATAAAAAATATGAATAGTGTATAAGATATATATGTATGAAATTCATATTCAGTTTAGTTACCTGATGTAATCATCAAACAAATCACAGTTGAACAAAACTGTGTGATGTACCATCTCCCCCTCTTAAAGGCTTAATTTCTTCATTGTATATGATCCAAAAATTCCTCATGATTGAAGAAATGATGGAAAAATGGGTTCAATTTTCTCATATTATTCTTCTTTATTTGTCATTGGTCTTTTCATTCTTGAAGTAATATTAGACAAATACATTTAGCAGAAATCCATACATTCTTGAGCCATGTAACCATTCATGATAGAACCTTCAGGATGATTCCTATTTTAGACATAATACATTAATGTGTACATATTTCTTTTAGTGGGATGCATCCAACGAAATGAAATAGGTCCTCCGAGAAGTATTTCAGTGGGAATACAGACATTTAGATGCAGCATTCATGTGAAAAATGATGGATGAAATATTTGCTCCAACTCACAGAAAATTAATGGGGCATCTGTCAACATTTTTTTCAAGAACTACATGGAAAACTTCTTAGCACAAAGATCTTTAAAAAAATGGATCAACCAAGTAACATTCACCCTTACTTTATTGGAAAAAATATGAGTGATTGGTATTGGAATCAACTCATGCAGAAGAACATGATAATCATGAGTCTTCAATGATTTTAGCTTCGACTCTTTTCTGTTCACCGATTTAGATATGTTGTTTGAACAGACATCAAGAACTCTAATAGTCTCTAATAAATCCATAAAATGTTTTTTTCCATAGGATTCATCGCATAAGAAGCACATGGAACTTTCCATTTATTTTCACTATTACACACAAGATGCAATTCTGGTTTGATTCCCCAATCCACCAAGTCACGCCGAGACCTTAAATCATCTTTTTTCTTTCTATTAACTTTTATAAGTATCGAAAGAAACATTTCACAAATATTATTTTTAATATGCATTATGTCTATGCAGTGATGTAAAAAATTTGTTG
Organism: Viscum album; assembly: GCA_963277665.1. Lineage (NCBI taxonomy): Eukaryota > Viridiplantae > Streptophyta > Magnoliopsida > Santalales > Viscaceae > Viscum > Viscum album. The sequence goes on along the minus strand of OY728133.1, from coordinate 1,941,083,735 downwards.
ACCAATAAGGAAAGTCAAAAAAGGTACTCCACTTCTTTCAATTGTAACAGGTTTCAGTGCAAACATTCTTTCTCCTTCCAGATTTCATTCGACCCTTCCCGAATGAAGAACCGAAATCTTTCAATTCATTAAGCACATCAGTTACTGACATACACTAAGTTGGATCATCGGTCTCGGTGGTATTATCAAATATTTGACGATTATTTCTATATGGCTATCCCATTGGTAAGATTCATCGATGTCCCATAAAATTGAAACTACAAAGATGTTTCAGTCTTCTAGATCGTGTATTCTTAATACAAACATGAAATCAAAGTTTTCCCTTCGTGCTCCACCCAAACATTATTACATAAGCTAGAAAATCATTGATCGTCCACATAAGCGCATCACACTACTGAAATAGGTCTTTTAAACATGAATTGTATGTGTGCAAACCCACATCCCAGAGAAGTTTCAACTCTTTTTTTAAAGGTTTCATGCATACATCAATGTCAATGTTGGGATCAGAAGGGCCAGATATGAGTATAAGCATGATAGTGAAAGTTTTTTTCATACACAACCATGGGGAATGATTATAAATGTGTATAAAAACTAGCCCTGTGCTGTGAGAATTAAGCATATTCCCAAACAGATTAAAACCATCGCATGAAAGACCCAGCCTCACATTACGCATGTCAGTTGAAAAATCAGGATATCAAGCATCAAATCTCGGCCATGCTAATCCATCTACAGGGTGAACCAACACGTCATTAGTATTCTCTTTCTTGGTATCATGCCATCTCATTTTTATTGATAGGTCATCCGACATAAAAAGATTCTAGGGTCTAGGGATCAATGGAATGTGCCACAATACTTTTTGTGGCATGCGGAACGGTGTTCCATCAGATTTTGACTTCTAGCGGGATGTGCCACATTTTATACAATCATTTTGTTTAGCGATTTCCTCCAAGAATAATCTACAATATTTCAGGCAAGCATGAACTTTGTTCCATGAAAATCTGAGATCTTTAACTATCATCCATTTTATATAGTTTCTTGAGGGAATATCTAGATAATCTGGAAGTAAATATTTCAATAAGGTAATAATGTTATATATTTTTTTTATTAGAAATCCAATACAAAGTTTTCCAATGAAACAATCATATTCAAAATTCCATATTTTTCATTTTATCACACTGTCGATATACTGGAGTCGTGGCATCATCATTCAATTTTTTCACCCTTACAGCATAATCATTTTCATTAGACGCATCATGTGTACTCATATTAAAGTCTTCTTGGGTCAAAATCCTTTATTTTTCATGATAATGAATAAACGGAATATGGTAATCTAACAAATTCCCATTCTAGTCATTCTATTTCAATCATCAGCAATTGGAGATTTCATTTTCTCCCAATTGTGATACCATACAAAGTAGTTTTCTTGAAAACTATATTTGGTTATGTTGTAGCTGACTTCTTCCTGGCTCAACCATGGTTTTACAACACAATTAAAACATAGGCAGTGTATGCGACCACTATCTGAAGCATTGTGAAATGAAAAATCTAAAAAGATCTCTAAATTGGTTTGAAAATAGATTGAGATCCGATCGGTTTCATACATCCAACTTCTATCCATTCTGTAAAAAGATTTGTTATAAGTCATTTCATTATAAATAATTCAATAAGAATTCAGTTTAATAGAAAATATAATTATGTAAATGATAAAGTAAGTAGTTTCTAGTTGATGTAGTGGACTATTAAAAAATGTAAAGATATGATAATTGATTGACTTAAAATGGATTTATATGGAGGAAGGAGTTACCACCCTATGTAAAGAGAGATGCCTCTATTTTATAATCTAAGGGGGACTCCCCTAGGGCTTCCTAAATCATAATCACTATGAATCCAAGGAAGATTTATTCAAGGTATCCTAAACCAAATCAACATGAATCCAAGGGGATTTCTAAATGGAATTAAAAGAAATATTTTTAACATAAATCCTTGGTTGGATTCATCAAGGAATTCCAAATCATTAATCAAATAACAAGTACTCAAAATATAAATTAAAATTTATTTCTATTCATTTTCATTAGGTCTCTTATAAGAATCACATTCATCGGGTCCCATTATGTGTTATAGGCATCCCAAATCATTCACTAATGTCCAATAACTCATTCTTGGCACCTCTAGGGTCATACATTTCATTACCCAATCAGTTCTCCAAGACAAGCGCACCCCATGGGTGGATAAAGTTTAGCCTTATACACTAATTGGTTGTTCATGGCTTGTAAATGGTTTTAATTTCATAATGTATATAAAAGAACATTTATTTTTAAATTTGAGATTAATAATAAGTCATGTCCATGATTACAAGATTATTTAATTAAACTTCTAACTTATCTAACATTGTTATAGATTTTTACACATGCTAGAATGGCTAGTGAAAAGCACCCCAGCATCATAAAAGTGAGTATTGGCCAAGAAAGAGACATAATATACAATGTGATGTGAGAACCATATTTAATTTACCCTAAAGTTATATTAGTACTGTAGTACCCCTCGGTTTAATGTATGTGCCTTTTAATATGATTTTTTTATGTGTTTAATGTGCATGGGATAATTTGGGAAGAGGTTGGGAGAGTTTGGATTGGTTTTTCATGAGTTTGGAGGCTTTGCATGGGGAGCACAGTTTGAGCACGGTTAGGGTAAATCGTCACGATTCTCTAGAAAACCAGGTAGGAGGAGATAATAGGCGTGACATGGTTTTCCAAAACGTGTGAGGTAACCATGCATACCCTTGCTCTCGAGGCAGTAGCGTGAGAACGGTTAGCAAAGGGTTTTTTAAACCATGTGGGATAACCCTGAGGGGACTTAAAATTAGGGATTTAAAACCCGGGGTACCTCGGTCTTGCCTCATCCCACTCCAAATTCTCTCCCACTCGAGCCTCACTCAGGTTATTCAATTTTCAAGGGTTGGAGGTTCTCTCCCACACATTTTGGAAATGTTTTGAAGGGGTTTTGAGGTGGTTTAAAGTAATTTTCTCCCGAGTAAGTCTCTTCTCTTGGGTTATTTGTGTTTTCTTATAGATATACTTTTACCTATATCTTATTTTTCTAGATCTACACTTTTTGAGTGTAAATCTAAATTTTTGGTTGCCTTGGATGTTGATTCAAAGGCTTGTGAAGGATATAGAATGGGATCTTGAGAGGTTTCGGTGGTGCATTCTCCGTATTTGAGGTTCTGTTCTTTGTGAGTCGAGTTTGCCGGAACCCTAAAGGTAGGTGGCTTCTCTCTCGACTCCACATGGTTAGAACTAGTGGTTCTTTTTTACAATTAATTTGTTGTACTAAAAAATTAATTGTGATTAGTTGTGCGAAATTGGTTGGAAATCCCTTGGGTAATGTTTTGTGGATTTTTGGGAAAAAGGGGTTTTATGGTGAAAGGAACATGTTCTGGATTTTAAAATTGAGATTTTAAAATGGGTTGTTTAGATTTATTTGGGATAATAGTTGATGAAAAATGGTTTTCAATAAAGATGTTTTTTTTAATGTGTTTTGGCATGGAAAATGGTTTTCAATAAAGGGATGATAAGTTGAAGTGGATTGGTATGCGATGGAATTGGCTGACTGAATGTTGGTGTGGACTCGGTGGGTTATATGCATGGTTGAGATTGGTTGAACTGTTGTATGGAAGTGTGTGGGAAGTCCCACTATAAAAGTTTATGGATAGTGGTCGGATGAACCACCATATGGGTAGTTGTAGGTAAGTACCTCTAGTTGGGCGTAGTGGTCAAGAAGTGTGTCTAGTTTTGAATGTGTGAACAGATTGGGCGAAAGTCTAAATGTTTTGGCTGTTTTGGTTGTTTTGTTGTGCATTTATTTTCATGTTGGAAATTATTGTGCTACTATGTTAATGATGAAATGGCTTGTGACATTTTTGGTTGGCTTTTCATTAGGTTCTTGGTTTGTGTATGATGGCTTGGTAAGGGAGTGTTTGGCTTATGGAAATGGTTTCACTTGTAATTATTTTATATAAATTGTTTTATATAAATGTGCCAATGGTTTTATGGGAAAATCCATCCCCAATTTTTTCTCAAATCCCTTGACATTTATTTCTAGCCTTTGGAACATTGGGAACGTCACCTATGGCCAAGTAACCCTCATCCCCTCCTCAAGAAAATAAGGTAGGGGTAGGGTGTTACAAGTACATTCATCTTAGGAAGCTAATTATCACTCATGACTAACCATGACACTATAAAGAACCTGGAGTGTTTGAGTTTTTTCTCTAATCTGAATAACATCATCACACATTCTTACCTTGATTTGAATTATGTGGAATATGGATGATATTAACACAAAATTTCCTGCAATAACAAGCCTTATAGGAACTGAAAATTTATGGATGATATTAACACATAATTCATTCTGAATCAAATTCTATTCACTTTACTAATTATCCCTATAGACAAAACCCATATTATAGTCACTATATGTGTGCCACCGTCAATGAACAACACAAACACCTAAATCAACTAGAAAAAAAAATCATACACGCCCAAATCAAAAAGGAAAACCAAAACAATAGACACAGAACATTAAAATGAACGTATCAATTACATATTAGAAGTGTAGAAGTTACAGATTAGAAGACTGGAACTAAGGAATTCACCAAATTTTAAAAAGAAACCCTTTTCATTTAAATCCCATTTTTGCTATCCAAACACATATTAATGAAATAATTTTCCATTACAAAATATTTTTCACCATTAATGTTCACTCATAAAAAATGATACTGAAACAAGATAAAACTCCTATAAAATTACCAAAGTGATGAACTGATGGTCATGACCTACCTAGAGAAATGGTAGTGAGTCATAACCCATATAATAACCACATAAAATAGTGGATATTGAACTGTGTACTCTAACTCTACATAGGTCAATAATCTATTTGAGATCAAGGCATAAAAATTTCTCTCCTCCATTTTTCCCTCACCCAAACCATACTAAAAAAAACAAAGACACAAAACCCAGAATAACCAATTAAAATCAAGTATTGTAATGGGAAATATTTCATGTTGTTATTCCCGTGACTAAATATAATGTTTCCGCCGTAGGATTTCCACTTCTCCGCTTTACCAAAATGAAAACATAAAACCATAATAGTAGATAAAAAATAATAAAATGGAGGTATACATACAGATTACAAGTGATGAACTGAGAAATTTGGAAGATCGAAGAATTTTAGGTAGTAGGGTAAACAAAATCATTCTCCACTTCTATTTTGTGCTGTAGTCGGGTAGAATGGGGAGCCTGATCTTTTGCCAATGTGGGCCCAAACATTCCCCATGGTTTTTAAACATTTGATGGGAAAGAAGTCCTTTACCAATAGATTTAAAAAACCGTTGGTATATTATCATTAAAACAACTCTATAACAATAGTTTTATTGAACCAATGGTATAGATTAGACTTTAACCGATGGTTTTACAAAATAGTTGGTAAAATCTAATTCTAATAAGACATTACCATCGGTTTAATCAAACCGTTGTTAAATGTAATGTACACCAACAGTTTATGCAAACCGTTGGTACATAGGAATTGGAAAAACCTCACTTTCCAGTAGTGAATGACACATATCCTCCTTGCACTTTCATGATCATACCAATACATAGAGAATTAAAGATATGAAAAAAACTAAGAATGTGACTTGAGAATAAAAATTATATATAGATCATTAGTGTCTCTATGAAATCATGATTTTAGTTCCAAAATATTCCACATAATAGACATGTTAGTATTCTTTCACCAAACATTACAAAAGATTTAAAATACATTTTCTATGAAGTTATACCACTTCAATTTCCACATGAGACTTATCCTGATTCCTATAAACATTAAAGAGAATACCCAAGATAACATTTTGAGTGGGAGGAATGCATTTCATATCGAACATACTAGTAATGTCAAGTTATTTAATTAAATATATATCAATAATATCTTTATTAGAGGTGATATTAAATGAAAAACAAGATATCATATATCTTATCAAAGAAAAAGCTCAAACCTATGGGATTTAAATTTCTCATTCAATACCACCTTAGGTGAGAAATAAATAATATTGAAAAAATTGTTTTCATATTGAGTCACAGTTTGATTTCCTTTCTTGAGATTAAGGAACTCTATTACCTTATCCTAAACCATCTATTCTAGATATAATTGATCTATAAAGAGATCCTCTTTCCACTCTAAGACTACATTCATCCCAATCTGAACTATTTAATCCCACCATATTCTGATAGGCCCATCAAAATTGAATATAGCACATTTAAATTCAACATAGTGAGGCATCTCCAATAACACAACGAGCTTGTCAATATTATTGAACCATTATTCCACCTTATAAGATCATTAGTACCCAATATAGATGGTGGATTAATATCAAAAAAATCATGTGAATTATCTATACTACTACCCCTATGGAAAAAAACATATGTATACTGAATGGGAATATATGAAACAACCCTACTTAGATCATGGAGTATGTGCACTACAACCTCTACACTATTATTCTCAACTCATGGGTTCACATAGTATGTTTCCTTGGAAGATAATTTATTAGGTATATTCAAATAGATTCTTGGGGGAATGTTATTACACTACATTCATAGATAACAAAGGAAACATCTGTCAAGAGACATTAAAAAATAACTCTATAAATTATAATCCGACTCAGAAACAAAAATAATTAATTAATTATTTATAAAAATTATCAGATTAAAAAAACTCATAAACATAACTTTTCCAAATAACCTTTTATAACATAAGTATTTTTATGATGAGATATTGACAGACTCTTACCGGTAACATAACCCTCATGTCCCAAAAACCACAAATTCTATCTTCCAAGACATCAAAAATACATAGTGGTGTCAATGTAGTGGCACAACCACCTCTAGTAGTTGTCTTTCCCCAGAAAGACCTGGATAACCTCCCTAAAATATACTTAAATCGGTTTCAAATTAGCCTAAAGGGAATTCCTGATACCCAAAGACTAGAGGCAAGCACATGATAATCAAAACAAAATAGAGGTAACAATTTCATCATAATAATAACATCACGGTATACACTTGTGGATATAAAAGAACAATATATCAATATTCTAAGCACCCCATGTGGGAGAAAACCACTGGTAAATATATACAAGCCTAAAAAAATACATCTCATCAAAAAAATCAAAATCATCACAACCCAAAATCTACATGTAATAAGTGGATCACACTTCCACTACTCCCTGCCAATTTCCAAGGTCCTACTAATCATGTACACACACAACCTCTTAGTGATATACTATCTTTTCCAACACCTAGAATAAGAAAATATACAATAACCCATTGACAATGGTAGGATTGATAAAAAATTCATAACAGAATGTCACTAATCATTTAAAAAGAAATATAAAACAAAAAATTCATCATCGATCAATTTTAAAATTAACATTGATTGAAAATATTTTTTTAGTACGAATCAAAACATGAATTACAAAATATTTCAATGGATAATAAAAAATAGGTTTCATAGTTTATTCTTATCAAATCAGGTATATATATATACATTTTTATAAAATAAATAATGAATAATCATCTCTATCAAAACATACATGGATAACTCATTTTATTCTTTCATTAGAATGTATATATAATTTTCAATCATTTATCAATCATAACAATATGGTAAAAATACCCAAGGTTTGTGCTTATCATAATGTTTTAGAAAATATCATTAAAATATTTCACCATGTGTGAACACAATATATAGAGTGGAAATCCTTTTGGGAATGAGATAACACCCCAAACAATGAGCTCCATGTACTCAAGTAGTTCTGTTTCATTATCATCACCATGTCAATGGTTAATATTAGTTTACCTATAGTCTATATCCTTATACATAATTAAAATACTCCCATATTATTTAAGATATCAATCATACATGGGGATATCACTTAATTCAATACATATCTTCTATGTAGTTTATAAAATCATTCATACCCAAGATCAAGTTTCGAAACATTCCATATCATTCAAAAATACTAACATCAAATTGTTTTTTATCAATAATTCATTCCATTAATTTCAAATAAACTCATTTAAAATCATAAAATGTTTCATGAATTTTCTTAAAAAATATTATAATCAAATTTCAAATTCATATAACTTGATCAATTTATGATATTTTTTGTTGAAACCAAATGTGATTTTGAGAATCTATTTACCAAGGAATTTCATCCCACACATAGAAACCAATCCATTTCAAATAATTTATCAATAGACTCAATAGATTATCTATAAATAAATTATAAAAATAATTTAAAAGAAAAAACAATCAATGGTTTAATGTGATAAATATTACCTTATCAAACATCCTTCCTTAGTCAAGATGAATAAGAACCCATAAAAGATAAACTAATTGGGATTAGATGGATAGAAAACATAAAATAGAATTTTATAATAATGAATGTTCATGTAATGATCTAGATTCTTTGATGACACGAGGATACATTACTATTAAAGTGGGAGAGATAAGAGGACAGAGGAATCCAAAATTAAATCATGGTTACACTTACTAGAAGAGAATAAATACATTAACCAGAACATAGATCAATGAAGATATGGGGTTTAGAGAGAAATAATCATATCTATATAGTCTCTGTGGTGTTTAGGGTTTAATCATAATTGAGGGAGGTGATTTATAATTACACTGATGATTAAAAATAAAAGTATTATACTGCCTTGTTGAAACATGGTTCTGTCAGTGTAATTGTTGAGCTGGTGGCCTCCAAAACTACTTGGTGGCACTAGGATGAATTCCCATGTTGCTAAAATTCACACTGGATAATTGGTGTCCCTCACTATAAAGGTGATGTGTCTCATGTAGATTTTCTAACTACATGTACCAAACCACCATTGAGCAAAAAGTCGTCGACACCTCATATAGACTAACACTAGATTCAAACTCTCTCTCATACCACTATAAAAACTATAATTAATCAAATAAATAGAAACAACTATTTCAATGAGATACCAAAAAAATATAGATATCGACATAAAAAAGAGAACAACGAGAAAAGGGGGTTTATACTTGAATGCCAGTAAAGTGATATTACAACAGTGGGGTGGATTATGAAAAGTAAATTCAAAAGAATAATTTTTTTAGATAATATTAATGATACTATATGATTAAACCCGGCTCTAAAATCCATTAATTCATTATATTAATATTTTTTTCTTCAAATTTTAAAATTATTACACTAAATAAATTGCCAGATATGGTAAATATCAATATATTACATCATGAAATATTATCCTGTGTACTTTAAATAGGAAAATAGTTTATTCATTAGATAAATATCGTAAAATAACAATTATTTATCTTTTTTACTTAGATTTAAATTTACAATTTTCCAAATGGATTTGTATAAATATTTGTCCCAACTACTTGTTTGGCTAATGTGTATTGCTGTAATTTATATTTCTGTTTATGGATTTCTTGAGTTTCTTACCTTTATATTATGGATCAATACATGCCTTTTTATTTGAATCATTAGTGTGTATTTCATATGACCTCTGTTTACATATTTGATTTATTATTGTAATTATTTTATAACGATCACATTGTTATTTTGACTGTGTATTTCATGGAACATTATTGTTGATGAATTTTGATCTAATCCCAAATCGTTTTATTTTCAATTACATCTATCTTATCTATGTCCATATAGTTGTGACATGTGGATATAGTTGATTTACTCTTCTACCTATTAGTTAGCGAGGTTTTCAGCTACTTAACCTATTTTTTATCAATTATTTTCTTTAATAGTCCTCATAGAACCTTATCAAACGTATAGATGATAAAATTTATTATGGACATATATAATGTAGAATTTGTAATATTAGCACCATATAATCACTATAATATTGAACACAATAGTTTTTTGTACTATTAATAGTGGGAATAGGAGTTCAATCTAGATATTTCTAATCCTAATTTCTATTGTTATGTGTTTCTTTATAGAAATATTTTTTGAGGTTTGGTTCATTACGAAATGTATAAAATGTGTCATCGTATCCATATTACATTATAATTGAAGAAAGAATTGTTTTTTGATTTAATAATTTTATTTTTCTATAATGAAAGATACATTTATACTAACATATAATCACATTTATAAAATTTAAAATTTATATGTATTGTAGTAGTGAATATCATGATCATGAAAGAGGATTTAATTTTCACATAAAAAAATAAATATTTTCCACTATGAGTCATCATATCACTCATGTGAATCCATCCTTATTCATTATTATTTTATATTAGAGCTACGTTTACATTTCGATTCTAATTTTTTTTTGACTTCGATTGCTTTATATGTTATATTATATTATTTATGGATTATATATTGTGCTTGTATTATATTTTATTACCTTGAATCTAATGAAATGTCTTAATAATGTAAATATTTTTAATTTTATACCATAATTTGAAATCACAGATGACATATTCCTGGAATATGGATAGATCTAAATTATATTATTAACATTCTAAACAACTATTATCTGATATTTTTATTATCTATGAAATGATTATTATATTGTTTTTGTTATTGTGTATTGATCCTGTCTAATTTTTTTCACGATAATCTAAAACACACTATATCTAGATCTATATATATATTTTGATACAATAACTTACAACTGATAGAAAATCAAAAATTTTATGTATGATTTGTTTTCTACTTTTATAGGTATAGTTTCATGGGGATTAAAATAAAGAAGCCTATGAAATAGATTCCTTTTTATAGGTTTTCAAAACATGTATTAGACTTTTAAAACAAATACGTTCAATTTCCTATACACAAGAATTTAGTTCATCATTATATTATTGAAAATGCATTTCATGGTGTTCATGGATACCAAATATTACATTTAAGCTTCTGTATAATCCCTAGATTATTATAAATTCTTGTCAGATGGTTTTTAAAATTTATTAGAGTTTTTTTATTAGTGTGTTAGCCAATTATCCAAGACATTTTGGGATCATTAAGAAGTATTGTTTTATATGGAAAAATATTTTTTTATAAAATTATTTTTGTAAAACACTATTAATGTGTTATAAAATTAATCATCCTTTTATTTACAAATCATTTTAACATATATTATATAATATATATACCATATATAATATTTAATTTTAATAATAAATATAATATTTTGTCTGGAAAATAAATATTTTAATTTAAATATAATTTTATTATTTCAAAATTTTGATAAAATTACAGTTTAATTGTCCAAACATGTTATAATAATAATTAAATTGATATTAATAATAATAATATCATAATTTAAATTATGATTTATAAAAATCTTAATACTATAATTATTTGTTTCCTAAATATATATCCAATAGTTATATTACATATTTGAATTATTATAATTAAAATATAACTATTTTCTTCACCGTAGTAACATTTATTGACATTGTCCTAACTATAAATAAATATTTGTTCCCATTATCAAGAAATCAAGTTTATGGGAGTGAATTAAAACCCCAACATATAATAAAAAATCCCAAATAGATAAAACTATAATTGAAAACATAGAAAAATTCTAAAAAACTATAAAACATTAGAATAATGTACCCTTTGTAAACTATAATCTTGGAGAAATCAGCTTAGCTCCATCTCTTTATGAATGACATTCTCAAAAAAGGAATCCATCCTTTCGAATGTCATGATATACTCCTCTATTCATATCATTACTTTCTTAAACCCATAGAGAAATTTATGATATTGAGTTTCAATTGAATTTTACCTACAAAATTAGTTATATGGGAAATCCAATTTCTAATCCTATTTACTAATATAAAAGGTGCATTTACAAATAGATATTCCTCTGTTCGAACAAATTAAAAACAATTAATGTTTTTACTAAATAGATCAAATAAAATATGGAGTATATTTTTTATCACCATGGAATCATTATGATGTCAAAGAATTCTATATTGGTTTTGAAGACATATCTGTCTCTTAAAAAAATTCATCAAAAGATAAGATATCAAGTATACATATATTTTTATAAATAAAGCATAAAATATATAGTTTTTATACATTAATATTTAAATTTAATTCATTGTTTTAATCTAGAATTTCCATATACTATTTTATTTATTTATCACTATAATTTTAGAAATTATTTCACAAATATATATGAATAATTTCTATTTTGTGCACCACTATAAATTTCAATATTATTTTGGTAAACCAAAATAATCATAAAACATCTTATATAGAGTGAAAAATTAATGAGAGACACATTTAATTACAATAAAGATAATATATAATAGCTATTTATGAAAAATGTTCTTTCATAAGTGATAGTTTCTTCCTGGATATTTATTGATCAACTTATTGTTCAGTAAATGAATACTACCCATTAGAAAAAATCCATATTAGTTTTAAAAATAAGAAATTTTATTGTTTAAAATATCTAAAAAACAAGATATATATGATGGAAACATAGGGCAAAACTATGTTAAAAATTATGGAAACCTATGTTCTAGTAGTTGTTATGATCCTTAAGTATTCCCTATGAGATGGGTTACTGAATCATTTTATCTTAAGATATTAAATCAAATATTCTTCATCACCAATAAAAAATATTAATCATATTACTTTATTCAATATCAATCTTATTCAGAACAAAAACATATAAATTTAATTAGTTGAAGGAGTAACCATATATTCTAGAAAAATAAATCATAGTGGGAAAAACATTCATGGATGAGCCTTCAATAGACATTAATGAAGCGCTGTAATGATCTTAAAAAACATGATCACATGATCCCTTATAGTCACCATGTATAAAAATTAACAAGGTTTATCAATGGGGAAATATTTATATAAATGGATCACAAAAAGTAACATAATGAACCATCAATGGATTCCAAGACATGTTGCCCAATTGATGCGAGTTTATGATCACCACGGTCTGACAACAAGTTCTAGAGAATCTAAATAAACAATTTTTTAGAATAATTCCACCCTCATATAATAATAATAAAAATTATAATATACTAATATTATGGTATAGTACATCCATAAAATACACTTTACCACATAGGAAATAAGCCTATAAAAATAAATAATCATTCCAAATATTGATTAAATTAAATAAAAACTTAAAAGGGAAATAACCAATATTAATGATCATCCTTGTTTTTGAATATAAAATGGATGAAAAAAAATCAAATTCATGATATGAAAAATATTTGGAAGGAAGAAAATAAAATACCGTTCGCCAAATTGGTTGATAGAAACTAACCAAATAAATAAATAAATGATATTATCCACTAATGAAACACCTCCATGTGACTTTGGTCACTCACCATATCCCAATATCCATCAATGTAAAACCCATATGATATCATATCTGAGATATAAAACCTGGGAACATGCAACAATTTGGAAACTCAAACACATATACACAATCATGTCCTTGCAAGGTGTGAAAAATACAAGCCCTGTATGATCCCACCAAGGAGAATATAAAATTAATTTTATAAATAAATCCATAACTTATAATTAACACTTCATTTTAAAAACATTCCATCATTAATCAAATTAGAAAACAAGTCTCATCCAATAAATTCTAAACCAATAGGGTAATACCTTTGAAAACAGAACTCTCTCGAGTATAAAAACCATAACTTCATGAATAAGAAACGAAATCCAACAATACCTTTAAAATTACATTAAAATTACCCACACCACTTAATTAATTAGTCTTACATTAAAAACCCATTAAAACATTCACTATATGAACTTCCATGATTTTGATAATAAAACTAAATTGTGTTCATTATTTCAAATCCATTCCCTGTTCTCATTTCAAAAAACAAGTTGAAAAGTAAACCATATATTGATATAATTAAGTAAATAACTAAACAAAACAATAATTTTAGAGGAAATACATAAATAAATAATAATAATTTTTATGGTTCAAAAGGTAATAAGGAAGAAATGGGATACAAATAATGAATTCAACAGAAATCAAAAAATTAATACCAATGGCCTATTTATATTTTTAGGGGAAACATAAAAGGTCCAAGTGTTAGACAGTCATAATCACACCCAAAATATTAAATTTTTTGATATTATCCCATCATCTTTCCAGACCCAGTTGATAATCTATCATTTTTTAATTAGGTAATTTGATTAACCCCACAATCTAATCTAATCAGCAATGTTAGTTTGGCCTAAACTGAATCCCTTACATAGCTTTCTTGGGTTTTATGAAAATTAAATGTACACAATATTATTCAAACACACAAAATTTTCAAGAAACATATCTCAATGTTGATACAATAAACCTTATCTCACCTATAACACCATTTCATGAAACAACCACATTTCACATCAATTCATGAAATACATGATAATAACAATAAATCCACATACCATAATAGACATAAGTATATAAATAACATAAAGATCAAGGCTCATAACTTGGTAATGTATTCAAAAAATGATCTTTTTCTATAAAATACAATCCATTCCATTTAAAATAGTATTCTAAACTAATACCTTGTAATGATAAAACACCATTTTAAAACTAATTATGGACACATCATTTTCCTCCAATAGAATTCACATTAAAACGAAACACAAATTTTGAAGAAAAATAACCCTTTAACATGTGTTACACATATAAAAAATAATGAAAAGTATAAAATTATTAAATCAAAATCAAAAAAATTGAAGAGATCCTCATAGGAATTTTCTAAAAAACATGGAATCTGTCACTTTTTAATTACAATGAATCCTAAATAGTACCTTAAAACCTTGAATATAATAATAAAAAACTTTTATTAAATTTTAAAACAACTCATTGTTATAAAATATAGGCATGAAGTATAATAAATAATTTTTGAAACATTATGATACATCATGAAATGTTAAATAAAAAAATCACCCAAACACCATCTCTAATAATGTAGAAACCACTTACCTATAGTGAATAAAGCCCAAAATCAAATAGAAATAACTTATACACAATGTAATCAACCAATGATCCATGATTATACCCATATTGAATTCTAAAATCATTCCATATGTTGATGAAGATTTTGGATAAAATGGAAATTGTGGGAAATGAAAGTATAATAAGAGGAAAAAAATGAGGAATATACCCCAAAAACAACATAAATCATAGAATAAGAGGAATAAATCCATGACTAAATGGTGGAGGATCTATATTGATATGTATTAAATGTTTATTAAATTATATGGAGAATAAAAGGATGTCAATTCACCATGAAATCAAATAAGTGTAAATTTAAAAAATTAAAAAAAAAATTAAAAATGGACAAAAGAAACTAACGACCCATCAATGCGCACCCTGATGCACTGCAACTCTTTTGGGTAGAATCAAAACACTAATATTTGGGTCATTAAATTTTGGTTCCATCCACCATAGTGCAATACCCCTCTTTAGTTAGCTCTATGGCGTGACCTCTAATACAAAAATGTGGAGTACCTCTATGGGGAAGAACCACAAATTTTGAAGCCTCATTCCACCACAGTGCAGTGCTTGTTACCCCAATGTATCCTCACCCATAACATCCTCTCCATGAAATAGGTTACCCTTATATGGTGTGGTCAAAATATCATTGTAATAATTCAATATGTTAAGGTAAAAAACCCTCATTATAAAATAAAAACGCTAAAACAATATACCACATGCTGCATTATGGTCCTCTCATTTTCAGAACCACATTGTACAACAACAACTTCCATGACATGGAATGCTACAACTCATAACTATAAATACAAAAAATATCCAAAACATAAGAAAATTATAATAACTCCTAATTTTATATAAATAACCAAAAATTTACATGTTATAAAATAATATTTTTTCATAGGTTATCACAATTCTCCCTATCATTCCACATTCTACCACCGTAAATTCATAGTCAAATTTATAAGTAATGAGGATTCTAAAACATAATAAACATTATAATATGTTGTAGGTTTAGGGAAAATATCAATGGGAATAGTAGGAAAATATCATTAATAAACCACAAAACTCTCCCAAAATCATTGATACTAATCATAAAGCATGACTAACCATTATTAAGAAAAATCCATGCCACATTTATGAGGCTCAACACACAATGATCTCGAATACCTATATTAGATATCCGCACTATTTACAATTAAATTAAAATAATGAGACAAAAATATACATATGAACCATATATAA
The DNA here is from genome assembly GCA_963277665.1 of Viscum album. Classification (NCBI taxonomy): domain Eukaryota; kingdom Viridiplantae; phylum Streptophyta; class Magnoliopsida; order Santalales; family Viscaceae; genus Viscum; species Viscum album. The sequence continues at coordinate 1,941,067,437 of OY728133.1, read as the reverse complement.
CTATAAAAAACATGCTTCCCAAAAATACCTTAATGGAAATAGTAACCCTATATCAACCAAACAAATATTTCCCAAGAAATGATCCAAATATCCAACAAAAAAACACAATACAAATAATCACTAAAATGACTAGAATCATGATCAACATATCTTTTATCATATCACATAATCAAAAAAAGGGATGTATATAACAATCCAAAATCATTCCTTAGTAATGAAGAATATGGGCATTATCACTGAGTCATGAGACAAAGGGTAAAAAACCCACATCTTGTCTCATATAACACCCATCAATGGTGAACCAAATTGAAACCACCAACAAGCTGTAATCTCAAACTAGTTACCATTAAGATCACCCTCCAGACTAGTATAATAGTCATCCTAGTTATCCAATCACCTACCTGAGGCTTATAATGAAAAAATCATCTATGTTAAAGTCTCACCATAAGGAAAACATCATACATAATCACAATAAAAAATAAATATTTAATATTCATTGAGAATAGCCAGAAATAAAAAACCTTCTCCATGTAAAATAGAGTTAATGACCAAATAATACACCATTCAATTATATTACACAAATCATAACCCACAAAAAATAATTAATCATAAAACATAAAAATAAATCCAAATCTAGATTGAACCCATGATTAGACTTTATAAAAATAAAAAAAAAGATCAGTAAAAATAGAACCTCATCAATACACATTTTCAAAACCTGATTAATAAACCTATAATATAATTTCACTATATCTAACCCTCTCAACCACTTCTTAATAAGTGATATACCACATTTAATGACTTAATTTAACCAAGAAAATATTAACTTCAACAAAAGAATTATGAAAATGATTTAATGATATCAAGATTATTGAAGATTTAACAACATCTATTTTATTATTTGATCCTTTGAAATATTTTAAATAATATTTGTAGAGTTATTCATGGAATTGGTGTAGATTTATGGGTCTTTTCGAGGAGCAATATTGATATATTAAAAATATTAAATATAATAAGTCGTGAGATTTTTTTCTGAAATAATGTATTATATTCAAGAAAATTTATCAAATTAAAAACTAAGATCTCTATTAAATAAATAATGTGAGATTTTTACTTGGTGTGACTTATTTTTTTTTATCTTTTTTGGTTTTATTAGTGAAGTATAGTCTATAGTAGATAATTATATGGAATAAATAAATTAAATTAGTTTATTTACTTATTTTTAAAATTAAATATTAAACATAGAGAAAATATTATGAAAAATTAATTTGATCAATCTATTAGGTAAGCTGGATAACCTTGAGAGATTAATATAGTGGTAGAACCAATATAAGGAGAACTTATGATGAACACCCATTTAGATTTGAGGTTCAATGATAGGGTCTAACAAAATTCATCGGTTGCATCATGCATAAAAACATCATTTTAAAACAATCAGTCAAAAACTGAGGAATGAATTTATTTTATTTTATTTACACCAATTTTTAAAATTTCTATGAATATGGATTATTCCCTCGACAGTTATTATTGTGTTTGTTATCACATAGACTATGATGACTGTGTTTATTCCTATATTCAGAATTGATATTTTTATGTGTTTGATTATCATGAAATGTCTATGATTCCTCATTTTTCTGTTGATGAATGTTGGGTAAACCTATCATAGACAAAATAAATTGCTTAATATTTTATTTTATGGATTCATCCTTTTTTAATTATGTGCATTCCTAGTATTCATGTTTGTTGGTCATTTAAATTATTCTATGAATTTTTTTTTTCAAACCTTCATTATTTATGTTATAAGGGTCATTATTTTTTATTCAAAATCATGTATTAATGCATAAAATAGGATTAGATAGCATGACGAAAACCCAAGGCCTGATCAAGTATGATATATTTCATTATTTGGGACTCACGTGGCAACATGATTTGATAAATATCATGTTTCAGGTGAGAAAATCCCAGAAAAAAATTTTCTAATGAAAACAGATTCATATTTGATCAATTTACTTGGAATATTTGTTGGAAAACACCATGGACCTTAAGGGAGAAGTGAGAAACCCTAATATGCATCACAGAGATAAGATTCTGGAAAATACCCAACCAAATGGTGTGTATTTTAGAATAAAACATTCCATGTATCTTGATTCTTTCATTGGATTGGGTTTTTTGTAACACCCCAATATTTCATAGTATGTTATTTCTTCAATGTAATGCAATAACTTTCACTACACGCGACACTGAGTTCAAGCACATCACGACATACCAAACTAGCTGTTCAAAAGCGGTTATGAATAGTATTAACTGAATTTTTAACATTATATAATCCTTTTAATTTTAGAATCCATATTATGAGTTTCTTAAACATAAATTAAGAACAAATTCATTTTATTTTAGCTAAAAGAATTATTTTTCAAAAAACGAAATTTTACTGCTTTTTAATGGTGAACCCTTATTAAATCAAATATTTTAAGCTTTTATATATTCAATTTGACAAAGTAAACTTCTTCTTTAAAATCGGTACATAAGAATTTAGTTTCAATAAATTTTTGGTATTTTTATGATAACATTCATATTTGGGTAAACAGTGAAAAATAATATATTTTAACTAAAAACACCTTTTTTAATCAAAATAATTTATAGTGTTGAATTATACATTTTAATGTTTTGTAAGTATAATTAGATTATATTTTTACCCTTTAATCCAATTTTGGTCATTGGAATTAATTTCAAATTGAAATTATACATAAACAATTGTCAATCTTTTGATAGTTAGTGTTTCTTAAAAACACGCTATTTGTTTTGACAACGGGGATTTATTTTAAATTAATAAATGATACTTCTACGTTTTGAATTTGGTAAAATAGACTTCATTTTGGGTACTGAATATCAAAATTATCTTAGGGTGAATTTTTGGTATTTTTCTGAAATCATTCAATTTTTGATGAATAGTGAAAAAATGAGTTATCATTTAAAACCAAATTTTAATTTAAATAATTATTTATTTTATTTAAATTTATTGTATTTCAAAATAGATGCATAATACCTATATAAGTTCAATTTAATTCATTGGATTCAATTTAAAATAATTATATATATATATATATATAAAGTTTTATATATCTTTTCACCATCTTTTACCCACTTCTAAGGGAATTTGCAAATTCATGTGAAACTTAATTTTACCGCTTCTGTGAGTGGAATTTCAACAATTAGAGAGACACAATTAATATTAGTACGTAATATGTGGCTCACTAAGACAAAAATAAAATTTTCTGAATAGTGACTTTTTACTTTTATTTACCAAGGTTAAAAGTAAATAGGGTAATTAAGGGTAAAAATGATATTATTATTACCCTGACACGTGTCCTAATTCTATTGTATAAGTCTAATTAGACCCAAAGCAATCTTAGGAATAAAATATGACTGTTTAGGTCCACATGGATTGTAAATACCTGGAAATTTCAAGGAAATTTTTTTCTTAATTTTCTTTGGAATTTTACAAGAACACAGTTTTTTACGGCGCCTGATTCCGAGGCCCGGTGTGCCCGGAATTAATTTCCGAAGATTAGCTCGGGTACATTCAGTGAACGAACGAGTGGGAATTTCTATCTTTTGAACCGGTTCCCGGAATCGAATTCTGAGGGCACCGATGGAACCGCAACGCCGGTAATTGCTTAGGAACTCCTATTCCGGAGTTGCGTTTTCACGGGAGGAGTCGTTAATAATTTGTGGCTTAATTGAGGAATGAATAAAATTGTGATACAATTTTATTTCTTAAGTATAAGGTAGTTTAATCCTACCTTGGGAAGTTGGGGTGGCACCAAACTACCCATGTGGGGATAAATGAGAGGTTAATGTGTGGTGGGGCCCACACGAGCCCCCACCTTTTCAGATTCCCCATAACTCCCTAACCCCTTAAACTCCCCATTAAACCTCCCTTGTAATTAAGTGAGTGACTTATCCTTTCCTCACTTCCCCTCATTAAATCATTCCAAAACTTATTCAATTAATTTAATTAAGTATTTGAATTTTGTATTTTGAACCCATGGCATGTTATAATAAAATAAGAGGAGCTTATTTTATTTTTTTTGGGGGGTTAGTTTGGTTGTGTTTTGAAAAGGGTGGAGAGATCTCTAGCTTTGGAAGAACTTCATTCTTCAATGAAGAACGATGCCTCTTCGACGAAGAACACGAAGAATGTCTCTTTCTCCGTTGAAGCACGACGACGCCATCTTCTTCATCGTTCTTTAACCGAGGCAAGGAAAGGGAAGCGACGCCCACGACATCTCCAATGACGAGTACCCTTCATCCTTTCTGACGCATGAGCATGAGAATTGGGAGTGTATAATGAATGCGGCGAAAGACGAACTTCATCGTCTTCTTTCAGCAAAACTGTTGTCGAACAACGAATAAAAGGTAGGGAATTGTTTATGAAATATTAATGAACCCCATGCTATTCCCTTTTAAATCAAAGAATGTGGATCAAATAACCATTAATATGATCCGCGAAGATGATGATGCGGGTTGGGATTTTATTTTGGTATTCTCTTATCTTATGAGAAAAGAACAACGAGTGCAGACCAACCAATTCCGAGATGATCCGCGGATCATTCGTACATGTGGATGGATGTAGGGGATTATTTATTATTTAATTATTTCCGTTGATGATTCTAGATTATCGATTATCATGGATTTTCGACTAGATGATATCTTTTAACGAGAGGGGGGGCCGGACGGCACTAACACGGCCGAACCCCCCACTCCTATGTTCATGTTTGATTCTTTGCGGATGGTACGGGATGGCGTGGTGTCGTCGCACCACGCAAGAATCACACGGCAAGTATTACGTGACGCCGTCGCACCGCGCCGTGGAAAGAAGTATAAGAACGCGACGCCGTCGCGCCACGTCAAAGAAAACCAAAGAACCACGGTCAGAGTCGGGCCGCGGCGAAGGGGCGCGACGCCATCGGGTCGCGCTGGAAAACTACAAAGACGACGCTTTTCATTTTGACATGCGGATTGACGTGCGACGACAAAGCAGACCGTTTGGGCGTTTGAATCCCTTCGCAGTGAAGGTGTTGTCCCGGGGGGACCATAGGAGAAGTCGCCAGGAGGAACGGACCACCGGAGCGCGTCCGGTGGTCCGCGGAAGGCGGCGGCGGCGACGGCGACCGGCGGCGGCGGCGCGCCGCCGGAGGGTTGGCGGCCGGCGGACTGCCGCCGACCTCAATTAGCGGCGGGCGGGGGACACCCCACTCCGCATTCCGGCTCAGCCACGCTGGCCGATCCACGGCCGACCGGTCAGGCCGGACCAAGCCGGACCGAACCGGACCGAGCCGGGTCGGCCCGGGCCCAGACCCCCGTTTTCAGACTACTTTCGGTCAAATGTCCATATCTTGATCTGTAGACCTCCGATTGATGCGCCGTCAGTGGCAACGTGATCCTTGGACCGAGACGGTCGTTTTGGTATATTAAACACAAAGTTTCGGAGAACTTTGTGTTCGGCCGGGTAGGTTCGTACGTGAAACCAACCGGGCCCTCAGAGCGGAAACACTCGTAACTTGAGTTCCGGACGTCCGATTGGCGTGCCGTCAACTTTGATGGATTCCTCTATGTGAGAAGGATATTTTGGCTTACTCCGCTCGAGTTTTGGATGCCGTCGGAGTGCGGTTGGGTTGGTTCGCTCACGAAACCAACCGGGTCCCTTGAACGAAAAAGCCAATAACTCACAGACCGGGCGTCCGATTGACGCACCGTCTGTCTCGTTGTTTTCCTCTTGATGAGACGGAACTTTTGGCATACTTCTCCGGAGTTTTGGATGTAGTTGGATAGTGGCCGAGTTGGTTTGCACCCGAAACCCAACCGGGCCCCTGGAATGGAAAAATCGATATCATTCAGACCAGGCGACCGTTTGACGAACCGTCAGCGGCGTTGGTGATCACATTGAGAAATGGTCCCTATGATTATACTCTATGAGAGTTCGGGGTACAGTTGAGATACGGCCGGTTTGGTTCGTACACGAAACCAACCGGGCCCCGGGGACGAAAAGGCTAGTAACTCACAGATTGAGCATCCGATTGACGCGCCGTCTATTGCGTTGAGACCCCTATGATGAGGCGGTACTTTGAGATACTTCTTCGTGAGACTTTGAGATACTTGGAGTATCAACCTGTAGCTCATGGAGCGGACCCTCCCAGAGACGAGCGTACGAAGTACGGAGACCGTGTAGCCGGTTGAGACCTGACGACTTCTTGACCAACTCGACTTGGAGTGAGTCGACTAGCCCAGTGGACGGAGTGCCCGGTATTTGGCGGCAGACCCACAGCAGACGGAGCGCCTGGTAGTTGGCAGCAGACCTGCGGTACTCGAAGGGAGGAGTACCTCTGTTGGCTATTAGGGGGAGCGCCCGGTATTTGGCGACTGACCCACAGCGGACGGAGCACCCGGTAGTTGGCCGCAAACCCACAGTACTCGACAGGAGGAGTACCTCAGCAGTCTTCGGTTAGTGAGTAGTACCTCGGAGTCATGAGAGGACCACTGTACACTATAGAGACTGGACTCTTCAGCAGTTACGGTTTCGATAAAGAAAAATCCTGGTTTGAGCTGAGTCTATGACCTTTCTGTTTCCTCATGATTGAGATGGGTTACTTGATAACTGAGGTATATGTATGGGCATATACCTGGGTAGTGGTTATCCGTTGATTTCACAATCCTTGTGTTTCCTCATGATTGAGATGGGTTACTTGATAACTTAGGTATATGTATGGGCATATACCTAAGTAGAGGTTATCTGTTGAGATCTTCTTGTGGTTATCCTTGTTGGTTTTAGTGAGACCTTGAGGGTCTCGGGGTCCCTACTGAGTATCGTTATACTCACCCCTGCATGGGCTATTCCTACATCTCGTTGTGTTGTTTGCAGACGACAGGCAGTGCTGACGGAGGCCGACTGTTTGAGGACAAGACGGTACCCGGAGGCGGACTACACGACGAGTTAGTACCCGGAGGTGGACTACACGATGAGACGACACTCGGAGGAGGTTGACGGGTGAGAGCGTTGAGAAGTCTATCTATACCTACCCTTCAGGTAGGATCCGTGGTGGACGACCAGGAGCTGCGCCATCTGTACCTACACTTCAGGTAGGATCCGAGGAGGACGACCCAGGAGCTACTTCCTTTCTTCCAGCTGTTGTCTTTTTCTGTTGTACTTTCATTTGGGTTTGTATTCTGGCCCACATACCTTTCAGCACTTCTCTTTGTACTTATTGTATTACTTCCGCTTGTACTCTGTAGTGTTTGTTTACTTTTATAAAGGAAATTCCTTCCCAGTTATCGGGATTTACGCCTTTGGTGCTAGTCGCCAGCCACTGGCCTATGGATGGCGGGCTTGGTGTAGTCACGGCATGGGCCCTGAGGACGGGTCGTGACTTGGATTTATATTAAGATATTTATTATTATTTTATTTAAAGACGAGTTAAAAGAGTTAAAATCAAAGTTTAATAATTAAACCATTTTTCATATAGGGTTATACATATGATAAATTCCAATATAAATATTCATTATAAATTTGAAAGGATTTCATACATAATGGTATTTTATTTATAATTTTTAATTATTATATAATTAAATTTATTTATGACACAATAATGATGCACTAATTCCCTTATTAATGAAAGAATAAAATAAATGGTATTATAAATATTAAAATAAATATAATTTCAAAGTTTTTATGACATCCCTGATTTTTCAAGTTGAATAGTACATGTAAGGGATGATTCAATGTATATTTTTCGAAGTAATCAAGTTTTTATAACTTTCACAAAAACAAAATACCAAATAGTGTCAAAATTGACATAAAATAATATTTAAAACAAATACTATATGATTGGTTTATATAATTTTACTAAAAATGTATGTTTCGGCCAAAGAGATTAAATAATATTATATATGTCATTAATGATCAACTTGAGGTTCTCTTGGAAGTTTAGAGTATGTTTATTAACCATATAGAGTAGGAATACAAGAAGACACGGTAAAAGTTAAACTAACTAACTAAGAGTTAAATCTAAAAGATAAGGTTAAAATGGTAACCTATACTTGTCTAAAACCTATTGGTTGAAATTTTTTCGACCCATAACCACCTAAGTCTCTAAATAAATTCATTTGGAGCCATTATAAACCGAATATTAATTTATTTTAAAATAATACATTATGTTTTTCCAAAAGAGCCCCTCATCCCCTTTATAAAAGGACACCACTTCTAACCAATTATTCATACATTCAATGCCTTTTAGTTTCGCCAAAAACAGCCCAAATATCCTATAAACATCCCTCAAGTAATCCTTGAGGCCTCATATTGATCAGAAATCCATCCTACGAAGCCCTTTTGATAAAATCAAAAGGAAGAACCCGAAGAAGAGGTAAATATTTCATCACCTCTTTCATGTTTTTTTTATTCTTCCACTTCCTCTTTCTTTGTTGTTTCCATTATAAAACAATAACTCCTGTATATTCAATATAATGTGATGTTATTATAAATATGGAACAACTATATTCATTATTCTATCCATCTTATGAATAATAATGTCACTATGCGTTCGTACGCATGGCTTACCGTCTCCACGTCAGGGCGTAATTTGTTGTTCAACACTATGTTATTTGGAATGGATATAATAATGAGTAATATGTATATAAATAATAAAAATAACATTCTATTGTCTCTATAAAATTAATATACCATCCAATTATACACCTTTAAGGAAATGATATTGTCGATCGTGCGTATGTACGGATTACTGTCTCCACGACGCGATGAGATTCATTTCCACGATCACCACTCCTCGACGATTATAAAAATATAAATTAATAATAAGTATGTAATATATTACATAATAATGATACTGGATAAATATATATTTATATATATATGTTCTTACATATATGTTATTCACTTAGTTCTGTTCAATACGATATGAAAACAGAAACATCATTTATGCGTATGTACGGACTACTGTCTCCATAAACAGTGTCTTTTATTTCATATATATGTCTATTATACATATTTATATTCTAAATATATATGATATATAAATAATGTTTTATATTCTTTAAGTATTTAAATCTTGGTCTAAGTGATATAATCAAGAGTAACAAGTTAAAATTCGTACGATAAAGAAAGAGATTATTACCCGAAATATTAATTTAACATGGAAATTATTATTAAATGGCTAGTATAAAGTCATAAATGAATCATGTATGATATCATAAATATTAATATACTTCTGGTATAATTTAATAACATAATATGATCATCATACAGGAGGTTAATCGTACCCTCGACTAATAGAAAGTGCAAGGTAAGGGTTAATTCCCCAATCTCATTATTTTCCGAGATTGTTTATGTGTATGTATTTACTTGGACATTTTTATCATCCATGTCCATTTTTCATAAAAATAAATTCAAAATGAATATTTTAAGGATTTGTGAAATGTACTCTTTATAGAGATCATAATTTTAAATGTTTTAAATATTTATCTTTTTAAATCTTTTTAATTAATGTCCATGTTTTCAAAATGATTTTAAGGATTTATTTATATGGACATGAATTTTTTGAAATGATAATTCTTCTGAAATGTATCAAAGCGGTATGGGAATTTTTTTTAAAAATATCTTTTAAATTACTTACTTTATAAATGTGAGGCTTTTAGTTGATTTTACAAAAAGGTTATTTCTGTCAAAAAGTTTTACTCATCATTTTCAACTATGTCACCATCTTTTAAGGGTAATTATTTTTGATTCAGGCTGATTTATTATAATACAATCATCCATGTTGTATTGAATGGGTTATTATATGTTTGATTATGAGTGTTCTATATTTATACCATTTATGGTTTATGGTTAATGTATTGACATTTCTTATTCATGTTTTAATACAAACGTTTATGTTATGTTTCAACTTTTTCATATGAGGAATGCAGTGGACTTAGTAAGTGATGGGTGGAGCCTACTATAGCTCCTCGATGAATTGGTAGTCTAATGTGACAAAATAGTCTCTTGGCACAAGGCGTTGACAAAATATATGTTTGTAGTCTTGGCACAATGCCTTGACTATGTGGTAACGATGTCCGACGATAGGCATTCCCTCATTATGAAATTGGTTATTACATGTGATTATTCGACTTGTAGAATATCCATGTGCATGTTTATATGGTAATGTTTGATTTATTTTTTTCCATATTATGTTCATGTTCCTGTTTAAAAAGGCTGTTGTTTTTATTAATAATATGCCCTTAAAAGTTTATAGCTTCCGCTAAATTATTTACCCTTACTGAGCATCTGATCGCACCCCTTTCTTTTGTTTTATTTTCCTAGGATTCCAAGAAGTGTATTATGATTGATAAGAAGTGTTAATCATAGGGATTAATGGCGTTCTTAAAGGATCATTTATGTTGTGTTTTATTTTTTAATGTATAACGTAACGTTCATGTATGTACTCTATTTTCAAAGACTGCTAAACGGATTGGTCCTTCAGGACTTTATTCCTTGTAATCATGCCAATGTATTAAAATAATGCACATAATTTGGGTAACTGGGGTCGGGGAGTTACAGTTGGTATCAAAGGAAATTTTTCAATAACCTTGGAAACATGATATAAATAAACTCTGATTAGAGCGCATAGACCTAAGATAGAATGTAAGGATTATTATAGAAGGACTTCCAAGAATTTTGGTAATGTAGAGATTTTGAGGGTTTTCCAGGAAAATATATCCCTGTCTGGATACGAGCAGGTGCGGCTCTGGCATAGATGTACCTAGGGGTAAAACTTGAAAACACCGCATTGTACTAGACTCGAATGGGAACTGGTGCATGAAAATGGGCCTTACTACACTCTTGGATACTACACTCCCGAGGGATATGCTTAGGATAATTCTCATTTTCTTTACAAACCACTATGAAGGGTTTATGAGTATATACCTCCTCAAAGAAAACCTTTTTGTGATTATGTATTATATCCATAAACAGTTCAATTTACGTTAGGTATTTTACATGTTTGGAATTGTGAATTGCGATTCATTAACTGACATATTGTATGCCATTGTTTAGAAATGGAGCCCAGTAGAAGGAATGGGAAATCCAGCAATACATATGATCCAAAGAGTAAGAAGGCTCATGTCATTCATGGTATTAAGTCAACATTTAGAATGGAAATAGTCTCCCATGTATTATCATCATATGAATAAATAGTATCATGTGTTAATAAGATCAATAAAAAATTCTCTGCATCCAATGGCTTTTAAGGGAAGCTAGAGAAGAAAAGGATGGTAGAAATAAAGATGGATAAAGGGAACAAGGGAAAGAAGGATTTTCCAATATGTGATAAATGTGCAATTAATCACCTAGAAAAATTCTTGAAGAGATTGGGAGTTTGTTATATGTGTGGAGAAAAAGGAAACTATGTACGTGATTGTAAGGATAATAAAATGTTTTCAAATGTAAAATTTTTCATATGCAAGGCGTTGAGACACTATGAAAATCAATGTCCCACTCATAAGAGTATACCACAAATGATGTTATTGGATAATAATCAAGTTGTGATACTACATCAGATGAAGATGAATGACTAGGGTTCTTATGTTGTTATTATAGAATTATTTCATTTCAGTGTTGTATCAATAGTATACTGGTTACATGAATTATAGAGATAAATAAGGATTGTATTGCGGTACTATTTTATTGAGGATTTGAGATTATATGGTTCTATGAAAAGTGATTTAATAGTAAGATTCACTTTTTTGGAAAATAAATGGTTGAAGGAAAGATGATCCTTAATATGGTCCTGATAATGAGGTAGTGATTTTGGAATAAGAGATGGTTGATTTTGGTAATTCAGGATGTTGCGGTGTTCTAAAAGAATACACAATGAAGGAGTTCACATGTTATTACTTGGAAAAAGGGTCCTCATTATGTTTAAATTCCATGTAAACTTTGGACTGAGAGTTTGGATATATGTATTTTGGATAATTTTAAAGGGTGGAATTGATTAAGTTTGAAAATAAATACTATGGTTAAGGTTATTTTTGAATTTCCATAAAATGGACAACCCAAAGGTCGGGCAGCAACCCGTCATGTCCAACAAGGTCGCAAGACTTGAACCCGCAACCGAAGGGAGGCAAGGGTGTATCACCTATCACTGACCCACGTGATTTCTTGGATTGAATAATGTAGTTTTTTTAAAAGTGTTTGATATTTGAATTATAAATTTGTTATTTTTGGAACCCTATACGATTAGGATAAATAGAATATATATATATATATTGAAATCTTATAGAGTGAAAGACGAGTTTGTGGTAGAAATTAGTTTATGAATGAAACTCTACTTATACATACATATATATATATATATATATTCCCTATTATTTTATGGATAAATTAATTATTAAACATTAGGGAAGGGATCTTTAAACCAAAAATGTGTTATCTTAATACCTTATGTTTTGTTGAACCGATTGTATTTTAAATTATCATAGATTGGTGGCTTTCAGGCCCACAGTTCTACAATTGTTTGTGATTGATGACCTCAATCACTCCGTATAAATATTTTTATTTTTTACTCCCATTATGTGTCTCTAATTTCCACCAATGTTCTACTAATAATGATTATAATTTTGGGGTGATTCTTTCATTCCACATTTCCTCTTCTTATGACTAAATTTTATAAACCCAATTTCCGATGTGGGTTTTCCCACAAAGGTATTTTCTATTTTCAACCTATTATTTTCGAAGAAAAATTTTAAATTGCGAGGATGCAGTTTATTGAAGGAGGGAAGAATGTAACACCACAATATTATATTTAATTAATGATCCAATTTATGTTCTTTTGGAATTTTAGAGTAAGTTTATTAACCATATAGAGTAAGAATACCCGAAGACATGGTAAAAGTTAAACTATTTAACTAAGAGTTAAATATAAAATATAAGGTTAAAATGGTAACATAAACTTGTCTAAAACCTATTTGGTGAAGAGGTTTTCGACCCATAACCACCTAAGGCTCTAGATAAATTCATTTGGAGCCATTATAAACCGAATATGAATTTATTATAAAATAATAATTTATGTTTTTCTTAAAGAGCCCCTCCCCCTTATAAATGGACACCACTTATAACCAACTATTCATACCGTCAATGCCTTTTTGTTCAGCCAAACCCTACCCAAATATCCCCCCAACTTCCCTCACTTAATCCTACAGTCATTATATTGATCATAATTCCACCCTAAGAAGCCCTTTTGATCAAATCAAAAGGAAGAACCCAAAGAAGAGGTAAATATTTCATTACCTCTTTCAAGTTCTTTTCTTCATCCTCTTCATCTTTCATAGGTGTTTCTGTTATAAAACAACAAATCTTGTATATTATATATAATGTGATGTTATTATAAATATGGAACATTTTTATCCACTGTTCTATCCATCTTAGGAATGATAATGTCACCATGAGTGCGTACGTACAGCTTACCATCTCCACGACGTGGTGTAATTTGTTATCCAACAATATGTTTTTTGGAATGGATATAATGATGACTAATAGGTATATAAATAATGAAAATAACATGATAATGTCTCTGTAAAATTAATATACCATCCAATTCAACACATTTAAGGAAATGATATTGTCACTCGTGCGTACGTATGGATTACAGTCTCCACGATGCGATGAGATTCATTTCGACCGTCACCACTCATCGATGATTATAAAAATATATATTACTAATAAGTATGTAATATATGACATAATAATGCTACTATAGATATATATTTATATATATATTTTTATGTTCTTACATATATCTTAATCAATTAGTTCTGTTCCATATGATATGAAAACTGAAACATCGTTTATACATATGTATGGACTACTGTCTAAATAAACGGTGTTTTTAATTTCATATATATGTCTATTTTACATATTTATATTCTAAATATATATGATATATAAATAATTTTTTATATTCTGGAAGTATTTAAATCATGGTCTAGCTGATACAATCCAGAGTAACAAGTTAAAACATGTACGATAAAGAAAGTGATTATTACCCAAAATAATAATTTAATATGGAAATTATTATTAAATTGGTAGTATAAAGTCATAAATGAATCACGTATGATATCATAAATATTAATATGGTTCTGGTATAATTTAATAACATACTATGATCTTTATACAGGAGGTTAAACGTACCCTCGACTAAAAGAAACTGTAAGGTAAAGGTTAATTCCCCAATATCATTATTATCTGATATTGTTTATGTGTAAGTATTTACTGGGAAATTTTTATCACCCATGTCCATTTTTCATAAAAATGATTAAAAAATTCATATTTTAAGGATTTGTGAAAACTAATCTTTATCAAGATCAGAATTTTAAGAGGTTTAATGATTTATCTTTCTAAATATTTTTAATTAATGTCTATGTTTTCAAAATGATTTTAAGGATTTATTTATTTTGACATGAATTTTTTGAAATGATAATTATTTTCAAATGTTTCAAAGTGGTATGGGACAATTTTATTCAAAAATGTATTTTAAATTTCTTCATTTATAAATGTGCGACTTTTAAATGAATTTACAAAAAGGATATTTCTCTCAAAAAGTTTTACTCATCTTTTTCAACTATATCTAAATCCTTTACTAAATATTATTTCTCATTGAGGTAGATTTAATATAATACAATATTCCATGTGGTATTGAATGAGTTATGATATGTTTGACTGTGGATGTTGTATTTTTATACCATTTATGTTTTATGGTTAATTTATTGACATTTCATATGCTATTTTTAATACAAATTTTTATGTTATGTTTCTACTTTTTCATTTGAGGAATGCAGTGGACTTAGTAAGTGACGAGTGGAGCCTGATATAGCTCCTCGATGCATCGGTAGGTCTCATGAGACAAAATAGTGTCTCGACACAATGTCGTGACAAAAAATTTATTTTTAGTCTTCGCACAAGGCCTTGACTATGTGGTAATGATGTCCGACATTAGGCATTCCCTCATTATGAAATTAGTTATTAGAAGTGATTATTCGACTAGTAGAATATCCATGTGCATGTTTATATGGTAATGTTTGATTTATTTTTTCCATTTTATGTTCAAGTTTATATTTAAAAAGGTTGTTGTTTTTATTAAAAATCCTGCATTAAAAGTTTATAGCTTCCTCTAAATTATTTACCCTTACTGAGCATCTGAGATCACCCCTTTAATAAGTCTTATTTTCCCAGGATTCCAAGAAGTGTATTATGATTGATAAGCAGGGTTATTATTGGTGATTAATGGTTTTCTCAAAGGATCATTTATGTTTTTTTTATTTTCTATTTTGTAATTCAACGTTCATGTTTGTAATCTATTTTCCAAGACTGGTAAACTAATCGGTACTTCTGGACTTGATTCCTTGTAATCATTCCAATGTATTAAAATAATGCCCCAAAATTCGGTAACTGGGGTCGGGGAATTATAGTTGGTATCAAAGTAAGTTTATCAATAACCTTGGAAGCGTTATTTAGAAAAACTCTGATTAGAGCACATAGACCTATGATAGACTGTGGGGATTAGTATAGAAGGGCATCCAATAATTTTGGTAGTGTAGAGATTTTGTGAGTTTTCCAAGAAAATTTATCCTTGTCTGGATACGAGCAGGTAGAGGCGGCTCTGGCACAAATGTACCTAGAGGTAAAACCCAGAAACAACACTTTGATCTATACTCAAATGGGAACTGGTGCACGACAACGGGCCTTGCTGCACTCTTGGTTATGACACTCCCGGGGGATATGCTTACGATATTTCTCATTTTATTTACAAACCACTATGAATGGTTTATGAGTATATACCTCCTAATGGAAAACATTTTTGTGATTATGGATTATATCCATAAATAGTTCAATTTACGTTAGGTATTTTACATGTTTGGAATTGTGAATTGCGATTCATAAACTAACCTAGAGTATGCAATTGTTTAGAAATGGCCCCCAGTAGAAGGAATGAGAACTCCAATAATACGTATGATCCAATGAGTAAGAAGGGTCATATCGTTCATGGTATTAAGTCAACATTTAGAAAGGAAATAGTCTCCAATGTATTATCATCATTTGAATAAATAGTATCATGTGTTAATAAGATCAATAAAGAATTCTCTGAATCCAATGGATTTGAAGGGAAGCCAGGGAAGAAAAGGATGGTAGAAAGAAAGATGGATAAAGGGAACAAGGGAAAGAATGATTTTCCAATATGAGATCAATGTGGAATGAATCACCTTGGTAAATGCATGAAGAGAATTGGAGATTATTATAAGTTTTGAGAAAAAGGACACCAAGTACGTGATCGCAAGGATAAGAAAATGTTTTCAAATGTCAAATGCTTCATCTGTAAGGCGTTGAGACACTACGTGAATCAATGTCCCATTCATAAGAGTATACCGCAAATGATGTTATTGGATAATAATCAAGTTATGATACTACCTCAAATGAAGAAGAATGACTAGTGTTCTTATGCTATTTTTATAGAGTTATTTCATTTGAGTGTTGTATCAACATTATACCGGTTACATGAATTATAGAGATAAATAATGATTTTACTACAGTACTATTTTATAGAGTATTTGAGATTATATGGTTCTACGAAAAGTGAATATATAAAAGTGTCAAATATTGGTTTTAAAAAGGGTTCTCTATTAAAAGGTGGTAAAATTGAATTTTTTGAGAAATACTTATTTTATCCGAAAAAATTAATTTGTTCTTATATTATGTCTAAGAAACACATAATAATAATGTTAAAATTATATGGATTATATAAGATTCAAAATGCAGTTAATACTATTCATACCCACTTTTTTGAATGGTTAGTTTAGTCAGTTGTGGTGTGCTCGAACTCAGTGTTGTGTGTAGCGCAATATATTAAATTGCATTAATGATATTACACACTATGAAATCTTGGGGTGTTATAGTCTCCCATCCTATAATAAATTCCATCCTAGAAATTTGAAAAAATTTATCAAAAATAAATGGTTAAAAATAGAAGAATACCTTTGTGGAAAAAACACATCACGAATTGGGTAAATAAAATTTAGTCTTAATAAGAGGGAAAGGGAAATAAAAAGGTTACCACCAAATTATGATATCGATTATAAGAACATTGGTGGAAAATAGAGTTTCATAATTCGAGAAAAAAACGTAAATATTTATAAGGAGTTGTTGAGTTCATCAAACACAAAAAAGTGTAAAATTGAGGGCCTCAAAGCCATCAATCTAAGATGATGTAAAATATCACATGTTAAAAAAACAATTGGTATTATGATAACACATTTTTTGTTTTAAGATACCTTATCTAAATGTTAAGAATTATTTTATTCATAGAATAGGAGGAAAAAAAATATTTATATACTTGACATTTAGAGTTTCATCCTTCAACTAATTCCAACCACAAACTCATCTTTCACGCCCTAAGATAATAGAATTCAAAAATATTCTATTTATCCTCATAGTATAGGGTAATAGATGAATTTGTATTCATTTTTCAGAATATTTAAAAAACTACATTATACAGACAAATACATCATGTAGGCCAGTGGTAGGTGATACACCATTGTCACCATTCGATTGCGGGTTCAAGTCTCGTGGCCTTTCCAGACATGATGGGTTGTCGCCCGAACTCCACGTTTTCCTTTTATGAAAATTCATAAATAATCTCAAAAAATGATTTTACCATAAAAATAGTATCCAATGTCAGACTTAATCAATTCCAACCTTTAGAGTTATCCAAAATAATTATGTCCAAACTCACAGTCCAAAATTTGTAAGCAAGGTAAACAAAATGAAGATTCTTTTTACCACATAATAACATGTGAATACCTTCATCATGAATTATTTTAGAATGAGGTAACACCCTTAATAACCATAAACCCATATTGATTACATTCATGATTTTTTATTCATTTTAGAATATTAGATATCGTCCTCCTTTCAAAAAAAGTTGTAAACTCCAACAATGATGAAATAAACAGACCACTAACCAGTTCCAAGAATGTCAATAATATCTAATATAATTTATCTAAATAAAAAATCTCTTATTCTAAAATCAATACCTCAGTATCAGCACCATATTACAATTGTTTCTTTCCTTGAACCGTGTATTTTCCAAATGTTTAACTTGCAATTGAGTCACTTTTCATGGTTCCACACAATCTCAAGTCCTTAATGAAATAGTAATGCAGTACACTCCATATATACTATATAATTCTTATTACATGTACATCATTAACAAAATACTCAAATGACACTATATTTTAATAACAACATAAGAACTCTTAATCATTCATCTTCATCTTCGGTCATATCATAACTTGATTATTATCCAATAGGAGCATTTGGGGTACACTCTGATGATTTGGATATTGATTCGTGTAGTGTACCAACTCCTTGAAAATGAATCATTGTACATTAGAAACCTTTTTCATACCCTTGAAATCACGTTTTTGGTGTCCTTCTTCTCTACGCGTGTGTTAAAGTACAATTCCCTTCATGAATTTACCAAGGTGATTTTATCCACAGTTATCACATATCTAAAAATCCTTCTTTCCCTTATTCCCTTTATCCATATTTCTTTTTACCATCATTTTCTTCCCCGGCTTCCCTTCAAAGCCATAGGACTCAGAGAATTCATTACTTATCTTATTAACACATGATAATATTTCTTCATATGATGATAATATGTGGGAGGCTATTTATTTTCTAAATATTGGCTAAATGACATGAAAGATATGATCCTTCTTACTCTTTAGATCATGCATTTTAATGGAGTTATTTTTCCACATATTTGGAGCCACTTATAAACAATGGAATACACAAGGTTATTATATGAATTGCAATTCATAATTCCAAACATGTAAAATACCTAACATAAATTAAAATTATTATTCATATAATCTATAATCATAAGAATGTTTTCTATAAAGAATTATTAACTCCAAAATCCTTCATAATTTCTTTTGAATAAAATTTAAATTATCCGACGAATATCTCCTAAGAGTGTCATAACCAAGACTGAAGCAAGGACTATTGTCGTGCTCCAGTCCCCGTTTCAGTGTATCTAAAAACGATGTTTTTAGGTTTTACCCCTAGGTACATCTGTCCCAGAGCTGCCTCTACCTACTTGTATCCAGACAAGGATGTATTGCTTGGGAAACTCACAAAACCTATATAGAACCAAAATTCTAAAAACTTATTTCATATTAGTCCTCATCTTTTATCGTAGAATAATGTTCTCTAATCAGATTTTATCTAAATCGATTTCCATGGAAAGTGAACAACTTTCTCTAATACCAACTGTAACTCCCAAACACCAATTACCCAGAGTCGGTGCATTATTTTAATAAATATTCATGATTATAAGTAATCAACTTTTGAATGACCGATCAGTTTAGCAGTCCTGGAAAATAGACTACATACATGAACGTTACATAACAAATTAGAAAATAAAGCGCAACATAAATGATGTTTTGAGAATTCCATTAATCCCCTAAACTAACCCTTCTGTTCAATCATAATACATTTCTTGGAATCCTGGGAGAATAAAACATAAGAAAGGGGTGAGCTCAGATGCTTAGTATGGATAACAATATAGCAGAAACTTTCACAAATAAGCATAAACAATTAAGGGAATGTATAAAACTAAAAAAAATACTTTTAGACATTAAATTCAGAATAATATGGAAAATATAAATAAAATAATTCCATTTACTTATTCACATGGATATTCTAATAGTTGAACAATAACATTCAATATCAATAGCCAATTTCATAATCATAGACTGCATAATTCCAGACTTCATAACCACATAGTCCATGCCTTTTTCCATGTATAAAAATATGATTTTGTCATGGCCTTGTTCCAAGTCACTAGTATGTCTCATGAGACCTACCGATGCATCGAGGAGCTATAGTGGGCACCCCTCATCACATACTAAGACTAAGGTATTCATTATATGAAAAGGTTTAAACATAACATAAAAATTCATATTAAAAGAAGAATACAAAATGTCAATACATTATCCATAAACAATGAATGGTATTAAAAAATACATCCACAATCAAACATATCGCAAAACCTTCAATAAATTAAGGATTATTTGTATCATAATAAATCAACATCAAACAAGTTTAAAATCCATCAAAGGATATTGACATCGATGAAAATGACTTGTAAAACTCTTTGAGAGAAATATCTATTTTTGATAAAATAATTTAAAATCAAATCAATTTAGAATGGAAGATATTTAAATAAATTCTTGAATGAATGTGTCCCATTCAACTTTGAAACCATTTAAAGGAATTAACATTTAAAAAAATTATGTCCATATAATTTATTCCCTAAAAAACTTTTTTAAAACATGGATATTAATGAGAATGATTTAGAAGAATAAATATTAAAAACATTTAAAATGATGTTTTAGTAAAAAAGTCCCCTAAAAATAATCTCTTTGAAAACTCTTTTATTAAAAAAGGACTTGGAAAATAAATATTTCCCAGTAGATACATACATAAAATGATCCTCAGATAATAAAGAGATTATGAAACTAACCCTTACCTTGTACATTCATTTAGTTGAGGGTATGTTCAACCTCATTTATAAAGACTGTAGAATGTTATAAAATTATACCAGAAACATATTAATTTTTATTATACAATAAATGCTTCATTTTTGACATTATACTACCCATTTAATAATTTTTTTATGTTAAATTAACATTTCGGGTCATAATCGCTTCTCTTTATCATACGTGCTTTAACTTGTTACTCTTTATTGTATCACTTAGATCATGATATAAATACATCCTGAATATAAAAAATTATCTATATATCATATATATTTAGAATTTAAATATGTTTAATAGGAATATATATGGAATGGAAAACACCATTTATGGAGACGGTAGGCCGTACTTACGCATAAACGTTGTTTCAGTTTTCATATCATATTGAACGGAACCAAGTGAATAAAATATATTTAAGTAAATAAATATATATATATCCAGTAGAGTTATTATTTCATAAATTACATACTTATTAATGATATATATTTTTATAATCATCCTTGAATGGTGAACATAGAAATGAATCTCATCTCATCGTGTAGACGATAATCGATACGTACGCACGAGCAAGAATATCATTATATTAATGGTGAAATATTATGTAATTGGATGTTATATCATATATAAATAATACTTAATGTTTTATATTTATTATTTAATCAGTTAAACTCATTATTATACCCATCCAAATAATGAAGTGTTTGAATAACAAACGACACCACGACGTGGAGACGGTAATCCGTACGTACACACGTTTGGTGACTTGGTCATTTATAGGATTGATAGAATAAAACAATGGTTGTACAATATTTATAATAACATAAAATTATATAGAAGATACTTTAGATATTATTTTATAATGGAAACAACAACGAAAGAGGATGATGAAGAAGAAAATAATTTGAAAGAGGTGATAAAATATTTACCTCTTTTTTCAGGTTCTTACTTTTGATTTGATCAAAAGGTCTCTTAAGATGGCTTTTTGACCAATGGAAGGACTCTAGAATGAAGGGAGGAATGTTTTTAGGATATTTCTTCAGGGTTTGGATGATCCAAAAGGCTTTGGAAGTGTGAAGTTAAGAGAAGTGGAAGTTCCATTTTATAAGAGATGTGAGGGTAACTTTAGGAAAACCTTGAAATGTTATTTTATAAATAAATAATTTTCGGCTTATAATGGCTCATAAATGATTTTTTAGAAGATAAGATATGGATGGATCGAAAACCACTCAAACAGTAGGTTTTAGATAGGTTAAGGTCACCATATTAACCATATATTTTAGATATTACTCTTATTTAAGTAGTTTGACATTTACCATGTCTCTTTGAATTTTTATATTATATTGTTAATAAAATAACTATAAAATTCCAGTAAAATGCGAAGTGGTTCATGAATGTCATATATATTTTTATATAAGTCCTTTGGCTGAACCATAGATTTTTAGGACTATTATATAAATTAATAATATAATATATTTTTTGAAAACTCAATTATATCTATTTTGACACTATTTAGAATTTGATTTTTTGAAAGCCATAATAACCTTATTACTTTGTATAAAATTTTTTAAACTAGCTCTAACATGTCATATTAAACTATAAAATTAGTTCAGTTAATAAGAAGTCTCAATTTACATTTATTTGCATATTTATAATATCAATTATTTTAATATTTTAATAATAAGGTACTTATTTATCATCATTCTGTTAGAAATAAATTAAATTGTTTAATTTATAAAAATTATAATTAAAAACCCATTATGTAGGAAATCATTTTAGATTTCTAATGAATATTTATTTTTGAATTTATATGGTGTGTAACCATATATTAAAAATGTTTTAGTTATTAAACATTAAATTTAAATAATTTAACTCTTCTTTAAATAAAATAATAATAAATGTCCAAATCTAATACTTGTGGAACAAAGAGGATCAAATTTAATTCCTGAGGTAGTTTCTTTTCAATTATACTTATCCAATAGAATTAAGACACGTGTTTGGGTAATTATGATATCATTTTTATCCTTAATTACCCTATTTACTTTTAACCGTGGTAAATAAAAGTCAAATGTTCCTATTCACCAAAAATTATTTCCATCTTATTGAACCAAATTTTACTTATTATTATTAACCGTGTGTCTTGGATTTTTTAATGTCAACTCATAGAAGCAGTAAAATTATGTTTTATGAAAATTTGCAACTGCTCCTAAGACGTGGGCAAAATACTATACAAGTTCGACAAAATTCTATATATATAAATTTATTCAAAACGGAATCCAATTAATTAAATTCAACATATATATGTATTATATAATTATTTTTATTTAAAATAAATTCAAAAAAATTACTTATTTAAATAAAATTCTGTTTTGAATAATAAAGTAGTGTTTTTCACTATTCATAAAAAATTGAATGTTTTCAGAAAAATACCAAATATTTACCCTAATATAAATATGATATTCCAAATTCAAAAATGATGTTTATTTTACCAAATTCAAAACATGGATGTATCATTTATTAATTTATAATTAATTCCTGTTGTCAAAACCAAAAAGCGTGTTTATAAAAATTAAAAACTATCAAAAGATTGACGTGTGTTATGTCAAATATAATTGTCAAATTACATATAATGACCTACATTGTATTAATTGGTAAAAATATAATTCAATAATACTTCAAAACTTTTCAAATTAATAATTTAACACAATAAATTATTTCGATAAAAAAATATGTTTTCAATTTAAACATAGTATTTCTCACTATTCATCAAAATATGAAATTTATCAAAAAAATAACAAAAATTTATCCCAATGAAGTTTTTCTTCCCTTATTCTAAAAAAGTTTTTAATTTAATTAAATTGAATATATTAAATTTTCAAATATTGGTTTAACTATGGTTCTCCATTAAAATGTGGTAAAATTGCATTTTTTAAAATACATATTTTATCCGAAAAAATGAATTTGTTCTTATATTAAGTCTAAGAAACACACAATATGGATGTTAAAATTATATGGATAATGTAAGATTCAAAATTAAGTTAATTCTATTCATAATCGATCTTTTGAACAGTTAGTTTAGTGAGTTGTGGTGCGCTCGAACTCGGTGTTGCATTTAGCACAAACTATTGAATTACTTTAATGATACAAAGTACTATGAAATTTTTGGGGTGTTACAATCCACATATGATCTATAACATAAATCCTCAAACATAACTAGTAAATAAATTTGTACCCCAAGGATTTCCTGGTATATTAATATAATTGAGGAGTGATTTAGTTCCCTAAAATAGGATTTATGACCTTCAACCCATAGAAGATATGATTTCATGTTTTGTATCATTTAAACAATTTAAAAATGTTATAGGGTAAATCCAGGGATGACAGAACATATAAAATGTTTTTTAAATATATTTTCACTTAAATGAACAATGTATAATAGTAACTTGGATTTACCCTTAAAATTATCATATATTTCACATAAGGTTAAGTATTTTACTCTTTATAACACCATATTTACCCTTATACGAACAATTTAGAAAATCAAGGCTACCCTTGCACAATGCTGAAATTACCTTACACATGTATATATATAACTTTATTTAGGTATTGTAAAATAATTGGTACCCTTATTGAAGAGACCCAAATCTTGACGTACATAGAAATTACTATAATTTTTCAGAATATCTAATACATAACAAAACAGACACCAAAGAACCATAATAGTTTAGTGTCTTTGGAAACTCGGAATATAATCTTCTAATCTTGGTGAAAAATATTCAACATATCCTATAAAGATCTTCTTCTTTTTTCTTACCTAAAACCATTTTTTAAATCCTGGGGGAAAGAAAACATAAAAACTGTGAGCTCAAATGCTCAGTATGCATAAACATAGAGAACATAAAACAATCCATAAACATTTGAATGCAAAAACATGAACAAAAAATCTAAACATAAAAATCTTGTGCAAAGACATAAATCTTGGAAGTACATAAAGGAATATATCATATAAGTAACATCAATCATGATAAAATATAATGGGAATAAAACATTTAATTGTGTCAAACCATTATGCACAAGTTATGATTTCCATAGTAGCCATGGAATTGCTGCCAAGACCATCTTAGTGGAAAAAGTCCCTTTTTGAATCGAGTTCACTCCTCGTTCCAGTCCTATTTTAATGAACTGGATTAACTTACCATTCCATCCATGTATATCTCAAGAGATATAAATCATTACTCAATGCATTGGAGGTATATATAGGTCCCACCCATCTCATAATTAAATCATTTATACTTGTGCCACAAAATAAACATAAATCATTCATCATAACCCAAAGAATAAAATGGGTTTCATAAAAGTCATCCAATTATAACATAATCCATATAAAACATAATGATGTCATTTCATCATAAGAAAAGTTAAACCATGTTAATCATATAGACATTATACTTGAAACAAACACATATGAAATAATTTCATCTTAGATGGAAAATGGTTTTGATAAAAAAACATTAAATAAATTCTCGAGGAAAATATGATTTCTTCTTCAAAATCGTTTTCTTATCACAAAATAACATTAAATTTTAAAAGAAAAGGATTTTTTTTTGAAAATAATCATGAAATCTTGTAGAGGAAGATTCATGAAAATAAGGCTTTATGAAATCATAAGAATCCATTCATGCCATATAAGATAAAAAAACATGCTCATCATACTTTTGTCGAAAAAGTCAAAAAGTTCCTCATGTGGTTAACAAAATTAAGATTCCTTTCATAACATGTAGTAAATTTCAGAAATGTGTCAAAAAGGCTTTAAAATTATATGAAAATATTTTTAGAAAACATGGGCATGGATGATAACAATAAACCTAGTAAATACTTACGAATAAACAATCTCCGATAAAAATGAGATTGCAAAATTATCATTTACCATATGTCCGATATGCTTTGTATATATCCAAAAATACTGTATAATGATTTAAATTATGTCATTTAATTTTTACATAATCATATTAATTTTTATGATATCATATATGGTTCACTTATGACTTTATATTACCCGTTCTTTTGTAAATTCTTGTTAAAGTAGCGTTTGGGGTAAAATCATTTCATTTTTCATCCGTGTTTTGACTTGTAATTATTCATATGATTAATTAGATCATGATTACTTAATTACAGAATATAAAACATGATTAATATATAATATATATTGAGAATATATATATATATATAATAGATCGATAAATGGAAAGAAATACACTATTCTGGGAGATGGTAGATCGTACGTACACATGAACGCTGTTTTTCATTTCCTTATAGAATTGAATGGAATTAAGTAGATGACAATCATATATATATATATATACATAAATCCAGTAGTATTATTATGTCATATATTTCATGATTACCTATCATATATACTTTATAATCATTCTTGAATTGCTAACATGGAAAATGAATCTCCTTGCGTCGTGAAGATGGTAATCCGTACGTACGCACGAACGATGATATCATTCCCATATATATTAAATGGAATTGGAGTGGATGATATAATATAATATAATCAGTATGATTTTATATTAATCATATATAGTTATTCTTTACACCATTATACCCATCAAAGTAAGGTGGTGGTGGAAAAACTGATTACACCACTGCATAGAGACGGTATTCCCTACGTACACGCGCGCGGTGATTTTGTTTTCCGTAGGATGGATAGAAGGTGAAATAGAGTTGTTTAATTTTTATAATAACATATCAGTATATTATTAATACTTATTTTATTACTTTATAAAGAAAAAACTAAAGAAGAGGAAGTAGAAGAAGAAAGAAACATGAAAGAGTCGGTAGAATAGATTACCTCTTCCTCGATGCACCTCATTTAAACTTCTTCTCAGGGCACTAGAGTTTTTTTTTGAGAAGACCCAAACCTCTATGATATAACTAGATAGGTATATAAGAGGAATGGGTAGGTTTTGGACGAGCTTCAAGGCTCAAGAGGGTGTGAAGAGACGAGGGAAGGGGTGCCCTTTTCATAAGGGAGGATAGAGGCACCTTTGGAAAAACATAAAATATTATTTTATAATAAAGTCATATTCGGTTTATAATAGCTCAAAATTGATTTATTTCGAATCTAAAGTGGGAATGGGTTGTAATAATATCAACCAATATAATTTAGACCAGTTTAGGTTACTATTTTAACCTTATCATTTATATTTAACTTTAAGTTAAATAATTTTACTTTTACCATGTCTTCTTGTTTTTTTACACTATATGGTTAATATACTTTCTATAACAAGCCAAACGAACCCCAGGATGTTCATTATTAAAATATATAACCTTATCTTAGTCATTTTGCCGAACCTTAGATTTTTAGGAATAAAATATAAATTAATAATATAATATTTGTTTTAAAAACTATTTTATGTCAATTTTGACACTATTTGGTAATTGATTTTTGTGAAAATCATAAAAGCATAATTACTTCGAAAAAAGTTAAATTAATCAATATTAACATGTCATATTAACCTATAAAAGTACTTTAATTCATAATAAGTCTCAAATTACATTTATTTGGGTATTTATAACATCAATTATGTTAATATTACATTAATAATGTAATTATTGCATCATCATTGTGTCATAAATAAATTAAATTATTTAATGTTGAAAAACTATAAATAAAATACCATTATGTATTAAATCTTATTATCTTTATGATGAATATTTATAGTCGAAATTATTATATGTATAAACATATATTACAATTTTTTAAATTATTAAACTTTGATTTTATCTATTTTAACTCTTCTTTAAATAATATAATAATAAGTGTCCTAATCTAATCCAAGTGGATCTAAATTGTCATATTTTATTAATAATGTTGTATTTGGTCGAATTAAACTTATCCAATAGAATTTGGACATGTGTTAGGGTAATAATAATATCATTTTTACCCTTAATTACCCAATTTACTTTTAAACATGGTAAAAAAAGTAAAAAGTTACTATTCACAAATAATATATATTTATCTTATTGAACCACATTTTATTCCATGATATTAACTATGTCTATCGGATGTTTGAAATTCCACTCACAGAAGTGGTAAAATTATGTTTTATGTAATTTTTCAAATTCTTATAGGAGGTGGGTAAAAGACTGTGAAAAGTTCAATGAAATTTTTATATATCTAAAATTATTATAAAATGAATCAAATGAATTTCATTGAAATTATATATGTATTATGTATCTATTTTGACCTAAAATAAATTTACATAAAATAAATAATTATTTAAATAAAAATTCGGTTTGTAAATACTAACCCAGTGTTTTCACTATTCATCAAAAATTGAATGTTTTCAGAAAAATACAAAAAATTCACCGTAGGATAATTTCGATATTCCGAATACAAAAATGAAGTACATTTTAAAAGATAACATTAATAAAATTTCAAAAAGTGGGTATTACTATTCATAATGGTTAGTTTATATAATATTTTAATAACATATCGTTGTTTAGTGAAACCCAGTATTGCATACAGCACACGATATCGTGGAAGGTCATGATTGCGTGTAATGCAAGCCAAGTCAGGGGTGTATGTAGTGCAAGCTCATTTTGGTGTAGCGTACAACACAAGACATCCATGAAATTAAAAAAGAATACTTTTCATAAAATCTCGCGGTGTTACAATCTATCCCCATTAAAATGAATTTCGCCCTCGAAATTTGTCGGGGTTATAAATGGTTTACTACTCGAAAGATTCTTTAATAGAAACCCACATCGTAAAAAGGAATACCAAAATTATCTTTAAAAACTAAAGTATGAAACATAATGGTTACCCAAATTAACTAATCACTGGGTTTCCACATAGGAGAAAAAAGGTGAAAATATGGATATGGAAGAGAAATCTAACCATCATGTTCTGATGTAGAGTGGTAGAGAACATGGCTATGAAAAATAAAACAATCAAAAAGCCATAACTTTTTGGTGATCAAAGGTAATCCATCAGTTATAAGGGAACTAGGACAACAATTTTGTTTTTCAAGATCATTTCCCTAAAGATAAAGAATTTGAATTAAAAGAAATACTAACTTTATTTTGGTATAATTTCATCGTTGTTCATGCCTTGATCATTTTCCACTTCATCTCATAAAGAAATGAAGTTGAATTTGTCCTTCACGAAGTTTTAGCAGATCATGCGACAGAATGATAGGTCATTCCATCTGTCTCAAACATAAGTTATCAGAAGTTATATACATAAGTCCATCTATGGTGAGATTAATCAGATATAGTTCCAAAGTGGACTTATACTTCATCTATCAACCTACATAATAGAATAAAATTAGTTTCTACTAACCAGGGACTTCCAGTAGGACAATGGTAGGCGATAAAGGCCTGTCGCACTTCGGTTGTGGGTTCGATTCATGCAACATTTTCCGACGTGACGAGTTTTCACTCATCCTAAAGGTGGTACTTTTTTTCTAAAACTACATTATTATAACATTTCGTAAATAATATCGAAAAACAATTCTGGCCTTAAAAACTACTAACTTATGTCCAACATAATACATTCCAATCTATAAGATTGTCCAAAATACTTCTGTCCAAGCTCATAGTATAAAGAAAACTATTACTAGAAATGTCATCTTCCGAGCATGTGATTACCATCATTTATCCCCCATATATCATACTATATATCATGTTGGTCAAATTACAAACATGTGAATACCTTAATCATTTATTCTCTTGAAAAATGAGTACCCATTGACTCTTAGTGAAAACATGAATGCTGTAAAAATTTAAAACTTTCCACATTCCAAAATCCGAAAATTTTTATATACTCAAACCATGATATAAATTTTTCCTTATATTTGTCATGAGCTCATTTAATTTTTTCATTATCGCTTCATTATTCGCATATTATCTTCTTTCCAAAAATATTTCAATCACTTTTTATGGATACCGATACCATATAATTATTGAAAACCAATACATAGATATTCCAAAAATCCATGATGCCATAAATGAGATTCCATTATAACATTTTGAAATCCCATTACATAAACACTTAATCATCACACAACATCATTTTCATACTCAACATCACAAATAGTGATCACATGTGACTTCCCTTTATCTTTTTCCTTAAGAGGTTTCTCATGTTGATCATCATTAACCCTTGGATTAGGGAATTGATTATCATAATGACCCATTTACTTACACTTGAAGCACTGAAGTGTTGTTAGTGTGTTTCCTGTGGTCTATTCTTTATTCACATCATTATCAACCCTTTTTCAATTACTTCGAAAGTCAGCTGCTCGATGACCTTCTTTTCCAGACTTAAAACATTTTCTAGTACCTTTAAGCCAATCTCCACCATGCTTATTTCTACACCCTGAGCATAAAGAAACATTCATCTTCTTTTCACCATTATTCAAAGATTTCTCCTTAAACTCCATCTTTCGTTTCTTGTCAAAACCATGAGATGGATATGTAACACCAACATCTATTTATACCCTGATAGCTCAACGGAAAATTTCTTCATAGCTACTGAAGTCTCTTATTGCTAATTCCCTTTGAAGACTTGGTTTCAAGCCACTAAAGAATCGATCAACTTTACTTTCATGTTGGATGATAAATCCAGATGCATACCTTGCAAGACTTGTAAAATTCGCTTTGTATATTCCAACCGATTCATCATTATTATACTTAAGCTCATGGAAATCCTTTTCCATCTTTGTTTGAAAAATTCTAGGGAAGTACTTATTTAAAAATAAGTTCTTGAACTCATCCAACTCCATGGATTCTATTTCATCTCAGGGCCTCGTATTCTTAATTAGAGTCCACCATTGATCCGCTTCACCTTCTAAATGGTAAATAGGCAGAATGACTTTTTCATGTTCCGAACAGCTATGTATGGAAAATATCTTTTCAATGGTACTGATCCGTTTTTTATCAATAAGTGGATCAGAAGACCCTCTGAATGAAGGTGGATGTTTCCTCATGAAGGACTCAATAGAATATTGTTCCCTTATCTGATCATTTGGAAATCCAAAATTATTTATAGTTGTGTAAGTATATAAATAAGATTTCTCACTCCATATCCCATCACATTTGGTTTTTCGGTAGGACAATCATTGCATTGTCCACTACATTGATCAACATGGTTCCTTCAGGTTCTAGCCATCATCTAAAACGCAAAAAGAACAGTGTGAGAGGAAAAACCCATGTTTGGGAAAACAACATAATAATGGGGAAGTACCTTCAATATACAACATCTTATGGTTAATTATAATATTGTTACCATAATTCTAGGACTATAACCTATACTTATACTTAACCTTATGGACATACCTATACATACCTAAGAAATATCTCTAGAGATTTCACTAAAGTTCCTGCATCTTTGTTTCCAATGGTTGACTAAACATTTATTTTGATTCCAATAGTAGAGGCCCAAAGCTTGATGTACATAGACATTATATTACATTTGAAGAATATCTAATACATAACATAAACATACACCAAAGGATGGTAATTTTTTAGTGTCTTTGGAAACTCAGAATATAATATTCTAATCTTGGGGAAAGATCTTAAACATATCCCATAATGATCTTCTTTTTTTTCTTACCTAAAACTTTTCATTAAATCATCTGGAAAAGAAAACATAAATAGGGTGATCTCAAATTCTCTGTAAGGGTAAACATAGAGAACATAAAACAATCCACAATCATTTGAATGAAAAAACATGAAAACAAAATCTAAACAACAAAATCTTGAGCAAAGACATAAATATTGGAACTACGTATGGAATATATCATAAATGAACATAAATCATGGTAAAATATCATGGGAATAATACAGTTAATTGTGGAATACCATTAAAAACATGTTATGATTTCCATAGTATCCAATGCATTGCTGCCAAGACCATCTTAGTGGACAAAGTCCCTTTCTGAATCGAGTTCACTCCTTGTTTCAGTCATGTATTATTGAACCAGATTAACTAAAAATTCTAGCCATGTCTATATCAAGAGATATAAATCTTTACCAAATTCATTGGAGGGAGATATAGGTCCCACCCATCTCATAATGAAATCATTCTTACTTGTGCCACAAAATAAACATAAACCATTCATCATAACCCAATGAATAAAATGGGTTTCATAAACGTCATCCCATTATAACATAATACATATAAAACAAATTTATATCATTTCATCATAAGAAAAGTGAAACCATGTTAATCATATAGAAATTATACTTTAAACATACACATATTAAATAATTTCATATTAAATGGAAAATGATTTTGATAAAACACATGAAATAAATTCTTGTGGAAAATATCCATTATTCTTAAAAATAATTTTCTTATCACAAAATTCCATTCAATTTTTAATGAAATGGATTTTGTTGAAAATCATAATTTAATCTTTTAGAGGAATATTCAAGAAAATTAGGCATTATAAAACCGTAAGAATTTGTTCGTTCCATATAAGTTAAAAAAACATTCTCCTCGTACTTTTGTCGGAAAAGTCAAAAAGTTCCTCATGTGGTAAACAAAAGTAAGATTCCTTTCATAACATGTAGTAAATTTTATGAAATGGGTAATAAGGGAATTAAACATATATGATCTTTTTTTTAGAAAACATGGTAATGTATAATAACAATAACTAAGTAAATATTTACGAATAAAAAATCTCGTATAAAAATGAGATTGAAAAACTATCCCTTACCTTATGTCTGATATGCTTCGTATGTATCCAAAACTCCTGTATAATGATTTAAATAATGTCATTAACTTATTATAGAATCATATTCATTGTTATGATATCATATATGGTTCACTTATGACTTTATATTACCCATTCTTTTGTAAATTCATGTTAAAGTAGTGTTTTGGGTAAAATCGTTTCATTTATCGTCCGTGTTTTGACATGTAATTATTCATATTATTACATAGATCATGATTACATAATTCTAGAATATAAAAAATGATTTATATATAATATATATTCAGAATATATATATATATAATAGATCGATAAATGGAAAATAATACACCGTTCATGGAGACGGTATGCCGTACGTATGCCTGAACATTGTTTTTCATTTCCTTATTGAATTGAATGGAATTAAGTAGACGACATGAATATATATACATAAATCCAGTTGCATTATTATGTTATATTTTTCATTATTACATATTATATATACTGTATAATCATTTTTGAATTGATAACATGGAAAATGAATCTCATCGCGTCGTGGAGACGGTAATCCGTTCGTACGCACGAGCGATGATATCGTTCCCATATATATTGAATGGAATTGGAGTGGATGATATAATATCATAGAATCAGTATGATGTTATAATAATCATATATAGTTTTTATTTACACCATTATACCCATCCATGTATGGTGGTGGTGGAAAAACTGATTACACCACGACGTGAAGACGGTATTCCGTACGTACACATGCACGATGATTTCATTTTACGTAGGATAGATGGAAGGTTAAATAGTGTTGATTCATATTTATAATAACATATCAGTATATAAGTAATACTTATTTTATTACTTTATAATGAAACAACTAAAGAAGTGGAAGTATAAGAAGAAATAAACTTGAAAGAGTCTATAGAATAGATTACCTCTTCCTCGACGCACCTCCTTTAAACTTCTTCTTAGGGAACTAGAGTTGGTCTTTTGAGAATATAAGAACCTCTATGATATAACTAGAGAGGTTTATAAGATTAATTTCCAGGGGTTGGGTGCGCTTCAAGGCTCAAAATGGTGTGAAGAGAAGAGGGAAGGGGTGCCCTTTTTATAAGGGAGGATAGGGGCACCTTTGGAAAATTGTAAAATATTATTTTATAATAAAGTCATATTCGGTTTATAATAGCACAAAATTGATTTATTTCGATGATAAAGTGGGGATGGGTTGATATAATATGAACCAATAGAATTTATACATGTTTAGGTAACTATTTTAACCTTATTATTTAGATATGACTTTAAGTTAAATAATTTTACTTTTACCGTGTCTTCATGTTTTCTTACACTATATGGTTAATAAACATACTATAACAAGCCAAACGAACCCCAAGTCGTTCATTATTAATATATATAACCTTATCTAAGTCATGTTTTTGAACCTTAGATTTTTTGGAATAAAATATAAATTAATAATATAATATTTGTTTTAAAAACTATTTTATGTCAATTTTGACAGTATTTGGTAATTGATTTTTGTGAAAATCCTAACATCATGATTACTTCGAAAATTGTTAATTAAGTCAATTTTAACATCCCATAGTAACCTATAAAATTATTATAATTCATAAAAAGTCTCAAAATACATTTATTTGGGTATTTATAACATCAATTATGTTAAACTTTCATTATTAACGTAATTACTGCATCATAATTGTGTCATAAATATGTTAAATAATTTAATTTTCAAATATTATGAATAAAATACCATTATTTTTGTAAATATTTTAATATTTATAATGAATATTTATAGTCTAATTTATCTTATGTATAACCCTATATTAAAAATGTTTTAGTTATTAAACATTGATTTTAACATTTTAACTATTCTTTAAATAAAATAATAATAAGTGTCCTAATCTAATCCTTGTGGACCTAAATGGTCATATTTTATTCATAAGGTTGATTTTGGTCGAATTAAACAAATCCAATAGAATTAGGACATGTGTAAGGCTAATAATAATATCATTTTTACCCTTAATTACCCTATTTAATTTTAACCGTTGTAAAAAAAGTAAAAAGTTACTATTCAACAAAAATTATTTTTATCTTATTGAACCACATTTTACTCCTTGATGTGAACCGTGTCTCTCAGATTTTCGAAATTTCTCTCACAGAAGCGGTAAAATTAAGTTTTATGTAAATTTTCAAATTCTCCTAGGAGGTGGGTAAAAGACGGTGAAAAGTTCAATAAAATTTTTATATATCTAAAATTATTATAAAATGACTCAAATGAATTACATTGAACTTATTTAGGTTTTATGTATCAAACATGACCTAAAATAAATTTATATAAAATAAATAAATATTTAAAGAAAAATTCTGTTTTTAAATAGTAACCCAGTGTTGTCACTATTCATCAAAAAATTGAAAGTTTTCAGAAAAATAACAAAATTTCACCCTCGGCTAATTTTGATATTCTGAATCCAAAAATGAAGTCCATTTTGAAAGAAATATTTATAAAATTTAAAAAAGTGGGTATTTCTATTCATAACAACTAGTTTATATAATATTTTATTAACATATCATTGTTTAGTGAAACTCAGTATTGCATACAACACACGCTATCGTGGATGGTCGTGATTGCGTGTAATGCAAGCCAGGACAGGGATGCGTGTAGTGGAAGCTCCTTTTGGTGTAGCGTACAACAGATGAAATCAATGAAATTAAAAAAAATTCATAAAATCTCATGGTGTTACCCTTATGTAGGAACCCTTACACAATAAGATACCCATATGAACACCCTTGGTACACAAAAAATTTAATAATACCCTTACACATATTGACACATGTAGTTTGCTACCCTTACGTTACTCCCATTCTATTTAAACGGAGGATGGTAATCCTTTACACAGCCAAACATACCATTATATAGAGGAAAAATAACCTTAAACATCACGTAGAAAATGGGATTTAAGTATAAATAGCCTATGTAAGGATACTTTTACCCATAATCAACATAAGGAAAACCCTTTTTACAATTAGACATGGCCTTAAAACACAACTTAACCCTTATATAAAACCATAAATCTTATGTAAGTGTAATTTTATTAATGAAAAAGAATTATCACATAAAAATAATTATAGAATAAATCTAAAGTATGGGTTTAAGTACAATAAATAATTTATTAAATTTTAGTCACCATTTAAAACCCTACTCCCCACCATCAGAAATAAAAAAATGTCACCTATGATATGTGCAAACTATAACTTCTATAAGAATCATGATGTATTTTTTATAAATAGCTTACATGGTAGTTAAATTGGGTTATTTGATGAATAAATATTATATTTACAAAATTATTAATATTTTAGTAATATAAACAAACTATTACCTTATCTAAGATCAATTGAATATGGTAATGACTCCCAAGTTTATGTGAAGACTACCACCTCTACGTAACAATAAATTTAATTTTTCATCTGAACATTTATTATTTATCCAAATATCGTAAAATATGATTAGAAACCATATTAAAATATAAATAATATAATTAAACTTATTTAATAATTATATTATTATAAATTAATCACTTTATTAACCATAAAATATAAATAATACCATTACAATTGCTTTGATATCAGTTTCATATTTATTTGATACTAGTGTCTATAATTAATTTTTATACAAATAATTCAGAGCTTTTAAATATTACTATGAAGAACATATCTTTTTTGATGTAAATTTCTACACCTCTCGGGAAAAATAGAGAGTAGGTCCTCTGAATCCAAATTTTTTATTTATCATTCTTGTAAATTGAGCGTGTTTTTGACTTTTTATTTATTGATATAAAACAGATATGTTTCATTCTTAGGAAGGAATGGATATTTACTCATAAAAGACATATTTACTGGAATCATTTACAGATATCATTTACTACCTACGATGGTGTGTACTATGTTTTTCAAATATAATGGGACCCAATGTTGATTCAGGTTGGAAATTATATTCTTGAGTAAGGTAGGATGTTAGACATGTTTTATCTCGAACTACAGTACGATTCTGCAGGTATTGATCTTCTTCAATAGAAGTTCAGTTTTTCAAAGTGTTTCCTTATATATATATTTTTTTCAACTAGAGAGGGATGTTGAATATACTTTTGACATGGTATATAGAGGTGCAAAATTTTTTAACATTAATATTACCCCACTTTTTAACATAAAAATTAATTGTGATACAATACAAGATCCAAAGGATTTCTGTCTTGAAAAACAAGGCTCATACATCAATTATACATAATAAAACATTAAAATTATAAAAATTATTATTAATTATCCTTGTAAATATATCATTACCTCCTTAGTACCAAAAAACATCTAAGGATATACATCAATGTGAGTGGTGACCTAAAATCTAGCAATATCAGTAATAAAGGACATGCATCAATACTACATGGGTGGGTATAATAAAAATTATTATACCATAAGCATAATATCATCAACATAATCATGATGGAAGCATCTCATAAAGTAATGGAATATAGAATATTCTTAAAAATAAAACATCATAACATTGTTTTCAAATAAAATACATATATATAAACAATTCTAGCATCATTTTCACACATAACATATGTTCATACTTCATATAATCAAAAACATGAAAAAAGATAGAAAGATGTTATTGATTTACACAGGTTATATTATGAGAAATATCATATTAACGAATTCATTAGAGGAATATATAATTCTGGTCCCTTCTATAATATCATAAAATTCACATACTCATTAATTCGATTTTGAATGTATAAAAATTTCTGCCATGAAATAAACACATAAAATGAGATGTATTTCACAAGAATTTAATAAAACATATTTTAACTAAATACATTATGGGGTTCTTATATGAATAATTCAATTAATCATTTTTAAATAAATCTTCATCATTCTCGAGTGGATAATAAACAACCCCAGAGGAGTCAAAGACATGTTTTAGAAATCAATTTCTTCCCAAAAACGATTTGTATATTTATTTGAAAACATTTTTAAAGGGTGGAATCTTGTATATATCTTAAAATAAAAGGGAAATAATTGAGGATTAAAAATTTAATAATATTATAAGAATATACATATTTAAGATTGTGTGAAAGATAAGATAACCTGTATACGGGGTTGGGTTAGGGAATCCCCAAACATTAAATCCCTCTTGTTTTCATCTCTTTTACACTTAATGAGTAATAAAATTAGGTTTATAAAAACAATGAAACCAAATTTAATTATTTTTATGTGACTATTTATAAATTACAGTTATTTTATTCCCTTCCTAAATTCCCACTAATAAATGGGAAATATTTTTATATCTTGTCTCCCATAAAAAATTTTCCATTTTCGTTCGATTTCATTATTTTTGTTTGTGGTCATTAATAATGATTAAGAATCAGTTTAATGAATATTAAAATACACATATTAAAACATTTATATATCATAAATAATTTAATAATCACCTACATAAGTTTTTGGATATGAAAATAGTTGGAAACAACCTCGTAAGCGGTTAACTAACCATTAACGAGACATTTTCCATACAGGAGGTGTGAGACGTATAATTTATGATTATATTATGTAAAAAATATTTATAGTATATTAAAATTATGAAGATCATGTTAACATACTTTATAATTCTATTAAATATGTTTTAATTAAAAATAAAACGATGACATTAAATTATGGAATTGAAACGAAATAAAAGGATGAATGGAAATTACCACTTTCATGAAGTAGTTCATCTTTTTTGAACATTAAATTCTTGAATGTTTGGAATTTGATTACTCCATAACATCAATATATATTAAAAAGGCATTGTTAAAGTTATTTTTTTATAATTTTTGATTTTTTGTGTGAGGGAGGAGTTGATTTATAAGGGGAGGGAGAAGAGTTATTTATACACTAAGAGACGAGTTTTTTTTGAAAAAAATATCAAATAAATTACTATATAAAAGGTAAAACTTATAAAATATATTTTTTACACTATGAATCATATATATATATATATATATAATTAAATATTTTTAGGAGAGTAAATCCATTTTTATTTATAATTCATCATTTCATTAAAATTTATTGTCGAAAAAGTCAGGAAAAAATTTATTTCAAGAAAACAATTATTTACTATTGACAATGGGATATAAGTTTTTTGTTTTGAAATTAAGTTTTTTGTATTGAAATAAACAATTTATATTAATAAAATTATTTGGGATAATGTAAAAAAAAGTCATATTTATTAATTTATTAATTTAATATCATTATATTATAAAACCTGTAGTATTTGGTAACAAATAATTTTAGTATTCATGTAAAAATTGATGTATTTCAAAAAAAATCAGAAAACTAAATGTTGGAAAATTTCAATATGATGACTTCAAAAATTATGTTTATTTTTTCAAAATAATTTTCCAACAAATTTTATTTTAATTTTTAATATAGAAATTATTATTTTCATTAAATATCATAAAATGTATCTTTTTAAAAATTGTTCTTATATTTTCATTGAGTTTTTTGTCTTGAAATTAATTTAATAGAATTTTGATATTCATATTTAATTAAATAACTTATGATAAATGTTATTAATATTAAAATTTATAATTTTCCTACTAGATTACTATTCCAATGGTTAAATTATTATTCCCAATAGTCTGGTTATTATTTCTAAAATCTAGGTAACTATTATTACAATCACATTACCACCTATAAATACAACCTCATTAATTCATTGACCATTCACTACACTTCCTTCCATTTGATATATATTTTCCCATTCTAAAATGTTTTTTTTCTAAAATAATATTTTGTTTCTTTTCTATTGCATTGATCATGTGGGAGATGATTCTAGCATATTGTGGAGACACATATTTTCCCATTGTATTTTTTCTATTTAATATTTTTTTGTCTTTTTATAATGTTTTTCTATTTTCATGGGTTTAGTTTATGAATAATTTAATGATATCTATTAATGTAATAAATTTTATTGGATATTATATGTGTTTTATATGTATAATACACCATAATATATAAAAAAATTATTCACGAGAAAAAATTCATTTACAAACTCTTGGATGTTTCATTTCCCCAATGTGGAAAATTTTTCCCCAAAGTTTCAACTCATATTATCAGTTGAGAATATGTGATTGGACAATAGTTTTTTCCCTTGTTCCCAAATAGTCATATAATATTAATGGTTATTTTATGGCACTTTGACAAGGTGATTTGTCTTTTTCATAAAACATTGTCTCTATGATCTATGATCTTCACCGACTAATCCATATATGAGAGTTAATTTTCAATTTTTTATAGCTTTAGATTTAGTACATGTGAGGGAAAACGTATTTACATTCTTATAATAGTTATGTAGACCACATAATGAACATGGGCCAATTTTACGGATCATAGAGATGATATGACAACAATCTAATGCGATCAAGTATCTTATTTGAGAAAATTTCATATGTTAATCACTTTATATTAAAACTGAATAACACCCTTCTATTTAATAATTTGAATGAAAAAATGTTCGCAATCATCAAACTCGATGTCCCTTTGTTAGTTTTCATCCAAACACTTCTACAATATATTTAGAGATTGTATTTTCTATTAAAGGGCTTGAACCATAGATGGTATCTATTTCATGAGATTAGGCCTAAGTAGATTTCATTAGATTTCTTCTCCCAAAAATGAGGAGTTCTACATCACATCCCATAGATAGCTTAATATATATCGATTATAATCATTGAGTGGAAATATTTATTGTATGAGAACTCATATAATGGGAAATATTGATTCCATCATCCTTTAAATTACACTGAGTAGGAACTCAACTTTTGATTGAGTGTTTGAATAGT
This sequence comes from Viscum album, assembly GCA_963277665.1. Lineage (NCBI taxonomy): Eukaryota > Viridiplantae > Streptophyta > Magnoliopsida > Santalales > Viscaceae > Viscum > Viscum album. The sequence continues at coordinate 1,941,027,188 of OY728133.1, read as the reverse complement.
CCATTTATATTTTTAATTTTTTGGGGGTGAGAGGTTATACTGTAATTATATTTAGTTTTTATAGTATATTGAATACTTCTCTTCAAAATCGAATTGAACCTTAGATCAAAATCATAGACGATGGAATGTGGTTCCCCATATAGCCTCACCACCTCTTTTACATATATCTTGGAATTTTTTTTCAAGAGGGAAATATTCTCAAATAGTAAGGAAGTGGGAATTTGTGGTCTTTCAATAAACCAAAACCAATGTCACATTTAGATTTTTAGATATCTCTCGGAGGGAAGTGGAAATGTCCATAGTGATGTTATATCATTTTCACATAGTTATTTGTATTGGTTTCATCATCTCCATGTTATTATGTCATTCTTATTAAACTTTCTGATATATCAAGAAATTTTAGGTGTACTCAACAATATCCATATTTAGTATTCCAATAATAAGTAATCTCATATATCATGATACATCTTGGTACTTCTAGGATGGGTGGATAAGGATGATCTATGTGCATTAATATATTGTTTTTGCACTATGTAGGTGACGAAGAAACACAATGTTTAGTTCCAAATTAAATGTAACCATATTCATCAATATGGAATTCAAGATAATTATATTCCTTTAAAACCTACAGATTCTTTTGAAGCTCTAAATCATCCCTTTATGAAAAATTTGTCTTATATTGGATATATAGTTTGGAAATTATTTTTTAAAGGTTTTACGGATTTCCTGCTATTATGATTTTGACTTCCAAACATTGCATATCCATGAAATTACGGTCCTTCTCAATCTACATCAGGGATAATGTAGGGGTAATTTTCATTAAAGATTATCAGTTACCATGTTTTCCTTTTTTGGATGGTAGTTAATTGAGGAATCATAGTTAGTGATTATCAATAATTATCTTTTTCAATATATATTGATCTATTTATGTGTGAATATATATACTTCATATTCTTGTTATCTATATATATGTCACATTTCTCATCATAGAGGTAGTACCAAAAATTATTCAGATTAGGGATCATAGCTTCTAACTCTAGATCATGTTTCTGGTAAATCTTCCCATGGATCAATATTTTTCATGAGGTGTAGGATATCACTATGTTATTACACAAGAGTACACAACCCAAACATTTGGTTGAAGAAACACTATATATCACAAAACCTTATACACTTGATGATCATGTGGGTAAAATCATGGTGATCATCCTCTTACTAAGCTCATTAATATTTCCTCACATTCATCCATAAGAAATACTTTACCACTCTCTAGGTTTACATTGTTAGCATGATATACCACCATGGTAAATTTATCACAAAAATCAAGTAGTACACTTCTAAGAAATGAATGTATTGGAAATCAATGAAATCTATGGGTCTAGTCCATTACTCGATTTCCTTAATCATTGAAGGGTCCATATAAACTCCCTAACTTAAAATCATATTACCCATGAATGTTACTTGTTGTACCAAAAATCCACACATTCTGAACATAGAATACATTTTCTACTTTCATTATATTTCTAGAACAATACTTATATTCTCTTTTAATTTCTCATTTCAATTTGATAAAATGTGAATATAATTGATAAATACTATCATAATTTTTTAAATTTATTCACTAAAAAATCTATTCATTAAATAGATTCATATTTAAGGGGATTTAGTAAGACTAAATGGAATCACTATGAACTCATAGTGTCTATACCTTGTAGATGAGTCTTTATTCCAATAAACACTCTTATTTACCTTAAAAGAATTATGCCTCGAATAAATATTCACTTTTGAGAAGTACTGATTTTCATTATGTTGATAGGAAAATTCATTAATCCATGCAACATGATACTTATTCTTTATAGATATGTTGTTGAAATCCTGATAATCCTTACACAACCTCATTGATCCATATTTTTTTGACAATGTGAACTGACACGCCCTATAGTGATGCACTAGGTCATGTAAAACCATTTTACCTATTCTCCTTCAAATAATTCTGTTAAATTGTCCAATTAAATCATGTATATACTACAAGGGAATTTTGAGATAGGAGTGGATCCATTTATGACGTCTATTGAGAAATCTACCTCATGATCTGGTCGAAGTTTGAAAAAATATATGGAAAATAAATAGTTGTATTGACTAAACATGGTAATTTCCTCATTGATAAGGTTTCCATTGAATAAAAATTTTATGAAAGGTATGTATCATCAGAGGATATCATCTCCCACACTAGATAGGGATTCTCTAAAAGATATTCATGATCTCTTATATAATTTTATATGGACATGGGACGGTTGAAAATATAAAAATATATTTCCATTTCCCAAGAGATATTGTGTACTATATATAATTAGATCAAATAAATTTCCACTACAGATTAAAATTATACCATGGTAAGTGTTATGATATTCATCAGAAATGTGTTTTTTTTTATTTGATAGAAAAGTAGCTGAAAATCCTTCAATAAAAAAAATTATGCTGGTAAAAAAAGTAAAATCAAAGAGCATCATCCAAAAAATGTGAGTAACCTCATGAGGGAAGGATCAAATGTTATAAAAAATAACTAGTCAGTCATTCAGTAATGATCAATAATAAATATAGTGTCCCACCATATTACCCTCACATCAAGTATAAAATATAGATATTGGATTATTCATAAGGTCGTTACATACTATGATTAGATATTCAATGGACCTTGGAATATGTCCTTTACTTGGAAAATCAATATAGATTATTAAAGAACCCAACTCCAGATCTGTAACCAGAATGTGTCTATAGTTTCAAAATACAGGAACTGCTATCAAGGGATGATAATATGCTTGAATGGAATCAAAAATCCCATGGGAATATAAATGTGAATCCCCAACTAAGCCTCTATGATCCTTGATAACTCTATCACCACGCATGAAACCCATAATTCTAGATCAATAATTGTTAAGTTTGTTCCTTAATAGGGGAGGTCTCTAGCTAATCCATGGTCCATGGGATCTAGGATTATTTTTGAGGGAGGAAGTGAGAAAAACATGGACATGAGTGAAGGTGAATTGACCTAGTCATTACACAACCTCAAGAGATATATGACTATGTTTCTAGTTTTGAAAATGAGTCCTATGGATGAACTCAATATATTTGATGTAAATTTAAATTTCTAGAACACTATAGAATCAAACAACCTGTAGTGAGAATAATAGTATTGGCCTTTCTCTCTATAGTGGATTTGTCCGTACATAGAAACCAACACTCATGGGATGTTTTGGTGGTAAGACATTGATTAGACCAACTTGTAAACTACCCATGTGATATCTATATATACTTATCCCACTCATTGTTGAACAAAATTTACTCCGTAGATTTAGTATTTTGACCCATACAATAGATACACATCATTGAAAGGATTATAACCCCACAGTAGATATTAGCACTAGATGGCTAGTAAATATTCTAGACAGTCCTCATCAAAATGATGAATTTAAAATGAAGTTCCTTTAACAATAAAGCTTCAACCCAACTGACCTATGAAAAATCATAGGATTGAATTATAAGAAAATATATGAGGGAGAAGCTACTAGCAAGAGATCATGTGATGATATATTTCTTAGGTTCACTTATCATGACAATGTTATCAAAGAGACGGTTATGGTTGACATCCATGGTGGCGTGATTGAAAATCAGATGATCAATATCCTCCCTGAAGATGATATTGGGAGTAGGGTAGAAATAAAACACAACAATTACCCATAATTTTTTATTCAACAATTAACAGATATATCAATTATTAATAATCTAGTGGGTGTGCTGCTGAAGAACAGGTAAATGATATAGAAGAACCCACTTAATTTGGGATGAATTAAATCTTAAAAATATACCTTCCATGACAAATGTGTAAAGTATATTTTTCCCCAGAAATAATTACCCTCAATTAGCTTCTAGGAATGTTTGGTAGGATGTCCATTCATGGTTCCTAATATACTCCTTATGATAATGCCCCCATCATTAATTGGTTTATACATAATTCTCTGGGAAGCCTATTGGAATTTACCTTGTATGTTATCACACAATATGAATTTTAACAGATTAATCTTAATGTTGTATATCACCATTTTTGTAACATTCAGAGTGGAAAATATATGTATGGGGATTGAGGGGAGGATTTTGTTGATCAAGGTGATTCTTCCCCAAAATTACAATAACATGTTTTTTCCAAGAAGGAAACACCCTAACATTTTATCAGTGATCATATAAAAATCAATGAAGATGAGGGCATTAGGGGACACTAGGGAACCCATGTAATTCATTTCTAATGGAAAATTTTCATGACAATATTCGCGTTCAATGCTCCAGATCTTCTATCTGAGCATTTTTTAAGAATAAAAAAGTAACTTTTCTCCTAATTGAAAACTTGTTCTCTCAATGAATAGAAACACTCCAATGCTTCATTAACCCCCTAAAAAGTCCTCATACTCACATTATCATAACGTATGGTATCATCTGTAAACATGATATAAGATATGGATCAATTAAACTACTTATTACGATAATGGATAATCCTTCCCATTGCATTGAAATGAATAACCTAGAAACTGATATCATATTGGGAAATGATAATGATACATGGGGAGAAGGGATAACTATTTCTTAAACACATAATTGTTATGAGAAATCAAAATTTCTATCCAATAAAAGAATCAAACAACCATGGAGAGCTAAAAAGTGAAAAAGGAGATCAATCACCCAAACCGAGAAACCCATACTAGTGAGGACCATGATAATAAAGATCTAGTCTTCTTTATCATAGGATATTCACATATCTAATTTGATGGTCACGTTATTACCCATGGACTTCAAGTTAATTTCAATGATAACATCCTGGTAAAAATAAATAGATTCTTAAATTGATCTTCACTTCACAAAACCATGTTTCTCCTCATCCACCCAATTAGGGAGGAAGGGAGAAATCGTAGAGTTAATATTTTCACAGAATCAATTAAAAGAAACATTACAATGGATGATAGGTCTATAATACTTCAAAGAGTTTGTGTCTTTTACATTGGTCCAGAAATAATCTTAGTAGTATAGGCCTCAATAGAGAGGTTGCCACCTTTGTAAAATCTATATAATGCACTGATCATGAACCTCTTTACAATGTATCGTGAATCCACGTAAAAAGAGTTAGGAAAAACATGCAGTTTGGGAGCACTGTCCGGGTTTATGGACCAGAGAGTATTGAAATATTATTCCTAATTTAAAATAGCCATCAATTTCTCATTAACTTCATTAGACACAAGACTGGAAATGAAGTAAAATAAAATAGAAGACCCTCTCTGATATCCACCCACCATGCACATATTTATAGATTCTAGTAGAGACATAATGTGAGTGTTCTAAATATCTGCATCAATATCTCTATCATTACTATAGGATCCATACTCCCAAATAAAGTAAGGATATGAAAATATTCAATTTTCCTTGAAACAGGCATGACACACGGTGCCTCTATCTCCTTTATAATGCCATTTCACCAATTATTTATCCTGATAAACTCATTTCAATTTCAGAAACTGGTCATCCAATATTTATTTATTGCATCTAAAACCAAAAAACACATTATCATCCCAAACAATATCCAGAATCAACTCCAGCTACTAGATAACTCAATTAATGGCCTCCATTTCGATATCAAATGGAAGAATAATCCTAACCCAATATCAGTTAACTCATTTGATATTCGCTGGATTTTTTGTGAATGAATTCCACGGGTTAACTCAAACAGGAGAATTCTAGGAATTCTTTACAGTGTTAAGTAATTATGGATTGTCAGTGCCTGAAGAGGAAAACTAAAAGAAATACTCATTATTAAATCTATAATTCTGGGTAACTCTAAGAGATGTGTTATCAGATAAAACTTGAACCAGGTGTAAATGTTTTACGATAGGTAAGTCATAAATTAATATTCCATCAACCAGGCACCAATCCAGATGAATCCAAGATCTTCGGTTCCCATGGTGGTTATTTCACCGTTAAACAGACCACCTAAAAGTCATACATTAGATATTCTGTTGCAAAGATTTAATGAAATTAAGGGATGGATTCCTCTTATAGTAATGGGTCCATAACTATACCCCCCCCCCTCAGTAGAGGCAATAATATTTAATTCACATCCAACCTGCCAAGGAGCGTTTCTTGGTTTAATGGATGTCAAATCATCCTAATGGTATTACTAAGAGTGATCCACTCATATAGCATATAATGATGAATTAAATAAAATCCTATCACCTACATATAGATTTATGTGAATGCATGGATTAGAAAATTCTAATAAGTATAAGGTCCCAACCTTAAACAGTACATAATTTTTAATTATGTTAATAATTCACATTAAAAATCTTTTTAGGTTTAGAGCTTTAGAGAATTATTCCATAACGTATACATAAAAACTTGAATATTACATTTAGACACTTCTACCTTCTATCCATATTTTCATTTCTTAAAAACTCAAAAAAAAAACATGTTTACATACTTGTTATAAATATCATTATTTTTATTTGATTTGATCCATGACCCTATTCAACATTATATCCCGTGAAAAAAATTTAAAATATGTGGCAATAGAATAAAAATATCGGGGAGGGTTATAAAATAATGAAATAAAGCAATAGTACATTAATAAATACAAATCAATGAAATCATACTTTTTAACCATAAAAACTATGCTCATTAACATACCTCACAAAATCATAAGATTTATGAATAAAACATATAATAATAAATCATAAAGTTAAATTGTGGCATCCATATCATTCTTACACTGTAGATTTCACAACTAAATAGGGAGTTATTCTTGGAATGTCCATCACAGTATATTACCTAAATCAATTAGGAGAAACATTAATGTTTACCTCCGATACATTACCCAATTAATTATAGAGCTATCTTGGGCACACCAACCATAGTTTTATCATGGAATAACCCATATATAAAAACAATTTCCAAGAACCATAACATAATCATAACACATAACACATGAATAATGGAAAGAAATAATTTTCACATTGAAATAACAAAATATCATTTCAATTTAATGACATAATAAATCCATTATCAAAACCATTTTCAATACCAAAATATTTAAAAATAGTATACGGTATTTATTTTTCTTTTATAAACATTATGAATTATTAATGAATCCAAATATCAAATAATTCTTATGGCTGCAGAATGGTCATTGTCACTAGGTACGTTAAAAAGAAACACTCTTTTGGTCCTTTAGTAATACCCTTTTTAGAAAAAAAATTCCTTTGACTAAAATTAAAAATCAAATGGGTTTATAAATTGTATAAAGGAAATTCATGTATAAATCATATTATGCCTCAATGAAAGAAGATTGGGACGAAGTCCCTTACGAAAATTCGGCAGCCTAATATCATCACATTAAAAATAAATAAATGAGTTGATGAGAGAGAAATGGGTATCTAAATACATAAACATAAAATATACAACAATTAAAATATTTATGAACTAATCCCGTCATAATATAATGGAAGTCAAATGAAATATTATAAAAGAAGTCTTTGACTAAAAGATGACGGTGAATGTTCTCTTACCTTCATTCTAATTTGGCATGTATGTTCTTTATTCTTCATGAATAATATAATTATCATAATTTATACATGCATAAGAACCTTTATAAAGCTTATTATTCCTTTTATATTCCATATTACAATGTTATAAATATTACATAATTATTTATGTTAATATCATTCGTTTTTCAATATTTGGTACTTTAGTCAAAAATGAAGTTGTTATAATTACAAATTATCCATGTGGTCAGAAGTCCATTATCTCTTGATTGATATTAATTATTGAAATATCATATATATATATATATCATATATATCCTTATATAGGTATTCATTATATTCTATGGAATTTGGAGATAAGGAATGAAATGCATCGTTCAAGGATACGTTAAGTCGTACGTACGCATGAAGGCTACTTTTATTTTTTTTTCATATTTAAGGGAATGAAAACTAAATGATACATAGGTTTATTATAACTCGAGTATAATATATACTTTATATATTTTACTTAATCTCAATAATTATATCCTTTATATGTTCCATGTATATCATGAACGAGTCATATCACTTTGAGGGGGTGGTATTCCGCACTTCCTCAAATGAAATTATCTTATTTACACAACATGTAAAAATAATGGTCTATTTAAAATGATAATTAAAAACCATATATATCATATAAATATCATATATATCATATAAAATTACATTTCCAACATAATGGGCACTATAAGAGGTGGTAGAAGAATACTGAACAATCGTCGTTTCGTGAGCCAGTAGTTCACCATCCCTAGAAACAGTATGTTCTATACCAATTAGATGGATGTGGGTGTAAGTGTAGATAGAACAATAATCATAAAAAAATTATAGTATATTTAGGATATTTTTGTTTTTATGTAATCAATGAATAAAAATATTATAGGAAGTGAATAAGTAAACAAAATAAGAGAACATGAGAGAATATATTACCTCTAAATCGGGTAACTCTCTTTGATCTGAACAAAAAGGCATTCATGAAGTGCCTTCATCCTTAGATAAGGTTTTTAAGATAAATATAGGGAAGTTTGGAACTTTTTTGGTTATAATTTGGATGATCCAAGGGGCTCTAGAAGGCTAATTAAATTGGTTGGGCAGAAGGCCTTTTAATAAGGAGGATGTTCTATTTAGAATAGTAGGGAAATATTATTTTATTATAATTTCATATTTGGTTTTTAAAGGGTCCAAATTTAGTCAAGTATAAGATAAGATTAGGATGTATCGAAATCCTCTCAACCAATAGGTTTAAAAAAATAGATTTCATAAAATTAACATTATCTTTTAGATTTAACCCTTAGTAAACTAATTTAACTTTTTCCATATCGTCTTGTATATTTATATTATATGGTTAATATACATACTAAAAAAATTCCAAAATAACCTCAAGTGGTTCATTAATGATATTATTAACATTAACTAAGTCATTTTTCCGAATAGTATCATCTTAGGATTATTATATTATTTTATAAAATAATATTTGTTTTAAAAACTCATTTATTTCAATTAAGAAACTATTTAGTAATTGATTTTTAATAAAGTGAAAACAACTTTATTAGTTAGAATAAAATAAATTATTTCAAATTTAATATGTCATTTTTATCCATAAAATTATTGGAAGACATGAAATGTTTCAAGATATTTTTTTTTATGATTTATAATATAATTTATTTAAATCTCTTATTAACAAGGTAATCACAACATCACCCTTGGTTCATAAATATAATGATTTATATAATGTATAAAAATTATTAATAAAATACCATGATATAGGAAATATTTTTATATTTATATTGAATATTTATAGTCAAAACTATCACCTAGATAACCCCAAATAAAAATTGTTTTACTAAACGATATATGTTTATGTTATATTTTCCTTAACAATAAATTAAAAGTAAATAAATTTCATTTTCAAACACTAGTTGATCCATGGGGTCCTAAAATCAACACAATATTTCCCAGGGTTTGACATATATCCTCCAATAGGGTTAGGAAAAGTTTAAGGGTAATTTAATACTATTATAATATTTTATTACCCTAATTTACAGGATTTACCTTTTAACCATGGTAAATTATTTTTTTTACTGATGTTACTGTACATAATGTCTAAAAATAAAAGATACATATTTACAAAATTTAAAAATCCTGATTCCAAATATGGAATCCATTTTTCCAAATTCTAATAAAAAATGTATCAGTAATTAATTTAAAATTAATTCCACTTTTCAAAACCAAAAAGCGTGTTTTTAAGAAGTAAAAACAACCTGAATATTGGCATGTGTTAATGACCGATTTCAAAGTAAAATTAATTTTAATGATAAAAATTGGATTAAATAAATAATATATAATCTAATTAAACTCTAACACAATTAAAATTAGAATCTATCTATAAAAATAAATTACATTAAAAGGTAGTTTTGAATTAAAATGCTTTATTTTTCATTATTCATTAAAAAATGAACATTAATTGAAAATAATACAATATTTCATAAAATGTAAATTTTCATGTTACACTTTTCAATAAGTAGTTTATTTTGTAAAATAATACATAAAGAAGTGTAAAAACTAGATTTCAACAACATTCTCCATCAAAATATGGTAAAACTACATTTTTCGATAAAATCTTCTTTTATCTGAAAAAATGAATCTTTTTTTGTAAAAAATCTAGAAAACATGTAAGATGAATTTAATACCTTAAAATGAATATATATCATAAATTTTTCATTAAATAAAAACACATAAAGAGTGATATGAAAATACAATTATTCTGTTTTAAATCTGTTATCATAAAAACACATCGATTGTATTCAATTGGTTTTTATTTCCATTTCTAATAAATTTGGTAACCAATGAATTATTATTTAAACATTTGTAAACCATATTCAAAAATTTAGTTGATACTATTCATTCTCTCCATTAAAATTTCTAGGTTTTAACTACCATTTAAAATAATAATAATAATATTTTATTATTTTTCAGTATAACTCAATGTATTGTGAAAAATATGATTTTGGAGAAGCCTATAGTTGTGTGTTGAGTAGACTATCAGAAAAAACGTCCCCATTAACATAAAATTTATATCTTATCCATATATATTAATAAAAATAAAAATTTATTGTTCTATAAATTCTTAGGTCGCTACATCCTTTCCGCTTTTTGGAAATTGAATCCCGTCAATTTTGATGTCGGGCTAAAAAACATCATTGAAAGTACCATATCAGAAAAATAGTCAATAAAACTATCACATTAAAATAAATAAAGCGAATCATAATGGTCATCCAATATAAAACATATTTGGATTCCATGAAAACATGTTTATAGTAGAGAAAACTAACCATAATGTTCTTGATGATGAGTGATACAAAACATGATCCGAAAAAATTTAACCACCAGAAAACCACAAACCTATGATATGTTAAATAGTATCTGATTCCATAGTATAAAAATTATATAGACAAATTTTTTTTGTTTTATGATCCATTTCATAATTATGGATAATTTATTTCATTAATTGACTAAGAACATATGGATATATACTTACTACTCATGTATAGTTTCATCATTTAATAAGTTTCTACCAAAAACTAATCATTTATCCAAACAATGCATATTCAAGATGACTTGGTCACACCTAGAGCTCTATAAAAAACATCTAGAGAAAAACAAGATCCCAAAACGATGAACTATATATTTCACCTATCATTTGACATTAACCAAAACTAAAATGGTTTGTAAAAGATCATATAATCCCCAAAAATGATAATCCTTTATAAAATGAAATACTACCCTTAATCTCAAAAAATGAACAAACTATAACCAAAATCAACACAAACCATTCAATATAAAATTCTCCTTAAAATTATTCTAAATCTTCCAAACTATGTTCGATACCCAATATTCAGAAGGATTTGATCATATAGTCTTTCACAAAAAAATTAACATTTATCTCATAACATCATCAAATACTCTTAAAGTATCAAACTGAAATGTAATTGACCTAATCACATATTTTATAATATCAGTTAATCATTTCCATAAATAACCCAAATCATCATATTTCCATAATAAAAACATAGATTCTTAAAAAATAAAATTCTACCATTAATCCCCAATTGAAATATCAAAGTATTCTATTTTCCTTTGGAATATAGTGTTCTCAAAATATCAAACGTCTTCCAAAATAACCATTATCACTTAATCACAAAATCATTTTCCTATACAATGGAAAGAAAACAAAATTCCCCAAATTCAACCTATTCATGATCTATAAAACTATTTAACGAAAAATAAAAAGTCATACTACAAGGAATTTGTGTAGTCTAGTGGTCGATGATTCACCCTTATTGCCTATTGGTTGTGGGTTCAATTCTAATATACTTTCTAGACATGATGGAGTTTCACCCATCCTGTGGGATGCCCTATTTTTAAAATCATATCTTTCTAATAACATTTTCAAAAATAAAATTATTTCCTCAAAAATAATAATAAAAATTTTTATCCTCCATGGTTATATAATACCTTTCACTTTGCATCACCAAATTTAATAACCATTTATCATCTCAAAATAATGATCATATGAACCCCTAAGGTTATCTATTATATCCACACAATAAAAGATAATTATTTATTGAAAAACATTTTCACATATCAAAACAGTAGGTTACACATACATGAAAAATTCTAGCGAAGTAATCTCATCATCAAAAGATTTTAAATACTTTTCAACATTTCATCATTATAAAATCTATCATTACTCTTGAATCCCTTATATGTAGCCTTATTACTCATTCAATGTTTATCTTGATCTAATAACCATTATTTTCCCACTTATTCTGTAATACTTTTTTCCTACAAAAAAAATCATGAATCATATCCTAAGATTCAACAATGTGAAAACATAAGCTGAAAAATAATCCATTACTTTAATTGGTCATTATCAGTTTCCTCATTATCAATTATAATGTAATTAGGTATTAGTAAACATATATGTTTACAATATTGTTGATCCCATTCCTGAACCTTCTTCGTAAGACATCTACTTTTGTAATGACCATGCACACCACATTTAAAACAATTAATAGATCCTTCGGAAAGAACATATTTCCCTTTCTTGGAGTAAATTGGATGCTTCCTTTTTACATGGTAGTTTATAGCTTTATGACCATCATTAGTACATATGAAACATCTCCCCGTCCCTTTGAATCCTTTTCCATGGTGGTTCCTTCCATATCCTTGAAACATAGTTTTTTGAATATATTTACATTTATGATTATCACCTGATCTTCTTTAGGGATTTGTTTCTCACATATATGATGCCTTATAAAAGTCCACAAGGTTCAGGTGGTCAATCATGAATCCAGAAAATTTGTTGGGAATGAACACATAATTTCTCATTGTAGCTCCCATTTCATTTTTCTGATTATTTAGAAAACCACAATAGTTTCCTTCACATCCATTTTTACATTGGTGCCTACTAGATCCAACCATTTACTAAAACCAGAAAAGGTTTGTGTGATCATATCAGTAAAATCATCAGATAATATCTTATGTCGAGGGTAAAAACTAATAAATATGTATCCATGTTATATTGAAATCATTCAATTTATCAAAAATATCAATGATTATATCTAATATGCTAATCATTATGGTTTCTCACTTATGCTTAAATAACACCTTAACCTCTAAAGTTATCGAAACCATCCTCTGATACCAACTATATGCCCCCATCCATAAACATTACATAACATTGAATTATGTTACTAAATCAAATTGAGGATATTTTTATGTTTATAGATTTAGAGTGTTAGTTCAGAACATATATATAACAACTTGAATATTACATATTGAAACTTCTACTTAGTATCCATTTTTTTCTTAAAATAAAAACTCTAAAAAAAGAAACATGTTTTTTTCCATTTTGTAAATAGCATGAATTTTCCAGGATCCCACCTGTGACCCTATTCCACTTTATGTCATGTGAAAATCACTTCAAAAACATAGGATGAGCATAAAAATATTAGAAAGGGTTATAAAATAAATAAAGAAAAAATTAGTCCATCAATACATACAAATCAATGAAATCGAACTTTTTAATCATAAAACATAATCCATTTAACAAACCTCGCACAATAATAAGATTTATGAATAAAAAATAGGCATCGTAAATAAAAAAGGTAACTTGTGGCACCCATGTCATACATACATTATAGCTTTCATAGCTACTAAGGTAGTTACGGTTGGAATACCCATCGCGGTACATTGCCTAATTACCTTTGGATAAACATTAATGTTTACCTCCCTCACGTTACCCAATTAATTATAGAGCTATCTAGGGATCACCCGAACTAAGTTTATCACGAAACCACCCGTATACATAAACAATGACCAATAACCAGAATATAACCATATCTTAAATCAGAAGCATAAAAGAAAGATTAAATTTCCATATTGGAATCACAATATATCATTTTAATATATTTTCATAATCAATCAATTATCAAACCCATTTTCAATACCAAAATATATAAAAAGTGTATATGGTATTTATTTTCTTTTTAAAAACATTACAGACTGTTAAGGAATCCAAATATCAAATAATGCTCATGGTGGTGGAAAGGTCATTGTCACCGCGTACGTTAAAAAGAAACATTATTTTTGTCGTTTAGTAAAATGATTCGCAGAAAGTAGATTCCATTTGAATAAAATTTAGAATCTAATGGATTTACACACCATATAAAGAAATGTAATGTATAAATAAAACTCTACCTCAATTAATGAAGATTGAGATGAAGTCCATTACAAAAATATGACAGCCTTACGACATCACAAAAAAAATCAGAAAATTAGTTGAATAGAGCTAAATAGGTATCTCATCACTTGGACATAAAACGTATTGAAATAAGTATATAGAATAAAATATAACAAAATAAGATAAATGAAATTAAAATAAATAATATAAAATATGTCTTGGACTAAAAGAGGAGGGTGAAAGGTTCCCTTACCTTGAGTCTAACTTGTCACTTATGTTCCTTGTTCATCTTGAATGATAAAATTACGTAAATTTCAAAATTATTCATAAATATTATTAGGTTTATTATTCCTTTTATATTAATTATTACAATTTTGTAAACATTTCATTATTATTTATGTTAATATCGGTCCTTTTTCCCGATATTTGGTACTTGAGTCATAAATGAACATGTTATAATTAAAAATTTTCCACGTGGTTAAAAGTAAATTATCTATAGAATGATATTCATTATTGAGAAATAATATATATATATATCATATATATCCATTATATATTTATTCATAATATTCCATGACATTTGGAGATATTAAATGAAATTCCTCGTTCATGAAAACGGTAAGCCGTACGTATACATGAATGCTCCTTTCATTTATTTTTCATATTAAAGTGAATGAAATCTAAATGATAAATAGGTATATTAAAATTAAAGAATAATATATATTTTATATATGTTACTTATTTTCATTAATTCCATCCTTTATACATTCCATGTATATCATGTACGAGTCATATCACTTTGAGGGGGTGGTAGTCCTCATTTTCTCAAATGAAATTATCATATTTATACGACATGAAAAGCATAAAGGTATGATATAATTTAGAATTAAAAAATCATATTGAAAAATTAAATATCATATATATGATATCAATTTATTGTTCAATAGTAATGGACACCATAAGAGGTTGTAGGATAATATCGAACAATCATCGTTTTGTGAGGTAGTAGTTTGTCGTCCAACAAAACAATATATTATATACCCATTAGATGGAGGTATGTATATGTTTATTTATAATAATTCTTATAAAAACATTATAGAATATTGAGGATATTGGTGTTGTTATTTAATCAAATAATAAGTATAGAATAAGAAATGAATAAGTAAAACAAAAGAAAAGAACTTCGGAGAAGTTGTTTCCTCTAAATTGGGTAACTCCCTTTTGATTGAACCAAAAGAATTTATTAAAGATCATTCTGCCTAAGGTAAGGAATCTAGGAAGAAGAGAGAAATATTGGGAAAATTTTCTGTCATAATTTTAATAATCCAAGGAGGTTTATAAATGTTCTTAAATGGTTTGGGGTTTATCCCTTTTATTGGAAGGAGGAGGTACTATTTAGAAGAGTCTAGAACAATTATTTTATTATAATTTTATTTTCTATTTCCAAAGAATAGAAAGTTAGTTAGGTCGAAGATAATATGATTTTGGATCTAAATTCTCTCAACCAATAGGTTTTACCCAAGTTTAGGTCATAATATTAACCTTATCTTTTATAATTAACCCTTAGTTCACTAATTTAACATTTACCATATCTTCTTGTGTAATGAAATTATATGGTGAATATACTTACAATAAAATTACAAAAGAACCTATAGTGGTTCATTAATTATATATGTAACATTATATAAGTCATTTTGCCAAATATAAGATTTCTAGGATTATAATATCATTTAATAAAATAATATTCATTAAAGAACTCCTTTATATCAATTTTGACTCTATTTTGTAATTGATTTTTGATAATGTTATAAAAAATGGATTAATTCTAATGAAATGAATTAAATAAAATGTAATATGACATTGTTATCAAAAAAAATTCATGTTATAAAATGTTTTAAAATATATTTATTCTAACATTTATAGTATAATTTATTTAAATATTTCTTTAACAATGTAATCACAACATATTTGTTATGTCATAAATAAATTTATTTATTTAATGGATTAAAATCATATATAAAATATCTGAATACAAGAAATATTATTTTATTTATAATGAATATTTATATTGAATAATAACTATTATATTACCCCATATAAAAATTATTTTAATATAAGATATATGTAAATGTTATATTTTCCAGAGTGTTAAATTAAAAGTAATTAAAAGTAATTTTCACACACAAGTGGATCCATGAAGTACTAAAATCGTCCCAAGGATTCCCATGGTCTGAAATATCTCATCTAAAATGTTTAGGATGACTTTAAGGGTAATTTAAAATTATTATAATTTTATCTTTTACCCTGTAACCATGGTTAATAAAAATTTCACTCTAGTTACTATTCATAATGTCTAATAATAAAAGTTACGTATTTACACAATTTGGTCCACCTGATTAAAAATATGTAATATATTTCTCTATATTAAAATCAATGAAGTTTCAGAAATTAATTTAAAATTAATTTCTGTTTCCAAACCCAAAAATCGTGTTTTTAAGTAGTAAAAACTACCCAAAGATTGTCATGAGTTTATGTCCAATTTAAAAGTGTAATTAATCCAATGACCAAAATTAGATTAAGTGATAAAAATATTATCTAATTAAACTTCAAAAACAATTAATATTACAAAATATCTATATAAATAAATTATATTAAAATATATTTTTGAATCAAAATGTATTATTTTCACATCTCATTATAAAAATTAACATTAGGAAAAAAATTACCAAAATTTCATCCAAAGTAAATTTTTATGTTAATATTTTAAATAATAAGTTTATTTTGTTAAATAAGACATATATAGGTGTAAAAAACTATATTTAAAAAGGTTTCTCCATCAAAAGGAGGTAAAACTTCATTTTAAAAAAATTATCTTTTATCGGAAAAAATGAATTTTTTCATATATCATATCTAGAAGAAAAGTAAGATGAATTTTAAGTATTACATTGAATATAAAAAATATATTTTTTATTAGATAAAAACATAATTATTGATATGAAAACAAAATTACTTTATTTTAAGTAGGATTTTATAAAAAAACACATCCATTATATACAATTGGTTTTTATTTTCATTTATAATAAATTTGGTAACCAATGAATCATTATTTAAACTTGTGTAAGCCATATTTCAAAATATAGATGATACTAATCATTCCCACCATTCCAACGTCTAGGTTTTAGCTACCATTTAAAATAATAAAAATATTATTGTATTTTTTTCAGTATAACTCAATGTTGTGTGAAAATTAAGATTTTGGAGAAGCTCATTGTTGTATTTTAATTACGTTATCAGAAAAAATAACAAACCATTTAACTTAAAATTAATATATTATTCATATGTATTAATATAAATAAAAAATTATTATTCTATAAATATATAGGTTGATACATCCTTCCTACCTTTTGGAATGTGCATCCTCTCCATTTTAAAATTTGGCTCAGAAACTGCATTAAAAGTCCCATATTGGAAAATGTGTCAATAAAACAGTCACGTAAAAAGAAATAAAGAGAAGTATAAAGGTAACATGAGTTAAAAAATACTATGATTCCATTAAAACATTTATATGGAAGAGAAAAATTACCATCAAGTTCTGATAGAGAGTGATAGTAAACATGATCAGGGGAAGGATATTAACTAGAAAACCAAAAACATGTGATTGGTTAAATAGTCTTTAATTCCCAAGTACGTAATGTAAATAGAAAAATTATTTTGTTTTATGTTCCCTTTTGAATGATTGGAGAATTTATTTATGATATTGACTAATAACATAAGAAAATATACTTAATATTCAAGTAGATGTCATCCTTTAATAAGTTTCTACCAATAACTCATCTGTTTTCCTAACGATGAGTATTATAGATGCCTTGGTCAAACATAAAGTGATACAAAAAACATCTATAGAATAAAATGATCCACAAAAGATGAACGATATTTTTCCCCTCTCTTTAGAAATTAACCAAAATTATATAGTTTGTACAAGATTAGATAATCCACAAAAGGATAATCATTATAAAAAAGAAATACTAATTTTAATCACCAAAATTGAACAAACAATACACAATAATCAATAAAGACAATTAAATACACATTTTTATTTAAAATTATTCAAAATAATCCAAACTAATATTGAAACCCAAAATTCAGAATGATTTGATAACATCTTCTTCCACAAAAATCATAACATTTATCTCCAAATATCATCGAATACTCTAAATGTCTCATACAAAAATGTAATTATCCAAATCATTTATTTTCTCCGATTGGTTAATCATTTCCATAAATAATCAAAATCAATATATGTCATCAATAAAAACACAAATTTTTCCAAATTAAAATTCAATCATTAGTCCTCAATTGAAATCCGTATGTATTCTATTTTCCTTAGTAATATATTGATCCCAAAAAAGAAAAAATCTTCTAAAATAACCTTTATCACCTAATCACTAAATCATTTTCTTATACTAAGGATATTTATTGGATAATAAATATGTTCCCAAAATCATCTTATTATTGATCCATAAAATTATTTTTACAAAAAATAATATTTTATACTAACCGGGGACATAAAGTAGTCTAGTGTTAGGCGATGCACCTTTATCACCCTTCGGTTGTGGTTTCAATTCCTATGGCCTTTCTAGACACGATGGGTTGTCACCCATCTTGTGGGGTTTATTTTATAAAGACATATCATTCTAATAAAAATATCAAAAATATTATAATTTCCTCAAAAATAACAATAACATATTTTTCCCACCACGGTTATCTATTACCTTTCATTTTTAATCTCGAAATGTAATAACCATTTATCACCTCAAAAAAATGATCATATGAACCCCAAAGGTTATCTATTATGTCTACACAAGAAAAGATAATTCTTTCTTGAATAACATTTTCACATATCAATCATCAGGGTTACACATACTAGAAAAAATCATCCAATGTAATCCCATCATAAAAAGAGCCTTAATGCTTTTAATCATTTCATCATCCAAAAATATACCATTACTCTAAAATCCCATATATGTATACTTCTTACTCATTTAATTTTCTTCATAATCCATTATCCATTATTTTCCATCTTATTATGTAATACTTATTTCCAAATAAGATCATTAATCATATCCTAATATTCAATAATATTATAACATCATCTAAGAAATAATACCTAACATTCAGTGTTCATTGTCAATTTTCTCATCATCAACTGGAATAAAATTAGTTATTTGTAAAAATAAATTTGTATTGTATTTATGGTCTCATTCCTTAAACATCTTCGTAGGACATCTACTTGTGTAATGACCATGCACATATCATTAAAACATTCAATTGATCATTTAATAAGAACATATTTCTCTTTCCTTGATTCAATAAGATGAATCTTTTTTCCATGGTAGTTTATTGCTTTATGGCCATTATTTCCACATCTGAATCATCTTCCCGTATCATTGAATAATTTTCCAAGGTGTTTCGTTCTACATCCTTGACACATAGTTTTTTTAATATACATACCGTTATGATTATTAACTAAACATCTGTAGGGATTTGCTTCTTGAAAATAAGATTCTTAATAAAACTCACTATTGTTCAGGTGGTCTATCATGACTCTAGATAGTTGGTTGAGAAAAACCACAAGAGTTATCATTAACACTCCCATTTAATTTGGTTTCTTATTCATGAAACCCCCATATTTCCCTTATAATCAATTGTTACTTTGGTTCCTACTAGATCTCACCATTTACTAAAACAAAAAATGGTTAGTGTGACTGTATCAATAAAATCATCATATAATATCTTATGAGGAGGATAAACACTAATATATACATATTCATGTTAACATAAAATGATTAAATTTATTTAAATAAAAATGATGATTTTTAATATGCTAAAAATTTGGGTATGTCACTTATGCTTAAATACCACCATAACCTCTAAATTTATCTCAACTGACATCTAATGCCAACTATAATGCCCTAACATTAAACATTACATTAACATGATTTAATTTAATAATTCACATTGAGGATCTTTCTAGGTTTATAACATTACATTATTAGATTATAACTTATACAGAACTACTTGAATAATAAATTTAGACACTTCTACTCAGTATCCATATTTTTATAAAATAAAAACACTAAAAAAGAATCATGTTCAGTTCCATGTTGATAATAACATGACATTTCCCTGATCCCATATTTAACACTATTCCACTTTATGTCTACTGAAAAACATTTCAAAAACATGGGTTTAGTATAAAAAGATTTATAAGGGATATAAAATATATAAAGAAAACATTAGTAACTCAATATATAAAAATAAATGAAATCATACTTTTTCATCATAAAATATAATCTCTTTAAAATAACTCAAAAAATCATATGATTTATCAATAACTCATAAAATTCATAAATCATAAGGTTATCTTCTAGAATCCATATCATAATTACATTATTGATTTCACAACTACAAAGAGTGTTTTGTTTGGAATACTCATCACAGTATATTCCAAAAATCTCATAGGATAAACATTAATGTACCTCCATCACAATACCCAATGAATTATAGATTTTTATCAGGATCATTCTCCATTGTTTTTTCATAGAAAAATTTGTATACCTAATCAATTCCCAATAACTATAACAAAACATAACTCATAAGACATGCATATAATAAAGATAAAATTTCACATTGCAATCACAAAATATCATTTTAATATATTGATATAATAATTAAATTACCAAAACTATTTTCAATACCAAATTACTTAAATAGAGTATATGTTATTTATTTTCCATTTAAAATCATTACGTCTTGTCAAGGAAGCCAAATATCCAATTGTTCTCATGGCGGTGGAAAGGTCGTTGTCACCATATACATTAAAAAGAAACAGTCTTTTTTTCATTTAGTAAAACAATTTGTAGAAAAAATATTTCCATTGAATGAAATTAAAAATCAAATGGTTCCATACATCGTATAAAGTAATTTCGTGTATAAATCAATGTATGCCTCAATGAAAAAAATTGAGATAAAGTCCCTTACGAAAATTCGACTACCTAACAGCGTCACATAAAAATTCAGAAAATGAGTTGATGAGAGAAAAAAGGAGATCTCATAACTTTGAAATAAAATGTATAGAAATAAATAAATTTAATAACATCTCCTAACATAGGATAATTTATATTAAAATACATGACATAAATGAAGTGTTTAACTAAAAGAATAGGGTGAAAGGTTCCCTTACCTTCAGTCCGACTTTTCATGTATGTTACCTGTTCTTTCTGAATAATATAAATAATTTAATATATACTTTCTTTAGAACCTTTTTCATGTTTATTGTTCCTTGTATATCACTTATTACCATGTTATTAACATTACCCATTTATTTATCTTTATATCCATCGTTTTGCCGATATTTGGTACTTGAGTCATAAATGAACTTGTTATAATTAAAAATTGTCCTTGTGGACAAAATTTCATTATCTATAGAAAGATATTCATGATTTAAATATCATATATAAATCATATATATATATATATATATATTATATATTTATTCATAATAGTTCATTAAATATGGATATAATAAATGAAATGCACCATTCATGGAGACGATAAGTCATACGTACACATTAACGCTACATTAATTTTTTTCATATTTAAGGGAATGAAAAATAAATGAAAAATAGTTATATTATAATTACTGTATAATTTATATGTTATATATGTTATATATGTTCATTAATTTCATCCTCTATTTGTTCCACATATATAATTAACCAATCATTTCACTTAGAGTGGGTGGTAGTCCGCACTTCGTCAAATAAAATTATCTTATTAGAACAACATGAAAAGCATAAAGGTGTGTTTTAAATGATAATGACCTAATAATAGTGATAAAAAATATCATATTTATCATATAAAATAACATTTACATCATAATGGCCACCTTAAGAGGTTGCACAAGATGATATAACATCGTCGTTTCGTGAGGCAGTAGTTCACCATGCAGAGAAACGCTATGTTCTATACCCATTATATGGAGGTGTGTGTTAGTGTAGTTAAAATAATTATCATAACAACATCCTAGTATATTTAGGATACTGTTATTGTTATGTAATTAATGAAGGAGAATATAATAGAGAGAGAAAAATTAAAATCAAATAAGAGAACTTGAGAGAAGATGTTACCTCAAAATCAGGTAACTCCATTTGGTTTGAACCAAAATGTTGTATTCAAGTGTCATATGCCAATGGTAAGAATTATACGTGGAAGAGATAGATTTTTGGATCTTATTTTTTCAGAGGTTGTAAGATCTACAAGGCTTTAGAGGAGTGATTAAGTGGGTTGGGTGAATCCCTTTTATAAGAGGTAGGAGGTACTATTTAGAAGACTCCACAAATATTATTTTGTTAAAAATTAATTTTCAGTTTCTAAAGGCTCCAAACATAGTTTGTTCGTAGTTAATATTAGTATGGATAGAAATCGTTACCAAAAATAGGTTTTATATAGGTTTAGGTAATAAAATTAATCTTATATTTTAGCTTTAACCCTTAGTATACTCATTTATCTTTTACCATGTCCTCTTGTATATTCATATTATATACTAAATATGGTTACAATAAAATGAAAAAAGAACCTCAAGTGGTTAAATAATGATATTTTTAACATCATATATTTCCCTTTTCAAAATATTAGATATTTATGATTATTATATCATTCAATAAAATATTATTTGTTTTGAAAACTCATTTATGTCTATTTTGACACTATTAAGTAATTGATTTTATTAAAGTGATAAAAACATGATTAATTCAAATAAAATGATTTGAATCAAATAAAATATTTATTATGTATCCATAAAATTATTTTTTGGCCTAAAAATTCAAAATAAATTTAATTTGAATTATAGAATATAATTTATTTAAATAATTCATTAACTAGGTAATCATTATATGATTATTGAGTCATAAATAAATTTATTAATTTTATTTTTATAAATTAAAAAAAAATAAATTGATATATGAATGATTTTCAGATTTATATTAAATATTTATAGAAAAAAATATCACATATTTAACCCCATATAATTTTTTTAATAAAATATTTATGTTTACGTTATATTTTTCTAAACTATAAATTAAATGTAACTAAGTGTCATTTTCACACACAAGTTGATGCACGGGGTTCTAAAAAAGACCCAAGTATTATCATAGTCAGAAATATCAAATCCAATAGGTTTAGGACATGTGTAAGGGTAATATAATATTATTCCAATATTATTTTTTACCTTTATTTACTAGAATAACCCTTTAACCATGGTAAATAAATTGTTTACTGAAGTCACTTTTTATAATGCCTTAAAATAAAAGTTACCTGTTTATAAAATTTGGACCTCATGAATCCAAATATGCAATCCATTTTTCCTAATTCCAAACACAAACAATGAAGAAATTAATTTAACATTTATTTCTGTTGTCAAAACCAAAAAACATGTTTTTAAGAAGTAAAAACTACCCAAATATTGACATGTGTTTATGTCCAATTTAAAATTAAAATTACTTCCAATGAATAATATTGGATTAAAATATAAAAATGTAATCTAGTTAATCTTTAAAACCAATTAAAATAAAAAAATTTATTACATAAATAAATTAGATAAAAAGGCAGTATTTAATTTAAATACAGTATTTTAACTAATAATTAAAAAATCAACTTTAGCAGAATAATACAAAACTATCATCTAAAGTATAATTTTATTTTAATCTTATAAATAATAAGTGTATTTTTGAAAATAAAACATATAAAGGTGTCAAAAAATATATTTAATAAAGGTTCACCATCTAAAGGTGGTAAAACAACATTTTTAGAAAAATTTCTCATTTATGAGAAAAAAGAATTTATTCTTATATAATATATAGAAAACATTTAAGATGAATTTAAATAATTACATTGAATATATATCATATATTTTTAATTAAATAATGATCCATAAAGAGTGATATAAAAAAACAATTTTTCTCTTTTATATTGTTTTTCATAAAAAAACATCCATTATATACAATTGGGGTTTGTTTCATTTTTTAATACATTTGGTAACCAATGAATCATTATTTAAACACGTTTAAACCATATTTCTAAATTTAGATGATACAGTTCATTCCCATCATTCTATTTTCTAGGCATTAACTACCATTTAAAATAATAATAATATTATTGTATTATTTTTTAATTATAACTCACTGTTGAGTGAAATTTATGATTTTGGAGAAGTCCGTTATTGCGCTTTGAGTATGCTATTAGAAATAATAAACACCTCTATTAACCTAAAATTAATAACTTATTCATATTTATTAATATAAATCAAAAAGTATTATTCAATAAAAACATGGTTCATTACAAGAAGTCTAAAGAGACGCCTATTATTCTTAATATCTATATATGAGAGTTGATTGGGAATCCATTATGAAAACCAAGTGCTCTCAATTTATGATCAATTTCCTGGATCTTTGAGGATAAATTATTTGGTTCCATAAATGAAACCAAACAAACATAGTGAAGACAATAATCATTGTACATAAAATGAAATTTTATATGTTATCCCAAACCATGGTAATTAAATATGAGAAAATTAATCATCAAAAGAATTGTTTTCTATCAATGGCCAAATACTCTTTGTGTTGAGGTTTCGTAGTAAATATGGATTTAGAATTATACATCTATTGAGATTTAGTCCAAAACCCATTTGAAAGATAGAGATTTTGTGGAGTTGAAGAGTCCCCTGTGGAAATGTAATCCTTCATAATAGTAGGAGGATTGTTTGCATGGGATGGGGCAGATGAGTTATCATCTAAATTAGAGGAAGTAAAATATGTAACTAGAGATGAGTCTTGTAAAATAACATTAGAAGAATCCCCCATGTCCAAATCCTTGATGATGAGGCAGGCTAAGGGATGTGAAGTTCACGCCACCATAGGCTTCTTTGAGAGGGTATAAAGAATGTGGAAGAATAATTTCAAGCTGGGAGAAGAAGATAAGAAATCTCTATGGGTATAAAGTGGAACCAAAGCATGAAAATGAGTGTTAGAGGTCTCTGATGGTGAATTAAAATAGGTTAAAGAGGCATACTAGAAAAAAGAAGAGAATAAAATCCACAGTCTCTTCCCATGATATCTGGGATAAAAAATATTCTGATCAAGAGGAGAAACATACACAATGTAAGGTCCCTTAGAACTATTAATGGGCTTCAACTGATCATGGGACTTAAACTATCGAGAAATCTACATGAAGTGCTAAAATGGCCATGAAGGTGGAAAATAGACCAAAATCATGGTATAGAAGGACATATTAAAGGTTGAGAACAATAAGTCATCACTTCAACTCTATGTAGAAAATTTTATGTAAGAGTTAATGATAAATAAATATCAACCTAAATCTGGCCGGATGCCATATCATCCATGTGATGATACCACTGATCGACATAGGGGAATAAATCTAGATTATATCAAATACCAATAATTATTATAATAGACATGGAAACATGTGGAATACTGGGAAGGTAAATCCACATCCTCTCCCTCATGAAATCTTTTCCCATATGACTATCCATTAACTAGTAGAAATGATAGTACCTCCAACAGCCCATATAACATGGAATTTTTCACTAAGTAGAGATTAAGTCATCCCATATAGAAAGCACAATACAAAAGGATTTATAATTCAGAACCAAAACCCTAGAAGGGGTGACCCAATTCCATGAGCTGACAATGCATTGGAAAAGTGGAAAAGGCTGTTATTCAATCCCAAATAATGAAACTAGTGTCTATTGAAGATAATAAGAAGCATCAAGATAATATTGCATTAGAGATAACAAGGACCATAATTTCACCATCAAAGAAAGAATAATATCCATGAGAGGCCTCAGAGACAGCTTCATGTTCATTTTGGTATAAATAGGTCCAACATAGAATATCCTTAAAAGGAGTACACAAAGGCTGGCTCAAAGGAGGCATGTCCCAGATTGAAGAAGAAGAATGAACTAGATCTATGGGCTAGGCTGGAGTAACGATCAGGAAAACCAGAGAATATTGAGAAATTTTATGTGTGATCTTTTAAGATTAAAAATCCATTTATTATATTCATCGGAAGAATCCTTCCATATAGACTAATAAAAGAAGTGTCCAGTAAATTTTATTCATTGATATCACCATTCTGTGTTTTTTATAGATATCATTATATCAATGTATCCTAGTTTTGATTCAATATTTCCAGTAAACATGTAGGATATAATGGAATTCATAGAAATAAATCAAATAAAACCATTCCTGTTACTAGATTTAACATGATATCCACCATGTAAAACATCATTGTTAGGTTCCACCTTAACTATGGTGATAACATAGGCTTTACATTTTCTCTTCTAAATTGGTGTGTGTTTAAAAAGATTACCCTCATGACTCATGGTTTAATTTACTAGCTTTCACAGTCCACCAACTCTTTATAGTTGAACAATTTAACCCTTAGTAGTTCCTTCCTTTACTACATCACGTTGGAAATTTTCTTCATATCTCATTGAAATTTATGACACTGGTGGCCTTCTAGCCTAAACATAATGAATTTACGTATCAATATCATGAAATTCCAATGAGTCTTCTTCCAATATTTTAGACATGTGTGTGGTTGGATCTTCTTTCCTCCTATTTCATTCGACCCTCAATCATTAATAACCATATTTCATTTCCTTTCTCCATAAGCATGGGATGATTCCCTAAAATACATATCTAATTTGGAAGTACATCAAATAATTATTCTTAACTTCTAAAATCATGGATTGCTAGATTATTTCGATGGTCTGGTTTTAAATCCCTAAATAATCTTTTTATTTTTCTATTCTTGTTAATAGATAAATATAATTTATATTTTTCAATCCCTATGAATTTTTCCTCACAAGTCCTGACTGATTCACCATAATTTTTCATAGACTCTATGAATTCCCTCTTCATAATTATTCAAATAGATTTAGGGAAATACTTATTATGAAATATTTTCATAAATTATTAAAAATATATATCTTCTATTTTATACTTTATATTGGTATTATTTATCATTTTCCACCATTAATCAGACTCTCCTTATAAATGATATATTACAAGAGCAACCTTGCCTTTGTTAAAACAAAAATAGTATAGGCAATATCTTCACCATTGAGTTTTCCCACAATTATATGATATGTTGTTCTTGGACCCATTGAATGTTGTTGGTAATTTGCACCTAAAATACATGATTTCTAGTTTCTCCTTCTTTATTGATATATGACATTATATCTTATTTATATTATTTTTCATAGCCAGAGAAATTTGTGTAAGAGTCACTATAACATTTTTAACAATACCTCCCATCGATTTTTTATTATAATTTACAAAATCTTTATATTTTCCCTCACCTAGGTTATTGGTTTGGTTTCTATGGGTTCCTACCATTTTAAAAAATAGATAATTATTGAAAACAATATTAGTATAAAATAATGAAAACATAATTTATATTAGGGGGAAAATTAATTGTAAATTTATATAAATTTTGATCCTTAATATTATCCCTTTTCTTAAATTATGCGTATAAGATCATGTTCTTCAATACTTCTCTATATATAAGCGTAATAATTACTTGAGTTTTTTTCTTTAATAATGGCTTATATAGGGTTAGTGATTTACCAAATCATGTCCCCCATGTTTGTAAAATTGGGAGTGATGAAAGGCCTCTTTTTTCTATACTAGGTGAAAATTAACTTAATCCCAAGAACCTTTTTTCAGGTCATTACCCCTTAGGTATAAATTTTACCGATTCATATCAAATTTTAGAATCTACACCATAATTTAATTTCTCAGAAAATACCCACTGTAATACTTTACAAAAAACATAGCATGCTTCTCTTAAAACATGATCTTAACCCTAAGTGTTTTAGCAATAATTTATAATCCCAATTCCAAAATTAGCTAAAACATTATTTGAAACATAATATATTGACAAAAAATTTCCTTACTGGACTATTACATAACTTATTATGATGGAAAACATATTAATAATACAATCACGGAACCAATGTTTTTGAATCTTGAAAAAATTGTCCTCATACATCAATTGTGATTAATATACCATAAACATTCTTTAAATAATTATTCATTATCTTTCTAAAGATATAGAGATATTTATAATTCATGTAATCACCCAAAGATATCTACAAATGGAAAGAGTGTTCTCAATTCCTATTAATAGGTAGGATAATATAAATGAATCAATAAAAATTGGTAGCAC
Organism: Viscum album; assembly: GCA_963277665.1. Taxonomy (NCBI): domain Eukaryota; kingdom Viridiplantae; phylum Streptophyta; class Magnoliopsida; order Santalales; family Viscaceae; genus Viscum; species Viscum album. Next base: position 1,940,998,520 of record OY728133.1, on the reverse strand, counting down.
AATCAATAACATCATATCATAAAAATAGGCTCGTTAAATTATTTTCAAGGAAAAAAATTTATAAAGGCATGGAATGTTTCCAAATCATAATAATGAAACATTTTAACATATTGGTAAAACACCACAAATATTATTGAATAAATCTTGCATCATATTCACTCTTAACATATTCACATAAATTAAAGTATTATAAAATTTAACAAATATAGAATAATTTTCCCCCATAATTAATATTATATCACAAAATGTATCATTTTATGAAATTAATTATAGGTTTATATAATTCGAGTCCCACCCATTATATCATAAAAATCTAATAATAATTTTTACTACATAGTACGTATACCAATCATAGTAATGAAACAAACCTCTTTAAAGGTATGGTTTGAATGATAATTTCATAAATCATATGTTAATATAAAACCATTTGGTGATCCTAAATGAATAAGTGGTGTGATATTTTGGAATAAATAAACATCATTCATGAGTGGATAAGAAACAAATAAAGAAGAGTTAAACATATTTTTAGAAATTATAGTATTTTCGAAACCGATTTTTAAATGGATTAGAAGACATTTATAATGGGTAGAATCATGTATTTACCATAAAATAAAATGGATATATTATTGAAATAATATTTTAATGACATTAGAGGAATTTCAGTATATAAATTAGTGTGAGTAATAAGATAATCCAAAAAAGGAGTTGGGTTGGAGAATCACATTACCTTAAATCCCACATTATTTAATCGATTTACCATCTCCAGAATAATAAACCAATGTTGTTTAAAACATGGAATTATAAGTTAATTAGGTTAATTTATGTAATTTTTAATCAATTATATTCATATTATTATATTCTTTATTTACATTTTTAATGGGAAAACACTTTTATTTCATTGTTTCATTAAAAACTGTATTTTTTTTCTTAGATTCTACTATTTTTGTTTATGGTGATTTGTACATAAGTAAAATTATTTTAAGAAGATTAAAATAAATATATTCATACATTTATATATAATTAATAATTTATTATAACCTTCTATATGGTTGTTGATAAGAAACAAATTGTAAACATCCTTATTGGTGGTTAATTGATAGTTAGTATGATATTTTTCAAAGGTGAGATGCAAGATGTATATATGCTCTTAGGTTAAAAATCATATTTTTATTGTATATAATCATTATAATGATCATGTTAAAATAATTTATATTTCCTTATAAAGATTTAAATTATAAATTAGATTGAGTATAAGATATAAGAAAAGGAAAAAAATAAAAGGACAATATTGCATTAAGTATTTCTTGAAGTAGTTTCTTTATCAATGAACCATAACAACATCTAAGATTATAGTTTTATTACTAATAAATAACCCTATGGATTTATATGAGTATTTATAGATATGAATTTGTTAATTTTTTAGCATTTTTATGTAAGGGAGGAGAGGTTTTCTGAAGGGGTGGGAGAGGTGAAACATATACTTCTCTTGATAGGCATTTTTAGAATAAAATATTGAATAAAATAATATATCAAAAGTAAATATTTTTATAGTTTAGTTTGGAAACAAAGAAATCTATATTCATAAAATAAATTGGCTTTATGACTCTGACCCCAATTATAATTCTAATTCACCATATTATTTAAAAGGAACGTGAATAAAATGTAAAATTTTTATTTTAAGGGAACACGTATGTCTCTAGACATTGACAAATACTCTTTATGTTTGAAAATGAATATTATTATTTTTAAATGAAAAATTTACCTTATTAAATTGTTTTAGGCCAAAATAACAAATATATTTTTTATTAATTTATAAATTAATCATCATTATGTCATATAACACGCCATATTTCAAAAACAGTGTTTTTACTATTCACCTAAAATTGATGTATTTGAAAAATTACCAAAAAGTAATTTTTATAAAATTTCAATTTTATTTCTTCCAAAATTAAATTCATTTTATCAAAACACTTTTACCACATATTTTATTTTTAGTTTTATTATGAAAATAATTCTTTATAAAAAATTCTTAAAATACAAGTTTTTTTAAATGTGCATACATTTTATTTGATTTTTTTGACTTATAGTTATTTTAAGATATTATAATATTTATGTTTACAAACATTAATCTTGATAAATATTATTAATATTAAATTGTTTTTATTTTGAGGTTAGATTACTATTCCAATGGTCATATTACTATTCCCAACGTTTAGGTTACTATTCACGATGGCAAAGATTCAATTCCTATTATCACATTTCCTAGTATAAATACCAATTAACTTATTTTTTGAATATTCAAAAAATTTCCTCCAAAGAGAATTTATTTTCATATTTTAATTTATATATTGTATTTCTAATATTTTGTTTTTATATAGAGTTGTTTTTCGGTGAGATGATTCTAGTAGATATGGGTGATTTATATTTTTTCATTGTTGTTTTCTATTTTATGTATTTTTTATTCGTATAATGTTAAAAATTTCATTTCTTTGGTTACAAATTAATTTAATGAAGTTAATTAATAATTTTTTTTTGTTTATTTATGTGTTGTATGTGTATATTATTATATATTATAATATGAAATACATTTATTTCAAGAAAGAAATATCATTTAATAACTTCTTGTTATTACATGTTATAAGGATCTAAATATATTTTAATTCTATCTTACTAAATGGATGTAGTATAATAGAAGGATTTAAAGACTCATGTGGTCCATTTGATGTCCAAATGAGTTATTCTCCCAATTGTGTCAGCTTGGGAACCATTAGTTATTTGTTTCCATGAAGTCGAATAGAACCCTTCCTCTTTGTGTTAACTATCAAAAAATTAATTGGGGCTCTATTAATAATAATTATCCTTTAACTGGATTGATGTTTTTTTTTTGACCATAATAATGGCAGAAATGGGTACAAATTTTTTTATCTTTAATCCTTTTATCACCGGTTTCAAATCACAGTGTTTGATATCACTTAGAAATCATTTTTGTAACTATTATGAGCACTATGTGAACCTTTTTCTTCTTTTTTGTCTAACCAATACTCTTGGAGTTTCCCTAATATTAATGAATATAATTTTCTAAGAGTACATCAATTCCATTGTTGTTTAATTTTTTTAATATATCTTATTTACTCCAACTACAAGGAGTATCATGTGCATAAATTGATTAAAGTTTTTGATATATTGAGAAGTCATAAGATTTATTACACGATTTCAAAAATGAAATTAAGGGATTTAGGAATTAAATTTTTTAGGATATTTGGTTTCTGAACCCAATATATTAGGTAACCCTTTTAAGGTGAAATCAGTTATGACCATGGAGGAAGTACATAAATTATTTGGTGTTTATATATTATTATCCATAAAGGGTATTATCTCCAGTTCAAAATGGAGGGGAAAAAATTGGATTATTTTATGACCTTTCTTAGACAAATGGGTGTAGAATTCTTTTCAGAATTGAAATGTCAGGATTCATTCGATGAGTTGAAGAATTTATTTAATTCAACTTATATATTTACTCCTTAAGATTATATTTTTGGATATGTGATATTATATGATGAATCACTCTTATGTTTGGGTTGTGTCCAATGATATGGTGATAAAATTGTGTTTTATGGATCATAATAGCATTGGCCTCATAAGAAAAACTATCACACACAAGATCTCAAACTTGTAGCCATAATTTTCGCATTGATGTGTTGTCATTATATAATTTTTAATGAAATTTTTACCAACTATTATAATTAAAATTTCTAGAATTTTATATTATAACAAAAATATTTGAATCTTTGGAAGAAATGGTTTGTGGAGTACCTGAAATCAATAGATTTTAATATTTCCACCACTCTTGTTAAGGATAATGTTTTTTTATTCTTTGAGTAGAAAAATTACATCCCAATTTATGTAATATTAACCTGATGAATGAGATTTCATGGATATATTTCTTCATATACACATAAGGGTCCGAGAAGGTGAGACTAAGGACATTTTTTGAGTGTTCATTTAGTTTCTCCACTTCATATTATGATTATCCAAGAACAATAACTTAACAATGAGTTATATAGAATTTGGGAGTCTTTATGTGGTGGGGAGACCATCAACTAGTGTTCTCTATCTTATAATTGTATCCTATGATTTTGGAACTGATCTTTCATTCACATACCTTTAGGGAAGCTTATGATGGGGGATATTAAGAATTCTAAGTTAGTTATACACCCAGGACCAATAAAGATGTTTTATGATATGTGGTTTTATATCTGGTGGCTAGGATTGGGAAGGGACATTGGCAATTTTTTCTCTTTTCAACATTTGTAATTAGATTAAATAAAATTATAAAATATCATTAGGAATAATTTAACTCCTTCTTGGGCTAAAATTTAATTGGGGAGACATGCTCATGGAATTTGTTTTTGGGTTCCCGTTTACATGTCATAGAAGGAATTCTCTATTAGTGGTGATTTAATAGTTAACCGAATAATATTAATTTATTCCCATTTGAGATACCAATAAATTTGAGGACATAGTACATTTTTATGTTCATGAGATCATCATATTACATGGAGTTTTATGATCAATGTTTTTGATAGGTATCCTAAGTTCACATTTCATTTTGGGGCATGCCTCTATATAGTTATGGTATCCAAGATAATTCTATAAAAAATACAATCCTTATATACATGGTCAAATGGAATGGTCTCTACAGATTCTTGAGGACATGATATGAGAATGTTTCCTTGAAATTAGAGGAACTATGGATAACCTCTTCGGAATGGTTCAGTTTTCTAATATCAATAGTCTATATTCACCATCAAGATGGAACCCATTGAGGATTTTTATTTTTGGCCCTATAAAACATTAGTTATTTGGTTGAATAATGGTGATGGTTCCTTTTTAGGATTATTTTTTTGTCTATTATGATGGAAAATACTTTTTTGATTCATTAGAGAATTATAATGACTTAGAGATTGTATAAATATTATGTTGACCATCATCAATGCTAATTAGAGTTTTCAATTAGTGAACTAGTATTTTTATGATCATAAATAAATTTGGGTCATCAATATTTTTGAAAAAATGGAAATTTAGCACTATAATATGTGGAACATACTTAGGTTCTTGATCAATTGAGAAATGTGACTTATTATTTTTATTCTCCACCTCAAATGCCATTTATCCACAATGTGTTTCAAGTGTCTCAACATAGAAAGTATATCTATGTTCTATCTCATATCTTGATATAGGAGGAAATTGATGTGTTATCAAATTTATCTATGATACAGTAGTGAGTTTAGATTTTTGATCCTCAAATAAAGGATCTTTATTAAAAGTTCAAGCTTTTGGCTCAGGTGTTATAGAAGCATGATTGTAAATTTCTTGAGACAAGGGAGTGTGAGGTTCTTTTAAGAGATAATTGGCCATATCATTTCACTATATAGTGTTCATAGGAGGATTTATAGTGTCAGAAAATATTTATTTTGTGGTTATTGTAACATCTTAGTAATATATATTATGTATGAACCATGATTTATTATTAGATTTCCTTATTATTTATGTATTATTTTTTTTCAATTGATAATTGGCTATATCATTTTTATATAATCCATTGGTTTGGATAAATAATTGTTTTCTCTTTTATAGGGATCCTAGAAGATGGGTGAGGGTTTGTTATTATGGGATTTGACATGAAACTATAGATAAAAAGGAATTATAAGGTCTACTGAATAGCCTATAAGGACCACTGCTCTTTTGGTGGAGGGATAATAGTAAGGAGTTCTTAAAGAAACCCCACCATTAAACTAGTTAACTAGATATTGGGTTGGTAATTATACTTAACCAAGTAGAAATATGGGGTAATACAACTATACATCTGGTGGAATCCCACTAACTAGCATGTTGGGAGTTTTGAAATTTGAGCAATCTTCTTAGTGCCACTAGACAACCGGGGGATGACAGTGGCTCACCGGTGATGCCGATTGAGGTGAGAAACAAAATGGTAATGTAATATTTATATTTTCAATCCTTTTTTCATCATTAAAACTACTATATTGAATCCAATTCAACTTAAAACTCTTATGAGGTTATCAAAAAATAAATTTCACTCATAAAACCTTGTGTCATCACAGATCTATGTAATGGTTGATGTTTTTATTAACTTCTATTAAGTGTAACTCTAAATTTATTATGGATAATTTCCTATACCATTAAATATTTATTTGAGAGCGATTAATCATACATTAATTTATGTATTTTGTTATTCACTTGATAAATTTTGATTATATGAATCACCCATGATCATTCTAGCCTCAGTTATTTCATTGATGGATCTCATGAGGGTGAGTCTTAACCTTTATTAAGATAGGTGGTTTCATATGGAAATTACGTACAATTTAATACCTTGAGTATTTTTATTTTAAAATTAGTTTACTAATAAATATATAATATTTTATTTGAGATCATTGATGAAAGGATGTGATGGAATGGTGTGTATGTGTGTGGATAATTACATTGAAAATGGATTTTTAAGAAAATTGTATATTTTTAGAGAAATTATTTTTATTTAAAATGAATTCATTGAGAATGAATTAAAGAGATGAATGAAATATAATCATATATGATTTGAAATAAAATAATTGTAAATGAATGTAAATATTTTGTATGAAAACCATTTATTAAATTTTTTAAAAGAAATTTTGGAAATCAAAATGGAACTTGGGGTAGATTGGAATGATTCTTTGAAATGGATGAGGTTTATTGGATTGAATGATATCCCCATATAAGTATTGTTTCTTTTACATAAAGAACATGAGATTATAGGTAGTTAGTTGGGAACAACACATGCTAGGAATTTATTCTATCTATACAGAAATGGTTTTATGATTATAATGATAAATAAACTATACTAATGGTATCGAGATTAGTCATTTGGATCTTCTATTTTACCCTATGTCTAGGCCAAGGAATGTGTGCACACCAGGAGCCAAACATCTTTAAGATGTGTGAGAATACCTAAGAGTATCTAAACCTAGGAATTATTAAAATTGTGATATGTTTCAAAAGGATTTAGAATGATTTAAATGATTATTTATTCCAATGATTGATTATAAATTATTTACTCATGTTTCATGGGATATAAATATATATGAATGCATATTTTGATAAATATTTTTATGAATATCCATATTAATAATAATTGTGTTTGAAAATAAATTCTTTATATTAACTGATTTATTTATAAAACATGTTTTAATTTAAATTGAGAAAAATATTTACATGCATGTTTTGAAAAAATTGTTAATATTTGGATTAGTTTTTATATATTACTTAAAAAAAATGCTAAGATCATATAAGAATTTGTTTCTTACACCCTACCTATGCCATTATGCATTTTTATATTTTCTTATACTAGGTCTCAAGAATGGAAAATCCCAACTCATATGTGTATATGTTTTCACTTATTAGATATTGTGATTTTTTTGTGATAAATGGTATGTTGGATCCACTTAATAAATGGAAAATATAAGATGATTTCATGATTGTTTTATCTAATGACATAGTTTTACACACCTATTTTTGATATTTTTATCTATTTACAACTGTATTTTTTTCCATGGGGATTGTGTCGAATACTGATTTCTTATTGTTTTACTCCCATTGATTTATCTTACTGAGATACTCCTATAGAGAAAGCATTACTTTTTTTATATGATGCCCAGTTACTATTTTCCTTCACATGGGCATCAGGAATGCACTCTGATCTATGATAGAACTGATTCAAGTAAAACATATGTGGTTTATCTAGATTGGTTTATGAAAACAAGAAACATTATTATAGACTCCAATAATTTAATAGGTCAAAAGGATTATTCAAAATCAACTCATTAAACATGAATATGACCTTTACATATAAGTCATTTCTAGTTTCTTGATAACATTTCCTTCATCATTTATCTTCTTCTTACAGACCCATTTTGTTGTAATAACATTTGTGATTGAGTCTTGGAACAACCTACCATGTATAATATTTTAAAATGAATTTATATAATCATCAATATCTTCACTCCACTCTTTATACTGATAGGATTCAGTCATTGAATGTGGATCATTCAATGAGATTAATGATTTTTTGTTTACAAATTGTATATTTAATTTTTTTTCTAGATGTAACAGATTTCAAATGATACTATCTATATCGAGATGTTAGTTTATCTTTTTATACGTGGTTTATCCATTTTTAGAAAAATTATCCTCATCAATAGTCTTATATGATTAAAATTCAATAACCTATGATCTATATTTTTCTAGTGCAACACATTCTTCTTCATAATTGTGGGTATTTTTCTATCTTCCTCATCATATTATACTACAAATGGTACATTAAGTTTGGTGTTCGTTTCAAAAAAAATTTACACCATACCATTCAATTTTTAATTCCCTTATTCCAATACCAATAACCTTTACAATGTTATAGTTATCCAAAAATTAAACCCGTCGTATCCTTTTCATCAAACTTGAACAGTTTTGAGTTTTTATTTTTTAAAAGTTAGGTACTTCCAAACATTATGAAGTAGTATATAGTGGGATTCATTCTATATTACTTCCCATAGGATGTAATTTAAGAATATTATCTCAAAAAACGGCAATTCTAAATAATAACATCATTGAAAATAGATCCTCTCCAAAATATATTTAAGAGACCATATTTTTCTAACATTGTTATTCTCACATGAACTAGAAACATATTCATTCTTCAAACTACAATTTTTTTGGGGGTGTATATAGAGTAATTTACTAAAATTGAATTAAATGTTTTTATGATAGGATTTAAATTATATATCTATACACATTTTATCATTAAAAAATATAATATTTCTCAATACAACCCCTAAATATTATCAACTATTATAATAATGGTTTTAAACATACCCACTAGCTTAGACTTGTGTTTTGTAAAAATCAACTTGTTCCTTCTCATAAAATCATCATTAAATGCGGTGAAATATAGATAAAATCGAGAGTAATTATTTATTGTAGGCCCTCATAGATAACATTTTATCATCTTAAGAGTCCTGGTAGATTAAATTTAAACTCTTTTATATCTCTATTATGTGATTTCCATTTTTATCATGTTTCACAATTGTATTCCCTTTCCATTTTAAGGTATGGTACGTCCCCCACCAAACAAAAGTCGGAGATCTTGAACAACATTCTATGATACATATGACTAAACATTCAATAATATAGATTATTTTCATATTTTGAACTCATGTTGTAAGAAATTTTTAAGTCTTAATTCTAAAATTTATTTACACTGGTCCTCTCACTAGAGGAGACAATCTTCACATCAATGATCCTCTAAATGAGAAAAGTAGTTTTCTTAAAAATTACAATATTACCATCATCCCAGACATGAATCACACTAATTATATAATTTTATATCACATCAACATATAATATATCTTTATATTTTTTGTGCATCAATTTCAGGAATCAAAACCCACGTAATCTTAAAGTAACTATTTTTTCCAAAAGTTACTACCACATCATCACATACTTCTATATTTTTTAGGATCTTTATACCTCCAATCATGTGTGACGATCATTCACTTGGTAGAATCCATGGATTACCCTTTTCAATTTATTGGTGAGATATCTTGATAAAATGGGACCTCTCACTCTTTTTTGTATTTTTTCACCCTTTCTTTAGTCATCTTTTACTGTTAACATAGAAACATGTCCAAAAATTTTTCTAAATGGTTACATTTTTTATTAAATCATCAACATACATACTGAAATACTTGAAACATATTTTATATTGAAATCACACTTGGGTACTCATTATTTTTTATATTCTTAAAAATCTATTTCCTTTTTCATATGAGTATCCCTCTATAAATTGTATCCTTACATGGTTCTAATAGAGAGTAGTTTAAAAAATAATAATATTTTTGTCCAAAGTCTCTAGAAAACATGTATGATCCCCTATAACCAAAACACTAATGAATCTACTGAGTATAGTTACATATCTCTACAAATTTTATTGATGTAATATTAGTATTTTTTATATTAGTTTTTGAAAAACCTTATTTATTATATTCACTATCCACTATATTCATTGCATTATAATTATTATAATTTTTTCTATTTTATTAGTTTTTATTTGATTGAAATTTATAATATGTATTGTTAGTTGAAATATGTTATATTATTTAAAATACATCAAGTATAGCTATTACATGATATGATATACATGACTTCCCAATACACTGAGGTGATTTGGACATAACTTATACATCATTATCAACATCAGTATTAATTTTTTTAATTGTATTATTATACATATAAGACATTTATTTGGTTATATTATGATCTTGTTCATGATCTATCACCTTCTTCTCAAGTTATTTCATGATTTTCTCATGTTCAAACACTCTGACATTAAGTTTCTTGGTATTATTAGTGTAATATTCTTCTCTAATACAAATATGATCATAATCATTATTCATAATTATCATATCTTTCATAATATATTTTAATTATATCTTGTTTTAAATATTCAATTCAAGACATTCATTATGTTTAGTATTCAACATGTGTAGTATATAATTCACATCACATTTATTTTCTTGTTCACTACGTGAGTTATCTTCCTTTTTATCAACTTATACCATGATGTTGGAAAACCTTCACACAAACTCCATTTTAGAATCACTATTTTTGGGAAAATAATTATTTTCCTCTTCTCTCAACATACTCATTTTATTTCCTCACATCATTATCATTTATCATTCTTTTGACTTCAAATTATTTCAACTTTTTTGACATCCACTGATTGTTCCATTAATCCTATTCATAATTAGAATACATATTATTATTTTTTCATGGAAACTATATAAGAAAAATTTATTATTCATCCACATTTATAAAAATTTACTGAAATATTTATAATATAATTTCATTTATTTGTTGTCATAATATTAAAAATAAAATTTTTAATATGGTTGTGGATTTAAATACACGCAAAATCATTTAGGGAACATATATTTTCCAACATTTTTGTTTTAATTAAATGTTAATATTCCCAACAAAGTGTAACTTCATGGGAAATTGTAATATTTTTATGTTTTAGTGGAATTTTGATATTAATTGTGAAAATTTCTATTTTGGATTTTATCTATTTTAATTTATTAATTTATTTCTTATATAAATTGTTTTATAATGACCCAAGTTGTGAAATTATTTATTTTTATAATTAAATGGATCCATTGATTTAATTAATTATTCTAGACCCAAATCTCAATCCACCAATTAAACACCCAAAACCATCTCACAATGCACACCTCAAAATATGTGTACAAATAAGAAAATATTTATTGATGGTATTATATGACATAAAAATTCATTCCCAAGAAGAATAAATTTTACATGGACCTAAGGAACATCCTGTGGAATAAAATTTGTTAAGATTTCAACTCGTGATTCCTTAATTTTCAATGTAATAAAACCATGGGAATTCATATGAATTTGAATATGAATAGTCACATTTACAGAATAAATTCTTAAGGTAAATCAAATATATCTCTCTCTACAGAGGTCTAATCAAGATAAAATATTTAGAATTCAAATATGAAATAATAATTTATATTTTTTAATAATTTATATTTTCCAAATTAGACTATTTATTGAGGATACCATGTGGAATATTTTGGAAGATATATTTTGGAGCTAATTTTCCACTCTCATTGCCTATAATAGAGTATTAATTCTTCATCATTCCAAAAAGTATGGAAACTTAGGATACCCATTTTCAGTAATATTAGGGTTTATGAATGATTAACATTGTTTTAAATTTTTAATGTATCTTTTTCATATTACTATCTTCTCTTTCATTATCTATTTTTTATTTCTCTAACTTGATCTTTCTAATCTCTATACACATAGACAACTACCTCTTCTTTTTGTCTAATGGAGGAGTAATGGTTCTAGATTGTTTTTCTTAAATATTTATATTTATTTCATTCTAATAATTTATATAGTTTTTAAATTGGTTTGGTGTTGGGTTCACCCCACATTCACTCTGGTTGAGGTCTTCTACCAATTTTAGTCTTATTCCTCTCCTCCATCATAATAATATTGAATGTAGGGTGGATTAGAATTATATAGATTAAGTGAGTGAGTATTATAATTCATGAGGAAGGATAGTGTGGGATGATAAAAATTAAAAGGTAGGTTTAGGGTGTTTTGGTTTATCTCAACATATATTATAATATTGATACAAAATATTTTTTAAGAATTATGAATTGGTCACTACAATCTTACATGAATGACAACGATTCTTCACTAACTTTATTGTGTAATATCTTATCTATTTTGTTTTGTATTGTTCATTATGTGTTTATTGAATATATATATATATATTAAGATCATGAATTTCAAACAACCCAGTTTTTATATTAGTTTACTTGAATATTAGTTAGCATATAAATTTTGATAACTAAAAAATCTATGTTTTTTAGAGTCCTTCGTGAGAGATTGACAATAGGTTTCACACTATATTTAATTAATTTATAAAAATAATTTATTGGTGATAATGGCCTTAAAATCACTTCTCATCAATTTTTAACCATTTACATGGAGGCCATCCACTTTTAGACATAGTTAAAAAACACAAAAAATTCATCAATTTTAAAAAAAATTGAACTCCATCCAATATCTTTACTCTCTTGGTTCAAATAAGAAAATTGAATGTAAAATTTTCATATGATTTAAATGGTAAAAATATTTACTAGTCTATAAAATAAGTGTTTCTGAATGATCAGTTTAATGAGAATGAAAAAATGATATAAGGGTTAGTCAATCAAGTGGAATTTATTTCCTCTTCCGTGAAGGAATTTGTAGCACAAAAGGAGGATCAATAAAAAGAGGAATAAATGATTTTTTATACAATAATTTTCAATTAAATATCCATGTTAGGAATAAATTATGAAGAAAGTATCCTCTGACCTATCCATACCATTTCTATAGGGGGGGTGAAGAAGAATACTTTCCAGCTGATTCGCATATAGGATATCGAGGTCAATTAAATTAATATTGGGCTGATTTTGAAGATTATGAAACTATACATGATTCTACCATATTGGAAAATGATAAATTAGTTACGCTCTATATAACTTTAGTTTTTATATAAGATGATTAATATGAACCTATTGAGATGGTGTTTTCAATGGTATATAGAAAAGAAATAAATTACATTGGTGACATACTTGAAATATATGATTTTTATATTAATTAGTCATGTTTCAATCTTATTCAAGATAAATTATTTTTCTAAATTCTAATTTTTGATAATTTTTTATAATAATGTAGTTGAACATGGATTTTAATGAACATTACATAGATGTTCTGGTGATTGTAGAAGAAGAGTTGGAAAATAATGTCGTGATTGTAGAAGATGAGTTGGAAAATAGTGTGGTGATTGTAGAAGAAGAGTTGGAAAATAATGTTGTGATGAGACTACCTCCTCTACAAAATTATTATACTACATATAGGAGTAAACCACAGAAGTCAATAGGTAATCCCATATATTCCTTTCCCTCCCCATATACACCTGAAATTATTTGTTTCATCTTCAATAGGGTTTGGGGATACCTTTCTTAGTATTAGTGGTTATAATTCATAGTATAATCTGATTGATGTAAATAGAAATAAAATGTGGTGGTTTGGGATGTGTTTAATTTTTGGGTAGTGTGATGTGTGTGTCATCATTTTGGGCTATGTAGAATGAGAAAATTTGGATTGATTCAACCATTCACTATTCTTTATTTGTTTCATATTGTTTTCCTTCAAAAAAAAAATCAAAAAATTGATATGAACATGAATATATCATTATACATTATTTTATTACTCATTTTATTCTCTAAAATCTAGGTAATGAATTTTCATTTAGTTATTGTATTATTTTTTTAGTTCATCATCCATTAATGAAAAAAATTAAGTTGTTCAATTCTAGATATTAAAGAAACACTAAAAAGGGGAAACATGGAAGATATCATTCATTATAATCATTTCCTGGATTGTGTACCATGTCATAAAATGTGTTGGAGTTTTTTTATCTAATTTCAATAGGAATTGAGTGAGGATCGTCATTTTTTTTCTTTATTATTCATTAATTTTATATAAGAGTCCAAGAAACTCTTTGTTGCCTTAAATATTTTAACAATTCCCCCCAACAGTACGACACCACATTCAACGAGAAAAAGAACTAAATAGTGAAAATATTTTGATGTACCATGCTTTGGAGAAATTATAATTTTTACAATCCTAGGGTGATATATGCAATTTCCATGTATGAGAATAACTACATATACAATGTCTCTTAGGTGAATAGTGATATAAAATTCTATGTGATATAGGTTTCAATTAGGCCATGAATGGATTTATATGGCTAAAAAAAATTAAAGGTGAGAAATGACTAGCATATGAAGTTTTTTTCTTATGTGATAAAAGGTTAAATTATATATTTTTTGGAAATTATCATGTATGTTTTCTCATTTTTTCTGTTTTTGTGTGAATTTTGTGTTGAATAGATGATGATTTCCCAATAGTGAAATTTAAATGCATGGGGGAGTAATGAATCATATATTTTTGACCATTTTGTAATGAAAAACATTTTTTTAACCCACTATAGTGTTATTTTCTGAGAAATTTTATCATTTGTTTGTTTGGGTATAATTTTGGGTGTGAATTCAAAAATGGCATATTTTGGATTTTACTTTTTTTTATTTTTTCCCCAAATTATAGATAATTTTTTTTAATCTAATAAAAATTGTGAAATTCATATTTTTTTGATTATGTACCTCATGGGATTCATTTCATTCTTTTAATCCAATGTTTAATCCACCCTTTGATGGCCCAAAACTGGCTCACAATGTAGGCCTCAAATGATGTGTAAAGATCCATTGCATTTTATTTTTAGAACCATTTAACTTAAATGTAAAATCCATGGAAGAAAATATTATATAGTGACATAGAGTAAATCTTGAAGAATATCCTTTATTAAGTTGGAAACACGTTATTCTATAATTTTAAAGGTAATATTTTCATGGGAATTCAGATGAACTGGAATATAAATAGTAACATGTCCAGAATAAATTCCTACAGTAAAATAGATATATCTATTCTGAAACAGTTTAAAATAATCTAAATATTTTTTATTGAAAGAAAATATATATAAACATGAATTTATAGAAGGAAATTTTTTAAAATTATTCCATTTATTTTGGAAACCACATAAAATTTTTCGAATATATTTTTTGGATCCAAATTTTCACTTCATTTGCATAAAAAATTGTGTCAATTCTTCTTCATTCCAAAAATTCTGAAATTATTGGCTTTACATTTTCTATATAATTAGGTTTTATGATGCTTTAATATTTTTTTACATGTTTATTTTATCTTTTTTAATCCACTTATATTCTCATTATTTTTCTCTTTTGTGTTTCCCCACCACATTCCTTCAAATCTCAATCTATGTAGAGAAGTAACTCTCATTATTGTTTGAGGACGGTGGAGTGGTTGTTCTTGAGTTAGATATGATAAATATGTTTCAATATTTTATTATGAGAAATTCAATTGTGGGGAAATGTGTTTGGTATAGGGTTCACCCCACATTCACTGCTTTTGTGTTCTTCCTCCCGTTTTAATCTTATTCTCCTCAATTATCATCATAATGATGTATATAGGGTGGATTAGCATTATGGTGATGATGTGAGTGGGTATTATCATGCATGAGGATAGTTGTAGTGGGATAATAAAAATTTATAGGAAGGTGTTGAGTGATTGTTTTTATGTTAACATTTAGTAGAATATTGATAATTAATATTTTTATAGAATGATGATTTAATTATCAAGATCTCTCAAGAATGAAGACAATTATTCAATAAATTATTATCTATCTTCTATATATTGTATTGTTTTATTCATTTTGGGTTTCTTGAATTAATACACTCACACACATATATATATATATATATTAAGATAATTTACTTCAATAAATCCCTATTATATATTTTTATAGTTGTATATTAGTATGTTTATAAATTGATACAATAGAAACATCAGCATGTGTAAGTGGCCTCCAAGAAAGATAGAGCCTAAGGTGGACACTATATTATATGATTTTGTATTAAAAATTTATTGGTGAGGATTCAAAAAAAATTACACCCCTAAATCATCCTTAGATCCACTAGAGGACATAACATTATAATCCATAATTTTCATTCAGATCAAGTATTTGGAATCCATATCTTCCTTAATACTCTTCATAAAGATGGTTTCCTTTCAAATTTTTAAATTCCAAATAGTATCATTCTATTCATAAATGGTGATATATTCTATATCTTCAATATTATAAATATTTAAATTAAATATTTTTGGAATAAATATCCTTAATTTTTTTACCATTGTTGAGTGTTCCAAAATTTCTCTAAAACCTCTAATATGTATTAAAATTTTATTTAACCTAGTGAAATATTCATCAGTAGTTTCATATTTATATATTCCATCATATTCAACCCTATATATCTAAACATGAAATTTGGATTCGTTGCTCTTGACGTTCCCTTCGTGCGTGTACACATGTTTGTCCATCAATTACATGGTTTCCTTTAACCCAAAAACTGTTGTGTATACCTTATAACAAAATAATAAAAATATAAATTAATAGGTTTCTAATACATAAAAAGGATTCTATAATCATTAAATTTCATGGTTCCATGTTATACAATGGGAGGAAATACAACAATAACAAAATCATTAACTTCCTAACCATGTGAGAGTCGATTATTTAGAATTTTACTCTTCTAACCACATAAATATTTACCATCCATAAATGGAAGTCCTTACACATTCAACTTAATATTTCCATCCTTACATGATATTCAATAGAGTAGGATATTGGGGGGATAAAGGATATTGTTCTACTTTGGGTACCCAAATCCGTTAGTCCACTACTAAGAGGAAGTGATGAATTAGTGGTTCATTTTTTAAAAAATATTTTCTTTTTGGAATTTAAAGAAAATGATTTATTAGAGTCTTGAACCAATATTAAATTATATTCCATATTTGTAGCCATTATTAATAAGAATCATGCAACAAATTATAATTTTATAAGATTTGGTGTCCATGTGAGATATAATCCTTTCTTGATTTGTTTTAGGGTATTGATACCAAAATTACCACTAATATTAATTTGATTAGAAGATATGGGAAGGGTGTGTCCCTGAATATTGTTAATGTTTCAAAATGTTTGTATGATGTATGGGTAGGTGACATTAATATACTCTTATTGAAATATAAAATTAAAAACATTGTTTATCTTGACATTACCATCCATTGAATAATGTCTCCTCACTATTAATTGGATCCATTATTAAATGTGTGTCAAGTTAATTTTACATCAAATACATGATATTCTTATGGATATTACTTTATTTTAAGAACAAATATATTATAGTAAGAGTAGATTATCCTTCCTCATGCCAGTTCACAACATGTAAATTGTATATGTAAGGGTTGGTGTACTAAGAACCAACATTTTTGTACTTCTATTACATGACTATTCACTTATTATATATTGTTCATTATTCTGCATGACTATAATATAATAATGTCCGGGAATATTTGTTTCTTTGATAAAGTCATGGAAGATCCCCTATATGATAAAAACCTTTATGTTCTATAACAATATTCTTAAATAAACATTTATGGTTGTATGAAATACTATGATAGGACACATTGTATATAGACCGTCATGTGCGAGTACTCATAAGAAGACAAGACTCTCTCTCATGGAGTCCGCACATGGTAATCTCCAAGATGGGAGATTATGAGAACAGACCCTCCAGTATCAATTCTTCTTGTCTTGGTGTCATTGAACATTGATATCTATGAGCATGTGTAACTGTCCTTAGACTGGATGATTATCATTAACTCATGTCAGAACTCGGGAACATAGATTAACTGAAAAAAACCATCACGCAGATAATTTGCGGGAAGTAGGGCGTGTTGGGTGCGTCACGAGTGACTTGTTGTTAATGGATAACTCGAGGAAGGATTTTTCCCTTCCATTTATGGAAGTTGATATCTCAGCCCTTTGATTGAAATAAAACTGTTGCATTAAATTCCATAGCCATGGTGTAAATGACTTGTTTATTTCAGGTATTCAAAGTGTGACAGATCAAGCATATAGGTTTATGACACTGCCATGAAACCTGATTGATGAGATATCGAGATAAAGGGATTAAATTACACAATAAGCATTTGTATGAGGTGATACGTCAATGCGGCATCAACTTCTTTCTCTTGGGTTCCTTGACCCATTGCTAGACAGTAATCTTGGACATTATGAAATCCCGCCTAATGCCAATGAGAAAAAGGCCTAGAGGGTCACACACTAAGTGTATTCAAGTATCTCAATTAGAATAATGATTATTCCCATATGTGGTTTAATAATTATTCAAGGAAGCCTAAATCTTTTTAATGATGGAGGAAGAAGGAAATGAAAAACAAGATATACAGGCCGTGTATTAAAGATTACACGACGTGTAGTTTTTAATGGAAAACAAGTACACACTGTGTATTAATAATTATACGCAGTATAGTTTTCTTTATGGAAATGAAATGAATAAATGAAAACAAGATATACAATCCATGTACATTGAATGTGCACGCCATGTAGTTTTCAATGAAAAACAAGTACACACCTTGTATTTACTAATACACGCCATGTAGTTTTTCCTGTCGGGATTTTGAGGATATAATATTGTTTTAAATGATATTTATTATAATCAGCACGAGCTCATGTCATGGAATTAATAATTCAACATGGGGGTTTTAAATAATAGTCAATGAAATAAATAAAACGCGTAATGCATTTATTTATTGTCATAACTCTACAAACTCAAACCTGATTATAAATATCCTCAGAACCCTAACTCTTTTCCAACACACAAGAGAATCGTTGTGCACAAAAACATTGAATAATTATTTCAAGACCGAAAGAACCTCTCCTCCAAGACCGCTATTAAGACCAAGAGAGATAATCTTCCTTCGGATCAAGACGATCTAAGACAGACAACACAAGTAATGGTTTCCCCATGCTACTACCCAGAGACTCCTTTGGCGACGTCCTGAGATATGAGGTACACATGTGGATCACCGCTAGTGGAAGTCTATTCTTGGCTTCCCCGACGCAAAAACGAATCACATCAGATCGTGACCAATAACATCAATGAAGAAAGAAAAACCAAAAGTATTTATTTTCAATTGATTAAATTAATTATAATCAATCTGTAACGATCCTACTTTGTGGTTCTGGGAGATTTCTTTTCTTTGTTCATTTCAGTGATTCGATCCGTGGAGACTGACATTTATCGTCGTATTGATCTTGGATTGATGATCATTAATGACCAAAATCCAAGTGGTCACATCCACCCATGCGCATCCACTGCGCCTGGAACCATAAATTGGTATCAGAGGGAGGTTACAACGTTGATTATAGTTATTTAATTTTCGTTAATAATTTACGCATATATATTTGATTAAATTCAAAATAAATCATTCTATAAATATGAATAAATGATATATTTTCTTCCTCCTTCATTTCTTTATTAATATCACAGAAACGGCCTTTTAATTTTAATTTTGATTAAAATAAAAACGAGGATCTCATCCGGAGGAGCTGCTCTTTCTGTCTGTACAACACGAGAATACACGGCATGTAATTAAAACTACATGCTATGTAATTAGGATCAACGAAACAGTATTGGTTGGCCAAACCACACTATGTAAATTTATTACACATAAGTATTTAACACCATATGTTGACCAGAATTAAACGAAGAGTGGGAATTATAATACACAACATGTATGTTGGAGCGACATGTTGTGTAGTTCGATCCGGCCCAAGTAAAACTGTGGACAAAGGTGCAGTCGCGTACCACGTACAAGGGATCCCCAGGATATTTACCATGTTACAAGGAAGTACATGCCATGTATGATTTATCTACATGCCATGTACTAATAAATTTCGAAATAACAGAGAACACGGTAAAGCCCCTGGTATGTACTTTAGATAAAAGGTGAAAATAAATACACACCGTGTAAATATAAACTACACGCTGTGTACTTTCTGAAATTTCATGATGTTTCCTCCAAAAGCCCAAAGACCTGTACAAGGGATATGGACGAGAAGAATCTCAAGGAAAATTAGAACGGAATTTAAGATAAATAATTAATTAATTATAATTTCATAATTAATTTAATTCAAGCGCGACTTATCTTTAATAAATAGAATGGTTAAAATAATTTGAATTCTAAGTATGCGTAAATGTTGTTGCAATCTATGGATGATCATGAGCTAGACCAAAGGCACTTTGTATGTGTGTATAGTTTCATTTAAATTTATTTAAATTTTTTGGCATATGAGCCTTCTTCCAATAAAATGTAGGGTATGCACGCTCATGGTATTTTTAATGTAAACCCATCTAATAGAGGATCTCCCAAGCCAGAAGAGATGGTTCAATACCTGAAGTAGAGGTGAAACCAACCCAAGAATATACAAAGATGGACAGGTGGGAGCTGCAAACACGAACCATCGGTTCAAGGTGTTTTTCCCTAGGTCAGGGTTAGATTATAAAACTGCTAGATAAGCTAACCAATAGAATCTCATGATCATACCATCTTATTTTATTTCTGTCTGATTGCACATTTTATTTAATATGTATGTGTTTTCATGATCACAAAATTAATGAAATAAACAATCATGAAAATATGGAATAAAATAAAAACCGGACTATGCATAAAAATTATCGGAACATGGTTAATCACTTAAGAAAGAATCACATAATATTAACCCGCATGTGATAATGTGAAACTACGCATAATGATTAAAATCCATCAATATCATATTAAGTCAGACCAAGCCTCCCATTACTTGATTAAGGGAATGACTCAATAAAAATATGTTTTTAAAAAACCCTTGTTGGGACACTTACTTTAATAAAGGAATCCCTTATGAAAGGTTTCAGGTTGACTTACCCATATTACGTCAAGAGGAGTAGAAATTCCTAGACTTTGTGTAATATTGGTGGTAAGAGTTGAGGAAACCCAAGTCAGGATTTCAGGATTGGGGAGTCCACTCAACAGATCAAGGAACTGTAAGCTCACAGTTGTCAAAGACCTTCCTCCCTAAATACCTTCAAATATCTTTAACAACACTTGTTGGGGTTATGGGAAGGGGAATATGGATCCTTGCCACTTGAATATCTAAGCAACTGGACATTCCGAGTTCAATGGTGAGGGCCATTGAGACTTGATAAAATATTTGGATACTTGATAAAAATTTTATTATTTCTCATAAAATGTAATCAATAATGTACTGATAAATATGCTCTTTAAATTTGTATAATCAAAATGAAAAACTCATCAACCACATTTCCTCTCTGATCAATTATGGATAAAGACAATATCCTCACCAGTAGTAACTTTCAGGAATGGTTTAGCCACCTTCAGGTTATACTACACCATGAACGAATGTTTTAGGCGATGGAGTCCTCACATACTGATCCTCCTGCCCAAGGGGTGAGTGATGAATATTTCCTGGTCTATGATCAACATTTGAGTGATGCACTCAACATTCAATGATTGATGCTGTCATCAATTTCTAGTGAGATCATGAAGTCTCATGAAGACATGGATGCCTACAGCATGCTCAAGCACCTTTGTGGTCTATACCAGGAAAGAACTAGACATGAAAGGTTTGAGATCTCCAAGGCTCTATTCTAGAGCAATCTTGGAGAGGTTTCCCTAGCCAGACCTCATGTAGTCAAGCTCATATGATACATTGAGCACTTGGAGGTTCTATGGTTTAAACTCCCCGAAGAACTGGGAACCGATCTCATTCTTGCATCACTCCCCCAGAGCTTCTCAAACTTTGTTGTGAAATTCAACATGAACAACTTTGAGAAGTCTCTGTCTGATCTTCTTATCCTCAATCGCCAAGTGGATAATGACATGAAGCCTGAAAATCCGTCTGTCCTTATGATGAATAAAAGGAATGGGAAGTAGAAGAGCTCTAATACCAAAGCTTCTTCATGGCCTTCCAGGAAAAGGAAGATCAAAGGGGGGGTAAGGGAATAGGATGTTGTTTGTTTCGCATGTGGTAAGAAGGGACACTGGAAGAAAAACTACACCCACCTAAGAAAGAAAGGGGAAGCTTGAGGTGTGTTTGTTATCGAATGAAATCTATTTGATTCTACCAATTGGGTATTAGATACTGCTTGAGGTTCTCACATCTGTATACAAATACTGGAACCAAGTAGATTCAGAATGATTGACCGAGGTGAGGTGGATCTACGAGAAGCCAATAGATCCAGACTTGCGGCTGTAGCGGTCAGGGACTACCACCTCACATTTACAACTGTAATGATCTTTTTGTTAAAGGGTTGTTATTATGTGCCTTTTGTTACTAGAAACATTCTTTCACTATCCATATTATATACTGATGGATCCATGTTCATGTTTGGAAAAGAATGTTGCTAATTTTATAAAGATAGCATTTGTTTTGGTAGGGCACATTTATATATCGACCTTTATTTGTTAGACTACACAAACCAAGTAATGGAAATCGATGACAAAGTTAATTCACATGACTCATACCACACCCAACTTTGGCATCATGGGCTAGGTCATGTCAATGAGAAATGTTTGACAAAATTTCATCAAGATGGGTATTTATATTCTTTCGAACTAAAACCACTTGGTGTATGTCATGCATGTCTACAAGGAAAAATGTCCAAAGCCCCATTTAGTGGGAAAGGGGAAGGGGATAAAGAGCTTCTAGGATTAGTTCACACAAATGTGTGTGGACCATTTCCAGTTGATGCAAGGGGTGGGTTCTCATACTTCATAATTTTTACTGATGATTTTAGTAGATATGGATATATTTACATAATGAGGTATAAGTCAGATTTTTTAGATCAGTTCAAAGAATACAAGAATGAAGTTGAGAACCAGCTTCATAAGAAGATTATGAAACTCCTCTTAGACAAATGAGGAGAATAGCTTTATCATGACTTCATTGCATTCTTACAGGAGTATGGGATTCTATCTCAACTCACTCCTCCTTATACACCTCAGTGGAATGGTGTAACTAAAAGGAGGAACCACACCCTGTTGGACATGGGGAGATCAATGATGAGTCATGCGAGTCTTCAATTATCCTTTTGGGGATATGCATTACAAACAACAGAACACATACTAAACCATGTACCAACTAAATTGATAAATGGTATTCTATATGAGTTATGGAGTGGATGCAAATCCATGTTATCGAATTTACATATGTGGGTATCGAAGCATTTTTTAAAGCCTTTTTAGGAAAGAAAAATTGCACCATGAGGCACAAATTGTATCTTTATAGGATATCCCATGAAAACAAGGGGATATTACCTATACAACCCCTCAGAAAAAAAGGTTACAGTGGCAAGAAACGCCATATTCTTTGAGAGGGAGAACATCTCTAAAAGAGATAGTGGAAGAGAGATAGACTTCGATGAAGTCGAGGATCATGATTCACAGGATTTGGTACACGAACAGATTCCAAAATGCCCAATGCAAGAACAATGTGTTCCAGAGACACAAGAATTGTGTGGGAAAACGAGAGATGTGAGAGAACCAGAACGATATAGTTTTCTTATCACCGAGGATTGTGACTCATTATTGGTTGTCAATGATGATACTCTTACCTAAACAGAAGCAGTTGAAGGCATAGACGTTTCCATGTGGAAAGAATCCATGAATTTTGAAATGGATTACATGTACCAAAACCAAGTCTGGATTTTGGTAGATCCTCAAGTTGATGAAAATCCAATTGATAATAAATGGGTATTCAAGAAGAAATTGGACATGGAGGGGCATGTCAGCACCTATAAGGCACAACTGGTTGAAAAAGGCTTTAGACAGTGTCAAGGAATTTACTATGATGAAAACTTTTCACTGGCTGCGATGCTAAAATCCATGAGAATCCTATTGGGAATTTCCATTTACCATGACTTTGAAATTTGTCAAGTCGATGTCAAAACAACATTCCTTAACGGGAACCTCTAGGAAGATGTATACATGACTCATCCTGAAGGGTTTGTGACTCCAAAGGATTCCAACAAGTTATGCAAGTTGCAAAAATCCATTTATGGATTAAAGAAAGCATCAAGGTCATGGAACATTTGTTTTGATGAATCTATTACGAAATTTGGATTTGTGAAGAACGAATGTGAGCCCTATGTCTACAAGTGGTTTAGTGGAAGTGCAATCGTTTTCCTAATAGTATATGTTGATGAAATATTACTAATTGGGAACGAAGTACCTGTCTTACTGTCAGTTAAAGAATGGTTGAAAATTTTCTACTCAATGAATGACTTTGGTGAGGCAACATATATTCTTGGGATCAAGATCCATCGTGATAGATCCAAGAGAATTATAGGCCTATGTCAAAGTATATACACTGACTTGATACTGAGTAGATTCAGTATGAAACAGTCCAAGAGGGGATTGTTCCCAGTGCCACATGGCATTCATCTTTTAAGAAAATGTGTCCTTAGACACATGAGGAATGAAAAAGAATGTCAAGGATCCCTTATGCATCTACGATTGGGTCAGTCATGTATTATATGCTATGTATGAGGCTAGATGTTGCTTACACATTAAGTGCGATAGGCAGATATCAGGCTAAGCCAAGAGACCGCCCTTGGATGGCAGTCAATACTATATTTATGTATGTCAGGTGTTTTAATGATATGTTCATGATTTTTGGAGGAGATAAGGAAATATTCATCAGAGTACATGTAGATGCTAGTTTCAATACTGATCAAGATGACATGAAGTCGTAGACTAGATTCATCTTCAGTTTTAATGGAGGTGCAGTGAGCTGGAAGAGCTGAAAGCAAAGTGTGGTGGAAGATTCTACAGTGGAGTCCGAGTATATCGTAGCTTATGAAGCATCTAAATAAGCTGTATGGATGCGAACCTTCATCCAAGAGCAGGATGTAGTATCGAGTAGTAAAGATCATATCACACTCTATTTTGATAATACTATAGGGGTGGCACTTGAAAAAGAGCCAAGGTCACATCAGCAGACAAAGCACATACTTTGAAATTATCATTTCATTAGAGATTTTTCTCAGAGAGGTTATGTTGGAGTGAGCAGTATTTCCACGGAAGAAAACGTGGTAGACTCTTTGACTAAAGCCTTGACTCACCAGAAACATGATCATCATGTGGGGTCTAGCAGACTAAAAGTCGTAGGAAGTTGGCTCTAGTCCAAGTGGGAGTTTGTAAGGGTTGGTTTCCTGAGAACCAACAATTTTGTACTTTGATTTCATAAATGTTCACTTATTATATATTTTTTATTGTTCTGCATGACTATAATATAATAATGTCCTGGAATATTTTTTGCATTAATAAGGTCATGGATGATCCCCGCTATGATGAGAACCTTGAAATGCTATAAAAATATTCTTAAATAATGTTCTACGGTTGGATGATATACTATGATAGGAAAAATAGTAAACAGATCGTCATGTGTGAGTACTCGTAAGAAGATGAGACTCTCTCTCATGGAGTTTTCACATGGTAATATCCAAAATGGGAGATAATGAGAACATACCTGCCATTAGAAATTGCACATGTCTTGGTTTCATCGAACATTTCTATCTATGAGTGTGTGTAGTGGTCCTTAGACATGAAGATTGTCATTAACTCATGTCATGACTCGTGCACTTAGAGTTACTAACGAATACCGTCATGCTGACAGTTGGCAGGATGTAGGGTACGTTGGGTGTGTCATGAGTGACATGTTGTTAATGGATAAGTCGAGGATGGATTTTCCATTCCATTTATAAAAGTTGATATCTCAGCCCTTTGATTGAAATAGAACTGTCACATTAAATTCCATGGCTATGGTGTAAACGACGAGTTTATTTTAGGTAGTCAAAGAATTATGGAACAAGCATATAGGTTTATGACACTGCCATGAAACCTCCTTGATGAGATATCAAGACAAAGGGATTAAATTACACAGTAAGCATTCGTATGAGTTGATACATCAATGTGACTTCATCTTCTTTCACTTGGGTGCCTTGACCCATTACTAGACAGTAATCTTGATCATTAGTCATGCCCGCCTAATGCCAACGAGAAAGAGGCCTAGAGGGTCACACACTAAGTGTATTCAAGTATCTCAAGTGGAATAAAGATTATTCTTTTACATGGTTTAATAATTATTCAAGTAAGCCTAAATCGTTTTAATGATGGAGGAATAAGGAAATGAAAAACAACATATACATTTAGTGTATTAAATATTTCACACCATGTAGTTTTCCATGGAAAACAAGTACACGCCGTGTATTAATAATTACATGCAGTTTAGTTTTCTTTATGGAAAGGAAATTAATAAATGAAACAAGATATACATGCCGTGTATATTGAATGTACACGCCGTTTAATTTTCAATAAAAAACTAGTACACGACATGTATTTATTAATACACACTGTGTAGTTTTTCTAGTCGGGATTTTGAGTACATAATATTGTTTTAAATTATATTTATTATAATTAGCGTGGGCACATGTCAAGGAATTAATTATTCGACATGGGGGTTTTAAATAATAGTCAATGAAATAAATAAAATGCATAACTCGTTTATTTATTGACATAACTCTGCAACCTCAAACCTGATTATAAATATCCTCACAACCCCAACTCTTTTCCAACACACAAGAGAATCGTTGTGCACAATAACTCGGAAAAATTATTTCATGACCGAAAGACCCTCTTCCTCCAATAATTCTCCCAAGACCGAGAGAGATCCTCTTCTATCGGATCAAGAGGATCTATGGCAGACAACGCAAGTAATGTTTTCTCCATGCTGGCACCCGGAGACACCTTTGGCAACATCCTGACATACGAGGTACACGTTTCGATCACCACTAGAGGAAGTATATACATGGCTTCTCTGACGCAACGACTCATCACATCGTAGCGTGATCAAGAACATCACCGATGAAAGAACACACAAAAGGTATTTATTTTCAATTTATTAAATTAATTATAATAAAATTGTAATGATCCTACATTGTGGTTCTGGGAATTGTATTATCTTTGTTCATTTCTGTGATTCGATCTGTGGAGACTGGCATTTATCGTCATATTGATCCCAGATTGATCATCGTTATTGACAAAAAGCCAAGTGGGAACATCTACCCACGCGGTTCTGTTGTGCCCAAAATATTCAGTATATTAGGTAATGTATGAACGAACTTGTATTCTTCCTTCATTGTATAAATTATAAGGATTTATGACAACATAATCTTATTATATATACCTCTACAAAAAAAACATGAATGCATCAAGGGTAATTGTTCTAAAAAAAATTCTCTCTTCGATACAACAAAATATCCAGAAATTTCAAAATCCAAAAAGAAATTCTCATTATTCAATTGTATCTTTTATATTAAAATTAATTCATTAAAATATTTCTAAAATGGGTTATGTAAAATCACATGAGAATATGATTCAAGAGTAATTCATAAATAATAAAAATGTTGACCATGAAAAATAATTTAATATATTAATTATTAAATTCAAAAGAAAGGACGATTATCCACATCATTTAATCTCAATCAAATTCCCATGAATTATCCGTATGATTTGGAATAATATTTATATTAATGTTGAACCAAAAATAAATATTAAAAAAGTTATCAAATCCTCATGTGTATATGATACATATAAAAAAAATGATGATTCATGTGGTGTGGATATCCTCATGTGGGGTCTGAGTCAATTCCCACTATTGAATACATCAAAAAATAGACACCAAGAAGGGAACACAACATGTTCTATAATGTTATAAAAGGTGGAAATATTTTCTAAAAACCCAAAACCATGATGTGGTGTACATTATATTATAATTTCCCACAATGAAACATAAAATAATAAGTAATATTGATATAATATAATGTTAACTCCCTCTTCACTTCATCAATTATTCCTGGATGATTAAAATTCCTCGTTAACATTTACTACAATGTGGTCCCCTTAATTTTCTAGGGAATAAAACCAATACAATAGCATTAATTTCATCATCTTTCTGTATTAGTATCAATAGGTATACATTTCCCAAATTTTTGGATCTTTATGGATCTATGTAGAAAAAACATCCTCTATTTTGATGATTTATTCATGGAAGAATAGTGAAAAGAATTGTCGAACTTGTTTATGTCTTAAGTTTTGAATAAAAGAGAAACTTTATTTTTTGTCTATAGAAGATCAGATTTTTAAATTTTCGAAAGGCGCATATTTAAAAATTTAATGACACATACACAACTGTAATTCACCCACACAAAATGAAGGATTAACAATTACACATATCTTCCATTTTAAATTTTCAACAACGACATGAATGAAAGATTTGTGGGTGTGTATTGACGCAAGTTTTAATCTAAAATAAATAATATATAGATCCTCCATCACTCATAAAGCACTAAAAATGACTAATGATTAGATAATGTATCACTTAAATGATGTCGAGGAATTTTCCAAAATTCGGTTTCTCGATAGTGAAATAACACTTAAACACATTTGATATGGCACATAAACATAGTACCAAAGACCCATATATGGTTAACCGTACATAAAATTTATTCCAAATTGATAAGGTAACTTGATTTTGATTTTAAAATTTCTTACATTTGATTCATATTACATTTACATTATTTGTTCATATAATTTGGGAGGTTATTTGACCATTATTAAATTATCACCACATTATTTTCACAATAAATGTACCACAACCATTTTTTCCTCCTTTATAACCACATTATTTTTATGTAATGATCTGGTTGAACGTTAATAAGATTTTCATAATTGTTTTCCCAAGGAATTACTCATTTTTTATATGAAATATTATGGATTTTTCACGATTATTTCATGAAAATATATATTATTATCTACATTTTTTAAATAGGTATTTTATTCTTCTATATATTTAGTATCAAAATATTTAAATATATTTTTACCCATATGATATTTATAAAAAAATTTATTGTTGAGGAATTTTTAATTTCTACCTTGGAGAGTAGGAATTGTTTATAAAAAGGATGAGGGAATTATAGTCCTTGTTTAATATTTATATATATATTTATCATGATTAAAATTTCAATAATCTATATATCCTATCCATCAATGGATTTGTTACTTTCCTACAAAATCTTAACCAATTTGAATTTATAAAAAACTTTGTGTGAAATTATACCTCAAAAATATTTTTATGTATTTTTTCACTTCCCTTGTTCTATGAAATCCTCAAACACATATGGCCTATTATATATATTTTATGAATTTAATTACGGTGTATTTATATCTATATGATATTTAAAAATAAAAAATCCATTATTTACATTGAAAATATGTCAAAGTGGGTAGTTATATTTGTGAAGGAGATATGTCTTAAATCCCATCCACATTTGACATGTTATGGTTATATCATAGGTGATGAGTTTTTATATTTTAAAATATAAAATTGGAATATCCTGCCACTGACCAAATCCTATTATACTGTATGATAAGGATCTATGGTATACCATTTTAATCAGTTGAAACATATAGTATAATGTGATATCACAATATATTTTTATCCCTTTAATGGGTTAAATAAATTATTTAATTGGTCCCATAAAACTAAAATAAACCATCATATATATTTTTCAGTTAATGTAATGCAATTATTGATAAAATTATTACATTTTGAGAATTAAATAGAAGGAACCACTATAAAATTATAATAATAAGAAAAAATAAAAAAATAAAAAAGATTGTGATCATGAAATAACCATCCGCATGGGTTTCTTTGAATATCATAACACCCTTTTTAACTATTGAAATAAGGTAAATAATTAAAAATAAAATAAATATTGTGAGAGAGTATTAAATGAATCAGAAAAATTAATTTTATCAAATCATGTAATGTCATAGGAATTTAATATAACCATTATATATATTTTTGTTGAATATATGGTTGAGGGAATAAATCATCATTGGATATTTGTTCATTTGAAATATGGTCATTATGTATAAAAGTACCTTATTAGTATATTGATTATTTTATAGTTTAAAGTAAATATTTTGTTTCACAAAATATATTTTAAATGAAATTAACACAAATATATTTTTAGAATAAATGGAAAAACATATTTATTAAGGAAAATATCAATAAATTAAAATAATTTTGTTAGTAAAAAAACAATTTAAAGTAAATGTAAATTTTTTGAAGACTCATTTAAAAAAATATATTGAAAAAATTTAGTGAATGATTTAACAAATTTTTAAATTAAAAATAACAAAAATAGGGTTATATTGAATAATTATTTATTGCATATTGGTCAACGAAAAGTGTGTTAATTAAAAATAGTTTTTATCTTTTATATTATATTTTTTTTATTTAAATTATAACCTTATCATATTTTGGAAATAAAATTTAATTAAATATGTAATTTTTATGTTAATTGAAATAAACTCAAATTCATCTTCCGGATTATTACTTGTTGATGAATATGTATATAGTAACTTTTATGTTTAGAATAATTTTTTTAAGTTATGAATTTTGGGTTTCTAATTTAAAATTATTTTTTTCTATTTTTTATAAATATTATTTAATAAATGGGATTTATATTTTGTAATTTTTTGTTTTAAATTTTGGTGATAAGAAAAATTTAATTATATTATAAAAATATTTTTCCAAGGTAAAAATTGTGTTACCGTAGTAAGTATAAATTAATGTAAATGGTGGTTAAATTAAGGTTTAAATTCCAAAAATATCAGAAAAAATATCTATATATATTTTTTAGGAAGGAATTCTACACTCATATCCAATATTGTTTTTAATTTGGATTCACATTACTTATAGAAAGTCATTCATAACACATTATGGTATGTGTAATTATGAAAACCACACCCATACTCACCTATAGAATGACCCCTCCTCTAACCACATTATTCCATAATTTTCATTTGGTTATATATTTAATACGTGTACATAGCCCCATTTAAAGCCATTGAATTTTTATATAAATTTTTTAATTATATATAATTATCATGAGATTGTGAAATTTGGCAGCACGTGATTCCGAGACCCAGAAAGCCTGCAGACGAATTTTTACCTTTTTTAAGGTACATTCAGTAACCGTACAGGGGGGCTTTCCTATCATTTGAACCGGTACTCAGATTAAAAATCAAAGAGCACCACTGAATTTGAAGTGTGGGATTCACTTAGGAAAATCATAACATTGGCCAGAAAGGGTCGAATGAAAAATATTTTTTTTAGTTTTTGGAAAAATAGTAAAATAAATCTTTGATTAATTATTATCGTCAACCCTTGTGAAATGGTTGGCTAGACATCAGTGTAACGATGGTTATTAATAGATATTAATTAAATGACAAGTCACTTGTTTGTGAAATAAAAATGGTAATGGGATTAATTCGTTCATTATTCAAGGTTCATTGATGAACCACAATAATGGACACAACGGGGAGCTTGTTTCGTCTTATATAATCACCCTGGTAGCGAATGAATTGGAAATCGCAAGGAAACCTCTATCAAAATGCCAAAAACGTCACCCTTCAAGGAAGAATATTGATTGATTGATGACAATTTTAGGATTTGGACTATACATTGACGAATGATTACGAAGGTCTTTGAACGCAGATTCATTCCATTTTCTACAACTGATTCCATTAAATCCAGGTTGGGGGTTTAATTATTTATGTTTAAAATGATTCCACATTCTCATTCATGATATATACATTAATTGTGAATCAATTTAGAAATGTGTTGATCGAAAACTCATTCATTCTTGAGGGAGGTTGTTGCTTGGATTTTTTTGGGAATTTTCGTTCATTCAAATGATGTTTGCTGTTTCCATATGTTAAAACACTAATGTGAAGGGAATGTGCCAATCAGACAAGGCCTGGACCCCCTGTAATTCTTAGTTTATGTTAATTCATTGTTAACAACTAGGAAATGTGGTGGAGAGACGAATCCATGGGCTTTATAGTGAAGAAGGCAACCCATGAGGCGCGTAGGAAGAAAAAGGAAGGAAAACAGACCACCAGAGCATCTGTGATGGCCCGTGGAAGCACCCTATGGCGTAGTACCCCCGACATGGTGGCACAAGACATGTGGAGATGAGAGATCCCATAGGAACTATGATAGAAATATCCATGGCTATCCGGGCCGCAGCGGGTGGAGAAAGAGGCGACGATGTGCCGCATTAGAGAGGAGTGGCCCGATCGGGCCACTTGACTAGACCCAATGACCATCTCCGGACAACCATTATTGGTGGTAGGGAAGCACCTCACTGGGACCTCCAACTGGACAACCAAAAGTAATGCGTTCGATTTAGAACAACCATCCTTCTTACGGGGTGGGTTTTCTGGGTGGGCCAGGCTAGACCCACTGGTCTTGCTGGGCCCACCGTTCGGGCCAGACACGGACTCGACTTGTCCCCTTTCACTAAATCTAATGTAACCTTAAAAACAACTTCCGATTTATGTGTTGGCTACAACGTGAGGACTCTTTCGATGAGGAGGTGCTTTTGAGATACTCGACATCGGTTTTCACAGAAGGCAGAGTACAACCTTATTGGATCGGACTCAAATCCAACCGAGCCCTTTTTACATTTATTTCTTATATCATGCCAACTAGGTGTCAGTTTGACACATCATCTATCATGTTGGAGACCTTATGATAAGACGGTCTTTTGGGATAAATATTCATGGGATTTAGTGATGGTTGAGGTATGACTAATATCTTTAGGAGAAGAACCTACAAAGCTCAAGTGAACTGCGTTTGGGAATCCAGTGGTTGGCTGTCATGTGAAGAGTTAATCTCTGTGGATCGACATGAGAGCAACCCTCCATGGATTATTAGTAGGGAAAATATATGTGTATTAGAAGTAGAGTGACCATCTATTGATCCAAATGAGGGAAACCGTCTGTGGATCGATGGTAGTGTGACCCTCTGTGGATCGAAAGATTTGTGACCCTCTATGGATCAGCAGTAGGGTGACCCATTGTGGATCATGCATATAGAGACCCTTTGTGGACCATTAACAAAACCTCTAAATAGAATAGTACGATATATCTCATGGCCAATCATATTTATTCCTATTTGTTATGTTGTATACATGCTGTGAGCTGTCTTTTAATTTATGATTTGTGATTGAGATCATGTATTGTGTTTTTCCCTCGTGAAATTATGGGAGACCTTTGGGGGTATCAGGATCCCTTTTGGGTATTGTTATACTCACCTTTTCATGGGATTCACCCACCCCTTATTCTGTCTTATGCAGATGACAAACATCTTGACTGTGACTTGGGGATTCATGAATAGATGGTGCTCATAGGTGATTGGTAGATGTGCTGAGCTACAGTGATGACATACGATGAGCTGTACCTACCCTTTGGAAAGGATCCTTTGTGGGAAACCATCAGAGCATGTTTTTCATTTTTTCTGTACTTTATTTTTGTTTGAGTTTATATACTAACCATTTTTTACTTTAGGTCCGCACATTTACTATTAGTAGTAATTGTTTGGGGGTTTCTTTCGTTGTTTTCATAGTCATCATGGGTATAAGTTTAAATAAATTCCTTCCGTTTTTGGGATATTGCTTTCTAGTGCTACTCATTATCCCCTAGCCTATGGAAGTCAGGATTGGGGTAGTCATGTCATAGGCCCTGGGGGACAGGCCTTGACAAATTGGTATCAAAGGAATCCGTTCTACCAGATGAACTAAGAGTATGTGTTTTCAATGGAGAAATAGTGTTAATTGAATAGAGTTTAAATTATAGTTCGGGAGTCTAGTGTTGGTGTTTCAGCCAACATATCCATACACTAGGACCCTGAGTTAAGATTCCTGACCCAATACACACAAAAAACCAATACATTCGTGTTTTGAAAATGTTTTCGTTTTCATCTCTTTTGTGTCAGCTCACCATGTAGAACTTATCAACGGTGACACATCAATTTCATTACTGGATGCTTCTGCATAGAGAGCCATCTAGGATACCTATGAGAGATCATGTTAATGGCCCACTGAGTGATAAGGCATCAGTGTAGGGAAATCACACATTGATAGAAACATTGGGTGGTGTACTAGTATCACCACAACCTATAGAAAATAGTTTCCACTAGTCCCACCAGTGGACTATGCATGTCGACTGAGAACATTGCACGAGTTCCAAAGATAAATGTAACCATGGTTTTGAGGGAAGACACACCTGCAGGCAGCTGAGGACTAGCTAGAGGCTATGGAATGTGTTTTTCTCTTGGTTGAGACACCATCATACTAGATGGTGTTCCTAGATGCTAGTATCTTTAAGGGCACAACATGGAGATGGTGGATCTTGACGCTCAAACACATGAGTAGACAACTCTTTCCTGGTTGGAAATAGAGATCTTCTTCAATGTGGAGTTTGGACCAGAAACTTTACACTTAGTGAATATTCATGAGCTAATTCACTTACTTCCGGGTAGCCTGAAGGTTTCCCAATACTCGGTGAGACTCACTGACCTCGCTCGCTACTCCACCAACATGGTACTAGACCCATTTTTAAGGCCAGGAACTTTGATTAGGGAATCCGATGGGAGATCAGATTGGAAATGATATAACTCAACATCCCAATTCATACTAGAGTGTTCGAGCAAGCACTATTGTTGGAGAGCATCTTAATAAAGCATGCACCGATAGAGATAGCCACCACCAAATTAAAAAAATGTTGAGTCATCTGTAGTAGGTAGAAGGTAGATGAAATAGAGTTCCAAATGGGCTAGAACATCGAGAGGATGTCACTAGGATGTAGGTTTGTAGGTGTGGAGCTTTTAGTGAAAATGAGGTATGTAGAGGATAAGACAGTGATACTCATGCGGCGGGCAGTGTCACATGGATCTCAATTTCCCGACCTGATGTACCATGGATAAGCAGATAGTCAAAGGACCTCCATGAAAGAGGATGAGGTTTGAGTAAGGAGGTCCTCAAGGTGTCGGACATGGCAGAGGAGATGGACGTCTAGCAGGTGGTGGGTGATGATTTGAGGTACTACCGGCACCACCCCCAGGCGGTCCACCCCGACCACAGAGAGAATGTGGACATGGATGTGATCAACATCAGGTGGAAAAAGATTATAACCATGGTGCTTCAGAAATGATTTGAGGTATGATATATGTCTACTCAACACTATCTTCAGTTCTTATAGACATAGGAACAAGTCACAGTTTTATTTTCATGACTCTCATTTAGAGCTCAGAGATTCTGGTGGAGGTTTTCACTGGATCCTTATGATTAGAGACTCCTACGGGAGAGGATTCTGTGATTATGAACTAGTTCCGACAATGTGAGCTTAATCGAGGAGTCCAGAGTTTGGGCTGGGATATCCAAGTAGCAGTGTCGATTCTTTATGATGTCATCATGGGTATGAACTACTTATTAATAGTCCATGCCCAGATCGATTGTTTTAGGCACAATGTGTGGCATGTCTATAAGGATGGGACTAGGTTTTCCTTCACCAGTGAGAAGGAATATATTTAATAACAAGAGGGAATTTCTAGGATGAGGGTGCATCCAGTCACTCATCAGTTGGATAACCTTACCCTCGGGGTATTTTATGAGGGGAGTCCGAGCTATCATGTAGTGGGGGACCAGTATGCAGATTTCATTCCTTAGGATGTTCCGAGACAACCTCATCCTAGATAGGTATACTTATACATTGACATGTACCCCTAAAAAACAACAATATCTAAACCCTCATATCTGATGGCTTATATAGATATTTTCGAGTTTAGGGTACATTCAGAGAATATACAGATGAAGGGGTTCATAAGACCTAGTGTTTCCCAATGGGATCCCCGATTTTGATCACCAAGGAGGAAGATGGGATTTTTAGGGTTTGTGTGTACTATCAGTTCTTGAACCAGGTGACCGTGAAGAGCAAGATCCCTCTACCTAGGATTGATGATATTTTCGATCAGCTGAAGGGAGCTCTGTGGTTTTCGAAGATTGACATCAGATCAACCCATCCTCATATTTGGGTGCGGGATGATGATGTATCAAAGATAGCCTTCAAATTCCCATATGGAAACAATGAGTTATTGGTGATTCTATTCGGCATAAATAATTCCCCAAAAATGTTCATGGGACTCATGAACAAGATCTCTTATACTTACTTCGATCACTTTGTGGTGGTTTTTATTGACGAAATCATAGAGTACTCCGCGTCTGATAAGGAGCATGCCACAAATCTGTGAATAGTATTGGATTCACATTGAGAGCACTAAAATTATGGTAAGCTCTCAAAGTTCCAGTTATGGATATGAGAGGTTCACGTTCATGGACATGTTATCTCATAGGCTGGTGTTGCTTTGGATTTGGTGATGATAGAGGAATTTCTATTTTGCTAGCCACATAGGAGTGTGACTGAGGTGCAGAGTTTCCTGGGGTTGGGTGTGTACTACTAGAGATTTGTTCTCGACTTTTATAGAGTAGCATCTCCATTGTCATCATTAAATGGAAGGGTTGAAAATTCATATGGATAGAGAGATTCAAGAAGAGTTTCCAGGATCCGAGGCCGAGACTGATGAGTACCCCTATTTTGTGGCTACGGGAAGTGGGCATTGGGAATGTAGTATACTGCGACACATCAGGGACTAGACTGAGGTGTTTCCAGATGTAGGAGCGAGCTATGATTTCCTAAAACTCACGATAGTTGATATAACCTGAGGAAAACTATGAGACTAATGATCTGTAGTTATAAATAGTGGTCTTTGTGTTGAAGATGTTGTTTCACTACATGATGGGTGAACAGTTTATTGTCTACTCCGATCACAAGAGTCATAGGTATATCTCCCCAAATAATGGCACGATATTAAGACAACGGTGATGGTTGGAGTTCCTACAGGACTAAGAATTTGAGATCATCTACACTCCTGTGAGGGGAAACGTAGAAGAAAATTCACTCTATAGGAGGTTGGGACTACAGATATTGAGGGAGGCAATAGAGTAGCTATCCATGTTGCAGATATACATATTGGATAGTGATGAAGCATATTACCTCCAATCTATGACATTAACTCCCCCAATCCTTCAGAGAGTTTTTGAGACACTGTTTACGGAGTTTGACTGCAAGGCCTGACGTGCTCTAATATCCTCTGGATATGCTCCTTAATGATTTTTAAAAGGTTTGGGGCACTCCATAATTTTTAGAGGACACACAATGGTACCTGTGTCATTTCAAGAAAATGTTTTGATGGAGTAACATACATCCACTACGGTGGTACATCATAGAGTGGTGAAGAAATACCAGGACCTCCGACATTAGTACTGGTGTCCAAGGATGTAGAATGAAATGGCAGTGTTCGTTTCTCGATGACTCACTTTTTACCAAGTGAAGGCCAAGCCCCAGGTTCCAGCAGGCTTGACGCAACCACTTGAGGTACCAGAGTGGAAATGGGATAGTATCTCAATAGTCTTCATGGTTGGGTTACCACAAATGTCAAGGGGCCACGAATCAATCTTGGTGATCGCTGACTGACTCACCATGTTGGCCCATTTTATACCCATCTGAGAGTATGGATTAGAAGAGGGATTAAGTCGCCTCTTGGTTTATGAGATAGTAAAAATTCACGAGGTACCGTTGAAGATTATTTCAGATCATGATGCTTTTTTTACATCTAAGTTCTGGAAAATATTAAATGAGGTTTTTGAGACTCAGATAAGCTTGATCACCACCTTTCACTATCATATAGATGATCAGAAGGATCAGACCATAATGTCAATTGAGGACATGCTTTGTGCTTTCATCCTTGATTTAGGCCAAAGTTGGGAGGACCACCTACCACTGTTGGAGTTTTCATACAACAAAATTTATCACTCCCCCATCTGCAAGGAACCAATTGACGCCTTGTCCGAGCGAAAATGTAGATAACCTCTATGATAAAAAGACCCATGGGAGTAATCACTTATGGTTCTATAGTTAGTACAAGTCACCATAGAGAAGCTGAAGATCATCCAGGTGTGGATGAAGATAGCAAAGAGTAGGAAAAAGTATTATGCTAATAGGGTATAGAGACTGTTTTTGTTCGAAGAGGGAGACCATGTTTTATTTCGGGGCTCTCCTCGAAACGGACTACAATGATTTTGTCGGGGGATGAAATCTATCACTGAGGGTCATCAAACCTTTACCGATACTAAGCGGAGTTAGTGAGGGGGTGTAGCGCCTAGCTCTTACGCAACAGATGCACTGACTACATAATGTTTTCCACATGTCTCAACTGAGGAGATATTTCATGATCCTTTGAATGTCATTGACTGGGGAGAGCATGTAATTGATGATGGGGCAACGTTTGTAGGGTTCTCATAGACGATAGAGTATGGAAAAAACCAGGTCCTATGAGGGTGTTTGATTCCCATGGTATGAGTTTGGTGCATGCACGAGAACATCTAAGAGAGCACATGGGAGTGAGTGGATCATAATCATGCTCAGTACACGCATTTGTTTCCTTAGTTTCTGTTTTGGATTTTGGGGACCTAAATACCTCGGGTGGGGAGAATGTAAAGACCTGAAAATTTTGTATAATTTATAATAATTATATGGAATTATTATGAGACTGTGAAATTCAACAGCACGTGATTCCGATGGCCGAAGTTCCCAACATGGAATTTTGACCTTTTGAAGGTATTTTTAGTAAATGTGCAATGAGTCTCTTCATCATTTGAACTACTTCTCATATTGAAAATCTGAGAGAACCGTTGAAATCTCAGTGCTGGGGTTATCTTTGGAAACTTTTAACTTAAAATGGTAATGGTCGGATGAAAAATATATATTTGTAGTATTTTCTGGAATATTATAAAATAAATCATTCAGTTGATTTATTTTTCTTCAACTGTTGAGTGATGGTTGGTGAGACCGTTGTGTAACTATGATCATTAAATGATAGTCATTGAATTACCTGATACATTTCTATGTAATAAATACACTCATGTGAATAATTGGTTCCTTAATTTATTTTAATTAATTAACCACAATAATGCATATAATGTCGAGCTTGTTTTAGTTTATTTAATCAACACATTGGTGAAAGGATTGGAAATCAAGGGGAAAGCTCTGACAAAACTCCGACGATGTCACCCTCCAACGAAGAACTGTGTTTCATTGATGGCCATTGATGGATTTGGAATGAACATCAACAAAAAACGATGAATTTCATAGAACACAGATTCCATCATTCTTCCTAAATGGATTCTACACAATCCAGGTAGGTGATTAATTGTTTAATGTGTAAAATGATTCGTCTTTCCGGTTCATGGAAATTCTAAAGAACATGGATCAACCGACTTGATAGTTGATCTGTGACTCATTCGTTCTTATGGGAGGCTGTTTCTGGGATATGTTTTGGGGATTTTCCTTCTTCCAAATGATGGTCAAGGCTTTCCCCATGTTAAAACACTAACGCAGAGGGTGCGGGCAAACCCGTAAAAGTCCTAAACCCCATGTTGTCATTGGTTTATGTGTTTTCATTGTGAGTGACTGAGTAAAATGACATTAATATGAAACCAAGAGGTTCATAGTGAGGCTGGAAACTTATGAGGCACATAGGTGCTGATGGAAAGGAATAAAGATGAACAGAGCATCTACGATGGACTGCAGAAGTAGCATCTGATGGCCAGCGGTGGCTGTCGGCCCATGCCAGCTGCATGGAGATGGTGGCGCCCACAGGTGCTGCGGCAGGTGGATAACATGGTTCCGACATGTCGTGTTGTAGAGGAGTGAACCACTCGGGCCACGTGTCTAGACCAAAGGGTTAGCTCCAGCTTACCGTTACGGGAAGTGGGGAGATTTTCCACTGGCGTTTTCAGCATGAAAACCATACACAATGTGTCTAGACCAGCACAACCGGCCCACTTGTGGGCCATGTTTTCTTGGTTGGCAGGACCCCTACCGGATCTGGACCTTACCGGTCCTGTTTCACTAAATGTAACGCAAATCACGAACCAAGTGCCCGATTAACATACCGTCTACATATTGGGGACCCTTAAGATGACGTGGTCTATTTGAGATACTCCATATGTGTTTTGGAATAAGTAAATGAATGTCTGTATTGGATCTGGCTTGAATTAAACTGGGCCCTTTTTACTATTTTTCATATATTGTACATATCAGGCGTCCGATTAAGAGACTGTTTTTTGTGTTGGAAGAATTACAACATGACTTTCCTTTGGGTTACTTATTTATGGGACTTACTAATGGTTGATGAGTGACCAATATCTTGAGGAGAAGAGCATATGGAACTCATGTGCACTAAGTAAGGGAATCATGTGGCTGGATGTCAAGTGAAGAGTGACCCTCCGTGGATCAGCATGAGAGTAAACCTCCATAGATCGTCTATAGAGAGACCCTCTGTGAATCATCAATAGTGAAAATATTATATGGATTGGACTAATTGAGACCCTCTTTGGATCGACCACATTGTGAACCTCTGGGGATCGACAGTTGTGCGACCCTCTATGGTCCTACATTAGAGAACCCTTTGCAGTTCACCAGTATAACGACCCTTTGGGGACCAACAGTATAGAAACCCTTACTGTTCACTAAGATGTATACATGGTGTTAGTTATGTTTTACATTATGATTTGTGATTGATATCATGCTTGGTGGTTTTTCATAGTAGAATTATAAGATTCCTTTGGGGGTCTCGGTGTCCCTAATGGGTATTGTTATACTCACCTTTGCACAGGGGTCACCTCCACATTGTTATGTCTATTGAAGATGACTTAGAGGTTGACTAAGAGATGGGGAACCATGAATATATGTTTCTTAGAGGAGATTGGTAGATGTGGTTAGTGGTAGTGATGACAGATGATGAGCTTTAACTACCCTTCAGGTAGGATCTTTGGTGGACGACCATCCGAGCACGTTTTTCACTTTTTGCTATAATATTTTTTAGTTGGGTTTGTATACTTGCCATTTTTTACATTTGGTTCACAAATCTTCTATCAGCAGTAATAAATTGGGGTTTCCATTTGGTGTGTACCTATTCTATGTGTGTACCTGTTTAAATGCAAGGCCTTTTCCTTTTGGGATATTCATTTCCGTTGCTAGTCACCAACCCCTGGCCTATAGAAGGTGGGCTTGGGGTAGACACGACATGGGGCCCAGGGGACTGGTCATGAAATCCACCTCTTAATTTCTTGTTGTATGTTTAGTATCCTTATTTTACATGAATGAGGTATCAATCCTTCATTATAAAGGATCCCATTTCTAGAAGGTGTGAATTCCTTAAAGTAAGTATTTAGCCTGTCACCATCTTCTTCAATTACATTCTCATGAAAATTTTTTATAAATCTCAATCACCACTGTAAATATGTTCTATAGAGATCAATATGATACTATAACTATATTATAACTATAATATAACTATATCTTCATACTCATTCCACAGAATTACTGGTTATTTGTTTGGGTCAGTTCAATAAATTGCTGGAAAAATTTTAAATATACTATCAACACTATTTCTGGTATTAAAGAGTTTTAATACATTAATAATAGTAATATATTATATTTAATATTAATTTATGATATAAATATAGTTATTCAATTTTGACATATAAATAAATGGAAATTATAATGTAAAGAGTTGTTATTAATAAATTAACTGAATTATGCTTGTTATGGATTCCTTCCTCAAAAATCATATCCAAAATAGTTGTGTAAATATATTTTATAATTATATTGAGATACTATTATTCCATAAAGAAATATATATTTATGTAATATAATAATTTAGTTATGGTCATCCATCATGCTCATTTCAAACTCACTCTATGTAAGTTCAAAGAAGTTATCTTTAAGAGTTTTTTGAGTTGGTAAAAATATAATGTCAATGACATAAATTTAAACAATTATTTGATATTTATAAAAAATTAATGATCAAAATAATTATATCATTTATTATTTTTAAAAAGTATCTTTGAATAAGGAAATTGGATAATAGATCATACCCAACCTTGAAACTTATTTAACTTTTTATAGAGATTTAGTAATTCAGAAAACATGTTTCTAATATTGTTACTCTTAAAAAAGGGGGTTGTTTATCAAAAATGAACTCATAATAATATATGTTAAGATGGTATCTTTTAAAATACAATTAATATAGAGTCATATATTGACGTGTTATAAATTCTACAAGTATAAAGATTGATTTGATCCAAAAAAATAAGCGATATTTTCCCGATAATTTAAAATGTATTTATTAAAATAACACTTAATAATTAATCATTCATTATTGTGGATGATAATTAATTTTTGATCACATGTATTCTAGAAATAATATTTTTTCTTATATTATTATAACACTTTAGATTCTCAATGTATGTGCCATCCATTTTTTGTTCAAACTGAATAATCTATTCTTGTATAGTAGATATCTATCTCCCATCACTCATGGATTTATCTTATATTTTTTACTCAAGATATTATAATAATAAAATATGTTCAAAATCACTTCATATGGAATATAAATATCTAACTAGTAGATTTAAATCACCAATGATATTATTAGTTGGATGATTCCATGAGCTTATCTGATTTCTAGGTATAATGGAATGTTTATATTCACCAATTAATGGATTATATTACTTTGATCTAACATTCATACGTTATACTGATATTAGTCTATATTCGAATATGTTAATTTATTGTTAAGGGTATACAACGTCTGGTAACAAAAAGTGGGGTTTCAAAAATATAATATTGCTGTATAACTTCCATAATTTTGGAGTTTTAATACGAATTAGTATTTTAAATCCCATCATTCACCATTTCTCATCAATTTGTGTTTATTTTTAGAAATCCTGATATGAATAACTAGTGGAGGAATAATTATGAAATATTCCATCTTCAAACATTGAATCAAATTTATGAATGTTAACGTTGTTATTTATAATGTGTACTTTTTATTAAAAAATCGTAGTAACTAAACTAAGGTTTTCTTTTAGTATATATTCCATTATTGTTTTTTTAATACAGAATTATTTAAAACATGATTTATTTTGTATTAATTTGTATTAATTGCTGTTAAAAAAATTCTATTGAATAATCACACAACATTTTATAGATAATTTCCTATTTTCTTTTTCATTCAACTACCTCATTTTCTATGGAGTTATAAGTACTAAGAAATTATTAGTTATGAATTTTTCTGTATAGATGATTTTAAAACTAGAATTTCCCAGATCTACAACTCTATAACATTAGATGGTAATAAAAGTTATATATTTTAGGATTTGATCTCAAGAATCAAAAATATTTTGAAAATAAATAGTTACTCCAATTTAAGTTTTGTAAAATATGTCTAAGTGTATCTATTGAAATCCTATTCTAAAATATAAAAAAATAATTTTCCACTGATACTTACAGTGTGTGTATGACAATAAAAGGCCTATGTCCACTAACTCTAAAGAAACAGAAGTTGAGACTTCACTAATAGATTTAATTATTATTTTTCCTTCTTACGCCTCTCTATAGATAATGTATGCACTTTCTCAAAATTTTAATGTTATATCTATCATTCAAAATGATTATAGTGTTTCCTTCATTACATAGTTGAATAATTATAATGAGGTTGTTCATAAGTCCTATAACTTTATGGAAATTATAAATTTTTATATTTTAAAGGAAAACAATAGTACTCATATTATATATTTTACATCCAACATTATCTCCAAATGTAACTATTACTCATTAGACATTTTTAATGTTCTAAATGTTTGATTTTACTCTAGTAATATACTAAAAATAACATCTATCTATGTCTCATATGTTCTTGTTATAGGTACAAAACTTTTCCTCTTGAAATATTCAATTTATATAGTTTAGTAAGCAGAATTTATTGGGTCTTTTAATGCTATCCAACAAGCACTAATGAGTCCACATATTCCAATTGTATATATGTTGTAGAAATGAAATATCCTTTATAAAATGTCCATTATCATGTCCAAGATATTGGACATTGTTCAAAGAATTGGTCTTACAAAATTTCAACCTTTCTAATATTTATTTCTATAAATGAATAACTAAGTAAGAAATATTTTCTTTCCAATGTAGGAACTATGAAATATGTTCAATTAACTTCTTTGTAGAGTGAAGATATGATTCTAAAATATAAAACAAAGGTCATGTATGAGTAAATGGGTTTTATCCATGATGGAATAAGATGCAAAAAAGATTTATATGTTCCAAAATACGA
This sequence comes from Viscum album, assembly GCA_963277665.1. Lineage (NCBI taxonomy): Eukaryota > Viridiplantae > Streptophyta > Magnoliopsida > Santalales > Viscaceae > Viscum > Viscum album. Next base: position 1,940,954,116 of record OY728133.1, on the reverse strand, counting down.
CTCCATACCGATAGGTATGTGGAATGATTCCCCCCTCTCCAGTAGTAGGCTGTGGATTTCCACGATCGATGATAAAAAGGTGTTGATGAAGAAAAATTCAATTTTCGAGTTTCTTTCATGAGAGCATAGTGTATTTACCATATCAATAAGGGTAGATCACTTTGAGAGATTCAATTTGACTTGTCGTGGAGACCAAATGGACTTACAGATCAATAGTTATACCATACAAAAGATAGAATTTTTTTTTCAAAGGGACCTTAGTGGAGGACCTACCCGTAGGACCTATGCGGAGGACCTACGTAGAGGACATATGTAACACCCGAGACTTTTATGTTATATAAATTATCAAAGGAATCTTTTTCTACACAACACTTGCTTGACTTGCTTTACACGCAATCGCGACCTTCCTCGATAGCTTGCGTCGTACGCAATACCGAGTTTCACTAAACAACAATATTCTATTGAAACTAGCCGTTATGAATAGTAATAACCACTTTTTGAAATTTTATAAATTTTATTTTTCAAAATGGACTTCATTTTTGGACTCAGAATATCGAAATTAGCCTAGGGTGAAATTTTGGTATTTTTCTGAAAACTTTCAATTTTTGATGAATAGTGAAACCACTAAGTGGCAGGTTAAAAACTGAATTTTGCATAAAACTTAATTTTACCGCTTCTGTGAATGGAATTTAGAAAATCCGAGAGACACGGTTAATATCAAGGACTAAAATGTGGTTCAATGAGATGAAAAGAATTTTTTGGTGAATAGTAACTTTTTACTTTTTTTACCGCGGTTAATAGTAAATAGGGTAACTAAGGGGTAAATATGATATTAATATTACCCTAACACATGTCCTAATTCTATTGGACAAGTGTAATTCGACCAAAAACAAACTTAGGAATAAAATATGACCATTTAGGCCCACTTGGATTAGATTAGGACATTTATTATTAATTTATTTAAAGAAGGGTTAAAATAGTTAAAATCAAAGTTTAATAAGTAAATCATTTGTAATATGGGGTTATACATAAGATAAATTCGATTGTAAATATTCATTAGAAATCTAAAAAGATTTCCTACATGATGGTATTTTATTTTTAATTTTTAGACATCAAATAATTTAATTTATTTATGACACAAAGATGATGCAGTAATTATCTTATTAATGAAATATTGACATAATTGATGTTATAAACACCAAAATAAATGTAATTTGAGACTTTTTATGAATTCCACTAATTTTCTAGGTTACTATGATATATTAGTGTTGCTTTAATCAACTTGGTTCGAACATATAATTCTGTTATGACTTTCAAACAAATCATATATCAAATAGTGTCAAAATTGACACAAAATAGTTTTTAAGTCAAATATTATATTATTAATTGTTATTTTATTCCTAAAAATCTAAGGTTCGGCCAAATGACTTAGATAGGGATATATATATTAATAATAAACAATTTGGGGTTCGTTTGGCATGTTATAGTAAGTGTATTAACCATATAGTGAAGGAAAACAAAAAGACACGGTAAAAGTTAAAATAATTAACTTAGAGTTAAATCTAATTGATAAGGTCAAAATAATACCCTAAACTTGTCTAAATCCTATTGGTTGATAGGATTTCGACCCATACCCACTTTATCTTCGAAATAAGACCCTTTGGAACCATTATAAACCGATTTTGACTTTAATATAAAATAATATTTTGAGATATTCCTAAGGTGCCCCTCTCCTCCCTTATAAAAGGGCACCTCCTCCCCCTCCTCCTCACACCAAATTGAGCACTCAAGCTCGGCCAACCCCTGCCATTTTCTCCTCTCCACTTCCCTAGAATAATCCTAGAGGTCCTGGTCATCTCCAAAGACCAATCTTAGTTCCTTAAGTGGAGGATTCAAAGAGGCGTTCCAAAGAAGAGGTAATATCCATTACCGATCTTTTCAATTTCTTTCTTCTTCAACTTCTTCTCCTTTAGTTGTTTCATGATAAAGTAATAACATCAGTATTACTTACATACTGATATGTTATTATAAATATGAAACAACCCTAATTCACCTTCTATCCATCCTACGTAAAAATGAAATCACCGCGCGTGCGTACGTACGGAATACCGTCTCCACGCCGTGGTGTAATCTATTTTCCACCATCACCTTACAAGGATGGGTATAATGGTGTAATGAGTAACTATATATGATTATTATGAAGTAATATTGATACTTAAATAATATATATATACTCCAATACAATTCCACGATCATAGGAACGATATCATCACTCGTGCGTACGTACGGAATACCGTCTCCACGATGTGATGCGACTCGTTCTAGATGATCTTCATTTCATAATGATTATATAAATGAATTGAATGAATAAATATGATATATGTTACACTAATACCATTCTGTAAATGAGTTATCTATAACCTAAAGATAATAATAAGAATTTATTCAACAAAACACGCATAAGAACAAAAAGTTATAAAGACCCGAGTAACAAGTAACAATGAAATATTACTAACAAGAAGCTAAGAATATGACCATATATGATATCATATCAATATGTATGATTCTGGAATAAGTCAATAACATTATTTAAACCATTATACAAGAGCTTCGGACACGTACAAAGCAAATTGGACCTAAGGTAAGGGAAATATCACAATCTCATTTTTATCCGAGATTGTTTATTCGTAAGTATTTACTGGGGTGTATTTTATCATCCACATCCATGTTTCATCAATATGTAATATTATTTCCATCCACCTACAATTGTTTAAATCCATTTTTACCCTTTGGTGAGTTTTTAGTAAAAGATATGAAAGGAATATTTTGTCGTTTTTCGTACGAGGTACTTTTTGACTTTTTCGACAAAAGTACGAAGAATGTTTTTTTAACTTATACGGCACGAACGGATTTCTACTGTTTTATAAAGCCTTATTTTCATGAAGCTTCCTCTAAAAGATTTCATGACTATTTTCAATAAAATCTCCTTCTTTTAAAATTGCATGATGTTTTTTGAAAAGAAATTGATTTTGAAGAAGAAAGGATATTTTCCTCAAGAATTCAATTCAAGTGTTTTATCAAAATTATTTTCCATCTAAGATAATAAAGGGTTCTGTTTCTATCCATATTTTTTACATTGATTTGACTATGTTGTGATGGAATTATGTTTATGAATTCCTTTATCTTATATGAATGGATTTATGAGGTCATGATGTTTCAAGAATCCCATTTTTTGTTACATGTGTTATGAGATGATGTATGTTTTATGATTATGTGGCACACATAAGAAAGGATTCATTATAAGATGGGTGGGACCTATATCTCCCTCCAATGCATTGGGTAAAGATTTTATATCTCATGAGATAGACATGACTGGAACGGAAGGTTATTTCGGTTCAGTGATACAGGACTGAAAAGAGGAGTGAACTCAGTTTAGAAAGGGACTTTGTCCACTAAGATAGTCTTGGCAATGAGTCATGACTAACAAGAAATGATTTCCATGATTATGTGTGCATGCCACAAAGTTTCAAGTTTTATGTTATGATTATGGGGATCTCATTTTCACTTCTATGAATTCTTCCATGATAAGATATTATGATCTCTTTTGCAGGTTTTGATTTTCAAAAAGATATGATATGATTTTTATTTCCTTTATTTGCCCTTGCTGAGCATTTGAGCTCACCCTTTTATGTTTTCTTTTCCCCAGGTCAGGAAGATGGATATTAAGTAGAATATGCTAAAAGGGACCCTAGATATGATGAAATAAATGGGAGACACTATAGAAGATTTATGAACCAGTTGTTTATGTTTCCCAGTTTCTAAAGACACTATACCTATACGGTCCTTTGTGGTTTTGTCATATGTTGTAATAAGTGTGCTTCAATTTTGAAGTAGTAACAATGTATGTAAAGTATGGGTCGTTATAGTTGGTATCAGAGGAAAGGTATAGTCAACCTTTGGAAACTAGGATGTGAAAGCGTTAGTAAGAACCCTAAGAATAAGTCTAAGCATAGAACACAATCTTAGTGTTTTAGAAATGGACTTGAATAACCTAGGATAAGACCATAAGCATGAAAATTTTATTCTTGAATTATGTGGTTTCCTATTATAATTAGTGTTGCTCACACTATTCTTCTTGGTTTTAGTCAATGGCTGGAACCCGAAGGAACCGTGTTAATTCGGAATGCGATGGGCAATGCAATGATTGTCCCCCTGAGCAACCAAACAATATGGGAGCTGGAATGCAAAATCTTGTAGCCATGCTCACACAACTTTCTCAAGCTATGAATCATGCAGGATTTCCAAACGAGCAAAGGAGGGAGCAACATTCTGTTGAATCCTTCATGAGGCAGCGTCCACCTTCTTCCAGCGGGTCTACTGATCCATTAGTTGCTGAACAATGGATTAGTACTACTGAAAAGATATTTTCAGTTCTTCAATGTTCTGAACATGATAAAGTCATCCTAGCAGTGTACCGTTTGGAAGGATATGCTGATCAATGGTGGAATCTTGTTAAGAATACGAGGCAAAGGGATAAAATTGAGTCTATGGAATGGGACGAGTTCAAGAACATATTTTTCAATAAGTACTTCCCTCGTATTCTCCGAACAAAGATGGAGAAAGAGTTTCTTGAACTGAAGCAAAGGGATGATGAATCTGTTGGTACCTATGAAGAAAATTTTACAAGACTTGCAAGGTACGCTTCTTGTATTATTATCCAACCTGAGAGTAAGATCGATCGATTCTTTAGTGGCTTAAAACCAAGTCTTAGAAGGGCGTTAGCCATAAGGGACTTCAATAGCTACGAGGAAATCATTCGATGTGCTCTCAAAGTCGAGATGGAGATTGGAGTAACCCATCAGTCACATGGGTTTGATAAGAAGAGGAAGATGGAATTCAAAGGAAACTCTAAAGAGCACACTGAAAAGAAGATGAACTTTCTATTATGCTCAAAGTGTGGAAAGAAACATGGAGGGAGTTGTCTTAAAGGGACAAGTAAATGTTTTAAATGTGGAAAGGAAGGTCATCGGGCATTTGAATGCCGTGATAATGGGAAGAAGATGTCTAATGATGCAAACAAAGGAAGGGATACACAGAATGAACCTACTACACTTCAATGTTTCAAGTGCAAGGAGATGGGGCATTATGCCAATCAATGCCCAAATCCAAGGGTTGATGATGATGGTCGACGTCAACAAAATCTTAAGGCTAAAGACAAAGGAAAGTCACATGCAATTTCTATCAGCGATGTGGAGTACGATAACGATGTGGTGAAAGGTACACTTACCATCCACTCTAAAGTAGAAAATGTTTTATTTGATTCTGGATCCACCCACTCTTTTATTTCTGAAGAATTTTCTAAGGGTATCACCATATTACCTCAACAATTAGATGTTGAGTTAGCCGTGACAACACCTAATGGCACATCAATCGCATCAAAAGTTTATAATTCTTCTCCGATCGAAGTTTGTGGGAAAGTGCTTCCTGCAAATCTTGTGATCCTTCCTTTAGTGGAATTTGATGTGATTCTTGGCATGGATTGGCTTTCTCTACATGGAGCTCATATCAATTGCCAAAGAAGGGAAGTCACATTTCATATTCCAGATCAATCTACGATCGTCTATCAATGCAAGGATGAACATAACCTTCCAGTGGAAATTTCTTCCATCTTATGGGTATTGATTCCACTAAATGAAGGTTATTTATCTCAAATGGTTGGTGAGAAACTCACGATTAAGAATATGCCCATTGTACGGGAGTTTGATGATGTCTTTCCGGAGGAATTGCCGGGTCTTCCACCAAATCGTGAAGTTGAGTTTTCAATAGAACTCGTACCAGGTGCTTTGCCTATTTCAAAGACACCTTATAGAATGGCCCCAATTGAGTTGCAGGAATTGAAGAAGCAACTCCAAGAGAATCTTGATAAGGGATTCATACGCCCTAGTGCGTCACCTTGGGGAGCACCTGTTCTATTTGTTAAGAAGAAAGATGGATCAATGAGACTCTGCATTGATTATCGAGAACTTAACAAGATCACTATCAAGAACAAATATCCTCTCCCACGCATTGATGACTTATTTGACCAACTACGCGGAGCTCAATACTTTTCCAAGATTGATCTTCGTTCAGGGTATCATCAATTAAGGGTCAAAAGGGAGGATATACCAAAGACGGCTTTCCGTACAAGGTATGGACACTATGAATTTATAGTGATGCCATTTGGTCTTACTAATGCCCCTGCTATCTTCATGGATCTAATGAATAGAGTCTTTAGAGACTATCTTGATCAATTTGTGGTAGTCTTTATAGACGATATTCTTGTCTATTCAAAGAGCAAGGAAGAGCATGAAGATCACTTGATAATTATATTGAAGACACTGAGAAAGGAGAAGCTTTATGCCAAATTTACCAAGTGTGAATTTTGGCTTCAAAAAGTAGCATTTTTGGGTCATATAATATCCAAAGAGGGGATATCTATGGATCCAGCAAAAACAGAGGTTATCGAAAGATGGTCGAGACCAACAACAGTAACTGAGATCCGAAGTTTTCTTGGTTTGGCTGGATATTATCGACGTTTTGTAAAAGATTTTTCACGATTATCTAATCCACTCACCAAGTTGACTCGGAAAGGAGTTAAGTTTGTCTGGACAGAGGAATGTGAAGAGAATTTCAAGGAGTTGAAAAGAAGGTTATCCAGTGCACCTGTGCTCACACTGCCTTGTAGTGGAGAAAGGTTTGTGATCTACAGTGATGCATCCAAGAAGGGATTGGGGTGTGTTCTTATGCAAAATGATATGGTGATAGCTTATGCCTCACGACAGTTGAAAATCCATGAGCAAAATTACCCAACACATGATTTGGATTTGGCTGCGGTAATCTTCGCATTAAAGATTTGGAGGCATTACCTTTATGGTGAAAGGTGTGATATTTATACTGATCATAAAAGTTTAAAGTATATTTTCACACAAAAGGAGTTGAATATGCGTCAAAGAAGATGGTTGGAGCTGATTAAGGATTATGACTGCTCAATCCATTACCACCCTGGGAAAGCAAACAAGGTGGCAGATGCATTAAGTCGACAAGACCATGCTAGTTTATCCATGATGAGGATCACAAAAGATCCAATATTTATTGATTTACAAAGGATGGATCTTGGAATTATAATGGAAGGGGAAAAATCTTATCTTTCTCAAATGAATGTTCAACCATCTATACATGTGAAGATTAAAGAGGCACAGAAAGAAGATGTCGAGTTACAAAAGAAGGTGAGAAATGTTCCTGAATTCAACCTTGATTGTGATGGGATAATAAAGTTCAGGAATCGGGTTTGTGTTCCTCCCATCCCCGAATTAAAGAAGGAACTGCTGGATGAGGCTCATAGTTCTTCATTCTCTATTCATCCTGGAAGCACGAAGATGTATAGGGACCTGAAAGAGTACTTCTGGTGGGATGACATGAAAAGAGATGTTGCTGAATTTGTCTCTCGATGCTTGGTTTGTCAACAAGTTAAAGCTGAGAGACAGAAGTCTAAGGGGATGTTACAACCATTACCCATACCCGAATGGAAATGGGAAAAATATCACTATGGACTTTGTCACAGGACTTCCTAAAACATCCAAAGGCAATAATGCTATTTGGGTCATAGTTGATCGTCTTACAAAGTCAGCACACTTCATTCCTATTAGAGAGGATTTCTCTCTAGATCAGCTTGCCAGGATATATGTAAAGGAAGTGGTAAGATTACATGGAGTACCACTTTCTATTATATCTGATCGGGATCCGAGATTTACCTCGATGTTCTGGCGAAGTCTTCAGCATACTCTGGATACAGAGTTGAGTTTCAGCACTGCTTATCATCCCCAGACAGACGGTCAATCTGAGAGAACAATTCAAACCCTTGAAGATATGTTGAGAGCTTGCTCTATGGATTTCAAAGGAGGTTGGGATCAACACCTACCTTTGGTAGAATTTTCTTATAATAATAGCTTTCACTCCAGTATTCAGATGGCTCCTTATGAAGCTCTCTATGGAAAGAAATGCAGGACTCCAACTTGCTGGGATGAAGTTGGGGAAAGAAAGCTATTAGGACCTGATCTCGTTGATGAAATGGCAGAAAAGGTCAGATCTATTCAACAACACATAAGAGCAGCTCAGAGTCGACAGAAAAGTTATGCCGACAACCGAAGAAAATACCTAGAGTTTGAAATGGGCGATAAAGTGTTCTTACGAATATCTCCCTGGAAGAGGGTTATGAGATTTGGAAAGAAGGGGAAGTTGAGCCCTAGATATATCGGTCCGTTCGAAATACTGGATCGTGTTGGGAAGGTAGCTTACCGATTGGCGCTTCCACCGAATCTCTCTCAAGTTCACGATGTGTTCCATGTATCTCTTCTGAGAAAGTACATACCAGATCCTTCACATGTACTCAGCTCAGAAGTTGTACCGCTGGAGCAAGATCTTTCTTATGAAGAACAGCCGATAGAGATTCTGGATCGTAGCGAAAAAGTCCTACGAAACAAGACCACTCGCTTGGTGAAAGTTTTATGGAGGAACCACCAACTTGAAGAAGCTACATGGGAGCTTGAGGATATGATGAGGGAGAAGTATCCTCATCTGTTTGTTACAAAGTGACGAATTTCGAGGGCGAAATTCTTTTTAAGGGGGGTAGAATGTAACACCCGAGACTTTTATGTTATATAAATTATCAAAGGAATCTTTTTCTACACAACACTTGCTTGACTTGCTTTACACGCAATCGCGACCTTCCTCGATAGCTTGCGTCGTACGCAATACCGAGTTTCACTAAACAACAATATGCTATTGAAACTAGCCGTTATGAATAGTAATAACCACTTTTTGAAATTTTATAAATTTTATTTTTCAAAATGGACTTCATTTTTGGACTCATAATATCGAAATTAGCCTAGGGTGAAATTTTGGTATTTTTCTGAAAACTTTCAATTTTTGATGAATAGTGAAACCACTAAGTGGTAGGTTAAAAACTGAATTTTGCATAAAACATAATTTTACCGCTTCTGTGAATGGAATTTAGAAAATCTGAGAGACACGGTTAATATCAAGGACTAAAATGTGGTTCAATGAGATGAAAATAATTTTTTGGTGAATAGTAACTTTTTACTTTTTTTACCGCGGTTAATAGTAAATAGGGTAACTAAGGGGTAAATATGATATTAATATTACCCTAACACATGTCCTAATTCTATTGGACAAGTGTAATTCGACTAAAAACAAACTTAGGAATAAAATATGACCATTTAGGCCCACTTGGATTAGATTAGGACATTTATTATTAATTTATTTAAAGAAGGGTTAAAATAGTTAAAATCAAAGTTTAATAAGTAAATCATTTGTAATATGGGGTTATACATAAGATAAATTCGATTGTAAATATTCATTAGAAAGCTAAAAAGATTTACTACATGATGGTATCTTATTTTTAATTTTTAGACATCAAATAATTTAATTTATTTATGACACAAAGATGATGCAGTAATTATCTTATTAATGAAATATTGACATAATTGATGTTATAAACACCAAAATAAATGTAATTTGAGACTTTTTATGAATTCCACTAATTTTATAGGTTAATATGATATATTAGTGTTGATTTAATCAACTTGGTTCGAACATATAATTCTGTTATGACTTTCAAAAAAATCATATATCAAATAGTGTCAAAATTGACACAAAATAGTTTTTAAATAAAATATTATATTATTAATTGTTATTTTTTCCTAAAAATCTAAGGTTCGGCCAAATGACTTATATAAGGATATATATATTAATAATAAACAATTTGGGGTTCGTTTGTCATGTTATAGTAAGTGTATTAACCATATAGTGAAGGAAAACAAAAAGACACGGTAAAAGTTAAAATAATTAACTTAGAGTTAAATCTAATTGATAAGGTCAAAATAATACCCTAAACTTGTCTAAATCCTATTGGTTGATAGGATTGCGACCCATCCCCACTTTATCCTCGAAATAAGACCCTTTGGAACCATTATAAACCGATTTTGACTTTAATATAAAATAATATTTTGAGATATTCCTAAGGTGCCCCTCTCCTCCCTTATAAAAGGGCACCTCCTCCCCCTCCTCCTCACACCAAATTGAGCACTCAAGCTCGGCCAACCCCTGCCATTTTCTCCTCTCCACTTCCCTAGAATAATCCTAGAGGTCCTGGTCTTCTCCAAAGACCAATCTTAGTTCCTTAAGTGGAGGATTCAAAGAGGCGTTCCAAAGAAGAGGTAATATCCATTACCGATCTTTTCAATTTCTTTCATCTTCAACTTCTTCTCCTTTAGTTGTTTCATGATAAAGTAATAACATCAGTATTACTTACATACTGATATGTTATTATAAATATGAAACAACCCTAATTCACCTTCTATCCATCCTACGGAAAAATGAAATCACCGCGCGTGCGTACGTACGGAATACCGTCTCCACGCCGTGGTGTAATCTATTTTCCACCATCACCTTACAAGGATGGGTATAATGGTGTAATGAGTAACTATATATGATTATTATGAAGTAATATTGATACTGAAATAATATATATATATACTCCAATACAATTCCACGATCATAGGAACGATATCATCACTCGTGCGTACGTACGGAATACCGTCTCCACGATGTGATGCGACTCGTTCTACATGATCTTCATTTCATAATGATTATATAAATGAATTGAATGAATAAATATGATATATGTTACACTAATACCATTCTGGAAATGAATTATCTATAACCTAAAGATAAGAATAAGAATTTATTCAACAAAACACACATAAGAACAAAAAGTTATAAAGACCTGAGTAACAAGTAACAATGAAATATTACTAACAAGAAGCTAAGAATATGACCATATATGATATCATATCAATATGTATGATTCTGGAATAAGTCAATAACATTATTTAAACCATTATACAGGAGCTTCGGACACGTACAAAGCAAATTGGACCTAAGGTAAGGGAAATATCACAATCTCATTTTTATCCGAGATTGTTTATTCGTAAGTATTTACTGGGGTGTATTTTATCATCCACATCCATGTTTCATCAATATGTAATATTATTTCCATCCACCTACAATTGTTTAAATCCATTTTTACCCTTTGGTGAGTTTTTAGTAAAAGATATGAAAGGAATCTTTTGTCGTTTTTCGTACGAGGTACTTTTTGACTTTTTCGACAAAAGTACGAAGAATGTTTTTTTTAACTTATACGGCACGGACGGATTTCTACTGTTTTATAAAGCCTTATTTTCATGAAGCTTCCTCTAAAAGATTTCATGACTATTTTCACTAAAATCTCCTTCTTTTAAAATTGCATGATGTTTTGTGAAAAGAAATTGATTTTGAAGAAGAAAGGATATTTTCCTCAAGAATTCAATTCAAGTGTTTTATCAAAATTATTTTCCATCTAAGATAATAAAGGGTTCTATTTCTATCCATATTTTTTACATTGATTTGACTATGTTGTGATGGAATTATGTTTATGAATTCCTTTATCTTATATGAATGGATTTATGATGTCATGATGTTTCAAGAATCCCATTTTTTGTTACATGTGTTATGCGATGATGTATGTTTTATGATTATGTGGCACACATAAGAAAGGATTCATTATAAGATGGGTGGGACCTATATCTCCCTACAATGCATTGGGTAAAGATTTTATATCTCATGAGATAGACATGGCTGGAACGAAAGGTTATTTCGGTTCAGTGATACAGGACTGAAACGAGGAGTGAACTCGGTTCAGAAAGGGACTTTGTCCACTAAGATAGTCTTGGCAATGAGTCATGACTAACAAGAAATGATTTCCATGATTATGTGTGCATGCCACAAAGTTTCAAGTTTTATGTTATGATTATGGGGATCTCATTTTCACTTATATGAATTCTTCCATGATAAGATATTATGATCTCTTTTGCAGGTTTTGATTTTCAAAAAGATATGATATGATTTTTATTTCCTTTATTTGCCCTTGCTGAGCATTTGAGCTCACCCTTTTATGTTTTCTTTTCCCCAGGTCAGGAAGATGGATATTAAGTAGAATATGCTAAAAGGGACCCTAGATATGATGAAATAATTGGGAGACACTATAGAAGATTTATGAACCAGTTGTTTATGTTTCCCAGTTTCTAAAGACACTATACCTATACGGTCCTTTGTGGTTTTGTCATATGTTGTAATAAGTGTGCTTCAATTTTGAAGTAGTAACAATGTATGTAAAGTATGGGTCGTTATAACATATGCAGAGGACCTACGTGATAAGAATTTTTATATAAACCTACGTGGATGACCTACAAAATGGACCTATGCAGGTGACCTACATGGACAACCACCCTTATGCTAGGTCTTATACTTTCCTATAAATAGGAACCTTGGGCTCCCGATTTCAAAGATGAAAAAATTTCAATGAAGTATCATATCCCCCATTGAATTGCTCATTCACTAGGTTCCCCTAAACATTATTATGTAGATCTCTAAAACATGAAAGAATAAATAATTAAATGGAGAAATTTGGTTCAATGATCCATCCAGGTCTAGAACCCATGCATCTATGCAGAGCACCTGAGTGACACACCTGTGTGATGCACCTGCACTATTAACCTGGGTAGATCGCCTATGTGGAGAACCTTCACAATACACCTATGTGGAGCACATACTTCAGGGAGCTATGTTAAGAACATACATGTGGAACATTAGATGAACCCTTGCGCATCCATCCTGGTCGATACCTCTGGTGCTGCGCCCCCACAACCTTACTCCGGATTAGTACCGGGCACCAAGCCCTGCCCATCGAGTTGGTACCTTCGCTTCCATCACTCTCCCCCACGAAAAATGGAGAGTTGCACCATGATCCTTTTGGGTCCAATCAAATCCATTTTCCACTATGCCCTATCTGTTTCCCAACTTCCAAACATAGAATACCATGATTTGAGATGCTCCACCATAGGGGTCGACCTTTGAGCGGTGGTGATCATTCTTTCTCAATGCGCTAGGGTTCTCGTCTCTGATTTAATTCCCTTCCCTCATTCAGTGTGGCGTAGTTTGGATTGGAGTCGACATCGACATCCTCGAATCGATGTTGGCAAGATTCTGTATGGCTGGTATGGCTTCTGAGACCCATCCATTCTTCATCGGCTTAGCGATGGTTCTGGCGATGCTCTATCTTCTTCTTACTAGATATTTGTCTTGGGAATGCATGGATATGGCTTCATCATCCCTTTTGGATCGAGCATTGGCCCAACGAGGTGTCGATCGTCTTATTACAGTTATTGCGAAGGCATATGGCTTTGCATTGGTTATCGACTTCGAGTCAACCAAAAAAGGCCTCCGCATGGCTGGCATACTTTTAGGCGAGGGCCAACACTAGTCCATGTGTGGTACGGAGGGGGAGGGTCTCTCAGTTCCTGATTCCATCATCTTATGGGTTACATTACAGGTTTGATTTTGGTGATTTTCATTTATGGTGTTGATTGTGGTGAAGTGGTGGGCTATTGGTTCGTTCGTTTGCTGTATTGGGTGAAGTTTGGTGTCTGAAGTTGTGGATTTTTGGCATTGTATTACACCTTTTGTGATGGTGAGATTCTGGTGGCCCTGCGATTCGAGGTTTGAGGGTCACTGCAACTATTTTCTTATAAGGGGTTGCTTCAAATGGGGTTCAGAGCAGCAGTTTTCTCCTGGTCCTTGTTTTCTAATTTGTATGTTTGAGAGGGTATGCCTTTTCTATCATTACCATTCATATGCAGTCATGCACATGATTTCTTGTCATGTTGTGAGGAGTAGGAAGAAAATAATCTTCTTTTTTTTATTCTAGGTTGGATCTCTTGCATGTATGTTTGAATGAGTTGTTTTTCCTTAAAATTTGGTATCATGGTGGTTTTATTTTTTTAATCTAGTGATGTCATGTTCTGTGTCTCAATTTTTTCTCAAAAGTGTTCGAATAATAAAACATTAATTTTTTGTCAGTAAGATTCTCCACCACACTCAATGAAGTGCCTTGAGTTGACTAACTCCTCTTGGTTCCTTTAACATGTTTCTAGTTTGGACTCTCATTATGGGTTCCTCGAGTATGTCAAGTCAATAAATTCCTTAAAAAACTACTCAAAACTCATCACCAGACTCCTATGTCTGGTTAAAATCTCAAATGGGATTTTTTCCATAAGAGTAAGCCCCAAACAATTTCAAATTGGAATCCTCCTTATGAGTAAGCCCCAATTAATCTCAAATGGACATCCTCATTATGAGTAATCCCCCACCAATTTCAAGTGTGCATCCATCCTAGGGTAAGCCCCGAACCATCATCCCTTCCTCCTTACATTGGATCCCTGTCCAATGTAAATAGAACATAGGGAAAGCTCCTCACCTTCCCATCTTCCATGGTCGATGCACCCTCTTCCACCAGCGGAGGAGGAAAATTTTTAAAGTGTTATTGTTGAATCTTTGACATCCTCTTGTCTCTCACACCGATCATGACTCACATGTTCTTAGAGATTTGTCATGGTCACAATAAAAGATCAATTTAATGAACTACGATAACTCTGATTCCCACCATAATTGGGATACGTAAGAAGCTCTTTCAAGGCCTGGGAACACTAGATATCATATTTAGGAATATAACCCTAATACCCATAATATGGGCATTCTTTTTAGGAATAATCCCCAAATTAAAATCTCAAATCACCAAGGAACCCATTTCATTAAGTAAGCCTTAACTCATTTCTCTGAAAGGACTATAGTCACCAATGAGACCTATAGAACTATGTGGGATTTGATTCCCAACTATATGAGATACGTAGGAAGCCTCCTTAAGGTTCAAACCAAATACATTAATCAAACCTATTATCCTTGGACCATATTCCCAACAATGTATGATCCTACATAGAAACCCATATCTTTTCTTGGTTCCTTATGCTACTTCAGTATAAGACCCACAACATGTTTTGACTAAGAACCGTCAACATAGATGTTCATACCGCATGATATTTAATTGTATTACCGGGTCCATATAACATGACCTTAAAAGGTATGATGTGTCCTATTTAGTGGCACCAAACTATGAGGGTTCTGATTCCTTTTATAAGTATGTGTAGGTTGCCTATTTTACAGGCACAATCTCAAGATAAAATCAGACCTTTCTCTCCCAGGATGACAATAAACTCAAGAGTGCCTCACTGAGTGGCTTAAAAAACCAGTATCCTCATAACGATGATTAAAAGAATCTCTATGTAGTACATGATAGGATTCCATTGATGGAGAACCTCGAATACATATAGATATATCAATTAATAAAGAACCTCAAATACATAATGACGATTCTAAATCTACACATACTAATAAGTGATAGAAAATTGTATGGGATTCTTATTATATACAATAATTTCCCCCGAAATGGAGTAGACAATGATTCCCCCCGAAATGCTGGGATGATTAGAAACTCCCATACTCTTGGCCAATAAAAATTTTTATATTCTGTGAAGTTCAAACTTAACGAATTTATACCATTGGAAAGAAGGCCCATCTTTATATAAAGAACTATTGGAAGTTTCTGATTCGATAAATAAATCCAATGGAAACCGCCAAGAAGTAGTGATTCTTAAAACTAGAATACAAATTTCAATGACCTACGAAACAGAATTGTATATTTCAGTGGTTTTATAAAAATCATGATGAAAGGAATTTACTCCCTGATTATTTAAATCATTTATCAATTTAATTTCTCCATATAGTGAAATTTTTAATTTGATTTCAAAATATCAATTTCTAAATTTTTTCATAAAATTTTTATACAAGTATTTTAAAGTTGTTATAAATAATGTATTATTTTCTATCTCACTAGTATAATCAGGTATATCTCATTTATATTTAATTAACTCATTAAAGAGTTTAAATTTCTCATTCCTTCCCTTATATATTTTAACAGATTTAATGTTTTACATTGACAAACATTTGTAATGATTAGAAGATAAATTTGAATTATAATATACTGCGTTTAAAAATAATTTCATAGTAGAGTTTATTTTATTAGTGAATTTTTCATTCAAATTTTTTAACTATTATTATATCTAGAAGTTTATTCAATTAAGGTTATATCATATTAATATTACATTGAATGAGAATTGTGTTCATCATCTAATAAATCTTTAATATATTCTTATATGATAATTTAGTGAATACTGGAAAACATACATTCATTGTTAAACATATATTATTATGAGATATATTAGAATAAAAACTAAATACCTTCCACTCATAATCCAATGGATTTTTGTTATTATAATTCGATAGATCAATTGTAACACCCCAATAATCCATGGTACGAATCTCTATGAATAATACCGTAGCATGTGTTGTATGCAACTTCGAGATTATAACACACTGCCACCAATCAAAGTAGCCGTTATGAATAGTAATACCCACTTTTTAAACTTTTATAAATTTTATCACTCAATATGGACTTCATTTTTGGATTTATAATATCAAAATTAGCCTATGGTGAAATTTTGGTACTTTTCGGATAACTTTTATATTTTGATGAATAGTGAAAATTAATAAATTTTAATTAAAAACAACATTTTTAATCGAAATAATTAATAGATATAAATTATGAATTTGGGTGGTTTTATAGTATATTTAGAATATATTTTTACCATTTAATACAATTTTGTTCATTGGACATAACTTCACAGTTAAACCGGACATAAACAAGTGTCAATCTTTTGATAGTAATTATCTCTTAAAAACACGGTTTTTGTTTTAACAACGGGAATTAATTTTAAATTAATTTCTGCCAATTCTGTGTTTTGAATTTGGAAAAATGGATTCCATATTTAGAATCAGGATTCCAAAATTATGTAAATACTTAACTTTTATTTTTAGACATATTTAATAATTACTTCTATAATATTTTAATTACCATGGTTAAAGGGTAAATCCGGTAAATAAGGGTAAAACAAATAATATTATAATAATAATAAATTATCCTAAAACATGTCCTATCCTTATTGGATTATACATGTACGACCATTTTCATCTTTTTGTCGATTTTGGGACCCCATGGATCCACTTGTATGTGATAAGGACACTTTATATTAATTAAGTTAAAATAAATACAAAAATGACATAAGCTTATATCTTTTAGCAAAACAATTTTTACTTAGGGTTATATATCTAGGATTTTAGACTATAAATATTAATTAGAATGATAAAATAATTTAATAAATAATGGCATTTTATTTATATTATTTAGACATTTAATAGTTAATATTATTTATGACACAATAATGATGAGGTATTTTCCTTATCAATGAAAGAATCAAATAATTTGTATTATAAATGTTAAAATAAATATAATTTGAAAGTTTTGATGACATCCATAAATTTTATTGGTTAATATGAAATTATAGGATTGCTTAAATTAATTTTTTTCTAATTGATAATGTTATTAAGACTTTAACAAAAATCAATTATTGAATATTTTCAAATTTGACATTATTTATTATTTAAAACAAATATTATATTATTAATTGATATTCTATTCTTAAAAATCTAAGGTTAGGCCAAAGGAATTATATCATGATATGTGTGTCATTAATGGACCACTTGGGGGTCGCTTGAAGTATATAGTAAGTTTATTAACTATATAATATAAAAATACAAAGTGACATGGTAAATGTCAATCTAATTAACTAAGAGTTAAAACTAAAAGATAAGGTTAATATAATGACCAAATCCTGTCTAAATTCTATTTTTTGAAATTATTTCGACCCATCCCCAACTTAGACTTTTAATAATCCACTTTGGAGCCATTATAAACTGAATATGAATTTATTATAAAATAATATTTCAAGCTTTTCCAAAGGTGCCCCTCACCCTCTTATAAAAGGGAACTCCCCCTTCTCAATAATTCACACATTAAAAGCATTTTGGATCGGCCAAAACCTACCCAAATACTCACTAAACTTCTCTCAATTCAACCTAGAGGCCTTAGTTTTATCAGAAACCCATCCTATGGAGCCCTTTTGATCATGTCGAAAAGAAGAACCCCAAGAAGAGGTAATGTTTTCACCACCCTCTTTCAAGTTCCTTTCTTCATCAACTTATTCTTTATTTGTTATTTCCATTCTAAAATAATAACTCCAGAAACTTCTATATACTGTTATGTTATTATAAATATGGTACAACCATATTCAGTATTCTATCCATCCATTGAATGACATGTCACCATACGCGCGTACGTACGGCCTACCATCTCCACGCCATGGTGTAATTGTTATTGAATACATTATTATTTGGATGGGTATAATAATGATGTGTAATTCATGTAAATAACAAATATAACATTATAATGAATCTGTATATATGATATTACATTCAATTATATATTATTTTAATATCAAAATAATGATATTATCGCTCGTGCGTACGTACGGACTATCATCTCCACGAACGCGATGAGATTCATTCCCCATTGTATAAATTCAAGTCTAATTCTCATTTTATGATTAAAAATAATGTTTAAGTACTTGATATAATTCTGTATATTAATAAGATACAACCTAACCATAACAAACACGACTTATGTAACAAAACATATAAAAGAAAATGAGTAAGTTAACACCTAAAACGACGATAATACTAAGATATTATTAACAAACCAATGTTAAATTATCATATATGATATTAATGTATATGATCCTTGTATAATTAAATAAGAATTATTTCACCATTATACATGAGGATAAAATACCCTCAACCAAGAAAAAAGTACAAAGTAAGGGTTTTCTTATCTCACTT
Organism: Viscum album; assembly: GCA_963277665.1. Taxonomy (NCBI): domain Eukaryota; kingdom Viridiplantae; phylum Streptophyta; class Magnoliopsida; order Santalales; family Viscaceae; genus Viscum; species Viscum album. Next base: position 1,940,935,276 of record OY728133.1, on the reverse strand, counting down.
TTAATTCCGTGAGATTTCCATTGTTCACCACTTATTTATAGCATGTAGTGTGTGTACATACCATTGTTGTATTCATTGTGTAATATACTTTAATTTATGGATATTTACATCATCATTGTTTGACCCTTATTTTATGGGTGTATGTTTTATATGTTACCAAATCGATAAGGGAATTTGAAATTTCAATTTCCACTCATTGACCTTTCCGCATTCTTCATTGAGTATTTTACTCCAAGATTATGTATGGAATATCTATTCATTTTATGACATCATAATTTCCACTCCCCTTTCTATGGATATAATTTTGATACACATAATCACTCCATTGATAAATTCTCAAGTCATCGGTATGAACTTGATAAGAGTAATTTTTACTCAATCTTGATTTGTTGAGTTAAAAATCCAATCCATTGGTGTTGTTTTTACAAGAATATGTGTGAATGTATTTTGATTGTTTTACACTGAATATCCAATCATACTGAGTGTATTTATATTTTTCACACATAATTATGTCATTGATTTATCCTTAACCTAAGGATACGGCCTTTATGATAGATTTCATCTCAATTTACATTCCATTGAGACTCCTTTGTTATTATACACCAAATCACTTTTATATGGTGTATATAATGTACTTAGACATAGTATATCATGAATACCTTTATTCTCATGATATTACAAGGTTTTTATTATCTCAATTATTTTTATTGAAGTGTCTCTCTTATGGTTAGGAACTCTAACTAAAATAACATTCTAAAATGTTTTAAAGATTTATTATTCTAAATATTTCTCATTAATGTCCATGTTTTGAAAATGGTTTTAAGGATTTATTTATTTGGACATTAATGTTTTCAAATCAAAATTCATTTTAAAAGTTTCAAAGTGGTATGGGATACTTTGATTCAAAAACCTATTTTAAATGGCTTCTTAACAAATATTGTGACTTTTAAATGTTTTCAAGAAAATGGGGTATATTTCATTGAATAGTTTGATGATTATTTTAATCAATGTCAGTATCCTTCATTATTCTAAATTGGGGTTAATCTGACACAATACAATCTTCCATATTGTATCGAATGAGTTATGTTTGACTGTGGATGTTCTATTTTTATACCATTCATGGTATTTAGTTAAATTATTGACATTTCTTATGCTAGTTTTAATATGAATGTTTATGTTATGATTCAAACATTTCATATGAGGAATTTTTTGGACTTAGTAAGTGATGGGTGGAGACGCTATAGCTCCTTGATGCATCGGTAGGTCTTATGAGACAAACTAGTGTCTTGGCACGAGGCCTTGAAAAAATCTTATTTGTAGTCTTGGAACAAGGCCTTCGTTGCGTGGTTATGATAGTCTGGAATTATGCATTACATCATTATAAAAGTGGTTTTTGATATTGAATGTGATTATTTGACTAGTATAATTTCCATGTGAATATGTAAATGGAATTATTTCATTTTATTTTTGCAATATTATGATGAAGTTCATGTTTAAAAGGCTTTTGTTTTAGTTATACATTTCCTTAAAAGTTTCTGCTTATTTATGAAAGTATCCGATATATTGTTATCCTTACTGGTCATTTGAGCTCACCCATTTCTATGTTTTGTTTTTCAAAGGATGTGATGAAGTATTTTATGAATGACCTGCAGGGATAGTATAAGGGGATATGAGTGTGGAGACAAGATGTCATTATAGTTTTCACTTTATGATGTAATGTAAACTTGACGAATGTATCTAGTTATTCCAAGGCTAAAAAACTAATCGGCCTTTCTGGACTAGATCTTTTGTGATCATGCCAATGTTATATAATAATGCACCGACTCTGGGTAACTGGAGTTGGGGAATTACAATTAGTATCCGAGGATGTTTAGTATAATCCATGGAAACTATATTTAGATAAACACTTGATAAGAGCACATAGCCCTAAGATAGACATTGAGGATTAGAATAGAAGAACTACCTGGAATTTTTGTATTTTATAGATTTTGAGAGTTTTCAAATAAATACATCTCTGTCTGGTTACGAGCAGGTAGAGGTGGCTCTGGCACATATGTACCTAGGGGTAAAACCCGAAAACACCGCTTTGAGTTAGACTTGAACGAGAACTGGTGAATGACAACAGGCCTTGCTGCACTCTTGGTTAAGACACTCCCGAGGGATATGCTTAGGATAATTTACATATTCATTACAAACCAATTTGATGTATTTTAATATAATATGAGAGTAAATGACCTTGGTTAATCCTAAGGTGGTTCAAATTAAAAATATGGGGACATGATATTCTCTAAATGATTTTATGAATACTGTTACTGACACAATGATTTCTGGTTTTATTTAATTAATGGAGTCCAAGGAAGTCATAGTAACTTTGAGAATGATGTACAAGGTGGGAACGATGGTCTTAATGAGAAAAAAATGGGATGTTGATAGGCGTAAAAGATATCGTGTTCATGCCAAATCAGTTTTCCAAAAATATGATCAACAATATATATAATTACCAACTCCCGGACTCAAAGAAGAAGAGAAAGGTGATGAATGATAAGAGCTCCAGCAGTGGAGAATGTGGATAAAAGAATCCTATATTTCCATAATGTAGGAAATGTGGATGGATAAACCTAGGAAAGTGTCTCAATGGAACAAAGAAATGATTTACGTGTGGGAAAGAAGGACATAAAGTGAAGAATTGCTGAGGAAAAATGAAGAGTACTAAGGACGAAAATAAAAATGGTCCCAGAAATCCATCTACAGTAATTTGCCGTAAATTTAGGGGACCTGGCCATTACCTGAGTGAATGCCCTATTCTGTAGGATATTTTCTTGGTCAAAGAAGAAACTATGTGGAAATACAGGGTATGAGAAATGTTTAAAATTATTAGTGCTCCTTGTTGATGGGATTACATTGGAATAATTTTTTCTTGTATTTGTAACCCTGTAGTTTTCTATGTGAGAATTATATTTGAAGAATTATTATCTTTTCCATTGTGGATATAGTTATTAATAACCATTTGGTTATATATGTTCATTAAGTTTGAGGCAATTACATGTTATTATATTTTGGGATGAAAATGCACGGTATGAGATAACATTTCTGGTTAAAATTATGTTATGGTTATTTTGAAGAATTTATCTCATTTTGGTAATGTTATAAAATATAGTTTTTGAAAAAGGACAACACGCAGACTGTGTGAAAACCTGTCACGTCGGACAAGGCTGTGGGAATTAATCCCACAACCAAAGTGCGATTGGGATTTATTACCTACCACTGGACTACGTGAAGTCCCTGGTTAGTGTGACTAATTATTTTTAGTTAATTGATTTTATTGATCAATAATAAGTTGATTTGGGTTCTTCTGTATTATAAAATGAATACCCTTACTATTGGAAAATGATTTGGTGATTAAGTGATAAAAGTTATTTTGGAACATGTTCGCTTTGTTGGGAACACTATATGCCCAAGGAAAATAGATAACTATGGGGTTTCATTTGAGGTGTAATGGTGGATTTTTATCTATGTTTTTATTATGGATTTATAGTGATTTGGGTTATTTATGAAAATGATTAACATATAATAGAGAATATGTGATTAGGTTAATTACTTTTAAGTATGTGACTTTAATAGTAGTTGATGTAATTTAGAGATACAATTTGACATGGAAGACTACATAACAAAAATTTTCCAATTTTTGGGTTTCAATATTAGATTGGATTATATTGAAGGATTTTAAGGACAATTTTTTATTGAATGGTATTTATTTATCTTCGGGGTATTGATTTTAGAAATTAATATTAGTGTTTATTTCTCTAATGGAATATCCTTTTGGGGGATCATCAGATCGTGTACTAACAGTTTTGGTTTTGGTTAATCTCTAAAGAAAAGGTAAATATATAGTTTATCCTTCATGGATCTTGTGATTTTATAGAAGTTTATTCTAGATTTTCCTGTGTGACCAAGTCTTCTTGAATACTTATCATTTAAAAAAATTGATTTAGTTGTGGAAATTTTTAAAAGAATGAAAATCTACTTAAAAATTTAGTATATCTCTTTATTTTCTTAGTCAATCTCAGAAATTAATTTCTTATATTTACTTAATGTAACTTAAAACAAAAAAATGTTGTCTGTTTACTTTTCCTACTGGGAAACTAATGATAGTTTGTCCCATCACAATTTTGTGGTTTTCTTGTTGTTATCATTCTTCTGATCATGTTTTCTATCCCTCTCCATCAGAACATGACACTTAGTTTATCATCCATAGCCATTTTTTTCTACATATAATCCTAGTATAGGTTATATATGGAGACCTTTTTACCTCTCTTTCTGTCTTTTAAAGTGATAGTTTTATTAGCTCTTTTTCTGATGTGGGACTTTACATTATATTCCCAATCCCAATTTTAAAAATTGCAAGGACATAATTTATTGAAGGAGGGGAGAATGTAACCCCACAAGCTTCCATGGCACAGTTCTCTTTGAATAATACAGTAGCGTGTGTTGTACGCAACTTCGAGATTCTAGCACACTGCGACTAATCACAGTAGTCATTATGAATAGTAATACCCACTTTTGGAAATTTTATAAATTTTAGCTCTCAAAATAAACTTCATTTTTGGATTCGGAATATCGAAATTCGCTAAGGGTGAAATTTTGGTACTTTTCGGATAACTTTTATATTTTGATGAATAGTGAAATTTACTAAATTTTAATCAAAACCAACTTTTTTAATCGAAATAATTGTTAGTGATAAATTATGAATTTTTGTGTTTTTAAAGTATATTTAGAAAATATTTTTACCATTTAATACAATGTTGGTCATTGGACATAATTTCACAATTAAAAAGGACTTAAACAAGTGTCAATCTTTTGATAGTTATTATCTCGTAAAAACACGCTTTTTTGTTTTAACAACAGGTATTAATTTCAAATTAATTTCTGCCACTTCTGTGTTTTGAATTTGGAAAAATGGATTCCATATTTGGAATCAGGATTTCCAAATTGTGTAAATAGGTAAATTTAATTTTTAGACATTTTGAATAATTACTTCGGTAAATATTTTAATTTCCATGGTTAAAGGGGAAATCCTGTAAATAAGGGTAAAAATATAATATTATAATACAAATAAATTAACCTAAAACATGTCATTAACTTATTGGTTGATACATGTCCGACCATTTCAATCTTTGTGTCAATTTTGGGATCCCATGGATCCACTTGTAAGTGATAAGGACACTTTATATTAATTAAGCTAAAATAAATACAAAAATTCATAAGCATATATAATTTAGAAAAACATTTTTACATATGGTTATATATGTAGAATTTTCAACTATAAATATTATTTAGAAAAATAAAAAGTTTTAATAAATAATGGTATTTTTTTAATAATTTTTTGTCATTTAATTGTTAAAATTATTTATGACACAATAATGATGCAGTATTTTCCTTATCAATGAAAGAATCAAATAATTGGTATTATAAATGTTAAAATAAATATAATTTGAAATTTTTGATGACATACATGAATTATATTGCTTAATATGACATCATTGGATTTCATAAATTAATTTTTTTCTAATTAATAAAGTTCTTAAGACTTTAACAGAAATCCATTATTGAATAGTGCCAAAAATGACATAAATGAGTTTTTAAAACAAATATTATATTATTAATTGATATTATATTCCTAAAAATATAAAGTTCGGCAAAAGGACTTATATCATGATGGGTGTGTCATTAATGGACCACTTTTGGGTCTCTTGGATGTATATATTATGTTTATTAACTATATAATATAAAAATACAAACTGATATGGTTAATGTCGTACTAATTAACTAAGAGTTAAAACTAAAAGATAATGTTAATATAATGATCCAATCCTATCTAAATTATACTTGTTGAAAGTATTTCTACCCATACCCACCTTATAATTTTAATAATCCACTTTTTATCCATTAGAAACCGAATATGAATTTATTATAAAATAATATTTCTAGCTTTTCCAAAGGTGCCCCTCACCCCTCTTATAAAAGGGCACTTCCCATTCTCACTAATTCACACATTAAAATCCATTTGGCTCGGCAAAAACCTGCCAAAATACTCTCAAAAAATTCCTCAATTCAACATAGAGGCCTTAGTTTGATCATAAAGCCATCCTAAGGAGCCCTTTTGATCAATTAAAAAGGAAGAACACATAGAAGAGGTAATGTTTTCACCACCCTATTTCAAGTTCCTTTATTATTCAACTTATTTTGACTTTGTTATTTCCATTATAAAATAATAAATGAAGTATCCTATATATAATGTGATGTTATTATAAATATGGTACAACCATATTCATTATTCTATCCATCCTTTTAATGACATGTCACTCTACGTGCGTACATACGACCTACCGTCTCCACGTCGTGGAGTAATTGTTATTCAATACATTATTATTTGGATGGGTATAATAATTATTTGTAATTCATTTAAATAATAAATATAACATTATAATGATTTTTTATATATGATATACCATCAAATTTTATATTATTTTAATATCAAAAGAATTATATTATCGCTCGTGCATACGTACGAACTACCGTCTCAATGAACGCGATTAGATTCATTCCCCATCGTATCCAATCAAGTCTAATTCACATTTGATGATTAAAAGTAATTTTTAAGGATTTGATATCATTCTGTATATGAATAATATACAACTTACCCATAACAAACACGACTTATGTAACAAAACATATCAAAGAAAACAAGTAAGTTACCACCCGAAATGATGATAATACTATGATATTATTAATAAAGCAATGTTAAAAGATCATATATGATATTAGTGTATATGATCCTTGTATAATTAAATAAAAAATTACTTCACCATTATACAGGAGTCTATCCTACCCTCGACCACGGAAAAAGTAAAAAGTAATGGGTTTCTTATCTCACTTTTAATTCTGTGAGATTTCCATTGTTCACCAATTATTTATTGCATGTGGTGTGTGTACTGCCCATGATTGTATTAATTGTGTAATATACTTTAATTTATGGATATTTAAAATCATAATTGTATGATACTTCTTTCATGGGTGTATGTTTTATATGTTACCAAATCGATAAGGGAATTTAAAATTTCAATTTCCACTCATTCGGCTTTACGCATACTTCATTGATTATTTTAATCCAAGATTAAGTGTGGAATCACTATTCATTTTATTATGTCATAATTTCCACTCCCCTTTCTGTAGATATAATTTTTATACACATAATAAATCCATTGATACATTCTCAGGTCAATGGTATGAACTTGATAAGAGTAATTATTACTCAATCTTGATTTGTTGAGTTAAACATCCAATCCATTGGTGTAGTTTTTACAAGATTATGTGTGAATTTACTTTGATTGTTTTACACTGAATATCCAATCATATTGAGTTTATTTATATTTTTCGCAAATAATTATTTCGTTTATTTATCCTTATCCTAAAGATATAGCCATTATGAGAGATTTAATCTCAATTTACATTCTATCGAGACTCCTTTGTTGTTATACACCAAATCACTTTTATATGGTGTATATAATGTACTTTGACATAGTATATCATGAATCCCTTTATTCTCATAATATTAAAAGGTTTTTATTATCTCAATTATTTTTATTCAAGTTTCTCTCTTTTGGTTAGGAACTGTAACTAAAATATCTTTTTATAAGGTTCTAAAGATTTATTATTCAAAATCTTTCTCATTAATGTCCATGTTTTAAAAATGGTTTTAAGTATTTTTTTATTTGGAAATTAATGTTTTCAAATCAAAATCCATTTTAAAAGTTTCAATGTGGTATGGGACACTTTGATTCAAATACCTATTTTAAATGGCTTCTTGAAAAATAGCGTGACTTTTAAATGTTTTCAAGAAAATGGGGGATATTTCTCTCAATAGTTTGATGATTATTTTAATCGATGTCAGTATCTTTCAATATTCTCAATTGGGGTTAATCTGACACAATAAAATCTTCCATATTGTATCGAATGAGTTATGTTTGACTGTGGATGTGTTATTTTTACACCATTAATGGTTTTTGGTTAAAGTATTGATATTTCGTATTCTAGTTTTAATACGATTGTTTATGTTATGTTTCTAACTTTTCATATGAGGAATGAATTGGACTTAGTAAGTGATGGGTGGAGCCCGTTATAGCCCCTCGATGCATCGGTAGGTCTCATGAGACAAACTAGTGTCTTGGCATGAGGCCTTGACCAAATCTTATTTGTAGTATTGGCACGAGGCCTTCGCTACGTGGTTATGATAGTCTGGCATTATGCATTCCATCATTATGAAAGTGGTAATTGATATTAGATGTGATTATTAGACTAGTAGAATATCCATGTGAATATGTAAATGGAGTTATTTCATTTTATTTTTTCTATATTATTCTGAAGTTCATGTTTAAAAGGCTTTTGTTTTAGTTATACATTTCCTTAAATGTTTATGCTTATTTTTGAAATTTCCGCTATATTGTTATCCTTACTGGGCATTTGAGCTCACCCCTTTCTATGTTTTATTTTTCTGAGGATGTGAAGATGTATTTTATGAATGACTTGTAGGGATAGTATATGGGGATATGGTGTGGAGACAAGATGTCATTGTAGTTTTAACTTTATGATGTAATGTAAACTTGATGAATGTATCTCGTTATTCCAAGGCTACTAAACTAATCAGTCTTTCAAGACATGATCTTTTATGGTCATGCCAATGTTATATAATAATGCACCAACTCTAGGTAACTGGGGTTGGGGCGTTACATCAATGTGAAAAATCCATAATTCATTTATATAATATAATTATTTCATAATTTATTATATAAGTATTTAACGTTATTATTATTTTTATTACATCTCCAATAATCAGGTATAATATTTTTCTGGTTTCATACATTCATAGAATATGGGGTTCGATGGCGCATTATTTTCCTATTTATCTTTACTGTTCTTTATATGATCACATAAAAACTATTCTATTATATAATATCACTTATCTTCTTTTCTAGTTATGTGAGTTCACCTCCACTATCATCAAAGTTACTACAATTTGGTTGACGTTTGTATTTTCTCTTCATAGTTGTATATTTAGATGTTTGAGTATAATAAGCAAACTTTTTTGCCCTGATGTCATTATTTTTGTATATATTTTTATTCTTTTTAAGAATTGAAAATTTATTGATATTTAAATATTTATTTTTTAAAATTTTTACGATATATCCTTTGTTTCAAACTTATCAAATGCTTAGGGGAAACTGTATGGGTCTTCCAAGCATAGTTCTGTAGTTTTTTTCTACGTGTTTTACATTATTGGTGCACCTTTAATCCAAACATATGGGGTATCCTAGATACCATGAAACATAGTTATATGTGGGGGTAGGGTGAAATAAACATTTTTATAGTTATTAGGGGAAACAATGTGGCTAAACCTTAGGAGGTATGATGGTTCTATATAGTGGATTCAATGGGGTTGGCTTATTATTTTCCTAGAAATGTAGCCAAATATTATGGAAAACCTACTACTTATTGAAAAACTATTTCACTATTTTGTCATCAATTTAAGATTTTGGACCACCTTCTTCTTTATATTTCCTTTGGTTTAAGCTTGTGTGCATCCAAGGGAGATCTCCCTATTATTTTCATTCCTTTTGACATTATTTTCCTATATTTTTTATCAGATTCTTGAGGTGAATCCTTCTTTTCCCATTTATGATTCTTCTATTCTCCCCAAAACACTAAAAATATCTTGTTTTGGTATTCTCCCACAATTCCTAGTGGATATATATTTTCAATTATGGTCTGTGTGTGGTTTTATCGTGTGGTTTTTTCGATTTTAGGGATGTCTAGTTTTGAATAACCATCGAAAGTGACTTGATTACACTAGGATTTAAGTATGTGTTTTTATGTAATTAAATTAACTAATATTTAACTATGTTATTTGTGTTTTTTAAATATTTGTTCATCGAATTTTACATATGTGTGGTACCCATAATTGATTAAAAATTGAGAAGAATAAGTAATCTAGAGTGGAGTGTAGTTAACTTTAACAAGGGTTTATTAATTCCATTGTGATGTTCCTCGTGCAATGTTTATTATAATCCCTGCTTAAATGAAGTTATTTAACATTGATTATAACAATCCATTGAAGATTACATTATAGGATTCATACCTTTTCCTTATTTTCATTCCCTATACATTGTATTTATTATATGACACTATTTAATTCGTAGTACCGTATTTTCATTTCCACATCATTGATATATTGGTTTTGATATGTGTTTATATTCAATTCTCATTATGGTTTTCATTAATATAAAAATAAATTAAAAAAAAATTGGGATGGTTTTTTTCAAAAGTAAAGTGTTGTGAAAGTTATAAAAATGTGTTTTTGAATTGTTTTTAGAAAGGGAAAAGGCGTTTTTGCTTATTTTCATAAGCTGAATAAATGACTAAATTTCCATGATTTATTTTTTTTATAAAAATTTATTATATTCGCCCTTATTCAGTTCAAGGAAGGGGTTTTTTATAAAATTTAGTATAGAATGTTATTTGGTTTTTTAATACCTATAGATTAAAAATTAATTTTATAAATAAATTTCAAACAAGAATTAAGGAAATTTATTGGGATATGAATTGTAAAAAATCTTTAATAAAATACTACAATTCCTGTTTAGAACACAACCATTGTTAAAATATGCGTATATACAACCCTCATGTTTTCTTTCAGTATTCCATGATACAAATTCTTTAATTTTTTATGTCCGACTTTGTTTGTAGATGGAAGGAATCGTATTCATAAACGATGGGGAATAAAGAGATTATTGTTAGTGGTTTTGTTTTGGGTTTCATTATTTATTTTATGTATCATCTATTCCATGAAAAAACATTTACATGTTTAATGTTCAGTATTTGATGTGTCTATATCAACTGTATATTATAAAGTGATTCAGTTTTTTATTATTAGTTATATCTCAATTTAATGATTATTATTATATACGCATAGTTCAGTTATTTATTTTATATATTTTATTTTCAAATGTATATATGTATAACATATTGGTTGCTAATTCTTGATTATTTTAGTTTTATATAATTGTTCGATTAATATTATAATGTTTAAATCATTAAAAAGTTTGTGTTCTAGATACTAAGTCAGTATTTTTCATCCCATGGGGATAAAGATTAAATTTTTTGCACAACAGTGGATGGGATAAGTGACATGTCATGTTATATCAAGTCATTCATTATATTAAAATACTAGATGTGTAAGAAAAAAATAGTTGTTCCTCTTATGTTTCTCAACACCTCTATTCAAATTATTCTCATGATGAATTATATTAAGAATGGGATCAGGGAGACATTAATTTATATGATGTTCATATTTATTGATAATTTTGCATTTATATAATCACTCATTCGGTAAAATATCATCTAATTTTTCAACATGTTATTCATCCATAATTATATTCTCTCCCAAATATTTTAAGGCGTATAAATTGATCATAAAACACTCATGCTTTTATTCCACTAATTCAAAAGAAATAAATTTAAATGAAATAAAATTCAACTCTCAACATATATATTCATGTTTCAACTACACTAATAATCCAAAATGAGTGATTGAAAAATTTATTCATATTTCATTTGGAGTCTCCCATGGAGAAATTATATTATATATGTTATGCTTCATCAACCAAATTAAATTAGTTCAGATATAATTGTCTTGATACTCCAACTATTGATATTAATAAAATACGTATGATTATTTCTCTAGAATCTCATAACTTCTAGTTATCATTAGAAAATTTTAAACTCAAATATTGAAAATGAGAGTCTTAATTCAATCATGCCAATACTCATAGTATTCACCATCAAAAATTAGAGGATGGCTAGGAAAAAGATTATCTAAGGATCCAACATGATATCTAGATATATCAATTACATAAAGATATTTTCCTCCTAACACTTTTAGTGTATTACGTTATTTTTATTTTCATAAAACCAAGTTATAATAAAAAATTAGAGACATTATTTGATTCCAAGTTTTGATCGCAAAGGTTATGGGGACATGCCACTACAATAGGGGTTGAATTTTGTTCAAAATATAAACTAAATGTTTCATCACAGTCAACTATAAGTTGATTTGATGATATGATATTATAATAAAATCACAGTATAGTAGATTAAATCATAGTGTAAAAGAAAAATCTTAAATGTATAGAATTTAAATCTACCAAGGTTTAAAACCCCCTTCAAATTTAAATTATAATATATAGTAGATAAAAATACTGGTAAAAAAATATTCATAATCAAATTAATCTTATAAGAATAGTAATTTTTTTAAGAAATTCAAAATGTTAAAAATGATATAATGTATATTGAGTAATAACTCATATCCCACTAAATTTATAATATTACCAAAAAATTCAAATTCACGGTTGGTATTCTATTTCATACAAAATAGAGGGATGATCATTAATATGATCCTATGTATCCTATTTCCAAGCACGTATGTTCATAAAAAAATATTAGATAAAAAATCATCCTTGTATCCATGGAATCCATAAATCAAGGTGAAGAAACAAAAGATATATCACATTGAGTATCTTTAACAGTCACCTAATCAAAAGGGAACTGTCTTCTAAAATGCATAGGCCCTCTATCATGTAGATCATAAAAACCATCTTTTAGATCATAAGATCCATCATCTATGTGATTTGAGAAAGAGTCACTAAACTATGGAAACTAATATCATAACAATAAAAACCTCACTAATGGTATCTCAAAGTATGCATTGAAAAATATTTCATGTATAAATTAATGAGTTCTTCATGAATCCCCTATAAATAAAAATTCCAATATTTGTAAAAATGTTTTGAGATCAATTTTTAAAATTTCACTAATCCAGTGATCCTCTAGTACATTGTATAAATATATTTTGGGAAAATTATATGGTCATATTCCTTGATAGTTGGGTTTAGTTTAAATATAAATAGACAAATCATTCAATTGACCAATGAGTGTGGAATTAAGATACATCTTTTTATATGTTAAGTTATGCATTACGTTATAACACACAAATTTCTGATTAATGTTCAAAAAAATTATGTTCAGTTTTTCTGACAATAATTATAGACTAAACCAATACATCAATATCGACAATTTTTTTGATAAAAACCACTAATTATGTGTTTTGTGAATATTCATAACCTAGGATAATAAGATTCATTGACACAACAACAAATTAATGGGATATATGGCCATTATAAATACTATTATTTGGTAAACAAATATCCAATTAGTATATTGATTATACTATAGCTATATCTAATTGGTATACTGATTACATTGGAAAATAATAATTGAAACTAATTGATTTATGAAAATATCTATTATAATAATTAATTTTCTTTTGGAAAGAAATTCATATGAAATTACAATTGTTTCTTTTATAGCATCATTAAAATAAAATAGATTGAAAACATTCATGGAATTTATTAAAAAAAAGTAAATAAAATATAATAAAAATTATTTATAAAGAATATAAATCAATTTATTCATGGTCAATTAAAAATTTATTAATTGAAAAAATTTATTTTATTATATATTATCTATTTTTATTTGAAATATAAATTTATTATATTTGGTGAGAAAAATTTATAAATTTTTTTACAGATTCAAAAAAATTAATTGAAATTAATCTAAATATTATCACTCGTTTAGGAAGAAAAATAAAGTAACAATTTCCCTAAACATTTTGTTTTATAGAAAACAATTTATTCTTTATATTAATATTTTTAATTAATTTTAATCACATTTAAAAATTTAATATAATAAATTTTATTATGTGTCTCTAATAAAACTATAAAAATTATGTGAGACGAAAATTTTCCTTAATGGTTAAAAAACATATCAAGTTAAATGAGGAGTTAACGCAGTAAGAGTAAAATGAGGTAAAGGATGTTAAATTAAGATGTACATTCCATATTTTTTTAAACAATAATTATAAATTGTTTGAATAATGAGATTATAGACCCATATACATTATTTATCCTATTTATATGTAACACCACATAATAACAAGATAAGTGAATATAATAATATGACTCAAGTTTACAAGGTGAACCATTCTTTTTCAGAGCATACCTGATTAGAACTCTATATTTAAGCATGTTTTTCCTAGAGTAGTGTTCAGTATGAGTTAACTCCTTGGATATTTACCAGGATATGTATCATAGAATTTTTGTTGTTCCATGATAGAATGGAATCATCAAAACATAATCCTTCTTCAGTTCCACACATCTTCTACATCCCATATTCAATTATTTCTGAGAGACTATATATTTAAAAAATCTGTGATCAGTATATATTTCATACTTTACTCTATAAAAATGATGCCTCAATATTTTAAAAGAAAAATCATAGAATCTAATTCCAGGTTATGTGTAGTGTATTTACTATTCTGAGGATTTAATGGGGGTAAAGAGTATGTAATTACCTTATCATTATAAAATAGGATACAAACAATTCTCTTTAATTAAGCATTATTGTGGATGAAACAGGAACTATTTATTGAAGTTAAAAACTAAAAAATTCACCAATCATCTTTATATTTCATGAATAAATAATAACATTATTTTATCTAGAAGAATTTAAATCCATTTCGAGTTAAGTCATTCAAAAGAATAAATAATTTAGAAATGTTTTCAATAAAAAACTCATAGTAACCCACTAATCTAAAAAAACTCGAAATTTCTATGATATTTATGTTCCTTGTACAATATCCCAAATTATTGTTTTATTAGGGTTAAAATTTATTCCATATTTAGAAATAAAATGAAAACTGAATAAATATGTTGCAAAAAAATTCATAGTTACTAAATATTCAATTTAATTTATTTTATCAAATGGTTTTAACAAAAATCCATAGTTGTTTTTCATGTTCCTCTTTAATTATAGAATATATGAATATATAATCTATAAATAAAACAAAAAAATTATCCCAGAACTAATGAAAATATCTATTTATGTGGTCTATAAATACAAAAGGTTCATTATAAATTCAAAAGGGAATAATAAAAAACACATAATGCATATATCTAGTTAAAAATGATATCTTTGGAATATCATCCACCTTTACCTTTAGTTGATGGTACCCGAAACATTGATAAACCATTGAAATATTCTGATCTCCCTACAAATGATAAAAATATTCAATGATGTGATGTAAATGATACTTGTTCTTAATAGTGATGTTATTCAATGACTATAGTAAATTAAAAGTCCCACTAAACCTTTTTTATTTAAAAAAATGGTGGAACCAATGGTGATGTTCTAGGTATAATGAATCCTTTATCTAAATTTTTTTACAATTTCTTTTTCAATTCTAAATCATCCACATTATCCATTTGATGAGGGGGTTTAAAAATATTCTTAGTGCTAAGAACTTTTTTAGTAGTAAAGTCAGAATATTGATCTACATAACATCAAGAAAATCATCAGGAAATACATCTGTGTATTCATTCACTACATGAACATCACTAAATGTTATTTTTTTATTTTCAACAATAAGGGATAGAAAACATTCGATACCATTTCTAATAATATTCATAGCATCTAGGAATGTTATCAATTGTGTGAAATCATTTAATAATGATATTTATCTCTAAAATACATCTTAACAAGATAAATTTAAATCCTATCCTTTCAAAGGATAATACGAATCTTTAAATTGTCCAGATCAATAATGTTTTTAGGGAAGGTCATCCCACTAATGAAAACAGGAATATTCTGAAATATCTTGGATACATTAATAATTCCTCCCATAGATCTCACCAAATTTTTCATATTTCATTGATGTGGTAATGAACCCAATTTAATGAAACATTTCATAGAAATTAAAAAATTTAAAGATCTGAAGTCCAATAGGGTATTTCAATAATTTTAATAAAAATATAACATAGTTTTCACCAATTTATTTGATGAACTAAAATAACCATATTAATCGAAAAATTTTGTTCATATAACTATGTGTTTTACTTTATAATTCCCCCCTATGTGACTAAATTTTTACACACATTGGAATAATGCACCAACTCATTAGTAATATCACCTCATAATATAAAAATGTATTTCATTTAAATAAGTAATAAAAGTTATTGAGACTAAAATAAGAGTAGTGTATATATTATTTTAAATGATATCCAGACATATAATTTGATATATCTCACGGCCCAAACCATGTGGGGGTCATGCTAAAACTACCCCATTACCACCTCCATAGGTTAGGGGTGGCGACAAGCACTGAAGGCACAAAAAAAAACTCAAGGAGGCCTTTTCATAAGTACTTACACTCTTACACACACACATCAAAATTGTGGAAAAGTTTATAGGGAAGAGAAACATGATACAACAATACTATATATAAACCAAAAACATACATTGAACTCATAAAATAAATAGTACATGTGCTCTAATCTGAAAGGGAAATGTGAAAAATTCACGCTCAATTAGAAAAGTGCAAAACAAAAATGAGAGTAAATGAAATGTAAAACTACTGAGAAGGCCCCGATTGAGGATCCCAAGAAAAAAACACCGTACACGGTCCAAAAAAAACTTATCCCTAAGCTCCTCTAGAGTCACGATCAACCATTACATCACTGTTATATGAAATGATATGTGTGGGAAATACCCAGGTATGGGGTGGATAAAAACATACTCAATAGGATGACCCGAAAAGGTGAAGGGGTACGAGTACGAGATACAACTAAAGAGGAATAATGTAGATAGAAAAAGGATAATAATGAGTATAGATTATCATAACAAGAGAGTGATATAATCTCATCCAAATATAAGGATATATAAATAGTGATAAGTTGTACTACACATCAAATATTCTAAACCTATAGTATGATAGTAAAATCCTCCAACCATGAGAAGTTAGAAATTGAATGCACGGTGCATACCCCACGTGTCTCCACCTCTCCTATAAGGATAGTAACAAAAACCCAAGGAGTGGGTTCTGAAATGGGATATATAAAATGATCAGTCATAGGAGCCAAAATGAGAGAGCAAGGGGAACATAATCTAATAGCTCTTCCCTGTAAAAGATTCTCTAAAAATTATAGAAGTAACCATCATTGATTCCCAGAATCCCTCATGTCTACCCTTAAATATCATGTCAAAGGGGATCAATCAACAAAACATGATACTATCCACATTGAAGGGTCTGTCTCACCCTCACGGTTTTAGGGCACGTCACAAGGATAAATATAGGTGGGTAATGTTCACCTCTTACTCATGAGTCCAAAAAAATGTTTATGTACATCGTGTCACCAATACATAGCCATAAAGAGTAAACCCAAATTATAGGACCCACACCCTAGTGAGTTAGGGGGATTCCACTATAATATTTTTCATAGAGGACCCTATACATGATGCTTCTTGGGGATTCCACTATTATTCATTGTAGACCCTCACCCTAGTGCGTCAGGGGGATTACTCTCAGAAGTAGCTGAGAGAGGACCCAAGCCCATGCTAATGTGGGATTCCACTATTATTATCATAGAGGACCCATTCCATGGTCTGTCAGGGTGATTGTAATCTAATTCTTCAAGCTCGCACACCATGGTGTGTTTGGGGGATTCTATTTGGAAATCTGTAATATCATTGATTGACCACTACCATCGTCGCACATCACCAAAAAGGAGGAATTCTATGAAAAACTACCATCATACCTTGATAACCACTATGGATGGAATAATCATTTTATAACTTTAATAACACCTAGGATATGATATTTTATTTTGAAAATCCACATTTATAATGTGATACAAGAGGTAGAAGATTCAAACTAGTACATGGCGCATATAGCTCCCACACATGGTGTTAGCCCACCTCGCAGTCTGGTTGTGCACCTATCCATTATCGGGTACTAATCATTGATCATTTACCCTGAAGTAGGCTACTATAGTCCGAATGTATATGAAACCTCTACCCACAAAGCTGATGATCGTATGATGCTCGTTGTGGATAAGAAGGGAGAAAACATAATTCTACTAACATGGCCATTAAAATTGCCCCGAATAATAAAATAGTTTACATCATCATGACCATTGTATAAAAATTGATAGAATTTCCTATTAATTCTACCAAAATGCATTCCCAGTGAAGAAGCGACATCTCTTAGAAACGTACACAAATGATGATTCGTCGAGCCAGGGTCTTGGTCCCAAACCCCATATGATAGATCACAACCTTTATATCCTCATGGAAAACCCACATGATAGTAATTTCGTTCATCCAAAATAGAAACCGAGTGAAAAAGCAACATTTCACAGAAAGATCCCAAGATAAGCATCATGGAGCTTGCAGCTGGATTTTGGTTTCAGAGCCCCAAATCAACCTTGAAACATCCGCCTCAATTACATGTTCACAACACCACTGATAATAGGTAAATAATAAATCAGAATTAGGGGATAAAATTGATAAAATAATATCCAAATAATAATAAATATATTATTTTTATTATATGTTGACATTTCATTCAACTATCCTTCAGGACTGAAACATAATTTTATCAAACTGGATGCAAAAGGATTGCCTTAAAAGGGCCACTTTTCCATATATGGATCCTTAATCAGACACTCGATGTAGGTGCCACATTCTAATTATTGTTTGAAAACAACTACAACAATATTATTATTATTATTATGGGCTTGTAATGAGATACTCCACATGTCTTCAAAAGGTAGTCAACATTGGTCTTAAAAAGACCACATCAATGTCATGGTAACATTGATGCTGATGTCACGTGGATTGGATTCATCAGTGGGATGTTATAGGTGTATAAAAGTTTTAATTATAATGATATTATTATTATTATTATTATTATTATTATTATCAGTTCTTTTTTTTTCTAAAATCCCATGGGGGGGTGTGTTCTGGAATCTAGCCTCCTGCAACCATCATCGTACCATATATGCCACCACTATGCCACTTGGCCGCCCCTATTGGTACCGCCCCACTCATTAGAGCAACGACTGGACCACCTAGATAGATCTACTTGTTGGAATTATTTACTAACTATACATGCACTAAGTCCTCCTCCCATAGACAACCAAGAACACCCGAGAGATCGAAAAAGGAATCCGTTACTTGATCTGTGATACTTAGATCCCGTTCAACACTATCACGGTCTCCTATCTAGGATTATTCAATGTTTTAATGACCAAAAAATTTAGTTCCAGTTCTTCTAACCATCACAGATCCTATGGTGCCCAAAACTCAAAACCAAGTATAGTTTTCGACTTCATAGATCGATAACATCATAGATCAATGCATCACCAAATGTTTCATTGACATTTTGATGAAGTGGAAACATGATGGTGAGAAACAGACGAAGATAATGATGAATGGGAGATCCATAATATACACAATTGACGATTGTTTTTTATTTATACCATCAAAAAATTATATAAATGTAGAAGAAATTATTATAAGTCAGAATCAGAAAAAATCAATCAAGGAGGTGAAAAATACAAATGGGAAATCCTACCTGAATTTTTTATGTACTGTTAAATTTGTTACATTATGATATTCTGAAATTTTATGTTATGTCAGGACATGCCTAAGAGCCTCTATTAATTCCACATATGAAAGAGATGGAAGAGCATCTTCAACATATATCGATGAAATGATCCAACCCTGCTCATTTCCATTAAAAAATTATTATATGAAACCACCAGAAGTTTTAGAATCTGAAACACCTACACCCTCTCATCATAGATCAGTCATAGTTATAAAACCCCATTCCAAACACAACGGTGGATTCATATTTCCGATTTGAGTCACCGATCAAATGTAATTTGATTCAACATTTGAGATAAATTAATGAAATAGAATTATTTTATTTACCAAATCAACCTCAGTGGATGTCTTTATAGAAGACCTGCACTGACAAAAGTTTTGTTTTACATAGGGTAAATGCCACACTCTAGACTCAATTGAGGCCTTAGATTTCTGATCTAAGCTATCCTTGGAGATATATACCATTTCCATCATTTTCATAGAATAAAATATTATAATTATTTATATAAAATTTATTTTAGGAACACCAGGTGTCATAATCTCATGTCATCTTAGTGCCTAGATCTTGAGTAATATGTTGAAGAATTAAAATGTTACACAAGGAAAAAACAGGTCTCTATATCATTCCCTATTTCAATAATTTCATCCGTAGAAATAAAATAACGAAAAAGACTAGGGATACTAACCTTAGACATTGTTATTCCACTCCTAGGGAAGCTCTCACACTTTTTCATTATTCTAAATCAGGTGAACCAAAGGTATGGAACATCCATGTATGTTCCTCTTCTTTTGATGAAGTGTGTAAGATTATTCATGTATATCATAAGGTACAACATGTAGAAACAATTATACACCCGGTCTAGTTGTGGGGGTTGGGAAAGGTTGTAGGAAACCTCACCAAACATCTTCATAATATCAAAAATCATTGAATAACCTTAGGGATATATTTCATCCTTTTATGAAAACTAATGTGAAATCCCTCTGCATATCCTCCAACATCACAATAGGGCACTCTATATACCCATCAGTGTCAGGTGGACTGGTTATACTCATCCATAGTTGGGTCTCGAATTTCATCGATATACCTCTCCAAATAAGTGAATTAAAATACACATCATGACTGAAGACAAACATCAAGGGGACCCATTGAAGGAAAGAAATATCCAATATATACAACATCCCTGAACTCTTAATTTAGCTCTACACCTTGATCAAAAGAAAGTGAACCAACATCCTGAGTCATTATACTATTACCCAAATGAAATAAGGGAACTTATCTAGGAAAAGGTGTCTTATAAAGATGTTCTTGGATATTATTTCTTATTTCTACTCCAATATTTAAAGATCCTTGAACAACCCACTATAACCTAGTTTTTATCATTCAATCACACTACAACCGGAACAACTGTTTGTCTCAAACACAAGGTCTTGTGATTCCCTCCTTCAAAACATCAATTTGGTGTATGTCACATGGATATCTAAATCACAAAATATATCTTAGTCGATGTATCACTATTGGCACACTCTCAAATGCTCATGAATCAAAGGATTAGACACTATCAACTGAAGATAATATGTACCCTCCATCTCCACCAAGGTCACCTATAGGGTAGCTAACTGCTCGGAAACATCCTACACTAGGCTGGTCTAGGAATTACTACTCATGCAATTCTCTACAACATTTACCTTTTCTGGTGTATAGAATATCACAAAGTCATAGTCTAGAAGGAAGTTAAACCACTATCACCACCTCTAATTTGAGTGTCATTAAGTGATAAAAAAAAGAAACTATAGTGCTCTGTGCAAAGAACCAAGCCTTCTCCAAAAAGGTAGTCTCTTCATATCCAAAAATAGGTGACAACCACTGAGAGCACTAGGTAGTGATTCGACTAGATATATTAATAGGGTATCCATCGCCAAGACTAATACAAGATAATTGCAGTATCAATATTGATGTTGGGCACTCATGGTGACAAAGTATAGGGAAGGTCATTAAACACATGCTACTGTAAAAATCTAGACACATAAAGAATGTGGAATTCCCTATGTCTCTTTGGTTCCCTTGGAAGGAGATTAATCTCCAAACGAGGCATGCCACCGCACACACTAGTGGTATCTCATTGTAAAATAGGTCAAGAAGAAATATTCCACTGACAATGCCAAAACCTGCCTGGACACTCCATCACAAAACCTCACCATGAACAGACAAGTCAGATGAAATCATCCACCACAAATCAATACTAACTATTTTGGGTGGGATTGACTCCCCGTAATGTTTTTTCTCACATAGAAAATGTGTTTCGGTGCGAGGAATGATCCCTCTTCTTCATCTATTCAATGCTAATTCAAAGGAAAACTGATACTGGGTTAAATTGACACCCTGAATCACCCCAGTATTACCTCAAGCAAGAAGTATGGAGAAAATAGTACCACACCCAGTGTCTATAATGTTATAATGAAAAAAGGTATAAAATACATATGTTGTATCACATATCATCTCGTGTGATGCATGATTGTAAACATCCATAGTATGTAGCTACATGTGGCGCTAACCAACAGCTCCCTGAGCCTGATGTGATAAGCCTAATGGTTAGGGAAGGACGTCATAACATCGTTCATCCACCATAGTTCTTACCATTATTCAATCAACCCCACCTCCCTAGGGTCCACCATATTACCACATAGGAGATCTGTGATCATAGAATTTTCTCTATTATGGTTTTCCACTACCATCTACCAGGAAAGATTATCATGTCTGGTTGGGCAGTCTCATGCCATGTGACATTGCCCATGATAAGCATAACACTGGCCTTCCCTAGTCTACCTCGATGCTCAATGATATACCAGGCCATGTTTCTGAGTTTTGTCATGGGAATTCCTCTTACCTTGTGGCCCTTATAACTGATGTCTTCTATCCAGATTAGACGTCTCCCCTCTGTCGTACCCGCCACCAAAACATGATAACTGGCACCCCACTGACCTAAATCCATCTATCCCCAGTGCCTGCTCTAGCACCCCTTTGTAAGTGGATATGAACAAGGATACTATTCTAGCATGTATCCATCTGTGGAGTCATTACTCAATCATCCATGCTTAGAAGTATCCATCGCATATCATGTTTAGATTGTACCGAGTCAAGTATGTAAACCATGTAGTGTAATCATCTATTGTCATCCTACCCCACTGAATCTCAAGACATTTCTTAAATCCAACGAAAGCATAAGTGGGATGGGTCTTAAACCTCATGTGCAATGACCTAACACCAGTTATCTAGAGTCAGCGAATTATTAGATAACATTGGCATGATACAAGGAATCATGTCCCGAATGACCGATCAGTTCAGTAGACTTGGATGTACTAGATACATTCATAAGTTTTACATTACATCATGAATTAAAAACATCAACAACATTTTGAATCCTTTTTAACACACATATATTATTGTCCAATCCCTACATGTCAACAATAAAATACTTTTTCACATATTGGAAAAAATAAAACATAGAAAGGGGTGAGCTTAGATACTCAATAATGATAAAAATATAGGAGAAAATTTCATTAATAAGAAAAAAAATTAAGACAATGTATTAGACTAAAACAAAATTCTTTTAAACATAATCTTTATCATAATATAGAAAAGATAAAATTGAAAAATTCCACTAAATTATTTACATGGATATTCTACTAGTCGAATAATCACATGAAATATCAATAGCCACTTTTATAACGATGCAATGCATAATGCCATTCTTCATAACCACATAGTCAAGGTCTTGTGCCAAGACTAAAAATAAGATTTTTTCAAGGCCTTGTGCCAAGACACTAGTTTGTCTCATGATACCTACCAATGTATCGAGGAGCGATAGCGGGCTCCACCCATCACGTACTATGCCTAATTCATTCCTTATATAAAAAGGTTTAATCATAACAAAAAAAATCATATTAAAACATGCATAAGAAATGTAAATATTTTATCCATAAACCATGAATTCTAAAATAATAACACATCCACAGTCAAAAATATCACCAAAACCTCAATAAAATTTATAATATTTTTATCGTAATTAATCTACATCAAACAAGCTTAAAATCCATCAAAAGGATGTTGATATAGATGAAATCAAAACATTTTTAGGGAAGTATCTATTTTTATTTTGCAATTATTTAAAAGACATATAATTATAAAATATAACACTTATTTTGAAGATATTATTATAATCTTGTAAGTTAATCTTCAATGATGTTATAATCGCAAAAAATAGCAGCACTCGCCGTATAAGTTTAGAAAAACATTCATACCTTAATTTTGTCAAAAAGGTCATAAAATACCTAGTTTGGAAAATGATGGAAATATTAAATTCAAAATATATAAGGTCAAATAAGGATATAAATGACATGAAACCATTTTATAGTAAATATTAAAAATGTTTTAAATACATTTTTAATAAAACCCGGATGCAGATGATACAGATGTCTCTGTAGATACTTACGTAAAAACAACATCAGATAATTAAGAGACTGTGGAATTAACCCATACCTTGTACTATTACATGGTCAAGGGTATGTTAATATAATTTATAATAGTTAATTCATTGTTAATAAATTATACAAGAAATATATAAATAAATATGATATCATATATGATCCTATAATATTTCAGGGTTAATAATATTTTAGTAGTATCATAGTTTCGGCTGTTAACTGGTATGTTTTCCGTTATATGATCAGTTACGTAAGACATGTTTGTTATGAATTGGTGGTATTTTATTCATATCCAGAATGATATTAAGTTCTTATACGTTATTTTTAATTATAAAATTAAAATTATTCTTGAATGATTACGATGAGGAATGAATCTAATCATGTTTGTAGAGACAATAATCCGTACATATGCATGAGTGAAAATATCATTGTATAGATAGTGAAATCATATGTAGTTGGATGTTATATCATATATAAAGAATAATTAACATGTTATATTTCTTATTTACATCAGTTATAATCATTATTATACTCATCCAAATAACAAAGTGTTTGAATAAGAAACTACACCATGATGTGGAGACGGTAAGTCGTACATACACACATATAGTGACTTTGTCATTCATATTATGGATAGAATAATAAATATGGTTATAACATTTCAATAACATCACAATATATAGAATATACTGGATTTCTTATTATATAATGGAAAAAACAAAGAATGAGGAAGAGGAAGAAGAAATGAACATGAAAGAGGTGATGAAATATTTACCTCTTCTTTGGGTACATTTTTTTAGTTTGATAAATAGGGCTCCTTAGGATGGCTTTAGGATGAAAGTAAGGCCTGTGGGATGAATTAAGGATCCTTGAGAGGATAATTGTGAAGGGTTTGGCTGGGTCAAAACTCTTTGGAGTTTTGAAATGAAGAGAAGTGGATGTGGCCTTTTATAAGAGAGGTGATTGTCACAATAAGAAAATCTTAAAATATTAGATTATAATAAAATAATTTTCAGTTTATAATGGACCCAAAATGAATTAGATTGATTCTAAGGTGGGAACTGGTTGCAAATATCTCAAAAAAAATATGTTTTAGAATAGTTTATGTCATCATATTAACCTTATCCATTAGATTTAACTTTTAGTTATATAGTTAGACATTTACCATGTCTCTTTGTATTTTTATATTATATGGTTAATAAACATACTATAACAATAAAAGAGAACCCTATGTGGTTCATTATTAATATATATAACCTTATATAAGTCCTTTGGGAGAACCATAGACTTTTAGGAATATTATAACAATTAATAATATTGTATTTGTTTTAAAAACTCAATTATGTCAATTTTGACACTATTTAGGAATTGATTTTTTTGAAATCCATAAAAAAATTATCACATAGAATAAAATTTATTTTTAAAAATAAAAAAATGTCATATTTACCTATAAAGTTATTGGAATTCATTACAAGTCTCAATTTACATTTATTTGGTTATTTATAATATCAGTTATTTTAATATTTCATTTATAAGGTAATTAATGCATCCTTATTCTGTCATAAATAAATTAAAGTATTTAATTTATAACAAATATAAATAAAATACCATTATTTAAGAAATATTTTTATCTTTCTGTTGAAAATTTATAGATGAATTTATATTGTGTGTATCCCTATATTAAAAATGTTTTACTAATTAAACTTTGAATTTAACTCTTTTAACTCTTCATTGAATAAAATAATAATAAATGACCTAATCTAACCCAAGTTGATCAAAGAGGATCGTATTTTATTCTTAATGTTGTTTTTGGTCTAATTACACTTATCTAATAGAATTAGTACATGTTTTAGGGTAATTATGATATCATTATCAACCTTAATTACCCTATTTATTTTTAACTGTGATATATAAAAGTCAAAAGTTACTATTCACTAAAAATTATTTTCATCTTATTCGACCACATTTTAATTACTGATATTAACTAGGTCTCTATAATTTTTGAAATAAAACTCAAATATGTGGTAAAATTATGTTTTATGATAATTTTCAAATGCTCCTAGGAGGTGGGTAAAAGACGATAAAAAGTTCAATAACATCTTTATATAACTAATCATATTACAAAATGAATCCAATAAATTATATTGATATTATATAGTTATTATGTATCTATTTTGACATAAAATAAATTTAAATAAAATAAATAATTATTTAAATAAAAAGTTGGTTTATACCAATAACGTAGTGTTTTTCACTATTTATCAAAAATTGAATGTTTTTAAAAAATACCAAAAATTCACCCTAAGATAATTTCTATATTCCGAATTAAAAAATGAAGTCCATTTTGAAAAATAAAATTTATAAAATTTCAAAATGTGGGTATTAATATTCATAACAGTTAATTTGATTGGTTATGGTGTGTTATAATCTCGAAGTTGCATACAATGTATGCTATTGAATTATTCCAAGGGAAACATACCGTGGAAGCTTGGTGTGTTACATTCTTCCCTCCTTCAAATAATTTCAATGTAGAAATTTTTATAATACTACCACACAAAATGATTCTGGTGGTTCTTCATCATAAGTTCCTCTAGTTCCCACGTTGCCTCTTCAATCCTATGGTTTCTCCATAGAACATTTAATGGATGAGTCATCCGGTTTCTCAGAACTTGTTCTCTTTTATTAAGAATTTTGATAGGCTCTTCATAATAAGAAGGATCATGTTCCAGTTCAATTTCCTCATAGGTGAGTACATGCGTAGGGTCAGGCATGTATTTTATCAAAACTGATATGAGGAACACATCATAAACATTCGAAAGACTTTGTGGCAGTTCCAAATGATAACCTATAACTCCACTTCGTTCTAGAACATCGAAAGGTCTGATGTACCTGGGACTATATTTACCCTTCTTACCGAAACGTATAACACCCTTCCATGGAGATACCTTCAATAAAATATTATCTACTACCAAAAATTCCATAACCTTCCTTCAGTTATCGATATATACCTTTTTCCTATATTGAGCTGCTTTGAAGTGGGTTCAGATAATCTTCAACTTTTTCATCGTTTACTAAACAAGTTCCGGGATTGTGATTTTCCTTTCAACAACATCATCCAAAAAAGTTACTGTGCGACATCTCTTTCCATATAACGCTTTATATGGTGCCATATGAATACTTGAATGGAAGCTATTATTATAAGAATATTTTACTAGAGGTAAATATTGATCCCACAAACATTGAAAGTCAAGTGAGCAAGATCTCAACATCTCTTCTAAGGTTTGAAGAGTCTGTTCTGATTGTCCATAAGTTTGATGATGGTAGGCAGTTCTCAAAAAAACTTTAGTATCCAGGCCTTCTGAAGACTTTTCCAGAATCTTGATGTAAAACATGGATCATGATTAGAAACAATCAATCGTGGTACACCCTGAAGTCTTAAAAATTCATTAATATATAGTCTTCCCAGATATTCATGTGGTGAATCTTCTCTTATATCAAGAATATGTGATGACATGGTAAGATGATCAACAATGACCCATGTTTCATCATTGCTTCTAGGAGTCTTTGGTAGCCCCATGACAAATTCCATCGTAATATTATCCCATTTTCTCTCAGGTATGGGACGGCGTTTCAATAATCCTCTAGGTTATTGCCTTCCAACATTCACCTATTGAAAAACCATACATATTGACACATAATTGGAAATCTCCCTCTTCATGTTGTCCCACCAAAAATATTCTTTCAAATATCTACACATCATAGCGATTCAAGGGTGTATAATGAAATTTGAGTTAGGAGCATCATCCAACAATTCTCTTTTTAGATCAGGTATATGGAAACACAAAATATCTTCCAAAATTTTAAAATTCCATCTTTATATATGATGTTGATCAGTCTCCCATCATTCACAGATTTAATTTTCTATTGAAATTATTCATCAATAGTATGAGAACTTCTTATCTTTTCCAGTGAAGAGGGTTTGGAATATCTTTGAAAAAGTATTGATGTTTCACCTTCCATGGTTATTCTCATATCCATCATTATATGATCCATGAAAATTGGATCCCTTTCAACTCTCATCTTGTTCAAAACTCTATGATACATTCTACGCAAAGCATCTACCACCTAATTTTCCTTCCCCGGGTGGTAGTGTCATGTGAAATAGTAATCCTTGAGTAGTTCACGCAATCTCCTTTGACTAATGTTTAGTTTTTTTGTGAGAAAATATACTGCAAACTCTTGTGATCAGTATAAATCTCAAATTTTTCACCATAGAGATAGTGTATCCATATTTTTAGAACAATGATTGCAACTTCTAAATCAAGATAATGAGTGGGATAGTTTTTCTAAATAATTTTTAGCAGTTGTCATGCATAAAAATAACTCTATAATTTTTCCTAAGGACACAACCAAGTCCTTTCATTTAAGAATCACTATAAATAACAAACACATCATTCACCGATGGTAGAGTAAAGATATGAACATTGACTAATATTCTCTTTAATTATTCAAAACATTATTCACACTATTTTTTCCAAACAAATTTAACCCCTTTATGAGTGAGCTTGTTTAATGGGTTATCCAATCAAGATAAAATTCTAGACCACCCACTGATAATAACCTATTAAACCAATAAAACTATGTACCTCTATTATACTCATCGATGCTGGCCATTCATGGATTTCCTTTGTCTTGGAAGAATAAACAGAGATTCCATCCATTGAGATAATATGGAAAATAAAATAAATCCCTTGAAGCCAGAATTCACACCCTCAAAACATCCCATATAATTCATTTCTTCTAAGAGTCTTTAGAATAATGAACACGTTATTTTCATGATATCTATAGATTTTGATGTATTCCATGATATAATCTGTAAATACCAATAAAAATTCATCAAGATATTTTGTGACAACTCTATTCATTAGATCCATGAAGAAAGAGGGTGCACTAGTCAATCCAAAAGGCATTACTATAAAATCATACTTCTGGTACCTCATTCGAAATGTTGTTTTCGGAATTTCATCCTTCATCACAGCCAACTGATGAAATCTAGATCAAAGGTCAATCTTTGAACAATATTGAGCTCCATAAATTTTGTCGAATAAATCATCAATGTGAGGCAATGGATACTTGTTCTTTATTGTTATTCCATTTATCTCCCTGTATTCAATGCAAAACCTCATAGATCCGTGTTTCTTCTTAACAAAAAATGACAGGGGCTCCCCATGGAGAAACACTAGGGCGAATAAATCCTTTATTACTCAATTACTCTATTTGTTTCAATACTTACACTAATTCCATAGTTTTTATTCTATAAGGGGTCTTCGATATGGTCCTTAAACCCGGAATTAAATCAACGGAAAACTCAATACCTTGTTCTTGAGGATATCCAGGTAAATCCTCTGGAAACACATCAACATATTCATTCACAATAGGTACTTCCTCTATTCAAACATTTTTTTTCCACCCACAATTATTTCACTATCATCCTCCCAAATAATTGAATTTAGTACAACTACTGGGCGTTGATCTTAATAATAATTATATGGGGATGTTTATTATCTAAAGAAAATGTACTCCATATCATCCTCGAGAATTGTAACCTCCTTCTTCTTATAATAAATTTTCACATCATGGTCCGAAATACAATCCATAACAAGGATTATATTAAATTAAATCATGTGTATGACGATGAGATCAACAGATAAAGAACATTTATATGCTCTAATGGGAACTGATTCACAAAACATTGTTGCAACGATACTTCCATTAAGAGTTTTTTATGAAAAATCTCTTATTAAATCAAATTGGAAACATCTAATTTTTTATGAAAACTGGGAAGATATAAAACAATGTGATGATACAGAATAAAATAAATCGTTGGCTAAAATTGAGGAAACCAATAAATTACTTACCACCACATTATTCAGAGCTTCAACCTCAGCAGTTGTGATCACATATTCTTGGCCTTTCCCCATTTTCCTTTTCTGAGGTATGTTCCCTTTGATCTTAGGATATTCAATTGCATAATGACCCTTTTCTCTAAAATTGTAGCATTAAACATTGAAATACTCTTTCTTTCCTTTTCAATCACGAGAATGGTGGCCTTTTTCACCACACTTGTAATAGAATACCATTCCATTCAGGAAAGTATAAGGGTGTTTCTTCCCACATTTACCATAGAATGGATATTCAACTTTTTTCAATCATCCATTTATTTCAATTTACTGAGTGATTAGAAGATCTCTTCTTCTCCTACTTTTCTTTCAAGTCATAAGACATATAGAATTCATTTTCTTTCATGATAACTCATGGGGTAATATCTTCGCATGATAATAAGGATTGTGAGACTAATTATTCATTGAGAAATGGTTTTAATCCATCATATAATCTATTTATCTTACTCCTTGGGTTATGTATATAATCTGCTGAATTCCTTGCTAACCTTGTAATGTTATCCCTACACATTATGACATTCGCATCCTATGTTTTCCTCAGTATTGGAAATTGTATTTCCATATCCTCTCAATGGTCATGAGGAATGTTTTTTTCTAATAAAATGAATTTTAACTACCAAAATTCCATGTTTGATACTTCTTAATCTTCCATTGTTTTTTGAATCAATGACCACTATTGATCTGCAGCTCCCATGGGGAGATAAACTGTCATGGCAACCTTTTCCCTATTGATACTCTCCAATGCATGAAGTATTATATCTATGGAACTTATCAATTTCTCAACTACTGACGGATATGTACTCCCATTTAATTTTGGTGGTTGTTTCTTTATAAAGATATCTAATATTGATCCTCTGTGTTGTGGATCAGGGTTCTCCATACGGGTAAGGTTATTATTCATAACCTGAGTGAGTTGTCCGAGTATGGTTATAACCTGATCAACACTAGTTACATCACCAGCTCTACTATAATTATCTTTAGTAGGATGTAAATCCTTACTTTTATTACGTGCATTGATATGGTTTCCATTTCATCCACTAGAATAAATTTCTAAACAATGACATACAATAGATTAGTTTGTGAATCACAATACATAATTATGAACCTGTAAAACACTTAACATAAATTACATAGTTTGTGGTTATAATCCATAATCCTAAAAATATTTTCATTGAGGAGGTATATACTCATAAACCCTTTATAATGGGTTATAAATAAATTGTGAATTATCCTAAGCATATCCCCTACGATTTTCGTAACCAAGAGTGCAACAATGCCCATTGTCAAGCACCAGTTCCCATTCGAGTCTAGCTCAAAGCGGTGTTTTCAGGTTTTAAACCTAGGTACATATGTGCCAGAGCTTCCTCTACTAACACATATCATGACAGTGCTTTATTTCTTAGAAAACTTACAAAATTAATACAGTACCATAATTCATGGATGTTCATCTATACTAATCCTCAATGTCAATCTTAGGGTAGTGTTCCCTAATCAGTGTTTCTCTAAATCTAGTTTCCATGGTTTGTACTAAAATTTCTCTCATACCAATTGTAATTCATTTCCCCTGCTTCCTAGATTTGGTTCATTATTACATAATATTGTCATGATACAAGGAATCATGTCACGAATAACATGTCAGTTTAGTATCCTTGGAAGTATAAGATACATTCATAAATTTTACATTACATCATGAAATAAAAACATCAACAACATTTTTTATCCTTTTTAACACACTTATATCCTTATCCTATCCTTGTAGGTCAACCATAAAATACATCTTGAAATCCTGGGAAAAATAAAACATAGAAAGTGGAAAGCATAGATTCTTAGTAAGGATAACAATATATAAGAAACTTTCTTAAATAAGTATAAACATTTAAATAAATGTTTTAGACTAAAAAAATTATTTTAAACATAAACTTAATCATAATATGGAAAATATAAAATAAAATAATGATATTTAATTATTCACAATAATGTTCTACTATTGGAATAATCACATGAAATATCAATAGCCACTTTCATAATGATGGAATGCATAATGCCAGACTTCATAACCACATAGTCAAGGACTTGTTCCAAGACAAAAAATAATATTTTGTCAAGGCCTTGTACCAAAAAACAAATTTGTCTCATGAGACCTACTGATCCATCAAGGAGCAATAACAGGATCCACCCTTCACTTACTATGTCCAATGCATTTCTCATATGAAAAGGTTTAAACATAACATAAACATTCATATTAAAAATAGCATATGAAATGTCAATACCTTATCCATAAACCTTGAATGGTATAAGAATAAAAAATCCCCAGTCAAACATATCACAAAACCATCAATATGATATAGAAGATTTGTATCATAATAAATTAACTTCGAACATGCTTAAAATACATTAAAATAATGTTGACCATGATAAAATCAAAACTTTTTTTAAAGAAATATCACTTTTTATTTTGAAATATTTTAAAAATCATGTAAATATAAAAGAAAACATTTATTTTTAAAAAAATCTTATAATTTTGTAAGGGAAGCTTCAATGATTTTATAAGGGCAGAAAATATCCGTACTCATTGTATAAGTTAGAAAACATCCTTACCATACTTTTGTCGAAAATGTCATAAAGTACATTTTTAGGAAAATGATGGAAAGATTCCTTTAAAAACATATAAGGTCAAATAAGGTTATAAATGACTTAAACCAATTTTCTAGTAAATAGTAAAAAAATTGGAAATATTTTTTTATGAAACCATAGACGTGGATGTTAAAGAGGTCCCAGTAGATACTTATGTAAAAACAACCTCGGATAATAAAGAGATTGTTGAATTAACACTTCCCTTGCACTTTTCCATGGTCAATGGTACGTAAACCTCTGGTATAATATTTACATCATTGTTATTAAATTATACATGAACTATATAAATAATATGATATCATATATGATCCTCTAATATTTCATGGTAAAAAATATGTTAGTAGTATCATCATTTCGGGTGTCAACTGATCTGTTTTCCTTTATATGATCAGTCCCATAATCCATGTTTGTAATATATATGATTTATTTTATTCATATCTATAATGATATTATGTTCTTAGACATTATTTTTAATCATAAAATTAAAATTATTTTTGAATGATTACTATGGGGAATGAATCTCATCACGTTCGTGGAGACGGAAATCTATACGAATGTACGAGCGACAATATCATTATATGTATAGTGAAATCATATGTAATTGGATGTTATATCATATATACAGAATCACTAACATGTTATATTTATTATTTACATTAGTTATACTAATTATTATACCCATCTAAATAATGAATTTTTGGAACAACAAACTACACCACGACGTGGAGACGGTAAGCCGTACGTACACACGTATGGTGACTTTGTCATTCATATGATGGATAGAATAGTGAATATGGTTGTCCCATTTTAATAAAATCAATGTATATAGAATGTACTATAGTTATTATTTTTGAATGGAAACAACAAGGAATGAGGAAGAGGAAGAAGAAAAGAACTTGAAAGAGGTGATTAAATATTTACCTCTTTTTCGGGTTGTTAATTTTGATTTTATCAAAAATGGATCCATTGGGTGGCTTCATGATCAAATTAAGGCCTCTGGGTTTAATGGAGGATAGCTGAGAGGATATTCGAGTTGGGTTTGGCCGCGCCAAACGAATTTGGAGGTGTGAAATTAAGAGAAGGGGAAGTGTCCTTTTATAAGTGAGGTGAGGGTCACTTTTTGAAAAGCATTAAATATTTTATTATAATATACTCATTTTCGGTTTTAATGTCTCGAAAATGACTTATTTTGATCCAATGGTGGGTATGGGTCGATAAACTCTAAACCAATATGTTTTAGACAGGTTTAAGTCATCATTTTAACCTTATCTTTTAGATTTAACTCTTAGTTAAATAGTTTGACATTTACCATGTCTCTTTGTATTTTTATATTATATGGTTAATAAATATACTATAACAAGACACTAATCCCCTATGTGGTTCACTATTTATATACACAACCTTATCTAAGTCCATTGACCAAACCTTAGATTATCAGGAATATTATATAAATTAATAATATTGTATTTGTTTTAATATCTCAATTATGTCAATTTTGACATTATTTCATATTTGATTTTTTTTGAAATCCATAAAAACTGTATCACTTCGAATAAAATATTGAATTCATTAGAAGTCTCAATTTACATTTATTTGTATATTTATAATATCAATTATTTTAATATTTCATTAATAAGATAATAACTGCATCATCATTGTGTTATAAATAAATTAAATTATTTAAGGTAAAAACATTATAAATAAAATAAATTTTTTATTAAATCTTTTTATCTATCTAATTAATATTTATAATTGAATTTGTTTTGTGTGTAACACTATATTTAAAATAGTTTAGTTATTAACCTTTGAATTTAACTCTTTTAACTCTTCTTTAAATAAAATAATAATAAATGTCTTAATATAATCCATGTGGACCAAAGAGGATCATATTTTATTTCTATTTTATTTTGGTTGAATTATACTTATCCAATAGAATTAGGAAACATGTTAGGATAATTATGATATCAGTTTTTACCCTTAATTACCCAATTTACTTTTAATCATGGTAAATAAAATCCAAATGATATTATTCACCAAAAATTATTTTCTTATTATTTAACCACATTTTACATACTAATATTAACCATGTCTCTTATTTTTTCGGAAATTAAATTCATAGGACTGAGAAAACTATGTTTTATGCAAATTTGCGAATCCTCTTAGGACGTGGGTAAAAGACGGTAAAAAGTTCAATAAAATTTTTATATATATATAATTATTATAAAATGACTCCCATAAATGACATTGAACTTATATAGGTATTAGGTATATATGTTCAAATAAAATAAATCTAAATAAAATAAATAATTATTTAAATAAAAAGTTTGTTTTAACCAATAATGTCGCATTTTTCACTATTCATCAATAATTGAATGTTTTCAAAAAAAATACCAAAAATTCACCATAAGAGAATTTTGATATTCGGAATTCAAAAATGAAGTCCATTTTAAAAAGAAAATTTCTATGATTTTAAAAACTGTGTATTACTATTCATAACTGCTATTTTGATTAGTCGTGATGTGTTACAATCTCGAAGTTGCGTACAATGCAAGCTATTGAATTTTTCAAAGGGAAATAATCCATGGAAGCTTGGGGTGTTACATCATGAAATAGATTTTGGTTGTCATCTCACGATAGTGTCGACTGATCATTCATCTGGGAAACCAAGCTCCACCAATGACTAGTATCTTTGTAAAAAAGACTCTATAACAATGATATAATCGAATCTTTTGGTGTCTAAACAATCCAAAATAGGGAGACCACTTACTCTTGAAAATCATCTGCTACCTGAGGGTCTAGATCACTAAGAAACCATAACACTCCAGGTTTCTAGAACTTGTGAAGCGCGCTCAGCCTACGCACTTATTCAACCTTTACTATTGGGATTTATGTTGCTCAATAGGTATAGGTGATTCTACCTTCCCACCTAGAAGAAGATGATTTCATTATAGACCCTGAACATAGGCCACATTTCTCTTAGGTTCTTCGTTACAAACTAGAGATAGTTTCCTGGCAGTCTGTCATCCCAGAGGCATCTTGAAACATATCATCTTGTACCAAAATAAAATGAGAATATATATATATATATCAACCACAATGGGGAGATGACTCAAGAAGGATATTCAAGGTATCAATCTTGTTAGATTCATTTTAAATATTTCCATGCAACAAATTCCTTAGCCTGCCGAGGTGAAAAGAGGGTAATAAATGACCTCATGAATGAATATGTCTCTTATCACACCATCAATGGATTCCCTGGCTTGAGAGCCACTCTCGAGGCACATTGAGTCTTTTTCCCTAAACCCAACCAATAAATTTGTAGGGATACCTATGAATAATATACCAAAGGCTGATCCACCTCTGATACCACTTTTTCAGGACCCAACCCATGCTTTGACTCAAGCCACAACTTCCCCATGCCCACCTCTATAGGTTATGAGGTGGAGTAAATATTTGAAGGCAAAACAAACTTGGGGAGGACTTTTCATATGTGCCTATACACACACACAAACTTATAAAACTCAATGAAAATTTTTATAGGGAAAGGAAAAAAAATATAAAACAAGGCATTATATAAATGAAAAACATGCATTGACCTCTGTACATTACATGTACATGTGCTGTAAATTTAATGGGAATGTGAAAAAATACACAACCATCCAAAAAAGTGACACAACCAGATAGTAACTAAAAAGTAAAACTGATGATAGAGCCCCACTCCTAGAAACCAACCAACGACCACCTTATGCCATCCAAGCCCCCATATCCCTGAGATCCTATAATTTCATGATAAACATATCTCTCTTATGTAAATGGAAAAATATGTTTGGGAAAGTACATGTAGGGGAGAGTACAAACATACTCAATAGGATTCCCAGAAAAGGTATAGGGTGAGCGATAAGATATACAATAAAAGATGATAGATGTAAATAGAACATGGAATAGTAATGAGTACAACTGAACCCAACAAGTTAGTGAAGTAAGCAAATATGGAGACAAGGATCTTGAAACAGTGAGAAGATGAAATTATCATCAATTATTTTCTTCCAATAGTTGGAGTGTATAATCATCCAACCCCATGAATCTAGACATGGAAAGCATGGGGTATACCCTACGCATCATAACCTTTAATGGTTGGATGGAGTGCAACCAACACCAAAAGAGTGTGTACTAAAATAAGATATATAATATGCATAGAAAAAACAATCCCAAACAAGGGAGTAAGGGGATCTCTATATCACAGCTCAGCCCAGGAAATGAGTCACCAATAGTTTCAGAAGTTACAATCAATGATTCCAATTATCCCTCATGCCTGCCCTAAAATCTAATGTTATAGTGGGTCAATCACCACACATTGATACTATCCTATCTGGGTGGATCTATCTCACTTGTATGGTTTCAGGTTCTGTCACAAGGATGCATCTTTTTGGGGAAATCACCCCTCTTTATCACGAGTGTAATGTGACATTGAAGTATGTATAATCATTGATCCATATTCATAAATAATAAACCAAAAATATATGACCCACGCCCTTTGCGTCAGGGAGATTCTAAAATAATAGTAATCATAGAGGTCCCACACATTAGTGTATTAGTGGGATTTAACTATAATAGTCATCATAGTGGACCCACACGTGATTAAATATTGGGATTCCATTCATGTTCATCATGGAACCTTCCTCTATTTCATCAAGGGGATTCCATTAAGGAGTAGCTGATATAGGACCCACGTCCATTATAATGTGGTATTCCACTCTTATTGTTATATATGACCCACTCCCTAGTTTGTTTGGGTAATTATTCTCTAATTCATTGAGGATCCACACCCATGTGCATTAGGGGGATTCCAGAAGTATGTCTCTGATACCATCAAATAGTCACTGTCACTGTCATAATTCTCTTAAAAAGGAGTCATGCCTAGAGAGCCTCATAAAATACCATGAAATCCACTATAGAACTAATCATCATATTCTACATAGATAAACACTCAGGATAGGTTGCTCGTGGGCCAAATTCCAAGTTCAAATGAATGACATATGAGTGGTAGAATATTCATAGTGGTACATGACTCATATGGGGACCACACATCATGTCACCCTACCTCACCAACAATCCATGTAACTTTCTATACAAAGGTACTAAACTATGATCAAGTACACACAGGTGTGCCTGTGTACTCCCAAAATACATGACACCTCACAGAAAAAATTATTAAGAATGTATTCTTCTCAATGTAGATATGAAGGGAGAAAATTTAATTCTATTGAAATTACTCTTCTAAAATCATTGGATAACCAAACATATCACACAATCGTGATCCTTTTGAAAAAACAGATATGACCAATTATTCAGTCACCTAAAACAGATTTCTAGTGAAGAATATGAATCTCTCTACATCATACATAAACTGTGCTTTTAGGGGTGAACACATTTGTCCTTGAACACATCAAATAGATTACACCATTATGACTATAACATAAAAATACAAGGGATTATCTATTCATTCATCAAGTTGGAAACACTGTGAAAAAGTCACATTTCACCCAAAATAACCAAAACTGGCCTCATGGGGCCATCACCACAATTTTCCTTTAAGCACTTAAAATTAAACGTGAAACATCCTCCTCAATTCCATAGTTGCAACACCACTGATGGTGCATCAATCATACATCAGATGCAGGGGATGAGTTTGATAAATGAATCAACAAAAAAATGAAAATATTATTATAATTGGACATTTCGCGCCACCAAAATTCAAGAATGAAAATTAATGTTATCAAACTGGCATAAAAAATTCCATCTCTAAGCAATGGTCATGTTTCCATAGATGACACGTTAAACAGACGCTTCATGTACTTGTTATGTTCAAATCAGTGTTAGAAAATAACAATAAAACTATTATTATTTTTATGGAATTTTGTTGACCCACTTAACATGTTAAGAAAAAGTACTCTACATTGGTTTTAAAAAGATATTATTGAATTTAGGGTCACATTTCCATGGATGGCACATGAATTGGACTCTGCACAAGGAAGTTACAGGTGTTTCAATGTTTTAATAATAATAATATTATTATTATTATTCTTATTTTCTTTTCTTTTTTTTGAATCCTAGGGGGTGTTCACATAGGAATCTACCTATCACCACCACCTTCCCACACATTCAGCCTCCACTCTTCCTATACACCCTACTCACCATAGTCACATCCTGACTGCGTGGATTCGATCACCATATTCGCACCCTCACTGGAATCAATCCTTTTCCGCCTTCTAGGAACCACTAGGAACACCCAAGTGATTGAAAAATGAATCATAGATCAAATATGGGGTCCTAGAATCCAGATATAAACTACTGTAGTCTCTTCTATGTATTTGTCAATGTTTTGAAGAAACAAAAAGTCATCTCTGTATCCCCTCTCTACTGTGACTCCTACAACACAAAAAACATGAAACTAAGCATAGATCTAGACTCTATGGATTAAGAGCTTCATAGATATATGCTCTTCCACACATTTAATAGATGTGACATGAAAGTGAAAAGATGATGATGATGAATAGATGAAGAAAGGGAAGAACTGGTGATCTAGAAAATAAATGGTTGATATTTAATCTTAGTTTGTCCAACAAAAAATAATATCAAAGCTGCAAAAAGGATTAGAATCTAGAGTCTACAAACAATTATTCAATTTGGGATGTTCTAATTTGGAAATATAAATCATACCTAAATTTTAGATTAGTTATTGTGTTCACTGTTCTCTGATCTTATTAGATCTAATGTTTCACCATGATCCTTTAAAGATCTCATATAGATTCTTCATCTGAATGATATGGTTGATAATTGCTTGCATATATGGTAAAAACGTGCCAACCCTTTCCCATTTCCCTTAAACACTTATTTATAGGATGACACCAGCAGTCACGTTATATAAACCACCCATCACCTCTCATTCTTGGTCACTCATAAGTAAAAGACCCAATTATGAACTCAAAAATAGTCTCAGATTTCCAATCTGAGTCCCCAATCAAAATTTATTTGATTCGGAGTTCATGAAAAAATAAATATATTTTATTATT
This sequence comes from Viscum album, assembly GCA_963277665.1. Taxonomy (NCBI): domain Eukaryota; kingdom Viridiplantae; phylum Streptophyta; class Magnoliopsida; order Santalales; family Viscaceae; genus Viscum; species Viscum album. Next base: position 1,940,895,516 of record OY728133.1, on the reverse strand, counting down.
TTATTCATATAAATGATCTCAGGGTTTTTTCTATAGAAGACCCAATCTGAAAAATATTATTCCACAACCAGGTTAAAAACCATCCTCTGGACTCAACTGTTACCTTAGATTTTTGATCTGACCTATTATTTGAGAGATATCCCATTTTTTCATGTGTATAGCATACAATATAATTAATATATTTATAAAACTTATTTCAGGCACACTAGGACTCATAATTTTATGTTATCTCAATACCTATCTCTGAAAATATATGTTGAAATATTCCAAATTCATTCAAGGAAAAAACTAGGTCTCTACAAAACAAGGACACCCTACTCTAGAGATGACCATAATTATTGAAGCCAAAAATTAAATATGAAAAATACAGTAGTAATAAAAGGGGGAAAATATGAGGTAGATGACAAAACCAATGTCATAACCCACACATTTAGTAACATCCAAGAGTATGAATAAATCAAAGAGGTTGATTTTAAGAACAATGATCACAGTCTAAACATGAAAATAATTTCGTGTGAGAAAATTTTGAACTTGTAGAGTATAGTTTTTAAATTTTTTTATATGTTATCTATTTACAAGATAAGTAATATTTTAATTAATAAATATCATTTGAGACTTTTTTTGATCAAAATTTATAGTGAAAAAAATATTTCCATTATTTTTTAATAATATATATATATATTACTATTCAGTTTAAAATGTTTTAAAAACATCAGGTAAAGAGTATTTTAGAATTATAATTGTAGTTCATGAAGTATAATATTTATATAAATAAAATGATAATTATATATATAATTATAAGTTAATATATTTATGTAATTTTTATGATTGAAAAAAATAATATTAATGTTTTAATAAAGAACATATATTTTAAAAATTTATTTTTTAAAACATTGTGTATATAATAAATTTCTCACATTTATAAAAAACCCATTGCAAATCAAACATAAAATTTTTGGGGAAAAGTTTGGAAATGCATGGGATTTGGCCTTAAAGGATGATAAGAGGGAAGGGATGGTGAGAGCTCCTACAAAGGTAGGTGTTGTTTCGGTATAATGCTTTTGTAGGAACACAAGGGTCGAAGTAGGTCGATTCATGCATGTTTGTGTGTATTCATGTGTGTCTGGGTACCGCCCACAGTTACCAAGATCAATTGGGGTTTTGAAAGGTTTATCTTATTATGTAAAAATAGAAAAAATTAATAATCGACACAGGATTCTTGTGTACCTTCACTAATCATCATTTGTTAAAATTCATATATATAACATGTCCATTCGATTAAATTGATCTGATCTGTCAGATCATTTTAGATGCCAACTTCCTAACCTTGTCATTTTTTCATTTCCTTCCTAAAAAATAATGGGTTCTCTCAATCTTCTTCAAAATAAAATTATTAAATGATTGAATTTTTATTCTTCCATTATGAGGAATAGCATTATAAATGACCTATACAAATTAAACCATGAAACCCCCAACCACAACTATCGAGTTTCCATTATGAAAAATTTATACCCTCAAGATTCTATACATATTATTTCTTCCCATGAAAACTAATGGTGATATATTTAATCCAAAATAATATTGTATAGAATGATTTAATTCTAAGAATATATTTTTGACCAATCTTAAAAATAGGTAATTTTTTAAAAAAATCAAATTTTATACCCCTTTTTCATCATGTCATATATATATATATGATTATACACATATCAAAAAAATTTAACACCTCAATTTAGACTCAAGAAGATTCAATTATATATAATATATGTATACTATTATCAATTCCTTGGGATTCACCTTCATTACCAAGGTATTATTCTTTTCATAACCCTACTGTACAATTCAGAAAGCTGTATATAAATACATAAACTATAACATCACAATTTGGAAGACCCATTCCCAAGTTTCATTACACTTAAATTATTTTACAGCCTCATTTCCATATTCTATGATGATGAAAATATATAGTAATATTGTTTTGTTTGACATTTGTACGTAAGAGAATTTTTTTTATAACTCTTATTACATGTATTTTAAAACGCTCATTTTTCTATATTTTAAACTCTTTTTTCAAACCAGTATTCAATGTATGAATTCTCTTATTAATATAGGAAGGATATTTAAAAGAAAATATATTTTAAAAAAATAAATCATTTTGTGTATATTATGATTTTAAACAGGATTATATTTTTAAAATTACCTACTGAAAAAGAAAATTCTATTTTCAAAATTATTTTATTATGTTTAATTTTATAATAACACTTTATTAGGGGTAAGTTATCATATTGATTTTTAATTAATGGGTTTTCAAAATCCCCTCTGAACAAAAAGATGTTTCTAAATTCATGTTTTTTTTAAAATATTATCATCATCTATTTTTTCTGTGATGGAATAGTATTTTTAAATTACTATTAATATATATAAATAAGTTTTATTTTTTAAAACATAATTTTTTGAATGGGAAATGATATTTCAAAAAACAAATTTTCAAATAAATTAAGCCATTTCAGAAAAGAAATTATATTTTTTCATTAAAATGTGAAATTCTAATGATAATGTTTATTATATTATGTTTTTCTATTTTATTAAAATTATTTACATGTTAAAATACATTTTATAATTATAATTATATGAATGAAATCAAATTTTAAACACATAGATGTTTAATATGATTGTAGATATGTATATAATCTCTAAATAAAATTGATATTTCATAATTTTTATGATAATAATTGGGATATATTTTTTTTAACATTATATTTTTAATTGTATCATGGATTGTTGAAGATATATTTCTTTCAACACTGTGTTTTTTTTAAAATCATCTGTTGCTAAAGATTATGCAATATATAATTATTTTCTCTTGAAAATAGGTGTTTTTTTCTAAATAATGTTTTAGTGGAAATTATAGGATTACTTCAACCCTATTAAAAATATTTCTCTTAAAATTGAGAGTTGGGTATTGAACGTGACAATGAGAAATGGTGAGTGAACACATAACCTCAGGAAGATGCTGTCTAAAACGTGATACATATTGTGGCTAGATAATTTTCTTAAGTGTTTCCATGTATCGCTTATTTTCATAAAATGTTGTTATTTCAAAAGGATTTTTTTAAATATTTTGTGACAAATATAAATATTTTCCAAAATTATTACGTTCTTAATTTAAATTTCTTTTTCAATGAGTTATATATTTTTAAAACTTTTTTGAAAAGTATATTCTATGGTAATATATTTTAAAACCCCTAGAATTATATTTTTGAAAAGTATTTATCAAATGATTAATATTTTATAAAAAAAATGTTTTCTAATGATTTTTTAAAAAGTATTTATTAAAAGGAATTTCATTTTTTTAAAATCTATTATTGGGTAATTTTAAGCTAACTTTATATTTTAAAATGTTTTTTACAGTCTCGTTAGATGTTCCAAAGGAGTTTGACTTAAATAATAAGACATTGTGAGTGAATTAAAATAAATTTTTGTAGAAAATTTTTATTAAAATATAATACATTGTAATGTATCTTTATTTTCCTCCAAGAAATATACCTTAAAAGATCCTTAGATGTTTATTGCATTGTATATTTTTTATAAATTTTTACAAAAAATGAAAACATGTTTTTACCACCAAATCTGAGGGTGTCGTGGCACATCCTAGGTTGAGATATAAGATCCACAATGAAGATATTACACTATAAAGTGGGGGGGTAATATGACACCCAAAATGATATAGTGTAAAATGACTAAATTATATGGTTGTTGTCAATAAGTCTCTTGAAGTATGTGTGATTTGAACTCTATAGATCTGCATACTTTTCCCCGAGTAGCTATCAAGATGGGTGACCATGAAGGATATTTCCCCTGGTGGTGTGTGTGTATGAAAAAAACACTCAATAAGAATATGTTTTATTCTATGGGGATAATTATTCTTCTTATAATTCATTCAGGTATTTGGGTGGTCCTCATTCAACGTATCCCTCATCTATGGGGAAACTAGTGGTGCCTAGTAGACCATGACCTGATGGTTAGGACATCATAGGGAGTCTGTGTTATCATTGAGGTATAATTGTTACATCAGCTGCACATTCCATGTAAAAAAGTTTTCATTACATATTAATGAATGAGTATTTATTAATGTTCACAAAAAGTAAAGTATAAAATTCTTCTTATATACCCACATCAAGGCACACAATACCTTTGGGTTACTATTTAATAACTATGAAATATTTCCTCTTATAAAGTATTCCTTCATATGTGGTAGCCATTTTTTCCAAAAAGGATACCTTAATTATATATAATGAAAGAATCCATTTTGAGAATGAAAGAATTCCTTGATATATGTTTAGAGTTCTTTGCCATATTTTTGTGATTTACTCCTCAACAATAATATTCGTAAATATAAATATGTACTATAATTATGTTATATTAACATAATTTATATTTTATAAAAACTATATAATAATAAATAACTCTATACTCATACTCATTCCCTAGTATAACTGATCTTGTTTGGTTTAATTCATCCACCAAATTGAATGAAGTTATACTATAATAATTATATCCAATATGAATATGGATCAAAACATTAATACTAGTAATACATGATTTAAAAGAGTAATTAATGTTATTAATATAATTTTACATTGTTGAAAGAAAATTAAATTATCAATATAATTTATGTTGTTATTATTGGTAAAATTCCCAAAACATGCTCATTGGAGATTCTATTATCACAATCACCCATCATAGAATTATGGGTCTAAAAGAATTATTAGAACACAATGATTTACCTAACTAGAATAATATTTGAATTGGGTTTTTAATAAAAATTGAGTGACATCTACATTATGAAACCTGTATGAAATAATAAAAATTATAAACATTCACTGATCAAAATAAACTATATAAAAATAATATATGTTTAATAAGTAATTATAATTCCTTATAATAAAAGGTAATACATATGAATATTTTTATTAATGATTGATTAGTATTTTTATGTTTATTATATAGGATTTAACAAGATTTCATTAATTTTAGGAGTAATGTTAAGGTTTCCTTTTCTAAATTTCTATTCATATGGGTATTATTCATATTTCGAATATTAGTATTTGTGGGGAATATAATTACACAGTGATGTGTTTTATTTTAATTTCCTTTAAATTAAATGGATTTGAAAACACATATCAAGCTCTCTATTTCAAGTGTATTGTTTAAATGTTACCAAGTATTGATTGTTTATTTTCCAATCTCAAATTTAAATAAATAATTAATATGTATAAATTTTAATTGGGGAATTTTTTTCTTTCGCATAAAAAAAAATTTTTTTATCTCCTCTAGTTATTTTTTTAGTTTTATATATATTCTCACAACTTACCTTCTCCATGGTTTTTAATTCATTAATAATTATACTTCTATATAGAACAGACCAAATCATTACTTTTCAGTCTAGAATATTTTCCTTTCTTGTCCATTTATTTAATATTATTTTATTGATGTAATTTTTTCTAGTTATATGACTAATGATGGTTATTTCCACTAATGTTTAATTTATTTTACAAATTTTTTAATGAAATTTTTTTATTATTTAATAAATTCATAATTTATCACACTATTTTATTAATTTTTTTTTACAAAGAATACTTTTAAAATATTATGAATATTCAAAGTAATTTTAATTTATATTAATATCTTTTTTTGGAATAATTATTTATCATAAATATATTTAAAATAAATAAATTTAATGATTATTTCTTTTAATTTCCATAGAAAATTTTTTATGATCATATATTTTATTTGTTGCCTATGTAAATATTCTTTAATTATAATCATTTTTTAATTCGGATACTTTTATATTGAATCATTCACAAATATTTTTTGAATGATTTATTTTTTTAATTTATTATGATTAATCTGAAACTCAGATCAATCTGTTTTTTTAATTTTTATATGAAACTATTATAATTTTATTTATCTTCATGTAGAATAAATATGTATGGTTTTTCATTATGTGATGGGTGAGACCAAAAATTATATATAATAATAAAAAATTGGATAAAAAAGTATATCCGATGATACGATATATAAGAAACTAGAAATTGAACCCAATATACAATGTGCAATGAGAATAAAGAGTCAAAACATTCCACTATATTTATTAGAATTAAGAGTTATTCCAATCCATCATGTTGTTGAATAATTTTAACAATGTGAGATTAGACTTGGATGTTAGCCTTGATATAATAAATTACTTTCTATGCATATGTTTCTATCACATTTCTTTGTTATTCCATATTTATATAATATTAATCCTTCAATATCAATTATTGTCTCAGTTTTCAACATTCCCACCAATTATTTATTTATTTCTTCCAAAATACATATGTTATTATTCATGATTCGTGATATGTGATTTATTGGGTGAGATTTACATATGTTATGTTCATTTAATTTTAATATATTATAATAATAAAAATGTTCAAAATATGGTTACCTTTGACCTTTTAATAGTATCTCTAATTTCTACCCTAACTATGTGTCTAAGATCGATATTTTTTATGTTTATATTCCCTAGGTAATGAAAAGGAGTAATATGTACTATGTTTTTATAAGGGAAGAAGGTGTTAAAACTATTTGTAGAAAATATTGAGGACTATTTCTAAAATATGTTTTTTATGCATATAACATTTTAAATACACCAAACCTATATGTTATGAGGTGTAAGTTATTATTATACATTATTAATATTTCTTTAAAAAGGTGTAACATGTATTTATATTATAATTGGATACAATAATTTTCATATTAACACCATATGATCCAATGAAAATTTATTGTTAATTGTTAATACATTTTACATTTTCATGTATAATATATCAAAAAATATATCCAATTTATCTTAAGAGATGCTTGGGATTAAAATTAGACATTTTATGAATTTTTTTACCCAATGGAATTTATTTTTACGATTTTTAACATAGACGTAATTGTATGGGGTTTAGGGAGTGTACATGGAGCCTATTAAAAAAATTGAGCAACATAGAGATGAATGTATAAATATTCCATGACTCTTTAAAATTCTCCAACTCCCATGATTTTTCTCTTCCTCCTTCCTTTCTTTCGCAAGGTTCTTATATTCCATAGACTTAAGGGAAATAGAACCCATTAATCTAGTGATTCCACTAACCCATGGGTACACAATAGAGGAGGCAGTTGGTCAGTAAATTCATAGAGATCTCTATTAAAAAATTGATTAAAGATAGTTGATGTGGTGATCATCATTGTTGGGTACACAAATGATGCTCTTAATTTTATATATTGAATGGTTTAAGTTTCATATAAGTTAGGTATTGGTAATGGGATTAAAAATTGATTCTATTTTGTTAATTAATTTTTAATCAATCATTATAAGCCCTATATTGGTATAAAAAAATTCTATGATCATTGATTCTTGAAATAATATTAAAAATGATAAATATTAAAACGATGTAGACTATTATTATAAATTAATTTCATAAAAAACAACAAATTAAAAAATTGCAATAAAATAATATTTTTATCTAGAAATAAATTAAATGGTTTAAAAATTATTATAAATAATATAAAGTTTATTTTTTTGACATTATATAATTTGTAAATTATGTATATATAAATTAACAATAAAAGGATATAATTAATATTTAAATGTATATGAAATATAAAAAAAATTATTATTCTATAATATTTAATGTTAATATTATATACATATTAGAAAAAATATTGTATGTGTTATAATTTAGTTATAAATTCCATATATGAAAATTAATAACATGATTTAGAAAGTGTTTATGAATAATTATATAATGAAAAAATAGAAAAGTATTCACATTTATTATAACTAATTTTTCATAATTATTTAATTTTATTTTTTTGAAATTTAAATTCCCATATATGATATTTTAATTATAACATTTCTGAAAATAATTTTATATTTTATATTATTTAAAATTAAATTAAATTAATTATGTTATATTTAAATTATAGAAATTGTTTACATAATAAAATTATATTATAAAATTTCATATTTCAATTAATATTATATATTTATATAAATTTTTAGATAAAAGATAATATGTATGAGTTTACATTGGAATAAATGTAATGTTATATATTAATTAAATTATGGGAACCGAAAAATTCAATAGTAAATTATAATGCTTTTATAAATAGATGTATTTTTTAAATATTCATAAATCAATTATCAAATGATCAAATATATAAATTTTTATTATATTTATTTTACTATAAATATTAATTTTAATTTTAAATTTTATATAATGAATATATGTATGTTTTAATTTAGGTTTTAATTTTTTTAAATTGTAATACATATATTCAATGAATTTTGTTCTGGGTATGATAGTATATTATTTTCATATCATTGAATTTATATTATACTACATTGATGACTTATATTTAGTAGTTAATAGTGGTTAAATCATAATTTGAGTTAGTATTCTGAAATAATTACAGTATCTTTTGAGAAAATCCCCCATATGAAATGTGAATTTTAGTGAAATTTATAACTCTCATGGAGACTTATTCTTTGACGAGAATAGTCTTGTTTGGTTATCTATCTCTCTAAATATACTATTGTGGGGATAATTTATTTTAAATGGATATAATATTTTAAAACCTAAATAGTTTCATGTAACATTTTCATTTGATAAATTACAATCTTTTTGAATATATTTGTCTTTAAATTTTTTTAGTAACATAAGATATGAGTATCATGAAGCGTTATTATAAACCCAGAGTATCAATTATAATAGGATTTTATTTTAAGAGAAACAGTAACTCAATAAAAATATCTTTATTCAAGACCATGAATGAAATAATAAATTTAAGTAAATGAATTTTATGAATATATTTTAGTTTTAGAATTCATAATGTTAAAATTATTAGAGGGTATTTTTCTTTGATTTTTTCAATTATAGTTTAAAATTTTCTAGAATTGTTAAAAATATAGAATTTACAAAAACATCCATGTTTATGAAGTTTTAATGATATAATAATAACTTCAGAGTTCAATTTTTTTAGAAAAAATATATTTTTAAAAAATAAAATAATTCATATAGATATATAATTTTATTCTTTGAAATATATTCCAATCATTTTAGAAATCTAAGTAATGTTTTGTTGAAAAAATATGTTACATATTCTTTTAAATTAATCAATTATTTACATAGTTCCATTCAGTTTTCATTTGGTTATAATGATAAATAAGTATCATTTCAATTAAAATAAAAAAATATTTCCTTTATGACAAAATATTTAAAATTTTCCTATAAAACCATTTTATAGTTAAAATAAACATTTTCATAAAAATAGTTTTCTCTATGTTTTTCACAATTATATTAAAACAATTTTCATAATAATTTATTATTTCTATTTGGGATACATATTTAAAATAATAATATTTAATATTTGGTAAAATGTTCTTGTTAATTTTAGTTATACTTAATAATAACCATGATAAATATTTATCCCCTTAGTTAAGGAAAAAATGGGATAAAAGGGATTAAAAAATAAAGGGATAAGGCACCAAGATAACACCAAACTAATGATTAAACCTCATTGATTTGTTTTATTTCTACCATAACCTTATTATCATATAATATATTAGAATATTGATCCAATTTCAAAAGAAAATTACTTTATATTATTTAAAAAATTAGTAATTAAAATGTTTTCATTCAACAACAAATAAAATTGATCAACATATCCTCTAAAACTCAAACCTCTTATGAAACTTATATTCACCATGACATGAAATAAACCATTAAAAACCATCCTACCCATGATCTATAAGATATATTATCATGAAATGAGGAACCTATAAAGCTTGTGGTTTAACTCGAAGGTGGTTTTTGAAAAATATGTATAACTCTAAACTGATTTTTCAAAATTTACTTTCCCTTATAGACTATTAAAATATTATATAAAAATGTTAATTTTACAAAAATATGTATCTTATATATACAAAAATTTGATTATGATGGTAAAATAACAATTATTCAAATACGTTTCATCATTTAGAAAATAAAAACACCACTCTTACATATGTATGACATAGCATCTCCATGTTACTGCATAATTCAATATTCACTAAAAATTTAATTTTATGGTTATAAATATACAAATAATTAATATATGTAATTTTTATTTAAATATTTATGATTATGTAAATACAATATATTATTTACCATCTTAACCTTCTACCATTTAAAAATAATTATTTCTCTTATGAGTACATGTGAACTGCAACCTCCATGAAGCTGTGTGAGTTAGTATTCATGTCATAATTTAATGGATGATTATAAATAAATCTATAGGATATTTATTTCACCATTAAAATTATATATATGATGTGATAAAGATTCTATTGAATGGGAAATAACTATTGAATCCAAAAATACATGAAAAACAATGCAGTTGACAACAAAAAAGATGATGAAAATGAAAATTTGTTAATCAATATATAATAAGAAGTTATAATTAAATTGCATTTGGAATTAAAAGTATGAATATTATTCTTTTATGTATGTATTATAACAATAAACTTATTATAAAATAGGTAATACTAATTTACTAAGAATGTCAGACCATAGGATATGGTTTATTTCATAATATATCCTCATGCGAGATTGTTTATATTTATGTTTCTGTTTGGGGAATTATATTTTATTTCTATCTTAATCCCCATATATTTTATTCCAATATATTTATTTCATGAAATTAGAATTTTTATTTTCATTTACTTATCTCTATGTTCCAAAAATATTGATAGCATTTTTTTAAGGAAAACTAACATCGTTTTCTTATTCGGTGGGGAATATTTATCATACATATCTGTATTTCCTTGAAAAAAATTTAAGAATATTTTTAGTATTATCCAATGATTCATTAAAATAATTTTTACCAATTTTTCAACTTCTATAAAAATGTTTAAAATGAATATTGTTTCTGTTTTCTTAAGGATGTATATTCACCAAAGATGTAAACTTAATCATTGTTGTATTTCTTATCAAAAGGAAACGTTTTAGCACCCTCAGGAATATTATATACTTTTAAACATAATTTAAATGTTTCCATATATATTTTTAATAATATTTTTATAGTAATATGATATAGTCTTTTATTTTTTAAATATGCTCTTTCAAAATGAAAAAGGTATTTTCCCCCTGAAAAATTTCAGTGATCATGTAATATTACTTTCATATATATCAACAGCCATGGGTGAATATTATGATTTATTGGTGATATAATCATATGAAATTTTCCAAAATATTTCTCTATATGGATTACTATCATTTTTATTGGGGAAATTAATTACACTCTCTATGATAATTCTCTCGATGTGGAAAATATTTGATTACTAGATCATGTTGATTAATTTTTATAGTTTACTCATTTGATGAATGCATTAGAATTATTAAGTGATTAGTGGGTCCCAAAATTACATATACCCTTAGGGAATCAATAGTTCTCATGATACAAAATAGGTTGGGAATTTGGCATATTCATATTCCATTTATTTATGATTTCAAATAATAAGGCCTCGATGGTTAGTTTAAGATGTACAAAATTGTACATTCTGTTATTTTAAAATAAGTTATTGATTCCAATGTCATTATTGGAATAGACATAGAATCCATTTGATAGTTTCAATATTATAAGATTAATTATATTAAAGTATTTAATAATTATTTATTCATTCAATTCTTTCCATGCCTTATTTTTTAATTATTTCTTATATTATACACATTATTGTATAAAGAAAATGAGATTAGCCATTTATTTTTTATATACCCCAAATTATAGTAAGTGTACATCGATTGATATAAAACTATATTCTAGAAGGAATAATAAGTTTCTCAAATAAAATAAAATTTTATATTTTATATTTTTAAATATAATGTGATATTCAAGATTGTATGTTGTTTTCTGTCTGGTAAACTGTTTGATTCCATGGGCTGCAATCAATGGTATCATGTTCCAATGTGATAAAGAACCCACAAGATCTCGGATATTATGATTGGGGTTGTTATAGTTGGTATCTATTGGTTATTTAGTAAATCCATGAGAACTGGATTTATAAAAACATATATTATAAAACATAATCCCATGGATAACATTATGGATAAGTCCCAGTGAAAAATTAAATCATGATGGTTTTTTATGGTATAGATTGTGTGGTTTCCTAAAAAATACATCCATGTCTAGATAATAGAATATGGATGAGGTCGTAGAACATATGATCCTTAGGATAAACAAACTAAAATTGGCCTATTGGTTATTAACATGACTATTAATGGTGCTTCATGAGTCTTCCTTAGACGTCACACATAGCTAGTCACTCTTAAGGGATATACTTTGGTTGATCTACATACTCTTTAAAAACAATAATGAAATATTTGAATATATTTTTATGATTTAATTATTTTACCAATGATACTATGAAATGATTCATGGATTATATATTCTTAAATTTTAAAATTATTATATGTGTTTCACCTATTTTAGAATGATACGTTTTTATTTAAAATTTTAAATGTTCTGTTCTAATCATGTTTACATCGTTGTTTATATATGTCCCAAAGTTGAATGCAGGGGAATAGTTTTAATACCTACAACCAATGTAGGTATTGTCTCCTAGAGGAGTTCAATGAAGTCAATGATGTTGGTATTGTAGCTATGATAGACATGATTATTGTAACAACATGAGATTTTATGAATTTTTTTTGCAATAAATTATTATTATTTGGATATTTTTCATTTCTCACAACATAGAATATAGCTTCTATTATATGAAAGCACTATGTTTGGGTTATGTTTCACGAAACACTATGTTACTATTATTATTCCTCCAACAAGTATATTAATTTTGTGTACATGAAACATTATGGTTGGATTTTGTTACACACAATTCCATGTTGATATAATAAATTATGTTTCCTAGAAGATCTACTTTTACCAAATTAAAATGTGCTATTAATATTAATATTAAAATATTATTATAGTTTCCACCTATTAATTTGAAGGGTGTTTATGAATAATAATTATTTAATTATTTAAATATGGTTTATATATGTATATAAGGGGAGTTATTTGATGAATAATTAACTAGAGATGAATATAAATCCATTTTGAAAACATATGAAATATTTGGCCCGAAAAATGTATTTATGTAATAAAATAAGTTATAACTCGATAAATTAATTAAAATTTTTGATAAATTATTTTAATGATATATATATTATTAATGTTACTAGTTAACATTAAACTTATGTTTATTCTAGACAATATATAAGAACAAAACCAATTTTAGGGACAACAATATATATATTTTTTAGAAGTATTTTTTCTCTTTTTAATGGTGAAAAAATATTTTAAATATAATTTTGAAACCATTATAAATTATATTTTTTAAAATAAAATTATCTTTTAAAAAAGGATGATCAAAATTATTTTGGGTTTAATTTTTCATATTTTCTCGAGAAGTTTCATTTTTTGACGAATATTGTTATACATTGAATTTTAATTGAAAGCATCTTTTTCATATAATTTATTTATAAAGATAAATTATATTTGAATTTCTGTTTAAAGTATAATTAGATCATTTACAAATCAATTAATTTATTTCATGTCATTGTAATCAATTTTACATTGAAATTGGATATAAAAAAATTGAAACTTGGTTATATTTTTTCTTTAAAACCTAATTGTCACATCCTATCCATTTGATTAATTTTAAATTAAATTCCACCAATTATTTTACTAGAATTAAAAAAATGGATTCAAAAAATGGATTAAACATCAATTATAATTTCTAATAAGAGGAAAATTTATTTTTACCATAAATATTAGTGAATTTAATTATAATTATTTACAATGATTAAAGGGAAAACGAGTTGCCTTAGTGGTTAAAATTTAATCTTGAGAAGATAAATGACCTAGGAACTTGTCCAAAATCAATATCCATGACATATATCGATCACATAATAAATTTTCTATAATTTAGAAAATTATTGAAGACATATTATATATGGGAGTCCTATAAACATTTTTTCCTTTATTATGATTACAAGAACACCACTCCCCCTCCATTATGACATGGAACTCAATCTCCATCACTTCTTTACACTTCTCAATCCACCTATCTTGACCAAAACCTAACTAAATCTCATCCCAAATTCAAGATGTTCATCCTAGAGACCTCTCTATTTTCATAAATATAACTAATGATTCCCTTTTCTTCAAAAAAAAGGTATTACTCAAATAAGATGAGGTTTTAATATTTATGAGGGATGTCAAGAGCTATTGTTTGGGTTTTTTCTTCTCACTTTTATTATTACCAGATATATGATATATTCACCACTTATTATTGTTATGTGGTGTATATAAATCCATATTACTTGTTAAAACATGAATTTCCCTTATTTAATGATATGAAAAGTTTCAGTTGGTGTTATTCTTTCATGGATCTCACAATTCAAAACTTACACAAGTAGAAATGAGATTTTTAGTATCACATTTATTTCTATGAGTCTTATGCCATATTCAGTGATAAATTATTTTTTGTTTTGTATATAATGACAATTAATGTATTCTAATATTATTATCCATCAATTTATGTGTATTTATATATTTATTTATTTTCATTCATTCATGTGGTTTACAGTTAAAAAGTTACCAAATCGGTAAAGTGTTTTTTCTCAATTTTCCTTGTTTTAGAGAAGTGATACATCATACACCTATATTATTTTACAACATGTATATACAGACCCTTTTCATGTTATATACTAAGTCTACTTTATTTCCTTATGTTATATTATCTTGTAATGTTATTTTTTCATAGGGATTATGATTCAATGTTACCAAAGTGGTACGATTTCATACCTAAAATATCATCTTTTATAGTTATTGCTTCTGATTACACATACATTGTTAGAATATTATGATCTATCTCTCAATAATTCTTAGGAATTCTGGTTATTTAATACTTATTCATGTAATAGTACAATTTTACACTCTTTACTTCTTATTATAATTAATAATATATTTTTACGAAAATATGACTATATTTCACATTTTAGCCAGAAATATATTTTCCCCAAAAAACATGCTTTGTAAAAATATTTTCAAATTTTTTTAAAAAAATGAACAACCATGTAATGGTATTTTACCATTTTGATAAAAATGGTTTTAAATGCAATCTTCTTCTAGTTTTGTAATCATGGAACTTTTCTACTATTTTTACGACACAAAAAGAATGTTCAAAATGTAAATATTTACCTCCCTTCATGACTGTCATTTCCATTATGCATCATTTGAATGTTTAAAAGTAAATTTTTAGATAATATTTTTTTGTAAAATTCTATAAATACATTTTTTATAATGGTTTTTAAAGAATTATTTTAAAAAAAATTTCTGTTTCAAAACATGTTTAATTTACTTTTAAATATTCTTTTATAAAATTTGTAGATTATTTTCCATGAAGAAGGTGTTAAAAATGTTTTGTGAGTTAAAAATAAATTTTCAAAGATTAAATTATATTTTATCTGGAAATATTTTAAATTATTTTTAAAAGCATCAACTATATGTTTTAAAAAGTGTAGTTTAATGAAAATTAATATGAAAATTCTCCATGTTTTAAAGAATGGTTTTAAAATACTGATTAGATTTCATTAAAAAATGTTCCCAGTGTTGTTTCTAAATTATTCATAATATAAGATGAAATCCACTAATATATTTTATGATTTACAAGGGATAGGATCCAAGGATACCGCAATTATTCTATATTTTAATTGTTTACGTTTATGAGGACGTGTTTTTTATGAAACATGTTTCTCGTCCACAGGTTATACAATTATTAAAAAACACATTCATTCTTAGGTTATACTATGATGAATTGATCATTAATTATGTTTCCTATCACCCGCTTATGATAGTATGAAATATTGATAATATTGATTTCATTTCATGTTTTATGATAAAAATCCTATTAATTTTTATTGGTCATGATATGATGAGTGTCTTATTATCATATGTCACACTTATGTATGATTTCATTATGTGTGTGGGGGACCTATATCTACCACAAATAAGATGGGTAATGATAAATGTTCTATAATCATGAAAGGGTTTACGGAATGAATCACATGATCATAAAAGGGGGTATGTGGGAGGGAATCTCAATCATGTAATAAGAGCGTATATTGGAGGGAATCAAAAGTCAACAATAAGAGGGTATACAAGAGAGAATCTGGAGCACCGAACAATATTTTATCTAGGAGGGAATCCCAATCTTGTATAAAGAGGGTATATTAGAGGGGATCCAAATCCCATAACAAGAGGGTATATAGGAGTTCATACCGGTCTTATTAAAAGGGTTTATATGGGAGGTTCTCCCAATCTTGTAACAAGAGGGTATACGAGAGGGAATGAAAAGATAGTAACAAGAGGGTATATCTTAAGAAATCTGAAGCTCTTAATAACATGGTATACATGTGGGCATACCGAGCCTGTTAGAAGAGGTTATATGGAAGGAAATCACCATCCTGTAAAATGTGTTTATATGGGAGGGCATCTAAATCCCTTAACAAGAGAGTTCATGTGAGGGTATTCTACACACATAATAAGAGGGTTAATGGGAGGTAATACCAATACCAAAAAACACAGTACACGTTTGGTCATCAAAATATTAAAGAAGGTACATTAGTGATTAGACCTAGCCTAACATGATAAGAGGGTCTTGGTAGGTAGCCTTGATATTGGATTATCTTTTTTTAGGTGTATTCTACAATTATATCTCTTATTCATATGTTATGATCTCAATTATTATGCTCTTTATCCCCTTATGATTCATGTCTTATGAACATCCAATATTTTTACCTTGTCCATTGATTAAGATAATTGATACGTAGGGTATGATCTTCTATTTTTATGAAAATGTTCCCACACCCTAATCCTTAGGATTATACTTATATATATATATATATATATCCCTTTTTACAGTTACTGATCTTCTGAGATCACCCTTTATTAAGTTTTATTTCTGTAATTTATGAAGAAATGTTTTACTTAGGTGTAAAAAAGTGTATGATCTATATTTGAAAAATTTTATGATCATTGGGAAAATAAGAATAATGTGTTCTTA
Source organism: Viscum album (assembly GCA_963277665.1). Taxonomy (NCBI): domain Eukaryota; kingdom Viridiplantae; phylum Streptophyta; class Magnoliopsida; order Santalales; family Viscaceae; genus Viscum; species Viscum album. The sequence goes on along the minus strand of OY728133.1, from coordinate 1,940,878,319 downwards.
GTTTCTAAAGACACTAAACTATTATGGTCCTAGGAAATTTACTTTTGTAATGTTCTAAATATTCATACAAAATGATATCATGTCCTTGAATGTTAACCCTAGGTAAAAATTGATGGTATCAAAAGAAATGTTTTGTTAACTTTTGGAAACTCTAATGAGAAAACATTAGTGAGATCCCTAGGGATATTTATAAGGACATATGTAGTTAATTTTCATAGGATAAGCCTAATATGTCATTGATTCAAAAGTATGTGTCATTTTTTATCCATCATATAAGTAATTTATTATTATTATGTGTTTTTATGCTATAATAAGTGTTTATCTCACTATCATTTGTATTCTTAGTCAATAGCGGGAACCATAAGGAATAATGTTAACATTTAATGTTTTGGATTCAGAGTTATGGAAATGATAAATATAGGGTTCTTAATTGGAAATATCATGAAGAGAAGATAAAGGTGGAATGAGTATTTGATATACTGTTGAGGAAAAGGAGATCAAAAATGTCATGTGAAAGGAATGTTATGTTATAACTGTGTTTTCTACATTAAACATAAGGAACACGATTAGATTGAGGTTTATGAACCTTATAAAATGATTAATATATCTTTTTCTAGTAAATTATAAGATGATGAATACTGAATAATTGTTTAAGAATAAATTTTTTTGATTTAATTATATATTTTTTAATTGAAATATAATGTTATACAAATCAAGAAAATATTAAAATATTTATTGTTTATGTTTTTCATTAATGATTTGAACAGAAATGTTGAATTCTACTGAATAATTTTAAAATCTATTTAATAGAAAGATTATATTTTTATTAGTTGAAGGTAACCCTGAAAATTTTCCATAAGATGAGAAAATGATATTTATTATGGATAATGAGATCATGATATGGATAACGTTAAATGGGTAGTATTTATGTCCTCAGAACTGATGAAGGATTTGTTGATAAAATGGTATGTGATATCAGGGATAGATATTATAAAATTTAATGAATATATCCAATGATATTTGGAATAATAAATCATTCATGTTTTCAATAATGTTGTATGGTAATTCAAATTATTTCCTTGTTTCAGGAGATTACATGATAATGGTATTAACCTATTTAGAATGTGATAAACATGAGAAACCTTATGATATATGGGGGATCAATGTTACGAATATTTATTGAAGTTTTTCCGTAGTTTTGGATTTTCGTCACTCAAAACTACAGGAAGGTTTACCATTTATGGAATTGTTTAATATAAATACGAGATGATGTTTTATAGATTATATATTTATCTAACCATATGAGAAAATATGCATATTGTATAACATGTTTCATATTTTTTTGGTTTAATGATAAATAATGACATATGGAATTAATTATCATTTTATTTATGGATGATATGATTTTTTATTTATTCTGATGTGAAAAAGTCAACGACATTCCCTAGAGTAAGAGATGAAGTAGTGATTTATGATTCCACAACCAATGCAAGAGATTATGAAAATAGAAGGGAATGAAATCATGTATGTATATATTCATCTGAAAAATTATTCTACTCTATGAAATTGATTTTGAAATATATTTATCCAAATACATCCACTTTTTGAACATATGGTATTATAAAACATCATAAAATTATGGTTTTTAGCCCCTTAACATTCCATTGGTAATTAACTTGCTTTTCATCAAGGATATTTATGACTCACTATAATTATTTACACTTTTATTACATGAACAATATTCACTTCCAGTATATTTTATGCTACATGGAAGACTACTTATGAGTTAATTTATGTAACCCTTTCTGTTCTACCTTTTCATTTTTAAAGGACGTTTTTGTATTCAGTTTTACGATGAAGACTGTATACGAAAATACCATTCAAGAACCACAAAATTGATAACCCATATGAATTTAGATGGTGAAATTAATTTTATTAGGGTAGAGTATAACTCCTTGATATTTGGTGAAATATTTTCATCAAATTAATTATATCCTTTCAGATTTTTAGTAGCATACAACACTGAATATTGAAGTTGTTATATTAAAGAACGATGTTTTGTTTATATTGAATGAAAAAACACATTAAGATTTTGATAATAGAATCACCTTGATTAACTTCTAGTAAATGAAAAACTATTTTCTCCTTGTGTTACACAATATACCCAGTTCATTCAGTAACTTTCATACATGCAAGACCTAATTTAACTAAACTAAAATATAATATTAATATTAAAGTTAAAATATTATTTTATTGTCATCGAACTATTCTAAAGGAAGTTATGAATAATAATAATAAAATTTTAGAAATATTTTTTACACACGTATATAAGAATATTTATTTTCTGACTAATTAATTATCATTGAAAATAAAACCCTTTAGAAAATATTTGAAATCAATTGTTGGAATGTAATATTTATAAAATCAAACACATTTTACCTCAATTATTTAATAAAACCTCATTTTAAAAATGTTTTTATGATATATATATATTATTAAATATGTTTTTGAAATTAATTTTTTTTCTAAACAATAGATAATAAAAAAAACACTTTTACACATGTATATATTTGTTTTTCTAAAAAGTAATTTTACTAACATTTAATGGAACAAGCATTAAATTTTTTTTTAAAACTTTTATAAATTATATTTGATATAATAATCAAAATTTTTTAAAACATAATGTTAAAATAATCTCACGGTTAATTTTTGGTATTGTTCTAAGAGGTTTCATTTTTTGATAAATAGCGAAAAACACTGACTTTTTATTGAAAACTAATTTATTGTCTGAGATATTTTTATAGATAATTTATTTTTGAATTTTCCTTTAAAGTATAATTAAATATATTATACAAAAATTAATAAAATTTAGTTTATTTAAATAAATTTAACATTAACATTTGATATAAATACAATTCAATATTTTGAATTCTTTTTACATTAAAAACTCGATGGGTCATATTGTCTATGGGAATAAATATAAATAAATTTTTCCCACTTGTGAGATTAGAATTTGGATAAACTAATTACATATTTAAAATTATTATTATTTATATTGTTTAATAGGTTTGAATTATTTTTTTACCAAAACAATTAGTGCTTGTAATTAAAATTAATTATAATGATAAAGAAAAAACCAACTTTACGTAGTTGTTAAACTGTAAATATAAAATGGTAAAAGAACTAAAAATTTACAAAAAGATTTTTATTGTATTTCAAGATTATATCCTTCAATGTATTTAATATTAACCATTGTTTTAGGTTCATGATTTAAGGGAGACCTCTTAATGTTATTTTCATTTTTGTATTTATAAAAATGTCACTCCCCTTCCACTATAAAATGTATTTCCCACAGTTATTTATAGCAAGGAAAAAATTTATATTGACTAACATATAACAAGATATCATCAAAAATTATCTACCATTTTCCTAGGGGCCTAACATTATGTATAAATCCAACCATGGATGACATTTGGTACAAACTAAAAGGATTTACTCAAAGAAGAGGGGGGTTGAATGAGTAAGAGGAAAGTAAAATCATAAGATAAGGGTTTTCTCATAACAATTTTATTTATATAATATATATTATATATTCAAGACTTATTATTGATTTTTGGTGTATATACAAACCTACTCCATGATATTACATTATTTTTTTTGATACTAAAATTTTCAACTATTGTTATTCTATCATAGATCTCATGATTCTAATATTTCTTAAGTAGTAAGGGGATTTCTAGTCTCAATTTTATTTCAATAAGGATTATGTTATATTATTTATTTTTTTCTTATGTGTAGTATATATAATTATTTGGAATTTATAATATAATTAATATACATAAATGAAATGTTATTTACATATCCATTTTATGATCAATTTTTCATGGGGTTTACAGTTCCCAAGATATTAAATCGGTTAATTATTTTTGTCTCATTTTTCATTATTTAAGGTACATGTTATGTCAAAAACCTATAATTTTTTGAAGGTGTGTGTTATTTCTTATGGACATGTTATATCATGAGCATCTTTATTTTGATGATATTCTATTCTTATTGTAAAGGTATTCTTTCATAAGAATTACGATTCAATGATACTGAAGTGGTAAGAGTTTATAGCTATAATCATATTGTTTATCCATGCTATTTGTGAAAAATAATCCTTTAACGGAATATTTTGATCCATATATCAATAATTCTCATGAAGTTTCTTTTATTATGGTTACTCATGATATCTTCATATAATATTTCTTAATTACCATTCATTAGAATTTAAGATAATTGTGAAATTGTTATAATGAATATCTGACATTTTTTCTCTTTTCGATTGGATGTATATTTTCCCTAAATAATTTTTTTTTCTAAAAATGATTTAAAAAATATTTTAATATGATATTTTATAGTGAATTTATGCCCCATTTTATATTTTAAATAATTTTTATTAAATGGAATCATCTTATCATTGTATAGTCAAGGAACTTTTCTAAACTTTTTTACGACACATATGAAATGTTTTGGCATGCACATATTTACCCACATTCATGACCATAATTTATATATTGATTTCATTAAGTGTATAGAATATATTTTTAAATGAATGTTTTCCCTCATATTTTTAAATTCATTATTTAAGAGTTTTTTTGAATAAAAAATTCTTTCGATGTTTTTAAAATGTGTTATAAATGATTTTAACACATCCATTATATATATTCAAGGATTGTTTAAAAAAAGAAGGTTTCTAAAATTTGTTTTGATTTATAATTAATTATTAGAATAGGAAATGATATTTTTCCCAAGAAATATTCTAAAATATTTTTAAAATTATTCTTTATGAGATTTTCAATGTGTTTGTTAAAGATAAGAATGTTGAAAATGATTCATGTTATGAAAAGAGATCTTAAAAGAATTATTTATTCCATAAAAAACAATACATGTGATCATTAAAAATACATATCCATATTAGGTGATTTAATTTGATATCTCTTATGATTTAATGGGGACATGATCCAGGTAAACCATTCATATTATTCCATTGAATGGTTTTTGTTTATGGTGAAACGTTTTTTATGAAACCTATTTCTCTTCCATAGGTTATACCATGATGAAACACACTTCCTTTCATGGGTTATGCTAGGATGAATTGATTATGAATCCTATATCTTTTTTTACAGGTTATAATGTTAAAAAATATTTATAGTAACCATTTAATTTCTTGGGTTATTATATAATGATTGATAAACCCATATATTTTTTTGGGTCATGATATGATGTGTTTTTTTCTCATCTTGTAGTTCACATATGTATAATTTCATTAGGGGATTGGTGGGACCTATATATCCCCTAGTAATGTAAATTTTGGTATTACTATGCATAAAACTGAGGGTACGCGAGAGGGAATCCTAATCCATTATGAAGAGGGTATATGAGGGGGAATCCCAAGTCCATAATAAGAGAGTATATGGGAAGGTATCCAAACCACATAATAATACGGTGTACTAGAGGGCACAACAGGCCTATAATAAGTGTTTATATGAAAGGGAATCCCACACCTATAAAAATAGGATATATGAGTGGAAATCATAATACTATAACTAGATGGTATATGTGATGACATACCTTGCTCGTATAAAGTGGTTATATTGTAGGGAATCCAATGCATGTAACAAGAGTGAAAACAATAGGGAATCCCAAGACTATATAAATAGGGCATATGAGGGAGGCGGAGGTGTGGATCCCAAGCGGAAATAATAGAGTACATTGGAGGGAATCCCAATGCCATTATAATATGGTTCATAAGAGTGAATCCCAAGGCCAAAATAAGATGGTACATGGGTAATCGTCCTAATCCTGAAGAAGGTACATGTGTGATTATCCCATGCGTAACAAGTTATGAGGGTCTTGGTTGGTTTCCATGACATAGTATTTTATATACTTATTTTATTTCATTAATTATATGTCTTCATCCTAGTTTATGCCCTCATGGATTATTGTTTATATTCCCTTATACTTCATGTCTTGTGAACATAAAAAATTTATTCCATGAATGTTGATTGTGATCTATGATATACTGGGTATGTTATTTTAATGTTATGATTATGGTATAATATCCTTATGCTAATGAGTATGCTTATATATTTCCCTTGTTTACCCTTACTAAGAGTGTGATATAACAAATTATTATGTTTCCTTTCCCTAGTTTACGAAAAAAGGTTTCATGTAGGAGTACAAAAAGGGAATATATTTTTAGGTGACATTGAATATCATTCAATATATTATAAAAATGTATCCTTATTTTTCAAATACACTAAAATATTACAGTCCATGGTTTTGTATTTTTTTTAATGTGCTAAATATTCATTAAAAACTATGTAATATCCATGTACATCAATCCACAATCACTATAAATATATTGTTGTAATTGGGGTTGGTTATAAACAATAACCTTATTTGTATGGAGAAGCCTACTAATCCATAATGTTGGGTAGAAATGCTTGACTATTTCATATTATTAAAACCACAATCATTCCATTGAACCAAAAATCCATTAGTATATATGAAATGAATGAATTTCCTCTAAAATATATTTATTTCTTTGGGTTATAATGAATTACATTCGGTTTTCAGGGATTTTTATCATCTCATAAAGGATGCAAGTAAATGTGGCCACTATTTCGAAACACTATGGATGTAGAGGAATTTACGAGTATAGAGTGGAATGGTTTGAAGTATATTAGAAAATATTTTCCCTGTGAGAAATGATTAAATATGGATAGTCAATTTAAGATACTTATACAAAAGTAAGAGTAAAAATTTTCTATGTATGAAGTAAAATATATACGTTTATCATGTCATACAAAGGACTATATACATAATCCAAATGTTAAGTTTGACTGTTTCATTGAAGAGATAATGCCAATCCTTCTAGTTAAATGGTCAGCCATAATTCTCCTCATATTAAGATATAATCTAATGTGTTATGAGTACAGAGAAATAATTGTCAAAGTATTATTAATTCTATGGAATGAAATATAAGAATAATATGGGTATGAATCTCATGATGAAAAAAATATATAATTAGAGGAATTGAAGGGGAATTTATAACAAGTGATACTTATTGAATGATAAGCCATAGTAAATTCATGGTGGGAATATGAGTTTTATTATAGTGTTTATATAATGGTGATCATGAACAAAAAATAATGGTTAAAGAAGAATCTATAAAATAATGTTTTTTAACACTAAGTAGATGTTGATCTATGCCATAGATTTCCCCAAAAATCAAGGGAACATACCATAAAAGAAGCTATGGTGAGATGAAAAAGCCTATGAAATCACTATATCTAATGTTGAACATCCTAGAGATGTGATGGAAGGAACATTGATCCTAAATTCAAAGTCGGATAATGATCTATTAAATTATATTTCATCTCACTGTGTCATATCTTCCATGTATTCGATGAAAATAAAATAATTTTATCACACTGTAAAAGTGTGTTATCAATTTAGAAACATAGAGGAAATTTTTTTACATCAATAACATGTAAATAAATCACGATTATGATTCATAGTTATAACTTATTTTTTAATTTTATAATTATAACTATATTATAATTTGAAAAAATATATTATATGGATTTTCATTCAAAGTATAGTAGTTTATTTCCATTTAAAATACAATCACGATAATTGATATAGATGAAGAATTACTTTTCTTTATAAAAAATAATTCATCATATGAATACTTCCTAGATCCTACACAAGTAGCTCTCCTTAATGATGTTTTTTAAGAAAAGGATAATACAAAACCTATGGATAAGAAAGGTTACTATAGTAATAAATATTTCCTTATTTTGAAATAATACATTGAAATGTTTTCGAGATAACTACACAAACACGCACTTGTGTATAAAGATGAGCTTTATATTAAACTCATTACTGAAACAAAACATATATATAATATTCCCAACAGAATGTACATCATTTAATAAGTAGTGATATGGAAATATCTACAAGAGTTTTTTGATAAGGGACTAATACACACATGTGTCCTTGTTTGGGGAGCTCCTATTATATTTTAAAAAAAATCATGATGGGACAATGAGGATGTGTATTTACTATAGTGAAAAAAATTCCATTTCCATGAATACCAATTGACCTTTAACTCATATTTTTGTCTCGTTTGACCAATATAAAGGAGTCCAATATTTTTCAAAGATTGATTTTCATCTTATGTATCGAAAAATTTGAGTATAGAAGGAAGATATTCAAAACAAAAAATTTCTTATGACGTATAAACATTATGAGTTAATGGTTATTACATTGGATGTTCTAATGCTCCCTCATTTTTTATGGAAATAATGAATAAGTTCATTATTGAATATATTAATAATTTCCTTGTGTTATTTATTGATGGAATCTAATATAATATATAATTTATGATTACTATAAGAGTTATTTATGAATCAATCATGAGACAGTTAGAGAAAATGAGTTATAAAGAAATTGAGAATGTGTAAATTTTGTATGTTGAAATTTTTTACATGGATATATTATTTATAGGGATAGAATATTAGTTGATACTTTAATGAAAAATGGAGTAAAATAATAGAATAGACTAACAAACATAACAAAGGATCATAATTTCCTTGGATTACAATGTTAATACAGGTTATTTTTAAAAAAATGAATCACAATTAGAAATCCTGGTTACCAAGATGACACATAAAGGGATGAGGTTGTTTTAGAAAATTTAATTTAAATAATGTTTTAATTAGTTATGATGTGGATGGATCAATGAAATAGTGTTGAAATTACCATCATAAGGGGATGTATTTGGGAACTACAGTAAAGAATCAATAAAATGATATAGATGTGTCCTTATGTAGAATGATAGGGTTATTTCATAAACATTAAGGTAGCTAACGATTTAAGAATCGATTGATACTACCTAGAATCTTGAGTTGGTATCGATAATTGTTTCCTTAATGACATGGAGGCATTATCAATATGGTGAAAATTGTGAGATATATATGGTTCAAAAGATCCTGAAATAAATATTTTCATAGAAATATCTCAACATGAAGAAAATGATTTGGATAGATGCACTAAAGGATTATTATTTCAATATACACTACCAAAATTGAAAGGATAATAAGGTAGATGATGAATTGTGTTGAACAAATCATGGAATTCTAACTAATACAAGGAATGACAATGATTCTATATTTAGTGACTCAGTGGTGTAAGTTATTAGTGTTTTTAGGTAATGATAAAAGTTACAAATTTTATGAATGATTACCAAAAAACCTTATTATAAATGATACAAATTTCTTAGTTTGATTATAGGAGTTTTCAATATAAATTTAATATTTTAATAATGTAATTGGGGTATTTTTTATGAAGATGATGTACTAAAATTTATGAAGATTCTGTGTGTTCTATCAATTACTATGTTAAAATGAGAATTATTAGATGAATTTAATAGTCAAAATATTGTCATATACCTTGGTAGAAAAATAGTATATAGAGATTTGAAATAACATTTTAAGTTAGATAATTGGAAATGAGAAACTTAAAAATACATATCAGGATACATAGTTTTTTAACACATAAAGGATTAAAGACAACATACTAAATGATTCTTGCTATAAAAAAAATATACTTGTGTATAAATGGGATCATATTACTATGTGATTTTTCAATGGATTTCAAGAAATTCTTCTAGAAATAATGATTATATATGGGTATTTATTGATCACCTTATTAATTTAGAACATTTCAACACTATAGGTGATAAATTATGTCATCATCACCTTTCAGATATAGATTTTAATAACATTATTAGAATTCAAGAATTACATCTTTAAACTATATCCAATTAGGCTACATGATTTACATGAAAATTATAGACAAATATGTTGAAATATAATGAGATAAAAAAATTCATTGTAACTTATCACCCTCAAACTATTAGAATGTCTGAAAGAAATCATCAGAAATTAAACAATATGTTTTTGACATTCTCACATGACATTCAAGGTATATGGGATCATTATCTACCTTTGGTGGAATTTTCAATTAATACTAGCTTCCATTCAAGAATTCAAATGTAAATGTATAAATAATTATATTTTAAGTGAGTCCATACTCTAACTTGGTGGGATAATCTTCGTGAAAAGAAAATATATAGGAACTAAACTCATTTAGTAGATAACACAAAATGTGAATACTATATTGAAGAATATTAAGACATTTCATAGTAGATAGAAAATCCATGTGGATAATCAATGGAGAGATTTGGAATTTGAATTTTGGGATCATATTTTCATGAATGTATCTTCATTAAAGGTTGTTATATGGTTTTTAAGAATGTGAAACTGATTCCCAAGTACATCATACCTTTGTAAATTTTTGAATGAATTGGAGTTGTGGATTACAATATAGAAATTATAACAATATACTTTAATGTTTATTATTTGTACCATATTTCTTTATTAAAGAAGTATATACTAGAAAAAACACTTGTGATCACCTATGATTAAATATAATTAGATCATATTTTATCTTACTCTATTGTTCATATCTGTATTCTAGACACTATATAATAATTTTCTTGGAATCAGATGACTTGACTGGTAAAGATACTTCTGAGAAACCCTATGATTGATGAAGTGATGTGAGAACCAAAATAATTTATGATAAATAACATCCCATATATTTTCATGAGGTGATATATTGGAAATTTCAATGATTAAATTGTTTATGGATGAAATAATGCAACACCCAAGATTTAATTATAGTAATATTTTATTTTTAGAGAAGTAATAACATAATGTAGTTAAATTTATTCAATAATGTGATTAAATGAAAAATTATTAATTTATGTATCTTTAATTTGGTAAAATAATTCTTTTTTGGACACATCATTTCGTAAACATATTAGGGTGTACTATTGATATTTTTTCTAAAAATAGTTTTTCTTTGCTTAATAGAAGAAAATACATAATTTTAGACAAACTACCAATTTTATTAATAATAACTATATAATATTAACTTAAAATATAACAAACCTATAGTTTTTTTATATGTAATATAATTCATATAAAAAAATAATTTCAAAATTATAAATATATTCATAATGTTTTACAAATCTATGTAACGTATTCGTCCAAAAAAATTCATTCTTTTCAATTAAAAATGTATTTACATGGTTGATATAGGTTCTAGTTTTGTTTTAAAGAAAATTAAATCTCATTTATTTAACATAATAAATTTAATAAAATATAAATCAATAGTAAACTATACTTTTTTGTAAAAAACATATATATCCTTAGCTATCATTTTTTAATGCAGGGTTTGTTTTGTTTTTTTCATTTTTATTAACATTAATTTTATCATAATTTATTAATTAAAAATTTTAAAATATAATAAATATATTTAATAATTATAATAAATTATATTTTGGTAATACTAAATAATGTCTATGGAAAAAATTTATCACCTTAGTTAAGGGTAAAATGGGTAAAATGTGTTAAAAATAAAGGGATAAAGTTTCTATATATCAAAAATAACATCATAACACATAATTGTAGGGTTTTTTATACATTATCCTTATAATATAAAATTCTATGATAATTTTGCTCAGCTTTCCTAAGAGAATCACATTATATTATTAAAACATTTTATGTAATTCCAAGTGTCTCCTTTCCCTCAACAATAAAAGGGAACCACTTATTCAATATTATTCAAAACACCGCAGAACCAAATTTCAACAAATACCTACAAAAAAACATCACAAAATTACTCCCCATAACCTATAGTATTTGTTTTAATCTTTGGACCATCATAAAAGGATTAATGTGTAAGCTAAAGTTTGTTTTCCTATGAATAAATACAACTCCTTACCAAGTGTTTTCATTTTAATAACTATTATGCCTCTATAAAATTTTATATAAACATGTACATATTATTAAATTAGTATATAAAATATAATGAAATTTTCTTATTATTTTATTGAAATGCTTATTCACTGTCCTTCCAAGCTATGGAAAATTAAAACATCTCTTAGGTGTACATATGTCCCACCGTATCTAAGTAGTAGTGTAATTCAATTTTCAGAACAACTTTACATGTATGTTAATAAATATAGAACTAATTGATATATATAATATTTATAAAATTATCAATAATTTTTAAATATAATATATCACTCACTTACTTACTATTCCACCTATTAAAGAATAATGAATTTTCTCATGCATGTGTGTGGGTTACAACCTCTGTGAAGTGATGTGATTTATTTTTCATATCCAAATTTCATGAACGATTATAAATATGTATATAAAGAATATATATTATATTAACATAATTATTATCACTCTTGATATTATCTAACCATGATCCTGATACACGGACCATAACTAACAAATCAAAACATTCATAAAAACATATAAATTAACAACAGAAATGATGATGATACCAAAAATTTATTTATGAATGGGTGAAAATAAGTAACAATTAAACTATGTACAGTATTATAAGTAGGGTTATGATTATGTTATATTATTCTAATGAATTTTAATTTATTTTTCAGGGAAATAAAATCACATACGAAGCATGTTTGGCTTGAGGATAGGGTTTATTACACAATCTCATACTTTTATTAGGCGATTAATGATGGAGTTTCTATTAGGGGAATTATAATAAATTTATTTATTAAAACAAATGTATTTTAATTAATTTAGTTCCTTTCTATAAATTTAAATCATCACTTCTATTTTAGTCAATTTTTTTACTCAAATGTCTAAAATATGGTTTTATGGGAAACTGAAAATGGTTTTCTATTTAGATATGAATAAGTTTCTTCCATGTCTATATTTAATTTAATATGTTTTAAAGATGTTTTCTAATATTAACTAATTATTTTTAAATTTAATATTAATGTATGATTTATTTTCAATTAAAATATTTAGAATGAATTTTCATTTCATTTTCCGAAAAAGACACTTTTTACTAAAGGTGTGAAAATAATATTTATTTTAATGCATACAAACCAAACAAATTTTCCATCCACCACGAATATTCTTTAATTTTTATATTACATTATATGTTTATATAGTCATTTTCAAGGTATTTTTTCGTAGTATTCTATAAATTGTTAAATAGGTAGTAAGTTATTTCAAAATGATAATGTATATTTTCTTAAGATATGTTTTTGGAAATATTTTTAATGTATTTTAATATATGTTAACATCATTTGATGAATATTATGATTTACTAGTTTTATAATATATTGATAATATACAACATATCTCTCTATATTTCTTATGATCATTTATATTGAAAAATTTATTGATATTACAAATGTGATTTCTTCTAATACAAATATATATTGATTATTATAGAGTGTTGATTATGTTTCATTATTTATTCATATTATTAGTGCATCAGAATTATTTTTTTAGAGGAGGGAAGTTGAATTATTTATAACCTAAATAGATAAGTTTATCTCATAAGACAGATTTTTTTAGTATTTGGAATATTCTAGGCCTATTTATGTATGATCTCTTAGTGTAATGCCTCAACGGTAAGTTAAATATGTCTAACATTATACCCTACATAATAATAAAATTAGTTATTTATGTATATGTAACTATTCATATAGTTATAAAATCCATGGAAAAGATTACATGTTAAGTTATTATTTAAATGGAAATCTTTATTCATTATTTATTCAATCCATATTATTTGTGGTATATTTACTCTATAATTTATCCTACTATACACATTCCCTTACTGACAATATGATCTCATCCATTAATTTTAATTGATTTCCATCAGATCTATTTAAGAGTAATATGATTTTTATGGAAGAATTTATAGAGGGACTAATAATGTTCTCTAAGAAAATAATTTGGTTTCTTTTATTTTTTTAATGTAATGTGAGATTAAATAATTTATTTAATCTTAAGAATCTACTAAATGATATGATCCCTAAAGATATGGATTCATATGTATAGTGAGAATATAATAATGTAACCACATACTATGTGATGATAGGGATGAGGTTGTTATAGTTTCACATCATTATAGATGGAACATATTGATTTCGTGGGAAAAAATGGATTCCAAAATAATTAATAATAATCATTAATACATTACAATATAATTACATGATTTAATGTTAATAGATTAAATACCCCTCCAAATAATGAGTGTTAGATTCATTAAAAAGTGGATACATGTTAATAACTCAATGATCAAATCTAGTTGGTCATGCAGAATATGGATGACATTGGACTATCATATATAACGTTGGAAAGTAATAGTGGACCCTATTAGAATTTGTTTCCCTTAATTAGCCTTTTATATTTGTTACACATGGTTGGGGGACCCATTTTGCATTAATTTATCAATGTAATGGTTTTGAATATATCTATATAATTTATTTGGAATCATTTTGTCTCTTCATCCTTCTTGGATTCATATATGGAATGTTTTTCATTATGGATTACCTAAATTACTATGTGGTGAATGAAATGTAACATCTAAAATATTAATTTTTGAAATATTGATCTTATACTACTAATATATATGATGTTTTGAAAATGATTAATCATTTTTATCAGAGATAATTCGTAAACTTATTTTATTAAATAAAAGTAAAACATGATAATGGTTAGAGAAAATCAAATATTATATATAAATGGAATCATTGTCATGAAATTTAACTTTTAAATAAATCATATAATATTATCTATTAAAAATATTATAATAGTTTCAAAATGTAATAATCATTCTTATATAAGTTTAAAAATTATATCTATCAGGGAAAACACCTATATAAGAAATTAACAGTGGATGTTAATTTAAATGTGAATATATAGGATTATGATAAGATTTTAATGATTCAATAATTGTAAAGAAATATTTAGATGTAAAATAAAAATGGTACTATTATTATTCTTCTCATATATAAAACATGATTTTATATGTTAATGAATTTATGAGATTAAAATTTTTCATTAAGACATGTTTTTGTTAAGATACTCATTTGGGAATAATTATTTTAAATGTTCAAACAATGTGAATGATTTTAAAAAAATCTTAAACCATTTCCAAAAAATGTGATAAAGATAGATGAATTGATCTTGTTATATCCAGGTTAAAGTAATGTGCCAACACAAAAAAATGGGTAAGAGAACAAACTAGATGAATAACAGTTACATGGTGTCATATAATTCATTTCATTAGTCCGTATATAAATAATACCAAATTTATAAATCTAAATTTCTTTAATTATCTGAAATAATGAGGCCCTAAAATTAATAAATAAATATTCTATTTTTTATTAAAATGATAAAACTAGGGGCATATGAATCATATATTTGTATGTGAATGAATATATGAATATCTTATGGGATTTAAATATCTGTTAGTAATATTATCTCATTTTACTTATGTGATGAGTGATGCTTTTGGTAAAAAATGGTTATTTTTTCCAATATGATATGTTATACATGGTTTATCATTCATAAAATTTTGTTCCATAATCGGAATGAAGATACATGTTAAACATATTTTATCCAGGATCAACTATTTTACTTTTATGCCAGTTAAAATATGGGGGATTTGATCACACCTCCCTTCAGTGGGTAATTTAATAAAAAAACATTTTTGGGAAATTTATATAATAAAATTGAAAACCATATATAATATAGATATAATAGATTATTTTTTCAATATTCTAACATAAATGAAATAATTATTATTTAATAAATAAAATTATATTTTTGTATCATTTGAACATATTATGAATAGAATATGTTTTCTGAGAGACTTGTGGGCGTATATTTAGACTACGTAATGTTGAAATTTAAAAATAAATGATTTTACTAGTGAATATTTAATCTAAAAATCAGTAAATATTATAATTGATTTTGGAATATGTCTTAAAATATTTATATTTAGTAATCATCATAATGTATATTTCACATTATATCATTATGGGGATTAAGAAAATTGGTAAAAAATGTAAAGATTTATATTTTTTATCCATAGGACATTAGGGGAAACGTTTAGTGGAAAGGGTTCTATAAAATATGATAATTAATAACATAAAAATAATTATATAGAAAAAAACTAAGTTATTAACATCACAACATTGAATGTCTTAATGAGGAGGATCCATAACAGAACTTTCAAATAGTTTTCCATTTAAAAGATGATTCCAACGTCTCGACACAATTAAAACTGGAATACTCTAAAGATGTTACTCACTAAAGATGTTTATGAGTATGATTTTATCTGATTATCACATGAATATTTGGTTTCAATTACATTATAAAATAATGAGTTTAACATGACCCAAAATCTATAGTGAACAGAGGCCAGATCTTCCAATATGATAAATGTGATATGTTGAGATAAGAAGTCATGTATAGTTTTGATAGTATGCTTAAAAGTTTGTATATTATTTCCTACATTTTTTTTTCTCCCCTATATCATTATTTCAGGATGTATGTTTATACTAATGAGGTGATATATTAATAAACCTCTAAAAGTGTGGCCCTTATTTATCCTAAACTATGGTTTTTTCATGGATTATTATATGTTTTAACGAAATTTTATGGTTAACATGAGTGATATTCAGGTATCTAAATATATAATATTATCATGAGGCACAAAATAGAATTCATTTACTGTATGACACATGAGGTATACCATATTGAGTATCATAAACTATGTCTATGGTATTTTAC
The DNA here is from genome assembly GCA_963277665.1 of Viscum album. Lineage (NCBI taxonomy): Eukaryota > Viridiplantae > Streptophyta > Magnoliopsida > Santalales > Viscaceae > Viscum > Viscum album. The sequence continues at coordinate 1,940,861,562 of OY728133.1, read as the reverse complement.
AGTTTCATAGTTCATATGTAAATTTCCCCAATACCCAAGGATGTTGAGATACCTTATATATGATATTTTATATGTTGTTACATTTATTATATAATTATTGAGGGTTTTTTTATTTGGGGGTTCAGGGTTTCTTTTGGATAATTTAATCATTTAGATAATAACAATGATGATATAACCCCCCCTGCATAATTAATATGAAATCCATGCCCTTGATTCATATTAATCAATGGTGGGTATTAATAGACCTAGATAATTTATGTGATATGCTTTTCTATCAGGTTAGGGGTTTGAGTTAATCTCATATATAAAGTTTAGAGAATGTGATAGTTCTAACAAATTGGTAAATATATACAATGATAGTTGAGAATATATGAGTTTCTCTGAATGATTATCTTACACCATGTCATATTTCAAGTCAATGTCATGGGGGAAATGGATAAAATTTAAATGCATTATTTCATATGATGAATACAGAGGATATATGTACAAAGATACATGTGTTTTATTGATAAAATTTTATATTCATTTTTATCATGAGTAACACTAATGTTAATCTAGAGTATTATCTTTTATTAGAATAACAAAATAATCAATTCATATTTGATTTAAATTTATCAGAGGCCCATGGGGTCACATGTAGTGTTTGAACAATTAAATATTGAGTTTTACTCAATGCACTTCTCCAATAATATTTTAAAACTTATCTAAATGATTTTCATACAGATATTCTCAAGGTATTACATATGATGGGATACATGTTTTTATTAATGGTTGATTGAAAAATGTTTTTTTAATATATCCAATCTCCCATAAACATATGATGTGATATATTGATTTAGTAGAGGTCGAATATTAATGGAGATATGTTCTAAAGATCATATACATGATATGTGTTATGGATATATCATTGGGGATGATTGGGCATATTTTATAGTAAGAAATGGATATTTTATTACACTACCTTAATCTAATTAGACTGAATGACAGGGAGACATTATTTGGCATTGTTTTGAGTTCAACCATATAATACAATTAACTCTTAAAAAATATTTAAAAATGTTTTAAATTGTTAAAATACATCATTCTTCCATGAGAAGGTTATCAATGATTACAATTGTTTTATTTAATGACATTATAGGGAGCTGAATTCACTATGGTTGGAGAATCATTTGTAACCAAATGCATTTAACTATATAAAATATAATATACATGTAAATTATTGAAATTTTGGGAGTTTCCATGGATCCAATAAAATGAACACGAACAACAATGATATGGCTATTAGAACTCTTCATGAATCCTAAGAATTAGCTCACACACTGAGGATCTCTATTCCCACCTTATTTAAATAAATAGTTACTAGTGTAACATATATTCAAGGGATATCCCACTAATTCAATGGGTGATTCTTCCATCATAGGGATACAACCTGGAAGAGATATTCTTTTGGATTATTCTTAGGGATATTCATCATATATAAGATTGATTAATGTTTTTGTGGTGATTAATGGTGTAACGTACAAACATGAAGTACATAATTATATATATATTATAGTTTTGGTTTAATACATAATGGATCATGAGAATGGGATTATTAATTATTTTCATTATGATGATTATATGGGAATTTACTTCTAAAAACCCTTCACAGTATGCGTTACATAACCTGATGAATATATTTCAAAAGAATTACATGTCATACATTCATTAAAAATATCTACGTGTTGATAACTTAATTTTCGTTATGAGAATCACTTGGTGTTTCCTTCATAAATCCTATATCGCCTAGAGCACCACAAATAACTCCTAAATTGGATAGTACTCTACAATATGAAATCATTTGTTTCATCTATATTTTTAACCCAGGTTTATTAATCCTAGATAAGTAAATAAATTCATTTTATGTAGACCATATTTTGGATTGTTTTGGTTTTCATTCAATTTTGTCATTTCCTTGTGTAGTTTAGAATAATTTTCTATAAATTTTATTCTTAGTTTATACATTGTTGTGATATAACTATTGAATAATACTTTTAATAAATATTATAAAGAGAAATAAATAGATCATTGTAAATATTAATCTTCTATGAAATAATTAGGCTTTTTAATTTCAAATATTTGTTAAAAAAGTAATATTTTTTCAAGAATATCAAACTATCCAATTTACCAAATTTCATATCTATTGGACTTATTTGAAGTATAGATCACTCAAGCTCAAATACTTTGTCCCAAATAGTGTTAAACATAATTAATCATTTTATGGAATTCATTTATATATTATCATCATGTTCTCTTGAAATTGTTGGTCCCAAACATGTGGTAACTTTTGACGAGGCATCTAAAAAATCACATTCATAATAGGGTGATTTATCTATTCCAACACTGATCTTTTGAAGAATGGAAAATATAAAGGGATCTCTGATATATTATGTAACATTTCACATAAAATAAATCACATTTATCATGTAATTGGACATATACTCTAGAAATTATGACTTATAAGGAAAATACACTACACGTGTACAAATAAAATAAAAATAAAAATAGAGTTTAATTAAAAAATTATTTATCAAATCAAACAGCTTGTTCCTAATTTTTTCAATTTTTTAGTCATAACAGCTGTTCAAAAAACATGACTGGCCATGAGGTGTTGAAAAATAATTCATGTAGACATTGTTCATATTTAATGATTACTAGTAATAGAAATAATACACAATAGAACTGTAATATATATGTTCATGGTTAAACTTAAGGGACATTATGATCATTAATTGTAACAAAATATCAATTGATCAATTATTCTAATTATAAAGTAAATTTTTTTACAACTATTTTAATTTTAATACATTTAATGACTAATAAATTAATTTTAAAGGATGACTTAACATCAATTATTATTATGATAAGTTGTGATTTAGTTTTTTTATTCAATTACTTTTTATCTATGTGTTATCCATTATAAAAGGAATCATAATATAATAACTATCATAGATCTATATGACCAAATATAATTTTTTTTAATATTAGCTAATTTTGAATATTGTATACAATTCAAAAAAAAATATCATGGGAATAAATTATTTAACATATAGTTTTAGATTCTCTATTAAAACATTTCATATTTTTATTATGGATGAGTTCATGATAATTATTCTCAACATTATACAGATCTGAATTAAATTTTTTGGAATAAAAATTGATCTCCAATTACATAATCATCTTAAAATTACATAATTTATCTCAATAATATTATATAACTCTCATCCATTCTACCTATAATGGTATTATATATGATCTACCTATCTACAAATTGTAAAAATTAAAAATGTATCATTACTGTTACAAAATAATAACAAATTGAGATAATGTAAATAAAACAATGGTGAAATTATTAGAATAATGTGGTGTTTAGTGGATCACCCCAAATCCCATTTTAGTTCACCATCGTCAAAATTTCTCCCATTTTGGAAAAAACTGGTCCTTATTTTATTTATAAATATATTCCCAATACATAGATATTATAAGAACCCAGGTTCAAATATCCCAATCACCAGAAATAAATAGAAAACGATTCCAATTTTACATCCAGTTCATTCTGATTAATTTTCATCATCATAATTGTATTTGAGTAATAATTTCAGTGAACTATATCATATTTACTTCTCTATACCATTGTTTGGAACTTCATTATTTCGCCAAACAATATTTTTTCTTTTAATGTAATTTGAAGCTCTATTCTCTATATATAACTAAAAAATATATGAATTTCAATATGTATTGTTTTCTATATCAGTCTTCCATAATATTATTGATATTCTAAAATAATCATAAATATATCATAAGTGAAAGTTCTTTGAATTGACATGGAATTATTAAATAAAGATATCATTTAATATTAATATATATGAATTATATTTATGTATAAAAACTAGGTATCATTTGAGATTTTCCCAATATTTTTTATTTTGTAGAAAGTGATGGGTGATCCATTGTGGATACAATCTAACCATATATTATCTTTTTCATAGGAATGAAGTCATAATAGGATGGTCCACATAAATATTTTAACATTTTTATATAATTTAATATAAATTAGAAAAAATAATCAATGGGGTAATATCTTATCCATTTCTAATTATTTGTTGGATTTCATTTTAAAGATTAGTTTAATTTAGCTTCCTTGACATGTGAAAATTTATTTGGAAAACGTAGGTGTAATGTTAGGAAATAATAATTATCAGTAAACTCTTTTTATTCGATTATTACTCACCTATACATGATATATTCTTTAATAATTTTATTTTCATAGAAAATAGAAATATAGGTTTAATTTTATAGGGTTTAATTATGTGTTTTTAATGTTGGGTAGTCATATTGTGCACCACTGTTTTTGTAATAAAAAACATTTCCTTAATCCCATCAGAAAAATATTTTATGAAAAGATAGTTTATACCACTTTAAACATAAGGATTATTTTAATTTATTAAATAAAAAACTATAAAAAAATCAATTCATGTATGGTAGTTTGACTAGTTAATTGCTATTATATATTATTTGAAAACAATTATTTTAATAAAATCATATTTCCCTGAATAATTATTATATAGTGTTGATATATTAGGGTTTATAGAAGTAAGAGATATTTGTATAGTGGTGTGGGTGAATACCTTAACCCGTGTGTTTTCATGACTATTACATGTGGTCGTGATTACCTCTTAACAATATGCATTTTCTGCCCATTATATTCCCAATGAATGGTATGTATTTTTTATAATGTTATATAAAAAATTTCAAACAAAATTAATACAATGAAAATTTGTGACTTAGAAAACATACAATAAAACTTTGTGATATTTTTTGGATCTACTAATTAAATATGATTTGGTTTTGTATCAAATTATATATGTTACATAATAAGGATATATTGGTTGTGCACTAAAATATCCATTCATATGATGCATGCACATAGCAGAAATTTATACGATTCCAGATGTGTGTATATATATACATATAATTCATGTATATAGTATATTATAATATATATATATATATATATATTAATATTGTGAAGTCATATAATAATTCAAACAAATCCTGTAGAAAACTTGCTTGTGATGCATGTATTTTTTCAAACAAATTACAAGTGAGGAAGCTTGTATTATTCTCACATCCTATCAACAACATGACAAAATAATTTTTATAATTATTTATCAGTTATTAATAGATTAAAATGTTTTTAATAAAACAATTAGACATATTCATAAATGGCGTGTACATAATGTGTATTATTGGATCAAATTTGAGAAATAAAAATAGATTCTTAATTTACGAAAAAGTTTCCGATACCACCTATAAAAGGATAAATAGTTATTATTATTTGTTTGAGGTTTTCTAGTATGTTCATTTGGTTGTGACTATAACCATACATTAAATGAAAATATGGTAAAATTTATCCTCTTTCTTGAGCATTGTTAATCACTAACACAAAGGTTTTGGAACCCATTTGATAGCTTGGGTATCCTCTAATAAATATCTAGACCCACTGGTCAGTATCTCCATTTGAAGTCGGATATCAACATTTACTACTGCACATGATTTTACTTAATCATTATCCCACTAATAAGAAATAATAAAGTATACTAAACATCGAACAAGTTATTCTTTGTTTTATAACGTTTTAATAACAATTTAAAATTTATTCTATTCAAGGATATATTCAATCTATTTGGGTGTTCATTCACAATCAAAGATCATATGATGATCCATGAAAACCTAACCATGGTATTATAATAGAGGATAATGGTTCACCAGATTCTAGGGACTTAAAATTCAAGAATGTCTATTGAAATGAGGATCTTAAACTTGGAGATCTATTATGATGAAAATAGTTTCATCCACAAATTGTTTGGGAATAGAGTGATTTTAATGGTTTATAAGTATTTTATGGTTTATATGTTTATATGAGGAATACAATTTGTTCCACAACCTATGGAATTATCTTCATGTTCTTTATTGGTTCAATGTTCAATTATTTCATTTTTTTGAAAACCATAAAATATTTAATGTAACTGGGTCAAATTTTCTAGATACTTTGTTATAATATAACAATGAAATAATATATTTTTTACTTTATAATAACCATCATTTTAATCTGTTAACAATATCATAAGGATAAATGGAACGTGTCCTAGTAGATAACACTGATTGAAATATGAGTTATGGAGAAAAACATTATTTATATTCTTACATAGAATACCACATTACTCATGTAATGGTAACTGATTTCAAAGATTATGAACAAGATATTTATAAAGGTAGATGATATTTACCAATTTAAATTTTTTCATAAAGGTTAAAATATTTTTTCTTCAAGAAAAACGTTATGTAAAGGTAGGGATATACAACCTTTACACAACACCTCTATGTATATTAAACCCTAAAATACCCATAATATGTGTACAATATGGGGTATATATTTATGAAAATGGATACATAATATGGAAAAAATAATTTATGTAGAGTAGGGGTGATTTTGAATGTTAAAAAAAATTAGAAAAATTAATTTTTGTTAAATAGGTTTATAATTTATGCGTTGTTTTTTAATAATGTGTTTTAGGCATTATATAATGATTTATTTAATTAATATATTAAATATGAAAGGGTTTAAATTTTAATCACATGTTTTTTAAAACTAATTAATTGGTTATTTTTTACAAAAAATAAATTATTAATTGAATTAGATTATTTTTAAATGGTTTATAAATTATAATAAATGTTTTATAGATGATTCTTCATTTGTAAAGTGTTGAAAATTTACTTAATTATAGTTTTTTATAATTAATTATTTAAATTTATAGAAAATAATTATTAAATAAAATACTATATGATATTAAATATTAATATCTAAAATAAATTTTATAAAATTATTTAACATGCCTTATGATCTTGTAATATTGAGATTATTTTGAAATAATATGTGTAATTATTAAAATACATTAAATTACATAAATAAAGGCTAAATATATGAGTTTATATTAATAATTATGAAAATTTTAAAATTAATGAAATTTCAAATTGCTTAAATTAATGAGGTCCTTATTTAAAGATCATATTTTTCTACATCAAAAGTTTTTTCATAATTTATTCAAATAAACAATTAAATAATGCATGCTAAATGATAATATCATTATATTAGTACTTTATATAATTATAATTTAATTATATAGGATTATAAATCAAAAAATAATTTTTCTTATTTTTAATCCAATATAAATATAAATACAGTGGTTATATCTAATTGTATATAAAAGTGTTTATATCTATGATTATGGAATATCAATAATGATTATGTTATTTATAAATCATATATAGTACACTTTTATTTATTAATATTTCATAAATTATTCTATTGTTTTAATTTATCGAATATTTAGTTATTTGATAGTTACTAATTTCATTATTAATGTATATAAAATTGTTTATCTTATGAATATTATTCATGAAAAATTTATGTGATTAATTTCTATTGGGATATAATGAATTTTATTTCATGCAAGGCCCAAATCAATAATGTTATATTTTAATCTACCTTGACACATATTTTTAACTGAAGTTTTTATATTTAATTTAACGATAGATCATGTTCTATTTAATTTGTTTTATAATTATATTGAATTGGATTCTCTCTTGAGTAATGTATCCCTGTGGAAAAGTACATAGGGTCAGAATATCCACTAGCGTGGAGGCTTCTATCTTATTCTAGAAAGGTAATAAATTAACTATATATTGCTTTGGCCTTACTCATATAGATATTATAAATATCATCTAGTTTTAAAATATTATTATAATATGTCAGGTACCTTATGCATATGATGTGTTCCGTTACATATGAATAAGTTTCTATTATATTTTTTGATGAGTAACACATAATTCTAGGTTGTGTAAAAGGGACTGATTAATGTTGTTTGAACACATTAATTTGTTTGATGGATTAGGTATTGCAAAACTAAATTTTAAGAAGAAAAAATAAATTAAAGGAATATAAAATGAAAAAATAACACACTATAAATGAATTAATAGATATCAATTTAATTTGTATATTGTGTGTATTAAATTAAATATAATTTTATGAGAATGAAAATACCTTAAATACTAACCATGAGAATCCAAAAAAGAGACAAATATCTAGAACTCGATCATCTAACTTTGTATTGTAGATATTATAATGAGTAACCCTATAATTTCATGTGTAATGAAGGAAATATTTAAGTGATTCTAGATTATCTTTTGTGGGGTAGGTAGATATTATCATATGGATACCATGATTTTCATTCATCAAACTATTAGTGACATTTAATTTTCTTTAAACTAGCTGGGAAACCCAAATAGTTATGATACCAAAGGAATAATGTTCAGTTCATCCATATCGATATATTGAGTGAAGTGTTATCCACTCAAATGTCTTAGAATCATAACTATTATTATTTGGATTAATATATACATAAATAATAATGTCTTCTGTATATGAAAAAATTATCATGTCTCATAATAAAATATGGTCCCTTGCTCAATAAACTTATATGATGTATGGGGTCATCACTTTTAGTGTGAGTTCTATAAATAAATGCCATTGATGAAAACATATAAGACGTGATATTCATCTTAAAAAAATTACTTATAGAAAAATGGAATCACCATAAACTAGGTAGCAATTATTAATAATAATTAAAAGAAGAAACATTAATGTAAATGACTCTTAGGATATGGTACTTAATAAATGTTCTCAATGAAAACTATATTTGTTATATCAAATACATCCTAAGTAACCAACTATTGATGTTTTATAACATGTGATCATATTTTATTATAAATCAATGGAAGAATCACTTAATAAATCAATCCAATTAGAGGATAAATGATCCATAGATCTTTAGTCATCCCTAATATACATAGTATGATTGAGTATTCCAATGAACTGGTGATATTATATTTATTTTTCTTTCTTCTATTTTATGAATTCATTTAGTTTTTCATATATATATAAATTCTCTGAAATAATGGATGAAATAAAGAAAATATTTACATGATATTCTCAATGTTAATAGAATATAGGAACTAGGCATTTGATGTTTACATTCTGATATTCTGTGGACAATATAAGTGGGTAAAATCTCAAAGTAGAAGAAGAACGTTATTTATAATGTCCAGTAATTTTTTTTGTAAAATATCTATCATAGGTCACTAAAGAATAGAGTTATAAGTAAGTGGGATTAATGATTCCATATAATGGTATTATCCACGATACCTCAATGAGTTATTAAAACATTATCAAATGTTTATGTTAGGTATTGATGTTATGATAAAATTTCTTTTTTTAAATGGTATATGATAAAAAATGTATTTTTTAAATCCATTTTAAATATAATGGAGTTAAAAATCAAGTGAATAATTGATATTTCTTGTAATTTGAAATCATGTGATGATAATAATGTTATTACATCAATGGTTTGAATGTTTGAAAAGATTATTTGAATAATTTGGTAACTTCATCTTATTTATATTATAAGATAAGTGAGGTTAGTTCTCGAAAAATAATATTATAAATTACATGATATTATTAATTTTATACTCACGGTTTATGATTTATAAAATTCAATATCATGTTTAAAAAAAAGACTCAGATAAAAATGTTTTATACATGATAATTTTTTTATCTAGATGTTTGGAACTTTTTCCCAACTACCAATCTATAGTAAATGTTAATAAGGTTTTATTCTCAGAGGAATATTATTAAGACACATGTAATCTAATTTATTATATGGTATTATAGTTATTTGTTAATTATTCCTACTAAAAATAAATAAGTATTTCTTCCTAAAATATAATGTAGTTTTTTTGAAATCGTAATGAGATATTTTCAAAAGAATATAATTTCTAACAAGATTATGGGAATAAATTTCAACATAGTAAATTTCAATGATAAAAAATAATGTATAATACAAAATCAAAGACTATAGTGATTTTCACATAAAATTGTATTAAATTGAGGAAATATTCCAATAAAGAAAAATGTAAAGAATTATATACTTTTATCCAAACTAGTTAATTTCATAATTTCTTAAATGACCATACCTATAATATTTAAATTTAAAATACACTTTATATACAAAAACATATTATCGTATGATGATAAAATGAAATTTAAATATATACATTTAAATTACCATGAAAATATCATTATTTGTTTTGCTAAAATATTATTTTGTATGTGATGGTAATGTAATAATATAAATAGATACATTTTTTATGAAAATAGTTGAAGGAAATTTTTTAATATAATAATTTTTAGGAATAATGATGATGAAGTAGAAAATAGTTCTATGTAGAGAAAAGAAGAATATATTGTAAAATTTGATACTGTAAAAGGAGCACAAATATGTTCAAGGAGTTAAAATTAGGAATATGATTATTATGTCTCACAATTATTGAAGAATTATTACATAATATATGTTGTTAACTAAAGTTAATTGTTTGGGTATTTTACTAGGTAATCACGTATATATGATATGGTAATTTCATAAAGATAAAATGACCTAATAATAACACTACTATATCAACCACATGAGGTTCATGTAAACTATACTGTGTTAAACACAAGAGATATTTTTTTTATGATTATAAATGTGTTATGATATTATAATAATGGATTTATCCATTTATCATTAATTTATGTAGGCTTCAATCAATATTACATAAATAGAATAATCATAACCATTCCCTCAAAGTACAAACATTGAGTTGTCCCTAATGAATTGTCATCACGGAGTATTATGGGTTTGGATGAAATATTAAGGTTATATTGAATAAATTATTATCTTATTTACAAATGGTTATATATGATATTTGAATAATATATACTTGTGGTAATATGTAATGAATTTCAATTGGACGTAATCATGAATGTTTATCTAAAAGAATGTCATACGGTCACCAACATACATGGGGGCGTGTTCTTATTATCCACACTTACTACTTGATTTTGGAAGGAAAACTATCATTATGAAATTCATAATTAGATCAAAGTAATTTTTAATTTCAAAATATGTCCTTTTTAATTAGGGTATGGTTGGTGATGTTGCTGATAATTTCATCTGTTAGAGGAAAACCAAGATGGTAATTTTCTAAATTTATGAAAACTAAATACATTTAAATATTCATTAATTTATAATTAATAAATTTATGGAATTATTAGTAAATTAAATTTTGTGTGTCCAGCAATTTGGATACATGTATTGATTTGTACAAAAATTTTAGATGAATAAAAGGTGTTGTATTCACAGATGTTCTATGTTTTTTCATAGGGATAATAAAATATTATTAAGACTATAATAAATTAGAATTTCCATTTCCTAGTGGTGATTTATGTCATAAAAATATAGATTATATTTTTATAAATATGATATGTCATGACCCCATCCTTTCAGTGGAACCTACTTAGTCCATATATGAGAAAACATGGATAATGATTCCTAATGCCTTCCTTTAATAGGTCTTGGGTTTTATGACAAACACTAAGGGTATATCATAAAAAATGGAAGGAATTTCCAATTAATATTTGATAAATGAGAGAGATAAGATAGAAATACCCAAAACTATACTTATTGAGATAAAAAATTAATTATTCAATGTACATTAATGTAATTACATAAAACTAAACCACTATATCGAATACATAATGTATAAAAAAATCATTGACAATGAGATCAATTCTCTAATAACTCTTGAATATATCCCCAAGAATTTAATGTACAAATAGATCCCCAAAAATATATCATGGGCCTAAAAATAATTTTTTAAATATGTAGGGTGATCATAACATGTATACTCACTTGTATCACCCTCAGAGCCACTCTTTTAAATGGTAACAAAGTCCTACTAAATCCCACCGAACAAAAAAGTGACACAAAAACAATAACTAAATAGGTATCCCATGTTACCAAATTCAACATGGATATATAATATTAAGTATCAAATAAAAGTAATCAAATAATATCCATCATATATCATAAAGTTACACTACTACCAGTTCCCCATTGGTTTGTCGCTTAACCCTAACAGCGCACATCATGATCAATCTACCTCCAAATGTAATCCTTCTAATTGACACCAAGACTACTATATAATATCAGGTACCCTTTTCATCACATCATATATTTATCAAGTTATATGGAAACTATGAATCAAATTTTCTCTTTATTCCATATCACATGTCCATATTGTGACAAAGTAGTTATCAGGATCCATTGTAGCCCGTATGCCGTGTATTTGGGTTTGGAACATCACATCTGATGCAATCCATGACTATAATAATTCGTACGAAAAAATATTTTGAGATACATGTATGTAAACTATCCACAATCCATTATAGAACTTTATTGAGATATATTGGAAAGGTAATCATTGTACATATCTGTATAATAATACAACTATGAGAATAGAGAGGGGAAAGAAGTGGTTGTTATCCATCTATTCCACACCTAAATGGATATTGGAGAAAGAATCATCATAAAGTCAACTGAGCTTCATTCTACTTATATATATGGGTTGGGTAGTGTAACAAGCTGATATTTTAAAAGTACTTTATGTTCGATAGAAAATATGACATGAAACACCAAACCTAAAAGAACCACTAAATATTATTATGTAAATTTGACCATTCAACCAAGTTGATAGACAAATGACCGTGAATATATTAACAAAAATATGACATATTTATAAATTTTCTAGTCAAAAAAATTACTGATTAATACACAGTAAATATTCAAACATTATTCACTAAAGTTAATTTATGATTTAGAAATAAATTTTCATCAAAAATTATTTTTATTACATTTTGTGAGAAAAAATTATAAATAATTTCAGGAAATTATATAATTTTTATTTTATAAAAATAATATCATTTTTAAATCCTCATAGGAAAATTATTTCATGGTGTCATTTTTGGATGTTAATGATAATTGATTTTCTATTGAGTAGTGAAAAATACAGATTTTTATTTAAAATTTAATTTTTGTTTTTGAATTTACAAAGTTGTAATTTATTATAAAATTATATTAAAATTGAACTAGGTATATAGTATTATTAATAATATAAATAAATCCATATTAATTAATTTTTTGATCCAATTTGGTATATTAACATTTATATACATAAAAAAACAGTTATTTGAAAAAAAAATCGTTGCGCTTTTTGTTTAAATTTAAAATTAATTAATTCCACAGATAAACATTTAATCATGAAAACTAGATTCTATATTTGGAATCATGGCGTCCAAATTTGGAAAATAATTACTTTATATTTTTTTCATTATTAATAGTTACTATAATAGATAATTGTCACCACGATATGGGTAAATCAATTAACTAAGGCTAAAAATAATAAAACAATGACTAGAAAAGACTTTAACACTTGAGTTAATTTAATTGGATGAACCTATTTCGTCAATAATCATCCATTGTTTTAATATTGTATATTTTTATATTTTTATTATATTTTGAACTTTATATTATTTTATGTAGAGAAATGTAAAAAATGACATTCTCATTGTTTTATTATCATTAATTTTTTTTCACAATGGTTAGAAAAATGATAGGTTCAGTTATAAAAATTCATTTTAAATAAAAATAATACATTCTTGCCATGATAGTTTATTTTTAATTTTTAGTGATGAAATAGGCACCTCAAATGCTTATTCAACACTGATAACACATTTATTCAATTAGTAGAAAAATATAAATGATTTTAAAAATATTAAAGGAGAATAAATTTGAATGAATTAATGTTCCTCAATAATATCGTTAATCTAAATCACAAGAAAATAAAGAGTTCAATGATTATATTAAATTTATCTTTTATTATTTATATCTTCAAGGTCATATTAAATGAATATTATCAAAAATTAAATTAATAATTTTTTATAATACATAATTTTTTATTAAATGATTTAAAATTAATAAAATTATTAGGTGATTAAAAATGAGTAGAATGTGGTTTATAACATTAAAAATGTACAGTTTTTGTTTAGTTTTTCATTTTATGGTTAAATTTACTACACATAAAGGGTATAACAAATTAATATTGCAGTTATTGTCAAAACGATTAATATGTTTAAAAAATAAATGCTAAGGGTGAAAACAAAACCAAAAAATGTAAAATTTTTATTGGATGAGGATATTTATACTAAAACCTATCATATATTCTAATTATATCGAATTAGATCTTTTTTACATTATGAATAATTTAAATTAATTATATACTTTAGGAAATTCCAAGAATACCCCTCCCCCACTGATAAAACGACGCCCCTCTCAAATTCGAAAAAACATTTGGGAAATTTTACACAAAAAACCCTAAAAATTTATATAATAAACATACTTATTAAAATTATAGAGGTGATTAAATCCATAAAAGTACATCCCTAGATCCCATAAGACAATATCTAAAGAACCTCTTTCAAAGAAGAGGTTATATTTTTACCCAAAAAAATTCAAATTGTTTATTCATATTCCCCCCTAAATATATAGTATTTTTATTATATTAATGAATTTAATGTCATTAATACAATGAATTTTTTTAGTTTTTAAACCAGCATTATACAGCCTCTTTTCCATAAAATGGGAATTGAAACTATCCCTTGAGAATACATGGGATTTACCCTCTACAAGTAGTGATGAAATTCATTTTTCATCACCATATTTAATGGATTTGTATTTTCATGGGTTTAAGGTTTATAAATAGTATAAATGAAATAATTATTATTATGTAATTTTAATATAATATCCACATTATTTCATTCTAATCTATTGGTAAATGATAATTTCACTCATACTTATATGTGGACAACAACGTCCTTGACGAGATGTGATTTTTTTCTTTTCTGGTTTACATGAATGGAAATAACAACGGTTTTAATGAAATATATGTTAGATGTATTATAAAAATTATTATTTAAAATGAATTATTATATAATTTTTTTCATATCATCTTTTAAATAGTGAAAACAATGTTTAGGTGTATGTATGACCTACCATCATTACGAACTATGTAATTAATTTTCATATATTTAAATTTTATAGACAAATCAAGATATAAATAGTATATATATAAATGATATTTTAATTATTAATAAAAATATTAGATAATATGACTATGATCAATGTAAAATTACTAAAACTATGACCCCAAAACATTCATGGATAACAAAGAAGTTGCTACCAAAAATATTGGTTTTAACAATGAATTGTTAATAAATGAATGATAAAAGGATATAAATAGATCATATATGGTAAGATATATATTATATTGGTTTGGTAATAAATTTATAATAAATATATATTTATTATTTATGAAATATGGAGACATACAATGAAAATCAGACCTTACATAAGGAATTCTGTCTGAATTTCCTTCCATTGATGAATTTATTTTTATTATGCACATAATTTATTTTATACATTGTATATAATACCCCTTTTATAAGATATATTTCTAATCCCTCATAATTCATGATATTTAAGGTTTTCATTCAATTTATTTCACCGAAGGAGATTTTAATTTAATGTTACTAAGTAATAAGTGTTTCATAACTCAATTTGATAACATTGGGATACATTACTTATAAAATAATTATATTATGTAATGATTATATGTATAATGTACGTTTTATGAATAATGTTTTATTTTAAAAAAATTATTTCCATTTGTTAAACATTATCACTTAATTTATTAATTCTCAATTGATAATTATAATCATTATAAGTGTTCATCTAAAATTATCTTTTTTAGTCCATATGTTATGTTTTACACATATATTCTTTATTATGGTGTATCTAATTCCCCTCTGACATGTAATATCATGAATATATTTATATTTATATTATCTAATGTTTTATTTTATTTTTTTTCATTTATGGTGTTTCTGATTCACAAGTTACCAAAAGGTACGAGTTTATTTCAATATCCAACAAGTATTCAAGATTGAATATTTTAATGTCTCCACTAGGAGAATTATTATTTATTTATATTTAAACAATTATATTTTATTATCCATTGGTTACTTCTATAATTTATATGATTTCATTTATTTTTATACTCTTTAAGTACAGAAGAAAACGATATTATGATTTAAAAACAACTGACATTTCTTTTATACATGGTTGAGAATATTTTCCTCCCATATCAATATTTTCCATAAAATATTTTATATAATTATTTATATATTTTAAACATATTTATTAGAGACTTATCTACTCATTATTGAATTTTATATAATGGTTTGAAATAACTATTCTTATCATTTTACAAAGAGGTAATTATAATTTTTTTTAAAAAAATTGTAAAAGATATGTTTATAACATATACAACATGACTAAGATTTCCCATGCTTATGAACAATAAATGAATTTATGCTTTTTTACAGGTTACTATTACTATCTTCAAAGTATTTTTTTCTTAATATTCTATAAATTTTTAGTTTTCAAAATTAATTTTTAAAATAAAAAGATTATTTTCCAAAAGAATGTTTTAAATTATCATTAATGGAAATTATTACCATCATCAACAACAACCCATAATTCTACTTCTAATCTTTAGGGATATTTCATAATGATTTCATCAATATTATTTATTTTGATTGGTTATGATCAGGTTTGATTTGTGGAAATAGTAATATTTTTGTATTATATATTTTTAGTGTGAATGATTATGTTTTAATGGGGTTAATTCTTATTATTACCTTCCATACGATGAATTAAATTTTCATAGATTGAAATACGTTGTCCTTCTATATACACTCAATTGTTCGTTTGGTTACATTAGATAAACTATATTTGGTATTTATCTAATGAATTACCCATTTAGGAATATTTTCTAATATGAGTCCATGATTTTATTTCATATGTCTTCATACAAGGTCTCAATGACATGTTTTAGATATCCCAAATAATACATTGCATCATTATGAAATTTGTTATTGATTATCATGTGATTATTTGAATAGTTATCATACCCATGGATAAGTTTATATCTAATTTTAATAGTTATATGGAAATATTTTTTTATCATCTAACACATCCATATTATTCATTATTATTAATTTATTGATTAAATGGAATATTCTATTAGTTATTTAACATTAAATATTAAATATTAATTTTTTACTCATGATATATTTTACGGTATGTAACCCTTATTGATCATCTAATACCACACTTATTTTGTTTCCTTTCCCTAGGATATAAATAAATAATATTTGAATTACTTAATGTAATAAAAATTTATACATTTCCACTATTAGGTAATTTTAGCTAACAGATGTAATTTTACGTACAAGTATGTATCTATTTTACTCATAATACAAAAATATTTGTCTCATTCGGATATAATTTATGGTAATTAGTATTAATGTAAAAATTAACAACATGATCTAGGATAATGGGCTCATGATCTTTACAGTTGGTATTAGAGAATGTTTATTAGATACTATGAAAATGATATGTAGGAAAAACATAGATTAAGGAATATAAACATATGAAAAACATTGAATAAATTCCATGAAGACATTGTATTTATGATTCATTTAAAGATAATTGATGACTATAAGGTATAATTGTTGGTTAATAAGTTTATGTTTTATTATATGTTTAGAGGAATGGTTTAAATTTATTGATAAATGTGTGGTTAATGTGATTTCAAAGGTTGATTTATTTATGGTTTTTTGGGATAAATGTGTTTGAACATTTTGGGAATAATTCATATTAAAACATTAGTGGTGAAAAAATAATTTTATGATTATTTTTATTTAGATGTATTTAATTATATTTTTTATAATTTTATAGGAATTATTTTAATATATGATTTGATAAAGGAAAACCCATGTGCCCGGAAAAAACTGATCATATTCAGGAATGTCATCAAACATAAACTCGTAATCCAAGGAAAACAAGGATAGAACACCTTCCATTGTCTTATGAGTAGTTAATATGGATTTTTTAAATTTAATTATTCGATAGATAAATATTATTTTGATTTTGTGAATAATATTATAGGATGAAATATTTGGATTTTTTTGGGTGTTTTTAGGACATTAATTATTTTTTGGGTGTTGTTTTATTGGGTTAGAGAATACATAATAATTAAATTAAATTTAAAGAATTATTTTTAAATAATAATATTAAATTTTAGAAGGGTTAATAAGATGGGTATGAGATAAATGTTGAGGTTAAAACAATATTTATTGTTGAGGTTATTGTGGTTAGTTTGGCTATATGGTTATATATTTGGGAAATAATATTGGGTAAACCCTTCATGTTATTGTGGGAGCTTTTATGTAAAATATATTATTTATTATATGAAAAATTATTATTTTTGAGGTATTATATTACCTTTTGGAAACGATTTCAATGTTGATTAATGTATAATGTTATAAGGATAGATTTTTATCATTTTTTGGATTATGTGATCCCTTTTAAGTTTGTTTAGTTCATTTGGAATAAAAATATCATCTTGAATACCCATTGTTTGGAGAAAAAGATGATATTGTAGTGAGAATTGAATAATGAAAAAAATTATAATTTTTATGTAAGTATATTTATTTATATTCTCAGTAAAGATGGTATAATAATTCTGATACTCTACGAAAATGAACCTAAAATAAAACAATTATCATATCACCTACAAATATGATGAATTAATATTCTGGTTTTCACACCTATTTTGTATATGTTTTTTTTGGCAGTTAAATTTCTAATTATCATAAAATTTTATATTATCAGTGACCTATATCACTATCCATCACTATCTAGACATTATTCTTTTATTCTATATATATAATTTCACTTATGACTAATGTTCACCAATTTGGATACATAGTTATGTTATTCTATATGACTAATGTATTTATATTTACATATTTTTTAAATTATGTTTTGTTATCCCTTTATACAATAAGGGTTTTCCAAAAATACATTTTAAAATGAAAAACCACAGATTAAAAATCATTATTTGAAATTGGGAGGAAATAATTTATTTAATTGGGTAGAATGTAACACCATGATATTTTAAAATAACACTATATGTAACATCATGTTTCCCACTTTCTAGTATTTCTCATATCTATTTTTGTTTCCCTATTATTTGGGTGCATTTTGGGATATCCAAGGATGTAGGGACAATTATGTATAAAATTCTATAAGGTTTAGGGATTTATGTTTGTTGGAATTAATGGAGTCCATGTACAATGGTGAAAATGTATTAGAAGAATTTAATTTGGGTCCAAGTGGACCTAAGAGATTTCTCAAGGTTTTTATACTTAATCTATCTGCTAAATTATTTCACATAATGAACAATTTAAAAAAAACGAATCATTTTCCTAGATGATGTCACGAACTGGTTCAAATCATATAATGTTTATATATTTTTAGACTAGTCCACATCGTAAAAAGGTTGATCAGGGTTATTTTTAATTTGATGTGACATTTTTTTGATATATATTAAAAATAATTTAATTCCCAATGTGAAATGTTTTCCCATAATTTATTTTTCATGATTTTTATTTTAAACCAAATTTCACATATGATTTGAATTTCATTTTCTTACAGCCTTCTCCCTTGAAACAAATGAGATATCCAATAAAATTTTAAGGACTTTTATCCAATAGGATTATTCCTTTCATTGATTTATATTCATTTTTATTTCACTAAATCTCATCAGAATTGTTATATTTTCTTCTTCTTCACTGCAAGTGGACATAATAGATTCATTGAGCTATATTTCCAGATCCAATAATCTTGAATTATGGGTTCTCTTCATCCTTTCAAGACACATTTCAAGATAATATAATAGTGGTTGATCTTTATGTTGGTTGTGGTATGGAGTGATACATTCATGAGGTAAATGTTGTGTTATATTCTCCACTAATATCATTAATAGTTTAATTGATGATTATAAGTAAGGATTAAATCTATGGGATCCACCAAATTTTTTTATTATTCTATGTTAACGGATCCCATTGATGGCATGTCAGACCCTAGTTTGAGGTTTGTGGTTCCATATCTTGACTATATTAGATGAATAATACTTCTCTAATTTTATAAAAAAATTTATAATTGAATAAGAATGACTAAATTGTGTTTGTGGAAATTAATATTTGAGAAAATATGGGGTTACACATGTTTTAGTGAAAGGAAAATGTATTTTTAAGCCATTTTGAAAAGGATTTATGAAATAGTTTTCAAATCATGGTCTTGCAGAAATGACTTTGAACATTTATCACATGAGAACCCTTGTTTACTTAGTTGGATTATGTATCAATATTCCTCATCAATTGATACTATTAAGAGGTTTAGTCATGGGGGTTTCCTCTTCTTTTTAGTCCCATTGTTCTATTGACTTGTTAAACACTGTTGGGGGGAGGGGGGTTCACATTATATGGTGTTCCTTTGCGTTCCATATTTTATGTATATATCCACAGAAATGATTTGGGAAGTTGTATATTTTTCTATATGAGTGTCGTATCATTCCAGAACTAGTTTGATCCTTGGTGTGATGTTACTTGTACTTTGGATTAGACTAAAATGGATTTCATATGATATGTAATACACACATTAATTTGACTACATTGATAAATGAGATATTCTTTGAAATTATTTTACCTAGGTAATTTAGAAATGATGAAAAAGTGGATTTATTTTCTATGACATTGATAGAAAAAATATTTACTAACTATCATGTATTATTTTATGTTATTTTGATCATTTTTTGTTGTTTGTATGGATAATTAATATGGAACACCTGGGTGGGATCTTACTGATTCTATTTAGCTCATACCCTATGCACCCCTGTGGCTATTTCTCAAACCTTTTAAATATTTCTTTTCATGAAAAATAAATGAACCATAGTGAGGTGAAAATCTTTATATTAGATATTTATGGGTAACAGTGTGTGATATTGTGGTAGTTTTCCCCTACTATCACATGGAGTAGCTATTTTAGTTTTTAGTGGACCTTTTTTGTATGGATTACACATTGTATATTTGTTATCTCATTTTTAGTTATATTACTTATGTGGTTTACTTCTTATTATAAAATATATTTCTTATATTAATCTTCCATTATTTCAAATCATTTTTCGTGTGTGCAATGGACTATGACCTTGTGAACTAATCTCATGCATTATTCCTTTAGCTTTTTTTATGGATGGGAATACTGATTGAATTAATGTTTTTATATCATATATATGATATTTATGGTTTTTTATGATTTTTTAATTATTATATAAAATATACCATCATACTTTTCATTTTTTTTAATACAATAACATTATTTGTGGAAGTGTTGACTATGACATCCTCAAAGAGATGTGATTCATTCATAGTTTACATGGAATGTATTAAGGATGTTTTTATTACAAAATAATAAAATATATGACATAATATTTTTATAGAGTGACAATATATATATATACATATATGTCATTTACTTATTTCTATAAATTCAATAACAAATTTGAAACAAGATTCATGTATACGTACAACCTACCATCTCCATGAACATATTATTCCATTTCATATTTTTTTATTCTATAGATTATTGAAAATTATTATATACTGAATATATATGACATTTAAATCATGTTTTCTATTATTTAACTATGTAAATAATTATCTATGTAATTGGTTCAAGAATAACATGTAAAAACATATATGAAAAATATAGAAGTTATTATCCAAAATTAAAATTTTACAACAATTAATATGATTTCATAATAAAATCATATATTAAATTACTTATAATTTTTTTTATTTTTTTATTTGTAATAATCATTTATTTTTTATACTGGAGGTTTTAATATGGATAAGAATGTCATGACATAAGGTACATTTCATCCCATATCACTTATATTTTTGTAGGATATATTCTATATTCACCACTTATTTTAGTTTTGTAATGTATATATTTATCTATGATATGTTATATAACTAATTTACTTTATTTAATGATATTATAATGTAAATTTTTTTATTCTTTCATGGATTAAATGATTAAAAAGTTACACATGTAGTAGTGGGATTTGTAGTCTCACTTTTATTTCTATCAGAATTATGCCTTATTCACAAATCCTTTGTTTTTTCTGATATAAATACTTTCCATGAATGTAATATATTATTATTATCCTTAAATATATGTCTATTTAAATATCCATTTTAATATATATCTTTAATGTGGATTTTTCGTCCAAAGTTTCAAAATCAGTAAAGGGTTTATGGTCATCATTTACTTCTTGGAGAGGAATGTTATGATTTTCACATATATTCATTTTGGAGTTGTATATAAAACCTCTTTCTATCTAAATATCTCCAATTTTGTCATCCTAGAGATATTTTATGTTTCAGGAAGTGTTATTTCCTAATGGGTATTATGATTTAATGTTACCAAAGTGGTTAGCATTTATTGAAATAATCTCATCAATTATTGAGATTTTATTATTATTATTCATTTATTGTTGAAATATTATGATCAATCAATCAAGAAAACTCAAAAAATTCAATATACAATGGTTATATATGTTAAATTCATGTATTGGTACAATTTTTTCTCTCTTTTGTAAATAGGATTGTTAATAATATTTTTTAAGAAAATATGACATTATTCCTCTCTTAGATTAGAAAAATGTTTTAATCAAATATAATGATTTATAAAAAGGTTTTTAAAGGGAAAATTGTGATCATTTTAAAATAAAAGGATTATAAAAAATGTTTTATGTTTTTAAAATTTTTTAAAATTGGTTACAAATCATCCATTATAATTTTTCAATGTTCTTTTAAAAATAAAAATGGTTTCAAAATGTTTTACGTTTTAAATAAAATTTAACGAGGAATAGATATTTTCTTAAATATTTTTTATATAATATATTTAAAAATTATTTTCCATCTATGATCACATATATTGGATTTGCCTATTCTTTAATAGGAACATGGTCTATTTATAATATTCATGTTATTTCTACAAATGCCTTATGTTCTGATGGTATGATGATTGTGACTCCCTTCTCACTCCCACATGTTATACCATGATAAAACACAAATGAAATCTCATTATTTTCATAGGTTATTATTTTATGAATTGATTATTAACCATATATAATTTCCATAGGTTATTATATGATTTCATGGTTATGATATCTATTTTATTTCATTCGTCATGATTTGGGATATGCATGTATGATTTCATTATGGGATGAGTGAAACCTAAATATCACTATAATTAATTGGTTAATAATGAATGATCTCAAAAGGTACATTGTTGGGAATACCAATCTTATAAAAAAGGGTAGATGGTAGACCATCCCAATCCCATAATAAGAGGGAAAACTGAAGATCATCTCATTCCCATAAAAAGAGGATATGAGGGATCCCCAATCTAGTAACATGAGGGTAAATAAAAGGGAATACCAATAAAATAAAAACATTTTAATTCAAATGTCATACCAAAACCATTAAAAAGGGTACATGGGAAGGAGGTCCATGATTATTAAAATATGGTATGCTAAAGATAATCAGCAGCCTATAAAAGGGAGTATGCAAGTGTTCACACCATGTCAATAATAAGAGTGTAAATGATAAGGTATCTGATGCATATAATTATAGGTTAAAAGTTAGGTCATTCTATTCCAATAATAACAATATAGAGACCTTCACTTCTAATAAATATACATTACATCATTTTTTCAGAATAATTAATACATTACACAAAGAGTCTCCCAGAGATCGTTTTTTTATTGCATTTTAAAATAGGGAAACATAAACATTGTTACATATGTGAGATACATTATATTACACTAGGTTCTTTATGAGTAGAACCCTTATTAGACACATCATAAATGTTAAATGTCTTCATGAATTAGGAAAATAAATATAAAATGGGGTGATATAAAATTATCATCAAGGATAAAAAAGGGAGATATGTAAGAATAATCATGAGTGTAAGGTTTTGAGAATGTCACCATAAAATTAGATGATCATACCATTAATATAAAATCCAATCACTATAAACCATGGAAAAAATTGGATGTTTATAAGACCAGAATTATATTACAATTTTGAGCATAATACATGAAATCATAATATAAGAATAATACATGGAATTGTGTTTGACACACAATCATGTTAAATGATTTCTATAATAGAAAATTATTATTTAGAAGAACTTATTACATGAATGGGATCCCTCCTCAACCAATATTGGTAGTTATGGTTTACTCCCATGTCAATATTAGTCATCAATATTTAATCCCAATACCATCTTAACAGAAATTTTTGTTTACTGAACCATGTTCACTCCCCATTATAGCCAGGTCTATTTAAGGAGATATAAATCTTGACCTAATTAATTGGATGGAGATATAGGACCCACCCATGTAACAGTTATATAAAACATATATGTTTGGAAATATCATAATCGATAATCATATCAAAACCCATGAAATAAAATTTGTATCACAAACATATTATCATATCATATCCTTTAATAAAGAGATAAGTTTTATATATATATTTCATTAAAGAATAAGCCATGAAAAGAAGCAGTTTTATAAAAATATAACCTATTAATGAGATATAGGAATAATGAAAATTTGAACCATTAATTAGAACTGAGTTTCATATGAATATAACCCCTGAATATGAAATAGGTTTCATAAAGCATATTACCAATGAAAGATAAACATGTTTTCTAGACATTTTTCTGTTAAGACATAAACCATTTTGAAAAAAATATGAATGGTGAACATGGATAATATAGATAAAAATAAATGATTAACACCAATCTATGTAATATTATATAGTAAATATTATTGAAATATCTTTTAATACACTTATTGAGGAAAATATATTTTCTTCTTTGAAAACTCTTTAAAAAATATAACTATTTAGAAAAAACTCTTTGGAGATATCTTAGATAAAATTTAAAGGAATCTTGGAAAACCATTAAAAAATATTAAAATAATTTTCCCATGAAAAGTTTCTTAAATTATCATATTATCATTATTTTTGCATACATGGGGTTTGAATAGAATAGAATTCTGAACAATGAGTGTGATATGGGAAGATTTTCAGAAAAAAGTTTTTATAATTATATTCCTAATGAAACAGTTTAAAAATGATAATATTACATGAATATATCATGAATAACCATAGGAGGAGAAAATTAATGAATTTTTTTGAGATATTTACCATAATATTTCATCAAAGGAAGCATAATCATAAACACTCTTGATAAATAATGTGATTATAGAAATAACCCATTACCACTTTTCTAATTTCAAATAATATTCCTCTGGAATGAATGAAATTAAATTAATCACAATATATAATTAAAATAAAGATATTTTTAATATAACACATTAAATGGAATTATATACACATTTTAAAATAATATTTGTGCTTAATAAAACATGTTCCCCAAAGATGGAAAATTGAGTCAAAATTACTATACCAATTTAGTAACATTTGAAATGTAATTCCCCTTGAAATAGAAATCATAAAATTAAAAATAAAATACACATAAATTTAATGATATTTATCAGATAATGAATTCATGTGTAGAATATACACCATATAAAACATGTGTTGTGAATAATGTACAAGTCATGCAGAAATGAATGTGAGACTTGAAATCCCCTTACTTTATGTATTGACTCTCGTTGTGCCCATTAATACATCCTATAAAATAAATAAAAGTTTATTATACATATATTATAAAACAATATTAAACTATACATTTCCATATATTAATTTTTATGAATTTTTATTACTTGTTTATTATCACATACATATAAAAGATATGTTCTAGGTAATAAACGCTTTGTTTTTCGTATGTGTTTTGATTTTAATATTTTTGTTCCAATTACTTATATCATGTTTTTACCATCAAAAGAATGATTAAAATGACCTAAATATCATATATATTTATTATATATGTATTTATCATAATTTTTATAATATATAAATATAAAATAAAATACACTGTTCATAGAGACTGTATGACATTCATACACATGAATATTGATTCCATTTTCTAATCGTATTGAAAAAATATATTATGTAAATGAAATATATGTATAAATATGTAATATTATTACCAAACAATTAGTATTTAATATATATTATATAATTTCATGAAACCCAACAATAATACATTCCTTGTAATGTGTGAATAAATCACATTTCTTTGAGTAGGCAGTAGTCCAAACATCCGCAAACAATGTTATCATATCTCCAAAAAATGTAAAGGAATAAATTATGTGTTATATAATAATTAAATTTGCATAAATTAATCTTAAATAAAATATATATCATATAAAATAAAAAATTTCATCATTATTCCCACCCTTGAATGATAGGAACGGAAGAATGAACGATGTCGGTTTGGGAGGCGGCAGTCCAACGTACACACTAACATTGATTTCATATCTTGTTTAATGGATGTGTGTGTGAGTGATGGTTGTAACCTTAACATAACAACACATAATTATATTTAATATAATATGGTCATTTTATAATCATGGAAAAAAATTACTTTTTGGGTGGTATAAAGAAATAAAACCAAATTTCTTGTGGTAAGGCATTACCTAATCATTGGTTAACTCCTTTTAGTTTTCACCAGAGGGGTTCTTTGGTTGTATATTATCCCAGTGTAATGTTTCATTGATTAATGGGATATTTTTAGAGGACATTTGGATTGGGTTTCTCCAATCTAAATATATTGAGAGGAACAATGAATTGATGAGGTGAGTTCCCTTTTTTATATGGGGGAGAGGACACACTTGGTATTTTTAAAAAAAAATTGATTGCTCCCCACATTTTTACCTTCCAAGAGGATTCCATGACACAAAAACAATATAAATTACAGATTAAGGTCTAAATATGGCTATAAAATGGGTTTTGGAGATTTTAGGGTCATTCATTCAACTTATATTCTTAGTTTAGTTATTATGAAAAATAATTTTTAACTAAATAATTGTAATTAATTTTAATTAATTTCTATAATATTTTTTAAAAAATAATAAGGTGACCATACTATAAAATATAACTTATGATTAATTAAAATATTGATTAATTTTTTTCCAAATTAGAAAGCGAATTTTTATAGAAATTAATTTAAAAATAATTTCACAGACCGGACGATATGATTAGTTTTTAATGTACAACGATAAAATATTTAAAATGTTTTTTATATCCAATTTCAATGAAAAATTGGTTAAAATTACCAGAATTGGATTAATTTATGTATAATATATGTATTTATAATTTAATACAAAATTAAAATATAATTTATCTATATAATAAAATTAGCCGAAAAAGAAGTATTCAATTAAAACTAAGTATTTTTCACTATTCATATAAAAATGATGTTTTCCAGAAAAATAACCAATATTCAAACAATGATAATTATGAAATTATAAATTAAAAAAATTATTTTATATTATCAAATTAATTTATTAAATGTTTCTAAAAACATTTTTATTATTATTCATAAAAGGACAAAAAAGTATTTGAGTAAAATTGTAATTTCAAATATATAAATATGTTCAGGAACATTATATAATTTTTATCATTATGTTTAGTTTGAATGAAACCATTATTAATTGTATTTAATATTTACTTATTACCTTTCTTATTACTATGTTTAATGGATAGGTTATAACTATGGTATTTTAACAATTATAATAATAAAATGTTGTTTTGAACAAACTCATTATAGTGTATAACACAAGATACGACGATGTTGCATCTAGAGAAATATTAGTATATTGTATAACATAACTAATGTGTAACTTTGTGTAGCATCAAAGACAATTGATCATATAAAATTAATTTCTTCTTAAAAATGCTAATAAAAATTCATTGTGTTATGTTCTACAATATTAAAATGAATTTATCCCTAGAAATTTATTATTATGATAAAAAATGAGTACAATTATGTGTTATAATATCCATAAGATTCTATGAAAATTTCTCTATCTGATGGTTTCTCCCCAAAACATTTACCAGGTGAGTAGTATTATTTCATTTATATTTCATTGTATGATCGAGAGTTTAAAATGGTTGTTCATCATATGAATGATCATCCACCAGTAGTATGACATATGAGTTAAGTACATGTCAAGGGTTAGGCGTGTAAGTAATTATGATATATACCTAAAAAACATCATTTACATGGGATTGATTTTGTGGAATGGGTAGGAAATTTTCTACCATTCAGATACAATCAAGAATCACAAAGTGACTGATATAACTATGGATTAGTTTCCCTTTCTTCACAAATATCATATCCATATTTTAAAGAGTAATTAGTATAAATAAATTATCACTCACTACACATTTTAGAACACACTAGTGGTTATCAGCCCAAACTTTCTACTAACATTGAGATGCCTTGATATTCTGCTAAATGGTTTTCTCCTTCTCGGCCATTTCTTCAGCAATCTCAGGATCTGATAGCTTTATTTATCAAAATCATTCTAAAATGTAAGAGTTATAAAATTATTTTTTAGATGGATTTATAAGGATCCCTCTAAATTCATGGTCAAATGTTATTTTTGTATGGAGACTCAACTAGAGGAAGGTGTTGATCCAAACCACCTTTGAAATCTATAGAACATGTTCTTAACATTTACTATAAAGTTTTAGTTTTTCATTCAGATTTACTAACCTTCAAATAAATATAATATGTAATAATAAACAATTCATTATCATTTTATTAATGAATAATTTTCCAGAACAATGCGGTAATCTTTAAATTCCAATCATATACATTGAAATGCAGTTCTCCATTAAATCATAATAATTACTTAATGTATATCATGGGATGTGTATCCATAGATAAGTCATCCATGATAGTAATTATGTTTTCTGAGTATTTATGGGGACCAATTTCCACCTAGATAACATTATTGTTGTTTGTGGTTTTGGGGATCCAAATGATAAAATCCAGAGTGATTGAATCCCATTTCCAATTTTGTTGTGGGTAAAGGATGAGATATAGAATATATGATATCTCTCCCCATGACATCCCACTATAAGTACTATTCCAAATCAATATATATATATATTCATACATTCATGATAAATAAATAATGAAGAGCTATATGATTTCTCTAACATCTACATCTTCAAATATAGTATGGAAGGAACACATACACACTTCCTAAACCTTGTCATTATATCATGATCAAAGTACAACATAGGTTTATTTCGGATCTTCTTCTCCAGTTTTACATCTTTCATATTTGCCTCTCTAATCTTTAATTAGATAGAGGGTTGAACATTCAATTGAGTAAGAGATGATTTTTTCCCATTCTTTCACAGTTTCTTGGTCCATTATTTGAAAATACAAAAAATTTGGATCTACTGTGTTTCTCGTAATAGATAATCTACTGTGATCCATGTGGATCAAATCATCACCCACCTTGTTCACTTTACTAATGTGGTGATGTATTAAGAAGTCATAATCCTTTATTAGCTATAATCATCTTCTCTACCACATGTTCTTCCCCTTATGTTTGAATATATATTAAAAAAATATGATCAATATATATATATATATACATATATTTCCTCTATAAAGATAATGCCTCTATATATTCAATGAAAATTCCCACAGAACACTCCAAATCATGATTTGAGTAATTTTTCTCTTGAATATTAATTTTTCATGATGCATATACTATTATATTATTATTTTATATAATAAATTATTCCAATGTTATCTTAGATGCATCACTATATATTAAAAACATTCTCCACTATAGGTTAATGGAATCATAAGTGTGTCGACTAACTTTCTCTTCGGTTCCTTGAAATTTTCCTCACATTCATTAATCTCGATAAACATGGATCCCTTTTGTGTTAACATTGCTATAGTATTTTATAGTTATGAAAAATTCAACAAAAACCATTGATAATATCCAAATAAACTAATAAAACAAAATATCTATGTCCCTAGGATTGGTTTTGTATGATATTCAATAGAATATCTATTTGATGGATGTACTTTCACACCCTCAATTGAGATTACATGATGAAAAATAAAACCATTTACAACCAAAATCCAAAATTTTAATATTTTTTATATAGTTTATCCTTTCATTAGGGCCATTAGTAAAATTATCATGTGGAATTCATGTTCATTTTTTCTCCTGAAATATATTAGAAGGTCGTTTATAATTACTTCCATAAACTGATCAAATTAATCTATAAAGACTCTATTCATCAGATCCTTCGTGATAAGAGGTGAATTAGTTTTAAGCAAAGGAGTCACTATATATTAATAGTGTATATACCTCTTATGAAATTACATCATGGGTATATCCTCATTCGTGACCCCTAATTGATGATATCTAGATTGAATATCAGTCTTCAAAAAGTACCAAGATCCATGATATTGATCAAATAAGTCATAAATACGGGGAAGATGATACTTTTAATAGATTGTGATGTTGTTAAAAACCCAATAATTAATTCATAGTCACATTGATCCATCATTATTTTTCCTCAAAATAATTTGTATACCCCAAGGTGACAGACATTTTAAAATGGGTCCCCTTTCATGGTTTTTGTGGAGTTTCTTCTAAAATTCCTACTACTCAATTAGAGTAACTCTATAGAATGTCTTTGAAATTGGAGTATAACTATATATAAGATATATTTAGAACTCGAATTCATTTTTTGGTGGAATTATAGGAAAATCTCCAATAAATAAATAAAAAAAATTCATGATCAATAGGAATATCATTGATGTTTATTTTATCGCCAACCATTTGATATAAACACGACTTGTATATTATAATTCATACCAATACACTAGAGGAAATCTCCAAAGAAAGTTCATATTATCATCGCATTCATAGACGGTCATAGATTTGTTTGAGATATCTAAAATAACCAGTCAACCTAAGAAATTGATGTGGGATATATGCAAATATAGTTAATGAGTTGGTGAGATGGCATCAAATTCAACCAGACAAAGAATTACATGATTTATAAAAATCACATTAACCCAAATTTCAACCAAAGATGAATAATACACTTGAGATAAGATCATCATAACATTATTGATTCTCAATTCTAATTCCCCATATTATTGTTTCAGTGGAATCTTATTACCCATATCAAATTTTTTAAATATGAAAGTGAATGTGGATCAAAATTCAAATAAGACATCAATAGTTCTAGAGATGATTGTATGTGTAGCTTTCACCATTTTTTTGAAACACTCATCAGAAACATTGATTTCATGATATCTCCCATTTTCCAATTAAATAATTTGATGCTACATTATATCATTACCATTAATTTCATTCTTTGGCACTAGTTAGCATAATTTTCATTCTTCTTATACTTGTTTCACTAAAGTGGGGGAGGTGAAATATATGAAACATTATCTCCATTCACATTTCTTTCTAACATCATCTCATTACATTAGCAATCAGATACCCGATGGAATTCCATTCCACACATTAAACATTTATTATACCCCATATGAAAATTTTCATTAGGCTTCTTCCAACACATACAGAACAAAGGAAATCTCGTCTTTTTTCTCCATTTTTTTTTCAATTTTCCTATAATAATTATCATTATTTCATTTTCAAAACCATGAGATTAATGCATAACTCCAACCTCCATTACAACCATGATTAAGAAAAAAAATATCTTCATATTTATTCAAGTATATTATGGATAATACCCTTCTGAGAATTTTATTTATGGCACTAAAGAACATATCAAATTTACATTTACGATGGATTATAATTCCAGAACCTTACCTCACCAGTATTTTAAAATTATCCTCTTAGGTACCAATATATTCTTTATCCATTTTATTTAACTCACTGAACTCATTATCCTTGTATTTATTAAGAATAGGAGGAAAATAATTATTAAAAGATAAGTTATTGATCTCATCAAAATCCAATGATTCAATTTCTTCTTGTGGCATCATATTATTTAACAGTGTTCACTACTGGTCCTTTTCACCATTTTAATCCTAAAAAAACAGAATTCCATTTTCATGTGTTGAACACTGGAAAATATTGAATATATTTTTTGGTAATAATAAATTATTATGTAACTATTGGATTGGTATACCCACTAGAAGGGGTGGATATTGCGTTATATAGGACAAAAAAACTTTTCCTTCCTCTACCCATTTTGATGTTTGGAAAGATTCTTATATATAGAATAATGGTTGAGAAAAAAAATGACATTTTGCATTCTCTATCCCAGATAATTTGGATGATCGTGTGAATGAACATTTTATTTTATAAAACACTCATCATTAATGTAGTTATTTTTACATCCATCAATTTTATAATATCAAACAACCTAGAGTATGAAATAGTTAACATAGTGTGGAACCACATAATCATAAAAATAAATTATTGTATGGATAAATCAGAACAACTTCTATAATATTTTAAAAATTTGGTAAATCATTGTATATTTAAATCAAACATACATTTAAATATATCATGATGGTTAATAATTTTTATATTAAATTTCAATGCATATACGCAATGATTGTTAATCGTGGGGTGCAGCAGGGACCGTTCTCATGCACTTTATCCCGATAGCATGCAGATCAATACAATGTTACATGTGTCATTAACCCTATGTATATATGTGATAATACCACATTCAATTTTAGTATCAAGACAAGTATTTATTTATAAGAAACCAATTTATATATCCTTAACCAAAATCTCCATGACATTTTCACATACTTTGACTCATCCTTAGGATTATCCTTATAGACACATTTGTAGGGATCTCTGAACATTTTCTCTCATCATATTTTAAAATTTTAAACTAATTTTTTCCTTTGATACAAACTATGGAGACACTTTTATATCATACATTGAAATTACATCCTATTTGCGTAATACATAATACATTACCCAAACAGACTCCCAAAGACCATATTTTTTTAATGTCATTCGATTCATTGAAACATAGACACTGGTAAATAATTAATTTACAATATCTCCCACAGATTATTCATTACTATAACCATTCATAGATAAATGATACATATTTGATATCATTATAACTTAGGGAAGGAAGCCGTTAAAATTGTTGATGTCATATGTCTGTATTGGTAAACAAGGGTGATTTATAAGCATAATCATGAGAATATGGGTAAAATGACATGATCATAACAATAAAGGATCACACCATTCTTATAAAAGATCATAATCATGAAAACTGACATAAATATTCTAATTTCATAATACATTAATCATAATGTAATCCAGTGCATTATCCTTAAAAGCATAACACATGAATTAGACATGTAATTGTGGAAGACTCATAAGAATATAAAATGATTTCCATAGTAGTTGTGGCCTAATTACCTGGCCTTCTTAGTTGAATGGGTTCCATCCTCAAAACATATGGGTTGTGTCATTTCACTCTCATTACCATCCTTGTGGTCAATGCTCACTCCCAAGATCATATTTCAAACCAAATACTTTATTGAACTGGGTTCACTCCTCATTTTTTCTACGTCTATCACATGAGATTTAAATCATTACATAATGAATTAGAATGAGATATAGGTCACACACATTTAACAGTGAAAACATACATTTTTTGTTACATAATATCATAATCAATCGTTATATCCAAACTGATTAAATT
This sequence comes from Viscum album, assembly GCA_963277665.1. NCBI lineage: Eukaryota > Viridiplantae > Streptophyta > Magnoliopsida > Santalales > Viscaceae > Viscum > Viscum album. The sequence continues at coordinate 1,940,827,808 of OY728133.1, read as the reverse complement.
AAATGGGTATCAAATACCTTTCAACATATCATAACCCGTGGAAAAAAGGTAGGTTTCATAAACATATAATAACCCAAGTAAAGGATTTTGTTTGATAATAATATAACCCATGAATGTTAAATAAGATCTATAATTGTATAACCTCTGAATGGGAAATAGGTTCCATAATAATATATCATGTGAATGTGAAATTACATTCATATTTTATATAACTTTTGAAAGAAAAATGAGTCTCATTAACATCATACTATCAAAAAAATAATTATTCATAGAAAGAACATGATTGGTTCCCTTGAATAATATTTCAATAAAGGGAGGATAAAAACCAAAATATATTATATAATAAAGACAATATTGTGTACATATCTTTTAAAAACATATCTTCAGAAAAATAGTGATTCTCCTTTGAATTTTTTTAAACAAAAATCTTTTTTGAAAAACTTTTTCTTAAAAATTCACTTTGAAACCTTATAATAGAAGATTTTAAACCCATTAAAATTTTTAAAATTATTTTTTCATTAAAAAATTTCTCAATGGATCATTTTCAAAATATTTTTTAAAATATTTTTAAATACATGGTTTTTGAATAAAACTCATTTCTAACCAAAGAGAGAGATAAGGCATGATTTTCTAAAAAATAATGAATTATATTTAATACCAAAGATTGAAGAAATGGTACATATACGTGAATATATTTGGAATAAATAGTTGAGATTAAAATTCATGAGTTATTTTGAGATATGTATTATAATATTACATCCATGGAAGAATAATCCTAAACAATCTCTATAAACAATCATTTTTTAACAATAACCGATTACCACTTTTGTAATTTTGAATCATAATCTGAAGGATATAATAACATTAAGAAAAGACTAAAATATCATAAAACTATTTATATTAATGACATAACTTATAATGTTTTATTATATATTCTTCATTAAATAATAATGTTTAATAATAAAACATGTGTCTCGAAGAAGGCAAATTGAGACAAAATTGCCTTACTAATTTGGTAACATTGGAATCATAAAACCCCAGGGAATAGAGATAATGAAATTATCATTTAAATACAATTATATTTTATGAAATGAATCATATAATTAATTCATGGTCATTATATACACCACAAAAAGTTATGTGTGGTTAAAAAGGCATAAGTCTTGTAGAAATAAAAGTTAGACTATAAATCACATTACTTTATGTTTTGAATCTAATCGTACTCATTCAATCATCATATATAGTTAATATAAGTTTATTATTAATATATTATAGAACCATTTTATGTTATATAATTCCATTTATGATTTTATTATGAACATTTATTTCCTGTTTATTATCACTTCTATGATGAAGTTACGTTTCATGTAATAACCGCTTTTGTTTGCATGTGCTGGATTTGTTATATTTTTTATCATCTACTATTTTTATTATTTATTAAATCAATAATTATTAAAATTAAATAAATATAGTATATATTCTGTATAAATTTATATGTTATAACATATTAAAAATACATATAGAAAATGAAATACATCGTTCATGGATATAATATGTTGTGTGCACGTATGAATGTTGTTTTCATTTCTTTATCATATTGAATGAAGGAATGTAAAATAAATATAAGAATATATACATATATAATATAATTAAATTATAAATATTATGTAAAATATATCATATAATATGTCTAAAATCATCTTTAATACATTCCATTTAAATTTTTAATGAATCTCATCTATTTGAGGAGGCAGTAGTCAACACGCCCAGAAAAAAAATTATCATATTTAAAAAAAAGTGGAAATAATGATGGTACATGTTATATAATAGATCAAAAATAATAATTACATAATACATATCAGAAATATATTAAAAAAACATAAATTATTTCATTATTTCCTACCTTGAAAGGTGGAAATGGAAGAATTAAGCACATCGATTCAAGAGCCGATAGTCTATCATACAAATGAACGATTATTGTGTCTACCATTTTATAGATGTGTGTATCAGTATATGTTTTAAATTTAATATAAAAACATATAATTATTTTTAATATAATTATGTTATATTCAGTAATGGAATAAGAATAATTTTGGGGTGGAGAATGAAATAAACCAAAAGTGTTCATGGATGGATGTGACCTCTTTATTGGGTAACTCCTTTTTAGTTTTCATTAAATGGATTCTTTGGTTTAATTTATTCCAAAATGTAGGATTATAGGATAATGTTTTGAAATTGGGAGATGATTTTGAAAGGTTTTCCAAGATTCAAATGTCTTGAGAGGTGTGTATAATTTTGGGGGATGAGTTCCCTTTCATATGTGGGTAAAGGACACACTTAGTATTTTTTAAAATAATTGTGTTCTCCCCACAATTTTACCTACCAAGAGGAATAAATGATTGAAAAAATTATACCCATGAAGGTTTATTCTAAAAATAAATATATAAAATGGGTTTTTGACACATTTAGGGTCATTTTGAAAACATATATTCTAAGTGTATTTTTTAAGTAAATGCTTTTTTTAATTTATCATTCAAATTAATTTTAATTAATATCACTTATATAATTGCTAAAAAAGAATATTTAACTTACTAGAAATTATAAATTATTATTATTCAAAATATTTAATCCATTTTTACAAAATATAAATACATTAGTGGAATAAATTAATATTAAATTAATCTCATAGATTGGAGGAGGTGATGAGTTTTTAAAGTAAAAAGATAAAATGATTGAAATTTTTTTTGTTCAATTTCAATGTGAAATTGGTTACAATGACCGAAATTGGATTAATTTATGTATAATTGATATATTTAAAATTTAAAATAAAATTAAAATAATATTCTAATATATAAATAAACTGACATTTGGATCTAGAATAATTTAAAAAATTTAAATTAATAAATTATATGTATTTGATCACAATAAATTATTAAAATTCTCTAATTTTTTTCATAGTGGAATATAAAGTAGTTATTTTAAGAAAATATTATTTTCAAACTTATAAAGACCTTATTGAAAATTCTATATTTATTAAAAATATGATTTATTTATATAAAACCATTATTTATAATATTTTAATATTAGTTATCTAAATTAATATTTTATATATTTAATTTCTTGTTTAAAATCATATTATTTAGAGAATTATAATAATGAAATTTTGTTACATAGAAACCCACTGCTTCCTATAACACAAGATAAGACAATGTCATGTGTATCACAAGCTAAACATAGTGCAGTGTATAACTAAAGTTTAAATTTGTATAGTGTGATTGAAAATAATGAAAATAAATTTTATTTAATTAAAAAATTCATCCAAAACATAATGTTTCACAACTAGGGTATAAGAGAGCGCATCTTAACCTTGTAAGAAGAGAGTACGTGGGATGGAATCCTATGTCTATAAAAAGAGGGTCACTGGATGGAATCTTATGACTGTTACAAGAGGATACATGGGAGGGAATCCTACGCTACTAACAAGAGGTTATATGGAATGGCAGCCTATGCCTGTTTAGAGGAGGGTAGAGGGGAGGGCATACAAATCCAAAAATAAGAAGGTACATGGGTGGGAATCCCAAGTCCAAAATAAGAGGGTACACAGAAGGACATCCCAAGCATAAAGTAGGTACATAGGTGTTTATCTGAAGCCTAACCTTATATGAAGATTTATGTCAGTATCCTTGTTATAAGATCTAATAGGCTAAGGTGTATATCATAATTCCATTTCATATTCTAATTTTAAGAGTTCATATATTATACTCATTTAATTATTATGAATCAAGTCTTTTGAACTGCCAATATTTATGCCAGGATTCATGGATATGATATTCTATATATAGGGTGTGATCGTCTAATGTTATGATAGTACTATAATTAATTTATGTTCATTTTATTCTTATGTATCATACATTAATACATTTACTGAGCATTTTAGATCACCCTTTATTATGTTATCTTTTCCTATGATATAAATAAAGGTTTTATGTATGATTACTAAATATAAATATCATTGTGAAAAAATATTAAGATATTTCACTAAGTTAGAATATTTTGTTCCAAAATTTCAATGTCACTAAACTATTTACGCTCCATAGAATTATAATTTTTAATTTTTTGAATATTCATCAAAAATAATTTAATATATCTTTATGTTAATCCTCGTTACTATAGTTGGTATGAAATGAAGGGTTTTGTCAACCTTTTGATATTTGGGTTGGAAAGAAATAGTGATATCCTCATGGATATTTCGAAGGGTATTTTAGAGATATCCCTAAGGATAATCCAAATGTGTCAATGATATAAAATAATATTTCATGATTTAGGTATCATATAACTAATTTTTCATGATTATGTGGTTTTTCGATGTGATATCTGTTTATCACACAATGAATTATAGTATTAGTCAATATCAAGAACTAGAAGGAAATGGTTTAACATTGATTATTTCATATATGGAAAGTATGTGAATTATGAAAATTGATGTCTTAATTGGAAATCTAATGTAGTGAATTAGAAAGGTGGATTGGGTATTGGTAATAATACTGAAGATAAAGAGACCATGAATGGCCTGTGAAGGGTATGATATGTTCTAATTGTATATTTCATATTAAACATAACAAAAATGATTAAATTGACTTTTAGAAACCTTAATACATGATTAATTTTTCTAATTCATGGAAAGGGGTTTCTAAGAAGAAGATAATGTAGCCTATGTAATGGTTTAATAATAAAATTGGTTGATTGATGTGTATATTTATAGGAATTCATGATTTTTTTATGAATTATGATGTATATGTTTTTCAATAAGTATTTGAAAAAAATATATTTAATAGTGTTGATGCCCAAAAAATTTTATATAATGGAAAGTTGATATTTTTATTAATAAAAGGTCACCCATTATGTATTCTTGATGTTAAGAAAATTGTATTTAACATGGATAAAGAGATGATTGGCACAGATTTAGTAAACTAGATAGAACAAATTACCATGTAAATTATTACTTATTTCTTGAAAATGTGTTCTATGTTATCATGGATGATGTTAAAATTTTGTTAGATCAATTTAATATATATAATAATATTTTGGATAAAAAAGAATTCATCTTTTCGATAAAGGTTTATGGTAGATTAGTTAATTATCATGTTTCAAGTGAATACTTGATAAATTTATTCACATACCTGGAATGTGACAACCAAGAGATACATTAGGATATAAAAGGGATTAATTTTTATATGATTCATGAGAAATTTAGAGATGTTTTTTCTAATGATGTGGATTCTCATATTTGGAATGGATTTTGGGTTAACCATTAATGAAATGGTTTATCATAAACCAAATATATGATTATAGAGATTAAATTATTTTCCTGACAATATGAGGATTTATGAACATTTGATAACCTATCCTAACTATTTTTCTATGAGAATAACTAAATACAGTTGGAATGACCTATCATTTTTTGTATGGATCTCATGATCAATTAGTAATTCATGAATAAAAATATACCTCAATTTGAATCTGTAAGAGGTTAATTGTAAATCAAGTAAGAAATAACCGTAGAGTGATATTGTGCATATAAGAAGGAACCAAATCAGGTAAGTATATTTCTTTATGTTCTTAAAAAGAAATATAATTCCTTAAATTTTAGAAATTGATATTTAAAAATAATTATCCTAATATATTCATTTCTGTTGAACTAATGGTCTAATAAATCATAAAAAAGTTCTGTTTTTGAGGAACAAAACATTTTATTAATCATTCACTTTATTTTCATCAATGACCTTAATCATTATCAATGATTACTTATTCATTTTTTCAATGTCTATAATTCTCTTCCAACAATGTTCACAAACAAGGAAACCTAGTTCTTTGTTACATTATGTTACCGTCATGATTCTAACATTCCCTTTTTAATGTAAATGTTTTTATTAATTTTTGTTATATGGGTTTATATGAAAGGAAATTTTAATTATTAAACCATTGATTAACAAAAAAAATTTCAAGGATAAATTCATTTTATGGGGGTATAATGTAGCCCCCTAAGAAATTATGTTTTTTATTTAATTTTACCTTTTTGATATTATCCATTTCACTCAACAATGAATATAGAATCTATTATATAAAATCACTATGTTTTGCTTGTGTAACATACATCAGAAAGTTAAGATTACAATACGTCCAACATATATACAAGATTTTGGTTCCAGCAACACTATTTTTGGATTTTGTTACATATAATGTTGAGTTCCTTTGATATATTGCATTTAAGACAAGGCCGCATTTTTTCGAACTACAATATACTATAAATATTCTTATTAAAATTTTATTTTTTTCCACCTGAGCATTGGACTACAAGATATGAATAATATTTTTTAAAGTGTTAAAATATTATTTCAAAATATAAATAAAATTATTCATTTGGTTATAAATTTTTAAGAAATTAAAGTAAAATATATTTGAAAATATTGAAATTCTATTTCTAAGAAAACTATTTTTCTTTGTACAAACGCAATTTTTTCTCAATAAATTAATCAAAACTATTTTGATTAATTTTTTAATAGATTTTATATAATATATATTCACTATTGTTTCACACACACACAATAGATTTAATATCCCTAAGAGAATAATAATTATAATTTTATGATCAAAAAGATATATTTTTATAAAAGAATCTTTTACCACCATTTAATGGTGAAATTATTTTAAATATAATTTTTAAATATTTTATAATAATTATTTTAAATACCTAACTTCATTTTTGAATTAACAATTTAAAAATTCTCTTTATGTTTAATTTTTAGTATTTTTTTAAGAAGATTATTTTTTTGAAGAAATTGTGAAAAACACTTATTTTATATTGAAAACAAAATTTTCATCTCATTTATTTATATAGTTAATGTATATTTTATATTGTTTATAAAGTATTGTTATATATATTTTTTATATATTAATCTATCTTTTGTTCTTCTAATCAATTTCATATTGAAATTGGATATAAAAAAATTCAATCTTTTGAACATTTTACAATTAAAAACTCATTTTTACATCCAATCAGCGAGATTAATTCTAAATTAATTTATACCACTTATGTGTATATAATTTTTAAAAATGGTTTCAATATGTTGAATCCAAATAATTAATAATGTACATCAAGATAAAATTATTTTTTTATCCAATATATTAGTATAATTAATTAAAATTAATTACAACGATTAATGTAAGATAGATTCTACTTAATGGTTAGATAGTAATTTACAGGAAAAATACCATAAAAATATGTCTAAGAGGTATGTTATGGACAAATTTAGTCTATATAATCAATTGTATCTGACATTATAAATTATTGGAGGAACATTATTTAAAGTATACCTCTCAATATTGGTCACCTTTTTATATTTACAAGATTTGTAGTCCTCCTCTACTATAAAAGAGTACTAACCTACTTCACTTATTCACACCAATTAATCCATTTGGTTCTTCCAGAGTAATTACTAAATAACTCTCAAATTACATTATCTCATCCTATAACCCTCACTTTTGGTATGAATCAAACCATGTAATCCCTTTCATGGAAGCCAAAAAGAGATGCCCAATTAAGAGGTAACATCATTCAACAAGCACTTTTGTTTTATTTATTTATACAGCCCTAAATTATTATTATTCCCTGATTATATAATAGTATTATAATACCAAATATATTTATATGTTTTTAGATTAATTTTATGTATTTAAATCAAAAAACATCCATTAAATGGGACACACAATAATTATTCATATGTATGACGAACGACAACCTTGTGAACTGATGTCATCCGCACTTCCATTACCACATTTCATGGATTGGAATAATGATGGAATTATAGTTAATGTATTATTATTATGAAATTAATGAAATATTTATTCTTATTTAATTATTATAAAACACATACCTTAATGCTTACCACTTTTCTGGAATACGATAATGTCGTTTGTCGACGTACGGACTACAGCCTCCTCCAAGCGATGTGATTTGTCCAAACATTAAATGTCATGTATTATAGATGGGTTTTGTAAATATATATGATATATATAAAATAATAATTCTACTATAATGATAATATATATATGTATATATACCCAGACAAATACATATCATTTAATTTTTTTATCTAATATGACAAGGAAACAGAAACATTGATCATGCATAAATAAGACCTACAATCTCCATGAATTATGTATCCCATTTCATATTTATATACATTATATATTATTATAAATAAACATTTAATGAATATATATGATATTTAAATCTTGTTTTATATTCTTTAAATATTGAAACCATGTTCTATGTATTACGATAAAAATTGATAATTCAAAACATATCTGATCAACAAAGTGGTTATTACATGATATATTACTTTTACATGAAATTTATAAAAAATGGGTAATATAAAGTGTTAGAAAATCATATATGGTATTATATATTATACTATTTTTATGTTTTATATGTATAATAAATGAATATTTATTATACCAATGGTTTGACAATGTATGTAGAAATTTTATACTTAAAGTAAGGGTTTTCTCATATCACATTTATTTTTGTGAGATATATACTATGTTCACCACCTATTGTTGTTGTGTGGTGTATAAAATTACCAATGACATGTTATATCCTGAAATTAAATTATTTTATTATATTAAAATTTTTATTTTATTTTCTTATTTTAGGGATATAATGATTCAAAAGTTAATCAATTAGTGAGGGGATTTCCCATCTCACCTTTATTTCTACAAGTCTTATTATTTATTCAGCATCTGTTTCTTTTGTGTGGTGTAAATAATTTTCTGAATGTATATAATATCGATTTGGATTGCTATATCATTAATTTATCCATCCTCTTCCAATTTTAATGTTTATTTTAATCTTACTCTCTTAGATGGATTATGATTCAATGATACTGAAGTGGTAAGTGATTATTTCTAAAATCTCGTCATTTATAGAGAGTGTTTACAATTATGATTCTATTGATGAAATATTATGACCCATATCTCAATAAATCCAATGAAATTTCTTCTATTCTTTTTATTCATGCCATATAAATGTTAATGTACCATTTTTAGGATATTTAGTACAAAATATAATTAAGAATGTTTTTTTAATAAAATATAACATCATTGTTATCTTCGATTGAAAATATGCATTATTCAAATACTATTGTTTTCTAAAAATGTTTTTAGAAATATATTTAAATGATATATTATTATCATTTTTACTGAAAAGTATTTTATAATTTTTATATTTTAAGAATTGTTAAAAATTGTGTTCAATGTTTCCCTTATATGTTTGAAAGATTATTTTCAATAGTAAAAGGTTTTTAAAAGCTGTCATGATTTAAAAATAATTTTCAATGTGGAACAAGTATTTTGGTCAAGAAATGTTTTTAAAATATATTTTAATATTATTTTATATCTAAAATTACATCCATTTGTGTTAAATATTTCTTAATATAGACATGATCCAATAATACTATTCATATTTTCCCCTTAATGGTTTATATATTTATGGAATGATGTTTATGACATGCGTTTACCTTGTATGGGTTATACCATGATAAAATTATTATGAAAGTATCATCCCTTAATTGGTTATAATTTAAAGAAATGATATGGTAACCTATATCTTTTCTATTGTAAATTACAAGATGACATGTTTGTTATACACATTACATTTCATGGATTATGATGTGACCTTTATGAAGCCCTTATACATTTTATGGGTCATGATATGACGAATGTTTTATTATACAGTGAAATATTCACATATGATTTCATTATGTGATGTGTGGGACTTATATCTCCCTCTAATTCATTGGGTAAAAAACTAAGCTCAAATGGTAGGTGGGTGGGAATCCCAATCATGTAACAAGAGGGTACATGAGAGAGAATCCCAAGACCTTAAGAAGAGGTTACACGAGATAGCATTTAAAGCCCATAACAAGATGTTATATGGGAGAGAATACCAAGACCATAACGAGAGGGTACATTGGATAGAATCTCATTCTCATATGATTATGGTTAATGGGATTTCATCCCATGCCCATAATATGAGGGTAATCATGAGGTCATCCCAATCCCATAACAATAAGGTACACATGTGGGTATGTTAAGCTCGTAACAAGATTGTACATGAGAGGGAATCTTAAGACCATTATGAGAGGGTATACAGGAGGGAATCCAAATCATGTAAAAATAAGTTAATTGGTAGGGAATAAAAATATAATTAAAAGAGGTTAAATGGGAGGGACTCTGAATTCCTTATCAATAGGGTTCAATAGAGGGAATATCATGTCCATAAGTAGAGAATAAAATGGAGGGCATCATAATCCTTTAATAAGAGGGTATATAGTAGGGAATCCTTAGCCTTTTACAAGAGGGTATATTAAAGGGAATTCCAAGCTCTTAATAAAAGGGAACACCAGCAGTAATCCTATATTTGTAACAAGAGGGTACATGGGAGGGTATCCTAATCCCAAATGAAACAGGTAAATGGGATGAAATCCTTATCCTAAAGTAGTTACACAGGTGATTATCCCATGTCTTACAAAATATGATGGTCTTGGTTGGTATCCTTAACATACTATTTTATTTGACTATTTGTATGCACTAAATCAATGTCTCCTTCCAATATTATGATCTTGCGGATTATGCTCTTTAATTTTTTTATACATGTCTTTTGAATTCCTAATATTTTTTCCATGATTCATGTATTTGAAATTTTCTATGTCAGGTATGATATTATAATGTTATTGTCATTCTATCGTTCCATTTTATTCATATTATACTTACATATCTTATTTTTTCCCTTAATGAGATACTGATCCCATCCTTTATTATGTTTTTTTCCCTGATTTTGAATAATGTTTTATGTAGGATAAAAAAATGTGGAGATTATTGTGTAAAAAATTGATGATCCTCCACCATGTTGGAAGATTGTGTTCCTTGATTCCAAATACACTAGAATATCATGGTCTTATGGTATTTATTATTCTTTTGTGATATATATTCATTGAAAATATTGCAACATCCTTACATGTTAATCCTAGTTTACTATAATATACATTTGGGATTAGATTGGAAGGTTTTGAAGACCCACTTCTTTCCGTATGTTTATCTATAGTATCTAATGATGGAGAGGCCTCTAGAGTTCCAATTTAAGGAACATGGAGAGTTTTCTATATCAGTGGAAATCAATATGTTCTTGAAGATGGTTTGTTTTTCAGAACAAGTAGCAATGTTTCATAAGTTTATTGGTCAAATTATCGAGAGGGTTTCTGGTCAGATATTAGATCAAATGAATTAATATTGAACATTTCTACAAAAATAGATTAAGTAGATAAGGAAATTATGGTAGAGATGGATATGGTAGGAAATATTGCTTATTCTACCTCTTCTCTTTATCCTAGTGGAAGATTCAATTGAGCTCAGTGAGGAAGTGAAAGTGGAAAGATCATCGGAAGAGTGGTGGGGTGGTACTCAAACACACACCTGCACTACACCTTCAATTGTAACCAATAGTGTTCCCTTGAATTTATATAATTGTGGAATGATTAGTAATTACTATCATTATTATTATTTCAGTATGGATATGTGTAAAATTTGTGGATACTATGGCCATATATTGTTTTTTTATAAAATCCAAGAGGAATTACATGAATTCTAGTGTGGTTCATGGGAAAAATCCATGATGGAGAAGAAGTCCATGAAGAGGATTTCATGAAATAAAAATTATTATATAAAGATAGATTGTGGAAGCGGTTTTTTGTAACACTATTGGATGAAATGGTAGAAGGCTCCGTATTAGAAGAGTTGGTCTGTGGAAGATTTGATGGTTCGTAGATGTAGAGGTAGTCCATAGAGCATGAATAATCTACTGAAGAAGCAACAGTTCATAGAAGCGGAGGAAGTCCATGGATAAAAAGTGTCTTATAGAATAGAGGTGTTCCATGAAGAAAAAATAGGTCCTCAAATCACAGGCATAATGCGGTGCATTACAGTTCATGAAGGTAGTAGGTTTTTTCGTGGTGAAAGAATTTTCCAACATATAATGTGTCAAAATATTGATTACATATATGGTTAAAATTATAATTCATCAAATAAACTATATATAGTTTAGGATGAGTTCATTAATTCAAATTAAAGGACCTAAAACTCCATAAAGGATGATTCGATTCCTCCAAATGCAGTGAGGAATGGGGAGTTGACAGGCGTGTTCTGATGGACGTAGTGAGCTATCCCTAATATATTATAAAGGTAGTGTGCCTTGTACAGAGTGACTGTTTGTAATATTTTATTACCCACAACTAGTTAATAATAGTGTATTTAGTCATAACTAGTACAATGTCACTGCATGCTCCATGTACAATCCCTTAGTGGTGAACCTACTAAAATTCACATGTATACTCTTTACATGTGATGGAATGATTACTCCTCATTCTCATGAGACAAGTTCATAGAAATGTGGGAACAAAATATATCAATTTTAAAGAGAACTATTAAACATGTAATCACCCCAAACATATAAGGGTCATCCAAGGTTCTTTAAGTGGTGTCAAAGTATACTGGTTGTTAAGGATAAATATTTTCTTATTTACTCTCATGGAGAATATTGTTAATGTCAAGGAGGTTTCTCATTTTTTTGGAAATAATTTTTAGATATGGAGTAAAAGGATGGGATCTCATATAATATCTCTTAGAATGAATGTTTTTTCACAATATATGAAATACAGGTCACTGATCCAATAGGGCTATATATGACTTATATAGACATGAAAATTCTTGATGTAGATGATTAAGAACAAAATTCCCTCACTGCAACACTATCTGATCTATTCTATATGTTGGTGATGAGATTCACCTCAGCCAATTCTATGTAAAAAATTGAAACAAATATGGCAATGTTATGTGAAGGAGTCCAAATTCAAGTCTTTCATAACATATTTGATGATCTAAATATGAATCCTGGTGGAAATATTGGTAATTTTTCAATCAAATTACAGAGGCCGTATATGAAATTTGATGGCCTTGTGAGGAGATTAAATACATTGACATTGTAAATAATGTCTTGAGAATACTTCTACCTCATTAAAATCCAAATGTTTTTTCCCTTGAGAAATGGGATCTTAGAAAAAATTCCTTTTATGTTATGATGATCAGTCTAGTATCAAATGAAATTATAGCTAAACTATAAGATGAAACATGTTTTGTTAGAAATGCATTGGAATTCAAAGCCATGGAAAAATATGAGAGTTCTGGAGATAGTGTTAATGAATGTAATGAGTAAGATCAACTCCTTTCTCTATATTCCATGAAATTCAATAGAGAAAATTGGTGATTTGAAATAAAGCTACCCTTGAAATGTTTTTTTAATTTAGTTGGTAACATTGCCTCTCGGTGCACATGGATGTTCCATGATGATGAAATTAAAGAAGGAAACTAACAGAATCCTTGGAAAAGTTATTCTCAAAATGAATACGTCAAATGTAGAATGAAAATAAAGAGAAATATTTTTTCCAGTAAAGAAAAAGATTACCAAAATTAATTTTTCTATGAAGAAGTGAATGAGTATTAATATATAACCCAAGTATATATGATGTCTATAGTTTAAAACATAGATCTATTATATGATAATTCTAGAGATATTATATTGATTTTTGATACTGATCTCTTGATGAACCTAGAATATGCTCTTGGTGAGATTCATAATTAAAGAAACATAAGAAAAATGTGGAGTGTTTTTGTGGAAGTTTCATCAGAATATTTTGATCTACAAGAAGCTGAATGTAATTGACTTAAATAAGTAATAAATTAACACTCAACATCCATCGAAAGAATAAAAGATACAATAGAAAATAATCTAATAATTGAAGAATGAAAAAGGTCTTCCATGACCTTACATCAATTTTGGAGTATAATTCCATGACTATTGAGGGAATTTAAGAATAATTTGTTATGTATAGGTGAAAACATGATAGTTAATTATACTCTATAGAAAAAATAGTAGAAAATATATTTTGGGTGATTATTAGATAACGATACAATGGAGAGAGATAAGTGTGGTTCAGAAGGTGTAGATAATTATTTTAATGATTGAGGAGCCACAATAATTGGAAAATGTGGAAATTAATGTGATTCTGAAACCTCAAATTCTGGAAACCAAATATTCCAAAATAAATGCATATTGAATGTGGGACATACCACAATGTCACCTGATGTCCTAACAAATAAATCCTCAAATAAAACTGATTGGAGAACTAAAAATTTTCCCCATGTATCCATGAATGATTGGAATTCAAAATAATTTTAAAATGAAGTGTAAATGAGGAGGAATATAAGTGATAATATGATTCTTCTTAGGAAATGTCACTTTTTCAGCTATCTAGGTCACACCATGGCGTACTATGAAGTAGAATGAAGCTATTTGAATCTATATGATCAGGGATGTCAACATAGTAGAAAAAGTATTATCCTAAATATCATTTATGAAATATCAATTATGGATACTTCTATCCATGCTCTATCTTTGGCCATAAATATATTCATTATAGGTAGAGGAAAGGTTGAAATGATACCAATAGAACTCCAAGACTACTTAGTAAACATCAACCAAATAGTGTTTCTATTAGAAATCAGTTTTATCATTTATAAGAACAATATGAGTATGATGAGCCAATTCACATAGAAAAGATAAAATATAAACCGTATTTATCTACCAATATATCAAATATATCATGGAAGGAAAATAAGAAAACTGAGAAATCTGATCTTGTATAAGTCTCTCTAAAAACATCAAAGAACTGTTGCACCGGGATTTTTGATAATAGATTCATGAATCATATGATGATAATTAATGAAATATTAACAATTGTGACGAAAAGGGATGATGTAATAGTATTATTTGGTAATGATGTTTCCTTGAAGATCAAAGGTAGCAGATGTACTAAAATGGCAAAGGTGGAGCTGAAGAAAACTGAAGTTATCTCTGTTTAAAGCCTATGCCACAATCTCTTGAGTGTGAGTCAACTATTTGAATTTGAAAAGATGGTGACATTTTATCAACATGGGGCACTACAAATGTAAATACCAAGAATTGTTTTATAAAAGGATGTAGAATAGATAGAAATTTATATCGGGTTAATAGAGAATTGAACATTTTCTACCAGAGATTTGAAGAAGAAAACAAATTATGGCACCATAGGTTGGGTCACATCATATAAAAAGGCTTGGAAAATATATATTATCATAATATAGTCAGGGATATCCCTAATCAGAAGTGTGAATAAGAAAATAATGGTGATTATTGAACATGAGGTAAGCTGCTGTGCAGTTCATATTGGCAATAGAAGAAAACATAATCAATTTTTTTGATCCCATCCATACATATGTATGTATTCCAATAAATGTAGCAAGAAAATTTTGATAAACTTACTTTCTTATTTTCATATATTATTATAGAAAAATTAATTTCATGATGGTTAAACATAGAAAATGAAAAGTTCATGATTCTATGAAGACACATTGACAAATAGCCAATAATAATATTGGATATACAATCAATGTTATATAGTATGAAAATGGATGGGATTACATGTTTGTTGAGTCTATAAGTTACTTAGAAAAGCATGGAAAACCATTTGATGAGGTTTTTATTAGAACCCCATAGAAAAATGGTGTGGTTGAGCACAAGAATTGACTGGTGAACAATATGTCTGGAACTATACTGATTTAAGGTCATATCCCTTACCATTATTTGAATGAGGTTGTTCAAGTTGTATTGTATACTGAAAATTAAATAGTTATTTTTATGGGAGAAACAAAAACACCATATGAGTTTCAGAATGGAAGTAATCCATCATTGATGTATTTTTGTGTTATCATAATTAAATTTTTGAATCAAAATAAATAACGAAATCAAGTTAAGTTTGTTGATGAAGAAGATGAATAAATATTATATAGGTATTCATTAAATAGGAATTCCAAAAAATGCTTGAATAACTGTCTCAGATGATTTTTGAAATTACTATTGTCAATATCCTTTAATTTAAGACTACAAATACATTAAGGATATATTTTTCAGATGTGACTAATGATTTTGATGATAGTATACATGGAATAGATTCTAAATAAGGATTAGTGGAAGGAGTGAAAAATATTCAGAAGTCACAATGCGATGTTGATTCAGAAGAAGAGTCTTAAGAGGAAACCAGTGATGAAAAAAAAATTCAGAACCTTATAATTGAAATTGAAGAGAATAAATTGATCAAAACAACATCACTGGATATTGTAAAACACCTATATATTTAAGTATAACGAGAAATAACGCACAATATATATTCTTATCAATATTGGAACCAATATTGCATGAAGATGATTCAAAGGATAAATCATGTGTGAAATCCATGAATAAAGAGTTATATTAGATTGACAAGAACCAAACACAATATCTAGTTATGATACACAAAATTTACAATGTGATTGGTATGAAGTGTATATTCAACAATAAATTTGATGATCATTGTAATGTTATCAAAAATAAGGTGTGATTAGTGTGTAAATATATTAACATATTGAATTCAATGATGTCGAATATAATTTTTCTCTTGTAGCTAGAATAGAGTCTTATATATTTTGTCATTCCATGGAAATTCAATGTGGATAACAATTGTGTCAAATGAATGTCAAAAAAACATTTCTTAATGTTGTTCTTATAGAAGAATTTTATATTAAACAACTAGTGGGTTTTTTCATGGTAATTATTTAATGATGGTTTTTAGACTAAATAAGTTTCTATATGGCCAAAAATAGGAACCACATGAATGGTACTCAAGGATGGATTTTTTTCTAATGAATCATGAATTTAATTTAAGAGATCTAGATCACAATCTCTATTTCAATAATTCATTGAATTATCAGTTCATGGTAATAGAGTGCATAGGTGATATTATATTTGGATGAATAAAGGAGGAATCAGTGGATTAATTTTCCAATAACATGAAATTCATAAATTTACATTTCTACGATTGGTAACCTCATATAATTATTGGGGTTGTATGTGACTCAGATGAATGACCACACTTCTATTTCCTTGGAAAATTATAATATAGATTTTTTGAATAAATACAATATGCATGACTCCAAACCAATGTCGACCCCAATTACAGTTGGGACAAAACAAAGAAAGAAAGTGGTTGTCTCTTCTATAGATCAAACTATGTATAATAGAATAATCAGAATCATATTGTACTTAATTTGAACACTACCCGATAATGTCTTTGAAATATGATTAATATCCCACTTTCAATGTAATCCTAAAGAAGATCATATGGTGGAATTTAAAAGAATCATTAGGTACATTCAAGGGACTCAAAATTATGGATTATAATATGGTGTATGAAGAGATAATTACCTATTGAATTTTTTTGATGCTAAATCGGATAGAGATTTAGTGGAGAAAAATTTCAAATGTGGTGGAGAATTTTTTATTGGAAAGAAATGTCTTGGATGGTTGAGTAGGAAATAGGAAAGCACTTATCTCAGTACTACTGAAGCTGATTATATCTCTGCTTCAACGGACTGAAATAAACTAAAATAGATGAATCAAAAACCTAATGATATTGTGGAAGAGGTTAAACAACCTAGGGTGATTCACTATGATAACAAGAGTGCAATTGATCTAACTAAGAATCATAGTCACCATTCCTGTACATAAAAAATAGAAAAAAGATATCAATTCATTAAGGAAAATGTTTAACTTAAAATTATTAAAATGGATCATGGAAAATCGACTGAACAAGTGGATGACATACTAATCAATCCATTATCATTAAATGTGTTTGAGAATCATCAGTTGAACCTCAGTGTTCAAACACATCCCAATACATGATATCTTTATGTTTGGTCCCCTCTCCCCATTTGTGTCCACTATTTTAATAAGTTTTTGGATGTGATTCATGTTTATGGTGGACACATTATGAATGGTGAGAGTGTTTTATGCTCTAGAATGAACACATAATAGTTCTTTGGGTTTGTTTCCAATGGGGGGAATGGAGAAATAAAATGAAATAAGACTATATGATAATTCAGTTTAAATTCGTGGATATTACATAGATCAAAGGGTGAGAATGATGAACAGAGAACTTATGGAGAAATTCAAATGTTATGAGAAATGGATTTACAAGGCATGAACATTTCAGGGAAAAAGAACCAAATTAATGATTCCCCTTTTGTTTTCTAACCTGATCATCACTCACATAGGTTAAGAGTGTTGGATGATTTTTTTTCTCGTGTATCATGTTTTAATTGCATCTAGTGCTTCATTAAATTTATCTATAGATTTTTAACAAACCCAAGGGGGAGATAGTTGGAACCAATGTTTTCCTTTTATATAAATTTATTATTATTTGTGTTTGTTGACTATACTCACATGGAATATTATGGAGTTTGTAAATAAATGGATATTATAGTTGAAGATGGAAACAGAATTGATGGTGGCATTGTTTCTTATTATTTTCCAAATTCTTGGGCCTCAAAATCATGAGTTTGAATTTGAAAATTGAATATTTTCGGTGTAGAAGTACACATTTCGTGGACCATGAAGGAATGTTCTTGGAAATCTTATGAGGTTTGCAGAATAGTAATGAAAATCACCAAATGGTATGATTCTACATAGCATCACTATTCCAACCATGAGGCATAGTATATAGATTCTGTATGGAAAATGGTTTTCGAGGAGGATTAAGGATTGCGATGGGAAAATGTTTTATAGATGTCCATGTATTAAATGAGAAGGATCATAATTTTTTGAAATGACTTGATCATTTGAGGAGATATGAATGGTTTTATTCATAGAAGATATCATCCACCATGAATGAAGAGAGGTGGAATGCGGACCATGGAGAGAAAATCGGATGTGAGATAATCAGTCCACGGTGAATCCTTTACCACATATAATCTTAATATAAAATGGATTTTTATGATTTTTTGATCAATTTTCTTAAATAAAGGATACTTATACCATTATAATATAGAATGTTTTTTTACTATAAATCTATGATGAATTCGGTGAAGTCCAGGGATGTTACTAGGAAGAAATCTCCACGGAGGAGAAGAATATCATGAGGAGGTTTCTGAAAAAGGATAATTGGTCTAGGAAGATAATTTGTATAAGTTATTTTCTATAACAATATAGCCAAAAAGGAATATAGAACCACATAGAAAGAGTTTGTTAGTGGAAGAAGTTATATTTCATAGAATAATAGGTACTCTATATTGGAGGAACTGTCTATGAAAGAGATGTGTGATTTGAAGGAAGAATTGGTCCATAATGAAAAAGTGCTATATGGTGAAGCGAAGTGTGCAAATAAAGCATTCCATTTCAAGGAGGAATATTTCCTGAACTAACATTGCTTGGGAATGTGGATTACATCTATAGGTAAAAAATTGGAGTTCAATAGATAATCAATCTTTAATAAGGATGCACACATTCAGGAAAATGAGAGGACCTACAATATCATATCCGGTGAGTGGATTCTTCCAATCACATTGAGCTAGGGGAGTCTATTAATGTTTTTTTTGGGACGTAGTGGGATATCCCCAAAATATTGTAAAGGAATTTTTCCTATAACATAATGATTGAGCCTAATCTTTTCTACTCCACAAATAGATATTTGTAGTGGATTTTGGAATAACTATCAAACGTTTGGTGTATGCTTCTTATGCTCTCCCTTAGTGGCGAACCATGTAAAATTACTATGTAGACTCTTTTAATGTGATATTTTATTTACTTCTCATTCTCATCAGATATGATTAAAATATTCAACCAAATTTTGGAACAATATTCATCATTTTTAATGAAAAACATTACACCCTAATTCACCCCTCCCCTCTCAGTCTGTTCCAGGGTCCTTCAATTGGCTTATCACTCACCATAATATGTTTTAGTTTCACTATTATGAATTCATTATTCTTAAATATGATGAGATATTTTAGGACTTTCACGGATATTATGATATGAGGTTAGGTTATCTAAGACCATCCTTCCCAAAGCTCAATTTTTTTGACTGTTGTAGAAATTCAGCCCAATGAGTTTTTTCATTGTTAATATGTCCACTAATTTCTATATTTTTTTTTAATTTCTTACTAGATGAATTATTTGTACTCCCTTCTATAAGAAAGGTATAGTTTACAATTGATATGTTACCCAGTATATGTAATTTTTAATTACCCACTAATCATATGGAACCGGCAGAGCATGAAGTGCTGAATATTTAGTAGTATTATATGACGGTGAAAGGTTTTGTTTCCCCCAGTGTTTCTCCTTGAGAGTATCTTGTTCTCTTTTCCATGAGGAGGTTTTTCCATTAAAATTTTTCATATGTTTTTTCTTTGACTAACACTCCTATATATTTCATGGATTTAATGAATCAAATATTCCATGAGGATCTAGAAACATTTTTGTTAGTGTTCATAGATGATATTCTTCTTTCATTAAATATATTAGGGAGATCATAAAAACCATTTGAGTTCTGTTCTATAGATCTAATGGGATTACCATTTGTATGGAATGATTTCCAAATATAATTTCAATATCAAGGAAGTGATGTTCAAGTTGAATGTGACACATGATCATGGATTATAATTGGTCCTTTTAAGGTGATGGGTTACATGGCATGGGATGATCTACAAAACATACTTGAGATTTTTGGAGAACTTGGTATTACAATATAACACCAATTATTCTTTAAGGAATTATAAAACATTTTCATCTCTATTGACTAATATTACTATCAAATATTCAAATTCTTTTGGGATTTAAGATGTCAATATTCATTTGATGAGATGAATCAACTTCTGAAAACATCTATTATTCTAATTTTAAATAATCTTAGTAAGGGGTATGAGGTTTTTCATGATGATTATGGTGTTGTTTTGGGTAGTTTGATTATGCAGGAAGATCATGTGGCGTCTTAGGGATCTTTACAGCTTTGACTATATGAGATGAAGTACTCACTCATGATTTGGAGCTTGACATTATCAGTGCATGTGCTTACATGATGGATACATTGTCTTTTTATGGAGAGTATCAGTGTATTTTACAAACATAAGACTTATATCTATATATTTTCTCCGTAAAAGGTGAATCAAAGATATATTTTTTGGGTTTAATGCCCTTATATGTTTGACTTTGACATTTCCTACAACTCGAGAAGGGGGAGTTCTTTGGTGACACTCTCAATAGGAAAATTTCATCATAGAATATTCTTGAATAGAAAGAGGAGTTGAAACTTATGAGACTCATTGATTAGTTTATCCTAGATTCATATGCCAATCTTTCAATTATGATACTATTAAGTGTTCATTTTTTATCTTAACTCTTTTTTTTTATTTTGTATGACCAGTATTTTGATAATGATTTTGAGGTAATTCAAGAGAACTTATATGATAGAGAGAGTATGTCTAGTTAGTCTCTATATTTATATGTTATTCTCTTTTTTGGGGATAAAACATTAATCGCAATATCTATGAAGAGTTCATTAATTCATTACAATCATAGTTCTACGAGGATCATTCATCCCTGAACATTAAAGATATATTGTAGACATCGAAAGTGCTTAAGTGTTGAAGGATGTTTTGAAATGACAAAGAGAAGTCATATTGGGACCCAGAGACCCAGTCATGGGGGCCCGGAGGTGTTGCGAGAAAAAATGGTGATGTGCACAAAAAAATATGTCCCCTTCGGAATGTACTAGGATTTTCGAATAGTCCCCGGCGCCGGTGCAAAATAATTTCGCGCCCATGCCCTACGCGGTTGAAATTTCGCACAACAACATTTTTCACGCAATTATTTCGCGCAACCTATATTTTTCACCCCAGTCGCCTATATATAGAAGGTGACCCCCTTCCTTTTTGGGGCTAAAGAATCTAAACCAGCTCTCATGCGTGTAATCGTCATTCTGTGTGTGCGCAATATGGCCTTCAGATATGGTTCTCTTCACGCCCAGTCGCCCCGGGGTCCACCTTCTCACGATATCCCCTTTGGATTAGTCTGAATTTAAATCCCTTCGATGTCCACCGCATGCATGCAATTCCTTCGATTGCATGTAGGATGTCTAATCGCGTGCAATTCCTTACATTGCGTGCACCCCCTTGTCTATGCACATGACCTCTTCCACTTGTGTGAAATTCATTATCCTTTCACACAATCCTTTCTAGTTGCGTGCAACACCTTGGATCCAATTCCACGCAAGAATCACGAATTTCATGCTAGCCCTGTGTTTTTTGTGTAGGACCCTTATTTCACTTGTAAACCTCAAGGGGTGTGCGTAATCCCCTAGGGCACTCACGTCATGCACCATTTTCCCGTACGACCTTCCATGCTCGTACAATGTAACTTCAATGTACCGTGGAAGATACCACCTATTTCATTTCTTTTCATCATCCTTCTCTTCATAGGAACACTAATGGCTATTTCTTCTTCGCATATCCACACTAACGTGGACCCTTCGATGGTACCCCCAGTGACACCCCCTCGCTACAGCCTTGTCGATGAAATCCCTCCCACAAGTGGTAGGGGTACCTATTATCAATATCCTAGGGGTGTGGAGGAAACCCACCTCGTCCAAGTTGCAGGACGTTAAACTACCAAAAAACATTTTCCTCAACACATGATGTTAAATTGTGACCTGGCTTTGTGCCATGCATGAAGGGTCCCCTAGCCTTGGATATTCTCCACGCCCACTCATCTCCACAGGGATGGGATCAGCCCACAAAGGGGATGGTATCCTTTTTATTGGAGTGGAATTTGTCCATGGGTAAGGCCAACCACCTTGGTGTAGGCCCCTAGATTTACTTGCGGGAGGCAACACCCTTGTTCCTCCTCTCTCCCTCGACACCAAAGACAGCCAAGGGCATGATGGGGAACGGTTCTCCTCCATTCATCTTCAGAACCCAAGCCCAGTGGAAGGTATAATAGGGAATGGGGATCCTCCATTATTTGGTCCCAAATCCCTCTCCCTCTATGCTTTGTCTCCCTCAGGACTCCATCCTGGAGTATATCCCAGCACCTTGGACCACTCAACACATAAGCCCCTCTCGATTTCCCACAGACTCACCATTCGCGACGTGATCGCCAGGTCTGTGATGTCTTTTGTTTCTCACACAGAGCATGACTCATCTGAGCTTAGAGTGAGCGCCGACCATGACGCACCTTGGGCCGCCTCAGAGTGTAATCCCCAAATTCCCTCGTCTAAGATGCATGATGTTAAACTACCATGCACCCTCATCCAACATGACGATAAACTATATACCCAAACTACAAGGACTTTGATCCATGTCATGGCATGGTGCGTAGAAAGCCTCCATGAGGTTCAATCCCCACCACCTTGGTCCACCTCAGAGTGTAAGCCCCAATCCACCCTAACTACGGGGACATTGATCCATGTCAAGGCATGGTACGTAGGAATCCTCCAAGAGGTTCATGCCCAATAACCATTGGCCCGGACTTTCTCCGTGTTGGTGTGCCAATCCCCATTTCCACCATGGGCCGCCATAGAGTGTTATCCGTAATCCATCCCAAACTATGGGGACTTTGACCCATGTCAAAGCATGGTACGTAGGAAGCCTTCACGAGGTTCAAGCCCCACCACTTATTCGTTCCAACCCTAGCCACATCAGTTCTCCCTCGTCCCGCATGATGGTAAACTTCATTTGCCACCTGAAATACTTGGTCTTTGATTACCTGCCACATGGAAACACAGGAAGCCTCCATAAGGATCAAACCCATGACACATGACTCATCCTAATCTCTCCCACGATCCCACGTGTCTCGGGAAGCTCATTCCCTAACCCGGAGTTACCACTTCATCCTGGTACCATCCATGCATCCATTCTGACGGGTTTCCTCCTCTAGTGTCCCCTCATTTCATCGAACTACGCAGAATTTGATTCCCTACCACAGGGATTTGTAGGAAGTATCCTCGAGGCATGATCCCAAGACCATCATCCATCCTGATTCTTACAAGGGACACCTCATCTTGGTGGGATCATGCCACCACATTCCCCTCCATAATATTCGGGAAGCCGCCCATGTGCTGACCCCAACATTGGTGTTCTCTCTCGGGGGTTCCTCCGTCTGATCCACGATTATCAGTGTTCCGATTAGTTTGATCTGTCTGCACTGGATGTTAAACTCATGGAATTCCCTGTCTTAAACATGGGAAGATGAGGAAAACCTCAGATACATGCCTATGGCATAGGATTCCACACGTTTGATGTGGGATGCCTCAGGCTTCCGCACCCTCGAGAAGCCCTATAATAATGTATAGAAGATATACATTCCAATCCCCCAGCGTCAAGACACACCAGTGATTCCCCAACGTGACTACTCTCATAATTAACGGTTGCTTCCCTAAATGGAATCATATGAATGTCCTCACAGAAGCTGTGTAATTAAATGGATACCATGAATATGTGGCACCGAGAAGAGTTTCACGATCTATGTCTCAAATCTATATGGAAGACCCGGACTAGGTGATGAGCTCCGAGGAGGAATCCACAGAAGGAAGAACCGACATCCCATAATCCTGATTCAATCAATGAGAAGACGTCCCTGAATACGAAGCAGATGTCGCTCGCCATTGGAAAGTGGTAAGGCGAGGTAAAAGCAGTGCGTCCTCTACGTTACTGATTCTTGCGCTCTGGTAAAAGCGTCGAAAAAAGAAAATGGTGAACCCGATGTGAATATGCCCTCCACAGCATAGAGGCTGGTACTGTTCGGGGTATCAGTGGTTTAGCATGTCATCTGACTCCGTCATCCGGTACCAGGTCCCACGAAATAGGCATGATGTGAAACTCGCCAGAAAATGGGATGGTCAGGATGTTGAGTATTCCATTCTATGACGTAGTCAGCCTGGATCCCTCTGGCCGACCACGGAAGACGGAATGGAATTGGGGAACTGGTTGTCGATTACTTTTCCTAGCAGTATTAATGAGTTCATCTCCCTGCTTTTAGGAATCAAGTTGTTGCATTTGAAGCCCGATCACTAGCCCACTGGCACAGGGGCAGGGGAAATATCAATTCCGCTACCCCGTGCAGTGATGCCTCTTCCATGATGGCTTCGAACGCCATGACTGAAGGGTGTCCATGCCCCCTCTCCCAATTAGAAATTATCCAGCGAAGGGTAATTAGTGACCTTATATGCAAGTAAGAGGAGGAGGGGATTATCCCCAATAGGGATATGGCCCCGCATGGATCTCGAGGCAGCTGTGCCTCACCATCCACACCACCCTTGAGGGCCGCGCATGGAGCTACTTCTCCCAACCCCAATATTCAATCACTTCAAGAGCTTGTCCCTGGTGCACCTCGACATCTCCCTCCCCTACGCCGACGTGGTAGGGGATGTCCGAGTCGACCCAATCAGAGTCCCGCTTCAAGGCCTCATAGTGAAGGCCCCCACCAGGCCGCGTCAGATCCACCATCAAGTTCCCCAAGCCAAAGATCAGGTATTCTATTTTCCTTCATCACCTGCTCTAGTCCATATAACCCGACGCCAGCATTGGGCGCCAGTGGAAGAGAACGCTCGCCATGGTTTGTCAACGTCAGCGACTAATGTGGCCCGAGCCACCGTTGACTCATACCTCCAACCCCCTACACACGTTAAGAAGGGGTAGCTACACGCCCGACCTGGATCGAGGCCCCAACCGCCCTATGTGTGGGCTGGGTCAACTCTCTCGGACGTCGGCATAGGTGATGGCCACCACAGACCAATCTGTAGTAGTTCTACCCCACGCAGAGGCATGCACTTTGCCGCCACTACAGAAGGTGTGGGGTTTCCCAGTTTGAAACCTCGACTTAAAGGTCTTCCCCATATCACCTTCTTCCCAACCGAGGGTCGTCCCTGTGACAGCAACACTCCATATGCGGGTCACTCCAATGCTCACTACACCAGGTACAAGGTCTCTCCCTCTGCCACAGAGTGCAATTATGGAGACGTTCCATGTTCGGTCTCTTGACAAAATGGAGGTCCTCCACATGTCCCTGTTCCAAACGGTGAAGGTCCTCAGTGCCCCAGCAATCGGAGAGGTAGAGGATAACCCCACTTCACCAATGTCTAGCATGGAGGTCCTCCCAATGTCTCTTTCAACTTTTTTCCCGGTGCTTCTCGCACCCCGGATTTCTCAGGTGGAAACCCTCTCCGGCCCATCACTAGTGAGGCCAAAGGACCCCATGTCGAAAGTCAGCCCTGTCCTGAGGATCCACCCAGGGGTAGGAATACGGGTCATCTCCACCACTGGAGGAATTATGGAGAAGGCCAGACAGGAATAGGAACAGTCCGCTTCTTAGACTCCGAAGCGGAGTGCGACCCGTCACGAGAGCCCTCTCCTCAGTCCTCTGAGTTAATGGTTGGGGCAGAAATGAGGCGCATCAGCTCCGTACTCCCAGAATTCAAGTTCCATAGGATCCCTACCTCCCTCTAAAGGTATATCCAGGAAGACTATAACATGTCCTATTTCAAGGGACCGAACACACAGTCGCTACCATCATCTCTGGAGATGCCTTCTGTCTTGACTAGAGACTATGAAGAGCAATTTTGGGGGTCAATGGTAGAAAAGTCATCACACAACCCACCCTCGACAGACACTGATCCTGTGTCAGGATTTTTGGTCCCCGGTCCATCATATCATGACATGGCAGCTGGGTCACTACAACCCTCAGAGGACAACCCAAGGTTCGATGGCCAATCAGCCGCTCACTGTATTCTTCGACGGCTAGCCCACCGTCCTAGCGGTCTGCCTTAGCGCTGTTACTAGTTCCTCAGCTACCCTCAGTTGATGAGTGGGGAAATATATGTCCAGAACATGAATCTAAGAAAATGAGTTTCTAAACGATCCTCATAGTGGGCCACTTCCTCGAAAATTTTGGCCCAGTCGCAGGACCAAATTTTGTTGCGCCAGAATCGCTCACCCCGGGGGAGTTCGAATGTTTCCGTCAGACCCTCTGGGAGACTCACTTCCATTTTCACCACTGGTGAGTGACTTATCCAAGGATCCAAGATCACCTAGAAGACATCGGTGAACAATGCCTCCTGGTTGACCTGGACACACTCATCATGGTCCAGGACTATATGTCTGCTGGCCACCACAGGGCCCTCCAGCGGCAATGTATTCAGAGTTTCCAAGTATGTTGCAATGTTATAGAGAAGGATACCCCACACGCGCCTGTCCATGGCTGGGGGAAGTACACTTCCCTCCTCATCAATGCGATTTGCTGGTAGCCCAACTCACTGGGCGACAGTGAGGACATTCCCCTAAGAGGAGTGGTGGTCAACATGACCGATCCATCAAGAGGTGAGAATGAGCTAGGAATTCTTGATTGGGACGTCCCCCCTGAGGACGTGCTGCCACTAGACCCATCGGAGAGGATTACTCGCTAATAGAGTAACCTCCTAGGTCTCCCTCTATCCAACGAGGCATTGGTACTCAGCCAGAATGTCAACAAGGGGAAAGAGCACGTCGGATCCATCAAGCACTCCAACTCATCCACCTATGTTTAAAATATTGAAGAGGATCTAGAGGAGGCCACCCTACACTAACATCTTGCTGAGAAAAAGATGTTAGTTGATGGACTTCTGGATAAACTCATTGCAGAGTGACGAACTGACTACGGCGATCCTAGGTCAGGGTATGAACAACTACCCCTTGGTGAGAATCTCCTAGAAAACCCTGATCATGCTGCATTCGCAGACAGGGTAGAAGTCGGCACTCATGGACAGAGGTTGCAGTACGTCTCGCATAACCCTCAGGAATGGCGCAACAATCCCTGGAACCCCGCCTGGTTTCCCTGTCCGCCCCAAGGGTCACCCCACCATCCCCTCTGTTAGCTATTGAGCTTTTATACCTAATTGAAGTGTCTGGAAACACTCTTGTGGTCTGGGATCCCCGTCAGTACATGGACCCACATCCATATGATCCATGGCGGTGCTCATCGCCCGCCTCGCGAATTTAGAAATGTGACAGGTGGCAATTCCAACTTATGGAAAGCCATACCCGGAATGGGTGGAGGACATGCCAGGACCCATGGGATTTGGGAATCCCTCTTTCTCCCCCTTTACCAGGATGGGGGACCCGTCACAGCACCTGGACCACATTAACTCAATGTGTGGGCTTATGTTAGGGACCCTAGTATAGCAGGAGGCCGCCAAGCTCCGCAGTTTTGTTCAGACACTGGAGGGGCTGACCTTTATTTGGTACAAACAGCTCCCCGATGGATCCATTACTAGCTGGGAAGTCCTTTGAAGTTAGTTCATTTACCAGTTCAGCTCTACCACCCAGAAGAAGAACATTCTATAACTCTTCAGGTGAAATAAAAGGCATGATGATGGAGTCGCGGACTTCATCGCCCGATGGAAGGGGCTCATATACTTCCTTAAAATGCCATCGACTTAGTGGAAATTACTAACGTTATGTGTGGTAAATGACAAGACAGAACTGGTTCCATCCCTGTTAACTCACAATTATCCCAGAGGGCTCTGAGACTTCTCGGATAAGGTCCAACGCCTCGAAAAAGCCCTGCAACAGGCTAGCCAGGCATGCCTACTGCCTCCTGTAATCCCGGCAAGGGGGGCTGCCAGAGCCGAGCCCACCACAGTGGACCAGGTAGAGGCCCCTAGGCAGTGAGAATTTCTACCAGTGGAGCCATCTCTACAACCCCGCAGAGGTCCACCATCACGGGGGAAACTTCCATCCCAGGAGCATCCACATCAAAATCAGTATGCGCCCCTGCGTTACGCGCCGCCACCTCCTAGGTGAGATAACCAAGTTTTGCCTCCTCAGAAGGCTCCTCCGACCCCCCACCAGGTTCAGGCTCCTAGAGCCCCCTTTCTGGACAAATGAAATCATACCAACTCCTTCAACGTGGCATAGGTCCTCGGTTACTTCTGTAAGAGTAGATAATTGTATGATTGCCGGAGTGTCAGAATCCAGAAGAGGTGCATCTCACTGATCACCTCAACTACTGCCCTAATCATCGAATCCTAGGGAACACCATCAAGAAATGCTATGTGTTTAATGACTGGCTCAAAGAAAATATTGACAACAACATAGTCGGGTTGGGCCCATCCCCGGAATAAGTGGTGTGTGTCTTTGTGAGATTAGAAAACAGTAGTGATGATGAAGGTGATTGGTAGTAGGTTTCTAACCGTGGGTCTGATAATTATAGTGACTGGATGGCCCACAAGACGGTTTCCCATGGACATGGCATCATTCGGGCACATCTGAATCAGCTGGAGACTTCAGAAGCAGCGGCCACCACTTCTGCGTTATCATCACATCCATCCTCTTCATAGAAGAGCAAGCATCGGCAGAGCAAGAGGAAGCAACGCACCCCACCATTGTCATCGTTGTCTCGCACTCTCGGTGACATCATGCCCCTAGAGATGGGAATCTCTCCCATGAACCCTCCTAGTGGTGGATTATTTGACATGTGACAGTTAAGGGTACGCTTCGGTTAACACCGTTCAGTAGGTAAATCCCTATATGACTCCCAATGAGGGGGGAGAACCTGGCGAACCTCCCCAACATCCCCAGCGGATGCCAATGTCGGTGGAGATATGGCCATATGGGTCATCGGGGCCTGTCAGTTGGCATATAGAGCCAGTCCGTGCATGCTGTTGAGACCAGAAACCATGCCCATCCCAGAACTCAACATGCGCAACCTCTTCATCTGGTGTCGACAGGTCCACCTACACCACTGTTTGTGCTGCTGGATTAGGCAGAGCCACTTCGGCTGTACCGAGACCAGCTTCTCCTAGCCACAGGCTGATCTCATTCATCCGATCTTCATCCGGTATCTACCCTATGGGCTTTGACTAGTGATCAGGGGGATATTACTAGTATTACCAGCCACTGGTCCGGCTGACATGGCCCACCATGCCTCCGATCATAGAGTGATTCCCTGCAAGCAGAAGTTCTCACCTAGCATGAATGTATGATGTTCTCAAGAACCTCTCCAGTGTACTAAATAGGCTTTCCTTCCTTGAAGACCTTCGCCTATCATTAGATATCCGTGAAGCACTCACTGAGGCTATAAATTGCCCCTCCAGTTTGAGACGGAGATAGTAGCTGTAGAAGATTTCCATGCTAAAGCAGTTGAGGAGGATGAATGACAAACCATCATTCCGTTCTCTGTAGAGGACGAGGGCTCCCCCATACAGGGGCACATCCACCTAATGTACATCATCGGACAATTTAGTGGCATATAAGTAGTCAATGTCTCGTTGACAATGGCTATGGGATCATCCTTATCCCAACGTAGACTCTGTGGAATCTAGGTTTATCAGAAGATGACCTTACTCCCTCCGATATAAGGATATGAGGATATGACAGGACCGAGCAGACACCGGTCTGCAAGATCCGTCTGAAGACCCAATTCGGTGGCCTAATCTCCATCACCTTGTTCATGTCTGTATCCCAGGACACCACATATAATGCATTGATGGGTAGGCCATGGCTCCACCTACACATGGTGGTCCCCTCATCGTATCACCAATTCCTTAAGTACTCCCTTAAAGGATGAGTGGGTGTACTCCATGGTGATGCTTCTTTTTTCATCTATTGTGAATCTCACTACTTGGACACTGAATATTACATGATCATGGGTAAACAAGTCCAGGAAAGAGATGCTGAGCCCGTCGCTGTTAAGTCCAACCCTTTGTCCAGCCAGAATGACGCCTACGTCTTCCCGATCCATCGGTTGGAGGCCACAACCCCTGATATGGGACAATTTTTTGTCATTTCTAGGACAAGGGGGAATTATGCTCCAAAATCTAGGCAGCATCAAAATATCACTACTTATTCTTATAAGAACTAGGCTATAGTGATCCCAGTGTCTCCCACTCCCATCAGGAATTGGGATGTCTGGCTCATGGGAACGACAGTATGTCATACTTCTCTATTTCACTGGGCTGGAATAAGTCAGATCCGACCGACGTGCCACTACTACATTGATATTATCAAGCATGGCCCCTCGGGCCGGTGACCAGGTGGGATTGGGTCGTCAGCCTTCATAGCCATGGTCACGGTAGTGCCGGAGTTCCCTGATGCAATAACCACTGCCTCACAAGCTGGTAGCAGCCTTGAATCGGGGTTTTAGCTCATATTCTCCAATGGATGATCCCTCTATATGTGGCGAAGAGGATATAGAGGACGATCACCCTACCTTTGAAGAATGTGTTTCCACCACAGTAGATGAATTGGTATAGGTGATCCTCAGAAGTGAGGCGGACCCAAGACCCACATTGATCAATGCCGTTATGTCCCCTAAAGAGTAGCAGCGGTACATAGGCATCCTCAAATAGCCCCATAATATATTCGTCTGGAGCTATGATGATATTTCGGGACTAGATCCCCATGTAGTCGTCCACCGCCTTAGTCTCCTACCAAACCATTGCAGGTTCAAGAAGCCTCCCAAAAAGATGCACCCATATCACAGTGCCATGGTCGAGGCTGAATTTGACAAGCTCATCAGATCCAACATCATTGAGGAGGTTCTGTACCCCAGGTGGTTAGCCAACATCGTGCTAGTTAGGAAGAAGAACGGACAGATCCGAGTCTTCATCAACTTCCTCAATATCAACTGTCACAGTCTGATGGAAGATTTTCCCCTTCCAGTGACAGAATTGTCGATCGAAACTACAGATGGGTTCCAAGACCTCTTCTTCATGGATGGTTACTCTAGATATAATCAGATTTGGATGGCCCCTGAGGACGAGGACTCCACTGATTTCAAAGAGCCTCATGGTACGTTCTATTACCAGGTTATGCCCTTCGGCCTAAAGAATGCGGGTTCCACCTATCAGTGGGCCATGCATCACATATTCATGTCGATCCTCGGGAAATTGGAAGAATTCTATGTAGCTGATCTAGTAGTCAAATCTCGCTAGTTCCAAGACCATCTATAGGATATTGAGAAAGTGTGTGACTTCCTCCAATCCCGCAACCTGAAGATGAACCTGATGATGTGTGCGTTTGGGGTCAACCCCAGGAAGTTCGTTGGATTTATTTCCAAGTACTCGGGCATCGAATTCGACCTGGAGAAGATCAAAGAAATCCATAAGATGCCTCTCATGAGTAATATTCTGGAGCTTTGAGGACTTCAAGGCCACTTATCCTACATACGCCGATTTATTGCAAATTGAGCCAGCAAGTGTAAGCCCTTTTCCTAGATAATGAAGAAAGGACCCGCCTATGAATGGGATGAAGTGTGCATGACCTCCTTTGAGGAAATCAAAAAAAACCTCCAGCCTCCGGTCTTGATGCCGCCCATCTCTAGGAAACCGTTGGTTCTCTATGTCACCACCCTGGAGTGGTCCCTCAGAACCCTTCTCGCCCAGAGGAACAATGAGGGGATAGAGAACAACCTCTATTACCTCAGTTGAATGCTCCTCAAAATAGAGACCAGATACTCCTCCATTAAGATGATTTTCCTCATGCTCGTGTCTGCTGTGCAAAAATTCCTACACTACAAGCAACACCATGAAGTATAGTTGGTCTCCCAGGTAGACCTGCTGAAGTATATTCTGAATCACTCCATGTTGACTTGCCTACTAGCGTAGTGGGCGGTGATCCTCAAGCATTTTGACATCAGGTTCGTGCCCCAGATGGCTATCAAGGGGTACGCATTTGCGGAAATTCTGGCTGCTCATCCAACATCTGGGGATCAATCCCTTGCCCTGGATTTTCCTGATGAGGAAATAATCTCAGTAGATCATGCCATCCCATGTTAGTAGATGCGCTTTGATGACATCTCCTAGAGCCCCACCGGTAGGGGGCTTAATTATCCTTGGCTAAACAGAGTAGGCCTGGGTTTCGTTTTAATTACCCCGATGTAAGATGTCTCTCCATATTCGCTCCAGTTATCAGAAGGCTGCAGCAAAAATGAGACATAGTATCAGGCCCCCATTACTAGTCTCGAGCTGTCCCTTGAGATCGACATGCCTGATTTGAATGTGAAAGGGGACTTTAAGCTAGTTATTAAGCAGGTCAATAGCGACTATGATGTCAGTAATCTAGAGCTGATGTCGTTGTTATAATACACCCTCCCACTAATGTCCTAGTTCCCTTCTCACCCAGAGGTTGTCCACGTCCCTCAGTCACAGAACGGTCGAGCATATTCTTTGTCCAGCTTGGCAGCATCACTTATAGATCCTGAGCAGGATGAACTAATTATCCACATTGCGTATCGAAGAGTCATTGCTCCTGTCATCCTAGAGGATGACAACGACCCATGAGTAAGCCATCTTACTATTGGTGATTCCACGTCGGGAACCCTCGATTCATCAGATGTAGTGGTTGAAGCAATTCCCAACTAGAGAACCCCTTTTTTTGATTATCTCCAAAATGGTTGCATCCCGGCTGATCAGGGTGAGTGCAAGAAAATCTGATGCTGAGCACTACAGTTTACACTCCAAAGTGGTCCCAGTATTAAAAAGATCCTCTATAAACACGGATTTTATGGTTTTATTCTCCATTGCATTCAAGGGGTTGCGATTCCACAAGTCATGCCAGAGGTTCATAACAGTTCATGTGGTTCCCATCAGGTTGGGCCAAAACTGCCTCATCAGATCTAGATACTAGGGCATTTATGGCCCTCTATGATCCATGACTGCATCGAGTTCACCAAGAGGTGCCATGCATGGCTATTTCATGATAACTTTGTGCATCAGCCGCCAGAGACTCTCCATACTACCAAGTAATCTTGGCCCATTGCAGTATAGGGGTTAGATGTTGTAGGACTGTACCCACCGGCAACTGCTCACCAATGCCGATTCATTCTGACCTCTACGGATTTCATTTCCAAGAAGTAAAAGGCGATTCAGATCGAGGAAT
Organism: Viscum album; assembly: GCA_963277665.1. Lineage (NCBI taxonomy): Eukaryota > Viridiplantae > Streptophyta > Magnoliopsida > Santalales > Viscaceae > Viscum > Viscum album. The sequence goes on along the minus strand of OY728133.1, from coordinate 1,940,793,884 downwards.
TCAAGGCCCGTTCTGTTGATGAATTTGTGAGTTCCAATATTATCAATCAGTTTGGGGTTCCTCACTCTATACTCAATTATTACGGAACCAACATTCAATTAGCCGAGTTGAAGAATTTGTACCCCAAGTGCGAAATCTTCTCTAAACATACCTTCTATAATCATGTGGAGGAAAATGAAAATATTGAGGCATTCAACAAAAACCTCTCTAACATTCTGCAGAAAATGGTTGGTTGTAACAAGATGATTTGGCTGGATAAGCTCCCCAAAGCCCTCTGGTATTATTGGACGACGACTCTTAATTCCACCTAGGTGACCCCATATTCCCTGGTGTAAAGAATTGAGGACATTCTGCCCATTGAGACTCAGCTAACCTCATTGCACATAGCAGTCTATGACCATCATGTGCTGGGTAGAATGGCTAAAATTATTCTAGTTGTATTGGAAGCACTGGATGAGAATATGCTTCGTGCCTTGCACAATCTAGAGAGGCATCAGAGAAGGACGACTCGAGCTTTCAATAAGAAGGTTCACATCCGCTCTTTCCTGCAATGTTAGTTGGTATTAGCCATTAGGGCACCAATGATCCCTAGTAGGAAACCACCCACGTTGGAGCCCAAATGGGGAGAACCTTTCATTTTTCATAAGGTTTATCCCAATGGTGCGTACTCCCTAGTGACCATGGATGGTGAGCATATAACTCCTCCCACCAATGAGAAATTACTTAAGCAGTATTTTACCAGACCTTACAGGTTTCCCCTTGAACTTAAACTGGATTACTGTCCTGCACGACCTCAACCTGTCAGTCATGCATTACCCTTAATTGCAGGTTCGTCCAACATGATGTTAAACTGCACGTTCATCCCGCAAGACATTAAACTAGAAATTTGTCCCTCATGACATTAAACTATATGTCATCCCGCATGATGTTAAACTGTACATTCCTACCAAATGACGTTAAAATATATGTCATCCCGCATTATGTTAAAATGCATTTCATCTTGCATGATGTTAAACTGTATGTCATCACGCATGACGTTAAAATGTATCTTTAAGAACTACATGCGTCTTGATTCACATCCTTATGGGATACGTAGGACCGCCTGAACAATTAGATTTTGGATCTATCCCCATGTCATAGAGGTCTCCTGATCTCCCTTACACCTAGGCCCCTTGGCCTGTTCCTCTTCATGAGGGGGATGAATAGGTGTGGTACAGGGTTATGCACTCTTTCGCTTTGGGTTTTGGAACCAGTCCCCACTCCTCCTGGGAATTCACCTCACTTGGCAGCTCTCCAGATGTGCCCATCGACCCTTTGTAGTGGTTTTCAAATATTCCTAAGAGTACTCTGGTCTAGGACCTAGAGTGTCGGATTCAACGGGGGAAAGCATACATCCACTTTTCAAGCTTCATGTTCCCCTTCATTTGGGCCCCCGTCATCTTTCACACCCGAAGGGACCCCCAATAATGGAATAGATACTACACCTAAGGGATCTCCTACCATTACAGGCCAACGCCCCTGAGGGTTTCAGACAATAAATTGATACAAATCCCACATTACGAACATGGTTAGTGGTCGATGCTAATTTTTTCCCCATTTCAGGCTAACGTGACGGGGTGTTGTTTTGCGGACATGGTCAACAGTAGTCCTCCGTTGTCACGCCATCTCCCATAGGACCATGAATGTTGGATACATGATTCAAATTATGTTTCACCCCCATCGTGTCCATGTGGAATCTGAACACTCTTCGCACTATCCCCCAGTGCGCATGTGCACGTTAGGTAGGCAAAGCTGCAATACGGCATCTCTCAGTGCTCCCACGATCCGAGCGCTAAGACTATAGCTGGGATCTTCACTAAGAGCTTTACACAGCTTGACCCTAATCCTCATGGGATACACGGGGTCACCCGACCATTTCATTTCAAGTACAGCTTAACTAGAAGTTAGCGTCTCCTATCCATTATCATCTAAACCTCACTGGCCTCTTGGCCTGAGGATCATTTCCCGGAGTTGCGCGCAGTGGTGATTTGGACCTCCTCCTCATTCACATCGGGCATGACTTCTCGTGTCATCCGCATTCCCCCAGGTCCAAGCCATATGACATTAAATTATGTTGTCAAGTCCAATCACATGAACCTAAACTGTGATAATATCATCCTGGCTGCAAAATGGAAAACAACACTACATTGTGAGGCCTCATCATATGGGACATCACATTGGGTATCGTTCATTTACCATACCATTTTTCAATGCCTTTATATGTCTATATTCTTATGGAGATTCCAGGAATTTCTATCATAGTTATGTCACTTCCCAAAAAAACCCATTCACCTTAACAGACAAACAAGATACATCCAATACCGCTTATCTTGGTGTGAGGGCTTGACCCGCATTCCCCTTTAATCCTTTTCACTGGTACCTTACCATACCACTTTTCAGATCTACGTATGGATTGGTTACCATCCTTATGGGATATGTAGGAATGCCCAAGCACTTCCCCATGGGACTAGCTAACCTTTCAGGTTCATTCCCCTAATCTGAATACTTCCCCAAGGAACACATGGCGAGTTGACTTATGTTTTCAATCATGTTAGGTTTCGTAATCCCCTTACCATGTGCCTCCTATATGACTTGTTGATCCTTGGTCCAAGTTCTAAGACCTTATACTAAGACCATTTCTAGAACTATGTATGGTTTGATTTCCATCCTTATGGGATACGTAGGAACGCACAAACATTTCTTCTTGGGGTCTACCCCCAAGTATCAAAAATCCAATCTCTCCTCACCGTCGACCCCTTGGCCTGACCTCTTTGGGAGTTGTGTAACTACAGCATTTTCCCTGAAAAAGTTACAGATTCCCTGTAATGACATTGGGAAGGGACATTTCCATATCCAGATAGGTCCTGTCTAAAAGTAGGGATGATCCATGATCAAATTACTGTGCCCACCTAAGGTGCTTTCACCACAGTGGCGTAATCTTGGGAGTATTGTATTCTGTTCGAACAAACAACCACTTCAAATTTCATGATTTTCATGCCCATTTATTCAAATCTTAATCCTCTTTCATGATTGAAGGGTCCCCCTAAACGTATGGATGCTTGACCTATGGTATGTCTGCTATCCTGGGACAACGTTACAGAAAACTAATCATGTATTAAGGACCCCCTAACAGTATGGATGCTCGACCTATGGTCCGCCTACTATCCTGGGCCAATGTTCCGGAAGACAGATCGATGATATTCGAGTTAGGTCTCGTGTTGCGAACATGGCCATCGACCTTCATTTATTTTCCCCATTTTAGACTAATGCAATAGGGGTGCTTTGTTTCGAACACGGTGAACAGTCATCCTTTATTTCCATGCCCCTCCCACAGTGTTCCAAATATGGGTAACGTGATTCACATTTCTCATTTTCCTATGTTCGGACTGATTCCATTGCCCCTAGCATTGCCCTGATCGTGTTCTAGAGCACATTGAGAATAGAGTACATCAATCATTCTGAGGTAATCTTCCTTTGATTAGGCCTCCCTTTTCTCATTGGGAACCCGAGTTTGAAATTTCAATGCCTGAAGCTTGTTTAACGCTCCCACGATCAAACGAAGTGATAGTATGAGCCTCATACAGTTCTCACGGGCCATGTGAGCTTAGGAATTGATTGTTATTTATTTCAGTATTATGGCCAATCATGTTAAACCAAGGGACTTGTAAATAAATTTGACCATACATACAGTTCAGAGAACATAAAGAAAAAAAGAAGGATATGTTTATGCGTTCAGCCAAAACAGGGCCCCTAAGGGTTGGCATCTATGATAGATCTCTCCAATTCCACCAAAGTTTCACTCGTGGCCTCTAGGATAGCCTCCCGTCCCCTAATGACCTTACTTCATTAGCGACCATGGAACGTAGTTCGCTGACCCAGTCCCGCACCTCGCTTGATCGGTCTGGAGCTCGGTTATCTGGTGACGCGCTTCCATGAGTTATTCTTGGGAAGCTTCCAGCTGGCCCATCAACTGCTCTATGAGCTCAGAGTAGCTTTCGATTTATATCTCTTGTTCTGTAGCTAGCCTTTGGCCTCGTCAGTGACGCTCTGACGGAAGGTGCTCGCATAGAGGGTCACCAAACTCTCCGCAACAGTGTCATCCCCAAAAATGGGCTTGGTTCTAGGATTCAGGACATAGAAGTCCATATGAATGGTTTATATGGTAGGGTTACCATTATTGGTGACTTTGTATTGAGGATGGTCGTCTTCATGGGTCTCCCATGACCGTGGTGTATCAACCTCAATACCTGGCAGAGGGACCTCCTCTAGAATGTCGAAGTCCCACATCGGTAGATTTACGGACAAGGCATACTCCTATTTGGTGGGGGTTAGCATGTTGAAGAGGGTGTGGTTATTGGAGACAACACTTTTTTCACCATTAACCTCCGGGTTCACAACAATTTCAGCTCTGCGAGTAGTGGCTTCCCCCTCATCAACCAGGTTTGCATCCATCTTCTTCTGACCATGTGTTTCAGAGGTGTTGCCCGAAATCTAAAAGGATGGCACAAAATATGGGAACATAGGGTGTAAAATCAGAGGTTGTCGTGAAATTTTAGGACGTGGTGAGAAAAACCCTGGGTTTTCATGTAAAATGTTGCCAAATCTCGGAGGAACTACGCGCAACCAAGGCGGTTCTTTCACGTAGGAGCAAAAGAAATTTTGCGCATGAGAGCTCAAAGATTATCGCGTGAGAAAAATCCTACAGAGCCTAGGACCCTTGGCTGCTTTTATAGGATAATTCTGGGTTTCGCGCCCCTATGAAAAGGTGATTCTGCACCTGGTTGAGTTTTTCATGCTGCTTCAGATTTTTACGTGCAGGGGACCCACGGAGCCCTGCATTTCTGTGTTTCCCTCAGAATCTGATTATTGTGACCCCTTGCCGATCCAATTCCATGGGGGGGGGGGCATTTGTAGACACCAAAAAGTTCTTAAGTTTTGAAATAATTTTCGAAATGACAAAGAGAAGTCATATTCGGACCTGTAGACACAGTATGGGGGCTCGGAGGTGTTACGCTAAAAAAATGGTGAAGTGTGCGAAATAAGCAGCCCCGCGCGGAAAGTGCCGGTTAGGCAAAGAGTCCCTAGTACAGGAGTGATATAATTTCTCGCCTACACCCCACATGGTTGAAATTTCCTGCCGCTACCTCTATCGCACAACTATTTCACGCCAACCTATATTTCATGCCCCAGTCGCCCATAAATAGAAGGTTACCCCCTTCTTTTTCGAGGCTGAGGAATCTAAACCGGCTCTTGTGCGCATAATCGGCATTTTTCACCCGCACAATATGGCCTTCAGGTACAGTTCTTATCGCACCCAGCCGCCCCAGGGTCCACCTATGTGCGAGATTCCCTTTTTCATAGAACAAATTCCAATCCCTTTGGGGTCCGCCCCTTGCACGCATTTCCTTCCATTGCGTGCAGGACGACCAATCGCATGCAATTACTTCCATTGCGAGAACCCACTTGTCCTTGTGCGTGACCTCTGCCACTTGGGCGCAATTCATAATCCTTTCACGCATTAATTTCTATTTGAGCGTAACACTTTGGTTCTAATTACACGCAAGCATCACCGATTTCATGCCAGCCTAGTGTATTTCGCACCGGACCCTTATTCTGCACACAAACCTCATGGTTTGTGGATAATCCCCTTGGGCACTCACGTCATTTTCTGTTTTCCCATACGAACTTTCAGGCTCATATGAAGTAACATTAAAGACACTTGGATGATAAAACCTGTTGCGTTGCTTTGCCTCATGCTTCCCCGCATAGGCACGCTAACGGCTATGGCATCTTTGCATAGCCACGCTAATGTGGACCCCACGATGGTTCTCTCCATGACACCCCCTCTCTTCGACTTTGCTGATGCCTTCCCTCCCACAAGGGGCAAGGGGTACTGGTTATGTAAGCCCAAGGAGTGCAGATAAAACCCACCTCGTAAGAGCTGAATGATTTTAAACTGCCATGGAACATCATCCTCAACACATGACATTAAACTGTTACCTGGCCCCGTGCATCACACGTAGTGTCCCCCTACCTTGGAAATTCTCCATGCCCACTCATCCCCATGGGGATGGGATCACCCCTCAAAGGGGATGGTATCCTATTTATTGGAGTGGCATTTGTCTGCAGGGAAGGGTAGCCACCTTGGAGTAAGCCCCTAGATTTCCTTGCTGGAGGTAGCGCCCATGTTCCTCCTCACTCTCTCGGCGCCAAAGCTAGCCAAGGGTGTGATGGGGAACGATGCTGATCCATTCATATTTGGTTCCCAAGGCCCGCAGAAGGCATAATAGGGAATGTGTATCCTCCTTTCTTCGGTACCGATTCTCTCTCTCACTGTGCTTTGTTGCCCTCGGGCCTCCATCCAAGAGTTAGTCACGGCACAATGGGACACTCAATGCGTAAGCCTCTCTCTATTTCCCACAGACGCACCCTTCACGATTTGATCATCAGGTCTCTCATGTCTCTTGTTTCTCACACCAAACATGACTCTTGTGATCTTAGAATGTGCACCGACCATGACACACCTTGGGACGCCTCAAAGAGTAATCCCCAAATTCCATTGTCCGAGCTGAAGGATGTTAATCTGCCAAACACCCTCTTCCCTCATGACATTAAACTGTATACCCGAACTATAGGGACATTGATCCATGTCTAGGCACGGTATGTAGGAAGCCTCCACGAGGTTCATGCCCCACCACAATGGGATACCTCAAAGTGTATTCCATAATCCACCCGAACTACAGGTAATTTGATCCATGTCATGACCTGGTACATAGAATGCCTCCATGAGGTTCAAGACCAATAAACACTGGCCCCGACCATCTCTGTGTCGGTGTGCCAAGCCCTATTTCCACCATGGGCCACCTCAAAGTGTATTCCCCAATAAATCCTAAACTATGGATACTTTGATCGATGTGAAGGAATGGAATGTTGGAAGCCTCCATGAGGTTCATACCCCACCACCCAGTCATTCCGACCCCATCTACGTCGGTTCTCCCTGTCCCTCGTGACGTTAAACTTCATTCGCCACCTGAATTACGTGGTCTTTGATTCCCCGCCATAGGGATACGTAGTAAGCCTCCACGAGGCTCAAGACCATCACCCATGACAAATCCTGATCTATCTCTTGATCCCACGTGTCTCAGGAAGCTCATTCCCTAACCCGGAGGTTCCACTTCCTCTAGGTCCCATCCATGTGTCCATTCTCACAGGTCACCTCTTTAGGTGTCCTCTCATTTCATCAAACAATGCAAACTTTCATTTCCTTCCATAGGGATAAGTATGAAGTCTCTTTAATGATCATGCCCAAGATCATATTCCATCCAGATTCTTATGTGGGCCCCCACATCCCGGTGGGATCATGCAACCTCATTCCCCTCCACAATATTCAGAAAGCCGCCCATGTGCTGGCCCAAAATTGGTGTTCCCTCTCTTGGGTTCCTCTGTCTGATCCACTCTTATCAATGTTCCGATCTGTCCAATCCATCTCGGTTGGACGTTAATCCTATGGAATACCCTATATTAAACATGGGAAGCTAAGGAAAACCTCAGATACAAGACTATGGAATAGGATTCCCCGCATTCGATGTGGGATTCCTCGGGCTTCTGCCCCCTCAAGAAGCCCTATAATAAGGGACATCATATAGAAGTGCCAATCCCCCAACGTCAAGACACTCCAGTGATGCCCCAATGTGACAACTCTCCTAACTGATGGTTTCTACCCTGACTGGACACCTTTGAATTTCCTGACAGAAGCAGTGTAATAAACTGGTGTCCAAGAAGATATGGTTCCAGGAAGAGTTTCACGAACTACATCGTAACTCTATAAAGGGAGACCCGGACTAGGTGACGAGCTCTGAGGAGAAATCCATTGAAGGAATAACAGATAACCATTTAACCTGTTTCGATTAAGCAGTAGACATCCCTGAATAAGGAGTGGATACCACCCGCCTTTGGAAAACGAGAATGTGGGGTAACAAAAGCGCGTCCTCTGTGTGATGGATGCACACACATTGACAAAAGGACCAGAAACATATATTATGACATGATATAAATATTTGAGTGGCTAGGTATGAAGGATTACATTGAAGATTATGGGTCTCACTATAAAACTTTACAAAATATAACAATATTGCTTCTAAAAAACTCTAGTATCACAAGAATTTTCCAGTTTCAGTCTAGAAATGATATGAGGTTTCCATGGAATTGTTGTTGGATTACCATAGACTCACTGATGATGGATTTCTATCTGGGTGTTGATTGTTCAGTTTACAAAGTAATATTTAATTTTTTTAGATTAGGGGGACCAATAAATTTAAAGACCTAGGTATTTAGTATGTATATGAGGTTTTGACGGTACATGGGGTTCCCTATGTGGTTATTTTGAATAGGGAACCTATGGTTACATCATTATTTTAGAAGTGTCTCCAGGATCTGATGGGGACTCGGGTTAGGTTGTGTACAAGATACCATCCACCAACAGAAGGCTAAATAGAGCATTCTATTTAGATATTTGAGTATATTCTCTAAGACCCCATCATTGATTTTTTAGGATCATGGGATATCAATATGTGATTGTTTTATTTTCTTAATTACAATACTTTTCATTCATCAATCAAAATGGATAAATTGAATAATTTTTATGATATACCATGATTTTCACCTATCTATTGGGAAGAGAATGAAAATGCCTCCCTTGTAGGTATAAATATCAATTTGGGTGACATTGGTAATGTTTTGGGATATAAGTCGATGTATGGTTACAACATATAATCAGAAGAAATTATATACAAAATTTATGTGTCATCAGTCAGAGTAGTTCATTAGGGACAACGTTTTACTGAATGTTTCTCATCAGTTGGGACACCATGATCATGGAAAAAAGGAATATTTGTATCCAATATATGCTGGACCATTTGAGGTTACTAATAATCATTGGATGGTTTATTATAATTTTTTATTTCTAGTTCAGTTGGTATGTATTCATGATGTTATTAATATATCTCATATTAGAAAATAAAATCATGATCCCTATAATGTTATGAGATAAGAAGATATTGATTTATAGTGAGAAGATTCAATTTTATAGAAATCAGTAGAGATCAATGAATCACATGAAATGTTCTTGTGTGGGAAGTTTATTCTATTGGTCATCGTATTATGGTGAGAAAAATTACATTCTCCCAAGACATGGTAGTGTGAGTAATTGACGAGGGAATAGCGGCATCACCTCTTTCCAAACAAAATTATTCCAAATGATTTTATATGATATAATTCCTTGTGGTAGGGAGTTTTAAACATATCATTACCCCATTTCAGTTATTTTTCATTTCTCTTTTCATTTCCCTCTTTGTTTGTGTGAATTTTTTTACTTTTTAGGACCGAGATACTATGATGAGGAAAATTACCTAATGTTTGGGGACATTTAATTTTTTTAATTAATGGAGTTAGATAAAATTATGAAAAAAGATTTTGAGAATGTAAATTGGGGTTTGTGTTGACATGGGGGATTTTCCTGGTGATTCTACAAAATCATTCTACTGAAATATTAAACATTATAAATGGGTTACTTTTTTTGAATCGGTTACTAGATCGATGCATCTAACTAGTTAAGAGCATTGAATGTTTTCAAAACATGAGATTCATTCCCGTCAAAAAAATATTCATCATGTTATTTTAAATACAAAGTGGAATGTAATTTTTCGTATATTAAAAATAGAGGAATTAACATTATGAGATGGTTTATTATTGTATATTTTTCATGATTTTTTGTTCTAACCATGTTGCATATAAAATTCTAATTCCCTTCTGATTTGGGCTTCTCTCTTGAAACCTAGGAGAACTCCTATGAAAATTTGGGGATATACACTCCTTTTTAATCAATTTTTTTCATTGATTGATGTTTATTTTGGTTCAATTTCATCTCTCCGGGTATTTGATCATTCATCTTCTCCATTCCAATTGGTTAATGTATTTCTATTATGCTATATTTCTCGGTCTTCTAGTCTTGAGGTGTTTATTCTCTTGATCCATTCTAGATCCATTCTGTGATATTTCTCTTGAGGATGATATTTTGTTGGTTATTTTATGAAATATGATTTTCTTGAGGTACATGTTTTATTATCTTCTCCCCAACCTCTTTTCTTGTTGAATTTATTCTAAGTGTACGTATTGATTCTAGGGCCTTTATTATTTTATTTTCATTCTTCCATGTTAGTCATTCCCGTTGTGGTAATGTTCATCCAGATATTGAGGTAGGTGGTATCATATCTATGCACTGTTTTTTTAATTGTATTTCCCTTGTTTTATAAATAATTTAATAAATGTACTCGCATTATTGGATTTTTTAAATGGAAATGAGTTTGTAATAAATTATAGGTTTCCAAATGTATTGTTAAAAGGAAAAGGTATTTTCATAGAATATTGAAATAGAATTTTGTGATGTTTTTCAAATAATGGTTTTGATGGAATTAGTTGGAAACTATAGCACATGGGAAGCCTTTGGTACTTAAGAGATAGGTGTAGAAAAATTCCTTATCTGTTGATACTGTTGGGGGGTTCACTCATGTGGTGTTCTTTATCTCCATATGTCTGTTGTTTTGGGGACTTATTAGACTCTATTAGGAGGTTCCCATTCTGGGGTGATCTTATATATTCTATATTTGATACATATGTATAGATACTTGATGAAAATAATATTATAAGGTTAGAGTATCCATGCTATCCTAACACAGTGTGATCCTTGGATTGATGTTACCTATGCTTTGGCTTGTAATTCATTGGATTTAACATGAAACGTGACATGTGATTTTAATTGAATACTTATTTATTTAAGATATTCTATGAAACTATTTTACCTTGATAATATATAATTGTGGTAAAGTGCGATTTTTTATTAAGATTTATATATTAAAACTATCAAACAATTATCATGGATTTTTTATTTAATTTAGAGAATTATCATACTGTGTTAAAATGTATTGATATGGAACACCTAGGTGGGATTATGCTTTGATTTTTTATCTCAAAGCCAATAAATCCCTTCAGTTTCGTTTAAACCTGGTTATGTTTTTTGAGGTAGGTAATGGTAGGGAACAAAAATGATGTGGCGAGGTTTCTATCATCTATGTCTGGGTAGATGGTGGTGAGGCAGTGGAACATTTCTCAAGCTATCACATGGAGTATATGTTTTCATTTATAGAGGTCCTTTATTATTGGACTTGTTCATTAAATATTTATTATCTACTTTTTTATGATTTAAATTTTTTCATTTTTTCTATAATATATATTTATTGGTTTACTCTTCTATTGTTTCTTTTCTTTATGTATATATATGTCATCTTGTCCGGATTAGGTTTGGTGAAATGTTTACCTCTTGTTGTTGTTGATGCATGGGTGATTATTTCCATTTTGTGGGGATCAATAACACCCTTCAGGTATGTGACAGTTTAGTCCAGTTACCGGCTTAGAGGGTATCCCGATTAAGTATATCACACTATGTTTGATAATATTTAAAATATGAAACACCAAGCCTAAAAAACCAGATATTATTTTTATTATTTAAATATTATGTTTGACCAAGTAAATTTAATTGGTGGGTATGTATATTATTAAAAAAATTATGAAATAAATTATAATAAAATTTATTAATAATAATTCGTTGATTAGTTGTTTGTAAATACCTTCTCAATTTTCAATAAATTTTTTTAGGAATCAGAAATACAATTTATTAAAAAAATATTATTTATCTATTTTTATGAGAAAATATTATAAATATTTTCTTGGACAGTAATGAATTAAATATTATAAAACTAATATCATTATTTTGAATCATCATATCAGAAGTTTCATAGAGTAAAAATTTGGGCTTTCTGAAAACATTGAATTTCTAAAGAAAAGAGAAAAATACTGAATTTTATTTGAAACAATATTTTTATGAAATTAACAAAGTTAAATATATTTTTTAAAATGATTCCATATTAAAATTTGTTATAGTATATAATTAATAATATAATTATTTATAGTGGAGTCAATTTTATGATGGTATATGGTATAAAAATAGTTTTATACATAGATGGAATTTTTCTAAAAAAACATTTTTATTGAGTTTTTTATTTTAATTTTAATTCAAGTAGTAAAACATATATAAATTTAATATTGAATAATGGATTACATATTTGGATTTATGAGTTCCATATTTTGTTAATAGTTCACTTTTATTTTTTATCATTTTGGAAGAGTAGTCATAGGAAATAATTTTCAACAATGTATGGGTAGATTAGGTAATTATATTAAAAAATGATGTGATAAGGACAAGAAAATTACCCTAATAGTAGCATTAATTTAATTGGATGAACTTTTTTACATCGATAATTACCCAATATTATACAATATTATCTTTCTTCCAATTGTATGTGATTTAAACATTTATACTATTTAATTTAATGAAAATTTGAAAATGCCATTCTCTTTCTTTTAATAACATTAATTTTTATACATATGGATAAAAAAATTCAATATTTAGTTATAAATATTAAAATTAAATATAAATTTTTTAATTTTATTATGTTAATTTATATTATGTTTTAGTGGGTGTATGATTACCTTAGATGATTACGCAACACCAATATAAAATAAATTTAATTAATCAAAAAGTAAAATAAATAATTTTCAAAATATGAAAAGTGATATGATTAGAATGAATTAATGTATCCCATAAATCTTATATATCTATATGAAATTATATAGTAGTGTTAACAGATTTTATTAAACTTATCTTTTTTTCTTAATGTTTTTAACGTAATGTAAAATGAATAATTCCAAAAATAAAATAAATAAAATTTTATTAACTGATTTAATATTCATAAAAAACATAGGTTCCCCAAATTAATTGGATATGTTTAAAAAATCATCCATGTTCTATTTATGCGTATTTAATCATATTATAGTAATACTCTTGACCATTAAATGGTTGAAAAATATAATATTCTAATAATAATACAATTGGATAATGGGGGTCAATTATAATATATTTGGGTCAAATCATAGTAATAACTAGTCCAAATTTTATTGTATGGGATAATATAGAACCATAATCATATTATATCCTAACTATATCAATTTTAAGGCATTTGGAAATAAAAAATAAAAAATAATAATTTAGAACAATAAGAAATATCATGAATATACCTCCATTCACTTTTAAGCAACACCCATATCTCAATTCCTCAAAAATTAAATTGATTCATTTATCATAACCAAACATTATAGATTATCATATAAACTTACATATCCAAATTATAGTGGTTTTGGTTTTCCTAAATGATCAACCCTAGGTAAATTAAAAGATGATTTAAAGGATCCTTTTTCAGTAATAGGTAATCATCTTACCTGACCTCCTTTAATATATTTCATATTCTTCCCCCACAAAATATATGTTATATATCATAAATTAATAAATTAAATATCATTAATACACTAAAATATTTTCATTATTAAAAAAACTCCATCATAAACACTTGTTTCCATCTAATGGGAATTGAATGTATCACTTGCACATACGTAAATATTACAATCTCCACATCATGATAAAATTCATTTCTCATAACCATATTTTATGACTGGGGGTTATGATGGCTTTAATACTTATATATTATATTGATAAATTTATTATTATTATATACTATTAATATATTAACTACATTCTGACTTCATAATCCAATAGAAAAAGATACTTTTTCTCATAAGTACTTTTGGTCTGCCACCTCCACGAACCGATGTGATTGGTTCTCCATTTATACAAAAATGGATAGTACTAAGGTCGGGTTTAGTGAATATATATAATATAATTATTATTTTTAAATTGTAATTTTTTTGAAATAATGATGATTTTTACTGCAGATAGAGTATAGTTTGTGTTTGTTGTCAATACTCACATGGAATTTCAGGGAGTTTATATGAAAATGGATCTTACCATTATAACATACAATAGTTTTGAAGGTGACATATTTTCCCAATGTTTTCAGAAATTTTGAATGTCCAAAATTAGAAGAATATTTAGCATCATGAAACAAGTATTTCCTTTTTATAATTTTTAAAATATATAGAATGAATGAGTTTCACAAATCTCAATTTTCAGAATAGGAATTCACAAAGTTTCAAAGAAAATTTATGGAGATTTATATAACATAAATAAGAATCATGAAAGATGAATAAATGGAGTATCACAGTGTGAGATGGATTGATAGAAAGAATCATGACTACATCTAATTTCACTAGAGCATCGCAATGGGTGGATCATCATAAAGATGTTTTTGGAAGATTTAGAAAACATGATGGAGGTGGTGGAGAATCCAGAATGGATAACCCTATATATATTTGGATACCCCTACATCATAATGAAAATTTTTCAGGGAAAATCCAGTGATTGATCTGATTTCACGAATCGAAGGGAGATTCACGGATCATTATTTCTATGCTATCATGTGCATCTTGAAATGACTACTTTGATCTGTACTGATTCAAAATTCTTTGAATAAATGGGTGCTTCATGATGATGGGTTAGTGCATGTTGACTTAGTGAGATTTTTGATGATTTTTTATTCTAATAAGTCCGAGTTCATTTCATATGTAGTGAGATTCACAATGGAGCATCATGAAAGAATTTTTTGAACATCAATTTTGAGGTGAACATTGATTTTAGAGTGTATCAATTAAGGTTTGTAGTGAAACAATAATCTCCTTATATATAGGGGTAAAAAATTTAATGTTAATTCGTTGATGTTACCTTCATGTTGATAAACTATGTTAGAAATATATCCAAGAAGAGAGCATGCAGGATTCGAAAGTAGTGTTCTTTGGGACGTACTAATCTATACCTAAAATATTGGTAAGGTAGTGTGACCAACAAAGAGTGACTATTTTTATTCCATTTTACTCCAAAACAAGTAAATATTATAGGATTTTGGAATGAGTAAATCAACGTTGTTGTATCTTACTTATACTATCCTTTAGTGTTCAAGAATGTAAAAATGATGTGTTGTCTCCTTGTGTGTGATTGTTTGATAGGTTTAACAGGTTCATATCAATATCGGGACAAGATCAATCTCTTTTGAAGAAATATTTTACACCTTTCTTCACCCCCTCCCATTAGAGGGGTTTATGAGGTCCTTTATAATTATTATTTACCAGTCATTCATACCATCCATCAAATATTGAAAACAATGATATGTGTCTGTATGACCTACCTTCTCTTTGAATGTTGGAATTCATTTCTCTATCTCTAAATTGTCTATATGACTATAAATATCAATATATATATATATATATATTAGATATTTAAATAATTAATATCATTATTTTTATGATGAATCCATGATCAATGTACAAAGAAAAAAACTATCGAATGGGATCATACATGGATTATAAAACAATTATTACCCCATAAAATGATTTTAATATTGAATTTTTAACAAAGATGTGACAAATGGGTATAAGTAAATCATATGTGATATGAAATGTATGAGTATTATTATTCAATATTTTTTAAATAAATCTATATTTTATATATATGAAGATTTGCTACATACAATGGAAATCAGAATTGAGTTAAAGGATTCTGTCTCAATTTCCATCCATTAAGGTATATTATAATATTATGCACCTAATTTAATTTATAAAGTGTGTATAATTCCCCGTATATATGTCATTTCAGGAATCCATCCTACTTCATTTCATATTACATTTAAATTCATTTTTATTTATTCTTGGGTATTTGACAAGAATTTTACCATGTGATAACTGTTTCAAAAGTCAATTTTCATTTATTGGGTAATATTAATTATTTATTGATTATATTATATAGTGATTATATATTAATAAGTCATTGATTAATTCATAATTTATACTTGTTTTTTATTGAAATGTGTACAAATAATCACTTTATTGATTAGTTCTAGATTTAACATTATGATCATTGTGAGGGTTCATCATCTCACATTATATTCTTTAAAAAATAATGTTTTATAAAAAACTCATTATGAGGAGTATATAATTAACCATTGAAATTTTACTGAATTAATATATTTATATACAATGCAATTAATGTTTTATTTTATGTTTTTTTTCATGGGAGTTTTGAATCAAAATTTAACAAAATTATTATGGTTTATTTTAAATATATATTTGGGATTGTTTGTGGTAAATCCTATAATGGGGGATTTTTTTCCTTATACATATTATAACCAATATTTTTTCTTTTACTTTAGTTATTTCCATAAATTATATTTTCTCATTTTATTTTATACTCTTCAAGTACTCTTGATATGAAAATAATGTTTTTAAGAATATGGAAATCATTATACTCATTCAGGTATCTTTTTTTCATATATGTATTTTACTCAAAAGTATTAAATAATATTTTATAAATAAAAAATGATTTATTTATGATTTTTTATAATTGAATATATTTAAAAAAATCGGTTAATTGGTATAAACTTGTCAATTTATAAATGATATTATTTTAATTTTTTTACAAAAGTATGAAATATTTTTTTAACTTATATAGGAGGAATGAAATTTACCACCATCATGAATGATCAATGATTTGAATATTCCTTTTATAATTTCCCATAATTGTTTCCAAATAAATTTTTTTCCTAATTTTCTCTGAATTTATAGTTTTTAAATTTTGTTTTCAAAGTGAAAATGATATTTTCCTAAAAAATGTTTTCAATGTTCTTTTTATTGTATTTATTTTCATCAATGAAAACAACCAATTATTTTAATTATGCTCTAATTGGTATATGTTGTAATGATTCACTAGTTATTATTACTCTGTATGATTTATGATATGTATTATTTTTGGAAATGTTAAAATTTAATATTCTAGTATTTCTATACAAATATTTATAATGAAGTTTTATTGAATTATTATTCTTTTATATCAAATGATGAATGAATCAGATATAGTTAGTGATGTATGGGGAACTCTATAACCCCTCGATGCATATATAAGTCTCACAAGGAAAAATATATTGTGTATTTGGATAAGGACTTACCCATTTATTTAGATACATTGTAACAAGGCCTTGATGATATATTTATGCCTTGGAATACAGCCATTATGGGAAGTTTTAGATGTTTGCAATTATGAGTTCCATAATTATGAAATCCATTATAGATTAACATGTTATTATTTTCAAAGTTTTCATATCCATGGAAATTTTTCTATCTCTTATGATATGTTTCATGGATTTATTTGATCATTATTTATTCCATCCATATTATTCCTTATGTAGAAGTGTAACGTCCTGACCTGTTAAAAATAATCTTTCCCATGTGATTTAATAGAATATATCTTATTGTGTAATATGGTTATAGAAATCACATGAATTCATTCGGTTTTATAAAATTATATCTGATTTATAAGACCAATATGCTTCGTTACCATTAATAATATAGTCATTTAATTGTTATCACATGATTAATATAAATATATAGTTTTTAAAATCCAATTTACACAGACCAAGGAAGAGATGGCCTCAATATGTAGGATCGTACAACATGAATCTCTTTTATCATAGATTATTTGGGATATAGGATAACAGATATTTTTAAATGAAAAATACCATGTTGAAATAAAAAAACAAAATCATGAGAGAAAACATCTATAAAAGTAGTTCAAGATCATCAAGATAATGACCCAAAGCTTGTGCGTCGAACCACCGCACGAATGTCTCATTATTATTCACCTTACAGATACATAAATTATGGTTGTATTAAAGGAATATCTTTCAAACCCCTATATATATGTGGGTGTTAATTATTTGGTATAGAATAATGGATATATTCCATTCTTTTATTTTTACAATACAGTGATATTTATTTTGATATAATAAAACATAAACAGTATTTTTTTGTAATATTCTTATTCATTCATGGAATTTATTTTTATGAATTAATTGAATTTTTAAATAAATAATAATTTAATTTAATATTATTACTAATTAATCCTAACTAAATTTAAATTATCATATAATTTTTATGAATAAAAAAGTAAATTTCAAAGGGGTCTAAAATCATTTATTGTCAAAAAACCCATCATTTTTAAATAAATGTAAATTTTATTTTACAAGATATAATTAAAATATGTATAAAATTATTTATATAAAATAAATTTTATATTATTATTATTAATGTAAAAATTATCCATTGGTGAATATCTCATATTTTCTGAGAAAATTGCATCATCTAGTAAAAAGATTAAAACAATATAAATATTATTTCTGTATTATGACTTCAAATTGAACTAAAATTTATGTAATAAATAGTATAAAAGGTATCCAACACCAAATATATGTTTTCAATTTAAAATAAGTGGATTTTATGTTTATTTTATTATTTTTAAATATCCATTTTGAATCCTCCAAAACCATTAATATATTTTGCGGTTTTATAATCATTTCTTTAATAGTATAACACAACTCCAAATAAGCATCAGAAATAATATATTAATATCATCCCTTTCCTTATTAAATAAAAAACACCACTCTAACTTGTTAGTAAAAATTTGAATGTTTGGGGTTTTTTAATTTTATAATATAGAGTCAAAAATCAATGTTTGAAATATATCATATATATCTCCACTAATTTCCTTTATAAATAAAACCAACCTCCAATTTATATTCACTAAATGTCCTTTGAGAACGTCCTTACTCAACCCTAACCTCTCTATAGTCCTCCAAGGGTGCCCTGATGCCCTCAAGAATCTCCTCCCAAGCATTTAGATTTACACACTCAAATAAGTATCCTCAGTTTCTCTTTTTATACAAGATTCCTTATTATATTATGCCTTCTATTGCCAATTCCTTATGTTTGGATATGTCCTTCCATGTACCTATTACTTCATATTTTATTTAATAATTATTATAAATCCTTTTCAGTCCCATAAATCCATTTTATATATATTTCTATGATGACATTATGAAATAGAAATTCCACCATGATTTTCCATGCGAAAAACTATGTAGGGAATACCATACCCATTTACTATCAAAGGTATTAACATTTATAAATGTGTACGTCATTTAATTTGAAATACATTAATTTATTACACACTCTATGACTGTGGAATAAATTATTATGATGAATGAATCTATATTGTATGATCTATGTGGTAGACTTATGCATGAGAATTAAATGAAGGTGATGGTTGCGCTTGGAGTTATATAGGGCTTAATTGCATTGGGAAATTTTTATTCTTATGATATTTAATATTTTGATAGAGGGTGAATTTTATTCCTTTGTGGGAAATTTTACATCATTATGTCATGGAAGTTATCTATGAAATATGTTTAGGATGTAGTGTTTTATGTTTTTTCCACATTTCCCATTGATATGCCTATTATATAATATGGGTTACTATATACCATTATTATTACCTTACTAGGATTTATAGACCAACACATTCTTATATATGTCACAATGTAATCCCATGATTAATTATTTATGAAGGAATATAAGGAACATGTTAAGGAGGTTTTCAATAATGATTATGTATTCTTTTTTAAGATGTTATTTAATGTACCCATATCCAATTGACCTTATTGATCTTACATGTTGAATTATGTTTAGTTCTATATAAAAAATAAATAATTAATTGCGTATGTATGATAAGGGTTACTATAGTTTGTATCAAAAGAAAAATTTAGTTATTTTTTGAATTATCTTTAGAAAACTCTAGAAAAAACTGTGGGATAGTACTAATTATAATAAAATATCCCTAAAATTTGATAGTTATAGATTAAGTGGTTTATCAAGTAAATACATCCCTATGTAGATACTAAAATTGGTTGTGGGTTAGGAATAGATGTACCTAGGTACAATCACTCCATCAAGGTGTGTCAGGTCTAATTTGGTGTAACCATGTACAGGATAATGAACCTTACTGCACACCTCATATGACACTCCCAATAGATATTCTTTTTTAAAATTACAACCCAATTATGAATCATTTTTTAGGGAATAAAAAAATTCCCATATGAGTATAGGTTATGATATAGATCATGTATAACATTTATTGAATCCATGAAATTCATATATTAAGTAATGAAATGTAATTAATATGTTATCCCTTTAAGTAGATTAAATTGATATTTATATATGTAATAGTTTAAAAATACTCAAGGATAATTACCCTTTAATTCATTATAATGGATATAAATAGGAGGGGTCAGGTAAAAAATCAATGCAACAGAAAATGTAGTGAATGCCCCAATGATATTATCAACCTTATGGGAGTGGGAATCATAAACATTGTGACGATAGTGTCTCAGCTGACTGTAATTTATGATTTAAACCTATATCAAGAGGAGTATCCAAATCCCACAAATAAATAAAAAGTTTAAATTGGGATCTGTATATGTTAAATGCTGCAGAAATTCATTGGATCATATGATCCCTTAACTTTGGAACAATGGATAAAATCCAATTATAATATATTCTCCACCCTTAAATGTTATGATAAATAGAAGTTTCTATAGGATATTTTGCATATGTAAAGAGAATCTGATAAAGGTAGTCATTAATTTAGAATATGAATCATGATGAATGTATTTGAGTGATATGGTGAAAGTAATTTATGAAAAAAAATTCGATAAATTTTTTTGTTGCACTCTCCAACTTAAAATGGAAAGGGATTTCCTTCCCCCAAGTAAAAAAGAATTTGAATTTATTAGGGAGTATGATGAAAAAATCAAAAGAAATTAATAATATGCTTCTATATATTTTTTTACCCTCAAATACAAATTTGAACACTTATTTGGTGGGATAAAACATAATATTTAAAAAAACTAGCAATCAGAGAGTCTGATAGCTATGAGGAAATATTCTTATGAGCCCTAGAAGTTCAAATGGATATCATATAATCTTGTGGGTGAAATGGGATAAGAAGAATATATTGGAGTTCAATTCTAGTTTTACAATTTATAAATCTAATGTTTCCATGAAATTTACACAACTGGCATGTCAATGGTGTAGAACAAAGCACCCAAGAAACTATTGAATGGGGAAAAGGAAATTCTTCAGGTCAAGGACAGAAGGAAACCAAGCTAGTGATTTCTAATAGGAGAAACCAAATAACGTGTCAGAAGAGTGGAATGCACCAGTCAACCCATTTTGTATTTCTCAATTCTACAACTACAAGAAATCATGGATCTTTTCAAACCAATCCACAAATCCATGGTTTTTTGGAGGAAATTAACAACCACCATGGTATAAAGGATGCGATTTTACACAAAAACGTCTGAATATGATGCCAAAAATGACGTGGTGGTATGTATGCATGTTATTAATTAAATAATATCCAACATAATTTTTTTCTTGTTCTACTAATTCATTTATATAACAATAATTTAGTAGAATTATTCAATCACCACCATAATGAATGAATGTAGATATATAGGTAATAATTGAAAATAGAAAAATTATTTTATCCCAAGTATATAACTCCCCCATTATTTTTTTTGGGATGAGCATCCCAATGTAACTTTTCATACTCCCTTGGTTGATTTTTTTGTATTTGTAGCCCGAGATTGGCTTCCCGATATAAATACAAAATAAATTTCCATGAGAATAAAATTACTCTTCATATAGAGAAATGTTCTTTGATTCAAGAAAATATTAAGAAGGAGGATGAATTTTATATAGGACCAACATCTCAGACATTGATATTTATTCCCAATTATTAATCATATCTATCTAAAATGATTTATTCAAATGAAAGTACCATCATCAATGACATTTCTATCTTTAGGTAATACATTGATGTGCTTCCCAAGGAATTTTTTGTTCTTCCTCCAAGAGGAGATGTTGAATTTTCTATTGATAATGTACATTGGGTGTTAACATTATCCACGACTCCATATAGAATATATATTATGGAACATGAGGATCTATGGTAACAAAAAATGGAGAGTATTAATACATTGTTCATATTCCAAAGTGATTCACCTTGTGGTGAACTTGTCCCCTTCATTAAGAAGAAGAATGAGTAAATTCACATTTTCATTGATAAACATGATCTCAACAATATCATGATAATTAAAAATTATCCTCTTCTATGGATTGAATAATTTTTCAATTAACAACATGAAGCACAACACTTATCCATGGTGGATCTATGATTAGGATCGAACCATGTTAGTGTGAAGAAGGAGGATATCCCCAAGACTGTATTTCATACAAGGTAAGGGAATTATGATATCACCGTAATTCCATTCAGACTCACTAATTATCCATAAATATTTGTATTGATGGTGAATAGATTATTTATAGAATACCTCAAAAGAAAATTTCTACTCTTTATAGATGATATTATAATATTATCCAAAACTAATAGGAGTATGAGGAGAATCTGAGCACTATGACAAGGCCTTGTGGAAGGAGAATCTTTATTCCAAGTATAACTATTGTGAGTTCTATTTGAAGGAAGCCTAATTCTATGAGAATATCATCACAAATAATGGGATATTGATGGACCCTTTAAAAAAATATTCAATTGAAGGATAGTCGTGGAAAACATATGTGATAAATACCCACAGTTTCTTGGGTTTAGTTGGGTACTATAATTGATTTTTTAGATATTTATCACAATTTTCAATCCCTCTAACCAAGATAACTCTTAAGTGAGTCATGCTTTCATGGAATTATGAATGTGAAGAGAGAGTCAAGGAGATGAAAATTATTTTTATCGCTATAGCTGTTCTCACACTACCAACAAGTGGATAAATATTCAGGGAGTTCAGTGAAACTTTGAAGAGGGGAACATGCTTTGTGTTAATGGAAAATGACAATGTAATAACATATGCTTCACGGCTATTAAAATTTAAAAAATATAACTACCCATCACATGATCTGAATTTTGTTTCATTAATCATCTAATTAAAAATATGGAATAATTTTATATTTTGGGAGATGTATGAAATATATATAGAAGATAAAAAACCCAAGTATAAATTCATCAAAAAAGAGAAGATTTGGTGCAATGGAAGAGGGTTAGAGATGATCAAGGACTATGAATTCTCAATTTAATACTATCCTAGAAAAGAGAACATAGTGGATGATGATCTAATAAGAATGGATCCATAATTATATAATTTATGAGAATTGATATGTATTTGATCTTCATATATTTTAAAAGAATGGATGTGGGAATCATATAGGAAGGAACATTATTAATCCTTTCAGAAATTAGTACCCATTAATATCATTTAAAATGTTTAAAGGATTCTGAAAGAGATGACGGGGGAATTAAAATGAAATATGAATTTATAAGAAAATATAAATCCATGATGTTTAGTGTTAATGAGGAATGAGTGGTGACATTTTGGTCGAGACAATGTATACAATAAAATATAGAGTTAATGAATGATTCGTTGGATGATGCACATAAATCATCTGTCTCCATCCACCCAGAAAGAAAAAAGATTCATTGAGATCAATGAGATAACTAGTGGTGGTAAAATATGAATAAAAATATCACAGAATATATATCATATTGTTTTTTATGTCATAAAGTCATAGAAGAATGGCAAAAAAATCAAAGGGGATGGTGAAACCATTACCTAGACCTACTTAGAAATGGGAAGACATCACCACGAAATTTTTCATTGGTCTTATAAAGACATAAAGAAGGAATAATTCTATATGAGTTATGGATGATTGCCTTACAAATAGTAAAAACTTATTTTCGATTTGATAGGATTTATCACTCGATTGACATGTAAGGATATACTTCTAATAAGTGGTGAGGCTACATGAAGTTCCACTATTGATTATATTTAATCGATATCTTAGATTCACATTCATGTTTGAGAAAAGTATCCAACAATCTCTAAATACCAATCTAAACATGAAAATGTATTATCACCCCAAACAAATTTCAATTTGAGTAGACTACCAATAATCTTGAGGAAATATAGTGAGAATTATCATTTCACATAAAAGATGGATGGTGTCAACATCTTCCACTAGTTGAGATCTCTTAAGATAATAGTTTCCACCCAAGAATATAAATGGTTACCTAAAAATCCCTTTATGGGAAGAGGTTCATAACACCATCATATTGGGATGAAGTTGGGTAATGAAAACTACATGGTCCTGAAATGGTGAAAAATTGTATAAAAGGGGATGACTCTTCATCAACACATCGAGGCTTCTCAAATTTGATAAAAGATCTATGATAACAATCTTTGCTGATACCTTGGGTTTGATTTTAGAGAAATTTTATTCCTCTGTATACCTCCATGGAATAAAACAATGAGAATTGGGAAGAAGGGAAATCATCGTTCAATATATATCATGTAATTTGTGATTCTTGATCATATCATAGAGTTGGCCTGATGACTAGTACCCCTACCGAACCCTTGTCATGAAAATAATGTATTTCAAGTATCTATATTGATAAAGATCATTCCATAACACTAACATGTTCTCAATGTATTGGTGGTACCATTTGAGTGTGACTAATTAAACGAAGAGTAGCTGGTGGAGATCATGGATCATAAAGACAATGTTTTAAGGAATAAGAGAATGTACATTGTAAAAGGTCTATGAAGAAACCACATACATGAAAAAGCGATATACGTATCAGAGGAGGTGATAAAATAGAGTTTCCCTAATCTTTTTTTATTGTGGTAAATAAAACTTTCAAGGATGGAGTTTTCTAATGGGGGAATATTGTAATGACCCAAACTATTATAAAAAATATCCTTTCTGTTTTAATTAAATTCATTATTGTGTAACATGGTTATAAAAAAACTTTTACATATTTGGTTTTATCATATTTGATCATATTCAAAATGATCATTATCCATCAAATACCATTGAAAATATATAAAATTAATAGTGATCACAACATAATTACAAATATATGGTTTTAATAAATCTAATTATCACAGACAAAGAAAATGATGGCCCCAACCAGTAGGATCATACCATGTGAAGCCCATTTGTCAGATCTTCTTATGGAGATAAAATACACAGAATTTTCCATTGGCCAATACTAAACTAAAATCCAAGAACATAAGAAGGAGATAATCCGTTTATGGGAGAAGATCATGTTAATCAAGATCATGACCCAAACCATGTACGCTGAACCACCCCATTAAAGAATCATAATCTTTCACATCACTCTTAGAGAGTTTGTAGGTGTAATAAAGGGATATGATTAACTACCCTAGAGACATGATCATGTACTTTATTCTTTATATAATAATGGATATATAGTCCTCATTTTATTGTCACATTATAAGTGACTTTCATTTGGATATCGTAGTACAAAAAATAGTATTTTTGGGCACTACTGAAATTCAATTAGTGAATTAATTTTTATAAACAAATTCATTATTTAAAAAATTAAATTTTAATAAAATATTATTATTAAATATTTCAGATTAAATTTAAATGATAAAATAATTTTAGGATGTAAAATGTAATATCTATAAGGGTTCGAAAACTATTATTGTAAAAAAACCCACTTCTTCCTAAAGAATGTCATTTTTATTTTAAAAGATAAAAATCACATATTTAGAAAAAAATTTATATACACAAAATAATATTTTTTCAATCATAAATTTTAAATTCTCCAATGATTAATTTTTTATAATATTCTAAGAGAGTCATATTTTTTGTGTAAAAAATTATATATGATATAAATATACTTTTTGCATTATTACATTATAATGAACAAAAATTGATGTAATACATACTATAAAATTAATCAATGGAAAAATTTATGTTTTACCATTAAAATAAAGTGATTTTTTGTTTATTTTATTAGTTTTATAAAGCTATTATGAATCCTTAAATAAAAATAATATATAATAATGTTTTAAAATAATTTCTTTTATAGTATGAATCAACTCCACATAATAAAGAGTATTATTTAATTATTTTTTCCCTTTCCTATATGAAAAAATTAAAAACACTCCCATTTGGAAGAATCCAAGGGAAATATTCATATGAAGGTTTGAAATTTTGGTTATTTTATTATATTTATTCCAAAACAAATGTTTTACAATTAATAATGAAATCCGTACACATTTATTATATTATCCCACCCAATATCCAATATCTCTTAACTAAAATTAATTTTAGAAAATAATTACTCTACCATACCTTCATTATAGTACGCAAAAGGTTCTAAAATTACTTAATAAGCTCATCACAATCATCTTGAGTAACACACTCAAGTATGGGATCCCCACCTTCTCTTCTTTATTCAATGTTCTTTATTATATTTGCCTTCTATTTCCAATTCATTATGTAAGGATATTTAAATCAATGATCATATTAGTTACTATTTAATTTATAAATAATTATAGGCCTATTTCTATACCTTCAAATAATTTTTACGAATTTTTAAGTGATGTTGTTTTGCAGCTGAAATTCCACCATGATTTCCTAAGAGAAAACAATTTTGTAGTGAATACCGTACCCATTTTCCATCAATGGTATTAATATATATAAATATAAAAAACATTGACATGTGATATAAATGTATGTATTCAACATTACATTATCGTGTAAACAATTATGATGAAGAATGATCCATGTTCTGTGATATATGTCGAACACCTAAGCAAGAGATTGATATGAATGTGACAAGTGTGCCCAGAACTATATAGTGCTCCTATTCATTGGGTAATGTTTGGTCTCATGATATGTCTTGTTGGGACATGGAGTGATCCTGATTACATTAGGGGGATTTTCCATCATCATTTATTTGTATTTATCCATTTATTATGTTTATTATGTAGTCTATTAAATTGTTACCAATTTTCCCATGTTATGATTATTATGATATGTCATTCCTTATTATTCATGTTCCCTTTATTCCCCATCCATATGACTATTTTCTAACATGTCGTAGCATGATTCATTGTCATTTACTTACTGGTATTTATGGATCATCCCTTTATTATGTATCTCTCTAGGTTATCCCATATATTTTAATGTATGAAGGAATATTATGAATATGTTATGGTGGTTTTAAATAAAGAAGATGTATTCCATGTTTAATGTTTTTATGTTATATACCGAATTCCCAAAAACTATATACTTATTAATATGTTGGTTTGTATTCCATTTTCATTTATATAATGAATAAATAAATAATGTGTATTAAATAAAAGGATTGTTATATGATGTTATTGATTAAATAGAACATCTATTCAGTTTTTTATAATTCCATATTAATTTTCCTAATTTACTGATGATAACTTCCACTATACCTAACCATTATTGAGTAGCTAAGCTAACCATTGTTTTGTTTCCTTTCTCAATGATATAAATAAATATTATTTGAATGAGTTCAATGGTTCAGAATATTTATATTCACTATGTTATGTATATTATGTTTAGAAATTTAATTTCAGGTACAATTATAAATCTTTTTTGCCAACATAACTAAAATATTAGGACCATTGTGAATTGATTTTTTATATTTATTTCCAATGTATTAAAGTAACCATCTGATTTAGGCTACTGGGTTAAGTTTTTTTATAGGTATCATATGAAAATAGATATCATACTTGACGTATATATCTCACAACCATAATATGTGCTTAAACATTAACACAACGTCCACTACAACTGTCGTATCTTGGTCACCAAAATTCCATTATTGTGGAAAAATATTCTATAAACACACAAGCATTCATTGATATTCATTCAATTCATTCATTACTTTAAATATTTCTTATTTATGTTAATTAATTTATTATCCATCAATTAACATTATTCAATTTCACTTCACATTATCATCCAATTGATGTCTATATAGAGACCCTAGACATTTAAACATAACATAACATGATTTTGAGCGTAATTAATCATTATAGAAAAACCCAAGGATCATGTAGTTTATTGACTTTCATGACTAGGTACATAAAACATAAATCATGGGACTAATATAACCATTATTTTTTTAATCTCCATAATGAGATCTTAACTTCCTTTGAGCCCTTACATCTGAATAGGGTATCATGGGAATCACATGATTAATGAGATGAGCTCAAATCCCAGTAAGGTAATAAACATATGAATAAGTCCTTAAATAACGGGTTAGAGATCCTGACATAATGATATAAAATAGAATATAGAATCTTAAAATATAAACATGGGATCATATAAATATTTAATAATATAAATGTGGAAGAAACATAAAACATGACATTAGCATGAGCTAAGGTAAGCGACCAAAACCGTTCCACATGGTAGCACAAGCCAAGGATAACCAACAAGACCATCGCACATGGTAGCACAATCCACAGATCACCACCAAGATAGTCACACATAACATCTCATGAGACTCAAACTCACCCAATGCACTAGTATGATATATCAGCAGAACCATCTTAACTTTTCATTAATATTTTTCCACAAAATTAATTATACATAATAAATTTTAAAAAACAATCGGGTTATCCATGGAATTATTTTTGTAACACAATCATGTCATAAAGCATAAAAAATGGATATATCATAAAAGTGTACATGAAAGGAAAAAATTTAAACTTAAATGGATATAAATAAGGTAAAATAGGCATATATCATACTAAATGATGTCAGACGGAAGTGACAACATGTGAAAGACATAATAATTAATTTTTAGCATTAAAATATATTTCTTTTTTATTTTAATTAAAATACAATAGATACATTGAAATAGAGAAGGAAAGAATCCATTATATAAAACAAGAAGAGAACCGAGAATGATTTTATAATAAAAAAATAATTTTATGAAGACAATGGTGGATTAAAATAGAATATATAGTGCATATGAAATTGGCAAAAAATTCATGATGTTCCCTCAAAATAGGTTTTCTTATCTAGAAGTATTATAGAGGGAATCACATAAAAATCTTTATATCCCTGAAAGAGAACGATAAAAGGGAATTTTTGAAAGAATTTGGTACATGTAAAAAGAATTTATAAGATAAAAATAAATGATAGTATAACTTCATTTTGGTAAAAATAAGATAAGGCTACATTAAGGAACTAAGGAGGATGGGTTTGAATCTCATACATATTATCTGTATTGTATCTAGTGTACATAAAAGGGAGTAATGAGAGAGAAATGGGTTTCTCATAACATAAAATTTTGAGGTTAGTATAGGAGAGTCTCTAAATCATACCCCATAATAAGGGATTACACATAAATGGGAATAACATAGATGGCATTCTTGAATAAATTTGAAATAGAGAGGACCCCTTACCTCATGTCTGATGGTGTTCTCCACATGATATTAATGATCTGAATAATAAAATTAGGGTCATTAATTAATAATTACAGAACACCTTATATATGGATATTATTTATTATAGACTTTTTAACTTCCATTGTAATATTTTTGATGGGGTAATTTGTTTAATTTCATTACTCGGGTTCGTATGTTTTCTTGGTTTTTAATGATCAGTTCCCTAATATTCATGTTCAGATGAAAATATATGTTGAGAGTGGATGCCCAAAATTGAAATTATATGTAATTAGTGATCATTATGAATATTACATGGTTATAAAATTCATTTTTTTATTTTATGTGATGGTGAATCATTATATAAAACATTAATGATAAATTCTTGGATTAATTTGAAGATTTTGTTCATAATTTTCATATTTTTTATTATTATTCTACATCATGAGTATAAAATAATTCTAGAACCACACATAATATAAAATAAATATTTAATAGTATGGTTCATCCCAGAAAATGGTTTCATGTCCAGAATATAAGGTGGTAATATAAATTGATTAACTGTCACACTAGAATGTGATATAATAACACATCTTAGATAGTGTTTTCATATCAAATTTATAAAAGATTGGGAAATTGTATATGATAATTGATTCTCCAATTTGAATAAGGAAATTAATTTACATGTATGTTACTAGATTCATCCTATCATTTGGGTTAAGGGAGGAGAGGAAGGAAAAAATAAAATAAAAGAACATGAAATAAATTAAAATAATCGAAAAGAGGAATTTGCCTATTGAGTTTATTTATTTTGAGAACCTCTTAAAGGGATAGGATTTGGTATTTTGAAGAATCCAATCCCTACTCTTAATCTAAAAGATATTATAGAAATATTTGAGTAGAATTTAGATAATTCATACAAAATTAGATGAGTGATGACAAGAGGGGAGCGTGGGTGGTTTTTATAGTTGAGGGTAGGAGGGTTTTCTTAATATTTCAATCATTAGTTGATTTTTTACATAAGAAAACAAATAGTAATGATTCTTGTAAAAATAGTTATAATTGCATTTGTGTTTTAA
This sequence comes from Viscum album, assembly GCA_963277665.1. Lineage (NCBI taxonomy): Eukaryota > Viridiplantae > Streptophyta > Magnoliopsida > Santalales > Viscaceae > Viscum > Viscum album. Next base: position 1,940,763,511 of record OY728133.1, on the reverse strand, counting down.
CTAATAGAAACTTACATTATCCCTAACTCATGCATGATGTTGAAATTCAGGTTATATCATTTAAAGTGAATTATAATATTTTAGCATTTAAATAAAAGTCAAGTATTTTAGAAAAATCCCAAATATTTACCACAACAATTTTTTATCATGTAGAATCGAAAAATTAACTCAATTTTTAACAAATAATTTTCTGAATATTATTAATTTAATTTCTATTTAAAGTCATTATTTACATGAAAAATAAAATTTTTGAAACTACAACAGATTTTTTCATGCTTTCAAAAATTAAATAAGGTCTTATAAAATTGTCATAAAATCAGAAGACATAATGTTCTAAATTTATGAATAGAATTTACAAAAATATATTTTCTTATAAATTAATTAACTAATAGTAATGAATTACATATGAAATAAAAAATTATAAATACTTTTATAATGGTCGTATTAGTACTTATAAGATGTGTAAATTTTATTTATACATTCATGGGTGAGGTTACTTTTAATTTGGATGATTTACTAATCATAAAGGCCTTATTACTATTCATAAGGTTAGTTTACTATTTATAAGGTTATGTTTCTATTTACCAAAAATTAGGTTTGTTCCATTAGACTCCAAATAGCATACTTATCACAACTGTGCATGTCAGATTTTTGCAATTCATATAATTGAAGTGAAAATATTAATTTTTACAGGTCCCATTGTATATAGTGGATCATTGTGTTGTGATTTCATGTGACTAAATGAAATAATTATATGAATTTAATTTCAACTGACAAAGCATTGGTTCCTTAAATTATTTCCCCTTAAGAAATTTCTCTCTAGAAATTTTGTTTTACATTCATATCCATAAATTTATGTGAATACATTTCAATAATTACCTCCTCTAGTTCCCATGTTTCCTCCCCATACTTATTGTTCTACAATAGTAATCTGATCGAGTGAGATGCCTTGTTACGTAGAACATTATCTCTATGACCTAAGATCATCGTCGGGTTCTCCTCGTAAAAACAATCATCCTCCAATTGTGCAACCTCTGAAGAGAGTACAAGTGGAGTATTGGGAATGTAATTCCTTAAGCGGGATACCTAAAATACATCACGTACTTTGGAAATGGTTGGTGGAAGTTCCTATCGATAGGACATAGCCCCAGCACGATTAGGAATCTCTAAGTGGACTATATAATTGGGACTTATCTGTCATTTCATACCAAGTCTCATGACCTACTTCAATGGAGATATTCATTGAAATACCTTTCTCCAACATTTAAATAACAGTATCATCATACATTGTCTGCAAAAATCTTTTGTCAACTTTGGGATACATTGATGTGCTACTAAATGGTTTTCACCTTGTCCACCATTTCAGATGTACGAGTGGAAACAGTTATCCCAAAACACTGGTGTTCTTAACCTTTTCCCATAATGGGCTTTGTATGGTTCCATTCAGATGTACGAGTGGAAATAGTTATTGTAGGATAATTCAAATAGTGGAAGATGTTGGTCCCATTTTCTATTGAAGCCCATAAAACATTCTCTCAACATATCTTATAGTGAATGAATATTTCTCTCATATTGGCCATAAATTTTAGGATGATATTCCTTGCTCAAGTATAGTTAAGTGCTTAGAGAATATTAGAGTCTTTTCCAAAACATTGAGGTGATTCTAAGATCTCTATATGATACAATAGATAGTGGTACTCCATGAATCCTTACCACCACTTTAATATATATCCCTGAATTTTGATCCAATTAGAAGTCCTCTTGAATTGTAATAAAGTGATTTGTCTTTCTACGATCATCAATAATGACCCATATTAAATTATTTCCTACGGATTTCATTAGAAGTCCAATGACAATGTTTGTAGTGATGTTCTCCCACTTCCATGTTTGTATGGACAGTGGATTCATTATCACCTTATAATTTTGTCTTTTAGCATTCACTTGTTTATATACTAGGATCATTTATGTATATTAAAAAATCTCCTTCATTATATTATACCACCAAATGTTCTCTCAGAGATCTGGATACAAATTTGTGATCCCTTTGTGAATAGATAAGGTTGAGATATGATTATATTTCAAAATACCCATCTTTATATTTTGATTGGATGGTGCACATAATTGTGACACAAATCAAACAACTCCTTCCCTATTAATCATGAACTCTTATGATTTCCCATTTTTAATGTCTTCTACCCTTTTCTGTATTTCAACATCTTTTCTTTGAGCATCCTTTATTTTCTCCATGAGATATGGTTGAAAATTCATTTGAGAAATAATTGAATATGTTACTCCCTTATGGATTTCCATTTCCATCAAATAAAAATCTATGAACAATGGATCCTTTCATATTCTAATCATTGATAATGATGCAAGATCCATTCTACTTAGTGCATCTACAACCTTGTTTTCCATACTCATATAGTATTGGATTAAGTAGACATAATCCTGGATTTGATCTATCTATCTTCACTGGTTAATATTATCCCCATTTTGGGTTAATATATATTTGAGACTCTTCTTATCATTTTATATCTTACCCTTCTCCCCATATAGATAATGATTCATTATTTTTAACGCAAATATGAGATCTTCCAACGAGAGATCACGTGAAGGATAATTTTGCCCATTGATTTTTAGCTGCCTTGATGCGTAGGCTTTCACATTATCATTTCTCATCATTACAAATCCTATGATCATCATTTATTCATAAATTTACAGCATAAAGTGTTCACCACTTGTTGGGAGTGTGTGTTCTGGTGCAATGATAAGCCTCTTTTTTCAACTCGTTAAGGATTTTTTCACATTCTCGAGTCTAGAAAATATTTACTCGCTTCAGTGTCATCTTGTTCATTGGGATTTAAAATCATAAAAAGTTCTTATACAGTAGTCGATAGTCCCCGGCTAGACCCAAAAAGATGGGGATCACCGTTATAAATATAGGCGTGGGAGACTCTTCAATTTTTTTTATCCTGGAAGGGTCCATAGATATCCCATTACTAGTGATATAATGCCCCATGAATGATACTTACTCCCTCTATAACTAACATTTATATACATTTCATATAGATTCTCCCTTCAAAATTTCTTTAAAATATTACTCAAATTATCTTCACGTTCCTCCTCGCACTTTGAGTATATCCGAATATCATCGATAAAGACTGTCACAAATTTTCCAAGGTAATATCTAAAGTCAATATTAAATAAATCCATAAAAATTGTTGGAACATTTGTGAGTGTAAAGGGAATAACTATGAACTCATAATGTCTATACCCCTTTCAAAAGGTTCTGTAGGGACTATATTCCCTCCTCAACATTAATTGGTGATATCTCTACCGAAGGTCCACCATAGAGAAATAACTCACCCCATGAAGTTGATCGAAAAATTCATCTATCGGTTGAAAGGGATGCATTTTATTTATCTTGATTTTATTGATATAATTAAAATAAATGTATATTCTCATTGATCTATCATTATTTTTGAAATAAAGAGTATTGGAACAGCCATGATGAAGCACTCAAGTGTATAAAACACTTTTGCAGATTCTCTTATAACTGCTTCTTCCACTCTTCTATCTCTACGATGGAAAATCAATAAATTTTATTTTATATATACATAGATACAAGAATATGTTCAATTGAGATGTAAACTTCTTGGTGAAGAAAAATCCTATGCATCTCTTTAGGAAATACATCAGTGTAATCCCTCGCGATGGACATGTCTCTAAGCCTGATTATCTCATGTGTCTCTATCTTTTGAGCTAAACATGCATGCTCATAAATAATTAATATACACACATGAGACAATGATTATAAAATAACTTCATCTTCCTCACACTTGTAATGAATTAGAGGGTGCATCGGTATGTGAAGAGTTATCTCCCTTTCTTAACAGTTTGTGTAGGCTTTGTATAAAGATAGCCAATACAAGAAATAATATTTCAGCGAACTCCACTAAAGGAAGCATTATGATATTTTCTGGGAGGTTGAGCCCACAAAAATTTATGAGGGAGGAGTTATAATTCTTGGATGCAATAATTTCCCCAATCTCTATTCTCACAGATAAAAAAATCTCAAAATTTTTAAGTGGTGTTTGAAAGTTAAACTAAACATTCAAGATATAAATGAATGTGTAGAACAATAATCAAATTGCACATTTTCTATTTTTGAATGAATACCTAGAATACCTATAAACACAATGTTAATTAGACCCACCATAGAATTATTGATAGAAAAAGACCTTCCTTTTTACCTTGGTGGTTTTTTTAATACCTGCAACAACCCTCATCTTAGGGAAATTGTTCGCATAATTTCCATTCTCCTTGCTGTTGTAACACTTCACTAAAGGTTTATTGTTGATCTGAAACTCACATTATTCTTCCAAATTTGCAGGATTATTCATATCACATTTATAGTTTTTAGCTATATGTTGTAACTTTCCACATTTTTAGTAATTTATGGTTCCCTTTAGATAGTTCCCAAGATTCTTTTTCTAACAATTTTTACATGTGGGGCGGTCAGTCTTTTTTCCATCATGGAATTTATTTGGTGAACAAACATCATTACATACCATTTTACTCTTCGTGTCACCAGTCCCACAATACCACTAAGAGTCCCCAATCTCTATTTCATCCTCAAGGTAACAATGAACAATATACTTATAGCTGCTGTCTCCTAAAATCGCCAGCACTTTTGGTTGAATTGCCTTTAGTATCCTAAAGAAATGATCCACCTTGTTTTCAGTGTTCATGTAATTTCCTGAGCCACACCCCAAAAGCCTTGTAAATTTTGCTTCATATGACTCTATTTACTCATCTTATTTCTTCTTGAGTTCAAGGAACTCTCTTTCCATATTGAGATGAAGGGTTTTCAGAAATTATTTATTAAAAGACATTCTCATGAATTCCTCCCAATCCATGGAATCAGTTTCCTCCTGGGATTTTTATTCATGATCATTTTCCAACACTAATCACCATCCCCATAAAAATTATAGATTGATAGCACATCATTCTTTTTTTCTAAGAACTATATGATAGAGAATATTTTTTCAATGGAGAGAATCCACTATTCCTTAAGGAGGGGATCTTATAATCCAATATACATGGGAGGCCTTTGTTGTATGTAGGATTTAATGGAAACATGTTCTTTCCTTGGAGGAGGATGGTGTTATAGATTATTCAAGTTATTATTCAAAACATTTTATAGTCGAGAAAGTACATTCATGATGTTTTGAGCACCTATTCCCATCATATAGGGCATATCATTATGGAAATCATCACATTATCTATCACAGTGTATGTTGTCATGTGTTCTTTTATTACACACAATTAAATATGAAAATGAATGTACAATTAGAGGGATTGAATAAATAGATTTGGGCATTAAAAAGATATTTTCAACATAATATGATATACATGTACAAGAGAAGTATATCCTAACTTGAGATTCCCTATTCATAAATCTATATTATCCTTGATCTGTTTCAAAACTTATTTTCATATGGGATTTTCCATTCCCTTTATAATGGTTTTTACCAATATTATGAATTTACTAAAGAATATCCCCTAGAAGTATCAAAAAAAAGAGTTCAACAAGGCCTTTTGACATGCCCATTTCTTGTTCAAGTCTAGATCAAATTGGTATTTTAGTGTGTTACACCTAGAAACAAATATTCCAGGTCCACCATTGCCTGTTTGTATATCAACATTGTTGTATTTTCTTGATAACATCTTACTATATACTTAAAAAATTGAGGGGTGGGTTCCTATACTTAGTCTCATACATAAGGTTCTTACTATAGTTCTCTATTACGAATCCCCAAAAATAACCAGACCATCCTCTGATACCAAGTATAGTGACCCTATCCTTTTACACACTAAAAAACATGATTTCAATAATAATTAATCATCATTAAAAATCCATGTATTTTGATGTCTAGTGTGTTTGATGACTATATACATAAAACATAAATCATGGGACTCAAAAACTTATTTAATTAATCTTCATGAATAGATCCTAAGATCCTTTGATCCCTTACATCTTCATAGGGTACCCTGGGGATCACCTTACCAAAGGGATGAGAAAAAATCCTAGTAAGGGAATAAACACAAGAATAATCATCTAGCACATTATTTAGATATCATGACATAATGATATAAAATAGAATACAGAATCATATCATATAACTATTAGATCGTATAAACATTTAATCCTAGAAATGTGGGGAAAAATAAAAGGTGACATTAGAATGATTCATGGCTAACCATTAAGACCACTAAACACAGTAGCACAAGCCAAGTCTTACTGAGAAGACCTTCTCACATGGTAGCATAAACCAAGCGTAACTGCCAAGACCATCACACATAACATCTCATGAGACTCAACTTTAACCATTTCATTAGATAACTATCTGGGCACACCCATCTTAACATTTCATGAATATGTTTTCCTCATAAATAATCATTCGTAATCAATATTAAATAAACAAAAGGGTTATCCAGGGAGAGAATTTGGTACCCCAATCGTGTCATAATGCATAGCAAATGAGAGTATCATAAAAGTATCCACGAAAGTAATAAATTAAATCATAAATGGAAATTAATAAGGTAAAATAGGTATATATCATGGTAATTGATGTCAAACATGACTGACAACATGTGAAAAACGTATTTATGAATTTTTAGCATTAAAATGTTTTTCTGTTGTTTTATGGAATAAATTACATAACCTTTAAAATAGAAAATGGAAAAATACTTTATATAAAACCGTAAGTGAACTAAGATGGTATTCATAATAAAAAATATAATTTCATAAATACAGTAGTGTATTATAATATATGATAGAGTTCACTTTAAATCAGGTATGAATTTGGGATGTTCCCTCAAAATGGGTTTTCTTATCAGGAAGTATTTAGGAGAGAATCACATAAAAACTTGAATATCCCTAAAATAGAATTATGAAAGGGTATTTATAACATAATTTGATACATGTACATATAACTTATGATATTAACATAAAAATGTAAGATAACTTCATTTCGGGAAAAGGAAGATAATGAAACCAAAAGGAATAAATATGATCCATGTAGAATCCCTTACATATTATTGGAATGGTATCAGGTGTACATAAGATGGATTAATGAGAGAGAAATGGGTTTCTAATCAAATATACGTAATGAGAGAAATATGGGGGCTGTGCAAAATAATACCACATCAGTCATGATTACACATAAACTGGCAAGACATTGAGGACATTCTTGAATAATTTTGAAATATATAGGACCACTTCCCTTAAGTCATATGTTGTTCTCCACCTGACATAAATAACCTGAACAATAAAATTAGGTTAATTAATCAATATTCCCTGAACCAATTATATATGTAAAATATTTAATATTACCTTCTTAAGTTCATTCCTGAATATTATGATGGGTTATGTTGTTCAATTTCATTGTTCGGTTTTGTTTGATTTCTTAGTTTTTTATGAATAGTTCACTTATCTTCTTATTCGGACACACATGTATGATGAGGGTGGTTATCTAAAATTGAATTTATATGACATTAGTTAACATCCAAAAGAATACATGGTTATAAAATTCATTTGGTAATTTGGAGTGAAGGTGAATAAGTATATTAAACATTAATGATAAACTGTTGGATTAATTTGGATATTTTTTTTTCATAATTAGCTTGTTTTTATTATTAATTAACATCCTGAGTATAAAATGAATCCAAAATAAATATAAAATTAAATAGAAATTTAATAGTCTGGTTCAACAAAAAATTGTTTCATGACTACAATATAATATGGTAATAGAAAATGATAAACTTTCACCCTTGAATATGAAAAAAAACACATCGCGATTGATGTTTTCATTTCTTTCTTATAAAATAAGGGGAATGAAGAGATGATAATTGATTATACCATTAGAATAATAAAATTACTATACTCATATATTACTGTAGAAATCATACAATTTTTGTGAAGGGAGTTGAGGAAATAAAAGTAAAATGAGAAGAACATGAAGGAAAACAAAAGAATTTAAAAAGGTATTTACCTCTTTAGTTTATCCCAATTGATGACCTATCAAGGGGATAAGATTTAGTAATTATTTTGGAGACCACATGATGGTGTATATGAGGGAGGATCTTGGGAAGATATTTGGGATGAATTTAGAGATGGAAGAAGTCTTGATAAGAGTGAAGAGAAGAGGAAAGTGTGGCTGGTTTTTATAGTGGAGGGGAGGTGGGTTTTCTTAATATTTTAATCACAAATTTTTTATTTTTCCAAAAGATAATCAATATTAATTATTATTGTGTACCAAAATAGTAATATTTGAATGTGATTTTGATCCAATGTCCACATATATCATCCATGACTCGATTAGGTTGCTAAAATACAGGTTTTAGTATTTATTGTCAATTATCTTATTTTACTATTCATAAAAATCCTGATATTTTAGTAAAATCCAAAATATTCACCCTAAATATTTTTGGACGTGTAGAATCGAAAAATGATTACCATTTTTCAAAATTATATTTATAAATATGATTAATTTAATTTTTACGAAAAATCATAATTTACATGAAAAATAAATATTTTAAAACTATAAATGATTTTATAATACATTCAAAGATTACATAAGGCCTTATAAAATAATATTAAAACAAGATGACATAAAATTGATGATTTATTAACACCTTTTAGGAAAATTTATTTTCCTTTAACGTATTTAACTAATTGTAATTAATTATTTATGACTTACAAAAATTCCAATAATTTTATTATGGTAATATTATCACTTATAAGATGCCAAAGTTTTATTTATAAATTCATGGACGAGGTCACTATTCTTTTTAATGATTTAAAATTCAAAAGGTTCATATTAGTATTCTTATAGGTAGGTTACTATTCTTATGGGTAGGTTAATGATCACAAAAAAATGTTTTTTCCATTAGACTAAAAAGTTCATAGTGACCGCAACTGTGTATGTTTGATTTTAGAAATTCAAATAAAAAATGTGACAATATTATTTTTTAAGGTCACATAGTACATAGTAGTTCATTGTGTTTTGATTTTATGGGATTATATGACATAATTATAAGAATGTAATTTCCATTGATAAAACATTGGTACATTATAGTATATTCCCTCCAAGAATACTCAAACCGATTCCATGGTTACTCAAGAGTTAAAATCATTATCATTATATTTAACCACCAATACCACAGTTTAAAACATTAATCACTCACTTTCATTCCATAATTCTAGGTACTCTTGGAAACAAAATAAGAAACCCTAAAAGATATGAATAATCCAGGAATATCCTCATGTCTCACGTAATGGGTAAAATAATAAAGAAATAAGAAACAAAGCCATAAAGAATTCAAAGATGCATTTTTTATGAAACCATCCATATATCAACAAAACAATGGAAAATACATACTATAAATAGTTCTATCATTCTCAATGCAATCCCAGACACCGCCGTGTATATCACTAATCATTCCACAATCAAATTCATTTGTTGATTCCACAATCATGGTCTCCCCAACCATGTCTCATCAACTATAAGTCATCATAGCCACACGTCATGTCACATATCAAGGATCATATCAAAAAAATCACATAATGAAAACACCCATAAAAAATGTTTAATTGGGCTTCTAGGTCCTTACAGAGGTATCAAACCACCAAAACCAACTATGCTCTCTCAACGTCAAGAATTTATATTTATCAAGAAACTAGTTCATTATATTCTTAAATTTATTAGTTCATTTATCACTAGTAATAACCACATGTAATCTATGGTATCAAAAATTAAAATATATAAAATATTTTAAAATAATTTCAATCATAACTTATAGTTTCATCAACTACTAGGATGGACATTTGAATTTGATCATTCCTCTTAGTATTTCATTAATTAGCTTACCCAATTCGCGTTCTTTATCAAATTCCACGAACATAAAGATGAATGGATTTAATTAATCATATTATTTACAATACTTTTATTTGAAAAAATTAAAAGAAGAAGTATTTATATAAACATGGATCTTAAATTTTTTAGCCAAAAACATTATTGTATTTATGTTATTGATTCAATTATATTATAAAAAACATGTTAAACAAACTTTTTCACTATAACCATAAATAATTTATTTTCATTTTTATTGATTTATTGTTTATCAATGTTAGTTACACCATCATAAAATTGAATAAATCAAGTTAAATTTACAATTTCACATCAAATAATTGAAGAATCAATGAAACCCCTACCTCGATTAGAAGGGTAATGTTCGTTTCATAAAAATAGACGAATTATGTTTAATCACCATTGGGAGTAATAAAACCATGCCAACAGAATCTGATCTCGAACATAGAATCAAAAAACGATAAAAAATACCAATAATTATAAAAATGCACGTTTTTCCACAAAAAAATCATAAAAATGATAAAAAGGTTAAAATATAATAGCTGGAAAACATTTCACTTTAATCAATACTATTTGAATCTTAATGGACATTATGTTGAAACCATGGGTAATTGATCAATGGGAACCAAAGGGAGGTAAAATATACAATACACAATTAAAATTCCAATGATGAAATCCACCACCCGATTAAATGAGTAGCCACTCCCTAGGGTAACCTAATGCATCATGAAATTAATAAAACACTTAAAGGAGGGTAAAATATAAGTCAATATAGGGGAATGTTTCTGTGAAAACTGTATTCAGGACCCACCTATCCTCCACACACATATACCCATTCTAATTGTTCATGAACCATGAGGATTAGTGACCATTTATTCTATTTCAAATTATCCTGAATTTCCCAACATCCAAGCCAGGGTCTAGGTAGTATGTGGGTAAAAAAACCTCAAAACATCTTACTCAAGGTCTTGTTGAACAAAAACATGTTGTTTTTTCCCACCAACGCTTCCAAAATGTATTAAAAATCCATTTTTAAAATCCATTTAAATAATGTAGCATTTTTGACACTGCAACCAATGCCACACCCACATTGGAAGTTTTAGGTTGGGTTTTTTCGATAATAAAAACACACTTCTCCCAAAAACGGCCTATAAAATGAATTTTATATCTTTTTTTCCTGACTTGGTGAACCTAGATATCTCAAATTAGTCTAAAACGTCCTCCAACACAACCTCCACTAGGAATTTATAATCCTTTGAATGGCCAAACCAACTCTCAACTCCACCATAAAACCACCAGGACATGATATATCAATAATTAAATCTCAATAATATGTATTGAATTATATTATAAACCCATGAAAAAGTATCATCTTTATGAATTAAAACCAAAATCAGAGAGGAGGGAAACAAAAGGGTATTCCCAAACAAGTTCCCCATGAGATATATAACATATCAAACTATATTACCCCAATTTTTTTATTAATTTATAACATTGGAACTAAATACATGTGATTGCCTCTCAATGGATATAATAGAATAGAAGTATTGGAAAACAAGATACATGATTTAACCTCACATTACATATGAAAATATAACATAAAAAAAATTAATTACTCTATGAACATTATTAACATATCTACAAAATATTTTCATATCAATCATAGTACACTTTCTAGTATAATAGTGTAATAAAACATAAGAAAGGGGTGAAATCTGATGCTTGGTAGTAGAATATACAAAAAAGAAAAATAAGGCATGAATAGTATACAATGAATAAATAATGATCAAGTAATTCATTATAAATAATGACATTATGTTGAAACATATCCATAAATATCCTAACTATTTGAATAATCACATGGACATCATGAAATGATTTTATAAGGAAGGAATGAATAATTTCCAAAATCTAAATCTTACCATCAAGGAACATGCAATGAAATCATAAATAAATTGCTAATGCCTTAGTGTATTACCAAAACTATTTTTTTTCATGCACACTACCGATTAATTGAACACCCATATAATTTTGGGCCCCACCAATCACATAATCAGTTAAATGAATTCATCATATGATAAAAAATACAACTCAATCCCCATTCATTAATAATAAATTTAAATCAATATCATAATAACTAGAATATGTAATGTGAACACATTCCCATGTAAAAATGTTCATAATCCACCCTAAGAAATATGGTGGATGATATCATTATAGTTTACCCTTTGTATAGAATATGATTTATCAAATTATGTTTACAATGATGGAAAAAATTATAAAAAACTCAACGGAAAATGTCTTGATGAAATTACTATTTTCATATCGATACAATTTATTACAAGTATAAAAATTTTGAAAATAATAACAAAAAAATTATTTGTAACACACAATAGAAATTTTAAAGGGAACATTCAATGTAAATATATGACAAGGTGGTGATAAAATCCATTCATACCGAATAGGCTAAAAGAGACCATTATTTTCAGACTTCTGTTATAAGTGAAAAATGAATGGAAAAAAACTTTTTCATAAATATATTCTTTCTAAACGTTTTAAATAATTTAAATGGTATTGAAATTTAAAATTTAATAATATTTTAGGCATAAGTAAAAACTTCTAAAAATATTTTTATAAGCCTGGAGATTGATGAAAACTATTATTGATCGAAGATGAAATAAGATCGAATTTTCATTAGAAGTATTTTTTATATATGATTAAGTGATAAAGAGTTGAAAATGAAGGGGATAATCAAAAAATACATATATAACTAGTGAATAAGAATGTATTCAGTGTTTGAAAGGGAAATAAAATATAATTTCCATCAATGTAAATTTAAATAAAAATAATCATGAATAAACATGAGATTATAGAATAAAACCTATCCAATTTGGTATCATTTAAATCATAACCCCCTCAAAAGAAAAAAATAAAATGCATCTTAAAATAACATTAATGTCCAGTATAAACACTACAAAAAACCAAGTGGCTAATATGTTATCTGTCTCACAAAAATAAAAGTGAGATGAGAAACCCTAAAAAGTTCGTAACATTGAAGTAGTAATAAATAAACTAACTCATAATGTGAGAAAAATAAAAATAATAATAAAAAATAAGTATATAATAATCATAAAATTTCCAAAGGTAATTATAACGATAATTTTTGTCACAACATAGACATTGAATATATAATATAACCTAATAAAAAATAATTAAGTTAGGAATACCCATACCACATGGTTCTACTTAGTTAAACGAGATTTAACCTAATGAATTATAAATTTATATTTCCTATAAATACATATTATAACCATATGCATTTCTATAATAACATATAAGATGCACTTATGACAAATTTTTACATGTTTATTAACATTATTTCCTTGTTATCGTTGTGTTGGGTGTTTACATATATGTTTTCTCATGTGTGTTTTATCATAAATGCTCTAATTCATGTTCAAAGGTATTAGATTCAACATATATTGAATTATATTAATGTTATAAAAATTTTATTTATCCATTAAATACATTTTTCGAGTCATTATTGAATGATTGAAAAGGATAATGAATTGCAAGGAATTATGGAGGCATTATAATGTTCATTCCCATGAGAGATGTTGTAATTTTTTAGTGGGTGAAAGGTTAAGAAATATGATGATATATTAAAGATTAATAGTAAATAATTTTTCATAATTATAATATATATACATTAGTATCATCATTGTGAATATCCATGTGATTCTTTTTTGGAATGAAAATACATCAGTTCATGAGGTGATAGTCCGCTGTATACATGAGTGGTGGTTTCATTTCCAATTTTTTTAGAAGTATATGGATTATTTCATGAACCAAAACACTGAGGCCCACAAATATGGTGATATATGAGACTCTGCAACTTCAACCTAGCCTCAAATATGCCAGTGGTCGGTGATTAGTACTGAGTAGGTGTATCTCACATATGGGAGGCCTCATCCTATGGTCCATGTATACACAAACATAGATACATCTATATGATAATGTGAAATGATAATAATAAAATTGACACAAAAATATATTCATACATAGATCCCAAAAAAATCATACAACATTACTGAAATATATAAAATGGAAAAATAAAAGCCCAATAAAAACTATAAAACAATCCAACCTTCTTAGAAGGAGGGGATTTTTGACAAATTAAACTATCGATATAGACCTCTGTCTCTCAAGCTATCAAAGCTCCACCTACATCATGTCATCATAATACTCTCTTGAAATATATATCATCTACATAAGACATGAATTATGTTGGAAAATTCCATGAAAGAGTGAGTATAAAAATAATTTGGCAACCCAAAATCTCAAAATTAAATTGAGAAACTGATAGACAATATTCTTCCTAACCAAAATCAAGAGGAATCCCAAGAGAGAGAGCAGAAGAATCTACATCTCTCCTAATCCTCATCTATACATGAAATATCATCTCATCTCTAAATTGTGTGTGAATTAATATATGGGATTTCACTGAATCGAATCCCATTAAATACTAGATATAATCATCTCATAATATAAAACTAATTAGGTCCTGGCCCCACAACCATCAATAGGATTCTACTAATAGATCAAAGCTAATTAATGTCTTGGATATCTCACTCAAAAATTCATTCCACCCCTGATGTAAAAAATCCAAGACATCACAATCATCAGGTATCACAAAGATGATGGAAAATCCCTGCGATCATAAATGGAGTACTTATAAGAGAACAAGTTTTTCAGGTTTAGCTATGATGAAAGTAACACTATAATATATATAACCATAATCCATTGTTAGGGGATCTCACCCACAATCAATGGGGGACTCTACGATCCCTATCATATATATAAAATATATTTTCTCATAGATAAAGGATCACATGAGGACCACAGGGGCAGAACAATAACCCTATCTGGTACACCATACGTCGTATCTCTCATATATGGGAACACTACCCATGTAGTGTTGGTCATGATGATTAGAAAAAACCCCATCTACAACTACCTTTTAGGCAGGGGATTGTTTATCTAAAAATAAAATATCATAATAAAACATCCCACTAATTAGATGATTTCAAAACCAGTGTTTCTAAAAATAACCTAATATAACCACCCACTATGTATGAGATCATATACCAAACAATAACACAATACATACTAGGATAAAAAACTAGATAAGGCATCAGCACTAATTTATTGATGGTCTCAGTGATACTATGAACAACACCTATGAAAGTAAATACAATAGAGGATCCCACCCTATCCTCCTAGAGGGATACCCCAACACTATCAGACTCATCCTAACATGGGGATCACAATCCTCTGCTTAGGAAATAATTCTAAATTTTACACTCATCAATATGGACCATGGGAAACCACTCAATTAACAGTGGTCTATACATCCCTAATATAGAAAACCCACAAAAATCTCCTCATTTCACATCTCTAATGAAAAAAAGGACACCATCACATACAACATGGAAAACTACTAAGGATAGGATACTCAAAGGAATCCATATGATATCTGAAGATATAGACAAATGTAGAATAGTATCTTGGGGGAGTACATTGTGTGAATCTATGAAATTTACCCTTTCCATGTACACTCTCTATACTAGTCATGTATTTTGGTAATACAAGTGTTGTAACCCATGTCAAATTGGGGTTGACCTCATATTAACCCAGAGGTGTGTTCTCATATGCACACAGACTGGATAACCGTGTCACCAAACACGTAAAAACCCCTTATTATATAGTGTGTTCCTCTTGGTCAAGGTCCAACCTGTATTCATGACCATGCTCGTGTAACTAATGAAATTCTAAAGTCATTTCCCCAATACTTCTACCTAGTTATGTCCCTTAACGTGGCTTGTCTGGAAAGGTCCTCTTCCACAAAACATGGGATCACTAAATGGCATGTATCATCAATTACATTGTGTGCAGTGCCAATGTCATCTTTCATAAATGAAAAAAACAAATGAAATACGTTCATTATTACTAAATTCCATGTTTTTTGAAATTCTATATGGGAATCCCATGCAACCCACCCAGAAAATTTCTTATTTCCACTAAAATCCAATGATATTACCCCATGGGATCTCTAGTATATTTAATAGGGTTATAGAACTATATAAAATGGGTATTTTAACAAAATGATCATAAATATACAAAATCATGGAAAAACACCAAATCTCTATATCTAAAAAAATCTTCAAACCATTATTCACCTAGATCTACTGGAGATCACCATCAACAACATGGTTTGATGGAACCTACTCAACCCTATTCAGCCTCATTTCATCCATCATGATGGGGGGAGGGGTGGGATACTACTCTCATCTATAGTAATGGGACCCAATAGAGATTCTATTAATGTAATATTAATAAATTAATAAACCTCAATGTTATACCCCACTAATGCTCTCCCACAACTAGCCACCTGATGCCCCCAAACATTAAATCTTACCTCGGTTAAAACCGATGTTCCAGAAAAAACCATTGTCTCATATTTCAAATCTGATACTTCATTCGAATGGTGTTACCGTTTTAAATAAAATTTCATACTAATGAATAATATTTATTTAATATTTTTATTTTCACCACACTCAGGCTCTCTAGGACCCCAAATCACATGTTGACTCAGCATCTAAGATCAGAAATATTACTAAATGTATTACAAAGTATTATGCAGTAATATAGAATTTCTATAATCTCCCAACAATTAAGAATTTTGCGCTAATAGTGAAATCCATAGAATAAGGGAGATCCCTGAAATCTCAAATAGATCTACCTCACCAATGAGCTCCATTAATGTTTCCCCGGGTGTCTAAAAAGTTTCACTTAGTGGAACCACACTCCCAAGCATATTCCACTCTAGATAGAGGCCAAGCATAAAAGGGTACCTCAAAAGGATACTCCACACATAATATACAACTTAGACAAGGGTGACATCATGAAATGAGGCATTCACATGTCTCCTCATCTATGACTAGTATAAAACACCATGAACTTGGTCCATCTACAGTCTCATGGTATAGTGCTACACCACCCTACTATCCCAATGATGGCACTGACATAACCTAGTATCCCTCATCCACCCATATATGGACTTCACCTACAATAAATGTTTTCAAAACCAACTATTGTCCCACAGTTGTTGTCTACCACATTCTATGACCATTATAGAGGTGACCAATAAGGACTCCCAAACATGGCTTCAAATGGTGCTATGTTAATGGTGGAGTGACAACTACACAATGCTTACATGAAATCCTAAATCATGTTCTCTATAACCTAAACAATTTTTTCAATGTGGAACACCCACCCCTCTCCTTTTTATGCTACTGTGGGGAAGAAACCTCCCCGACACCTTGTCTCTCAGTGTGATTATTGTCATTATCTATACATTAATGTCCAGAATTCTCCCCACATTTTGAAGATCCCATCAGGAACATGTCCTGTGGATATCTAGTGATGTGTGGCCTTGGGAAAAACAATTTCATAGTTACATATCCCAAAATTATTAGGAAAACACAGTGGTGAACACCAATAACTAGAGACGTGTCATGTCATCCTCAAGTTAATCTCATTTCATACTGATTTTAAGAACTCAATGATACCAAAAAAACAATACAAGTCTACCCAAGTAACACACTAGTTCTCATCAGGCCCTCTTTTCACAGTCCTCCAATATCAACCTAGCTCATGAAGATCAATGGGAGTCCACTGAAATAATAATTGATCAATTAGGGTAGTCCTTGGGTTCTAGTATAATAATAAGAAAACTCTATGTGGGCAGGTAAATAAAAAAAATCCACATGTATTCATCCTAAACTCCACCACTATAGTGGGAAACCAAAACACATATCACAAATACTCCATGGGTCATACTAGAAATCGGATGAATATCAGCTATGTCATCCCACATATGAGATTATACTTCTCGGACTATGACCAATCATCTATAAAGGTTGAAAGGTTAGGTCCATGATATGGAATGAATACTATACCGATTGGAGGAAACCATCAAAGCATGGATGGTAGGAAACCAATCATTGAGTGAAACATCGTAGGGCCTCTCTCTTCCACTATAGAAAATGTAAATGTATGGATATATTTTCTAGAGTTAGGTCACACTTTAGATATGATTGAAAAAACATTCATCCTCTTAGATGAATCTTCTATGCATAACGGTCGATCCAAAAGGCAACATAGGCATCGCTATGCCTAAAGCAGGTGCTACACTTTCAGAAAAGTGTCTCATGAATCTGTGATTACTATAATTGGGGAAGTACAAAAACATTTCATAAATCAAGACACACTAGAGCCTCTAGCCTAGAAGACACATTTTTCTAATTCTCATCCCCTCCATAAACCACCTTTCTTCACAATTAGGGCCACTTCTGACACCCATACAATTGATCCTGGCCTAAACACAAAAGGAAATAGAAATCATCTTCCCCAATATAACACAATATTCATTGGATGGAACTGATTCACCTACATGGTTTTTAACATGTTAAAATCATGTTTCTTGTTAGGTGAATAGATATTATTTTTTTATGTCTAGAGCTTGGTTAAACACCACAATCTTCAGGCTATATAGATACCCTATTCCACCTTGGATAAACCATGAGAAAGAAGTGGGAGGAAATGGTTATCTCACACATGTATCTATCTATAATACTTAAAAATTGGAAGGAATGCTGATTATAAAAATAATCATATTTGAAACTGCTCAGTCGTTGGCCTCTAGGGCTTACAGTTATCCTCACCAGCATCCTCTAGCTCCCTGAGTCTGGAAAGTACCAATTAGGGGTCGTGGTGATAATAGTTCAAAGAATATTCCACATGATGTTTCTCTCCCCGATCCTATTACACATCCTCCATCATAATAAACTCCATGATCATAGAACTATATATTATAGTAAGGTCTCTCAATAGTCTCCCTATTAATTATAGGATGTGTTGGTAAATCTCCCACAAAATGTCCTTATCTGTCAAAAGAGAAACACAACATCTATTACAAACGAATAGATTAATACGGGGATCCTTTTCTAATAGAACATCCATCACGGGATCGTCTCTAGAATCATATCATATTCCTCGAACCTAGATACTAGAATCAGCTACCATATTCTATGATCTTAGCTCCCGTGAGCCCAAATCCAATGGTGAGGGTCTTTTCAGCCTGATAGATCTGCACAACCAAGGCCAACCCAATCACTCCAACATAAGTGGGAATAATCATCAAAATCATCAATTCCTTGATAACCCTATGTAAATCATGATTGAATACCCTTTCATAGTAAAATAGATCTTGAACCATATTTTGGGACTATTGAAAAAATCATTGTCAACCTCACATAAAACTCTTCCATGGTAATGAAAACCCATCAAAGAAACAGAAGCTTTTGGATACAAAAATTTTACAAAATAGATTGATAAAATTATTTCTTGATGAGATTATCTAACACCATATAAGTGAGTCTCATTTCATTACTTGTCCATTTAACTAGAATCCATTGTCACTTATATGATCATTTTATTAAAATCTCCACTACGACTACCCTCTAATCTGGAGGTGTCCACATAAGGGAGAAAACATGTGTGGCTACCTATAGACTATCCATAGATACCTAGTGTTGTGAATCACCATGATTCCAAGGATTTATCTACCTCAAAAAATAATGAAGTAAACTCAGCCTATGCGCATCCTCAGTCTAAACTACCAGTATATCCAATTTCTCAAAGGTTGGGGGTTCGACTAGAAAATCCACTAGAGGTACCTTCTCAAGGCCAAACACCTGCACTAGAGCCTCATCAAAAGGATTATAATCATCAAATTCCCCCATGTAACCCTATATTAAAGTCATCTAGGTTGAATAATAAAATAGAATCAGGATGCATGATGTTCAAAGTGTATTTCATGGGAGATGGCTCAAGAAGGACACAAAACCCTCAACTCATTCCTATACGAAAAACATACAAATATTCACCTAAAAATATTTAAAAAAATTTACTTGTTAATAAGAATGTTATAAATGTTCTAGGAAAAAGATACATTAGCCACTAAGAAAAAACTATATTCCCTAGCCTGAATTATGAACTCGAAACCCTTCAATACTATCTTCATAAATCCCAAACCAGTCTCACAGATAGACAACTCCTAACTTCAGTCCAAAGGAAGGACCTCCCCTGATCCCACTATGTATCAACCTGACGTACTGAGGCCCACGTGGAAATTTTGTAACACCCCAAGATTTTATGTTAAGATTATTTTTATATGTAATCTCATTGATAGCTTATGTTTCATGAAACAATGAGATTAAACAAACCACGATATTGTACTAATATTGTTATTTTAAATGAAATTATCTCCTGAAAATTAAATTTATTTTCATGAATTTAATAAAATAACATAAAAGAAATATTATTAAATTAACTATTTACCATTAAATTATATATAAATATAAAATCCTATTTAAAATAAAGGAAATAATTTCTTAGATGC
Source organism: Viscum album (assembly GCA_963277665.1). Classification (NCBI taxonomy): domain Eukaryota; kingdom Viridiplantae; phylum Streptophyta; class Magnoliopsida; order Santalales; family Viscaceae; genus Viscum; species Viscum album. The sequence continues at coordinate 1,940,743,051 of OY728133.1, read as the reverse complement.
AATTTAAATGTGCACAATTAAGTTTTATTCAAAATATAAAAAATCACTCTATTTATATTATATTAAGGATATATATATATTAGTAAATATAATGTTTAATATTCATAATAGGTGATTTATTGTTATAATATAAGAACATATCCATTTTTATGAATAAAATATCTATTATTATAAAATATATTATTACTACATATTGATGGAACACATGTTTTAAATATAGTGTATAAATATTATAAAAATGATATTTAGAAGAATAAAAATATTCTTTTGAATAGGAATTTTTTTTCTTTAGTTTAGTTATTTTATGTTTTAGATTTGTTTCATGTTTTGTTGAATATTAACAGAAAAATTCATTTTAATTGAAAAAAGTTATCCTTTTACATAATTGATAGTGAAAAATTATTTATTTAATTTGTTTTAAAGTATAAATAGTTAAATTTTATTTCATTAAATCCAATTTATCTAATTGGAATCAATTTCGAATTTTTTGGATGAACATACATTTCAATCTTTATAGTGTTTTTAATCTAAAAACTAGTTATCTCTATCCATCAATGAGAATAAATTTTATCCAATTTTATCCAATTTGGTGTTTTTAATTTTTAAACATTTATTCAATATTTTTAATCATGGCTTAGAAATGATTTCAAATATTTCGCTTTTATTTTTAGAAATTATGAATAATATCATTATATTTTTTTTACATTACCACAATTATTGATAAATTTGGTAATTAAGGGTAAAAATAATATAATAATAATTAATAATTACCCAGAAACATCACCTAATTTTATTAGATGAGTTATGGAAGATAAAAAATCCATGGATCTATTTTATGTCCTCTAAGAGCCACATGTATGTATTTAATACTTTTATCATATTTTTTCAAGGGAAAGTAAAATATTTCATAGTCATGATTTTACGAAGTAATAAAATTTTAATATATAGTTATTCATACGATATATTTAATTATATATAGTTATTATAATGATATAATGTTTATCATCATATAGAAAATTTATTTTTAATTTTTAGGAAATAAATATTACCTTAAAATAATGCGAAATGAGAATTTAGTAATTTTCTAATAAATAGAAATTTTATATAGATAAATTAAAGAAAATTAAAATAATTATAATTTTTTAAAATTATTTAATAAATGAATTTTATAGATTACATACTTATATTAGGGACTTATTATTGCATGGTTTGAGTTTATCTTGTATGTTGATAGCTTTTAAAATTTCAAGAATCAAATATTGAAAAATTTACTTCAATGATATTTTAAAATAAATAATATTTTATTAAATGATATAAAATTCATAAGAAAAAATTGGATAAATTAATTGTATAAAGATGGAAATTTCATCAATAACACAATAATTATTCGTTTCAAATTTTATAGTTACAATATAAACCCTTAATGTTAAAAAAAACTAAGTTGTCATGGTAAGAGTTAAACAGTTTAACTAAGGGTTACAACTAAAATATAAGGTAAAGAATGTGACCTAAAATTGTCAAAAAATTATTGGTTGATATAAATTTTACACATCCTATTGTTATCATCAAAATAAATAAATTTAGAGACATTTTTAATTAAAAATTAATTTATATTAATTTAATATTTTCAATGATTCAAATGTTACCCTTAGCCCAAATATTAAAGCGAAACTCCGCCTTCACTTAATCTCACCACTTTCATTATTTTAGATGGACCAAATCCGGCCCATTTACACTAAAAAATAATCATATTATTTTTATTGATCTTACTATTCCAAAAATTCCAACCCTAGATCCCTAATGAAGTGATCTAAAGGAATTCCTCCAAAACATATATAATCATTTTAACCAACTCATCTAAGTTAACTTCTTCTTATAATTCATATTTATTGATTTTTTCCTTTAAATGGTAATTAATAAAATTTCATAAGTATACTAAGATTTTATAATGATTATGGGAAAACCATATTCCACCTTTTATCCATCCTATGAAAAATGAAAACATCATGTGTGAGAACGTATGACTTGTAGTGTTCGTGCCTTGGTTTAATATTTTATTCATTACTAAATTAATTGGATGGGTATAATGATATAAATAGTATTTATATATATGATAATTATTACATGATAAATAATATGGATAATTATTATACCATTAAAAATTTAACTTTTCACTTGTTAAGGGAATGATATCATCCCTCATGTGTACGTATGACCTATCTTCTCCACAGTGATATGTGATTTATTTTCCATATCCAAAATTCATTAATAAATATAAAAATGTATTTAATGAATAAATATTATATTTATAACATTTCTATCATTCTGTATATTTTTTATATATATCTAATAATCAATAAATAACATGTTCATGAAAAAGCATGCATGGGAAAATGAAGTTGTTATTTTCCAAAACAAGTGAAATAATGAAATATTATGAAAAAATATATAAGAAAACCATATAAGATATCATAAATATCAATATCTGTTTATGTTATAAATTAATCACATTATTTAAGCCATTATACAAGCGTTTAAATCATGTCCTACATAAATAAAGTGAAATATAAGGGTTTTCTCATCCCACTTTTACTTTTATCAGATATAAGATGTGTTTACCACTTATTTATTACGTGTATGTTTGTATATTATTTTAATATATAATATCAAGAATGTAATTATTATCATGATATTATATGTTTCATTTAATTATATTCGATCATGGGTATTATGATTTAAACTTTTCAAAATGGTATTGGACACTTTGGAATGTTTAATGGTTATTTTCCTCATGAAATTTTCTATGGTCCCATTTAAATGAATCTTCAACTATTTAAACATATTTTTTTTAATATTTTACTACATTTTCATTTACCTATAATGAGTAAATATACGATATTATATAAAACTGTTATTTATTAGATTGACTGGGATTATACTAATTTGTTACAATTAACCATATTACTCAAGATGGTTAATGATTATATCTACCAAATGAAAGTTATTTCCATTTTGTATTATAGTTTCAATAAAAATGTATATGATTATTATGTTTCACCAATTTCATATGAGTGGTGTATTGGAATTATTATGTAATAGGTGGTGCCAGCTATAGACCCTAAATGTGTCGATGGGTCTAATGAGACAAAGTAGTTTTGGTATTAGTCGAGGCCTTACATATTTTTGTATTTTGTCTTGGATAAAGCCATGATGGTATGTTTGTGATGTCTAAAATTATTCATACCATAATTATGAAATAATTTATTGATTTTATATATTATTATTAAACTATTATAATATCCATGAATATATTTCTTTATCATGTTATTATTTATATTGAATTTTTTATCATATTTTGTAAAGGCCATATTATGCTCAAGTTATGGTCCAAATGGAATGTTTTTTAGTAAATCAACCTGACATCATAATTTTTTATTATTTATTATGGATCTCATTGTATGTATACCCCTATTTATTATCTTAGCTCAGCAATTTTATATGATTCAATTTTCTGATTATTTTATGGAGTATATTATGACTGCTATTCAAATTTACAATAAAGGGAGATAATTTGTGAATCCATGAAATTATTTTTATATTTTTATGTTTTAAAATATAATTTTGATTTCATGTATGTTTCTAGATTACCAAGAATAGAAAATTGTTTTTTCCATTGGGATGTGATTCAATGTATCTTATTCTAATATAATAAAGTATGTCAAAGACTCTAGGATACTATGGTCTAGGTATTTAACGATGGTATATGGGAAAATTTAATATAATCCTTGGGAATGATATTTTGGAAAAATAGATTGTTGAGAACAACTCATTAGTTTAGTATTTTTGATAATGTTATTTAATAGATAATTCAATTTAATTTTATGGACTTATGTTTAATGGCATGGATAATTGTTAGGGTTTATTTGATCTTTGAATTTATGGTTATTATAGTTATTAATATTACTGGGATAGACAGTTGTTGTTAAAACATTTCACTATTATTGAATATCTTTCAGTTATTTTTTATGATGATTATCAAATTTTTATGATAATATTAATATTATTTTAGAAATTGGACAACCCGTTGGTCAGGTGACCACACATAATGTCCAGAAAGGTCGTGGCATTTGAGCAAACATCCAAACAGATACATTAGAGCATTGCCTACTTCTAGACTTCAAGAGATCCTAGTCAGCATTACATTTTTAGTAAAAATATATATTATTTAAATTTTTTTTAAATTTTTGGGACATTTTATTTACTAAATAGATAACCCTGAGTTTAGAAAATGTTTTGGTGATGAATTAATTAATGTTATTTCAAAATATGTTAACTAATTTTGGAATCAAATAATATTAATGTAAAAGGAATATTATGGGAAATAAAGGTTTAATTTTCTTTTAAAGTGAAATATTTTTTAAAGGATGACATATTTTTATTTAGTTTTTTTATGAAAATGAATAGAATATCTTGGGGATTATGTTATATAGGAAATTAATATTTTTTATGATAAATTAAGAGTTATTGATGTTATATAGAAGAATATGTGATCAAAATCCATCTAATTTTTATGATTCAATGTTAGTCTAGAATACTTTTGAGGATGGATATATTTTTTGATTGATATATGTTTAAAATTGGGTATTACTATGTCATTTTGGATATTAATATTGTTTTTTATAAAAAAGGTTAATTCTTTTTGGGAAATTAATTTATATTATTATAAAAAAATTTGTTTTGGATAATGTATAAATAATGTATGAATATATAGTTATACTTTTTGGATATTTTGTTTTGTAATACTTCATTAGAAATCATTTAAAAAGAAAAATTAATGTTAAATACCAATTATTTAAGGAAAAAGGTGATTTTTTGTGGAATTTTATTAATGAATGAAATTGTACTTATAATTAATAATGTTACGTTATGTTATTATTCTCGGATTCAATTGAATTACATAACTATAGGAAAAAATATTTTGAGAAAAAAATATTATTTAGATACTTTTATTACTAATAAATCAATTGACTTCTAACCCATCACAAATTTATGGTTTTGTGATTGTTAACATTCTCATGACAATGTTATCTATAAATATCCAACAGAACATGATAGTTAGTTTTATCTTCCATGAAAAAATATTAATACATGTAACCGTAGTATGTGTTATCTCTAGTGACCTTCTAACATTCTATTCTTCCTTTTAAAGGGGGAGTTCTATCAACCCTTGTTTTGATTTTTGACATTGATTAAGGTATTTTGAAAATTCATACATTAGGTACTGAAAATATGTAAAAAATTTCAAAGGAAAAATTAATTAATGTATGGTATAATGTAACTAAAAAATATAATATGGTATATATATTTTAAAATTTAATTCCATTGACTTCTTACATTCCTGGAAACATAGAGCTTAAACGAATCATGATATACTAATAATATTATTATTTGAAATGAAATTACCTCATAGATGTTAAATTTTTGGTAATGAATTACATTAACAAACATATGAAAATATATTAATTAATTCAATGATTACATACTAATTATAAATAAATATAAAAACCAATTTATTATAAATGAAATGACTATATTAAAACAATTTAAATGCACAAAAGTGTGTTTTATACCAATAAAATAAATTAAATGACATGTTTATATTTATAATATATATATATATATTAGATATAATGGTTAACCTTCATCCTATATGTTTTGAATACATGATATAAGAAAAAAACATAATTTTAGGCGTTGAAGATATATTTTTATAAAAACGTAGTTTTACTAAATTTTTATAGATCACTTGTTTTATATATAGTTTTTTTTGATGATTTTAGAAGTCTATTTGAAAAAATAATCTTTTGATTTTATGTAGGAATATATAAATTTAAAATGTTTTAATTTTTAGAATTTTGATGAAAAGTTTAATGTTTTATTGAATTGTGATAAATTATTTTATTTCAATTGAAAAGACCTTCTTCATTTAAATAATTTATATAGATGATTTATATTTTTAATTTGTTATAAAGTATAATTAGATCAATTTTATTTCATTATATTCAATTTAGAAAATTATAATCAATTTCACATTTAATTAGGATGTAAAAACATTTCATCATTTAATACGTTTTCACATTAAAAACACGTATTCATTTTCCATCAATTGGATTAATATTCAATTAAACTTTTCTAATTATGTTTTTTGAATTTATATAAATGGAATAATTTTTTTGAAACATGAGGTCCAAATTTATTAAATAGTTCCCTTTTAATTTTGGAAAACATGAATAGTAACTTCCCCAATTTGTTAATAACAAGCGTTTAAGTTAAATTGGATGATTAAGGGTACATATAATATTATAACTATTATAAAATTACCCTAAAACTTGTAACAATTAAATTTTATTAGTTAAGGTATATAAAAAGATATTTGGGAAAATTTTATGGCCTCTTTGTATCCACATTGATGAAATTATTTTTTTTATAGTATTTTATTCTCGGGAAAGTCAAATACATCCTACTCATGTTTTTAATAAGTTTTTAATTTTTAATATGTTGTTATTCAGAAGATATATATTACAATAAATAGTTATTTTGAATCTATACAATTTATATTAATCATGAAAATTTATTATTAATTTTTATTAAATAAATAATTACCCTAAAATCATACACAATAGTTAATCAGTAATTATTTAATTATAGAAATATTAAATTAATGATATTAAAAATACAAAAATAAATAATATTTGAGATAATTAATTTCATAAATGAAATTTATAGATAATAGAAACATATTAGGGATGTTTTAACATATTTCTTTGATGTTATATTGTGTATTGATATTTTTTGAAAAGTCTTGAAATGAATAGTGTAAAAAATGACATTAGTAATATTTTAAAATAAATAAGATTTTATTAAATGAAAAAAATTCATAAAAATTTAAAAATCATTAAACTACTTTGTATAAGATTTAATATATCATAAATTACTCATTTTTTGTTTTTTTTATCAATTTATAGTAAATATATTAACCCTTATGGAGTAAAAATACAAGTTATCATGATAAGAGTTAAATGGATTACCTAAGTGTTAAAGCCAAATGATATATTTATTACTGTTACCTAATCATGTAAAAAAATACTTTTATAGATTATTTATACCCATACTCATTTTAATATGGAAATAACTACCTTTTTTCCTCTATTTGGAATTAAAATATAATTTATATTAATTTAATATTTTGATTGTTTCCAAAAGTGTCCCTCACCTCAATTACAAAAGGGACCCCTCCTCATTCACTTCATCAAACCACATTAATATTTATATGTGATACATCCCTACCTATTTTTTCTAAAAACATCATTATACATGTTCTAAAGATATTTTTGTTTATTCAATAAGTTTCCTTATGAATTTTCTATTCCTTTATGTTTTGGAAATCACAAACACATTTTATTAAAGAAACATTAATTTCTCTATAAAACATTTTCTTAAGGAAAATATTATTTCTATAAGAATGTTTTTGAATTTAAATTTGGATTCCAACACCTTATCTAAATTTTTCTCAAAAGATTCTAACAATATATTTCTTACCTCAAAAATTAAAACCATAACTATAACTCAGAACCTTACAGTTTCTACAAATCATATTTTTCTAGAAAATTGAATATAATTTCTCCTAAAATCATACTCCAATTACTACTATCTTCATAATTACATTAAATAAATTTATTATAGATACCAAATATCCTTAATGTAATGTTCTATTTTACTCGATCCTAAATGTGATAATGTTTTTTAAGAATAGTAATGTTTCTCATAGTACGTTATTCCAAATGATGTCTACAATCTGTTTTAAATTAATACTTTTATGCATGCAACATATACAAGTTCCTCCAAAATTTAAGGAAAAATATGACCATTTGAGTAAGAAGTTGACTATTGGAATTCATTCCTTTATATACCCAGCCCTATTAAAACATTTTATAGTTGTGGAGTATATGTAGATAGTTGTTGAACTCTAGAACAAAGTGATATCATGTGAGAGCTATGATCACATCTTCCTTGTACAAATGTCATGAAAAACTAATTCAAGATAGAAATTTCTTGTTCAACCTGCCTCCTGAGAATACGATTATTACTGTTTTCAATTGAGGGCTTTTAGGGATAGGAAGATAGAGGTTCTGATTACTAGCTTAATCGATTGATTGTAGGGATTGAAATACATATACTGATATTCATATTGAGGGGTCACCATGGTGTGGGTAAGACATCATTTTTCTTGAAAGTATAAACCTAGGTGCGTTTATCCATGTATTTGGTATACACTTCTCTTTGGGTTAAAATATTTCTTATATATATCCTTGTTTTTGTTTTATTTTTTATTCTATATTTTGTTAATGTTAGAAATTGTATCTTTCATACACTATCTATGACATGTATACTCTGATATTGATATGATTACATACCCTTTACGGTAGAATAATTCCTTATGTAAACTTGTTTAAGTAACTTTCCCAGATCCATGTTATTAGATCCTAAGAAAGTTATTTTTTTTATTAAGAATTAAATAGGGTTTGTGAATTCATCTTGTTCAACTTTATTAAACATATATTTTTATAAGGATAATAAAAAATGTTTTAAAACCTATAATTCACATTCTATTATAATTGAACAATCTATATATATATATTAATCCTTAAATTTTACCATATAAGGTATCTGAAATTATTATACTTTCATATATGTTTTCTTGTGAAATATTTCATAACATTACATTTTTATGTAATTTCAAAAGGGTTTTCCCTATAAATTATTTATTTATAGGAATTTTCTTCTAACTTTTTTTGTGTGAAGAAAATTAAAGAATGAAATGACTAGAAATTGGATCCAAAAGGAATTTAAATCCTACTGAACACCCAATATTTGATGGAAATGACTACGAATATTGGATAGATAAGATGGATATTTTTTTTATCAGTACTAGTGTGGATAAATTTTTTATGCTTACCAGCGACTACAAAATATATGACAAGGAAATCAGATCCTTTTCCAATCGGAAAAAAGAGTACCATACTATATTTATGGTACACAATGCATTATTTTGTTCTATGAAGAGGAACATCATAACCAGATTTCATCATTTAAAGCTACTAATAGTATTTCGAGGAAATAAATAGTTAAACATTTTCTCACATCCAAGGTTATTAAAATGAGAAGAGCTGTGATTAGAGTTTAATACCATGATTTTATGTTTCCTTATAGAGAACTTGTATGCAAAGTTCAAAAAATGATTATGAATATCGTCAAAAGTCATTAGTATATGAGAGATAAATCACATAATGAGTAAATTTTTGTGAATAAGATAATAGATATTATCCATAATTATTGGTAATCCTAAAGAACAATGATTGATGAAAATAAAAAAAAATCAAACATCACTCTTTATGCGTTATTTGGGAATCATCAAAAGAATGAAATATAATGAAGAGAGATGTTGAGGTTAATAAAAAATAGAAAGGTAATGGTAGTGTTTCTTTCAATAATACATCAAATCATATTAATGACAAGACTCCTCAAAGAGTTACTCGAATAAATTCCAAGAAAGCTATTGTTTTATCCGAATCAATTGATAGTGATCATAATGAGAATTAACATGCCAATATATCATGAAGAATGAATATTATTATGGGAAAATAAATTTCCAAATTAGATACAAGAAAAAATAATAAAAGTAAAAAAAGATTCTGAGGTGACTTGTTATAAATGAAAGTGTGCAGGTCATATGAGACCAGATAGTCCTATTATCAAAAGGAAAAAAATGAAAGCATATGTATTTAGAGAGAAACGAGAATAATTACTACATTTAAATGTTTAAGAGAGTACTGAAATCATGTTACACATGTAGTATCAGTGTTGGGGACTCCTCAGATATTTCATCAAATATTTAATCATTTGGATAGATGAATATTGGTCTTATGGCCAAAATTCCTACATAAAATTATTATCTCATGGCTAAGGTAAACACTAACAAATAATTAAAAAATATTTTTTAAGCGATAATTATTTTAAGGATGAATATTATAAATCATTGAGTAAAGAATATTCCTTGATTGAATACAATACATTACCTTCTTTTGAAGAAGTATCATGGTTTTTTACGTTACTTGAGAATGAAAATAGAAATATCAATATGAAACCTGATAATGAAAATTTCTAGATTCAGTATTTTTAAAAAATAATTATAAGGATGTTAAAAAGACTATGATAAAAAATAATAGATTTTGAAAATTTTTCCAAAATCCAAAGGATGTAAATGCTGAAAAGGATAAACTTATAATGATTTTGAAAAATATATATTTTTTAAAATAATATAGAGACAAACATAAATTCTAAGTCTAATGTCATTGAGGATAATAACATATTCATTATACTAAAATCAAAAATAATTTCTATAAATAATTTTTTTTCAATCTTACCTCTAGTAAAGGAAGGTTTTGATAAAATGTATTCACAACGTTTCCTTCTAAAGAATAGTTCTAGATTTTTTTCGCATTAAAATTTATTTTGTCAGAAATATTTTTTACCCCAAATTGAAATTTTTTTCACTATGTTTCAATGTGGTGGAAATTGAAAACAAAGATTGAATTTAAAAAAACCCAATACATATATTTTTATAAACCCATTTTTATAAGATAATATGGATACCTTTGATTTCATTTTCTAAAATTTCTAGATCTAAAAATGATTTGTTTTTTATATTTTAACTAGATTAGTATCCGGAAAGGAAAGGATATTCCAACAATGACGCATGTTACATGTACATGGATTGTGGTTGTTCCCAGCTAATGACTGGTAACAAAAAAATCATTTAAAATATTATTAATAAGAAAAAAGGGAAATTAACTTTGAGAGACAATTATCAAAGAGAAATTGTTTTTATGTGTAATATTATTTTTCAAGGAAAAGATTTAATTTCATAAGTTATATTTTAAAAAGTGATATCATACATCAATTTATTAGAATGAATGATCAACTTGGTGACGTATTTTTAAATTAGTTACCCTATCATAGATTTGAATACATTAAACAATATTTATGAATGATAACCATAATGAAATAATCAATATTATCTTTTTGTTAAAACCTATCTCAAGACATTAAGAAAATCTTTTTCAAAGAGGCAGTAATATGTGTATTCTTTTATATTTCATTTCCTAAATATTTTTTTGAACCTAATTTTTTTCTCTGAACCTATAATTTTTTATTTCTCAAATTTTTTTTGTAGAACCCTATCAATACTAACAATTCATTTTGAGTAATATGATGTGTACATTTCTTTAGTTATATCATCATATTTACATTTTTTTTTGTTTTTTTTCAATCTTGATTAAAAAACATTATCGAATTCACTTTCCATAAATCAAACATTTTCATTAAAACCTCAAAAGAGTAGAATCTATAAATCTTTCATCAGAATTGATATCAACTATTATATTAGATTTAGTAAATTTCCACTGCTAGATTGAGCTGGGAAGATGAACTGTCACTGCGAAGCTCAGGTCAAGACTTATCAGATCAATTATAATGCTTATATATGATCATGATAAGAAATAATAATAGGGTCAAAGTCGATCATAGATGATCTATTTTTTTAGTAATTATCTAACAAAATAAATTATTATTTTCAAAAATCGGATGACGAGAACAAGAATCACTCAAAAAGTCTTCCTGAAAAACTAATGTAGAGAAATCTAGTCATCATCAAGAAGACAAATATTTGATTGGGAAAATGAAATCTATTGATATTAATTGAAAAAAAGAGAGGTAAGTCAAGGGTTATTTGGGAGGAAAAATAAATGTTTAGGAATATTTGATAATTTCAAAAGGTAAAATAGTTATGTCTCTTGAATAGAGAATAAATTTTCTTGAATGAAAGAAAATCTGGATTTGGAAGAGTTCCTCAAGAAATTTCAGGAATAGCAGAAATAATTAAAGAATTTGAATGAAACCTAGAAAAATATGATGCTAAAGGTGAAAAATAGGGATGAATTATTTTATTTTCAAATCAGATATTCTTGTGAATTTATTTTGTGAAACATTTTTTACCTTAATGAAATTTGTAGTCATTTTATTGTTTCTTCTTGTATGTTTCCTAACCTTTCTGGTATAATTTTTATCCATCCATTCTTTTCTAGAAATAAGAAAGGGGGAGAAAAGAATGTTCAATAATAATATTATGTTAATGGAATATAATTCATATGTTAGGGGAGAATACATAAAGAAAATATTCTTATGTAAGGTATATTTATTTCTCTGGGAAATATAAAAATAAGATCTTTATCGATTTAATAAACTAATGGAGAGTATGTCGTATTCACCATGAGCCATAAAAAAGGGACATAATTATTTCTTTTAGGTTTAATAATTATAACCTCATATCCTAATATTATTTTGTGGAATAATTTTGGTTCATTCCTAATAGGGGAGATTGTTTAGTTAATAAGTTTCCTTGTGACTTTTCCATTCTTTGGTGTTATTTAAATCAGAAAAAATATTCATGAAGAGATTTTTCTTTATATAGAAAAAATATTCCTAAGGAAAATTTTCTTTCTATAATAATTTTAATGACATTATATATGGTTTCCAACAACTTATAAAATTATTTCTCAAACCAAGTATAACCATATTTTTCATAAGAAAAAAATCAGATCCTTATCTATAACATGGAACCGTACTATTCGTGAGAATATTATTTATATGGAAAATATGATCCGATTTCTCTGGGAAATAGACTCCTATTTATCTTGATATCATATTCTGATTTCTCCATAAATCAGACTCTGATTACTCTTAAAATTAGACTTTTATTTATCATAAAATCAAACATAAATTTCTCAATAAATTATACTCTAATTCCACCTGAAACTAGACTCTGATTTCTATTAAAATCAGACACAAAATTCCATAGATTTAAGACTCTTATTTCCTTAGAAATCAAAATCTGATTCTCTAATATTTCAGCATCTAATTATTAATTTTTCTACACACTATTTTTTATCTATATTATGATTCTAAATAAATAATTTTCTTATAGTGACCAAATATTCATTATTTTAATGTTCCATTCTATCAAGACCTAAATGTGATAGTATTTATTAATATTTTTAATGTTTCACATAGTTCATTATTCAAAACGATTTTGTATAATCTATTTCAATTTATCCGTTGAATGAATTCCATGTGTATAGGACCCTATATATTTTAATGAAAAATATAATAGTTGGATTAAGAATTTGACCATTGGAATTCATTCCAATTAATACATATCCATTTGATATAATTTAATGTAACACTCCATGATTCTGTGGTATGTTTCCCTTTGAATAATTCAATATCTTGCATTGTACGGAACTTCGAGACTTTAACAAATCGCGACCAATCAAACTAGCCGTATTTAATAGTAATACCAATTTTTTAAATGTTATCAATTTTATCCTTCATAATGGACTTTATTTTTGGGTTCAAAATATCGAAATTAGCTTAAGGTAAATTTTTTTTAAATATTCAATTTTTGATGAATAGTGAAAATACTAAATTTTAATTAAAAACAACTTTTTTATTCAAAATAAATTATAGTGCTTAATTGTATTATTGATTGTTTTTTAAGTCTAATTAGATTATTCTTTTAACATTTAATCCATTGCTAGTCATTGGAAAAAATTTCACATTTAAACTGGAAATAAGCAAGTGTCAATCTTTTGATAGTTATTATTTCTTAAAAACAAACATTTTGTTATGACAACGGGAATTAATTTTAAATTAATTTCTGCCCCTTAGGTGTTTTGAATTTAGAAAAATGGCTTCCATATTTGGAATCAGGAGGTCCAAATTGTGTAAATAGGTAACAAATTTAATTATTAGATACATTTTTAGAATCACTATTTAATGGTATACATGTAAATAGATATTCATATGTTCATGGAGATGGTAGGTCATACGTATGTATGAGAAATGTTATTATTATTTAATGTGTAAATTGGTAAATAAGTATATCATAGATGAAGTTTACAAAATCCTAATTATTTCATGGGTATCATATATTTTCAAAAGTATCATCACTAGGACTATCCATCTCCTAGATAAACCTCTCTGGGATCTCTTCTTAAGGTTTGATGTAATATCCTAGTTCAGGGTGCCGCCTAATGGTGCCCCCAACCCAATTGGTCACATAGCCTCATGCACATTTCCCCGAATGCCAGAGGGTAGTGACTACCAGTGCGAGACATGGGTGTGATAGTGTGGATATAATTCCCTCATTAGAAGAGTAACATAGTGGAAAAAATAATAGAAAATAGCGAAAGCAGTAATACCATACAAAAGTAAACAGTGGAAGAATGAAGTAAACAAGAAACTGTAGCACATAAAAAAATGATTCATGTGACATATTTCAAGGAAATCATCCATAAAAGTCATTGTTCTAAAAATAATGTACTAAACCAATATAAATAAATCAAGAATACTCCAGTATCATTGCAAGCCTCAACATGGTCCCATACTATCCAGATCCACAACAATCAAGTACCTGATTACATTGGGTGATTTCCCTTCTCTATACCTGCAAACATATAATCTATTTAGGTTCAAAAGAATGACCCAAATAGGGTGTGAGATGAATCTTAGTAGGAAAACACCCTATGATCACTGCCTAAATATTAGTGAGAATATATCGCATGTAATAATGGAAATACAACAGAGATAATAGGAGTACAGAAATGTAACTGATCCTATAGTTTTAATTTATATACATTAGAATTTAATTTTCATCATTTAATCATGTATGTATCTCAAACATGTATCTCAAAAGACTACCTAAGAGGACCAAATCCAAACTTGTGATTTATCTTGGGGGAAACATCACAAACTCTCAGTATTTAAATTAACTCTATGGGTAGCTCACACTGTCTAACCCCTCTAAACAAGTAATGCAATAAAGAAAATGACACTTTGAGGAAGAACTCACTTTCAATTACCCCTATTTTATTTTCATAATAACTATAGAATATCTAAGGAATCAATCAACGTTAATTATTTTTGTGGTCTTATAATGTAAACTATTGACACTCTCTAGGTGCACTCACTGTCAATCACCCTTTGGTCTCATAGCGTGAAATATATTAGAAACTCTGAGGAATCACATAATGTTAATTCCTCATGTGGTCTGACTACTCCAGTTTGTCACAGCCCTGTGTAATTCAATCATTTATATACAATATAAATCATTCCAAATTAATCTCAACTAAAACATGGATAAACAAGTCCAATGCATATCTTTAGAATTTAACAAGTAGAAAAATATAATATATTCTATCTTTTCATGCTGGGCAAGGAAGCAGGGCATGTCTCATAAAAAACCTGGTAAAAATAGCCCTAAAAATTCATCAAGTAAATGCACCCATGGTTTGTTCTCTAAACCTGTAATTTAACATAATACAATAACAACAAACCCTTAATATGACAATAAATATAAGGCGGGTAAAACAGGGTTCAATTTATTTAACCTGAAGTACTCAATGCATTTGTAATTGGCACTTTATCATATAACACCCAAATAAAAAAATGAAAGGAAACAAACCACAAACCTCGACATTTTACGATGTGAACTCTTGAATTTCTACCCTTAAATCGGTCAATAATGTCGCAGATCTACAAAAATATCGAAAATGTTCAACCTTTAAAGACTCAAGAAAGAGGATAAGTCAAGAAGAGAGGCTCTAGGGAAAGAAACAACTCATCGGTGGAAATCCAACACACATGGAAATACCTTGATTAGAACCCAAACAAAGCAATAAGAGGTGCTTGAAAATAATTAGCCATATGTCACACCCCTATTTGATACATAGGAATAAGAGGATGCTTTGGGGGATTAGATGTGGCCCCGGTCCGATTTGAAAATTAAAATAAAAATTACGCAACGTGTTCATTTTATGTACATGTCATGTACATGAATAATCCAGCCCCCGAGTTAGGCATTCTCTATGTCCCCTCACATAGCCATGTATCGGTTGTTACACGCCCATGACGCAGTGGGACGTGGTAACTGGGTACATGGCGTGTACAAATATAATTTCACAAAAGTCCCTTTTTTCTCAAAAACACCCAAAATCAAGATCCATGCCTGAAATGAATATCTAGTTTCTTACAAACATCCCCTCTTAAATTAATTTTTCATTAAATTACCCTTATAAGGGTGACAAAAAAGAAACATTAAACAACTCTGACCGCTGTTATCGTACATCGGCATCCCTCTCCCATGTCTCATCATGTACTCGCCTATGCTGCCATAACACTCATACCAGAGGAAAATATCGACCACGGAGAACCATCATACTACAATACAAAATCTGAATATTATTCTCTTAAACAGATGCATCATCCCCCAACTCAATCGCCTTGGGTTCAAAATCATGAGAAGGGTCTAAAAAGTAACTCTGTGGCTATGAAATGTGGAAGACATCGTGCATATCCCAGTACCTATGAGGTAAATGAATCTGATAGACAACCATCCTGACTCTTTCCAAAACCTCAAAATTCCTGAAGAATCTCGGTGAATGATTTCCATGTCTCCTAATACTCATGTGTCCCATCCTTTGTGTAACATGCCAGAAAACCTAATCTCTGACCTCAAACTCTATAAGTCACCTCCACCGATTTGCATAAGATTTATGGCATGACTGTACAGTATCAATCCACTTCTGAATCAACTCCACCTTCTCAATGGTCTCTTGGACAAAACGAGGTCCCAACATACCTACCTCTACTACCTCCAACCAACATAGGGGTGATTGGAATGGCCTATCGTACAAATTCATATATGGTTTCATTCGAATCATAACCTAAAAACTATTATTGAAGGGATACTCTACTAGGGGTATGCGCCTCTCCCAAGAACCCACAAAATCGTGGATGCATTCCCAAATCATGTCTTCGAACACCTGAATCATGCACTCATATTGGCCATCTATCTAGGAATGCTAAGTTATACTCAGAATTACCAATGTACCCAATACCTCTTTTGTCCCTAAAACACACAAGAAGTAAAAAATGCAACTCTATCTAAAATGATAGAGAGAGAAACCCCATGCAAACGTACAATCACTCAGATGTACAAACATGCAAGCTCATCAACACTAATGGCCTCCTTGATCCGTAAAAAGTGTTCCACCTTCATGAGTCTTTCAATGACAACCAAACTACATCATTACCTTAAGGAAATCTCAGAAACCCTACAACGAAATCCGTCATGACATCATTCCACTTTCACTCGGGAATACGTAACAACTATAAAATCCTTGTTGGTCATTGATGTTATACCTTCACATGTTTGCAGGTGGAACATATCATAAAAAAACCAAATACATACCACTTCATACCTAGCCACCAATACTGAAGGTGTTGATCTTTGTACATCATGGTAACACCGGGATGAACTGCCCAAGCTGAGGAAAGAAAATATCACAATAGCTCCATGCATATGTCTGCTAACACCCATACTTTCCCATGAAAACGCAAGACCCAATCTTTTCCTATGGTCCAACCAAGAGTGCGGTCTTCTCCTAAAACACTATCCCCCATGACATGGCCTAAGGAGTCCTATAGCTTCCTCATTCACATCCGATCAAGTAGAGTAGAGGTTAAAAGTACAAAAAAAAAGAAACTTTTTCTCTTGTTCACAGTGCACCTCTAAATGCATCTCGTAGAAAAAATCCATTAGCTTCCAGTCACTGTTGGCCTCTTGAACTGCCTATATCTGTGTCATGCTTCTCAACGCATTAGCAACTATGTTGCCTTTCCCAAACATATATGAAATCTCAATGTCAAAATACTGAAGGTACTAGACCCAACTTTGTTGTCTCATATTTAGATCAAGCTGAGTAAATATATTCTTCAGACTTTTGTGGCTAGTGAACACCACAATATTCTCTCCCAATAGATGATGTCTCTAACAACTCAAATCATGCTCAATTACATCCAACTCGAGGTTGTGCATAAGTTGATTCCTCTCATGTGGCCTCTACTACTTAGACACTTATGCAATTACTCCTTCTCCTTCCATAAGCACTCCTCCAATTCTGAAACCTGATGCATCACAGTAAATGGAATAACACTTTCCTAGATCTAGAAAAATATATATCTGTGCTAAAGTGAATCAATTTTTTAGCTCTGGAAAGGCTGAATTGAGGAAATCAGTCCACAAGTACTTCACACACTTCTTAGTCAGGCTCGTTAGTGGTGCTGCTAAGCATAAAAAGTCCTTTATAAAATGCATGTAGTAACTAGATAGCCTTCGAAAACATCATACCTGAAGAATATATTCAGATTATCTTAGGAAACTAGTACCCTCACATTGTCTAGGTCTACTAATACTCATATATCTAAGATAAAATTACCCAACAGTGAATTTGGTCCATCCAAAAGTGGCATTTTGAGATCTTGGCATATAAGGGATGCTCACACTATGTAATCAAAACGATCACTATATAGGTGGCATGGTGGTGTCGAGTGTGATAGTAAACAAAGATATCATCCATGAATACTACCACAAAAAAATCTAGGTATGGATGGAACACTCGGTTCATCAGTTCCATGAAAAATGTCCATGCATTCTTGAAATATAATGGCATAACCACTTACTCTTATAGACCATACCTACTCCAAAAGATTGTAAGTGGTATATGTGATGGTATTAAATGAAACTGATGATAATCAGATCTCAAGTCAATCTTCAAGAACACCATCAATCCTCAAAGATGATCAAATATATCATCAATCCATGGAAAATAATATCAGTTCATAATGGCCAGGTGGTTCAACTTCTTATAATCAGGGCAAATTATGAGTGTATCATATGACTTCATGAACAAAAGGAAAAGAAACCTCCAAGGAGATGTACTGGTTCTAATGAAACCCTTTTCTTGTATCCCCTCTAAATGTTTCATGAGCTTATATAACTATGGTGTAGCCATCCTATATGGAGGAATGGACACTAGTGCTTCTCCTGTCACAAGATTAATCAAGAAATCTACCTATCGCTCCAGCGGTAAACCTGAAAATTCGTCTTGGATGACATCCCTAAAATGATCCACCATTGGTGGAAAGTCCATCTATAACATACCTTGGTCATTCAGATATAAACTAGAAATTTGTGCTATAATTCCTCCCAACCCATGATTCTCATGTACAACTCTGCTCTTCTAAACTCCCCATTCGACCTTGTGTAGAAAGGTCCCACCCTTTGGTGATGTGAAACTCACCCTGCAGAGATAACTGTCAACAAAGGCCTAGAATGAGACTAATTTTTCCATTCCAAGAATGAAATTTAACCCTTTCATCACTATGATATAGATGTACCATAAGAAGATAAACCCACCAATCTCTATAGGTAAATCCTTATACTAATGTACACTAGCCGTTATAATCACCAACATAGTGTCTAACATAATAACATCCTCAAAAATTAATATGCATAGCCCAAGGCTCTCCAGAACAGTAATAAATATGAAACTATGGGAATCCTCTATATCAAAAATTGTAGAATCAAAAACTGAGGAAACTATAATCATACTTATAACTGTATAGGGTTTGGGATACTTCCCCAACTGGGTCAGCTCCACCGCAAAAGTCTAATATTTACCATGGCCATGTGAACCTACCTGACTAACCTGAGTTGTTCCATACTCATATCAATTAAATTTTCTGACTTGATACCACAACCATGACTTGAACTAAGATATGAACACTAGTTACCAAACTGATGAGAAACTGGTGGTCCTGCTCCTGAACATGGAGTCAAATCAGAACTCCTATCACTGGCTGCTGGTGATAAAAACTTGCAAAAATGATGAAGGTGTCCTATCATGCCATGATGGACGACACTCCATTGGGACTCTTAGGAACTAAGCTCTCAAATGCTCATCCTTCCCCCATTGGTATAATACAACCTAGATACCAAAATATGTATCCCTCTAAATCGAATCTTCCTGCATAGACTCCCTATAGCGCTTCTTACTATCAGTTAGAGGACTTCCAACTCTAGATACCAAACCACCATAGATCATAGCTCTAGACTCCCTCCGATTATGCTCGGTAATTCATGCTAGGTTGAAAATAGAATATATAAACTTAAACCTCATGATGTTCACCTTGGATCAAATTTCAGTTCACAGACCATCATCAAATATCCTGGCCAGAAATAACTCATCACCCCATAATAAGGTATGAAGCCCTGAAGAACTATGATGTGAGAAGAATACTCACTGAATGAATGAGTACCCAATTACAAATCCATGAACTCTTTAGGATGGTCATCCTCAATGTCTTAGGGTATAAATAGTCATAGAAGGTCAGTTGGAACTCATCTCAATCCGTAACCTTTTGGCATCCCGCCTGGGAGATAACAACCCACCATCGCATGGGAAAATCTAAGATCATGTATGTAGAAAATTCACCCTCCTATATGGTGGTATATTTAGATGATCGAAGACAGGCAGCATGGCTTCCAACCATGACTCTACAGCCTCAGGTCCTCCATCCCCTGAGATAGTGGGAGATTTATACTACTAAAAAACCCACGTAAACTCTACCATAGACAGGGCAGGACATAGTGCTCCTTGAATGGTCTGTAAAAACCTCATAAATACTTCTTGTAATTTCGCATCATCACCTATGTCTAGAATAAACATTGGTTCCAAGATGGACATGACATGAGGATCTGCCGGTAGTCCCTGATCTACCATTTCTAGTGTCTGATTGTTGCCCTGTATCTCGCGTACAACTGGAGGACAGCTCAGTGGCCTGACTCTTCATGGTCAAGCACAATCTTTATTTCAGGATTATCAAGTACTAAAACATAGATTATCAAGAAGAATAGGATAATAAAAACAATTATTTTTTACAATATAGGGGTACACAATCTGTACAAAAACTACACTACATGTTCTCTTAAGGTTTTATTATGATGTGTACATATGCAATACCAGGTCACGTAACATAGATAAACAAGGAGTGTTCATCGTCAGACCTAGAGTTTACTTGATCATTCCCCTCCTTCTCATGTTCTTCTACACGGAAAAACCGCACGGTTCTCTCCTGGGTAACACTGCATGGCGTGTTCACCCTATACATGATGTGTACAACTTATGTTATAACCACATGTTCCATTAGTCACACGATCAGTGACACGGTCAAATCTACACATCATTTAAAAATGTAACACTACTTGTAAAAGTAATGTTTCACCCACCCATAAGGTTGATCACACAACTGGATACACGTTCCTAACAACACAACATGTACAATTAAGAAATAACATGTTCTACCAAAAGATTTCAAATCTCGGGTATCTTCCACACAGTTAGTCACACGGTTAAAGACTACACAACATGTACACACAGTACATAGTGTTTACTTAAGAAAATTTGTTTCTCCAAAACAAAAGATCACGTGGTGTTTGATCATAATACCACACACCGTGTTGTCCAGTTTTCTACATAGTAGACCTCTAAAACTTCTCTAAATCCCTTAAAACCCTTATTTTCATCCAAGGAGTGACAAATTCTAACATGTCAGAGCCCATAATCCCATGAATCAATTTTTTTCATCAGAATTTATATAATAAATTGAGTAAAATTCAATAAAAGTTCTTACATGATACACGAAATTCTGATTCAAGAGGGGCCAAAACACCTCAACGACCAATGTTTGGCATCCATCCAAATGTGACATTGCATATGAGAAATACCCTATCATGAAATCATGTATTCTATAAAGAAATATGTCATAAAATCATTCATATCTTTCACAACATCTATCACAACAACATGGAATATGTAATGATCCCTGAACAGAATGAAAAGAATGCATTATCTGCAATCTGTTGCAAGTGACTATATGATACATGAGAAGGAATACCTTCTTCTAATCAGGTTGAAACCGAAATAGAACCTCAATAATATTAATTATAACAACACAAAACATTTGAATCGTCCAATGGTGTAATCAAATCCAGTGTAATAATGGAAAAACCAGAGAAATTGCAATATTCAAGGTATATTTGGCATTTTCGTGTACACGAGTCTGATACTCCCAAGAATAGCTTATTACCAATAACCTATTCCATTATATCCTTGTCTGTAGGATCTAAATAGAAAAGAAAAGAAGAAGAAAACTTTCCTCTAGTGCCACATTGTAATGTCCCAGTTCCAGGTGCCACCCAAAGGTGCCCCATACCCGAATGGTCATATGGCCTCAGTAACTTTTTCCCGAATGCCCGAGGTTTTTGACTAAAAGAGAGGGCCTTTGGTCAGATCGCATGGATAATATGCCTTCATATGAAGAGTAACATATCATAAAAACTAATAAATAGTATCATAAGCGGTAATACCATACAAAAGTAAACAGTGGTAGACTAAAGTAATTAAACAACTAGAGAGCATATATAAATGATCCATGTCACAAATGTCTATAAATTAATCCAAACAAGTCAAAATGCTAGAAATACAATACTAAGACAAATTAAAAAAGAAAAAAAATAACCTCCATTACAATTTCCAGCCTCAGCTCAGTCCCACTCTCTCCAGATCCATATCAATCAAGTACCTGATGACAAATGAGGATTTCCTTTATCAATACCTACGACCATATACTCTACTAGTGTCCAAAAGCATGACCGAATAGTGTGTGAGACGAATCTCTCAAGGAATCCACCACAATATTTGTGCCTAAATATCTATGAATTAATATATCAGGTAATAATGGTAATGAATTAAAAAAACTAGCAGTAAAAAAAAGTAACCAATCCTATAATTTCTATTTACAATCATTCGAATTTAATGTTCATAATTTAATCAAGTAAAGTGTCACAAATAGGTATCGTTGAAAAATAACTATGTAATGAACCGACCCCAAAAGCCCAAATATAGTGGATTATTTTAATACATTGGCAGGATTACAAGGAATCATCTCCCTAAGGACTACATGGTTTAGAATTCATTGAAAATAGATTACATACATGAATGTCACATTACACTTTCTATCATGAATTACAGTATAGATATTTCTTTGAGAACGCCATTGTTCCATTATCTATACCTTGCATTTCAATCATAAAAACCTTCTTGGGATCATGGGAAAATAACACATAATAAAGGGGTGTGTGGAGATGCTCAGTAAGGGTAAATAATTTAGCAGAAGCTATAAACTAATAACGCAAGATGTGTAATAAAAACAACAGCCTTTTAATCATAAACATGAACATAATATGGAAAAAATATATAAAAAATTACCATATTAACATGCAAATAGATATTCTACTAGTCGAATAATCCCATTTAACAACTAATTCCATAATGAGAGAATTTATAGTACTAGAATTTAATTTCTATGTCAAGGCCTCATGACAGGACCTAGGGGCTAACTGTAACCAGACCCCAACCTGTAATTCCTCTATAACCGGATTCCAACCCGGAGAGCCTCTATAAACGGACACCAACCCGGAGGGTCTACTGTAACCAGACCCCAACCTGGAGGGCATACTTTTACTGGTCCCCTACCCAGAATATACTAATCCAATACATTAATCTTAATAAGAGGCTGAGATATAACATAAACATGCGTATTAAAACTAGCATACAAAATGTTAATACATGAACCATAAACCATGAATGAAATAAATATACCTCACACATAGTCAAACATATGATAGAACCATAAATAAAATATGGAAGATTTCTATCATAATAAATTATCTTCAAACAAGTGTAAAATTTATCAAAGGATGTTGACATAGATGAAATCAAAACTATTTGAGAGAAATATCTCTTTCTATTTTAAAATAATTTAAGAGTCACATAATTATAAAGAAAACATTTATTTTGGAAATACTATTATAATATTGCATGGGAAGCTCTGACAATGTTATAATGGTGGAAAATAGCCACACCCTCCATATAAGTTAAAAATGACATTCATACCTTAATTTTTTCGAAAAGGTTATAAAGTACCTTGTTTTAAAAATGACTAAAATATTCCTTTCAAAAACATATAAGGTCCAATAAGGGTATAAATGTCTTTAACCCATTGTCTAGTAAATAGTAAAAAAAATTTGAAATATATTTTATGAATCATGGATGTGGATGATAAAGAGTTCTCAGAAGATAATTACATATAAACAACCTTGAATAATAAATAGGTCGTAGAATTAACCCTTACCATGTAATTTTCCATTGGTTGAGGGTATGTTTATCCTCCTTTACAATGACCATAGTATGTCATTAAACTATACCAGAACAATATTTAAATTTATTATATAATACATTATTCATTTATGAATTTATACTACCCATTTAACAATGATTTCCATTTTATATTATCATTTTTTGTAATAACCACTTTCTTTATCGTGCGTGTTTTAACATGTTATTCTTGATCGTATCATTTAGATAATGATTTCAATACTAATAGATTATAAAAATTGAATTATATATAATATATATTTAGAATATAAATATTTTTAATAGATAGATACATGAAATTGAAGGAACCATTTATGGAGATGGTTGGCCGTACATACACATAAATGTTGTTCCCGTTTTCATATCATATTGAACAGATGTACGTGAATAAGATATATGTCTGTCCACAAACACATATATATTTCCAGTAGAATTATTATTTCATATATTATATACTTATTAATAATATATATATTTATATTCATTTTTCAATGGTGAACGTGGGAATGAATGTCATCGCGTTGTGGAGACGGTAATCCGTACGTACGTATGAGCGACAATATCATTATATCGATGGTGAAATAGTATGTAATTGGTGGTTATATCATATATAAATAATCATTAAAATGTCATATTTATTATTTACATCAACTATACTCATTATTATACCCATACAAATCTTGAAATGATGAATGACAAACTACACCACGACACGGAGACGGTAAGTCGTACGTACACACGTATGGTGACTTTGTCATTTATTGGATGCGGTGAATAAAGAATATGGTTGAACCATGTTTATAAAAACATTAAGATATTTATAAGGTACTGGTGTTATTACTTTACTATGGAAATAACAATGAATGATGAAGTGTAAGGATAAAAGAACTTGAAATAGTGTGGTGAAATTATTACCTCTTCTTTGGGTGTTTCCATTGGAGTTGATCAAATGGGCTCCATAGGTTGTCTTTATGACCAAATTAAGGCCTCTTGGATGATATTATAGAATTTGGGATAATATTTGGGCAGTTTTTGTCTGAGACAATTGGCATTAAAGGTGTAAATTTGAGGGAAGGAGAAGTGCCATTTTATAAGAGGGGTGAGGGGAACCTTAGGAAAAGATTGAAATATTATTTTGTAATAAACTCATTTTCTATTTTTAATGAATACAAAATGAATTATTTAAATTATAAGGTAGGTATTGGTAGAATAGGACTCACCTAAAAGGTTTTAGACAGGTTTGGGTTACTATATTAAGGTTATCTTTTGGGTTTAACTCTTAGTTAAATAGTGTGACATTTACCATGTCTCTTTGTATTTTTATTATATATTGTTAATAAAATTACTATAAACATCCAACATAACCCGAAGTGGTTCATTAATAACATATATAGTAGTATTTATGTATTTTGGATGATCCTTATTTTTTAGGAATAGAATATCAATTAATAATATAATATTTCTTTTAAAAACTCTTTTATGTCAATATTCACATTATTTAATAATTGATTTTTGTTATAGTCATAAAAAAATCATTATTTAAAAATAAATAAATTTAATAAATCCTAACATGTCATAGTCATATATAAAATTTGTGTATGGCAAAAAAATATTAAAATTATATTTATTTTAGTTTTTATAATATCATTTCTTTAATTGATTCATTAACAATGATAATACTGCTTCATTATTGTGACATATATAAATATATTTATTGTATGTCTAAAAATTATAAATAAAATATCCCAAGGTATTAAATAATTTTATCATTATAATTAATATTTATAGTCAAATAGATAAATTATATTACCTTATATAAAAATTGTTTTACTAAAATATATTTTATATTGTTATTTTTTCCTTTACTTTAGATAATTTTTCATAAACTGTCATTTTCACTCCCATGTGGCTCCATGGGGTCCCAAAATCGACCCATGGATTCACATGGTCGTTAATGTATCATAAAATAGAGTTAGTATACGTGGAAGGGTAATTTAATACTATTTTAATAGTATTTCATACCCATATTTACTGGATTTACCCTTTAACCATGGTAAATAAAATATTTACAGAAATAATTATACATAATGTCTAAAAATAAAAGCTATATATTTTCAAAATTTGGACCTTAAAATTAAAAATTTTGAATCTATTTCTCTAAATTCAAAACACATAAGTGGTAGAAATTAATTTAAAATTAATTCCCTTTGTCAAAACAAAAAGTGTGTTTTCAAGAAATAATAACTATTAAAAGATAGACATTTGTTTATATCCAATTTAAATTTAAAATTACATCCAATGTCCTAAATTATATTTAATGATAACAATATAATATAATTATACTTAATAACCATTCAAATGTATAATTTAACAATCTAAATTATTTTTATTAAAGGTGTTTTTTAATTAATATTTGGTATTTTTTCTACTATTCATCAAAATATGAAAGTTATCGGAATAGCACCAAAAATTTATCCAAACTAAATTTTTATGGTACTATTATAAATATTAATTTAATTTCACTAATATGTATATATAAAAGTGTCAAATATTTAATTTAATTAGGGTTCTCCATTAAAACTCATAAAACTGCATTTAATGAAAAAATACATCTTTTATATTAAAAATTTAATTTTTATTATATTATATCTATGAAACACATAATATTACTGTTAAATTTATATAGAGTATATATTATTTTAAATTTAGTTATTATTATTCATAACATCTTTTTGAATGGCTAGTTTGGAAAGTTGTTGTGCGCTCGAACTCGTTGTTGCGTGTATCGCAAGGTATTGAATTAATTTGAAGAGATAACATACTATGAAATCGTGGGTTGTTACATTCTCCCATCCTTCAATAAATTTTTTCCTCACAATTTCAAATTTTTCTTTGAAAATAAAAGGTTAAAAATTGAAAAATAACTTCTGTGGGAAAACCCACATCAGAAATTGGGTTAATAAAATTTAGTCCTAATAAGAGGACAAGGGAAATGAAAGGTTCACCACCAAAGAATTATCTCAATTTGAAGAACATTGGTGGAAATTAGAGAGACATAATTGGAAGAAAAAAGTAAATATTTATCGGGAGTGATTGAGGTCATCAATCACAAACAATTATAAAATTGAGGGCCTCAAATACATCAATCTATGATGATTTAAAATACCATCAGTTCAACAAAACATAACTTATTAGGATAACACGTTATTGGTTCATAGATCCCATACCTAAAGTATGAGAATTAATTTACACATAGAATAAGATGGAAGAAATATATATATATATATATATATATTTGACATGTTGAGTATCATCTTTCAACTAATTCCTACCACAAAATCTTCATTCACTCCAATAGATTTTAAAAAAATATTTTATTTATCCGAATCATATAGGGGTCAAAAATTAGTGAATTTATAATAAAACTATCAGAACCTTTAAAAAAACTAGATTATACAATCTAGCGACTTCATGTAGTCCAGTGGTAGGTGATCAATCCCAATCGCACTACGGTTATGGGTTCGATTCTCGCAAGTTTTTTCCGATGCGGCAGATTGTCACACGGTCTGTGTGTTGTCATTTTTATAACAACCTGAAAATAACCTTAACAACAATATCCAATTTTAAATATAATCTTTTCCATCATTTAGAATTATCCAAAATAATTCTATCCAAACTCACAGTCCCAAATTTATAAGTTAGTTAAACACAATAAAGATCCTTTTTTTCCACGTAATAACATTTGAACACCTTCATCATGTATTATTCTAAAACATGGTATTACCATGAATTATCATATAACTATATTGATTACCTTCATGCTCCTTTATTCATTATAGAATACTGGATATACACACTATATCGGAAAATGTTGTAAACTCCAATAATGATGGAATATAGAAATCATTAATCAGTTTCAAGGTAGTCAGGAATATCCCATATAATTTATCCAAATCAACCATCTCTTATTCCAAAATCACTACCTCAGTATCAGGACCATATTATGGATTACAATTCCTTCATCCATTTATTTTACAAAATGAATTAAACTGCCATTGAGTCACTTCTCTAGGTTCCACACAATCTCATGTCCTTAATGAAATAGTACTACAGTACAATCCTTATCTAATCCATAATTATTATAACCAGTACATCATTGATACAATACTCAAATGACATATTTATTTAATAACAAAATAATAACACTTAATAATTTCTCTTTATCTTAGGTAGTATCATAACTTGATTATTATCCAATATAATCATATGAGGTATACTTTTATGAGTTGGACATTGATTCACGTATTGTCCGAACTCTATACAGGTGAAGCATTGTATATTTGAAACCTTTTTATTACCCTTTATATCACATAATTGGTGTCCTTTTTCTTTACACGTATGTAATAAACTCTTATTCCCTTCATGAAATTACGATGGTGATTCGTTCAATAGTTATCACATAAGGGAAAATCCTACTTCCCCATATTCTCGCTATCCATCTTTCTCTCTACCATCTTTTTCTTCTCTGGCTTCCCTTCAAAGCCATAGGACTCAGAAAATTCGTGTCATATCTTATTAACACATGATACTATTTTTTCATATGATGATAATTATTAGGAGAATATTTCCTTTCTAAATGTTGGTTCAACACCAGGAAATATATGGTCCTTTTAACTCTTTGGATCAAGCGTATTTTTGGAGGTGTCATTCCATCTTTTGGGTGCCATTTCTAAACAATGGCATACAACGGGTTAGTTTACGAATCACAATGCATAATTCCAAACTTGTAAAATACCTAACATAAATTGAAAATATTATGCATATATTCTATAATAATAAAAAAATTTCCTTGAAGAAGTGTTTACTCCTATATCCTTCTTAATGACTTGTAATGAAAATGTAAAATATCCTAAGCATACCCCCCAGGAGTGTCGTAACCAAAAGTGCAGCAAGGCCCGTTGTCATGCACCAGGATACCTCAGGTCAATCCCGAAACTCCTTGTAAGAGTTTTCACTCCTAGGTACATCTATTTGAGAGCCACCTCTAGTTGCTCGTATTCATAAAGATATACATTTCTTGGAAAATACACAAACACTCTATATTACCAAAATTCTAGAAAGTTCTTCTATACTAATCCTCAAAGTCAGTCATGGGGTAATGTTATCTAATTAGAGTTTGTCTAAATATATTTCCAAGGTAGTTGTTAAACATTCTTTGATACCAAATGTAACCCCTTGACCCCTGAAGCCTGGATATGGTGCTTTGTTTTATTACATTGGCATGATTACAACAACCATATCCTGAAGGACTGGTCAGTTTAGCATTTTTGGAAAATAGATTACATACATGAATGTTACATTAAACATTCTAACATACATTATAGAAAATATTGTTCTTTGATAATTCCATTTTTCTCTTATCTTAACCCTGCATATCAATCATAAAACACTTCTTCAGATCCTGGGAAAAAAACATAAGAAAGGGGTGATCTCAGATGCTCAATAAGGGTAAATAATTTAGCGGTATCTATAATCTTTAAAGACAAGATGTGTAACAAACACAACCGATTTTTAAACATAACCTTGAACATAATATAGAAAAAATAAATAAAAAAATACCATATTAAAATTCACATGGATATTCTACTAATCAAATATTTACATGTAATAACTAATTTCATAATGAGTGAATTTATAGTACTAGGATTTAATTTATATGTCAAGGCCTCGTACTAGGACCTAGGGGCTAACTATAACCAGACCCAAACCTAGAGAGCATCTATAACCGAACTCCAACTCAGAGGGCCTCTATAACTGGACTCCAACTCATAGGGTGTGCTATAACCGGACCCCAACCTGGAGGTCATACCTTTACTGGTCCCCAACCTGGAACATACTAGTCCAATACATTCATCTTATGAAGAGGTTGAAATATAACATAACCGTTCGTATTAAAACTAGCATAAAAAATTTCAATACTTGAACCATAAACCATGAATGGCATAAAAATAACTCATCTACAGTCAAACATATCACAAAACCTTAAATACAATATAGAATATTTGTATCATAATAAATTTATTTCAAACAAGCGTAAAATTTATCAATGGATATTGACATAGATGAAATCAAAACTATTTGAGGGAAATATCTCTTTCTATTTTGAAATCATTTAAGAGTCACATAATTATAAAGAAAATATTTATTTTGAAAATATTTATATATGCTTGTAATGGAAGATTTAATGATGTTATAACGGCAAAAAATAGTTTCACCAGCCATATAAGTTAAAAAAGACATTTGTCAAAAAGGTTAAAAAGTACCTTGTTTGGGAAAGGACAGAAGGATTCCTTTCAAAAACATATAAGGTCAAATTAGGATTAAAATTAAATTATCACATTGTCTAGTAAATAGTAAAAAAAATTGAATGATATTTTATGAAACATTGATGTGGATGATAAAGAGGTTCCAGTAGATAATTACATATAAACAACCTTGAATAATGAAGAGGTTGTAGAATTAACCCTTACATTATACTTTTCCATTGGTCGAGGGTACGTTCAACCTCCTGTATAATGACCATAGTATGTAATTAAATTATACTAGAACCATATTCAAATTCTTTATATCATACATGATTCATTTATGAATTTATACTACCCATTTGATATTGATTTCCATGTTAAATTTTCTTTTTAGGTAATAATCACTTTCTTTATCATACATGTTTTAACTTGTTATTCTTGATTGTATCATTTATATTAGGATTTAAATACTTCTAGAATATAAAACATGATTTATATATCATATATATTTAAACTATAAATATTTATAATAGATAGATATATGAAATGGACGACACCATTTATGGAGATGATTGGTCGTACATACGCATAAATGCTATATCCATTTTCATATATTATATACTTATTAATTATATATATATAATCATTGTTGAATGATGAATGTGGGAATGAATCTCATCACGTCGTGGAGATGGTAATCCGTACGTACGCATTAGAGACAATATCATTATATCGATGGTGAAATCATATGTAATTGGATGATATATCATATAAAAATAATCCTTAACATTTTATATTTATTATTTACATCAATTATACTCATTATTATACCCATCCAAATAGTGAATTGTTGAATGAAAAACAACACCACAACGTGGAGACGGTAAGTCGTACGTACGCACGTATGGTGACTTTGTCATTTATAGGATGGAGATAGTAACGAATATGGTTGTATCATATTTATAATAACGTCACAGTAAGTAGAAGTTACATGAGTTATTACTTTAGTATAGAAAAAAAAGAATAAGTGGAAGAAGAAAAGAACTTGAAAGAAGGTGGTGAAATTATTATGTCTTCTTCGGGTGTTTCCATTTGAGTTAATCAAAAGGGCTCCATAGATTGGATTTTTGACCAATGCAAGGCCTCTAGGTTGAATTTAGTGATGTTGGGAAGATATTTGTTCAGGGGTTATCCAATAAAAATGGATTTTATTGTTTGAATTTGAGAGAAGGGGAAGTGTCCTTTTACAATAGGGGTGAGGGGCACATTAGGAAATGAATAAAATATTATTTTATTATAAAATAATTTTTGGTTTCTAACGGCTCCAAAATAAAATATTTAAAGGATAAGGTGGTGATGGGTCATAAAATACTCAACTAATAGGTTTTATATAGGTTTGGGTAAATATATTATCCTTATCTTTTAGATTTAACTCTTAGTTAAATGGTTTGACATTTACCATGTCTCTTTGTATTTTTATATTATATGGATAATAAACATACTAAAAATTTCAATGAGAACCCCAAATGGATCATTAATGACATATATAATAGTATTTAAGCCCTTTGGCCAATCCATAGGTGTTTATGTATAGAATAACAATTAATAATATAATATTTTTTTTAAAAACTCTTTTATGTTAATTTTGACATTATTTAATAATAGATTTTTGTTAAAGTAGTCAAAAATTAATTATTTCAAACTAAAAACATTTAATAAACCCTAAAATGTCATAGTAATCTATAAATTTTTTTTATGGAAAAAATCTTTTAAATTATATTTATTTTAGTATTTTTAATATCATTTATTTTATTTTTTCATTAATAAGGTAAATACTGCCTCATTATTGTGTCATATATATATATATTTATTTTATGTCTAAAAATTATAAATAAAATATCATGAGGTATAAAATATGTTTATATTTCTAATGACTATTTATAGTCTAATAGACCAATTACATAACCTCATATGAAAATTGTTTTTTTAAAATATATATTCTTTTGTTATTTTTTTCTTTACAAAAGATTATTTTATATAATACGTTATTATCACTCTCAAGTGGCTCCATGGGGTCCGAAAATATTTTCAAGGATTTACATGGTTGGAAATTTATCATCCAATAGGGTTAAGACACGTGTTGGGGTAATTTAATATTATTTCTTTACCCATATTTATTGGATTTACAGTTTAACCATGTTACATAAAATATTTACCGATGTAATTATTCATAATTTCAAAAAATAAAAGTAACATATTTACAAAATTTTGACCAAATAATTAAAAATATTCAATCCACTTTTCCATGTTAAATACATAGAAGTGGATTAAAATTAATTTAAAATTAGTTCACGTTGTCAAAACAAAAAAGCATGTTTTTAAGAAATAATAACTATCAAAAGATTAACACTTGTATATATCCAATTGAAAAGTAAAATTACATCCAATGACCTAAATTATATTTATTGATAAAAATATAATCTAATGATACTTAAAAACCATTCAAATGTATAATTTTACACTATAAATTATATTGATTAAAAAAATTGTTTTTAATTAAAGTTTAGTATTTTTTCACTATTCATGAAAACATGAAAGCTATAAGAATAGTACAAAAAATTTATCCAAACTAAATTTTTATGTCCCTCTTCTAAATATGAATTTAATTTCACAGAATCAAATATAAAAATGTGTCAAATATTTTATTTAAAATTGGATCACCATTAAATGTTATAAAACATCATTTTTTTTAAAAAATACCTCTTTTATCATAAAAATTTAATTTTTTCTTTATATTGTGTCAAAGAAACAAAAAATTTGAATGTTAAATTTTTCTAGAGTATATAATATTTGAAATTTAGTTAATTCAATTCATAACCACTTTTTAACAGCTATTTTGGTAGGTTGTGATGCGCTCGAACTCGTTGTTGCGTGCATCGCAAGTTGTTGAATTATGTTAAAGAGATAACATAATACGAAATATTGGGGTGTCACAACCTAATAGGACTGAATAAAAACATGTGTTTTGGCTTCGCAGATACATCACAGACACTAAATATTTACATTAACCCTTTTTGGTAGCTCACACAGTCTAACCCCTCTGGCCATGTTATGCAATAAAGGCGATGACACTGTGAGGAAGCACTCACTGCCAATTCCTCGAATAGTCTTTCCACATTGACTACAAACTCTATAGGGAAGACCTCAACGTCAATTCCCACTATAGTCTCATAATGTAAACAATAGACACTCTGAGCGATCACTCACCATTATTCCCCCCTGTGTGGTTTCGTAGCGTGAAATATTACACAGTCTCTAAGGCAGCACTCAATTTCAATTCCCTCGGTGGTCTAACTACACCATGTTCTCAAAGTCCTCTGTATTTCAACCATACTTGTAAAATATCAAGAATCCCAAATTAATCCATTCTAATACATGGATAAAAAATTCCAACGAATATCTCAACAATTTAATGAGCAATAAATGACAATCAATACCATCATATCTAGCAGGGTGAGGAAGCAAGGCTTGTCTCATAATAATCCTTGACCTAATGGAATGAAACATTAAACAAGGAAACACATCAATGTGGTGTTTCCAAAACATTCAATTTCAAATCATACCACAACAACAATCCCTTTATCCAACAATCAATCTATTGAAGATAATTCATGGTTCATTTTCCATAACATGAAATACCTAAAACATGGGTAAATAGAACTTTTACATCTAAAACCCAAGGAAAACAAATAAAGTCAACAAACCAACTACCTCAACATTGTATGATGGACACTCTCAAATGTTGGCCCTTGATTCGGCCTAGAACATCGTAGATCAATAAAAAGGTCAAAAACGTTAAACCATGAATAACTCGAGGGAGAAGAGAAATTAGGAAGGGAGGCTCTATGGAAAGAGATAACTCACTAGTGGGAATCCAACGAACCTAGTGGCAACTCAATCAGAGCCTAGATGGAGGAATGAGAGGTGCCCAAAAAAATCTACCGTATGTCGCTCTCTGGTGGAATACAAGGGAAGAAGAAGACATTCTAAGGGATTAGATGCATCCCGAGTCAAATTTATCAAATAAATTAAAAAGCACTCGAAGGGTTCAATTAATGTACACACCATTTATATACCTCAACCAAACCCTTCTTTAGGAGGTCTCCTGGTCACCTCACATGACCATGTCTCAGCCGTTACATGCCCATGACAATTTTGTGTGTGGTAACTTGGTATACTACATATACTCTGAAGTATGTGATATCTACTTAATAAATTTCCAAAAGTCCCATTTTTTCTCAAAAACCCCCGAAATCGAGATCCATGCCTGAAATGAAGATCTCGATTCTTAAATTTTCCATGGCTGGTTTTTTGGGAAGACCAAAACCTATATAACAGTGGTAATGATTTTTGGGAAATATTTTAGTAGGGTTTTGGAATTATAAATTGATCAACATGGGTGAATATGTGAGAGGAGTATTTTCACAATTAAAAGTGATGGAAGGGGAAATTTTTTAAATAAATGAATCATTATAATATAATATGTGTCTAACTCATGTAATTTTTTTTCAACATGACATAGATTTTAATATATGGATTGAATGGTCTTAATATAATCATATGATAAAATTTAGATAAGATTATACATAATTTCACACATTATCATCTAGATTAACCCCTTCATTTATCATTTTAACCTCAACCATATTAAAGACAATTCCAATAACATAGGGTTATAATATTACTTATTAGGATGAAAATGGATCATAAATGAACAAAATTTTAAATTTTAAACAATTTTAACATAATTTTATCTTTCATAATTTTTTTCATATTTTTTAAATATTTTATTGTAATATTATATTTCAAAAAATATATTTACTGTTATTTTCACACTATTTTTTAAATTTGATATTAATTGCCTTAATATAGTAATTAAACTTTAATATAAACATTAATAACATTATGATTAAATTATATTTATCTATAATATTTGTAAAAAACCAATTCTCCAAATTCTATTACTTGTATTATTTTTATAATCATTTATTTAAATTTTTACAACATTCACAAGCATGTTGTTACTGTTGAGTAAGTATTTTTGGAAAATATCTAGTAAATATAATTATAAAAAATTAATGACATAATTTTAATTTATTAATACTCAAACAAGTCATTTACAGTCGAAAATAAACACTTTTTATCCCTATCACAACATATTAGATATAATAATGTAATGAATGTTTCATTTTGTAATTATTATTTAAATAAAAAAATATAAAGGACATAATCAAAGATAAATAGAAATAAAGTTCCAAAATTAAATTTTAGATGATTATGGATGAAATATACTCATCTAGTGTAGTAAAATATTTTTTAGTGAATTTTAGGCATTTTCTATTTAGTTACAACCCTAATTATCCAATTTTACATTTTCTCTATTAATAAATATTTCCTATGATTACTATTCACAATGAAAAAAATTAAAAGGGTAATATTTACCAAATTTTAACTTCTTCATTTTAAATAGAGAATATTTTTTTAAAATTCAATTCCAATAATTTAGAAAAAGTTACTTACAAATAAACCAACAAAATGTGATGAAAAATTGTTCTTTAGAAAAATGTATTTTTATGTGTAGAAAATATTAAATATCAAAAGTAATCCCAATTTCAATTAGAATTAAATTAATTAGGTCAGGTTTAATGAAATGAAACTAGGGAAAATTTTATACTAATTAAAAACTTAATGGGAATTTTTATATACATAAAAATAAAATAATGATTTTATTAAAATCATAAATTTTCATTATTCACTTAATATAAATTTTTTGAAATATCCAAATATTTTAACCATGTAAAATTTTTATATGATGATTGAAAAAACAATATTAAATATTTTAAATTAAATTAATTAAAATTACATAACAAATTGACAATATAAATTTAACTAATTAAATAAAAACAATATCTGAACAAAACTTATTTTTGAAGCATGAAATGTCATTTTTGAAAATTCTTTTAATATTTGTTATGAATTATTAGGTAAATTTATATTGACTATGGACTGTATATATAAAATTTATATTATAGTTACAACTATTTATACCCACCAATTCAATGGATAGGTCGTAATGATAATATTTGAATAATTTTACTTCACAGTTTGTTTAAGCTCGATACTGTGTGTTTTATGTCATATAAATCATAGAATTCTTTTAAATTGATAATGTTGAGCAAAGTATTGTTTTCAACAATACATGTTAATGTTATTTAAAAGAGGAGATTATTGAAAATAATACTCTGTCTATTTATGATAATTTTGATGCTCAGAAATACCCTTAGTTATTTTCTAATTATTTTATTTAGTATTTTGCAAGAATTTACTAATTTATTTTACTCTTGAAATAATGAAGAATTTATTACTTATTCGGAATCTGCTTTAGTGGGTTCTGGAATCACTGTTCATACCTTATTTAGATAAATATAGCGCGAAATCTGCTTTAGTGAGTTCTGGAATCATTGTTCATAACCTACATGGATAAACGTAGCGTAAGGATGAAAAGTGTGTATACATTTTGAGATAAGAGTAAAGTATGGTTAAACAACCATAAATTTTCAGCAAAGTATGGAAGGAAACTTACGTTAGGAAGGAACCTTACGTTTTAGTTTTCAGCAAAGTATGGAAGGAACCTTACGTTAGGAAGGAACCTTATGTTTTGGTTATCAGAAAAGTATGGAAGGAGAACCATACATAAATTCTAAACATTACTTTGAATCTCAAAAATATGGTTCATCAATAATAATTTTTGTAAAAATCCATACATTCTTGGAAAAGTATGGATCAAGTAAAAGTATGGATCTTTTACTGTACGTTTGAGTGTTGAAGAAAAAGTATGGATGATCAACCCTATGTTTGTGTTCAATCTTACATTGTCATCCTTTTGTTTGTGTTCAACCTAATGTTGTTAATCTTACATTTTAAGACTATGTAACTAACCCTACATTTTCAGGCCACGTCATCAACATTACGTTTGGCGTCGGAAATTTTGACAGATGATATTTATGTACAACGATCAGTAATCTGATTTCTGTGCAGATTTCAAGCAAGATTTAAAGTCGTTTTAAAATTACGACTATAACTGATTCAAAGACATTTTATTAATGGTTTTAAGATTGAATTAAAAGGAGACTTTTATGTCGATTCTTAGGGGATGTTACGACTTCTCTGTAAATTCAAAATTTTGAATATCGCGAATTAGAAGGTGACTTTTATGGATCTAAATGTGCATGAGATATGATTTATTATATATGTTTTCTCTAAAACACCAGGTATATGAGTATGTGATCCATCTATTAATGAAAAAGGTGGAAAATAAGGATTTCAAATATTCACGTTGATCTGCTGATTCAAAAAGGAGCATCAAAGCTCTATTCTTTTAAGAATAAGGAACTCAATAGAAGATTCACCAGTTATACATTGAATATCTATTGTGGATCTACTACTGCTGAAGTTGTGAACTATATCTCTATATCTACTGCAACATGATCAACTCAGAACTGCTTCGTCGTGAAGATCAATATTTCTAGAGACTTCGATCAATCTGCTGTCAATTGCATTTTGTTGCAATTGTGAAGATCAACTGGAAAATTTATTTCTAAAATTCTTTTTATTCTTGAGTAACTAGCTTCTCGTTCTAAGTTGTGCAGGTTCGTGTTTGAACAAGAAGGCTTTTTTTCCTAGTATTGTAAAGGGTTAAACTGCCTGTACTCAGTTGTTAATCGGTCTGTGGAAAAGAGGACCAGATAGTGAAAATCACCAAGCTCGTGGAGTTGAGCGTTGGTGGATTGGACTAGGGGCCTTCTGTTCCCCTATCCACTATACATATTTGTGTTCTTGATTTTACTTATTCTGATGCATGATCAAATCTGATAAAATATAAAGGACATAACTCGTTCAAGAAAGGAGTTATCAAAAAATTCCAAAAGACACATTTCACCCCCCCCCCTCTTGTGTATAATCTGTAGATTCAGATCCAAAAATTGGTATCAAAGGAGGATCTTTTGATAGATCCTTAGAGAGGTAGAAGCATTTAAGGATTATAAAACAGAGCAATATAACTGATACCAGAGAAGGGATGTCGATGGTCATAGCACCATATTTTAATGGAGACAACTATGGTTGCTGGAAATCGTGCATGATAATATATCTGAAAAACCTAAGATAGAGAGTCTATTCAAAGATTCTGAATCCTTATGAAATTCCTGAAAATCCTGAGACATGGAGTGCTGCTATAGAGGCAGAGTACGATATGAACTCGAAGGCTATGAATGAAATTATCTGTGGTCTAGGATCAGATTAATTTAACAGAGTATCTCAGTGCCCGATAGCCTATGAGATGTGGCAAACAATAGCTGTGGCATATGACGGAACAGACAATGTGAGGAAAATGAGAAATGCAACTGAAAAACTGAAATTTGATACATTTAGAATGGTTGAAGGTGAGAGAATTGCCCAAATGAATGGGAGATTGACATAAATTTTCAATAACACAACAACTCTAGGAGAACCTATCAATCCAGCTGATCAAGAATTAAAAGTACTGAGAGTACTTCCTAATCGATGGAATGGTATCTCTACTACAATCAGACAATCAACACATGTCAAGGATCTAACTATGAGAGAGATAATTGGTACGCTGATGACGTATAAAGCTGAAATTCAAAATGATGCTAATTAACATAATTTTCTTATCAAAAGAGAAGATACTGCCTTTAAGGTAACTTCACAACAAAAGAATAGAAAGATGTAGAACAAAGAAGTCAAAGATAAATCAGAAATCTCTGACTCGTCCATCTCAGATGAAGAGCTGGCTGAACTAGCCAGGAAATTTAGAAAGTTCTACAGTAAGAAAAGAGTCTTCAAAAAATCCTTTAAGAGAGATAATAAGGAAGTAAGATGTTATTAATGCAAAAATATGGGGCATATCAGACCAAATTGCCCACAATTGAAATATACAAAGAAGAATAAAATCTTCAAAAGAAATGTCTTTGAGGAGAAAGAAAAGAAAGCTATGAAAGCCAATCGGAGTGTATCTAAAGACTCTAGTAGCTCTTCTGAATCAAGCTCAGAGAAAGAATAATTCAATATAAAGGAAAACATTTGTTTCATGGTAGAAACTGATAAGGTACACTCATATTACTCCTCTGAATCAAATTCTGAATCAAGCTACTCAAATGAAAAAGTTGCAGCCTACTGCAATATGATTGAAGAAAGAAATGACTCACTATTTAAGAAACATAAGTCACTAAAAAATATACATAAATCCTTTTTAGATGAAATAGATACAATTCTGAAACAACATAAGGAATTAACTGATAAATAAAATTCTATTAACACTAACTATATTAATATTGAATAAAGAATAAAAACACTGCAGGATGAAGTAGAATATTACAAATAGGCTGCATTTTTTTTTACAAAAGGAGAGAATTCATTAAATGAAATTCCTGGAAAAAATGTTATTAAAATTGAGAGATTTGGAATTGGAAGTAAAGGAGGAAAACCAAACCTATATAAAAATTATTTTGTTCCTAGCTCTAAAAATGTTAATTGTAATTTTTGTGGGACAGAGGGAAATGTAGCTAAATTTTTTTTCTTAAGACAACCTCAAAGTTTTGGTATTAAGAAAGCCTATGTTTCAAAAGGCTTATATGATTCAGCTAATTTTAAATGAACAATGAAAATCTGGATACCCAGATCATTGCTAGCTAACACCGCTGGACCCAACAAAATATGGGTACCAAAGCAATTTGTTTGAACGTTTCTATAGGTAGCAGGCCACCAGAGAGGAAAAGATATATGGTACATGGAAAGTGGCTTCTCAAGACATATGAGTGGAAACTCATATAATTTTTCTTCACTCACTCAAAAGGAAGGAGGAATTGTCACATTTGGTGACAATTCCAAAGGAAAAATCATTGGCATTGGAACTGTTGGAGATCCAAAAACATTCTCAATCAACAAACTACTTTATATACAAGGACTAAAACAGAATCTGATAAGTATCTCTCAAATTTTTTATGATAGATATACTATTGATTGTACTAAAAAAATTGTACTATTTCTAAAGATAAACTATTTAAATTTAAAGCACCAAGAACTAAAAATGTCTATACTTTAGATTTAAATTCCTTTTGTAATCAACAAGTAAACTACTTGACTGCTAAAGTAAGTGAATCCTGGATCTAGCATAGAAGACTTGGTCATTACGATGTATATGTTTTATATAAGTTATCTAAGAAACATTTAGTTTTAGATTTACCTAGTCTCAAATTTCAAAGTGATATATTTTGTGATGCATGTCAACTTGGCAAGAAACAAAAATCATCCTCCAAATCTGTTAATAAGGTTGCTACATCTAAACCTATAAAACATATTCATATGGATTTGTTTGGACCTTCAAGAGTAGTAAGTTTAGCTGGTAAATTATTTTTATATGTTCTAGTTGATGACTATTCAAGATTTATATGGATTTTCTTTTTCAAATTTAAAAATGAAGCTTTTACGTTATTTGAATGTTTTTGCAAATCTGTTCAAAATGAAAAAGGGTTCAATTTAATCTCATTGAGAAGTGATCATGGTAGAGAATTTGAGAATCTGGAATTTAATTCAATTTCCTCAAATATGGGTATTAAACAAACCTTCTCTGCACCAAGAACACCTCAAAAAAATGGTATTGTAGAAAGAAGAAATAGAAAAATTCATGAAATGGCTAGAACTATGTTAAATGAATATAGCCTACCCATATGTTTCTAGGAAGAAGCTGTGAATACAGATTGTTATTTAATTAATAGAGTTTTAATTAACTTTTTTTGAAAAAGACACCCTATGAACTATGGAATAACGGAAAACATAAGGTAAATTACTTTAATGTTTTTGGATGCAAGGTTTACATCTTAAACAGCAAGTATAATCTTGGTAAGTTAGATCCAAAATCTGATGAAGGTATTTTCATTAGATATGTTGCTACCTCCAAAGCTTATAGAGTTTATAATAAGAAGTCAAGGATTGTTGAAGAATCAGTTCATGTGAAATTTGATGAATCTGATCCTTTTGAGAAAAGGACAGAACAAATGGTTGAACATAACTCTAATGATAACATGAGACTTGAAAACTTAAAGAATGATTTTGAAAATTATATATAAGAAATTCAGTCCAGTTCAGAGGAACATGATACTGAAGAACCTTTATATATATTACCTATACAGTCTAGAACCCTAAACAATCACCCTTTAGAAAATTTAATAGATGACCTAGAAACTTGTGTTCAAACTAGAAGAAACATAGGAAACCTAGTGGAATTCTCTGCCTTCATATCTCAACAAGAACCTAAGACTATTGAAGAAGCATTAGATGATGAAAGCTGGGTAATAGCAATGCAAGATGAATTAAACCAGTTTAAAAGAAATGAAGTTTGGGAATTAGTGGAAGGACCTAAGAATTATCCTGTAATAGGAACCAAATAGGTGTTTATAAATAAACAGGATGACCACGGCACAATAACTAGAAATAAAGCAAGATTAGTAGCTAAAGGATATAATCAAGAAGAAGGAATAGATTATGATGTGACTTTTTCACCTGTATCTAGGTTGGAAGCCATTAGAATCCTTTTAGCCTATTCATATTATATGAATTTTAATTTATTTCAGATGGATGTTAAATTTGCCTTTTGAAATGGTTATTTAATGGAGGAAGTTTATGTTGAGCAACCTCCTGTTATTGAATACTCTCAAAAATTTGATTCTATTTTTAAACTTACTAAATATATTTATGGCCTTAAACAAGCACCTAGATCTTGGTATGAAATATTAATTTATTTTCTTTTGAAAAATGATTTTACTATTGGTATGACAGACCCAACACTCTATGAAAACCGTGAAAAATAATGTTTTATTGGTTCAAATTTATGTTGATGATGTAATCTTTGGATCAACTAATAAAACTCTTTGTCATGAATTTTAAAAATTAATGCACGAAGAATTTGAAATGTGTATGATGGGATAATTAAATTTCTTTTTGGGTCTTCAAATATTTCAAAAATATTTATGAAATGTTTTAAATAAAAGAAAATACATTACTGATTTACTTAGGAAATTTGGACTTGAAAACAGCAAGCCATTTACAACTCCTATGTGTACTAATATAAAACTTGATTTTTATGAAACTAAGAAATCAGTTGACAACAAGTTATATAGAGGTATGATTGGTAGTTTTTTATATCTTACTGCTAGCAGGCCAGATATAATGTATTCTAGTATGTCTTTGTGCTAGATTTTAATCAAATACTAAAGAATCCCATCTTACTGTAGTTAAAATAATTTTTAGATATTTAAAAGGAACTGTTTTTCAATCTCTTCTTTATCCAAAAAATTTTGATTTCAATTTGATTTAATATTCAGATGTTGAATTTTGAAGTTGTAGATTAGATAGAAAAAGTACATCAGGTACATGTTACATTTTAGGAAAGTCTTTAGTATCATGGTCTAGTAAGAAAAAAACATTTAGTTTCCCTGTCAACAGTTGAGGCAGAATATGTTTCTGTTGGAAGTTTTGATGCACAAGTGTTGTGGATGAAAAACACTCTGATGGACTTTGGATTGAATTTTAATAATACACCTATTTAATGTGATAATAAAAGTGTAATTAATATTTCAAAAAATCCTATTAGTCATTCTAGAACTAAGCACATTGATATAAGGCATCACTTTTTAAAAGATAATGTTATTAAAAATGATATATTTTTAGAATTTATAAATAATGATATTCAATTTGCAGATATTTTTACAAAACCACTTCCCACTTCAAGGTTTGATTTTATTAATGGGGAGCTAGGTTTATGTAATTTTAAATAAGTTTTTTTTTATTTTATTTATTTATGTAAATTTTACTTTATTTATTGATTTTTTTTTTAATATTTTCTTTCATTCGCCATATTCAAATTTTATTTGATTTAAATATATGTATTGATAAGTGATTACAGGGAATAAAGGTTGTTAGAAGCTTTTCGACTTCTAAACCCTTTCACTTCTATCGAAACTCTTTCGAAATCTGAAAATCACACTTCCTCTTCTAAACCCTAACCTTCGAACTTATGAAACCCTAACCTTCAAACCTCTGAAACCCTAACCTTCAAACCTTCAGAGACTCTTACGGAAATGGTAAGGACTAAAAGAGCCAGTGAGGCCGAGCCAAACAATGCCAAGAGACAACGCACCGAGGGAAGAAAAATCTTACAGTGTAAGGTAATCTATCTAGACTCATTATTTTAGACAAATCTATTGTTGAAGCAAGCGCTGTCATTTCCGAACCTTGAAGAGATTTTCAACAGTGAAAATACGGAATTTATGAATGAAGTATAACATAGATACTTCTACAAATCTATACAGTTTAATCTGGGAGATACAGAGGATAGTATGATGGCTAAGATAGAGGGTAGTGATTTTTCTCAATCTCTTCAATAGAGATTAGTCAGATTCTCAACTTCCCTCATGAGAGAGTTTTTTATTTCGATTTGAAAAATATTGGAGATTATGTGCATAAATCCGAAGACATCATGTCTTTTCTTTTTGGTACTATGATAATAAAGAAAATGATTGTCAAGGATTTGGAGCCTGATCAGAAGATTTTGGTCAAATTTATTCAAACTGGAATAGCTCTACGGATGTATGAAATGGAAAAGATTGTGTACCCTGATATGTATATAATGTTTCTTATGTTAAGTGATATTATGTGAAACTTTCCAAGATACATGACAAGGTATCTCAGTTACTGCTGTCAAAGCGAGGCTAGGATGAATTTCTGCCCTTATGGTTGATTTATTTCTAAACTATTGTTTAAGAAAGACATGGTGATATTAGTGGATGCTTCAGTTAACTGTCATCACAGTAATACGTTTAATGCTGGAACATTGAAGAACGTTTGATATTTCTAGAGCACAATTAAAGGAAACCTTTTTCATGTAGGAGCTGAGGAAGACTCAGAGAGGGCTCAGGCTCAACCTGCTAAGTCAAAAGAGGGACAAGCTAAATCCAGAGTCAGCAATGTATCAAGAAGTATTTTCTTTGAAGTGGAAGATGTTGAGGAAGACAGAAGTCAGGAGGTACTTCAATCAAAAAGAAAGAGGTCAGT
Source organism: Viscum album (assembly GCA_963277665.1). Taxonomy (NCBI): domain Eukaryota; kingdom Viridiplantae; phylum Streptophyta; class Magnoliopsida; order Santalales; family Viscaceae; genus Viscum; species Viscum album. The sequence goes on along the minus strand of OY728133.1, from coordinate 1,940,698,260 downwards.
AAATGAGGAAGTCACTTCCACTGATTTGGAAACAACCACATAAGCTTAATTTTCTTATTCTTTTGTAAGGGAATATATTTTTGATAAGACCACGGAAGATGTTACTGAAAGAACAACATCAGTAGTGGGATCAGGAGTTCCAGAAAAAGCTCAAAGGGAGAATCAAGAACATATTCTAGCTGATGGTGAAGTTGCACTTCAATAGGAACAAGAGATGGAGGCAGTGCCTGGTGAAGAAGTGGCCAGGCCTCAGGAAACTACTGAAAATATTGTTATTTAAAACCCAATGGTAGGAATATATGCTGATGTTTGTGGTGAGCATGCTTATGAAGATCACACAGAGGTACTTCAAGAGGATTTTTTTGTGGAGGAGTTTGAATACTCTAAGGAAAAATATGTCAACCAACCCTCTCAGGATAGAGAAAAAGACAAATCTAATGATGAATCATTTCCCTTGGTACTGCTACATCAACCTGAGACTGTGAATCAAGAACAGGGTGCATCTGATTTAAGGAAAGAAGAAGTTGAAGAACTGTACCGAAAAGTATCTCAGTTGGAATCTGAGATTGTTTCTCTGATAAATCCCTTAGATTTAGAACATTTGAAATTTCAAAAGCTGAAGGAGTGTATAGTTTCAAGGCAAGAAGTTGAAATGTATAAAGAGGATATGATGACTGTTGTTACACAATTAAAATCTGAAATGGTTATGATGTCAGATTTATCAGATATGAAGTTGTTTATGGAGAACCAATTTGCATCAGTTTCCAATAATAATGTTAGTGGATCAGGTATTCCACTAGATTTAGTTAGAAGGTTTCAGGCTATCACAGCTGCGATGAGAAACATGAATGGCAGGATACAAGATCTTCAATGTAATAGTGATCCTTTGTTAGTTTTTCTGGACAATCAGATGTTCTTGGTGGATCAACTGGCATCTAGTGAGCCATTGATTAGAATTCTGTTAAATCAGTTATCAGAGAAGCTGTCAGTATTTGTTGAAAAAGAGGAACGAATGCATGAGTTTTGTAGAGTCAATTTAATTGAATATATTCATAAGACTCAAGAGAATAGAGAACTTATTATCAATCTTGGAGATGGGATGATGAAGAGACTTTGGGAATAGTTTACAGAAATCATGTATGTAATTCAGAGGAGATAGAACCTATTGCCTATCTTACCCAAACCTTGATTCATGTGTATATCATTGTCATTTATATATTGGTGTTTTTGAATGAAAATTATCTTCATTGTTTATTTGTTTCATTCTTTATTATTTTTACTAACTTTATTTATGATATGTCAGTACTCCAGATTTAATTATTGATAAACAGTTCATAATAGCATTTACTAACAGTTTAGTGCAATATTAAAAGTGTTAAAATCCATGATTTTTCATTCTTTTTGATATCACAAAAGGGGGAGAATTTTGATAACCACAACATCAAAAACTCATCATTTTATTTAAGGGGATATTTAAATGAGATGTTTGGATTTATAATTATCTTTTTAGTGGAGAAGTTTTTATTTAACACTTTATAACTAATTTTTGAATGTTAATTTTTTTTAAATAATTTTATTTAATTTATGGGTTTTGTGATCATCAAAAAGGGGGAGATTGTTGGGAAATGTATTGTTTTCAACAATACATGTTAATGTTATTCAAATGAGGAGATTATTAAAAATAATACTTTATCTCTTTATGATAATTTTGATGCTCACAAACACCCATAGTTTTTTGCTAATGATTTTATTTAGTATTTTGCATGAATTTATTAATTTATTTTACTCTTGAAATAACGAGAATTTATTACTTATTCGGAATCTGCTTTAGCGCATTCTGGAATCACTATTCATACCTTATGTAGATAAATATAGCGCAGAATCTACTTTAGCGCGTTCTGGATTCACTGTTCATATCCTAAGTGGATAAACGTAGCGTAAGGATGAAAAGCATGTATATTTTTTGAGATAAGAGAAAAGTATGATTAAACAACCATACATTTTCAGCAAAGTGTGGAAGGAACCTTATGTTAGGAAGGAACCTTCCATTTTGGTTTTCAGCAAAGTATAGAAGGAACCTTACGTTAGGAAGGAACCTTACGTTTTGGTTATCAGCAAAGTATGGAAGGAGAACCGTACGTAAATTCTAAGCGTTACGTTTGTTTCTCAAAAGTATGGTTCATCAATATTACTTTTGTAAACAACCATATGTTCTTGGAAAACTATAGATCATGTAAAAGTATGGATCTTTTACTGTACATTTGAGTGTTGAAGAAAAGGTATGGAAGATCAACCCTACGTTTGTGTTCAATATTATTTTTTCAACCCTACGTTTCTGTTCAACCTTACGTTGTTAATCTTACGTTTGAAGACTATGTTATTTACCCTACGTTTTGAGGCCACATCATCAACCTTATGTTTAGCGTCAAACAATTTTACAGATGATATTTATGTGCAACGATCAGTAAGCTGATTTCTGGGCAGATTTCAAGACGTATTTAAAGTCGTTTTAAAGTATGACATTGACTGATTCAAAGCCATTTTATTAATGGTTTTAAGATCAAATTAAATGGAGCTTTTTATTCTGAGTCTTATGGGAAGTTACGACTTATCTGTAAATTCAAATTTTTGAATATCGCAAATCAGAAGGTGACTTTTATGGATCTAAATGTGGAGGAGATATGATTTATTATATATGTTCTCTCTGAAACACCACGTACATGAGTATGTGATTGATCTATTATTGAAAAAGGTGGAAAATAGAGATTGAAACTATTCACATTGATATGCTCTTTCAAAAAGGAGCATCAAAGCTGTATTCTTTTAAGAAGAACGAACTCGATAAAATATTCACCTGTTCTACATCAAATATCTATTGTGGATCTACTACTGTTAAAGTTGTGAACTATATATCTATATCTACTACAACTAGATCAACTGAGAACCGCTTCGTCTTGAAGATAAACATTTCTAGAGACTTCGATCAATCTGTTGTCAATTGCATTTTGTTTCAATTGTGAAGATCAAATAGAAAATTTCTTTCTGAAATTCTTTTTATTCTTGAGTAACTAGATTCTCGTTCTAAGCTATGTAGGTTCGTGTTTGAACCAGAAGGATTTGTTTTTCCTTGGAATGTAAAGGTGTCAACTGCCTGAACTCAGTTGTGAATCGTTCTTTGGAAAATAGGACCAGATTGTGAAAATCACCAAGCATGTGGAGTTGAGCGTTAGTGGAGTGGACTAGGGGCCTTCTGTTCCAAAAACCTCTATACATCTTTGTGTTCTTGATTTTACTTATTATGTTGCACGATAAAATATGATAAAATATAAATGACTGAACTCATTCAAGAAAATAGTTATCGAAAAATTACAAAAGACACAATCCCCCCCCTCTTGTGTATAATCTGTAGATTCAGATCCAATAGAAAATATAAGATAAAATATTTCAATATAATAGTAAAAAATCTCAGAAAATTAGATTTTCAGCCTCCTAAATTAGAGAAACAAGGCATACAACTATGCAACACCGACTAGAATCTACCAAAATCATTATTAGGGGAGATACCATTCAATAAAAAGAAAGAAATAAAACATAGAATCAAGCATGAAACCCCATATAATAAACTAGATATAGGTTAAAACCCTCAAAACAAGAATTAAAACAAGATTATATAAAGAAAAAAATAATTGGGGACACTGATCATGTATCAACAACTTACATTCATATGTTTTCTTCTAGACACCACCATGTTCCACATTACATGATCTAATGGAATAAGACATCCATGAAACACCTCCTCATGATTCTCAAATATCTCCATGTGCCAATCCTTGATGGTTTCATCATCACAAACATCGATCTCACCCCAGTTGATGATGTGATAGTCATCTTAATGATAATGGGGATTCTACAACCCAGAGAATACATTATGTTTCCATATAATTTTAGTTGAAGTAATATATGATATTCTATTACTCTAACAAGTAACAACACCTCAAAATTCCTATGAAAATATGGAGAAATTTTAATACCATGTCTACAAAATTAATTTCCTAAATGAGAATAAACCGTCAGAAACACATGATCTTCAATTTCTATCTCCATCGATCTCCTCATATCATTGACATTTACTTTTAGCGGTCTTTTGTTACTTTCATACACTCAAAAAAACATGAACCATCTATTTCATAATTTTCACTATTTTTTCCTAATAATTTTGAATTCTCCAATCCTAGACTAGAAAAAATAGATAAAAGGCATGTTGGCCATGAATATTTTAAAAATGTATCATACTAACGGTGGATGGAAAACTATTATTATAATAAAACATCACTAAATGAATATGCATCATTCTTGTACCTAAAAATCAATGACATTGGCATGTAATGTGTTCTCAAAAATTTGGATGGTCTAATTTTTGGGACAAGTCATATGTGGATGAAAAATATTGTTACGTAAAAAGTAAGATATGAATATCATATCAGGGAGCACTATCCACCATTGAGATTAAATATGAATTACAGTCATATATGATCATCCTTGAGATTATATGGTGTCTCACCACCTACTCAAGGCACTTCTTCAACATATCCTCTATGAGCATGACTCCTTGATCACTATGAATTAGGAAATTTTTTTGTAATGTTCCACGATCACCTATATATCATCAAAACGTCCTTGATCTCAAGAAAAAATATTAATGATGTCTTTAAAATGTCCTCCCAATTCCAATGAGGGACATTTAATGGTTAGAGAAGACTATTGAGAACACTTTGTTTAGACATCAGCTTCTGGAGATCTAAAACCTAGGTACATGATCAATAATTGAATGTTTAAACCCAAGAATCGAAATACTGACATTTTAGTGCATCATAGATCATTTTCACACAATGATTTACCACTGAGGGTGAGATATGTAACTCATATAGAACAAAATTGTTTATCACTAAAGTCATAATAAGTTTCATAAGAATATTACCAAGTGTTTATCATCCATAGACTTATTATTAGATGCCTTACCATAGACAAATCAAAATCTCCAATCCTCCACCACAAAATCCCCAAACAAGGACTCCTCCACCAACTTCCGCAATGATAACACCATCATCATCTGAAATATGTATCCTCTACCCAAAACCTCACCCATATGAAGATATGTTGATAATATTTATTTTATTTCTAAAAAATAATCTCAATATTCATGGAAATCATGACTAAATAATATTATGATTAGTTCATTAGTTACAACATTATACTTTCTTTGGATATATGAAATATGAAATTAAAAAAGTTAAAATAATTAAATCCACCATCAATATCACATGTTCAGGTCAGGAACAAAATCTTATACCATAGGCTCTTGTGATTAGTGAAAATAGAAAATCACATACTGATGAGGTAATGTGGCTAAAAATTCTATGAAAACATGAATACCAAAAAATTTAGATCATGGGGTGAGAATTGTTTTTCATGGGGAAAAACCTACGAATACCTATAATAAGTAATTGATCACGAATATATCATGATAAATCCCAATAAAATACATGATACATTGAAAAAAAACGTCAAACTATAATCCTTCGTCTAGAAAATGATGAATTGAGATATAGAACAACTTTTCCATAAGATACTCAAAAGCTTCTTGAAACTAGTTTGTCCATAAGAAAAACATATTATTTCTGTTAAAGGATATTTTAAGATTCAAAATGGGAGAATTTAGTTATGTTGTTCATAAAATATCCTACCATAAAAAGAAAATTAACACATATATAACTATCTTGGGGATTCCTAAGAAACAATATTTTTGATATTCAATATAACCATAAATACTCCACAATGTGACAAGACATTTACCATAGAATTAACATCATGATTCCAGAAATCACTCATTGTATTATTCCAATATAGCCACTAAAAATAAAGAATTATGAAAACTACTCCTAGATTCTCTACATGCCCTTCGATGAATAATCAGTTCAAAGGATGGAATCAATGAAAACCACCATGAACAGATCCAATATATTTTCAGACACTATGTTCATTAACCCCATGAACACGATTGGATTTTTTTACACCGAACATCATCAAAATATTTTTTTAAATCTTGTGATAAAATTAAAAATTATTTTTTGTTATATCCATACCTTTTACACTCATATTATGATATATCAAACACATATCATCCTTTTGGAACCTACCAGATCATTTTAGTTGATTGAATAAATCCTCAATCTATAGAAGAGAGTAACAGTTCTTCAATGTCACCAAATTCAACTTATGATAATCAATATAAAGACACATAACTTCATCATCATTCCATATAAATAAAACTAGAGAACCCTATGTCTATACACTTGGATGATAAAAGCAACACTGAAAAAGAACATTGATTTGATCCTAGAAATCACCCCAACTCAAAAAGAATCATCCTTAATAGAGACATAAATATTGGATAATTTCAGTATTAAATATATTTCACAAACACATTCTGTAATTGAGGTGGGGTGGGTAAAACCATAACCTCCTTTAGAAAGACATCATAGAAATGTTTTACCACCCTAGGAAACACCATATGATTCTCCCCCAATGCACTCAACATTAATTGGGTGATCAAAAAATAAAATTATATACCACATCTATGACCCACATAAGGTTCTCAGTCACCAATTAACACAACCAAATCTAAATACACATAATGGAACATGATATTATTTCTAAATAAATTTGAAATCGTCTATATTGAATATAAATTTTTTTTATTGTGATGATGTCATAAAATTGTTTCTGTAAAAATAGTAATTCTCTCCAAGAGTGGCGTAACCATATTACTAGAACACAGTCCATAAATACTAATAATAGATATGGAAAACCTATATCTATTGTATTCAATGTGGAGGGAAATGGATAAATCTCATCCTACCGTTTCAAAACATGGAAATTTGTAGTTGATACGATGGATTGAATAGTTCCAAAATTAATTAGATCATGATACTAAGTGGAAAAAATAATATGGTACCAAAAAAATAAATATGTCAACTAGAATTTCTAAATACCAAGAATATATAACAGAAACATCTCTATGCCAATTAATAACCACTTGCCTGACCATAGTCTTCTCTATGAAGACAAGGAGAATCCGAAGGTTGTCATATATCTTCCCTATATCTTCTTAGTTAATTCAAACCTAGAGCACTCACCCACTATATACTCAACTAAAACATCTACAATGGAAGATGATGATGTTTACCAAATGATGAACCGAAACTACTCAAAATTATTGGTCACTCCCGCATCTAATAACCTTAAACATTACAAAAAATTATAAAATTTTCCCTTGACAGGGTATTGGGATCCTCCACCCTTAGAGAAAGGTCTTGATGTGGATTGGGACTTACCCTGAACAATAAAAAATATATTTTGTCTATAAAACTAGAAATCCAAAACCATAGATCACATATTTAGAGAATCTTGATGGATCCCCTGTCATGATGAACCAGTCATGTTCAATTTGTTCTCAATGAACTTATATATTTCCAACTCCTCTGGATATGTCAGTTGCATAAATTGTGTGACCATAAAATGGATCTCTGGAAACAAATTCTCTTTTAATTGTATCACCCTCTAATCCTCATCATGAAGTATGTCTGATATAAAATGGAATGTAACCTTTAATTGATACAGATAATATTTCATGGTGAAGATCCCATGATGAAGGCAAAAAATCCCATGGTGACTTGTTTCCATCATGGGAAATGAAAGAAACTCTATTCAAAAAAGATCTCATAATATCTCCCATGAAATTGATTATTCCAAATAACCGCCAAGGAAGATGAACCATCATTGAATCATTTCTCCATGATGCATTGTCACATCCACTGAAACATAATGATACATACAACCATAGAGTGAACTAAAGGCTTCCTCCACCTCCTCTAAATGGATATCTTTCACAGAGTCTAAAATGGAACCCTTGTTCTTCATTAATCTCTTGAAATGAAACACTCAGATATTTTTCCTATAACTTTCATCACCATTGACCATGATCCTATGAAGTTCTATAGGCATGTCATGGGTAATATCTCCATGTGAACCTGACTAGGACCACAACCTCAATTTATTCTGAAAAAAATTAAAACAATTACAGACTCTTAAGCCTAGAATATAAAATATTTAAAATTTATTTATTAATATTTTGTTTAATTGTAACTCTAATATATATTTCCACCCATTTAAAACATTAATTCAAAGAATAACATTATGTGATCCTTTACTATGTCACTAATTTGAAATTTTTATCACTTTTCTTAGCAATATCATTAAAATAAAATGTTTATCAAATATATCAGGTCTGCATTAATACGTATGTCTCAGTTAGCCTTCCTTGTTTACAACACTTGGCTTAGCTAACAAAGTTTCTACAATGAACCATACACTCTTCACCATTGATTACCACTAAAATCAATTTGATCCCTCAATGTAAACATTTAATATGACGATTTCATGACGCCCTCACCCCAAAGGTTCCAATCATTTGAAAACAATGAGACTACATAGATAATGTTTATTCAATCCCACCTCTCATAGGCCTAGAGTTTCTGGTAATAACTGAGTTTATATTGTATACAAAAATGAGATTTTTTACCCTCTATTATTTTATAAATGATAGATATAATGTAGAAAAACCTTAAAATTCTACTAATGATGGATGAAATAATCTATGTATATGAATAAAATTTCGTAAAACTAAAAAACTATAAGTGAATCTATAAGTACGAACAAAACAAATCCTCAATTGAATCCTTGAAGCATAACATATCCTGGAAAAATCCATGAACTAATAATGTACAACTTGGTCACAAAAAAGATGGATTGGAACTGAAAAATAACTTATAGATATATTTTTTGAGCATAACATGCATAAATTATAGTATCCTCTATATTGCCTCTCATGAAAATGAAAAAAAATACCCGATCCCAGGGAATGACATGTGAAACCAACCCATCACCCAAACAAGAATGATAAGTTCCCATCCTCACCATCGATATCTTTTAACAATCATAACATACATGTAATTTAATAATATCTAAAATAAATCAATAATGTATCCTTACACCACTGAACTACTAGTTTTTCAATCTTCCCCATCATCACATGACCTAGGCTATCTCCCACTGAAAAATTATGTCTTCTCATAGAAAAAAATGCTACTATGTTATATCATGAAACCTAAATATCTCAATATGTCATCACCATGTACCATGAACTCGATGAAACACATCATCTCTTCATCACATAAAATATATATAGATAGTAACTGATTTGTTTTCATGAGTTACCATATACCGTATATCATGTATCATACCTCAAATCATTACATCACATATATAACATACATATAATAATCTATGGGATATTATAGCTTGAGATAAATTTTTATTAAATATCCATATTCCATTAAATACATTAACAAACATATATGGGAAAGGTAGCCATCATGAATACTAGTAAAATACTACTACCAAGAGAAGAGAGTGGGGGAATAGGTGGTAGTTAATTATCTATTCCACCATAACCTTGATTTTGGGGAAAACATCATCCAAGAGTTCACTGGGTGTTAGTCACCTCACTGAAATGGGTAGTATAGCATATGAAATTACATAACATACATTGTAGATATATATATAATTATTTCATAGCCACAATGTAGGATGAAACTTACCCTTAACTGCAACTATAGATATTGTCTATTTGAAATTGTTATTCTTCTACTGAGGGATTGATATCATACATTTACACAATAATTAAAAGAGTTTCATTTTAATAATTATCTCCTTTACATATTTCTTATTAACTTTAATTAATTCGTTAAATATTAATTAATAATATTCCATTTTACTTTATATTATAAACACACTGAATTCCATAACCGCTAGGAATAATCTGACATATTCCATGGTTTCTCCAAAGGTATCATAATTTTCATTTAATTAATGTAGAAAAACCATGTGTAAAGATATTTATTATTTATTATAATTCTAGAATTCAACACAGTCTTGGAAGCATCTTACGAAATAAATAAAGAGATACAAAGAACAAGCACCACCTGATACCATAAAAAGATTGGAGATGAATAAAAAAATAAACCTAGGCACATGACATTTAATGTAAATTTAATATAAATAAATCATCCATCTTTTCAAAAAAACTATTGGAAATATCATCTTCAACATGTTCCATTAGTATTATTTCCATCTCCAACACCACAATAAATATCCCCACGCATTATTACATCATAGTAGTCAACATCATTCTCCACCCTGAACTTATATGTCCATGTATCATCAACTATCATTCATACTAGGCTAACATCATGTCACATACCATTGATCATGTACACATTAATTCCATAAGGAAATAAGGAAAACTATTTCAATAGGTAAACTAGGACCTAAAAAACATCTAATATTCATATGTAAATATTCACACTCGACTAAAAAAATTTATCCTTATCAAACAATACATTCATTCCCATCATGTATTAACTAATTCATTTATCACTAGTTAAATCCCTATGGAAACTGATGATCCATCTATTAAAAGCATTAAATTATTTAAACATGATTTCAAATATAAACATTTATTTCATCCACTCTATAGATGAATATTTCAAGTAAAACATACCTCTTTAGTATGTCATAAGTGAAAATACTATCTTAAAATTAATTATCCAATTCAATTAACATAATGAAGAATGAATTCAATTAAACATATAAATATAATCAATTTGATTTCCAAAAAATGTTATAATAATGGTTTATTTAAATATGCATCTTAAATTATTTACCCAACAACATTACATGCTTTACATTTTATAACCATTCTCATTAAAACAAACATGTTAAACAATATCATAAACAAACATTCTAACTAATGCATAAACATAGGTATAACAATATCTAGTGAAATAATTTTCAAACTATTATCTTGGTTGAAACACATGACATCTCTATAACCACATGCAAATACATTTCATTATTCTAGTTTATTATTTATTATTGTTAATTACACCATCATATAACGGAATAAATAATATTAAATTAAAATATTACATAAAATAATAAGCAAGGTATTAAATACCCTACCTTGACTATATGATCAAATTTACTCATAAAATAATAGAAAAATGAGGTTTAAACACCGTTGGAAGTAGTATCACTGAGCCAATAAAATGATATAAAAAACATATAATCAAAAAATCAACAATAAAATTTGTTAAATAATTCCAAAAAAGATGTTTTTTCACCATTGACATTTATAGTAAAGGATAAATGAATGGGTAAAGAAAAAAGCAAGAATATAGATACCTTAAAACATATACATTTGAATATCAATTAATAATAGGTTGAAATGAAATTTAATATATAAATAAGATATAAAGGTCTGTTTAAAAACACTACCCAATAATAATTTTTTATGCAATCCTTCTTGTATGAAAATGAGGTGCCTTACCATAGGATCAATAAATGGATCTGGAATGCAATGAAATTAACAAAGTATATGTGTGGATCTATAGGTATAGGTGAAGTTTCATGTTAAATATCCATTCAAGGCCCCTATTAACTCCCCATGCATCCATCCTTTCTAATAGGTAAAGATACATGTGGATTGGTGGATATTTTCTCCATTTTTAATGATATAGAATTCCACCAAATCTTTCACCATGGCCTATCCTTGAACAATGTAGTTCCTGAGCATATTGGCATAAAGAAATACATCTCATTAGGAGTATTGAACAAAACCAATCAATTTTCCCATACATTGACTTCCAAAATGGCTTATCAAGTTGTTTCCATTGGTCATTTTGTATAGAATGTCCTCCAATCTAGCACACCTAGTTCCACACCCACCAGGTTCTTTATGGGTTATCCACATTAGAATATAGTAACACACTATCCCAAAAAAATCCTCTAAAAATATTGAAAATCGTTTTTCTTTCATTTTGTGCACCAACACAATAAGACTAGTCGAAAAAAACATCTACCACACTCTCTACTAGGTAATGTAAATATTTTTAAATTCGAAATTTATTCTAAAATCCTCCTCAACACCACCAATATTCGGTAAAAAATTAATGATTGTTTTGTATGGTCTTTGTAATTAATTGATATATATGATACATTATGTGATGGAAATATTAATATTGAGATATGATAATTTTTAAAGGATAACACACCATAATCTTTAGTATATTCAATTGTATCGAGGATTCTATTGAGGGAGAGAACGTATTACAAAAAATGAAATATGGATTTCAATTTTTTTCAATACTGATAAGTCCTATAGGGTCATAAAGATTATACCTTTTTAAGGATATAATCAGGGATAATGTGTTTGTTCCAAAATGAAGGGAGCTTAATGAATTCATATAAAAACGTTTGTATGGATTCAAAAAGATTTAAAATATTTTGAATAAAGATTCAATTAGATCTTAGTGAATGTGGTAGATTTTAATATATGAACTAAAATATAGATTATTTTTATGCATTCATGTTGAATACATGTATATGAATCTTGTAGTGTATACAAACATGCACAGTCACACATAATACATATATATTTTATATCCATATATAGTAGACAATAATTTGTGTGTCTGTATATAGTGAAAATATATAATAATGAATATAATACATATTTTATTTCAAATATATTGTATGTGATGCATCATATACTATCGTTTTAGGGTAATATAATCCTCTATTCATCGTTTCTATATGTGTTAATCCATTATATAAGGGTAAAAATTGTGGCATTTAGATCATCAAAAATATTCATCAATGAGACCAATTTCATGGGTATTATTGGATAAAATCTATGATGTACACACACATTCTTCCATTATAAAGAAGCATCAGATAGAACATATAAAAGCAGAAATGGAACTCCTTAATGATGTGTGGTTTTTAGAGTGTTCGTTAAACAATGTTAGTGATCACTGTTTCATGAAAATCATTTAAACTTTATCTTCTTTATCAAGAATTATTCACCACACTTGTGAATTTTCTATCACTCCTTCTATGGAATGTGTATTCTATGATAGGTTGAAAAATATAATATAAGGTTCCCCCAATTTTCAAGATATCATTGTCTTCTACTCTCTATGAAATTCCTCAAGCATTCTCCCCACAACATGGTTGAAGAATCCTTCTTGAACAATATACTATGTATTCTGTTCATTATTGTTTTTTATAATAATTGGATTTTGTTTATATTAGAGGATGTATTCTACCAGTTTGGGTGATCTTCCACTCATTAATGATCAAATGATGATCCATGAAAACGTAATAAAATCTTCATTTGAATGTGTGGTTATATATACAAAAACCAATTACATCAAATATGGAATAGTAAAATTTCATTTATAAAATTGAATAGATATTCTTAAATGATTATGTTTTGAAAAAAGGGATAAAAATTACATTAATTTAGGATTATAATTAAATTAATAATTAATTATATGAATTCAATTTTTTGAAATTTAAATTATGGATAGTTTTTTATAGTTATAATATTTGTTTTAGGAGTTATTTTATCATATTGGGATTCTATTTCAATAAAACAATCATAATATAAAATTATTGATGAAAAATAGTTTAAATTAAATATTTTTGATGAAATTATTCTATAAAATTCATTTATTATTGTTAATTATATCATTTAATAATAAATTATTACTCGTTCTTTCAATATTGAACAATAAATATGTCGTATTGAAAAATATGATTTAGAATAGAAATATTTATCTCGATTATGAAATAGATTCATTAAATAAAATAATTACATTAAGTATGATTCAATAAGGGTACAAGAATAAATAAATAAATTATATAATTTTTTTTAAAATCCTCGAATTTTATATATGATATATTTTTTATAGAAGTGATAATAAAACAATAAGTTCTTATTATTAAATTTGTTGGTTGTTTTGGTAGTATATTATTAATCGAAGGGGGTACCCAAAAAAATGTAACTTTTTTTATTTAAAAGATTAATTATTGTTATAATAATGTCATTAGATTGGTTGTAATGAATATAATGAACCATTAATTTGATTGATGATTTTCCTAAAAAATATTATATTAATAATCCTAAAATAAATATGTATCTAATGGATGTGACAAAATTGTTCACTCAAAATGATTAACATTATTGGCTATCATGTCATGCATATGATTTATAAATTATGGAAATTTTATCAAAGAACCATTAAATACCTTTATATTTGATAATTTATCTTTTTGGTTTTTTTATAAAGGTTTCAACATGTATCCATAGTAAGTATTCATGATTTGTTAGTACACTATGTAGAAATATTCAACATATATAGTAAATGGTTGAAATGGAATTTTTCATAAAATTATATTTTTATTTATTAGGGGAAAGTTTATTTTTTATAAGGGCCCTTCATAGTGGAGTAATTTTGATCAATATGAATAAAACTGTATATAATTCTGACCATAAAATTTTGGAAACCAACTTCATACTGATAGATAAAATGGGAGAAGACCACACAAGAATATTTTTAGTCAATTAACATGGATTTTATATTTGGATCATTGAACTTGTGATACATGAAATGAATCAGGGATTAGATAAAAAAGGATTGACTCCACATAAAAAAATTTATAATAATATTCCATGTGCGATAGTTCCCAGAAGAATGACAATATATCATTATCTGAAGGATTATTGACAAATAAGAATAATAAATCAATCTATGTAATGGGTTAAATGATATGTTTATGTAATTTTCTTCATTTAATTAAACTATTTGATTTATTGTCTCATTGGATAAATGGAAGTATATTATTATTTGATCTAAAATTACATAGTGATTTGAATATTATTTTTTATTAATTTTCAAATAGTGTATTTTTTATAAAATAAGTAACAAAAGATATTTCTATAGAAGATTAAAATACATTATTTGAATCCAAAATTTCATGATTTTAGTGCTCATCAATGACAATATTATTTTATATAACCTATATTTAAAGAAATATTTCTGAATAATCGAGAGTATCAATGTAGAAATTTATAGATGAATATTAATACAGATTAAAATATTTTAAAAATGAAGCAATGATGGATAAAAAAAATGATCTGATATTAAATCAAACACATTGAAGCTATTTTATAGATTCCAAAAGAACATGATATCCTTATTGTATAAGGAGTAAAATAAATTACCAAATGAAACAAAGATATTAAATTTAATTAAAAATTTGAAATGAATATTGAATATAAAAAATATAGAGACTACTTAATAATTTTAGAAGAATAATAAAATAAATTTTTTTAAATATACCAAATAGTAATTTATTTTTATCTGGATTATTTATATGAAATTATTCTGATTCTAGATTTTTATAGGAGTGATTATTTAAGAACACAATGAAAGGAAAATAATCACAATATATATAATTTTTTTAACATTATTATGTTAATTTTTATAATAATATTATGTTTCTCTAAGTTTGATATGTTGTGTCTTAATTTGATACAATAAATATAAACTAAGAAGATGGTGTTACTATAATTCCATATGTATTTGGGGACTATTTGAAAATTTCTTGTGGACAATGAGATAATGTATAATGTTTTTCAATGATTAAATAAATAGTTATGTAAATTTATTTATTTTAGTGTTTATAAGTATAAAATAGCCCTTATAGTGAGTTAATTTGATGTGAGGAAAAATTCAATTGATGTTGGAACACCAAAGGAAATGAGTGAAGGTTATTTCAACAATTCATGTTTTATGTCATGTTTTAAAAACCAAAAAAAAAAAATAAACATAGTATAAGGATGATAAAATATCATATATTTTGTTCATGGATTTATTTATAGTTTATAAACGATTCTCATAGACTATGAAACACATAAAATATTGTTCCATACGTCCTGATTCCACTATTTATCTATTATATTTCCCCCATTTTCCAACTATATGGGACGGGTGAAATTAAATTCCCTTATACTTCGAAGAATGTTTGTGGGAGTCAAAATAAGTATGCGAACATCATTTCATCAACTAAAAAACATCTTATTGGTTCTTATTTTCAAATTCTCAGAGATCCTAATTCATTATAGTGGAAAAAAAGTGCCTTATAAGAATGATATTTTTTGTACTGAAATTCTTCAAAATCATTGGGACTTATATATAGTGGGTTAAAAAAATTGGATTGTTTTTTTGGATGAATGTCATTATTTCTACATTACATCATTATTAAAAAGTGATAAATGATTATTTCAATGTATGAGAATCATGATGATAAATTTGTAATGGATGATTGGTCAATTTTTCCATCCCATAAATTTATGATTTATTATAGAGAAATAAATGAACATTGGATGTAAAATGTTTTGGGTGATCCTTTGAATCTAATCAAATCATGTTATTGTGGTAGGTCATTCACCTGTACAATGGGGAATCTATTTGATAAGACGTATATTTTTAGCATCTCCAATTGTTATTTTAAATAGAAATCTCTTATAAATTTTCACGCCTTTTTATAAATTTCCTTCACATGAGAGGTAGGTAAAATCTTTTCTCAGAGTTATGGGATTTCATTTATTAGAATATTTTAAAATGGACCTTTATGAATTTCTATGACAATAAAATCTATGATTTATATTTGATTTTAAATTATTTCTATTAGTTATATAAAAAATCAAGAATGTTTTATTTATTTTTATTATAAATATTCTTTTATTTACTAGAGACTTTTATTTTTATATTTATGTCTTTGATGTGAAGTTATATAGATGGACATCATATTTCTACTTTAAAACTGATTAAACAATTACTCCTATTTGGATGATAGTTCCACTTATTCTTATTAATTTAGTATATGATTCGGATATTAGGTCCTTAATTTGAATTTTTCAATTTAATTTAAATATTAATGTCGGTATACTTCTAAGAATGATACCACTATTGGTGATTATGTGTAATGAAGTTAATTTTTTATCTTCCCTCCCCCTGTATTTATATTAATAATGGATTATCTATCTCTATTGAACAAGATGTATAATATAACATCCGTTAAATTTTTAATTTATATAAATTACCATATTAATATTCATTAGAATAAAATGGAATAAACCATGAATTTTATGATTATATGATAGTTGATTTAGTTTTGAATAAACAATTCCATTCAATAACTAATACCTATTAGTGAAACAACACTCAGTAAACCAATATATATCATTGAAATATGGATGTTATGATCCATTTATAAGGATGAGGGTTCATGATAAATATTCAATGATTTATAGAATTTATGGCTTTTTCATTAGCATATGATCCATTATACAATATATTAAACATGTAGGTATCAAGTAGTTAAGTATTGGATGGAAAACTAAATTGATTTAGTAAAATTTGAACAATTGAACTCTTGTGTTTTCACATTCAACAGAAGTAAATAAAATCATATAAAAAAACTATTTTATTTTAATTTTGAATCAAACAATTTTTAACGATTGATTCTTTTTCAATATTTTTATTTTTACTAATCACATGAATTTTTCATGAACTGAAGAGTCATTCATTGAATATTTGGTGATCTATGGATGTTTATAAAAGATTTGAAGATAAAATTCTCATGAAATAGCTTGAGTACAAGTACAAAATTTAATTTCTTGAAGAATTATTGTTACATGTATGTTCAAGTAGGATATAGAGAAGTGTTCCACATGAATGAACATGAAGATAATTATCATGATTCATTAATAAATTAATTTTGTGTGTGGTGATGTACGTGGAATATCTAGGGAAGAGGATCAGATGTGTGGATAAGTACAATGATATTCCTTAATAGATATCTCTTATATGGTTATAAATATTTTGTCCATTGGCTCGAATAATTATGAAGATAAAATGAGGTTCAAATAGGAAGGTTATTTCACATTCATTATGTTATAGGTATAAATCACACAGTGAGCATAAAAACCATGACATAACTAGTAATAATTCTTTTATAAATGGAAATGTATATGTTTATATATAATATAATTTATTCTAGGTGAAATAAACAATATAATATTTATCTTACATTATAATTTATAATTTGTTAATTTTAATTTTCTAATTACATGCTGCAATACAAATAGTAATACCCTGAATATGGTATGTGGACTTTTTTAAGAAACAAAAATGTTGTTTCTAATGTCATGAAGAAAACCTCACACCACAATAGGATAATGATAAAATATTTTTAATACCACCTAGTTTATGAGGCCGATATTACACTATAATGGGGGGTTTAAACAATATGTAGTGGATATGGATGTTTACTGACCTCCATGCCTTGGATAATGGTCGTAGTGAATCATTTTTAGAGGAAGAATAGTTTGGTTCCATGATGTGGTAAACCTCTATTTAAATAATTGGGTTCATAATGGAAGTTATGTGCTCGAAAAATAAAATAAATTATCTTTCTAAGAAAATAGTTATATGTTCTATCGAGAAGTTGATGGAACTCCAAAATGGTTAAAGGATAATAATATGTTAACAATGATGTTGTAATATTTAGGGTATTAGAAAATTATGTGTAGAGACCCTATTTATAAATTCAATACTATGGAAGATTTCTAGATAAATTTTAAATTCTAGGGGATGGGATTTTGTGTAATTCTGAGGTTCGGTGTTCCCTAAATTAATTTTATGAAAATATTTAAAAAAAATTGAATTACATGTGCATGATTTCATAAATAAAAAGGAATAACTGTTAAAAAGGATCTTAGATAAATAATCAGAGGTTACTGTTGATTCCAGAATACGAGGTTTATACTAAGCTAAATCTAAAATAGGTTGGCATATTACATTCAAGTAAAACAGTTTTTTGTTTCACATTCAATTGATTAATTAATTTTTTAAATTAATCACTTGATCAATATAACCAAAAAAAATTCTCTATAAATATAATGTTATGATGATTCCCTATTATTAGAAATATAAACCATGAGAGAATTTATAGGATTTCCTTCCACATCTTTTTTATAAATTAAAATCTGGCAATAATGAGACTTTGAATCTAAGAAGATCAAGGAGAGGCATACACAAAGACTCCTTTTCTACAAGATCATCCATTTTCTCCATCAAAAAATTATCCAGAACTATGTAGATCTCATAAATTTCAATATTCCACCATCAATTGATTAAACAATAGAGCATGACCTTTTTTTTACTGTTGATCTTTTTCAATTGCGGACATTTTCAAGGGCCTTTTCATGAACATTAAATTCTTTATATCATTTCTCTCAACCTGAGAAACTAGATTTGTATTTTTTTGATACAAATACTAGGAAAATGTGATTCAAAACATTGTTTTGATTAATTTCACCCAATAATTCCTCATGTCAGTCATTGTTGGACCATCGGGATGCAATTCGACATTGTCGAGGTGGACAGAGTCTGATTGGACCCATGAATTCATGATGGTTTCATGTGTGATGAAAGAGACAATAATCAAATATGGATTTGGGATGATTTATCAGTTGTGGGTGAATGATTTGTTGAATCGGGATCCAAATCGGGGTGGGGTAGTGGGAGGCCCATATGAGATGTATGATAAACTGAGGGTAAAATTTGAAATTCTTTCACATGCTAACAGATGTACATAGATATTGGTTGACTGATTCCAATTCAATTTAAGTAGAGATTATGGTGTGGTTCAACCCGGTGAATCCTAATCAAGAATTCCCATGAATATTCAGTATCTTTCCAAAAAACATGACAACACACCTTATATTCCAAAGAACACCTAACCTACAATCCCTTGGATATGGATGTAATGATTTCACGAGTTTATAAGTATCGAATTCCATGTGGGACCCCCAGACACCGTTTTACAATGTTCTAGAGAGACTAGATGTACACAAGTTGTAAATGGTCATGAGTATGACCATGTACTTGTTGTGTACTGAGATACATGGACACGACCAGGGACATTGGAAGAACCTTGTGTGGAAAGACCCACTAGGGGAAAAAGTTCATGTACATAGTCATAGTTACACAGACATGGTGTGATGTATGGTTAGGCCTTAGGTAGCTGAGGTACTCAATGAAGTCCCTCTACAGAACATGAAAATGTACATGGGAATTTAGTTATGTTTCGAAAAGGAAAAAATAGATAGTGGAGCAAGAACACATGTCGTGTTGTTCATGTTATATGATATGTACCCCTTTCTCATTTTTGAGGAACCATTAACATCTTTAATATCCTTATATTGGAATATTATTTTGGACTGCAAATATACTATCAAGTGTGTTTTTTCTCATAGATCATAATGGTAGCCTCTGTAGTGGATTTTTGTGGTATGATTAATGATTTTATATGAATGATTCTTATTTTGGTGACACATGATAGTGGAAATGATTGGGACATATCATTAGAGGGACCGGGGTATATCCCTACTACTAAGAAGATCATTGGTCCATGATCGACAATCAGTGTTCCACCCACTAGCTGTGTTGATCATTGGTCATGTGCTGACTATTATAGCAGCACCCACCTTCTGGGACATGGCATAGGAATTCTTCGTATCCACCGAGTGACACCCTCCAATAGAGTCATGGAATGGGTTCATGAACACTAGAGTGGAACACTTATGATGGGTTGGGAATGGGTTTTGTATCTTCAATATTCGTGGAACCCTCCAAATGTATTAGGTAATGGTCCCTTGACTTCATGAGTGGATCCCATTAGCTATGTTGGGAATGATTCATCTACAAACCATTAGATTAGAACCCATTAATTGGGACTTCCATTTTTCCTTTATCTATTTCTTTATTTGAACCCTTTTGTCAGGATGTGGAATTATTCATCTAGTAATTTACTAAGTGGAACCCTCCTTTTGTACCATGACATAGTCCCTCTACTTAGAGTTTTGTCCCCTTGACAGTGTATCCCTATAGTTAGGTGTGGATTGAATTGGATCTCTATTCATGAAGATGCGTAAGATGATGGGAATCTTTGATGGACTTTTAGAATTAATGAAACACTTTTCCAAGGATGGGATGTGTGATATAGGGAATCTTTTTCAGTTCTGGGATTCATATTTTGAGAATACATATATTTTTATTCATTCCACCTAATTTTTTACTCTTTTACTTTTGGTAGAGATGTATACTATATTTATTTTTCTATCTTTTCTATTATGACTCCCCCATTATAGTTTATGGTATATTACAAGGTATGTATATACTAACTTCTAAATTATATTTTTCTATATGTTCAAGACTTATGAAGACAGTGAATATGTTTGCGGTGACTACAGATGAGCATAGGGATACCAAGTTCAATGAACCATATAAGGTGGTCGGAGCATAGATATCAGGAGCTAGACTCTCTCAGTATTTTTTAATTCAACTGTTTTTTCATGATTGGCCATATTTCTTGTTGGGAATTTAATTTTTCAAACGAATTTAGATTACTATGGTGTGAACATGTACACCCTAGAGGTATTTACATGGATGGTTTACTCTCATAATATTTCATATATTTGTTAATATTACTATGGAATTATGGATTAATAAGATTGAGTGTGTGAGTAAAGGAACAATAGTAAATGGACACCCATTTAGGATATTACTTTAGGTTAATCTCCCCACACAATGACATATATAAGATAGGTTTTGGTAGTTGCGGCTCAAGCCCCATTGGGTAGAGTAATGATAGATTGGTATCAAAGAAGTTCATTACATGGGATTATGTTTAAAGTAATCCCCTTATGTGGATTTGGTTTTGATTTTGGGAAATAGTGTCAACATGTTTTGATTTTTTCTTTCAAGCTAGAGAACCCAGTTTTGGGGCGATGGTAGAAATATTCTTTATCTAGTACCATGACTACCTACATGTGATATCAACATACCAAGAAATTCATTGCAAGGATCAATGGTACATGAATCATATATGATTGAATTTTTTTACTCCAACTCTTGTGTAAACTACCAATTGAATATATATAATCTTATAACTACACTGTGTTTTGATATTATAATCTGAATTCCTTCCGGATGATAGACTTTTGGGATACCAATTCTAGATCAGGATGGATATCTGATGAGTAATGTGGCCTCTGTTCAGGGAGCATCCTGCAAGACCCTTCCTCCAGGTTTTTATGTAGTTCCACCCCCGTCTTTAGAGATGAAGATCATAAAATAAACGAATGATGAGGATGTATTTAGTCTTAGCATACTCCTAGAGTTCCAACGGTAGAGGATGTTGAGGATCCATGGTGAGCCAAATCCCTAGGTTGCAGAATATTGGACAGATTCAATGGTTTATGTTTTTAGGATTATCTGAACATCTACTGATGATGTTTTTGTTATAGAAGATATAATTTTCTATATATATGTTATAAATAGGTGGATTCATATTTCAAAGATTCATGATGACTATAAAATCTCATTGAATTAATTACATAAATGTTTCTGGAGGGGTAATACCCATCTTTTTTCCATGTCATTCAAGATCAGGATCTTCTGGACCAGCAGTAGAGAGTGATGACAATGGAAAAGTATGGGATGAGGTTTACAGATCATACAAGATACTCACTTTACATGATATGGGGTGGATAATTTATAGAATAGAAGTGTGATTAGGGACTTTGTAGAGATATCCATGATAGTGTAGATCATTTTTTCATTCCCAACTATAAAAGGGAGTTGGGGAGGGTGTTGGTGATGGAGATATTACTTTCATAGGAATCTGGGTGGCTAGAGTTGGTAGTGGGTGTCACATTAATGAGTCATCTGAAATAAAAAGTATATGCCCATCAATATTATCTTTGAACTTGTGATTCTTTTGGGATCAGACCCAATCATCTGGTTAGGGAAACATAGAGGACTGGGGTAACCCATAAATTGAAGATGATAAGCTTGTTTTTGGTGAGTTCACATGGTGTGTGATGTCTTGAATATAAGTGGTGAGGAGAGAATGAATATAACAGATAGACAACCATAATAGAGGAAGATCCATGACCAGGGATCTCTAAGGAGAGGGTAGGGTGGTCTACAGAGTGTCAGAGCAAGTAGATGAGAAGGGGGGCTCCAAGACGATGAGTGTTGGTTGTGGAATATGTTATGTAGTCATTCCAAAACCACCACCAAGCGGGCCTTTACAGTCTCCGGGATCCAGTTTTTAGGGACATTGAAATCTTCATGCAATGTATGCTGATGACCTAATAATGCACAAGATTATAAGAGTTATTTGTTAGGGTTATTTGTAACATCCCAGGTAAATAAAGAAATATTACATTTTGATATTTATTAATATTTGTGAATTAAATATTAATTTTACTTTAAAGGGGTTGCAATGTTCGATGGCGTACCCGATACGCAACAACGGGTTTCTTTGAAATCTTATGTTAGACACTTAAAATATATTATTATTATTTTAAATGGAAGTTAAAGCCTAGCCATTGTATTGGCAGGAATCAGTAGAACTAACTACAATATGATTATACATGTTTTTAAATGTTTTTACATTTACCCAATAAATTTTAGAGGCATAAAAGTTGAATGAATCTAATTTTAAGGATAATTTACTTTAAATGTTTGATTTAACACCTTTTAATGATGAACACTCTTAAAATCTATTTTTGGTCACTTTTATATGTTATATTTGTCAAAATAAAATTCTTCTTTAGAATTGGGAAATCAAAATAGTAACACCCCAATCCTAGTTACCCAGAGTTGGTTCATTATTACATAACATTGGAATGATCACAAAAGATTATGTCTTGAATGAATGATTAGTTTAGTCGCCTTGGAAACACTAAATACATTCATAAGTCATAAATTACATCATACAGTGAAAAACTACAACAACATAGTCTCCATAGTCCACACTAATATCCCCTCATACTATCCCTGCAGGTCAGTCATAAAATACTTCTTCACATCCTAGGAAAAATAAAACATAGAAAGGGTTGAGCTCAGATGCTCAGTAAGGATAAAAATATAGTGGAAACTTTCATAAATAAGCATAAAACATATATACCAATGTATAACTAAAACAAAAGAGTTTTAAACTACAACGTCAGCATAATATGGAAAAAATAAAATGAAATAATTCCATTTACTTATTCAAATGGATATTCTACTAGTCAAATAATAACATGCATCATTAATAACCACTTTCATAATGATGGAATGCATAATGCTAGACTATCATAACCACATAGTCGAGCCTTGTTACAAGAGTAAAAATAAGATTTTTTCAGGGCCTTGTGCCAAGAAAATTGTTTTTCTCCTGAAACAAATTGATTCATTGAGGAGCTGTAGCAAGCTCTACCCGTCACTTACTAAGTCCAATGCATTCCTCATATGAACATGATTAAACATAACATAAACATTCGTATTAAAACTAGCACATAAAATGTCAATACTTTATCCATAAACCATGAATGGTATAAAAATAACACATCCGTTTTCAAACATATCACATAACCATCAATGCAATATGGATGTTATGTATCATAATAAATCAACTTCAAATAAGCTTTAAATCCTTCCAGGGATGTTGACATAGATGAAATCAAAACTATTTGAGAGAAATAACTCTTTTTTTAAATCATTTTAAATTCACATAATTATAAAAGAAAACATTTACTTTTAAAAGATTTTTAAAAGATTTTAATGGAATATTCGATGATTTTTTAATGGTGTAAAATAGCTGCACCGTCCGTATAATTTCAAAAATACATTATTATCTTAATTTTGTCTAAAAGGTTAAAAAGGACCTTGTTTGGAAAACGACAGAAAGAATCCTTTATAAAAATCATATAAAAGTCAAAAAATGGTATAAAATACTTTAAACCATAGTCTAGTAAATATTAATAATATTTTTAATTACATTTTTAAGAAACATGGATGTGGACGATAAAGAGGTCCCAGTAGACAGTTACGTAAAAACATCCTTGAATAATAAAGAGACTTTGAAATTAACCATTACCATGTACTTTTCCTTGGTTTAGGGTAGTTTAACCTCTTGTATAATGGTGAAATAATTTTTATTAAATTATTCAAGAAACATATACCTTAATATGATATCATATATGATCTTTTAACATTGCTTTGTTAATAATATCTTACTATTATCGTCGTTTCGGGTGTCAATGGATTCGTTTTTGTTTATATTTTTTGTTATGTGCGTCATATTTGTTATGGATGGGATGTATCATATTCATATCCAGAATGATATCAAGTCTTTAAACATTATTTTTAATCATCAAATGAAAATTAGTCTTGAATGGATATGATGTGAAATGAATCTCATCACAACGTGGAGATGATAGTCCATACGTATGCACGAGTGAAAATATCTTTATTTTGATATTAAAATAATATATAATTGGATGGTATTTCATATATAGGGAATCATTATCATGTTATATTTATTATCTACATCAATTTCACAGCATTAATATTCCCATCTATATAATAATGTATTGAATAATAATTAAACCACGACGTGGAGACAGTAAGCCGTACATACACACTTATGGTGACATGTCCTTCAAAGGATGGATAGAAAAATGAATTTGGTTGTACCATATTTATAATAAAATCACATTATATAGAAATACAGGAGTTATTATTTTAGAATGGAAACAAAAAATAAAAGTGGAAGAACAAAGGAATTTGAAAAAGGTGATGAAATATTTATCTCATTTTCGGGTTCTTACTTTTGATTTGATCAAAAGGGCTCTATAAGTTGGAATTATGACTAAATTAAGCCCTCTATGATGAAGGGAGGATAGTTTAGAGGGTATTTGGGAAGTGTTTGTCCAAGCCAAAAGGCTTTGAAGGTGTGAATTAGAGAGAAAGGGGAGTACCCTTTTATAAGAGTGGTGAGGGGCACCATAGGAAAAGCTAGAAATATTATTTTACAATAAAATAATATTAGGCTTATAATGGCTCAAAAAAAGAATTATTTAAAGGATATGTTAGTAATGGGACAAAAATCACACAACCAATAGGTTTTAGACTGGTTTGTTTCAACATCTTAACCTTAACTTTTAGATTTAACTATTAGATAAATATATTGACATTTACAATGTCCCTTTGTATTTTTATATTATAGTGTTAATAAATATACAATATACTTCCAAGAGAACCCCAAACGGTTCATTAATGATGGAACTATCATTATATAACTCCTTCGGTTGAGCCTTACATTTTTAGGAATATAATATCAATTAATAATATAATCATTTTTAAAAAACTCTTTTATGTCAATTTTGACACTATTTAATAATTGATTTTTTATAAAGTCCTAAAACAATTATTAATTCGAACTAAATTAATTTAAGAAATAATAACACGTCCAAGTAACCTCTAAAATTATTGGATGTCAACAAAAATTTCAAATTATATTTATCTTATCATTTATAATACAAATTATTTGATTGTCTCGTTAATAAATAAAATAATGCATCATTATTATGTCATAATTAAATTTTAGTATTAAATGTCCAAAAATTATAAATAAAATACCATTATGTCATATATATTTTTATCTTCCTAATGAATATTTATAATTGAAAATATAACATATATAACGCTATGTAAAAATTGTTTTTCTAAAATATATATTCTTATGTCATTTTTGTATTTACTTTAACTTAATTAATATAAAGTGTCGTTATCACTTAAAAGTGCCTCCATGGGGTCCCAAAATAGACTCAAATATTGCCATTGTCGAACATGTATCGTTCAATTGGTTTAGGACACGTGTAAGGGTAATTTAATATAATTATAATATTATTTTTGGCCCTTATTTACCGGATTTACCCTTTAACCATGGTAAATAAAATATTTACCAAAGTAATTATTCGAAATGTCTAAAATAAAAGTTACCTATTTACACAATTTGTTCCTCCTGATTCTAAATATTGATTCCATTTATCTAAATTCAGAACAAATAATTTGCAGAAATTATTATATAATTAATTATCATTGTCAAAAAAAGCATGTTTTTAAGAAATAATAACTATCAAAAGATTGACACTTGATTATGTACAGTTTAAATGTGAAATTATGTCCAATAATCATCATTGTATTAAATGGGAAAAATATAATCCAATTATACTTTAAAAACAATCAATAGTATAATTTATCACTATAAATTATTTTGACTAAAAAGTTTTTTAAATTAAAATTTATTATTTTTTACTATCCATAAAAAACTGAATGTTTTCAAAAAAATACCAAATAATCATTCGAATGTAATTTCAATATTGCAAATACAAAAATGAAGTCCATTTTGAATGATAAAATTTATAAAATTTCAAAAAGTGGGTATTACTGTTCATAACGGCTAGTTTGATTGGTTGTGGTGTGTGTTAGAACTCGAAGTTGTGTACAACACACACTACAGTATTATTACAAGAGATTCGTACTATGGAAGCTTGGGGTGTTACATTCACACCTCCAAATAATTTAGGCCTCAAATTTTTTAGAATAGTACTGTATAAAAAGACTCAGGTGGTTATTCAACATCAGTTCCTCGGGTTCACACGTTGCATCTTCCATCTTATAGTTTCTCCAAAGAACTTGTACAAGATGAGTCATCTGGTTTCTCAACACTTGTTCTATGGTATCAAGAATATTGACAAGCACTTTGCAATAAGATTTATCGGGTTCCAGTTCTAATTTTTCATAGGTGAGTACATGGTATGGGTCAGGCATGTATTTTCTCAATAGTGATACATTGAACACATCATGAACATTAGATTGATTTAGTGGAATTACCAAATGGTAAGCTACAATTTAGCACCCCGGCCCAGTTACCTAGAGTCGGTGCATTATTACATAACATTGGCATGATCACAGGAAAGATCAAATCTCAAAAGACCAATTAGTTTAGTAGACTTGGAAACACAAGATATATTCATAAGTCTTACATTACATCAAAAAAATGAAAACTACAACAACATCTTTTCTTCATAGTCCACACTCATATCCCCACATACTATCCCTGCAGGTCATTTATAAATTACATCTTCACATCCTGGAAAAAATAAAACATTGAAAGGGGTGAGCTCAAATGCCCAGTAAGGATAACAATATAGCAGAAACATTCAGAAATAAGAATAAACATTTAAGGCAATGTATAACTAAAAAAAGCCTTTTAAACTTGAACTTCAACATAGTATGGAAAAAATCAAAAAATGTTATTTACTTATTCACATGGATATTCTACTAATTGAATAATCACATGCAATATCAATAACCACTTTCATAATGATAGAATGCATAATTCCAGACTATCATAACCACATATCCAAGGCCTCGTGCCAAGACTACAAATAAGATTTTACAAAGCCTTGTGCCAAGACACTAGTTTTCCTCATGAGACATACCGATGCATCGAGGAGCTATAGCGGGCTCCACCCGTCACATATTAAGTCCAATGCATTCCCATATGAAAAGGTTTAAACATAACATTAACATTCGTATTAAAACTTGTTTAGAAAATGAAAATACTTCATCCATAAACTATGAATGGTATAAAAATAACAAATCCACAGTCAAACATATCACAAAACCTTCAATACAATACAGATGTTTTTTATCATAATAAATCAACTTCAAATATGTGTAAAATCCATCGAAGGATGTAGACATAGATGAAATCAAAAATCTTTTTAGAGAAATATCTCTTTCTATTTTAAAATAATTTAAGAGTCATATATTTATAAAATAAAACCTTTTCTTTGAAAATATTCTTAGAATTTTGTATGGTAAGCATCGACGATTTTATAATGGTGGAAAATAGCCGCACCTGCCATATAAGTTAAAAAAACATTCTTACCTTAATTATGTCGAAAAGGTTAAAAAGCACCTCATTTGGAAAATGACGGAAAGATTCCTTTATAATCCTCTTATAAAAAGTCAAACAAGGGTATCAATTTCTTTAAACCATATTCTTGTAAATAGTAAAAATGTTTGAAATACATTCTTAAGATACATGGATGTGGATGATAAAGAAATCCCGGTAGATTATTACGTATAAACAACCTTGGATAATGAAGAGATTGTGAAATAACCCTTGACATGTACTTTTCCTTGGTTGGGGTAGGTTAACCTCCTGTATAATGGTAAAATAATTGTTATTAAATTATACAAGAATCATATACATTAATATGATATCATATATGATCTTATATCATTGATTTGTTAATAATATCTTAGTATTATCGTTGTTTCGGGTGTTAACTTACTCGTTTTCTTTTATATGTTTTGTTACATAAGCTTTGTTTGTAATGGATAGTTTGTATCTTAATCATATCCAGATTGATATCATGTCCTTAGATACTATTATTAATTATCAAATGAGAATTATACTAGAATGTATACGATGGAGAATGAATCTTATCGCGTTCGTGGAGACGGTAGTTCGTATGTACGCACGAGCGACAATATCATTATTTTGATGTTAAAATAATATATGATTGGATGGTATATCATGTATACAGAATCATTATCATGTTATATTTATTATTTATATGAGTTACACATCATTATTATACTCATCCAAATAATAATATATTGAATAACAATTACACCACGATGTGGAGACGGTAAGTTGTACGTACACACGTATGGTGACATGTTATTCAAAGGATGGATAGAATACTGAATATGTCTGTACCATATTTATAATAAAATCA
The DNA here is from genome assembly GCA_963277665.1 of Viscum album. Lineage (NCBI taxonomy): Eukaryota > Viridiplantae > Streptophyta > Magnoliopsida > Santalales > Viscaceae > Viscum > Viscum album. The sequence continues at coordinate 1,940,668,508 of OY728133.1, read as the reverse complement.
CAGTATATATAAGATACTGGAGTTGTTATTTTAGAACGGTAATAACAACGAAGGATGAAGTGGGAGAAGAAAGGAACTTGGAAAAGGGTGCTGAAATCATTACCTCTTCTTCGGGTTCTTCCTTTTGATTTGATCAAAAGGGCTCATAGGATGGCTTTATGACTAAAGAAATGCCTCTAGGATGAAGTGAGGGAACATGAGAGAGTATTTGGGAATATTTTGGCCGAGCCAAAAGGCTTTGATGGTGTTAATTAATGAGAAGGGGGAGTTCCCTTTTATAAGAGGGGTGAGGGGCACCTTTGGAAAAGCTAGAAATATTATTTTATAATAAATTCATATTAGGCTTCTAATGGCTCCAAAGTGGATTATTTAACATTTAAGGTGGGGATAGGTCGAAAAAAACTCAACCAATATAATTTAGATAGGTTTGGGTTACTATATTAACCTTATCATTAAGTATTAACTCTTAGTTAATTAGTTTCACTTTTACAATGCCTCTTTGTATTTTTATATTATATGGTTAATATACTTACTATATACATCCAAGATACCCCCAAGTGGTCTATTATTGATACACCTATCATGATATAAGTATTTTGACATAACCTTAGATTTTTAGAAATTTAATATCAATTAATAATATAATATTGTTTTAAAAAACTCTTTTATGTCAATTTTGACACTATTCAATAATTGATTTTTTTAAAACTCATAACAGAATGATTACTTAAAAAAAAGTTAAATAAATCATTCCTAACATGTCATATTAACCTAAAAAATTAGTGTAATCCATATAGAGTCTCAAATTATATTTATTAGGGTATCTACAATATCAATCTTTTTAATTTCTCACTATTATGGTAATTACTGCATCACCATTGTGTCATAAATAAAATAAATTATTTAATGTCTAAAATTTATAAATTAAATTCCATTTTATAAGAACATTTTTTATCTTTCTAATTATTATTTATAGTTGAATATCCAACATATATAACCCTATGTAAAAGTTTTTTTCTAAAAGATATATGCTTGTGTCATTTCTGTATTCATTTTAACTTAATTAAAATAAAGTGTCCATATCACTTACAAGTGGCACCATGGGGTCCCAAAATCGACCCAAATATTCCCATGGTCGGAAATGTTTCAACCAATATGATTAGGACAAGTTTTAGGGTAATTTTTTATTATTATAATATTATTTTTTTACCCTTATTTATGGGATTTATCCTTTAACCATGGTAAATAAAATATTTACCGATGTAATTATTCAAAATGTATAAAAATAGAAGTTACATATTTACACAATTTGAACATCCTAATTAAAAATATGGAATCCATTTTTCCAAATTCAAAACACAGAAGTGGTAGAAATTAATTTAAAATTAATTCTCGCTGTCAATACAAAAACATGTTTTTAAGATATAACAACTATCAAAAGATTGATACTTGTTTATGTTCGGTTTAATTGTGAAATTATGTCCAATGACCAACATTTTATTAAATGTCAAAAATATCTTCAAAATATACTTTAAAACCACTCAAATTCATAATTTATCAATATTAATTATTTTGATTAAAAAAGTTGTTTTTAATTAAAATTTATTAATTATCACTATTCATAAAAATATTAAAGTTATCCGAAAAGTACGAAAATTTCACCTTAGGATAAATTCGATACAACGAATCCAAAAATGAAGTCCATTTTGAGAGATAAAATCTCTAATATTTTAAAAATTTGTAATACTATTCATAACGGCTAGTTTGATCGGTTGTGGTGTGTGTTAGAACTCGATGTTGCGTACAACACACGCTATTGCATTATTCAATGATAAGCGTACTGTAGAAGCTTGGGATGTCACATTCTACCCTACCTCAAATAATTTCATCCTCGAAATTTCAAGAATACTATCGCATGAAAAGACTCAGGTGGTTCTTCATCATAAGTTCCTCGGGATCCCACGTTTCCTCTTCCATCTTATTGTTTCTCCACAAAACATTTACGAGACGCGTTGTCCGGTTTCTCAGTACTTGTTCTCTCATGTCAAGAATCCTGACGGGCTCTTCGCAATAAGACAGATCGTGTTCCAGTTCCAATTCATCATAGGTGAGTATATGCGTTGGGCCAGGCATGTATTTCCTCAATAGAGATATGTGGAACACATCGTGAACTTTGGAGAGACTTGGCGGCATTTCCAATCGGTAAGCTATAGCCCCAATTCGTTCTAGAATTTCAAAAGGTCCGATGTACTTGGGACTCAATTTACCTTTCTTACCAAAACGTATGACTCCCTTCCATAAAGATACCTTCAGGAAAACATGACCACTGACTTAAAATTCCAAATCTTTCCTTCAATTATCAGCATAGCTCTCTTGCCTACTTTGAGCTGATTTGATGTGATTTTGGATTACCTTAACCTTTTCCATTGTTTCCTCCACCAGTTCTGGGCCTACAAGTTTTCTTTCACCAACGTCATCCAAACAGGTTGGTGTACGACATCTCTTTCCGTATAACGCTTCATATGGTGCCATCAGAATACTCAAATGGAAGCTATTGTTATAGGAAAATTCTACCAGAGGTATATATTGATCCCACATACCCAGAAAGTCAAGTGAGCAGGATCTCAACATGTCTTCTAATGTTTGAATAGTTCGTTCTGATTTTCCATCTATTTGAGGGTGGTAGGCAGTGCTCAAATGAAGTTCAGTATCCCAGGCTTTCTGAAGACTTTTCCAAAATCTTGAAGTAAAACGAGGATAACGATCAGAAACAATCGATAGGGGTACTCCATGAAGTCCCACAACATCATCAATATATAGTCTTTCTTGAAGTTCCAATGGTAGGTCTTCTATTATAGCATGAAAATGTGCTGACTTGGTAAGACTATCAACAATGACCCATATTGCGTCGTTCCTTCTGGGAGTCTTTCGTAGCCCCATGACAAATTCCATCGTAATATTGTCCCATTTCCACTCTGGTGTGGGAAGAGGTTGCATGAATCCCCCGGGCTGTTGCATTCCTGCTTTCACATGTTGAAAAACCATACATCTTGACACAAAATCAGAAATCTCCCTCTTAGTGTTGTCCCACAAAAAATTTTCCTTCAAATCTCTATACATTTTGGTGCTCCCAGAGTGTATAGAGAAATTGGAACTTTGATAATCATCCAACAATTCCAATTTTAGTTTAGGTATAACGGGAACACAAAGTCTCTTCCAGAATTTCAAAATTCCATCTTCATACACAAAGTCTCCCAATCTCCCATCATTCACAGCTTTAATCTTCTTTTGAAATTCTTCATCATCGGCCTGAGAACTCCTAATATTTTCTACTAAAGATGGTTTTGCAACCATTTGAAAAAGCATTGATGTTTAACGTTCCCTGGTTATTCCCATGTCCATCTTCACTAGATCCATGAAAATTGGATCCCTTTCAATTCTAATATTGTTCAAAACTCCATGGTCTTTTCTTCTCAAAGCATCTGCAACCTTGTTTGCCTTCCCCGGGTGGTAGTGTATCGTGAAATCATAATCCTTGAGTAATTTAACCCATATCCTTTGCCTCATGTTGAGTTCTTTTTGTGGGAAAATATACATCAAACTCTTGTGATGAGTATAAATCTCATATTTTTCACCACAGAGGTAGTGCCTCCATATCTTTAATGCAATGATCATAGCTTCTAACTTGAGATCATGAGTAGGATAGTTTTGCTCATGAATTTTCAACTGTAGTGATGCATAGGTAATAACCCTATCATTCTGCATAAGGACACAACCAAGTCCTTTCATTCAATGCATCACTATAAATAACGAACACATCATTCCCCGATAGTAGAGTCAATATAGGAGCATTGACTAATATTCTCTTCAGTTCTTTGAAACATTCTTCACAATCTTTTGTCCAATCAAATTTAACCCCTTTACGTGTGAGCTTCGTTAATGGGTTAGCCAATCAGGCAGAATTCTGGACGAAACGTCGATATTAACCTGCCAAACCAATAAAACTGTGTACCTCAGTTATACTCGTAGGTGCTGACCATTCATGGATTTCATTGGTCTTAGAAGGATCAATAGATATTCCATATTTTGAGACAATATGGCCAAGAAAACAAATCTCATGAATCCAGAATTCACACTTGCTAAACTTCCCATATAATTCATGTCTTCTCAGAGTCTTTAGGATAATTTGCAAGTGACTTTCATCATCTTCGTAGATTTTATAGTATACCAAGATATCATCAATAAATACCACCACAAATTCATCGAGATATTCCTTGAAAATTCTATTCATCGTATCCATGAATACATATGGTGCATTAGTCAATCCAAATGGAATTACAGTAAACTCGTAATGCACGTACCTGGTTCGATTTGCTGTATTCGAAATGTCTTCATTCTTTATACACAACTGATGGTATCTAGAACGAAGGTCAATTTTTGAAAAGTATTAAGCTCCATGCAGTTGGTCAAATAAATCATCAATGCAAGGTAGGGGATACTTGTTCTTTATTGTTATAGCATTGATCTCCCTATATTCGATACATAACCTCATAGATCCATCTTTCCTTCCAACAAAAAGAACAGGGGCTCTCCATGGAGAAACACTAGGGAGAATAAATCCCTTATTACTCAATTCCTCCAGTTGTTTATTTAGTTCAACTAATTCTACAGTGTCCATTCTATAAGGGGACTTTGATATAGGCCTTGATCCAGGAATTAAATCAATGTAAAACTCAACTTCTCGTTCTGGAGGATGTCCAGGTAAATCTTCTGTAAAGACATCTACATATTCTTTCACAATAGGTACATCATCTATTTGACCATTCCATTCCTCACACATAGTCATTTCATTATCTTCCTCCCCAATAAATGAATTTAGTTGAGCTACTAGGGGTGGATCTAGATAAAAATTTGGTGGTGATGATTCTGCTCTAAAGATAAGGTGTTCCTTATCATCATCATCAAAAATCGTAACCTCCTTCTTCTTAAAATAAATCATCGCATCATTGTCCGAAATCCAATCCATACTGAGGATTATATCAAACTCAATCATAGGTATGGAGATGAGATCAGCAGATAAAGAACATTTCTATGCTCTAATGGGGACTAATTCACAAAATTTTTTTGCAATGATACTTCCCCTAGGAGTTTTAACTGACAACTCCCTTGTTAAATCAAATTGGAAATATCTAATATTCGTAGAAAAGGGGGAAGATATGAAACAATGCGATGATCCAGAATCAAATAACGCATTTTCTAAATTTGAGGAAACCAATAAATTACCTGCCACCACGTATTTTGGAGCTTCTACTTCAGCAGTAGTGATAGAAAAATCTTGGCATTGATCCCTTGGCCTTTTTTGAGGTATGTTCCCCTGACTATTAGGACATTCATTTTCATAATGTCCCATCTCCCTGAAATTGTATCACTTAACATTGATAGCTTCCTTCTTCCCTTTTCAATCACGAGCTTGGTGGCCTTTTTCACTACACTTGTAACAGACACCCATTCCCTTCAAGCAACTACTGGGGTGTTTCTTCCCACATTTACCACGGGATGGATATTCAACCTTTCCCTTCTTCCCCTTATTTCCATTCCCAGATTGATCAACATATCTCTTCTTCTCTTGATTTTCTTTAAAGTCATAAGACTTAGAGAATTACTTTTCTATATTGATAGCACATGAGACAATGTCTTCGTAGGACGAGAAGGATTTTTAGACTAATGCTCGATGGAGAAATGGTTTTAACCCATCAAAGAAACGATCAATCTTACTTCTTGGGTTACGTATATAATATCCAGCATACCTTGCTAATCTTGTAAAGTTAGCCTCATACTTTGCGACATTCTCATCCTCCTTTTTTCTTAGACTCAAAAATTGCCTTTCCATTTATGCTTGATGGTCACGAGGAAAATATTTTTCTAAAAACAGATCTTTGAAATCCCTCCATTCCATATTTGATACTTCATCATCTTCCTTCATGTTTTGAATCAATGTCCACCATTGATCAGCATCAACAGTGAGGCGGTAAACTGCAATGATAACTTTTTCCCTTTCATAACTCCCCAAAGCCTGAAATATTTTCTCTAGGGAATTTATCCATTGCTCAGCTACTAAGGGATTTGTACTCCCATTGAACGTGTGTGGTTGTTGCCTCATGAATCGATCTAACATTGATCCTCCACACTGTTGATCAGGGTACTCCATACAGGTAAGTTTATTATTCAATACCTTAGTGAGTTGTCCTAGTATGGTGATTCGCTGATCTGCAGCAGTTGCATCACCAGCTCCACTATAATTATCATGAGCAGGAGGGCAATACCTACATGGAGTGCATGAATTGATATGGTTTCCATTTCTTCCACTAGGCACCATTTCTAAACAATGGCATAAACTAGATCAGTTTATGAATCAAAATACAAAATTATATACTTATAAAACACTTAACATAAATTGAAATATTTTTGGATATAATCCATAATCATAAAAATGATTTCTTTGAGGAAGTATATACTCATAAACCCTTCATAATGATTTTTAAAGAAAATGAGAGTTATTTTAAGAATATCGCCCGGGATTGTCGTAACCAAGAATGCAGAAAGGCCCATTGTCATGCACCCGTTACCGTTCGAGTCTAGCTCAAAGAGATGTTTTGGGTTTTACCTCTAGGTACATCTGTACCAGAGCCGCCTCTACCTGCTCGTATCCAGACATGGATGTATTGCTCGAAAAACTCACAAAATATCTACAATAACAAAATTATAGGAAGTTCTTCTATACTAATCCTCAAAGTCTATATTAGGTCTATAAACTCTAATCAGAGTTTATCTAAATCTAGTTTCCAATGTTTGTACTAAACTTCCTCTGATACCAACTATAACGCCCCGACCCCAGTTACCTAGAGTCGGTGCACTATTACATAACATTGGCATGATCACAAGAAAAATCAAATCTCGAAAGACCGATTAGTTTAGTAGCCTTGGAAACACTAGATATATTCATAAGCCTTACATTACATCATAAAAATGAAAACTAAAACAACATCTTTTCATCATAGTCCACAATTATATCCCCATATACTATCCCTGCAGGTCCTTCTTAAATTACTTCTTCACATCCTGTGAAAAATAAAACATTAAAAGGGGTGAGCTCAAATTCCCAGTAAGGATAACAATATAGCAGAAACATTCATAAATAATAATAAACATTTAAGGCAATGTATAACTAAAACAAAATCCTTTTAAACTTAAACTTCAATATAGTATGGAAAAAAATGAAATAATACCATTTACTTATTCACATGGATATTCTACTAATCGAATAATCACATGAAATATCAATAACCACTTTCATAATGATGGAATGCATAATGTCAGACTATCATAACCACATAGCCAAGGCCTCGTGCCAAGACAACAAATAAGATTTTTCCAAGGCCTTCTTCCAAGACACTAGTTTGTCTCATGAGACCTACCGATGCATCGAGGATCTATAACGGGATCCACCCGTCATATATTAAGTCTAATGCATTCCCATATGAAAAGGTTTAAACATAACATAAACATTCGTATTAAAACTAGCATAAAAAATGTAAATACATCATCCATAAACTATGAATGGTATAAAAATAACACATCCACAGTCAAACATATCACAAAACATTCAATACAATATAGATGTTTTGTATCATAATAAATCAACTTCAAATAAGCGTAAAATACATCAAAGGATGTTGACATAGATGAAATCATAACTCTTTTTAGAGAAATATATAGTTCTATTTTGAAATCATTTAAGAGTCATATATTTATAAAATAGAATATTTTCTTTGAAAATATTCTTATAAGCTTGTAAGGTAATCTTCGATGATTTTATAATGGCGGAAAATAGCCACACCCGCCGTATAAGTTAAAAAAACATTCATACCTTAATTCTGTCGAAAAGGTTAAAAAGCACCTTGTTTGGAAGACGACAGAAAGAATACTTCATAATCCTATTATAAAAATTCAAACAAGGGTATAAATGTCTTTAACCCATATTCTTGTAAATAGTAAAAAATGATTGAAATACATTCTTAAGAAACATGGATGTGGATGATAAAGAAATCCCAGTAGATTATTACATATAAACAACCTCGGATAATGAAGAGATTGTGAAATAACCCTTACCTTTTACTTTTCCTTGGATGGGGTAGGTAAACTCATGTATAATGGTGAAATAATTGTAATTAAATTATACAATAATCATATACATTAATATGATATCATATATGATCTTTTAACATTGTTTTGTTAATAATATCTTAGTATTATTGTTGTTTCGAGTGTTAACTTACTCATTTTCTTTTATATGTTTTGTTACATAAGCTGTTTTTGTCATGGATAGGTTGTATAATAATCATATCAAGAATGATATCGAGTCCTTAGATACTATTATTAATCATCAAATGAGAATTATACTTGAATGGATACGATGGAGAATGAATCTTATCTCGTTCGTGGAGACGGTAGTCCGTACGTACGCACGAGCGACAATATCATTATTTTCATATTAAAACAATATATAATTGGATGGTATATCTTATATAAAGAATAATTATCATGGTATATTTATTATTTACATGAGTTACACATCATTATTATACCCATCCAAATAATAATTTATTGAATAACAATTACACCACGACGTGGAGATGGTAAGCCGTACGTACGCACATATGGTGACATGTTTTTCAAAGGATGGATAGAATACTGAATATGGTTGCACCATCTTTATAATAACATCACAGTATATATAAGATACTGGAGTTATTATTTTAGAATGGTAATAACAAAGAGAATGAAGTGGAAGAATAAAGGAACTTAGAAAAGGGTGGTGAAATCATTACCTCATCTTCGTGTTATTCCTTTTGATTTGATCAAAAGGGATCTTAGGTTGGATTTATGACTAAAGAAAGGCCTCTCAGATGAAGTGAGGGAAGTTGAGAGAGTTTTTGGGCAGATTTTGGCCGATCCAAAAGGCTTTTAAGGTTTTAATTAATGAGAAGGGGGAGTGCCCTTTTATAAGAGGGGTGAGGGGCACCTTTGGAAAAGCAAGAAATATTATTTTATAATAAATTCATATTCGACTTTTAATGGCTCCAAAGTGGATTATTTAAAGGTTAAGGTGTGGATGGTTCGAAAACCACTCAACCAATAGAATTTAGACAGGTTTGGGTTACTATATTAACCTTATCATTAAGAATTAACTCTTAGTTAATTAGTTTCACTTTTACAATGTCTCCTTCTATTTTTATATTATATGGTTAAAAAACTTATTATATACATCCAAGATACCCCCAAGTAGTCCATCATTGATACAACTATCATGATATAAGTCTCTTGGCCGTACCTAATATTTTTAGGAATTTAATATCAATTAATAATATAATATTTGTTTTTAAAACTTTTTTATGACAATTTTGACACTATTCAATAATTGATTTTTGTAAAAATTATAACAGAATGTTTACTTCTAAATAAGTTAATTAAATCATTCCTAAAATGTCATATTAACCTAGAAAATTATTTTAATTCATAAAAATTCTAAAATTATATTTATTTGGTTATCTACAATATCAATCATTTTAATTTCCCACTATTATGGTAATTACTGCATCACCATTGTGTCATAAATAAATTAAATTATTTAATTTATAAAAATTATAAATAACATACCATTATGTAGGAAATCAGTTTATCTTTCTAATGAATATTTATAGTCGAAAATCCAACATATATAACCCTATGTAAAAATTGTTTTTCTAAAAGATATATGATTGTGTAATTTTTGTATTCATTTTAACATAATTAAAATAAAGTGTTCCTATCGCTTACAAGTGGCACCATGGGGTCCCAAAATCGACCCAACGATTTCCAGGGTCAGACATGTATCAACCAATAAGGTTAGGATACATTTTAGGGTAATTTGTTATTATTATAATATTATTTTTAACCCTTATTTACCGGATTTACCCTTTAACCATGGTAAATAAAATATTTAAGGAAGTAATTATTCAAAATGTCTAAAAATAAAAGATACCTATTTACACAATTTTAAAATCCTGATTACTAATATGGAATCCATTTTTCCAAATTCCAAACATATAAGTGGCAGAAATTAATTTAAAATTAATTCCTGCTGTCAAAACAAAAAGGGTGTTTTAAAGATATAATAACTATCAAAAGAATGAGACTTGTTTATGTTCGGTTTAATTGTGAAATTATGTCCAATGACCAAAATTGTGTTAAATGGTAAAAATTTATTCTAAATATACTTTAAAATGACTCAAATTCATAATTTATCACTATTAATAATTTTGATTAAAAAAGTTGTTTTTAATTAAAATTTAGAAATTTTCACTATTCATCTAAATATTAAAGTTATCCGAAAAGTACCAAAATTTCAACTTAGGCTAAATTCGATACTATGAATCCAAAATGAAGTCCATTTTGAGAGATAAAATCTCTAAAATTTTAAAAAGTAGGTATTAATATTCATAATGGCTTGTTTGATTGGTTGTGGTGTGTGTTAGAACTCGATGTTGCGTACAACACCCACTATTGCATTATTCAAACATAAGCGTACCGTAGAAGCATGGGGTGTTACATACAACCCCAATTTGTTCTATAATTTTGAATGGTCTAATGTACCTGGGACTGAATTTTTCCTTATTACAAAAATGTATAACACCATTCTATGGAGATACCTTCCAGAAAACATGATTTCCTACCTAAAATTACAAATCCTTCATTCGGTTATTAGCATAGCTCTTCTGCCTACTTTGAGATGCTTTGTTGTGGTTTTATATTACCTTCACCTTCTCCGTCATTTCCTACAAAGTTCTAGGCCTACAAGTTTTCTATCACCAATATCATCCCAACAAGTTGGTGTGTGACATCTTTTCTGTATAAAGCTTCATATGGTGCCATGTGAATACTTGAATGGAAGCTATTATTATAAGAAAATTCTACCAGAGGTAAATATTGATCCCACATACCATTAATGTCATGGGATCAAGATCTCAACATTCCTTATAAGGTTTGAATAGTCCATTCTGATTGTCCATCAGTTTGGGGGTGGTAGGCAGTGCTCAAACGAAGTTCATTATCCAGGTATTTCTGATGACTTTTCCAAAATATTGATGTAAAACATGGATCATGATCAGAAACAATCAATAGTGGTACTCCATGAATTCTAACAACTTCATTAATATATAGTTTTTCCAATCTTTCATGTGGTAAATCTTCTCTTATAGCATGAAAATGTGCTGAATTGGTAAGATGATCAATAATGAACCATATTTCATCATTCCTTCAAGGAGACTTTGGTTGTCCCATGACAAATTCCATCATAATATTATCCCATTTTCACTCCGGTATGGGAAGAAGCTACATGAAACCTCCAGGCTGTTGTCTTCCAACTTTCACTTGTTAAAAAACAATACATATTGACAAAAAATCAGCAATCTCTCTCTTCATGTTGTCCCACCAAAAATGTTCCTTCAAATCTCTTTACATTTTGGTGCTCCCAGAGTGTATAGAGAAATTAGAACTATGAGAATCACCCATCAATTCGCTTTTTAGATCAGGTATATTGGGAACACAATGTCTCATCCCAAATTTCAAAATTCCATCTTCATATACAAAGTCACTCAATCTCCAATCATTCACATCTTTAATCTTCTTTTGAAACTCCACATCATTATCCTCAAAACATTTTATCCTTTCTAGTAATGATGGTTTGGCAACCATTTGAAAAAGATTTGATGTTTCACCTTCCATGGTTATTCCCATTTCCATCTTTTCTAGATCCATGCAAATAGGATCCCTTTCATCTCTAATATTGTTCCAAACTCCATGATACATTCTACTCAATGAATCTGCCTCCTTATTATCCTTCACTGGGTGGTAGTGTATCATGCAATCATAATCCTGGAGTAGTTCAAGCCATCACCTTTGCTTCATGTAGACTTCTTTCTGTGATAAAATATACATCAAACTCTTTTGATCGTTTTATATCTCACATTTTTCACCATAATGAAAATGTCTCCATATCGTCAAATAAATGATTATCGTAGATAACTCAAGATCATGAGTAGGATAGTTTTTGTCATGAATTTTTAGTTGTCGTGATGCATAGGAAATTACCCTATCATTCTACATAAGGACACAACGAAGACCTTTTTTGAATCATCACTATATATATCAAACCCGTCATTTTCCAATGGTAGAGTCAATATAGGAACATTGACTAATCTTCTCTTCCGTTCTTCAAAACATTACTCACAATATTTTGTCCAAAAAAATTTAACCCCTTTTAAGCGAGCTTTGATAATGGGTTACCCAACTGGGAAAAATTATGGACAAAAAATCGATAATAACCTGCTAAACCAATAAAACTGCGTACCTCGGTTATACTCGTTGGTGCTGCCTATTCTTGGATTTCTCTTTTCCTAGAAGGATCAACAGACATTCCGTCCTTAGAGATAATATGGCCAAGAAAAGAAATCACCTGAATCCATAATTCACACTTGATAAACATCCCAAATAATTCATGTCTTCTTAGAGTCCTTAGGATAATGCGCATGTGATTTTCATGATCCTCATAGAATTGGAGTATACCAAGATATCAACAAAAAATACCAATAAAAAATCATCGTTATATTCTTTAAAAACTCTGTTCATTAGATCCATGAAGATATAGGGTGCATCAGACAATCCAAAAATCATTACTGTAAAATCGTAATGCACGTAACTCGTTCGAAATGTTGTCTTCCTAACATCTTCCTTATTCAAACACAACTGATGGTATCCAGATCAAAGTTCAATCATTGAAAAGTATTCATCTCCATAAATTTCTTCAAATAAATCATCAAATGGAGGTAGGGGATACTTGTTATTTATTGTTATAGAATTGATCTCCATGTAGTCGATACATAACCCCATAGATCCATCTGTCTTTTTTACAAAAAGAAGGGGGTCTCCCCATGGAGAAACACTAGGGAAAATAAATCCTTTATTAATCAATTCCTCTAGTTGATTCTTTAGTTCCACTAATTCCACAGTGTCCATTCTATAAGGGGTCTTCGATATGGGCCTTAAACCAGGAATTAAATCAATGGAAAAATCAATTTCTCATTCTGGAGGATGTCTAGGTAAATCATCTGGAAACACATCAAAATATTATCTCATAATATGTACATACTCTATTTGAAAATTCCTTTACTCACCCATAGTCATATCATTCTATTCCTCCCCAATAATTGAATTTAGTTGAGCTATTGGGGGTGGATCTAGATAAGAATTAGGCGGTGACGATTCTTCTCTAAAGATAAGGTGTTCTATATCATCGTCATCAAAAATAGTAAACTCTTTCTTCCTAAAATAAATTTTTTCATAATGGTCTAGAAGCCAATCCATACCTCGGATTATATCAAATTAAATCATGGGTATGACGTTGAGATCAACAGATAAAGAACATTTATATGCCCTAATGGGAATAGATTCACAGAACATTGTAGCAATGATACTTCAGTTAGGTGTTTTGACTGAAAACTCCATTGTTCAATCAAATTGGAAATATCTAATTTTCATATCAAAATAGGAAGATATGAAACAATGCAATGATCCAGAATCAAGTAAAGCATTGGATAAACATGAGGAAACCATTAAATTAACTGCCACCACGTCTTTCAGAGCTTCTTCCTCACATTAAGTGATATCATAAGCTTAGCCTTGATCCCTTGGCCTTTTCTATGATATGTTCCCCTGACGCTTGGGACATTCATTTGCATAATGTCCTATCTCCCTCAACTGTAGCATTGATCATCGGTAGCTTCCTTCTTCCCCTTGAAATCCAGATCATTGTGGCCTTTTTCACCACACTTGTTATAGACTCACATTCCCTTCAAGATAGTACCGAGGTGTTTCTTCACAAATTTACTATAGGATGGATATTCAATATTTCCCTTCATCCCCTTATATGCAGTTCCAGAGTGATCAGAAGTTCTATTTTTCTCTTTCTCTACTTTAAAATCGAAAGACCTAGAAAATTCCTCTTCTATCATCATAGCACATGAGACAATATCTTCATAAAATTACAAGGATTGTGAGACTAATTCATGACAGAGAAATGTTTGTAACCCATAAAAGAAACGATAAATATTACTTATTGGGATACGTATATATTCTGCAGCATGCCTTGCGAACCTTGTAATGTTAGACTCATACATTGCAAATTCTCATCCTCTTTTTGCCTATGGCTCAAAAAATTTCATTCCATATCCGCTAGATGGTCATGAGGAAAGTATTTTTCTAAGAAAATATCTTTAAACTACCCCCATTCCATATTTGATACTTTATTGTCTTCATTAGTGTTGTGAATCAATGACCACCATTGATCATCATCTCCAGCGAGGTGGTAAACTTCTATGACATATTTTTCCATTTCGCTACTCCCCAAGGAATGAAATATTTTCACTAAAGAATTTATCCATTGCTCAGCTTCTAGTGGATATTTAACCCCATAGAATGTTGGTAGTTGTTTCCTCATGAAAAGATATAACATTGATCTTCCATGCTGCGGATCAGGGTGCTCTATATGGGTAAGGTTATTATTCATAACCTGAGTGAGTTTTCGCAGTATAGTGATAAGCTGATCAGCACCAGTGGTATCACCAGCTCCACTATAATTATTTTGAGCAGGATAGAAATCCCTACATGGAGTGCATGCATTTATACGATTTCTATTCCTTCCACTAAGGGCCATTTCTATACAATGGCATACACTAGATTAGTTTATGAATCGCAATACTTAAATACAAAATTGTAAAACACTTAACATAAATAGAACAGTTTATAGATATAATCCATAATCATAAAAATGTTTTATATAAGGAAGTATATACTCGTAAACCCTTCATAATGGTTTGTAAAGAAAATAAGAATTTTCCTATGCATATCCCAATGGAGTGTCATTTCCAAGAGTACAACAAGCCCCATTTTCATGCACCAATTGCCATTCGAGTATAGTTCAAAGCGGTGTTTTCAGGTTTTACCCCTAGAAAAATCTATTCAAGAGCCGCCTCTAACTGCATGTATCCAGATAGGTATTTATTTCTTGGAAAAAATAGATAATCTCTATAATACCAAAATTATGGGATGTTCTTCTATACTAATCCTCAAAGTCCATCTTTGGTCTATGTGCTATAATCAGAGTTTTTTAAAATCCAGCTTCTAAGGATTGTACTAAACTACCTCTAACACTAACTGTAACGCCCTATCCATAGTTACCTAGAGTCGGTGCATTATTACATAATATTAGCATGATAAAAAAAGATCATGTCTCAAAACACTGATTAGTTTAGTAGCCTTGGAAACACTAGATACATTCCTAAGTCTTATATTACATCATACAGTGAAAAACTACTACAAAAAAGTCTCCATAGTCCACACTCAAATCCCCAAAGACTATCCTTATTGGTCAGTCATAAAATACTTCTTCACCGCCTGGGAAAATTAAAACATAGAAAATGGTGAACTTAGATGCTCAGTAAGGATAAAAATATATCAAAAACATTCATAAATAAGAATAACCATTTAAGGAAATATATAACTAAAACAAAAGCCATTTATACTGGAAAATCAGTATAATATGGAAAAAATAAATTGAAATAATGCCATTTAATTATTCACATTGATATTCTACTAGTCGAATAATAACTTTCATTATCAATAACCACTTTCATAATGATGGAATTCATAATCTAGATAATCATAACCACATAGTCAAGGCCTTGAACCAAGACTAAAAATAAGATTTTGTCAAGGCCTTATGCCAAGACACTAGTTTGTCTAATTAAAACGATCGATGCATTGGGGAGCTATAGTGGGCTCCACCCATCACTTACTATGTCCAATGCATTCTTCATATGAATAGGTTTAAACATAACATAAACATTCATATTAAAAATAGCATACGAAATGTCAATACTCTTTCCATATATCATGAATGGTATAAAAAAACACATCCATAATCAAACATATCACAAAACCTTCAATAAAATATGGATGTTTTGTATCATAATAAATCAACTTCAAATAAGCTTAAAATCTATCATAGGATGCTGATATAGATGAAATCAAAACCATTTGAGAGAAATATCTTATTTTTTGAAAATATTTTATATTTGCATAATTATAAAAGAAAACATTTACTTTGAAAATATCTTTATAATCTTGTAATCAATGATTCAACGATTTTATTATGGTAGAAAATATCCTTACCCACAGTATAATTCAAAAAATACATTCTTACCTTAATTATGTCAAAAAGGTTTAAAAGGACCTTGTTTAAAAAATGACAGAAATAATCCTTTATAAACATATTATAAAAGTCAAACAAGGTATAAATGACTTTAACCCATAGTCTAGTAAATAGTAATAATGTTTTCAAATATATTTTTATGAAACATGGATGTGGATAATAAAGAGGTCTCAGTAGATACTTACGTAAACACAACCTCAGATAATAAAGAGATTGTGAAATTTACCCTTACCGTGTAATTTTCCATGGTCGAGGGTAGGTTAACATCATGTATAATTGTAAAATAATTGTTATCAAATTATACAGGAATCATATACATTAATATGATATCATATATGATCTTTTAACATTGCTTTGTTAATATTATCTTAGTATTATCATCGTTTCATGTGTTAACAGATTCGTTTTTTATTATATTCACTGTTATGTGAGTAATAATTGTTATGGATGGGATGTATATTATTCTTATCCAGAATGATATCAAGTCATTAAACAATATTTTTAATCATCAAATGAAAATTAGTCATGAATGGATATGATGGGTAATGAATCTCATCACTATATGGAGACGGTAATCCGTACGTACGCATGAGCGACAATGTCATTATTTTGATATTAAAATAATATATAATTGGATTATATATAATATATACAGAATAATTATCATGTTATATTTATTATTTACATCAATTACATATCATTATTATACCCATCCATATTATAATGTTTTGAATAACAATTACACCACGACGTGGAGACGGTAAGCCGTACATACACACATATGGTGACATGCCATTCAAAGGATAGATAGAAAAATGAATTTGGTTGTACCATATTTATAATAACATCACAGTATATATAAGATAATTGAGTTATTATTTTATAATGGAATCAAAAATCAAAAGGATGTGGAAGAATAAAGGGACTTGAAAGTGGTGATGAAATATTTACCTCTTCTTTGGGTTCATCCTTTTGATTTTATATAAAGGTCTCTTCGGTTGGCTTTCTGACTGATGTAAGGCCACTATGATGAAGTTAGGATATTTTATAGGGTATTTGGGCAGATTTTGGCTGAGGCAGAAGGCATTGATGGTGTGTATTTTAGAGAAGGGGGAGTGTCATTTTATAAGAGGGGTGAGGGGCACCATAGGAAAAGTTGGAAATATTATTTTATAACAAAATAATTTTTGATTTTTAAGGGCTCAAAAACATATTATTTAAAGTATAAGGTGGGTGTGGGTCGAAAACAATTTAACCCATAGGTTTTAGATAGGTTCGGGTCACTATATTAACCTTAAATTTTAGATTTAACTATTAGTTAAATAGTTTGACATTACCATGTCTCTATATATTATGATATTATATAGTTAATAAACATACCATATACTTCCAAGACAACCACAAGTAGTTCATTAATGATTAACCTATCTTTTTATAAGTCCATTGGCTGATACTTATATTTTTTGGAGTAGAATATAAATTAATAATATAATATTTTTTTAAAAAACTCATTTATGTCAATTTTGACACTATTTAATAATTGAATTTTGTGAATGTCCTGTAAAATTTATTAATTATATCTAAATTCATTTAAGAAATCATAAAATTTAATAATCACTTATAAAATTCATGGATGTCATCAATAATTTCAAATTATATTTATTTTATCATTTGTAATAAAAATTATTGGATTCTTTCATTAATAATTAAAATACTGCATCATTATTGTATCATAAATAAATTTAATTATTCAATGTCTAAAAATTATAAATAAAATACCATTATATAAAAAATCGTTTTATCTTTCTAATGAATATTTATAGTCGAAAGGATAACATATGTAACCCTATATAAAAATTGTTTTTCTAAAAGATATATGCTTTTGTCATTTTTGTATGTACTTAAACGTAATTAATATAAAGTGTCATTATCAGATACAAGTGGCACCATGTAGTCCCAAAATCGACCCAAAAATGACCATGGTCATCCATGTATCATAAAATATGGTTAGGACACGTTTTATGGTAATTTAATATTATTATAATATTATTTTTTCCCTTATTTACCGGATTTACCCTTTAACCATGTTAAATAAAATATTTGACAAAGTAATTATTTGAAATGTCTAAAAGAAGTTACCTATTTACACAATATGGACCTCCTAATTCTAAATATGGAATCCATTTCTCTAAATTCAAAACATAGAAGTTGCAGAAATTATTATAAAATTAATTCCCGTTGTGAGAGGAAAAAAGCATGTTTCTAAGAAATAATAACTATCAAAAGATTGACACTTGCTTATTTCCAGTTTAAATGTGAAATTATGGCCAATGACTAAAATTTGATTAAATGGAAAAAATATAATCTAATTATACTTTAAAACCACTCAATAGTATAATTTATCACTATGAATTATTTTTACTAAAAAGTTGTTTTTATTAAATTTTAGTATTTTTCACTATTCATCAAAAACTGCATGTTTTCAGAAATATACCAAAAATTCATTCTAAGATAATTTTGATATTTTTAATACAAAAATTATGTCCATTATGAAAGAGAAAATGTATAATATTTCAAAAATTGGTTATTCCTATTCATAACGGCTAGTTTGATTGGTTGGGGTGTGTGTTAGAACTCAAAGTTGAGTACAACACACGCAGCTGTATTATTATAAGAGAAGAGTACTATGGAAGCTTGAGGTATAACAAAAATTTACATTCCATAATTTTATGGTATTTTTCGGATAAAATTTATTTTTTAATGAATAGAGAAAAATATTATATTTTAATTCAAAGCTGCCTTTTAATATAATTTATTTATATTGTTAGATTATATTTTTTTAATTGGGTTTAGAGTGTAATTAGATTATATTTTTACCATTTAATCCAATGGTTGTAATTGGAATTATTTTCACTTTGAAATTGGGAATAAACAAGTTTCAATCTATTGATAAATATTGTTTCAAAAAAACAGGCAATTTGTTTTGAAAAATGGAATTGATTTCAAATTAATTAATTAAACTTATATGTTGTGAATTTTTTAAAATGGAAATCATTTTTGAATTCATAATATTGAATATATCTTAGGGTAATTGTTTTGTATTTTTCTGAAAAACATCAATTTTTGTGGAATAGTGAAAACACTATGGAGTAGTTAAAAAGCTGAATTTTTCATTTAAATGAAAATTTACCACTTTAGTGTGTTGAATTTCGAAAATATGACATACCAATTTGTTATTATTAAGTAAAATGTGGTTCATTAAGATGAAAATATTTTTTGGTGAATAGTAACTTTTGTCTTTTATTTACCAAGGTTAATGGTAAATAGGGTAATTCAAGAAAAAAAATAATATTATAATAATAAAAAATTTACTTATCATTTTTTGTATGTGTCTGGATTTTATAATGGTACATGGAAATTAGATAGGTGGTTACGTGATAATCCAAATGACGGGTAGTGTTGTGATAAACCAGGACGAGTGATTAAGTTATAACCTCCAATGCATTAGGTATGGAAGCTAGCCATATGGCTATTCCATTTAGTGATATGTGTGGAAGTAGAGTGTATGGATATTCAATTTAACTATGTTTATTTCCCAAGGTACCTTTATATGTAATGTGTTCTTTATATGGGTTTTATGGTAATAATTTTGTTACAAAACGGTAAGTAATGATCTTTTATTCATTGAAGAGTATTTACAACTTCATAATAATGAAAAGTATTACTTATGATAAAGTATTCATGGTCTAATTATAGTTTTGAAAAAATCAATAGTTTTCCTTTCTTTGTATCCATTACTGTGCTTTTTCTGCTCATCTCATGTTTTTGAAATGTTTTTTCACCAGACATAAAGTAGAATAGTGTTAAGGGTGGTATCACAGAAATGTTGTGTTGTCTAATTCAGGGAACTAGACATGAATCTTTTTTTTCAAGAATTTTTATTTTGTTAAAAATATGGGAAATTATGTAGATGTGTCTGCATTGGAATATTTGAGATGTAATGTAATAGTCATGACTTAATTCTCTAAAACTCTAATCCTGAAAATATCTTCAATGTGAATTATTCATTTTATTCAAAATTTTTTAACGCTTAAGGTTGGGTCTTTATAGTTGGTATCAGAGGTCGGTTTAGACTACCATGGGAGTTGGGGTATTGTTAAATTAATATCCATAAATTAATTTATGTTAATATTGAAATGCTATAGCAATTACATATTACCATATTGCTTTACCTAAGATATTCTTGTGTTCAGAATGGGTTTCCACATAGGAAACATGGAAGCTATGTTGGGACGACATCTAGAGGAAGACAACCTTCCAAATCAGTAGCCTCAGATGGTCGGAATCAGAACCGAACAGTTGGTTGTAGTGATGGCACAATTGACTAGGGTTATAAATGGTTATGGTATCCATGTATGCGATCAGCTAGATCAACCACAGAGGAACATGTCAGTAGTGTAGAATTTCCCGAGGCAACATCCCCCATCATTCAGTAGATCATCTGACCCTATGCTAGATGAATGTGGGATTAAAGCACTAGAGGAAATTTTAGATGTAATGGGGTGTAAAAAACAACAAAAGGTTAGTCTCGTTATTTAACATTTTGAATGTGAAGATGATCAGTGGTGGTCGATGGTAAAAAATATCAGGTATAGTGAGAAGATTGATTCTATTTATTGGGATGAATTCAAAGGAATGTTACATGAGAAATATACTCCTATGGTGGTTCGACTTAGGATGGAAAAACAATTCTAGTAATTAAGGTAGAAGGATGATTCATTGGCTTCATACGAAGGAATGTTCACTCGACTGGAAAGGTATACTCTAAACTTCATCAAAGATCTTGATATTAAGATAAATCGAATTTACTTAGGGATGCAGCCACAATATTGATGAGTATTAGCCTCTTGTGAGTTCAAAAGTTATGAAAAACATGTTCTATTTGCGGAGAAGAAGGTAATGGAGTTTTCCAATGATCAGATGTTCTTTGAAAAAAAACCTAATAAGAGTTCATGTTTTCCAGAAAAGGGAATGAATTCATCAAAAAGTCTTGGAGGTAAGAAAACTAAAGTTCCATATTGTGAGATTTATGGTAAAAAGAATCCTGGAGAATGTTTATAAAAGTCTGGAAAGTTCTATAGGTGTGGTAAGTCTGGTCAAATTACTCATAAATGAAAGGAAGATGATCATTCAGGCCATGAAAAGCCAATGGTAAGATGCTTTAAGTGCAATTAAATGGTTCATTATGAAAATCAGTTTCTGTCAAAGAACTCAACTGAGGGAAATCCAGTAGACTACAAGAAGGAAGGGGTGGTGAATTCCACTGCAAATACATCAACATATGTTGGGCTATAAAATGAAGTAGTATCAGTACACTGTTTGTTGGTTCAGATTATGCCAATGTGTTTCTTGATTCTGGGGTCGACACATTCATTCATTTCTGAGAAGTTTTCTAGAAAATTGGGAATTCTATATCAAGATACGAATCATTAAAATATGTAAAAATCACCTATTGGAAATGTTGAGACAAAAATAAATTATAAGAACCTTCATGTGCTTATGTGCGGAAATAATCTACTTATAAACATTATCATTTTGCCTCTAGTAGAGTTTTATATAATTTTAGGAATGGATTTGCTGTCTGTTTATCATTATAAGATTGACTGCTGAGCTAATGAAGTTTCATTTCAGAAAGATTTTCAGTTTGTGTAAAATAAATAACCCTTCTTTTGATAACATATTTGGAAGCTGAGAAACTAGAAAAGGATGGAAATGAATGTTACCTTGCACATATTATTGAAAAAAGGATGTGATCATATTAGTCGTGTGACAATGGTAAATGAGTATCATGATGTTTTTTCTGATGAGTTTCCTGGAATTATACTTGATCGTGAATTTGAATTTACTATTGCTATTGTTCCTGATGCTAATCCAGTTTTAAAACCCCTTTATTGAAAGGCTCAAATTGATCTTTTAGTGTTAAAGAATCAATTACACAATTTTTTATGAAAAAGGTTTCTTTCAACATAAAAAGACACCATGGAGTGAACCTATCTTGTTTGTTAAAAAGAATGATGGTTCAATGATACTTTCCATGATTATCGAGCATTGAATAACATCACTATTGAGAAAAATTATCATTTTCCTTATTTCAATTATTTTTTTGATCTGCTCTATAAAGCTCAGTATTTTTCAAAGATTGACTTGAGGTTAGGGTACCATCAGTTGAATTTAATGGAAGTAGACATTACAATGGCCACGTTGATTAATATATATGTCCATTATAAATGTGTAGTTATGCATTTTGGGTTAACCAATGCACCGACATTATTCATGGATCTTATGGATTGAATTTTCTGTGAGTTTTGGATAATTTTGTGGTTGTGTTCATTGATGACATTTTGGATTACTATAAATGTAAAAAGGAAATGAAAGTCATTTAAGGGGTGTATGAAAACATTAAAAGAAAAGAAACTATTTGGGAAATTCTCTAAGTGTGAGTTTTGGTTACAGAAAATTTATTTCTTTGGTCACATTGTTTCAAAAAATGGCATAACTGTTTATCCTGCTAAAACAAAATTTGTTGAAGAATGGCTAAATCCCACAAATATAACCACGATCCATAGTTTTTTGGGTTTAGCAGGTCATTATCAGAGGTTTTATGAGAATATTTCACGGTTATCTATTCCAATGACTAGGTAAACTCAAAAAGATGTTAAGATTACTGGGACAAAATAATGTGATGTTTTTTTCATGAATTGAAATAAATATTGGTGAATGCTCATGTTTTTACAATACCTTCCAGAAATTGTGATTTTGTTATCCATAGTGATTTTTCATTGAAAGGACTTGGTGGTGTCCTTATTCCTAATGATCAGTTAATTTCTTATGATACACTTAAATTGACACCTCATGACTTAAATTACCCTATAGATGATTTGGAATTAGTTGTTGTTTATTTTTGTTAAAAATGTAGTGGCACCATTTTTATGGAGTAAAGTGTGAAATATATATTGATAAAAAAATAGAAGTATATATTCACTCATAACGAATTGGACATGAGACAGAGGAGATGGTTTGAATTAATCATGGATCATGATTACACGATCCTTTTACCAACCACGAAAAGCTAATAAACTGGCTGATGCTTTGAGTTGAAAAATTAATGTTTCATTTACCATTATATATTTGGAACGAGATCCTTTGGTTTTTGATTTGATGAACTTTGGAATATAATTTTTTGGTGTAAAAAATTCCTCTATTTTGTTTCATGTGTCAGTGAGATCATCCCTAACAGACCGAATTAAGTAAGCACAGAAGTGATACAGTGAGTCACAGAAAAAGGCAGAGTTGGTTCCGAAGGGTAAGTTGCATGATTTTAACTTTGATAGTGATTTTTTTCAGATTTGGGAAGAGATTATGTGTACCTTTTGATTAACAGTTGATGAATGAGTTGTTATGTGAAAATAATAGTTCCCGTTTTTAGTTTATCCTGGCTGTATTAAAATGTACAGATATCTTCAAGAGTATTACGGTGAGATAGAATGAATAAAGATATTGTTGGGTTTACTATGAAGTGTTTGAAATGTCAGTAGGTTAAAGCAGAATGGAATTTACCTAAAGGGGCGCTTTAGTATCTATCGGTGCCATAGGGGAAATGGGAAAGCAAATCCACTGACATCGTTGTGGGATTACCAAATACATCTCGAGGTAACAATGCAATTTGGGTTACTATTGATCGATTGATTAAATCAGCTCATTTCCTTCCTAATCGAGACACGTTGTCTCTAGATCAAATATTTGAGTTGTTTGTTAATGAGATAGTCAGGTTTCATGGTGTTCCCCTATCGATTATATATAATCGTGATCCCAGGTTTACTTATATCTTTTAGAAAGGACTTCAGAAGTCATTTGGTATAGAATTACATTTTAGTATAGATTTTCAACCATAATCAGATGGGAAGTCAAAACGAACAATTCAAACCTTCGAGTATATGTTACGTGCATACTTGATAGATTACGTGGGAAATTGGGATGAACATATTTCATTGGTTTAATTTTCACATCATAATAGTTTTTATTCCAGGATTCAAATGGCTACATTTGAGGAATTATATGGGAAGCGGTGTCGAACTCTAGCGTTTTGGGATGATGTAGGTGAAAGGAAGCTGAAGGGACCAGAATTTTTAGAAAATATGGTAGAAAAGGTTCATTTGATTCAGAAGCACATGAGAATAGCTGAGAGTGGGCGGAAATGTTATGAAGGCAACTGAAGGAAGAATCTTTCTTTTTATGTAAGTGACCATGTCTTTCTCAATGTTTTTTCCATGGATATGTGTGATGTGTTTTTCTAAGAAGGGAAAGTTGAGTTCGAGGTTCAATGGACCATATGAAATCTTGAAGAAAGTTTGTTCAATTGAATACATAGTGTATTTACCTCCAATTTTGTCTCATGTACACAATGTTTTTCATATTTCAATGTTGAGAAAGTATATGCCAGATCCATCTCATATTTTAAGTCCAGAGGATGTTTAGGTGGAAGAGAATCTCTTTTATGGGAAACAACTAGTCCAGATTCTTTTCCTTAGAGAGAATGTGTTACAAAATATGTTAATTCACCATGTATAGGCTTTGTGGAAAACCCATATGGTTGAAAAGGCAGCATGGTAATTTGAAAATCCTATGAGGGTTAAATACCCCCATTTATTTGATAAGTGAATAAAATTGAAAAACTAACAATTTATTAATGCGGGGAAGGATGTAACATCCTAGGTAAATAATGAAATATGAAATTTTCATATTTATTAATATTTTTTAATTAAATATTAATTTTACATTAAAGGAGTTTCTTGGTTTGATGTTGCACCCGATACGCAACAACAAGTTTCATTGCAATCTTACGTTGCATACTAACAATATAATAATATTATTTTAAATAGTAGTTAATTCCTAGTCATTTTATTGGCATGAATGAATATAAATAACTAAAATATGATAACACATGTTTTTTTAAATGTTTTTACATTTATCAAATAAAATTTAGTGGCTTAAAATGTGAATGAATCTAATTTTAAGCATAATTTACGTCAAATGGTTGATTTACCACCATTTAATGGTGTACACTCATAAAATATAGTTTTGGAAACTTTTATATGTTTTATTCGACAATATAAAATTATTATTTAAAATCAGAACATCAAAATTTACTTTGGGTAAGTTTTTTGTATTTTTCTCTTAAAATTCATTTTTTAATGAATAGTGAAAAATACATATTTTAATTCAAAACTGCCTTTTAATACAATTTATTTTTATGGATAGATTAACATTATAATTTGTTTTAATGCTTAATTAGATTATATTTTTAATTTTTAATCCAATGGTGGCCATTGGAATTAATTTTACATTGAAATTTGAAATAAAAAAGTGTCAATCTTTTGATGTATATTTTTTCATAAAAACACGCTATTTGTTTTGACAAAGGGAATTAATATTAAATTATTTAATCCGACATGTATTTTTTGAATTTGATAAAAGAAGCATAATTTTTGAATTAATAATATTAAATATATATTAGGCTAATTGTTTTGAATTTTTCTGAAAAATATCAATTTTTGATGAATAGTGAAAACCCTAAGTTGTAGTTAAAAGATGAATTTTTCATTCAAATGAAATTTTACCACTTATGTGAATTGAAATTCGAAAATCAAACATACATGGTTTTTATTAGTAAGTAAAAATTTGGTTCAACAAGATGAAAATAAATTTTACTGAATAGTATCTTTTGACTTGTATTTACCGCAGTTAAAGATAAATAGTGTAATTCAAGATAAAAAGAATATTATAATTATAAAAAATTACCTTAACACTTATCCTAACCTTATTGGGTGAGTCATTTACGACCTTGGTCATCCTAGGGTCGATTTGTTGTCCCCATAGAGCCACTGGTGAGTGATAACAACAATTTAGATTAATTAATTTAAAGTGAAGAAAAAAAGACATCAACAAATATTTTTTAGAAAATTAATTATTACATTGGGGTATATAAGTTATCATTACGACTATAAATATTAATTGGAATGATAAAAATATTACCTATATCTTGCTATTTTTTTTAATCTTTAGATATAAAATAATGTAAATTACGTATGACACAACAACGATGCAGTGTTTACCTCATTAATAAATGATTTAAATAAATATGATTATAAAGATTAAAATAATATTCAAAACCTATCAAATTCGTATTTGATGATTTTATATCTACCATGAGTCATCTTATATTATATTAAAATTAGTTTTTCACCCTTAAAACCCGAAAATAATTTAATAATAAAATAATATTTTCACACTTTCCTAAAGAGCCCCTCCTCCCCCTTATAAAAAGCCTTCACCTATAACCCATTCCTCACACCTCCCAAGCTCCATTGATCGTCCAAACTCTACCCAATTAATCTCCCAAAATTCCTATCCTAGACTTAGTAGACTTACTTTAGGCATAAGTAACATCAAGAAGTCCTTTTGGTTAAAACCAAAGGGAGTTTCCCGAATTAAAGGTAACTATTCCTCTTTAATTCTGTTGATTTATTTTTTTAGTTTACTTATCCAACACCCTAAAATATTTTTATTTATTCAATTTATAAAAACATATCATCCTAAATATTCTAGGTTGTTTTTATGAGAATTATTTGAACTACACTAACTCACACCTATGTCAAATGGTTATAGAATATACTATTTCTAGGGAGGGAAAACTACTACCTCAAGAAATGATGATTATTCAAATATCTCCAACCGCCTCTCATGGTGGCCATTATGATGGAACTAAATTTATATATGATATATATTATATTTATATTGTTTATATTCTTATGTGTTTTTCATTTATAGAATACACTTATGGTTTCCATTGTGGGTAAATAAGATAATCTCATTTGAGGAAGTGCGGCCTACCACCACCTCAAAGTGATATGATTCATTCATGCCTTATGTGGAACATATAATGGGTAATGTTAATGAAATTATATATGATATTATACTATATTTATAATATAATTATGTATCATTAATTTTTAATTCCATTACAATTTGAAATAAAAATTGAAGTATCGTGCATGCGTACGTATGGCTTACAGTCTCCATGAATGGTGAATTTCATTTCTTATATATAAATGTTATGTACAATTGTAAATACATGTATATACTGGATATATATGATATATGTGATATCTAAATAAATAATTTCATTATGGATATAATTAACTTTTGACCACATGAACAACTTGTAATTATAAGAGGTCCAATTTTGACTCAAGTACTAAATATCGACAAAATGACCATTATTAACATAAAGTATTACATAATGTTTATAA
Source organism: Viscum album (assembly GCA_963277665.1). Lineage (NCBI taxonomy): Eukaryota > Viridiplantae > Streptophyta > Magnoliopsida > Santalales > Viscaceae > Viscum > Viscum album. The sequence continues at coordinate 1,940,640,773 of OY728133.1, read as the reverse complement.
AATGGTAATAAGAAATTTAAAAGTAATGATAAACTGGAAAAATGATTCTTAAGAATGTATAAATTAACATTAGTTTATTATTTAGGAGATTAAATAAGGAATGGGTCAAGTCGGACACAAGGTAAGGGACATCGTCTCAATCTCCTTTCATTGAGGCATATTTTGTTTTTTTACATGACCTTATTTTATAAGTTGTATGAAAACCTTTGATTTTTCATTTCATTCAAAGAGAATATTTTTCTACGGAGAATTTTAATAAATGAAAAAAAAGAATGTTTATTTTAACGTAATCGGTGACAACGACCTTTTCGCCACCGCGAGTATTAATTGATATTCGGCTTCCTTAACAGTCTGTAATGTTTTTAAAAGGAAAATAAATACCATATAAACATTTATTCATTTTGGTATTGAAAATGGTTATGATAATTTACTTCTAATGTCAATATATTTATATGATATATTGTGATTGGAATGTGTAAATGTTTTCATTCCTTTATATTAGTTGTATGTGTTATGATTTTATAATGGTACTTGGACATTTGATAGGTGGTTATGTGATTAACAAAATGAAGGTTGGTGCCATGACAACCCAAGACATGTGGACACATAATAACCTCCAATTTATTGGGTATGGAATTCGGCCATATGGCTATTCCATTTAGTGATATGTGTGGATGTCGACCGTATGGTTATTCAATTTGTGTATGTTTATGTCCCAAGTTAAAATTATATTTTATATGTACTTTATATGGTTTTTATTGTAATCATTTGGTTAAATTAGGGTAATAAATTATATTTAATTCAGTTAAGAGTATTCACTACTTCATAAAGGTGAAAAATATTACTTCTGATAAAGTATTCATGGTTTACTTGTGGTTTTGAAAAAACTAACAGTTTTACTTTTTTTTGTATCCCTTACTGAGATTTTGTATGCTCATCCCAAGTTTGGGAAACATTTTTCACTGGACATAAATTAGAATATGATGAAGGATGGTATCTCGTAAAATTCCTGGTGCCTAAATAATGGAACTTGGCATGAATGTTTTTTTCCAAAATTTTTATTTGGTAAAAAATATGGGAACTGAGTAGAAGTTTCTACTTTGTAATTTATGAGATGTAATATAATAGTTATGTCCTAATTATCTTAAACCCTAAACCAGAAAAGATATTCAATGTGAATTATTCATTTAATTCAACATTATGTAATACTTAAGGTTGGGGCCTTATATTATTATAATTTTTCTTCAGTATTATTAGAGAGTGGTGTGAGTCATTATTTTATCTCTTTACTCATAGTGAAATAGATGGAGCTCCTAGTTGAGGAATATGCCAATCAACGTTGTCTTGAGGTTCCTAGTGAGAAAGATTATAATATATTAATTTTTAGATAGTAGTTTGAGATAAGTCTTGGTGGAGGGATATTATTATGGGGCCCTTTAGTTGTCATGATGGAACACTATTAATTCATCTTCGGTATTGGTTTGTTATCCATTGTCTGAGACTATGTTGACAGTAACTGAAGATGAGAAAAATCATTTCACCCAGATGGGATGATATTAACTATTTTTGGTGAGATAGATCTCATCATAGGATGAGCTAGTTTTTTTAGAAGGATTTTTCATCCCATCACCCATCGGTTGGAGAGTGAAACAGTTATTGCAATAGGCACATTAGGCATCTAGATTACATCATATGTGTGGGATATTATCGACTTCTTCCCCATTGATAGTCTCAGACAACCTCAAAGGAATGAGATGGTTTTTTATTGAAATTCACCCTTGTACCGATTTGATATCATGAATAGAATATCTGATGGCCCATAATGAGCTTTTGGAGGTGCAGTTACAGTCCAAGAACATCTAAGAGACAGTTTTTATCTAACCCAGTTTTCCCCCTTAAGAAGGCCATGTTTTCTTCATGAGAAAGGAAGACATTATCTTGTGTATTTTTGGGGAATAATGATGCCTGATCTAGGCCAATATAATGAACAATAACCCCTTTTCCATGGATTTATGACATATTTTACGAGTTGTGAGGTGAAAGATTATTCTCTAAGATAGATCTAAGGCCCGTCTACCACCAGTTGAGATTTCCTAAGACTGATATTTTGAAGTTGTCATTCCAATGTTTATTCTGATACGATGATTTTTTTTATTCCCTTTTGTGTGACTAATTCCCCTGCTATGTTTATTAATTTGATGATATAGTTCTTCCATCCATTCATGGACCAGTTTTTTGTTGTGTTAATTGAATACAAACTCATATACTCCATTCTATAGATGGATAATATAGAGAACTTAGGGATAGTCAAATATTTTCTTTGGAAGAACCAATTTTGTGGTAACATCTCTAATTTTTTGTTCTAGACTCATGAGGTCCACTTCATGGGGAAAACAATTCAAGATCATTTATTAGAAATGGGCGTAGGGAAGGCTGATGTATTTATTCATTGTGACCCACAAAAGCTCATGTCAGATGTGTTGAGATTCCATTGCTTAGTGGGGTGATAAAAGATGTTTTTGGTAGAAATATATAAGATTACGGTACCTTTGACTACACTGTAGTAGAAATGATAACAGTTCACATAGACTGAGTAGTTTTAGAGGGCCTTTTAGGAGTTTAGGTTGATACTAATGAGTGACTCGGTTTTGAGACTACAAAAGGAGGGCGTGGGGAACATAGTATATTGTTAAGCCTCATGAGATGGGATCAGTTGTTTGTTAAGGAATAAATAGGTAGTTATCACATATGGGATGATGATGTTATTACTAGTTATGAAAAACAAAACAACTCCAGACCCTGAGCTAGAAGTTGTAGTTTTCACCATGTGGATGTGGAGGAGCTATCTTATGGGGATCATATCCAAGTTCACTCAACCCATCAGATTATCCGATACATCTTCAGAAAGTGATACCTAAACGTGACATAATCTCACTCTATGGAGGTCCTACTAGAATATGAATTCAAGGTAGTCTATACTTTTGGGAGGGGAAACATGGAAGAAGATTCCCTTAAGAAGAAGTCCTGAGCTCAATTGTTGTAGGGGGCATCTGAGATGATGGGTTCTTTTAAGCTTACCCTAGTTGACCATGAGGGTAAAAAATTTCTTAAATCGATGGTGTAGGTACCTTCTCTAATCCCGTGTGTGGGGGATACCCAGTTGGGAGACATAAACTCGATGTCCTTGCATACCTAGATATTCTCATGAGATATAACTGATTGAATTTTTAAAGGATAAAATAATTTCATCATTTTCGAGTGATGGAAAGAGGTCCCAAAATTTATGTGGGAGGAGGTGATGATTTATTTCCACACTTCTTATTTGTATATACATCGCAGTGCATGTAATATGTATAGAGAGCTTTAGTAGCAGATTTGGTGGGCTTTTATGGGCAGAGTGTGGCTAATATCATTTCATGGTGCCTCACTTGTCACCAAATGAATGTTGAGAACCAGGTTCTACAATGTTTGTTAAAGCACCTTGATATCTTGTATTATAAATGGGATGTAATGTCCATCAACATTGTTACAAGGTTTCCATGTATAGTGAGAGGCCACGGAACCATCGAGGTTCCAGTTTAATGACTCACAAATTCAAAACACTTACTTGCTATGAGGGAGTAGAGTTCGGTGGATTGTTAGGTGTAGTTGTACGTACAAGGTATTTTCAACATTTATGGGATTATATGGACTATTTTATTTAATTGTGATGTGCATTTCATATCATAGTTGTGATGGGAAATGCGAGAGGCATTAAAGACACATATAAGGATGATTACACCCTATCACACCTTGGAATATCGAAAAAACGAGCCCACTATACATGGGTTTCAGTATATGCTATAGTATTTCTTGTTATACATTGGCTATAGGTGGGAGGATAAATTATCATAGGTAGAGTTTACATATAGAAATAGGTATAACCTTATTTTTGGAAGAGAACATCTTGAGGCCATGTATGGGTGACCCAGCATCTCAGCCTTGTGCTGGATAGATATCAGAGAGCCATCTCTTTTAGGAACTGAGATGGTTAAGGATATGTCAGAGAAGGTCAAGGTCATCCATGAGAGGATGAGAGTATCCTAGAGCAGGATGAAGTTTTACATAGATCGAAATCGTGGGACCTTAGAGTTAAAGCCATGAGACCATTCCTTCCTTAAAATCTCCCCAATAATAGAATTGTAAAGAATCGAATAGGGAGGAAAGATAACCCTAATATTCATCAAATGGTTCAAAATTCTACATAGAGTTTATGAGGGTGCTTACAGCCTCAACCTACTCCCATGGGTAATGAGGGTTCCAAACATCTACCACAAGTCATTGTAGAGAAGTTACCCATATGACAGTACACAAATTGTTGACAAAGAAAAGATAGAATGTGTAGATGGATCAATTTTTTTGGAGAACCCCGTTACGATGGAGGGTTGACTGGAGAGAACACAAAATGGATGGACCATCCCCTTGGATGCTTTACTATAGCAGCACGAGAGTCTGAAAGGGTGATTCTGCGAGTGGGAGGTCAAGATGCGTGCTTATAATAACTAATGTTTTGTGTAATTTAGAAATCTGGGGTAGAATGGTTTAAAGGAGGGAATGATGTAGATACCCTATACCTTCCTTCTAAGACATTGGAATATTACTTGATATATTTTTAGAGACAAACACTGATATGGCATGATATTACACAATGAGGTGTTCTTAGAATTAATTCTATAGAAATTTTAAATTTATCTTACATTACACACACCATATTTCATAAGGAAAAATTCAATATCTCTAAAAAAATCTGATATGAAATATGATACAACAGTTGAGTTGGGAACCTGATGATTACCCGAGGCATGACCTCAAATAGGTCATTTTGGGGCATTCAGATAAAACATTCATTGGTTGTAGGTTAAATGGATGAATTTATTAAAACATTTTCTAATATAGTAATATAACTTATACATAATTCATATAAAAAAAATACAATAATGATTATTATCTAGGTTTGGACATATAAACCCTAGGATAATTGAGAGTACTTCCTTACACCACTCATTGGATAATTGAAATTAGACGATGATAAGACTCAAGATCTAGGCAGATCAAGATGTAGTGAAAATAACGGATCCTTTTATTTATTTGCGCACAATTATTTAATCATTGATTGACCCAAAACTATATAAGGAGCCTGAATTATCATATTCCACCCCAATTGATTAATCTATTGTGAATTATTATCTTATTATCTTTGATATATGTCAATTGACAACATTTTCATATGCCAATGTTCTAACATTAAATGGTTCATTTGGTTATTCTCACCATTGGAATCTTGATTTAGATTCATTGTCCTTGAGTGCTTAGAAAAAGATTGTTAAACCTTTTTTCATTCCATTATCCAAATAATTTATCAAGATAGTCATCATTGGACCACAAAGTCATAATTTGACATTTTTGGACTTCATTGAGCCCGATTTGACCCTATATTCTTGATAGTTTCACATGCAATGAATGGATTAGTGGTTAAGGATGGATTTATGATGATTTTTGGGTTTTATGTGAATGTTTTTTTGAAGTATGATCCAAATAATATATAGAAAAATTTGTAGGAATTAACAAGTATTACATCGAACCCTTGTAAAAATTGGAATTCTCTTTCTAGCTAATTGATATCCACGAATGGTTGTCAAAGGTACCCCCTTTGATTTTAGGAGAGCATTAGGTTTATGTTGACATTGAGAGGAGGGATCTATAATTCATATGCACGGTTTAATATTCTATGAAAAAAACATAAAATATTTCACATATTCCAAATAACACATGTCAGGTTGTACCTTGGATATGGTGGATAGGGTTTCATGAGTTTATATATATCCAACACTATGTTGGAAAACCACATGATATGTGAATCATTGATGGTAGTATAAATATACTTTGAGAGTACATGGGAATGGGAATGACTAGACACATTCCAGGTACCAAGATACATGCACATGAAAGGGGATATGAGAAGACCCCCATGTGGAGAGACACATGATGAACTAGAGTACACAGACACAAGAAGAGTTACATAGACACACCCATAAGAATGATCACTACTCCATGATGATGAGGAATTCTATTTAGTCTCACAAAAAATCATTTAAATTTATATGGGAATTCAGGGATATACTTGAACTGACATGACCAGGAAGTGGATCGGGACCACATGTTGTGTGGTTCCCATTACACATCATGCACCACTTTCTCCTTTTATGAAACTGTAATCCTATCATATCTTCATCATTTGGACTTGGATTATGGAAGATGAGTATCTCATCCTGAGAAATTTTCAATGTTAAATCCAATGGTGTCCACCATTGTAGATTTTTAAATATAAAGAGATATATTATGAGAATGATGCTTATTTCGGAGATGCTCGACAATGGTAGTGATTAGATATGATCATCAGTTAGATCAGAGTGGTATTATCATAATAGGTAGGGAATTGGTCATCTATCAACTATCAGAATGGATCCCACTAGTTGGTAAGGTAATGGGTCCTCAAATAACTATTAGAGTTTCACCCTCTACTTGAGATAGGGTATGGTCCCTCTACCCATCAAATGGGTGGCACCCTCTCGCAGAGTCAGGGCATGGGTCCAAAACCACTAAAGTGTAATCCCCTACCTGGTAGGGCCTAGTTAATCTATATTATATCCAAGTGGAATACCCCCACAGTATCAGGAATGGGTCCACAAATGGAAGAGTGGTACCCTCCAACTGAGATAGTAATGGGTCATCTACTTAACATTAGACTGGCACCCTCTAGCTGGGTTCATCATGGTTCGTCTACTAATTACTTAAGTGGAAGCCACTTTTTGCGATATTAAATGATCATAAAGATATGTATTGAGTTTAACTCTATGATTAGACTAGTGATGTGGCCATATGACTATATATTATGGCCCCATGACTATGAGACATTTTGATGAGGTGTGTCTTTACATGGATGTCTCTTCCAGAAGATGTTTTTGATGATAATCATATTTAGACTTATAAAATGAACGAAATTTTTTTCCTAGGTTGGATTTCATTTTGGGGATCCAATTTTTGGTATATTTTTCTTAATTTTTTTGTTTATATATATATGTATACATATATCCTTGTCAATTTATTTTTTACTCTCTTTATTTGGGTTGATATTTCTAAAATATATCAATTCTTATCATGTATCAATCTAATGCCACTTTATATTTCTATGTGTCATACTGGGTGTGAATATTCTAACCCCTACATGGGATTTTCCAGTGCATGTCGTATCTTATGAAGATGTTCTGTAGGTTAGGAGTTTCTACTGAGGAGAATCGTGATACCCATTTCATTTGGCCATGTACAGTGATAAAATCTTGGAGATCAGAAGCTTGGATCTCTCAATATATTTACTTTACATGTTTTTTTATATTGGGAAATTTTTCTATATAGGTGTGAATTTTCTCATATAATTTCACTTTACACCATTATACGCTTGTATACCATAAAGGTGTATAAATACCTGGTTTAATCTCTATGTATAGAATATTTTTATTATTTCCCCACTACAATTCTATATTGAGATAGTCAGGTGTGTGTGTGAATATACATTAGGAAAAGTAATCCCATTTAGTTTATTCATTTTGGTTCTTGATGCTACCCTTGGTATATAATGTAAGACTTTGGGTAGTTACAGTTTGATACATCTTGGTTTGAGTTATTAAAAAATGTTTAGTTAGAAATTATGGGTCTTATTATTGATGCATACTACTACATAGTAAAAAAAATACACCTCGAATTTGTAATGTTGAGAAGAACCAACCATAATTTTGGAGGGTTCAACTAGAATAGTTGGTTTTAATAATATCTAATAGTAGAAAATGGAATTTATAATGGGAAATAATGATTTTAATTTTATGAACTAATTTATATTAATAAAAATATAATGAACACACTAAATTTGTGTTTTGTTCCTATAATTTTTTCCCTAGAGAATAAGAATAATAAAAAATTCCAATATATTAATTAAGGTTGGGATGTAGGTGGGTAAATAAGATTTATTATAGAAATTATGAAAAAATATGATGATTATAAATAAAATACAATTGTGAAGAGATATAGGAGTGATAACGAGCACCAGTAAGAAATTATGATTTATAAGAATAAGAACGTGATCCATGAACAATTCCACTACCACATATATTTCATTTGTTGATGGGGAGGAACATGCTGAGAAGAAAAAACTACTAAATTTAAATAGATAAAATTCAACGTAAAATAAAATATCTAGTGAAGAAGTATTTTATTTTAAATTTAAGAGGAAGATACTATTGTGTTACTTGAGAATAAATAGATTCAGCCCATACATCATGGTATATATATCATACAGCCCAAAATAAGGGGATCACAAATAAGTGAAGATAAACTGATCATTAAATCAGTATTCATGATACAAGATGTGTCTCAGGAAAAAGAGATATAGACCCACATATATTTAAAAATTTTAAGAAGACAAAAAATTATATAAACTATTAAATACGTTTATTTGAATTTTATTAATGGAAATGAAGTGGGTGTTCCATATGATTATAATTTCACCCATCCGAAACCTTTTTCAATACATATTGTGATTATTTGATACATTCTAGTATAAGAACACGCCATATTCCTTTTCTCCTTGGATTATCCCTTACTAGTGAAAAAAAGTAAAATCATTCTATTCAATGTGATTTACATTTTATATTTACTTTATTATTATTTGTTATTTGTAAGTAAACAAATGTGATATTGAAAATGATACTTATTACATGATACCTAGATATATATAGCTAAAATGATGAATTAAAATGGGATTTTTTTAATCACTTCACACCCTAATTCACCCCTCCTAGGGTGACTTTGATTAATCAGGTCCCAACAATAGGTCTCACAGATAAAATATTATTAATTATGATTCAATCTATATATTCTAATTTATTCATAAATAGAATAATTGATGAGGCCTCCTTTTAATGAAGGAATTAACTACGATGAGTGAAAACGATTATTTTTTATTGGATTATAGAAATATTATTATTTAATTCATTCTATACTGTGATTATTCTAAAAAAATTCGGTGATATAATAGGCTATTCTAGGAAAAATAAAATTAATAATACATCACTATATAATTATGTCTACATGATATTAACCCATTGAGGTACTACCATTATGATGTAGAAAAATCTATAAACAAATTTTGGGAAATATGTGATTGTGATAAATAATTTAAAAACAACTTTGAGAGAATATATAAAATATTTTTGTAGTAAAAATCCTAAAATAAATATTCTAAATATTACATTATAAAAAAATGTATGTAAAAAAGGAAAAAAAATGAAGAACAATCCTATTAAGATGGACTCTCTAATTTTGTTGAATGGTCTTGATTCAGTTATTAAAAATAATTCGAACTATTTTGATGAAGTTATTTGGAAATATGAAATCATATGATATCCTATAAAGATAAAAAAATATGTCTTGATTTTAAGAAGTCGAAATGAAAGCCAATATTCAAAATTGAATTTTATGTTGATGAAATCCAGATATGATTCAATAAATAAATAAATAAGAAGGTAGATCAATATTACTTTATGAATGAGAAGAACCATAAATTTTTTAGTGATTGGTATATAGAAAAAATGGGTGAAAAGGGTGGATGTTTTTTAAATCGTGATATAATAAAGATGGGTCCAAAGATGAAGGGAAAGTGTGATATTATCAAATAAAATTTTCATTTGATTGGTAAAAAATAGAAACGGAGAAATAATTGAAGGGAATTGTTATCCATTTCATGAAAAAACATGTTGATAGTTGACTGGAAGTAGGCTCATGGTTGACTAATATGGATTTAAAATTGAAATAGAATGATGATATGATAAATTATTTTTAATCAATTTTTAGGTATTTAAAAGGAAAATAGAAGTTTGAGATCTCCTCCTTAGAATATTCAAAATGTGGATAGAAATAATATTAAAAATTATATTTTATTTCTAAACAAAAGGGTCATGCGAAATATAGAAGTAAATGATCTTAGAAAAAGGTAGTACACATATTCAAATATTTTGGATTGATATGGGGCACATCGTGACAGAGTTTCTAGATGAATAAAAACTCAATAAAAGAATGATGTTTTTTAAATATAATATAAAAATTGGAGGGATAAAAAAGAAGTATAATTTTACGGGATATGTATTATTATCACTATATATATATATATATTATGGGATTTCTATAGGAGGTGAACCAATTAAGGCCTATGAAAATTCTATATTCATATAACATATAATGAGAGAGTTTACACTGGAATAAAATCTACAAGGATGAAAAAATGTTTAAATATTTTAGAGGAAAAAATGTTTCACAATAAAGGGTGAACTAGAAATCATTAGGGAAACATTTAATATATACATCATGGAATGAAAGGAATTAAATTTGGAAGATAAATAAGGAATCATCATCTGTTGTAAGTGTCATGTAAGTGAATGTTAAGACAGAATCAATTAGAAAAAATAATTATAATGTGATTCTAATTTAAATTTGAGATGATAATTGAGGCGTGATTTATAGGTTTTAAAAATTAGACAACAAGAAACGATGTCATGGTACGTGAAGTGCCTCCCTTGAAAAATGTATTGTGAATATGGTGCACGAAAAATTCATCAATTGAGGAAATTATCACAAGTTTGATTATTCTGACAATGAAGATAGATCATAGTCATAGAAAAATAATAAACATTGAATGAATATGTGGTGTAAATTTTTCAAAATTCGTATTTCAAAAATAACCTCTTTCAAAAATTAGAATAATATTGTATGTAAATTGATAGTTCACTAATACCAACCATATTCCACTACATATTTATTTTACTGGACCCATAACCCCATGTGAAAAATATTTATAATATGTAATTGATGTTTTTTATAATTAATTGTGAGATACGATCCATGAGGATATATATGCTGGAAATATAATTCATACATTCGAATTGAAATTGGATATACATAGAGATTAAATGATATAAATACAAAAATATGTTTCATGACTTTGATTGTTCATAAATTGTTATTAAGACTGAATAAAAAGCATAAATAGTGTTATGCCAAATATTATACTAAATGGTTAGTGGAATGATGCCAATTTAGATTTTATAAGATGAATGATAAAGTTACATTTTGAAAAGAATTAGTTCTAGTGATGTAGATCATGAACCAAATTTTAAGAGGTACCAAAACAATATTTTAATGTCATAGCTTTACCAAACTACGATTGACAGAAAAAAAAATTACATAAAATAATTTTCCATATGAAAAAAACTAAGATGAATAAGTCATAATAGAGGATATTGTATCAATGATCATGGGTTTCAACTATATTTTTTATATACTAACAAGTGATATCAACTGAATTTTTTAGAATACCAATTAGTTTCTGGAAAAAATAAAATTACCAATAAGTGATTCCCCGAATTGAAAATTATCCCAAGACATTGTTTAACGGAATTAAACTGGATTTGGTCACGAGTAATCAAAATCGTTCAATATTTTTGAGAATTTTATTATCCATTTAATGAATTGATGTTCTTCAATATCGAGTGTTATCAAACGTTTATCACAAACTAGTTGTATCAATTGATCAACATATATTATGTCTCATACACTTGTTCTTTTGTTAATTATTTATTAATGGGTTGCTTTTTTGTGTGATTGATATAGCGAAAAAATATATTGAAGCAATAAAAAGATCACTATACTAGTATATATAGAAGTATACATAGACAAGTTTTAGGTTTTTGAAATAATTTCTTTTCATACACTCACTTTTCTCTTAATAGGATTAAAGGATTTGTTTATGACTCAAATGTTAAATGGTGAATTCTTGTGGTAAAATATTTTACATAAATTCCAACAACTTTTGGATGAAAATTGATTGAGTTTATAGATGGAATATATATATATATATATTACATCGAATAAGTTGTTTATTAGTTGATATGAATGTATACTTATCCAAAAATTAGTATCATCAAGTGGAATCACGTCTATATTGATAGTATATAATTTTTTCCAATTAATTTTAATAATAGTAAATAAAAGAGCTAGAGAATAATTGAATGACTGTTCAAGCCAAAATATGTTAATTTTGTAGAGAGTAAAAATATTATTCAATATATGGAATTATTTTTAACACACCAATGTATTTTTATTTGAATTTCACAAATTGATAACAAATAAAAAAATTAACATCATCTTGTAGTATTAAATGAGTTGAGAAAGGGTAACTAACAAAGGGGGATACAATTCATTCCCTATATGTATTTTAAAAGAAGAAGAATTATATTGACCATTCAAGAATCTTGGGGATATTATTGAAAATATAAATCAAATATTTCGTAGATAATGTAGGATTGGATATGAGTAGGAACCCCCATAGTGTGTAATGAGAATTAGGGAGTGAATATATTAAAGGTAGACCTTTTCATTTTAATTTCAAATATGGTGGAAATAAAGAGATTATATATACATATACATGGTTTTGTTTTGATTTTTTATAGGAAAGAATTATGATAATATATATAAAAAACATCATGGGATATAATGCCGAAATCAAAGGTGTTTGTTGTCATATTTTTTTATCAATGATTGGAATTTTTTATCTATCACAAGGGTATTCAAGAATTGAAGAATCATTCCTTGAATCCATGGTAACATGTCGATATTCATGGAAGATCTAGAGAAGAGGTCCATAAGAATATAGTTATAGAGAATTATAATGATAAATTATAATAAGAAGCAGTGATATGAATATTTTTATAGAAGATCAAGAGAATAGTTACACATAAATTCACTTGTGAAGAATTACAATGATACATATCTAGAGAAATAAGATATATGTTTATATAAATATATTATCTAGAGAAGAAATCCGCATGAATTCACTTATAGAGAATTAAAATTATATTCCTTAATTTATATCTATTTCATGGTTATTAAAATGGTGTGTACTAACTAGAAGAAGTTTGTTGATGCAATGAGGTTGAAAGAAGCCGGATGATGCTCATTTTGGAGGTAGAAGGATGAAATAACTCTGTAAGAAAATACACTATGTCATGAGTGTTATTGATTTTAGAAAAATGAAATTCCCTTTGTGTATAAATAATATAATTTATTGGACCTACAGTAAAAAATATTATATTTTTCATACATGAAGGATTATACTTTGAAAAATATTAAAATTTGAATTACAAGAACTTATTCAGTTATAAACACTATTAATATCGTTTTTTAAATTCCAAATGCTATTAAAATTTGGAGATTTCCACACTATATAGGATCCATGACATTAGAATAGAAAAACCCAAAAATATGATTGATATTTTCCACATTGTAATGAAGAGGTCGTTACATGAAGGATGTCCAACCAATATATATTATTTTTGGGAGTTTATAGAAATATAACCCCACTAATTTGGGTTTCAACACAAATATTGAAGATTAATATAAGTCTCATTACATAATGTAGTAGACTATGATAAAACACATTGTTTTTTTAAAAACGGTTGTATGTTATGTGGAATTAAATAATTCAATTTTATAAGGTTATAATCATTCGTGTAAGGGAGTAGTTAACCATGCCTTAATATGTTAAAATGGTGAAATGGCTTGGATAATTGCATGGAGATGATTCTATAATTTATAGGTAAGATATTTAGTTTAAATTTTTTGATCTTATTGTTGACAGAAACAATTCAACAATGAAACCAAATTAAAAAATAGGTAATGTCTATATGACTCTAATTGGAGAGGATGAACCATGAATATGCAGTTTCTATATTTTTTTTGTGACTGGTAGAATTTTATGTAGACATATATCATGGAATTGAAATGATTAGATTGGATTACATGAATTATAATGGAAACTCTAAATTGTAATCGTACACCAATAATTATCTTATGTACTAGAGGAAGACAATCCACACAAACCCTGGGATTAATAGTTTGATTTAGGTTTTATTATTATAATTCTTATAACATTTATGAAATATGAAGGAAAAATATTGAAAATATGATAATAAAAATATTAATAGAGTTCTTAAGAATAATTACAAAAAAATATCTAGAGGAAAAAAGAAAGAATGAACTACAAGAGTTTCATTATCATAACAAGTTTTTTTTCTTTAAGAGGAGGATCAAGAGGAGAAACAAAACAATTCAAAATTTGATTACATGAAAATTAAGGAAACATGATAAATCCAATAAAGAATAAATTTCATATAGACGAATATGTTTTAATTGATATTGTAGATGAAATATATTCAGTACTCAAATCATGGTGTTGATTTAAAATGACATATAATAAAGTAAGTGAAATGAAATGAATATATGAAGAGCATCAAATCAAGATCCATGATTTAATTGGAGACTCATAATGAACAATTATAAACCCAAATGTACTTATAATATTATTTAATAATTGGAATTCAATAAACTATTAAATATTTTTCTCTCTGTAGTTTGCATATGATATGAAGAGGGTGTTACCATGGAATAGTCGGCCATCTTCCAAAAAAAATTTGTATTACATATTATTAAAGGTATTATATTTTTCGATGTTGACACACCATCAAAATTTATTCTATATATAATCCCACATTGGTGAACCATAAAAACTAATTTTGTCATATGTTTTTTACATGATATATCTACATAATTATTTTGGGAGATCGATTAGAGTAAGGATGAGTGATCAATGGTTTTCTTGCAAACATGATAACATGATCCATATAGATAAAAGGAAAAGGTTAAAAGTAAAAAATATTTAATAATTTGATACATTAATTCCCCATCACTACTCAATACGGAAACCCATATATTTAATAAAATTTACCTCATGGTTTATTTACTAAAGGTACATAAAATACATTCCCAGCTGATTATGAGGCCTAGTGTCTTTGTGAAGATAGTAAAAAAAATAAAAATATGCAAAGTAAATACAACATCCTTAATTGAAAACTCTAAAACAATCCATTATTTCTGTTGGATATTCAAAAACTTCATGGGAAAACATGGAGATGTAAATAATAATGGGTTGACTTATAAATCCCAGTATGGGAATAAGAAATCATAACATATGGTAAAACGTATATTTTATCAAATATGAATAAAAAGATCAAATAATATTGGTGAGAATTATAATATTGAACAGTGGGGTATTAAATAACATGATATAATCAATGATACATAGGAATGTGGAAACAAATTAAAACATGGAATCATAATCATAAGCCAAGGTTAACCACCAAGACAACATATCTTAGTGTTAATAGGATAACCTCCCCTAAAAAATACATGGAATCTAATGAGATTAAAAAATATGCTAATGCGTTGACGGAATTTATAATTATGGGCCCACATATCACATTCACATCATGTACATGCATAAGTGATTCACATAGATCATTCATCATAGTATTATATTTCACTATATTTAATATCATGATTACGGAGTTTGGGATAAATATATGGGAATGCACAATAAATGTTGGAAAGATTCATCTACGTGAATACCCTTGAGTAGAAATTTGTATAGATATCCCCTTTAATGTTGTTTGGAAAGAAAAATCATATGATGATTTTGGAAACTTGAATGAAGTGAAAAGGGGTCCAAATAAGATAATAATAAAATTTAAAGGGGAATCTCATGACCATAAAATAATAAGTATAGTAAAATGTATATTTATAACATAATCTGGCATGAAAAATTGGGAATTAAAATGATTATGAAAAAGAATGTTCTTGAATAAAGGGGGGATGAGAGAATCCCTTAACATTATAGGGTACATCAAAAATCATGGAAGGAGCGTCTTAAGAGCATGAGAGATCCTTTGGAGGAATATAGAGTGGTATTTGAAGAGTAATTTTATTATAAAATGGTTTTAGTGAAGATGAATGAGATGTTGGGTTGGCTTATATGGAATAAGTGAGGAGAGTTCTTTATTAATTTTCCAACACATTTTTTGGACCATATATGATAAACTGATAAAAAATTATAATTTCCATGATTTTCATCCACAACCAACCAAATAGGAATTTTTATTGTTATTTTAAAAGTCTACAAACCGAACATATTTATGTAATAAACTTAGTGATTTAGAAATGAGTCCTCTTTATTATGAATTTATTTTAAAACCCTAAATTTTAATATAGTTTTTGGAGGATTCCTTGAAAACATATAAAATTAAGTTAATATCCTAAAAAATATATTATTCTAAGGGGAAATATATATTTTCTATTGTATACATTTTATAGAAGACATTATATAACTTTTGGTTCTTTATGATGTTATTATACAAATAGTATTTTTATACAATATTTCATATTGACCAAAAAATTTGGATATCTCTAAATATTTTTATAAAATACCAATCACCCAATATTGAAATTATTATTTTAAAAATAAATTTTAATTTTATCCAAATAATTATATATGTTTGTGAATTTATTGTTTTTGGCCAAAATTTATATTTATCGAAAAAACTATTTTTGTCAAAAATAGTTTTTAGACCATTATAATTTTATTGAATTTTTCAAACTATAATGTCATTTATATTTAATAAATATTATTTAATAATATTCTTTAATAATATTATTTAAAAATATTATTTTATTAAAATATAGATTATTTAAATAATTCATTAAATAATTAAAAATATTTTTTAGTCTAAAAGTAAATATTTTCCTACAAATACAATTTGTGTTTCATTGTATCAAAATATAATTTTTTAATGGAAATATTGTTAAATTAAAATTAATAATAAAAAATGAAAATTATAATAATTATTTTATAGAAATAAGGGTTCAAAAAATAAAACAATTAGTGCCCACATACACATCCCTTAATGTCACCAATAAATTCTCAAAGGTTAAGGTGTGTAATGCTGATATTTTCATTGAGTGGTTCAAAAAAAATTAGGGACATGGTCTTGATGAGTTTGAAATTATTATATAAATGAATTCATTGATGCTTTTGTTTTTTAATTTTCTAGTATGATTGGTTAAAGGTAAAATCCTATTAATACTATCTTAATTTGATGCTCTGATGAATGGGATTTATGGGGTATTATCCTACTATTTCAGTCTATTACATCGTTTTTATAAGTCAATTGGACATTATCATAATCCTTAATATACACTAATATTAAGATCAATTTAACAAATATATATTATCAATGATAATGATGATTAATAGTTATTTGAATCCAAAAAACCTTATAACACTTCAAAATAACGAGTGAACTGCATGTATTTTCAATAATTTCATTTCTTAATAAGGATTCACTAATTTAAAAAATGAAAATTTATTTATAGAATCTCATTTTGTAACAATCTTTCCCACATCATAAATTTCAACCTCTAAAATTTTATTTCATACACTAAAACAATAGAGTGTACTTTTGTTTCATTGCCACGTCTGGTTCCTATGTCCCTTCCTCAAACATTTGGTTCCAGAAAAACTATTTGACATGGGGTATTTTAGAATTCCATATAACATCATCTCCATGATCTAATTTCATCGGCTACTCCTCGTATGAATGATTATTATCCAATAATACCCCCTACGGATTCAATACATGATAGTGGTCTAGTATGTACTTCCCCAATAGGGATACAATGATCACATCATGTACTAGTGTTAAATTATCAGACAGTCCTAGTCAGTAGGTTAACAATATAATGTGATATAGGATCTCAATTGTTTCTATGTATCTAGAGACAAGAATTACCATTTTCAAAACCCTCAAACATTATTCTATAGTAATATATGAAGGAACACATTATCTCAGACCTCATACTCTTAATCACATCAGTGATTGTATACATATATTTTAAATTGATATGTTTTGTATTTATTTTGATGTTAATTAGTTTTAACTTTCTTTATCATATCTTTGATAAAATTATGTCCCATTACCTTTTTCCCTCCAAATTCATATGAACATTTTCGTGTTAAACACCTCTTATCGTAAAGATCCTTATAAGGTTCCATTATAATAATATAATGGAAACAATTGTTATATGAGGACTCCACTACATGAAGGTGTTGATCATAATATAGTTTGAATTCCATTATAATTTATCTTAGGATATCATTCAATGTCAAAATGGTCCTTTCAGGATGACCATCCATGTGGGGGTGATAATTAGTGTTGAAGCTTAGTTCAATATCTAACGCTTGTAGAAGGCCTCTCTAAAACCATAAGGTAATCATAAAATCATGAGAAGATATAATAGAGAGAGTAACTCCATTTTGTCATTCCACTTCCCTTATATATATCATTATGTGTTGGTAAAGAGATATATGTTCCTCGATGAAATCAAATAAACCTGCATTGTAAGGTGATTGGATACAACCAAGATAAAGTTATTTCATTTAGGAGTCTTGGGGAGTACTATGAAGAAATACATTTTTCTGTTTTACCAAATCCTTACGTTTATGGTCAATGGTTATGTAACACCCCAAGCTTCAATGGTATTATTCTCTATGAATAATATAATTGATTGCATTGTACAGACCATCGAGTTCTAACACACCACGAACAATAAAACATTCCATTATGAATAATAATACCAACTTTTTAAAATTTTATAATTATTATTTTTCAAAATATTCTTAATTTTTGGATTTGGAATATCCAAATTATATTAGGGTAGATTTTGGGTATTTTTATGAAAACTTTCAATTTTTGATGATTAGTTAAAAACATTGTGTTATTGTTTAATACCAAATTTTATTTAAATGATACTTATTTAATTTAAATTTATTCTAATGTCAAAATAGATACATAATACCTATAGTAGTTCAATGTAATTTATTGGGGTCATTTTATAATAAGAATATATGTATAAAATTTTGTAGACTTTTTAAAGGTCTTTTACCCACCTTCTAGGCACATTTGAAAATATTCATAAAATGAAATTTTACCACTTTTGTGAATTGAATATCAAAAATCCAAGAAACACAGTTGAAATCAGTATGTAAAATTTTGTTCAATAAGATGAAAATAATATTTCTAAATAGTAACTTTTGACTTTTATTTACCATAGTTAAAAGTAAATAGGGTAATTAAAGATGAAAACTAATATTTTAATCACCCTAACATATTTAAAAATTATATTGGATAAGTTTATTTTGACCAAAATCAACCTTAGGAATAAAATATGATCCTTTTGGTCTACTTGGATTAGATTGGGGCATTTATTATTATTTTATTTAAAGAAGTGATAAAAATGTTAAATTCAATGTTTAATAAATTAACCATTATTATTATATGGTTATACATAAGATAAATTAGACTATAAATATTCACTAGAAATATAAAAATATTTTCTACATAAAAGTTTTTTATTTTTAATTTTTAGACATTATATAATTAAATTTTTTATGACACAATGATGATGCATTAATTACAATATTAACGAAATATTAAAATATTTTAGAATAAAAATAACCAAATAAATGTAAATTTAGACTTTATATAAATTAAAATAATTTTAAAGGTTAATATTACATGTTAGAGTTTATTAAGTACATTTTTTCTATAGTGATAAAGTTGTTATGACTTTTACAAAAACAAAATACCCAATAATGTCGAAATTGTCATAAATTGTGTTTTAAAACAAATACTATATTATTAATTAATATAATATTCCTAAAACTATATGGTTCAGCAAAAGGATATATATATATATATTTATATATATAAATTATTAAAATCATGGGTTCTCTTGATTTTTTATAGTATGTGTATTACCAATTTATTAAAATAATAAATGAATACATGGTAAAAGTTAAACTATTTAACTAAGAGTTAAATTTAAAAGATAAGGTTAAAATGGTGACCTAAACCTATCAAAAACCAATTGGTTGAGCTTATTTCGACTGGGGCCCACATTAGTCTCGAAATAATTCCTTTTGAAGCCATTATAAACCAAATAAGATCGTATAATAAAATAATATTTCATACTATTCCAAAAGTAACCCTCACCTCTCTTATAAAAAAGTACACCCCCTTCTCTAAAAATCACACCTCCAAATCCCATTGTATTAGAAAAACCCTATAAAAATATCTCCCCAACTTCCCTCACTTCAACCTAGATGCATTACATTTATCAGAATGCCATCCTATATATCCCTTTTGATCAACTCAAATGGAAGTACCCGAAGAGGAGGTATTAATTTCCCCACCTCTTTCAAAGTTCATTTCTTCTTCACCTTACTTTTTCATTGTTGTTTCCATACCAAAATAATAACTCAATTATGTTATACATATAGTGATTTCATTTTTAATATGGTGTAACCATATTCATTATTCTATCCATCCTATGAATGATAAGTCACCATACGTGCGTACGTACAGCTTACCGTCTCCACGTCGTGATGTTGTTTGTTATTCAAACACTTCATTATTTGGATGGGTATAATAATGAGTATAATATATTTAAATAATAAATATAAAATGCTAATTATTCTGTATATGTGATATACCAACCCATTACATAGGACTTCATCATCAATATAATGATTTTGTCGCTCATGCTTACGTATGGATTACCGACTCCACGAGCGCGATGAAATTCATTCCCCATCATAATCATTAAAGAATAATATACATTTTTTAATTAAAAATAACCTTTAATAACATAATAATATTCTTCATATGAATCAAATACATCCTATAGATAACAAACATGGATTATGTAACCAATCATATAAAGTAAAATGAATTAGTTAACACCTAAAACAATGATAGTACTGAAATATTATTAAAAAAGAAATATTGGAAGATCATATATGATATCATATTTATATATTTGGTTCTTATATAATTTTATAACAATGATTTAACTATAATACAAGAGCTTAACATACCCTGGATCAAGGAAATGTACAAGGTAATGGTTAATTCTCCATTCTCTTCATTATACGAGGATGATTACACTAGAGTATATTTTGGGACCTCTTTATCATCCAATCCATGTTTATTAGAAATGTATTTAAAAACAATTTTACTATTTTTTAGACTATGGGTTAATGTAATTTATACCCTCTTTTTATTTTTATATAATGTTTATAAATTAATCTTTTCGTCATTTTCCAAACAAGATCCTTTTTGACCTTCTCTACAAAATTAATGAAAGAATGTTTTTTAACGTATAGAATAGGTGCAGATATTTTCCACCGTTATAACTTATTCAAAGTGTAATTTACAATATTACAATAATATTTTCAAAATATATGTTTTCAGTTATTATTATGTGACGTATAAATGATTTCAAAATAGAAAGATATATTTATCTTAAATTGTTTTGATTTTATCATTTTCAATATCCTTTGATGGATTTTACACTTGTATGTGTTGATTTATTATAATACAACATTCCTTATTTTATTGAATGAGTTATGATATGTTTGACTATGGATTTTCTGTTTTTATACAATTCATGTTTTATGGTTAATGTATTAACATTTCATATGATTTTTTTTTAAAAAAATGTTTATGTTATGTTTCAACATTTTCATATAAAGGGTGTATTGGACTTAGTGAGTGATGGGTGGAGCCCGCTATATCTCTTCGATGCATCAGTAGGCCTCATGAGACAAACTATTGTCCTAACTCAAGGCCTTCAAAAATCTTATTTGTAGTCATGTAACGATGCCTTGACTATGTGGTTATGATGTCCGAAATTATGCATTCCATCATTATGAAATTGGCTATTGATAATACATGTTATTATTCAACTAGTAGAATATCCATGTGAACATGTAAACGGAAATATTTTATGTAAATTCACCATATTATGATGAAATTTATATTTAAAAGTATTGTGTCTTAGTATTATTCATTCGCTTAAATTTATTTTCTTATTTATGAAAGTTTTCGCTATATTTTTATCCTAACTGAGCTTCTAAGCTCACCCTTTTCTTATGTTTTCATTTTTGCAGGATGAAAAGAAGTATATTATGATTATCCAGCAGTAATAGGGTAAGGTATATAAGAGTGTTCAAAAGGACACATTTTTTTCATTTTTATTTCATGTTGTAATGTAAGATATATATATGTATCTAGTACTTCAAATTCTACTAAACATATCGGTCATTCAAGGAATTATTTCATGTATCATTACAATTTTATGTAATAACCACGGACTCTGGGTAACTAGGGTCAGGACATTATATTTGGTATCAGTGGACGTTTAAAACAAACATTGGAATGTAGATTTAGAAAAAGTCTGATTAGAGAACATTACCGTAAGATAGACATTGAGTATTAGTATATAAGAACATCCTAGAATTTTGGTAATGTAGATAATTTTTTATTTCATGAAGTAAATCACTATCTAGATATGAGAAGGTAGAGGCAGCTCTGGAATAGATGTACCTAGCACTGAAAACTTTGACAAGGATTTACGACCATGACTTGAGGTGTCATGGTACATGACAATGGGCCTTACTGCACTCTTGGTTATGACACTTCCTTGGGATATTCTTTGGATAATTACCATTTTATTTATAAACCTTTATGAAGGATTTATGAGTATATACCTTCTCAATGGAAAAATATTTTTTAATATGGATTATATCCATAAACTATTTAATTTATGTTATGTATTTTACATGTTTGGAATTGTGAATTGAGATTCCTAAACTAATCTACTGTATGAAATTATTTAGAAATGGAGCCTAGTTTAAGTAATGGAAACCATATCTATAACGAACCTTAATTTACATACATTGTTAATACATCAAAATTTATGTACACTTATTACAACATATAACAAAACCATGAAAGGACCGTATAGGTATAGTGTCTTTAGAAAATGGGAAACATAAACAACTGGTTCATAAAGCATCTACATTGTCTCCCATTTATTTCATCATATATAGAGTCCCTTTTGGCATATCCTAATTAATAACCTTCTTCCTGACCTGGGGAAAGAAAACATACAAAATGGTGAGCTCAAATTCTCAGTAAGGGTATACAAAAGAAATATTAATCACATCATATTCATAAGAACCTTACATTTTGGAAATCTTAACCTGCAAAAGAGCTCATAATTTCATAACATGGGATAAATCATAGTAGTGAAATGTAATAACAATAATGATAACATAAAACATGAAACTTTTTGGCATACACACATAATCATAGAGAATCATTTCTTATTAGTCAAGACTCATTTCCAAGACTATCTTAGTGGACAAAGTCCATTTCTGAACCGAGTTCACTCCTCGTTTCAGTCCTGTTTCATTGAACTAGTTTAACCTGCCGTTCCAGCCATGTCTATCTCATGAGATATAAAATATTTACCCAATGAATTGGAGGGTGATATAGGTCCCACCCATCTCATAATGATACAATTCTTATGTGTGCCACAAAATCATAAATCATACATCATTTCATAACCCTTGTAATAAAAATGGGATTCTTAAACATCGTGACATCATAAAACAGTTCATATAAGATAAAGGAATTAATAAAAATAATTCCATCACAACATAATCAAATCAATTTAATAATAGGGATAGAAAAAAAACCTTATATTCTCTTAGATGGAAAATAATTTTGATAAAAGAAACATGAACTCCATTCTTGAGGAAAATATCCTTTCTACTTCAAAAACATTTTTCCTTTCTTAACATGTCATACAATTTTATACTAAAAGAAGTTGATTAAAAATAAACATGAAAAATTGTAAAGGAATCTTTTTGGAAATAATTTTTTAAAAATCCATTCATGCCGTATAAGTTAAAAAACATTCTTCTCGTACTTTTGTCGGAAAAGTCAAAATGTACCTCATACGAAAAACGAAAAAAGATTCCGTTCATATATTTTACTAAAAACTCAAATATGGGTAAAATTGGATTTAAAAAATTGTAAGTGGATGGAAATAATATTACATATTTTGGAAACATGGATGTGGATGATAAAATACACCCTAGTAAATACCAAAGTATAAACAATATCGGATAAAAATGAGATTGTGATATTTTCCCTTACCTTAGGTCTGATTTGCTTCATAAGTGTCCGAACCTCCTGTATAATGATTTAAATAATGTAATTGAATATTCCAGAATCATAATTATTTTTATGATATCATATATGGTCATATTCATAGCTTCTTATTAGTAATATTTCATTGTTACTTGTTATTCGGGTGTTTATAGCTTTTTGTTCTTATGTATGTTTTGTCGAATAAATTCTTATTCTTATTTTTAGGTTATAGATACCTCATTTCCAGAATGGTAATATATATGATATTCATTCATTAAATTCATTTATATAATTATTATGCAATGAAGATCATGTATAACGAGTCACATCACTTCGTGGAGACGGTATTCCGTACGTACGCACGAGCGATGATATCGTTCCCATGATCGTGGAATTGTATTGGAATGTATGTATACTATTTAAAAATCAATATCACTTTACAATAATCATATATAGTTATTCTTTACACCATTATACCCATCCAAGTAAGGTGGCGGTGGAAAATAGATTACACCACCGCGTGGAGACAGTATTCTGTACGTACGCACGCGCAGTGATTTCCTTTCCCGTAGGATGGATAGATGGTGAGAAAGGGTTGTTTCATACTTATAATAACATACCAGTATATTAGTGATACTGATGTTATTACTTCATAATTAAAAAAATAATGAAGAATAATTGGAAGAAGAAATAAAGTTGAAACAATCGGTAACGGACATTACCTCTTCTTTGAAGCGCCTCTATGAGACCTCCTCTTAGGGCACTAAAATTCGTATTTGAAGAAGACCAGGACCTCTAGAATGTTTCTAGGGAAGTGGAGAAGAGAAATTTTCAGGGTTTGGCCGAGTTTGAAGGCTCAATGTGGTGTGAGGAAGAGAGGGAGGAGGTGCCATTTTATAAGGGAGGAGAGGGGCACCTTTGGAAAAACAAAACATATTATTTTATTATAAAGCCATATTCGGTTTTAAATAGCTCCAAATTAATTTATTTCTAAGCTAAAGTGGGGATGGGTAGAAATCCTCTCATACAATAGAATTTAAACAAGTTTAGGTATCAATTTTAACCTTATCATTTATATTTACCTTTAAGTTATATAATTTAACTTTTACTGTGTCTTCTTGTTTTATTACACTATAAGGTTAATAAACTAACTATAACAAGACAAACGAACCCCAAGTTGCTTATTATTAATATATATAACCTTATCAAAGTCATTTGGTCGAACCTTAGATTTTTAGGAATAAAATAACAATTAATTATATAATATTTGTTTTAAAAAAAAAATTATGTCAATTTTGACACTATTTGGTAATTTATTTTTGTGAAAATCATAACAGAAATATTAATTCAAAAAAAGTTAATTAAATCAATAATAACATGTCATATTAACATATAAAATTAGTTTAATTCATAAAAAGTCTAAAATTACATTTATTTGGGTATTTACAACATCAATTATGTTAATATTTAATTAATAAGATAATACTTCATCATCATTCTGTCATAAATAAATTTAATTATTTTTAGTCTAAAAATTACAAATAAAATACCATTATGTAGGAATTTTTTTAGCTTTGTAATGATTATTTATAGTCAAATTTATCTTATGTATATCCCTATATTAAAAATGGTTTAGTTATTAAACATTGATTTTAACTATTTTAACTTTTATTTTAATAAATTGATAATAAATGTCCTAATCTAATCCAAGTGGGGATAAATTGTAATATTTTATTCATAAGGTTGTTTGCGGTCGAATTACACTTATCCAATAGAATTAGGACATGTGTTAGGTTAATAATAATAACATTTTTACCCTTAATTACCCTATTTACTTTTAACCGTGGTAAAAAGAGTAATAGGTTACTATTCATCAAAAATTATTTTCATCTCATTGAACCACATTTTAGTCATTGATATTAACGGTGTGTCTCGGATTTTCGAAATTCTACTCACAGAAGCGGTAAAATTAAGTTTTATGAAAAAATCAGTTTTTTTAACTACCACTTAGTGGTTTCACAATTCATCAAAAAATGAAAGTTTCCAGAAAAATATCAAAAACTAGGCCTATGCTATATTTGATATTATGAATTCAAAAATGATTTCTATTTTACCAAATTCAAAACACACCAGTTGCATTAATTAATTTAAAAATTAATTTTCGTCGTCAAAAAAAATAGCGTGTTTTTAAGAGATAATTATTATAAAAAAATTGACACTTGTTTATGTTTGGTTTAACTGTGAAATTACATCCAATGACCAACATTGTATTAAATGGTAAAAATATATTCTAAATATACTTTGAAACCACTAAAATTAATAATTTATCACTATTAATTATTTCGATTAAAAAAGTAGTTTTTAATTAAAATTTAGTAATTTTCACTATTCATTAGAATATGAATGTTATCCGAAAAGTACCAAAATTTCACCCTAAGCTAATTTCAATATTCCAAATCCAAAAATGAAGTCCATTTTGAAAAAATAAAATTTAAAAAATTTCAAAAAGTGGTTATTACTATTCATAACGTCTAGTTTTAATAATATTTTAATAGCATATCGTTGTTTAGTGAAACTCGGTATTGCTTACGACGCAAGCTATCGAGGAAGGTCGCGATTGCGTGTAAAGAAATCCAAGCTAGTGTTATGTGTAGTGAAAGATTACTTTGATGATTTATATAACATAAAAACAAAATATTTCTCATAAAAGTCTCTGGTGTTACATTCTACCCCCCTTAAAATTAATTTTGCCCTCAAAATTTGTCACTGTTTAAAAAACAGATGAGGATACCTCTCCCTCATCATATCATAAAGCTCCCATGTAGCTTCATCAAATTGGTGGTTCCCCATTAAAACTTTCACCAAGTGAGTGGTCTTGTTCCGTATGA
This sequence comes from Viscum album, assembly GCA_963277665.1. NCBI lineage: Eukaryota > Viridiplantae > Streptophyta > Magnoliopsida > Santalales > Viscaceae > Viscum > Viscum album. The sequence goes on along the minus strand of OY728133.1, from coordinate 1,940,613,793 downwards.
CTTTATCATTATGATCGATAATCTCTATCAGTTGTTCTTCATAAGAATGATCTTGTTCCAGCGGTACAACTTCTGAGCTGAGTACATGTGAAGGATCAGGTTTGTACTTTCCCAGGAGAGATACATGGAATGCATCATGAACTTGGGAGAGATTCGGTGGAAGCGCCAATCGGTAAGCTACCTTCCCAACACGATCCTGAATTTCAAAATGACCGATATATCTAGGGCTCAACTTTCCCTTCTTTCCAAATCTCATTACTCTCTTCCAAGGAGATATTCATAAGAACACTTTATCACCCACTTCAAACTCTAGGTCTTTTCTTCAGTTATAGGCTTACCTTTTCTGTCAACTTTGAGCTACTCTTATGTGTTGTTGAATAGATCTGACCTTTTCGTCCATCTCATCAACATGATCAGGTCCTAATAGATTTCTTTCCCCAACATCATCCCAGAAAGTTGGAGTCCTGTATTTCTTTCCATAGAGAGCTTCATAAGGAGCCATCTGAATACTTAAGTGAATTCTATTATTATAAGAAAATTCCACCAAAGGTAGGTGTTGATCCCAACCACCTTTGAAATCCATAGAGCAAGCTCCTAACATTTCTTCCAGAGTTTGAATTGTTATCTTAGACTGACCGTCTGTCTGAGGATGATAAGCAATGATGAAACTCAACTCTGTATCCAGAGTTTGCTGAAGACTTCACCAGAACTTTGTGGTAAACCTCGGATCCCGATCAGATATAATGGAAAGTGGTACTCCATGCAATCATACCACTTCCTTTACATATATCCCGAAAAGCTGATCCAGAGAGAAATCCTCTCTAATAGCGATGAAGTGTGCCGACTATCTAAGATGATCAACTATGGCCCAGATAGAATTATTGCCTTTGGATGTTTTCGGAAGTCCAGTGACAAAGTCCATAGTGATGTTTTCCCATTTCTATTCTCATATGGGTAATGGTTGTAACATCCCCTTAGACTTATGTCTCTCAGCTTTAGCTTGATAACAAACCAAGCATCGAGAGACATATTCCACAACATCTTCTTTCATGCCGTCCCACCAGATGTACTCTTTCAGGTCCCTATACATCTTCGTACTTCCATGATGAATAGAGAATGAAGAACTATGAGCCTCATCCAGCAGCTCCTTCTTTAATTCTGGGATGGGAGGAACACAATCCTGAATCCTGAACTTTATTATCCCATCACAATCAAGGTTGAATTCAGTAATATTTCTCACATTCTTTTGTAACTCTACATCTTCTTTCTGTGCCTCTTTAATCTTCACATGTATAGATGGTTGAACATTCAATTGAGAAAGATACAATTTTCCCCTTCCATTATAATTCCAAGATCCATCCTTTGTAAATGCATAAATATTGGATCTTTTGTGATCCTCATCATGGATAAGCTAGCATTGTCTTGTTGACTTAATGCATCTGCCACATTGTTTGCTTTCCCAGGGTGGTAATGAATTGAGTAGTCGTAATCCTGAATCAGCTCCAACCATCTTCTTTGCCACATATTCAGCTCCTTTTGTGTGAAAATATACTTTAATATTTTATGATAAGTATAAATATCACACTTTTATCCATAAATATAATGCCACAAAATCATTAATTCAAATATTACCGCATCTAACTCCATATCATGAGTTGGGTAATTTTTCTCATGGATTTTCAACTGTCGTGAGGCATAAGCTATCACCATATCATTTTTCATAAGAACACACCTCATCCCCTTCTTGGATGCATCACTGTAGATCACAAACCTTTCTCCACTATAAGGAAGTGTGAGAACAAGTGCACTCGAAAACCTTCTTTTCAACTCCTTGAAATTCTCTTCACATAACTCCGTCCATACGAACATAACTCCTTTTCAAGTCAACCTCGTGAGTGGATTAGATAATCGTGAAAAATCATTCACAAAACGTCGATAATATCCAGCCAAACCAAGAAAACTTCGGATCTCGGTTACTCTTGTTGATCTCGACCATCTTTCGATAACCTCAGTTTTTGCTAGATCCACAGATATCCCCTCTTCTGAGATTATGTGACCCAAAAATGAATCTTTTTGAAGCCGATATTCACACTTCGTAAATTTGGCATAAATCTTCTCCTTTCTTAGGGTCTTTAATACAATTCTCAAGTGATCTTCTTATTCTTCCTTTCTCTTTGAATGGACAAGAATATCGTCTATAAAGATTACCACAAACTGATCAAGATAGTCTCTAAAGACACTATTCATCAGATCCATGAAGATAGCAGGGGCATTAGTAAGACCAAATGGCATCACTATAAATTCATAGTGTCCATACCTTGTACGGAAAGCCGTCTTTGGTATATCCTCTCTTTTGACACATAATTAATGATACTCTGAACGAAGATCAATCTTGGAAAAGTATTGAGCTCCGCGTAGTTGGTCAAATAAGTCATCAATGCGTGGGTGAGGATATTTGTTCTTGATAGTTATCTTGTTATATTCTCGATAATCAATGCAGAGTCTCATTGATCCATCTTTCTTCTTAACAAACAGAACAGGTGCTCCTCAAGGTGACACACTAGGGAGTATGAATCCTTTATCAAGATTCTCTTGGGTTTTCTTCTTCAATTCTTTCAACTCAATTGGGTCCATTATATAAGGTTTATTTGAAATAGGTAAAGCACCCGGTACGAGTTCTATTGAAAAATCAACTTCACGATTTGCTGGAAGACCTAGCAGTTCCTCTGGAAAGACATCATCAAACTTCCGTACAATGGGCATATTCTTAATCATGAGTTTCTAACCAACTATTTGAGATAAATAACCTTCATTTAGTGGAATAAAAACCCATAAGATGGAATAAATTTCCACTGGATGGTTATGTTCATCCTTGCATCGATAGACAATCATAGATTGATCTAGAATATGAAATGTGACTTCCCTTCTTTGGAAATTGATATGAGCTCCATATAGAGAAAGCCAATCCATGCCAAGAATCACATCAAATTCCACTATAGGAAGGATCACAAGATTTGCAGGAAGCACTTTCCCACAAACTTCAATCGGAGAATAATTATAAACTTTCGATGCGACTGTTGTTCCATTAGGGGTTTTCACAGCTAACTCAACATCTAATTGTTGAGGTAATACGGTGATACCCTTAGAAAATTGTTCAGAAATAAAAGAGTGGGTGGATCCAGAATCAAATAAAACATTTGCTACTTTAGAGTGGATGGTAAGTGTACCTTTCACCACATCGTTATCGTACTCCACATCGCTGAATGAAATTGCATGTGACTTTCCTTTGTCTTTAGCCTTAAGAGTTTTTTGACTTCGACCATCATCATCAACCATTGGATTTGGGAATTGATTGAAATAATTCCCCATCTCCTTGCACCTGAATCATTAAAGGGTATTAGGTTCATTCTGCATATCCCTTACTTTTTTTGCATCATTAGACATCTTCTTCCCATTATTTCGAAATTCAATTGCCCAATGGCCTTCTTCTCCACACTTTTCTTTTCCCCTTAAGACAATTTTCTCCATGTTTCTTTCCACACATTGAGAATAAGGGAAAACTCATCTTCTTTTCAGTGTGCTCTTTAGATTTTCCTTTGAATTCCATTTTCCCCTTCTTATCAAACCCATATGACTGATGGGTTACTCCAATCTCTGTCTCAACTTTGAGAGCACATCGAACGATTTCCTAGTAGCTATTGAAGTCCCTTATGGATAACGGCCTCAGAAGACTTGGTTTTAAGACACTAAAGAATCGATCCATCTTACTCTCAGGGTGGATAATAATACTAGAAGTGTACCTTGCATGTCTTGTAAAATTTTCTTCATAGGTACCAACAGATTCATCATCCTTTTGCTTCAGTTCAAGAAACTCTTTCTCCATCTTTGTTCGAAGAATATGAGGGAAATACTTATTGAAAAATAAGTTCTTGAACTTGTCCCATTCCATGGACTCAATTTCATCCCTTTTCCTCATATTCTTAATAAGATTCCACCATTTATCAGCATCACATTCCAAATGATACACTGCTATGATGACTTTATCATGTTCAGAACATTGAAGAATTGAAAATATCTTTTCAGTGGTACTGATCCATTGTTCACCAACTAATAGATCAGAAGACCCGCTGAATGAAGGTGGACGCTGCCTCATGAAGGATTCGACAGAATGTTCATCCTTACTTTGATCGTTTGGAAGGCCTACATGATTCGTATCTTGAGAAAGTTGTGTGAGCATGGATACATAATTTTCCATTCCATCTCCCATAACGTTTGGTCGCTCAGGGGGACAATCATTGCATTTCCCATCACATTCCGCATTAACACAGTTCCTTCAGGTTCCAGCCATTGACTAAAACCAAGAAGAATAATGTGAGAAACACTAATTATAATAAGAAAAACACATAATCAAGAATAATATTTTACACTTAAGGTCTTATCATAGGTTGTTCATGGCCATTTCTAAAACACTAATATTGAGTTCTATGATTAGACTTATCCTTAAGGTTCTTACTAAGGCTTTCACTTCCTAGTTTCCAAAGGTTGACAATACATTTCCTCTGATACCAACTATAATGACCCTTACTTTACATACATTGTTAATTCATAAAAATTGGAGTACACTTATTACAACATATAACAAAACCATGAAAGGACCCTATAGGTATAGTGTCTTTAGAAACTGGGAAACATATAAAACTGGTTCATAAAGCATCTACATTGTCTCCCATTTATTTCATCATATCTAGAGTCCCTTTTGGCATATCCTACTTAATAACCTTCTTCCTGACCTGGGGAAATAAAACATGCAAAAGGGTGAGCTCAAATGCTCAGTAAGGGCACAAAAAAGAAATATCAATCACATCATATTCATAAGAACATAACATTTTGGAAATCGTAACCTGCAAAAGAGATTATAATTTCATAACATGGGATAAATCATAGTAGTGAAATGTAATCCCAATAATCATAACATAAAACATGAAACTTTGTGGCATACACACATAATCATAGAGAATCATTTCTTATTAGTCAAGACCCATTTACAAGACTATCTCAGTGGACAACTTCCATTTCTCAACCGAGTTCACTCCTCGTTTCAGTCATGTTTCACTGAACCAGTTTAACCTTCCGTTCCAGCCATGACTATCTCATGAGATATAAAATCTTTACCCAATTAATTGGAGGGATATATAGGTCCCACCCATGTCATAATGATACCATTCTTATGTGTGCCACAAAATCATAAATCATACATCATTTCATAATCCATGTAATAAAAATGGGATTCTTAAACATCGTGACATCATAAAACAATTCATATAAGATAAAGGAATTCATAAAAATAATTCCATCACAACATAATCAAATCAATGTAATAATAGGGATATAAACAGAACCCTATATTATCTTAGATGGAAAATAATTTTGATAAAAAAAACTTGAACTCCATTCTTGAGGAAAATATCCTTTCTACTTCAAAAATATTTTTCCTTTCTTAACATGTAATAATATTTTAAACTAACAGATGTTCATTAAAAATAAACATGAAAAAATGTAAATGAAGCTTCTTGGAAATAATTTTTTAAAAATCCATTCATGCCATATAAGTTAAAAAAACATTCTTCTCGTACTTTTGTCCGAAAAGTCAAAAAGTACCACGTATAAAAAATGACAAATGATTCCTTTCATATCTTTTACTAAAAACTCACCTAATGGTATAATTGGTTTTCAAAAATTTTAGGTGGATGGAAATAATATTACATATTGAGGAAACATGTATGTGGACGATAAAATACTCCCCAGTAAATACAAAAGTATAAACAATCTCGGATAAAAATGAGATTGTGATATTTTCCCTTACCTTAGTACTGCTGAGGTTGAAGATTAAAATGACATGGTAGAAAGTAATTTAATGGTTTCCTCAAATTTATCCCATGATTTATTAGATTCTGGATCATCACATTGTTTCATATCTTCCTAGTTTTCTAAGAAAATTAGATATGTTGAGTTTTATTTAAAAATAGTGTTTTCAATCAAAAAATATAAGAGAAGTATTATAGTAACAATGTTTTTTTGAATCGGTTCCCATTTGGGCAAATCAATGTCTTTTATCTTCTGATCTCATAATCATACCCATAATTGAATTTTATATAATCCTCGTTATGGATTGGATTTCAGACCATGATATGAAAATTTATTGTAAGAAGATCGATGTTAATTTTTTTAATGATGATAAGTAGTACCCAATCATTAGAGAAGAAACCATCCCACCCAATTCTTATCTATATCTACCCCGATAGCTCTACTAAATTCAATTATTGTGGAGGATGATAGTGAAATAACTATGGGCAAGGAATGGAATGATAAAATAGAAGATGTTCCTATTGTGCAAGAATATGTTGATGTGTTTGAATAAGATTTACATAGAAATCCTCTAGAATGGGAAATTGAGTTTAACATTGATTTAATTCCTTTTTCAAAGGCCATATCGATGACCCCTTATAGAATGGCCACAGTGGAATTAGTGGAACTAAAGAAACAACTAGAGAAATTGAGTTGTAAAGGACTTAGTCTCCCTAGTGTTTTTTCAAGGGAGCCCCTTTTCTTTTGGGTAAGATGAAAGATGGATCTATGAGGTTGTGTGTTGACTACAGGGAGATTACTGCCATATCAATAAAGAACATGTATTCCCTACCTCAAATTGATGATTTTTTTGATCATCTTCAGGGAGCTCAATATTTTTAAATGATTGACCTTCGATTTGGTCATCATCAGTTGTGTGTGAAGAAGGAATAAATTCCAAATATGGAATTTCGTACCAGGTATGGGCATTACGAGTTCACAATAATGACTTTTGGATGGACTAATGAACCCTCTATTTTCATAGATCTAATGAATAGAGGTTTCAAGCAATAACCTGATGACAGTGTAGTGGTATTTATTAATGATATATTAGTTTCCTCCAAAATCAATGAAGATCAACAAAATCACTAGTGCATTATTCTAAATACTCTTAAAAGAAATTAATTATATGGTATGTTTATAAAGTGTGAATTATAGATTCAGGAGATTTATTTTCAAGGCTATATTGTCTCTAAGGATGAAATCTCTGTTAATCCTTCTAAGATAAGGGCAATACAAGAATGGCCAGCACAGATGAGTATAACTGAGGTATGATGTTTTATTGGTTTAGCATGATATTATAAGTATTTCATCCATGATTTTTCCAATTGGATAACCCATTAATCAAGCTCACACATAAAGTGGTTAAATTTGATTGGAAAAAAGTGTGAAGAATGTTTTGAAGAACTTAAGAGAAAATTAGTAAATGCACATATCATGACTCTACCATAGGGCAATGATGGGTTTGTTATTTATACTAATGCTTCAAATAAAGGACATGGTTGTGTCCTTATGTAGAACGATAGGGTTATTTCCTATGGATGGTGACAACTAATAATTAATGAACAAAACTATCCTACTCATGATCTTGAGTTAGAACTTGTAATCTTGCATTGCAGATATGTATACTATCTATATGGTAAATTTTTTTGAGATATATACTGATCATAAGATTTTGAAGTATATTATATCATAAAAAGAACACAACATGAGGCAAATATGATGGGTCGAACTAGTCAAGGATTATGATCTCACTATACACTACCACTCATGGAAGGAAAATAAGGTGGCTTCTACTTTGAGAAGAAAAGATCATGGAGTTTTAAAAAAGATGAGAGTTAAAATGTATCCCATGTTCATGGATCTTGAAATGAGTTATATGGGAATAATCAGAGAAGATGAAACGTCAATAATTTTTCAAATGGTTTCCAAAACACCCTAAATAGAAAAAATAAAATGTTCTTAGACTAATGATGTGGAGTTTCAATAGAAAATTAAAGCTGTGAATGATGTGATATTGAATGAATTCGTGTATAAAGATAAGATTTTGATATTTGGGAAGAGACATTTTATTCCTGAAATACCTGATCTAAAAAAAGAATTGTTGGACGATGGTACAACTCTAATTTCTCTATTCATCCTGGTAGTACTATGATGTATAGAAATTTGAAGGACCATTTTTGGTGGGACAACATTGAATAGGGAAGTTAAAGATTATGTGTCAAGATGTATTGGTTGTCAGTAGGTGAAGGCTGGAATAAAACATCTTAGTGGAGTCATGAAACCTATTCCCATACCTGATTGGAAATGGGATGATATTACAATGGAAATTGTCATAGGGATACCTAATACTCCAAGAAGGAATGATGAAATATGGGTCATTGTTTTTCATCTTAACAAGTAAGCACATTTTATTTCTATAAGAGAATATTTTCCACTTGAGCGTTTAGAAAGAATATATATTAATAATTTTTTAATACTTCTATAGTTTTCCTAAAGATTTTTTATGATCATTATCCACATTTTACATCATGATTCTTGAAATGTCTTTAGAAGGACTTGGATACTGAACTTCGTTTGAGCACTACCTAAAACCCTCAAATTTATGGACAATCAAAATAGACAATTCAAACCATAGAAGACATATTTAGATATTACTCACATTACTTTCAAGGTATGTGGGATCAATATTTACCTATGGTAGATTTTTTCTATAATAATAGTTTCCATTCAAGTATTTAGATGTCACCATTTGAAGCGTTATATGAAAAGAGATGTCACAAACCAAATTGTTGGGATGATGTTGATGAAAGAAAACTCGTAGGCCCATAAAATTTTTAAAATACAATGGAAATGGTGAAGGTTTTCCAAACCCACGTTAAGGAAATAAAAGTAGGAAAAGGAGTTATGCCGATAACTGATGGAAAGATTTATAATTTCAAGTTGGTGATCATGTTTTCTTGAATGTATCTCCAGGGAAGGGTGTTATACAATTAGGTAAGAAGGGAAAATTATGTCGTAGGTACATCTGACCATTTGAAAATCGAAAATGAATTGGAGTTGTAGATTATCATTTCGCAATGCAGCCATATCATTCCAAAGTTCATGATGTGTTCCACATATCACTATTGCGAAAATACATGCCTGACTCAATGCATTTACTCATTTTTGAAGAAATAAAACTAGACCCCAAACTGTCTTATTGTGAAGATCCAATCATAATTTTTTATACCAGATAATAAGTGTGGGGAACTCGAATGACTCGTCGGATTAACGATCTATGGAGAAACCATAAGATGGAAAACAAAACGTGGGAACCCAATGAACTTATGTTGAAGAACCATCCAAATATTTTTATGCAGTAATATTATAGAAATTTCATGGACAGAATTGTTTGATGGAGGGAATAATGTAACACCTCAATCATCTATGATACGCTTCTTTCTGAACAATACAATAGCTTAAGCTGTAAGGAACATCGAGTTCTAACACACCACGACCAATCAATCTAGCCTTTATGAATATTAATAGCCACTATTTAAATTTTTATAAATTTTAGTTTTTCAAAATGGAATTCATTTTTGGATTCTTAATATCAAAATTAGGTTTTTGTGAAATTTTGGTATTTTTTTAAAACAATAAATTTTTGATAAATAGTGAAAAACATAACGTTATTTTTTAAAACCGACATTTATTTAAATAATTATTATTATTATTTAAATTTATTATAAAGTAAAAAAAGATACCGAATACTTATATTAGTTCAATTTATTTCATTTCAGTCATTTCATAATAAGATTATATGTATAAAATATTATTGAATTTTTTAACGTCTTTTACCCACCTTCTAGGCACATTTGAATATTTTCCTAAAAAATAATTTTACCACTTCTTTTAATTGAATTTCAAAAATCCTATATACACCATTGAAATTAGTAAGTAAAATTTGGTTTAATAAGTTGAAAATTATTTTTGGTGACTAGTAACTTTTGACGTTTATTTACCATGGTTATAAGTAAATAAAGTAATTAATGGAAGAAATGTTATTATAATTATCATAACACATTTAATAATTCTATTGAATATGTGTATATCGACCCAAATCAACCTTAGGAATAAAATATCATCCTTTTGGTTCAAATGGATTAGATTATGACAATAATTATTATTTTTATTTAAAGAAGAGTTAAAATTGTAAAAATCAATATTTAATAACTAAAATTTTTTAAATATAGGGTCATACAGAAGAAAAATTTGACAATAAATATTCATCAGATAACTTATATGATTTAAAAAATAATTTTATTTTATTTATAAATTTTAGTAATTAAATAATTATATTTACTTATGACACAATGATGATGCAGTAATTACATTATTAATGAAGGATTAATATAAATGTACTTATAAATATCCAAATAAAAGAAAATAGAGACTTTTTATGAATTCAAATAATTTTATATGTTAATATGACATTTTAGGATTGATAAAATAATTTTTTTGATGTGACAATATATTTATGACTTTCACAAAAACAAAATACCTTATAGTGTCAAAATTGACATATATGAATTTTTATTTAAAAAAATACTATATTATAAATTGATATAATAATACTAAAAATTGAAGGATAATATAAAGGACTTATATATGGTTATATTTATCAATAATGAAACCCTTGGGGTTCTCTTGGATATTTATTGTATTCTTATTATCCATTTATTATAATAATAACAAAATACATGGTAAAAGTTAAACTATTTAACTAAGACTTAAATCTAATAGATAAGGTTTATATGGTATCTTAAACCTGTAAAAAACATATTTTAGAGAGTTTTTAGAACCATACCAACCTTAGTATCTAAATAATTTCTGTTTAGAGCCATTATAAACCTAATAACATTGTATAATAAAATAATATTTCAAGATTTTCCTAAAGTGACCCTCGACTCTATTATAAAAGGGAAATTACCCTTCTCTGAAAATAACACCACCAATCCCATTTTTCATGACCAAACCATTCTCAAATATCCCCCAACTAGACTCACTTATATGTAGAGGCCATTCATTGATCATAATTCCATCCCAACGACCCCTTTTGATCAACTCAAAAGGAAACACCCGAGGAAGAGGTAATAATTTAACCACATCTTTCAATGTTATTTTCTTCTTGCACATACTCTTTCATTGTTATTTACATAAAAATAATAATAACTTTAATACATTATAAATACATTGATGCTATTATAAATATTTCGCAACCATATTTATTATTATATCAATCCTATGAATGACAAGTAACCATATGTGCGTAGTATAACTTACCGCCTCCACGTTGTGGTGTAGTTTGGTATTCAAGCACATCAATATTTGAATGGGTATAATAATGAGTATAACTGATGTAAATAATAAATATAACATGGTAATAATTATGTATATATGATATAATATCCAATTTCATACAGTTTCACCACCAATTGAATGATATTGTTGCTCGTGCGTACGTATAGATTACCGTCTCCACGAACATGATGAAATTCAATCCCCCTCATAACCATTGATGAATAATTTTCATTTTATGATTAAAAATCACGTCTAAAAACTTAATATCATTAAGGATCTGAATCAAATTCATTCTATTCATAGAAAACATGGCATACAGAACAATTCATATAAAGGGAAATGAATTAGTTAACCCCCGAAAGAGTTATACTACTGAAATATTATTAAAAATGAAATATTAGAAGATCTTATATGATATCATATTTATGTATTCAATTCTTGAATAATTTAATAAAAATTATTTAACTATTATAAAGGATTTTAACGTACCCTCGATCAATGAAAAGTACAATGTATGTTTAAGTATAAAATCTCTTCATTATCTGATTTTGTTTCTATGTGAGTATGTACCATGACCTCTTTATCATCCACATTAATGTATCTTAAAAATGATTTTCAAAACACTATAACTATTTACTAGACTATGGGTTAAATTAATTTATACCATTTTTTACTTTTTTTTAAATTTTTATAAAGGAATATTTCCATCATTTCCCAAATAAGGCCTTTTACAACATTTGGGACAAAATTAAGGAAATAATTTTTTTAACATAAACGGATGGTTCATCTATTTTCCACCATTATAAAATCTTCAACTCTTCCATTACAAGTTCATAAGAATATTTTCAAAATAAATTTTTTCATATATAATTATGTGACTTTTAAATTATTTCAGTAACGAAAGTGATATTTCTATTAAATATTTATGATTTCGTCTATGTCAACATCATTTGATGGATTTTACACTTGTTTGAAGATTATTTATTATAATTAAATTTTATTTATTTTATTGAATATGTTATGATTTATTTGAATATGGATGTTCTATTTTTATACCATTCATGGTTTATGGTTAAAGTATAAACATTTCGTAAGCTAGTTTTAATATCAATGTTTATGGTACATTTTAACCTTTATATAGAAGTAATGAATTTGACTTAGTAAGTGGCGAGTGGAGCCTAATATAGCTCCTTGCTACATTGGTATGTCTCTTGAGACAAACTAGTGTCTTGGAAAAAGGTCATGAAAAAAATATTATTTATAGTCTTGGAATTGGGCCTTCACTATGTGGTTATGATTCCTGATATTATGAATTCCATCAATAAGAAATGGGATATTGATATTACATATGATTATTAAAATAGTAGAATATAAATGTGAATACGTAAATGAAATTATTTGATTTATCATTTCAATATTATGTTGAAGTTCAAGTTTAAAAGGCCAGTGATTTAGTCTTATACATTTCCATAAATTTTTTTGCTTATTTATGATAGTTTCCCCTATATTGTTATCATTACTGAGAATCTGAGCTCACCCATTTCATAATTTTATTTTATCCAGGATGCGTATAAGAATATTATAACTCACCTAAATGAATAGGATAAATTACTTAAGAGTGTTGAAAGGGGACAAAATGTTGGTTTTTTATTTCATTATGTAAAGTAAAACTTATGTATGTATCTAGTACTTCTAAGGCTACTAAACTGATTGGTCTTTTGGGACGTGAATCCTTATATCATCCCAATGTTATTTAGTAATGCATCTACATTGGGTAACAGGGGTCAGAGTGTTACAGGTTGAATTAACCAATTAGACTTCCATCATTCTTCTTTGACTTGTTGGAACATTAAACTTAGTGATACAGACTTCACATTTTTCCTCTTCATGTTATCCCACCAAACGTTATGCTTGAAATCATTATAAATATTCATTAATCTAGGACTAATAGACAAGGATGAGCTAAAGACATCATCCAAAATTTCCCTCTTTAGGTAAATTATTGATGGTACCCATATCTGGGACCCTAACCTTATAACTAAATCATTGAAAATAATGAACTACAGGATAATTACAATATTTTAATATAGAAACTATTAAAATTTCATTGCCTCGTGTATCATGAATACATGGCTAAGATGTTAATTTTTTAATGTTGGATAAATATCCTCTTATTATTCCCATGTATATCCTTTGTATGTCCGTGATGATTTAATCTCTTGCAGTCCTCATCATGGATAGAGTTACATTATAATTTCAACTTAGAGCGTCTAACAATTTGTTTGCTTTCCAAGATAGTAATATATGAAAAATAATAATCCTTGATCATCACTAACCACCTTCTTTGTAACATATTAATCTCATTTTTTGTGAATATATACGAGAGGATATTATGGTTCATGTATTTGTTAAACTTCTATCGAAATGAATAATGTCTCTAAATTTTCACAGTAATGATCACCAAAACTGATTCTGGATTTTTTATTGTATAGTTATCTATATATATCAGTAATTATAATGATTCATAGGATATTATATTTTCATCATCCATGAGTACAAAACCCAATCCATTTTTGATGAATTTGGGTAGGTCACAAATATTCCCCCATTAGTGGGAAATGTGAGAACATGTTCTGTGATTAGCCTCTCCTTTATCTCTTAACATATTTTTTTACATTCATGAGTCCTAAAAACTGATTCTATTCCATGTAATATTGGTATGTGGTCTTGAAAATAATGATAATTTCCTCATAAACCACTGATATTATGTACACAATCCATTGAAATTGTGTATTTTTATCATTGGCATTTTTATGAGACATCCTCTAATTGACTCGATTTTAAAGGATCTATAAAAATCATATTTTTGGTTATAGAATTTATCATAAAAGTTACATTCTAAAGAAGTATATCTTTTACTATTCTTGGTGAATAAATATGTAGTTTTACTATTTATTTAGTAAAAATCCAAATCACCACAATGTTCCTCCTTATTTTTTAAATAGATAACATTTTCAAATATAATATTTACCAAAACATTTTCATGATTATCCATAACGACTCTATTAATAAAGTCCCTGAAGATTTTTGGAGAATTTGTTTTTTCAAATGGGATCTCTATGAACTCTTAGTTCCCATAACTTGTATAAAAAGTAGTTTTAGGTATATACTCCATCATCACCATTACTGAATAATATCCCAACAGATGATACACCTTAAATAGGTGTTGGGGTCTATATAGCTAATCAAAAGACTCATCAATCCATGTATTAGGATATTTGGTCTTTATCATGATATTTTTGTGATCAATATAATCAATGAATAGACACATTAACCCATATTTCTTCATGATGAAGAGTACCGTTGCACCCCATGGTGAAAAACATAGGTGGACAAGCCAATTTTATAGATTCCCTTGTAATGGTTTCATTGGCTTGTAATGTTCATGAAAATTCATTCTATATGGTGTCATGGATATTGGTGAATCCCTAGGTATGAGTTGGATTGATAACTCATCCTCATTGTTTGGAGGAAGAATAAAAAATTCTTTATGAAACACACCTAAAAATCCTCTTATAATGGGCATGTCATCAATAATGATATTTTTAGCCTCAATTAATTTAAATAGACACCCTTGCTATCAAGGTCATAATATCAATACTTTATATTTTTGTGCTAATAAAATATTCTTCCTCCTCCATGTAATTATATAGAACAAGAGTAAAATTTTTGATATGAAGGGTTATTTTTCATCTCTCATCTATTAATGTTGGACCAATATTAGGAAATATAATCTATTCATAGAATTTCATTGAATTCTACTATGGGGTGTATTGTATGGTTTTTATGAAATTCATATTATAAATTTTGATAAGATATAAGTTATATTTTTAGGATTCTATATTTGACCCATTCTCCATCATTATTAACAAATCAACATACATGTTTTTAGGTTATTTTTGAATAGTTATACTTCAATTGAATGATATGAATGAATTCATAGAGCCATATTCACATAGAAAATTTGAAGTCTATGAATATAGAATAATACATTCTTTCAATATTTGATTATAGTTATAATCATTTAATTCATCCAAAATCTAATTTCAATGACAATTTTCAAAAAATTAATCATATAAATTTGAATCCATGAACATTCAAGGGAAAAATAATCAATGAAAAATATTCTTTAACCTATGAATTTATAGGTTTCAATATATGTTATCCCCGATATATTTCCGAAAATATTATCTTATGGAGAATCTTATTCACATAATAATTGTACAAAAGTATCTTGTGAATTTACCAAAGCATATCTCTTGGGGTTGGTCAAACCGGGTGTCAAACAAGGACCGTTGTGGTGAACCAGTTGATGATTGAGTCCAAATCAGTGCTGAATATTCAGTGTTATAATGCATGGGCACATCTGTTATTGAGCATCATCAACTTATAGTATCCATACATGGATGTATTTTCTTATAAACCACATAATATATAATTTATAAAAATCATGTTCTTTTCTTATGTTTACCCAAACAATTTAAATAAAATTTTCTAATCCTACTAAAAAATAACATGCCTTTTCTATGATATCAATTATGAAAACCCATATGTTTAATACACTTTAATTAATTTTTTGTTATATAAATTCAATCATAAAACAATTAAAAATGATTGTGAGGCCTAGTGTATTTGGTAAAATAGGTATATTACATAAAAACATGAAAAATAAATACAAAATCATTAACTAATAACTCAGAAACATTCTTTTATTATCATTGGATATCTAGATCATTGTATGTGAATAAATACATAATAACATAGGTTAAATCAGTACATGTGTGCCATGATCAATATGATGTTAACATAACATGGGTGTGAATCATAATATTGAACAATGAGGCATGAAATAACATGAGAACATAAGATGAACATAGTAACATGAAAACACATTAAAACTTGGAATCACAAACATAGGTCACAGATAACCACCATGAAAACATAACATGTTTTGATTAGGATGAACTGGAATTAACCATTCATTGAATCTCTTGATATTAAAACATTACCCAAATCATTAGAGGGAAATATAATTCTATCCCCACTCATCATATTCATATCATGTACATGAATATGTATACCGTTAATATCATTATAAATAGGATTTGATTACATCACATTTAATCTATAGTCTAAATATTTTGGAATATATACATAGAAGTCCCAAATCAATGATGGATATGAACATTTATGTGAATACCCTTGATAGGAAATATGAATGAGTATTCCAAACATGATTTTTTTGTTATAAATATAATAGGATGATTTAGGTAGAATAAATAGTACATAAGGATAATATATTAGATTGAAGAGAGTTATAAGGGTCTCTCATCACATGGAAATCACATGTACAAAAATATTAATATTTAAGAACATAATCAGACATGAAAAAATGTGAATTTAAATGCATAACGATTAGAATTATCTGGAATAAAAGGGAGAAGGATGTGATCCCTTACCATTAAATGGTTCCTATAAAATATTTTAAGGATCTTATTGAGAGATTCGGGCCACATTGTGAGGACTATATAGAGTAAATATTAGAGTAATTTTGTGCTCTAGGGGTTTTGAAGGAAGAGGAATGAATTGTTGGGTGTTTTTACATAACAAAAGAGATGAGATTTATTTATAAACATCCCAACATAGAGTTGAGACTCTATGATATATAGTAATAAAAACAAAAAACCTCCCATTGATTCCAAAAAATTGGAGTGGTTTTAATTATTATATAATTCTATGAACAAAAAAATTAAAATATTACCCCTTATGTTGTGGAAGTGAGTCATGTTTATAAAGAACTGTTTTTAAAAACATAAAATACAATATAGGTTATGGAGGATTGATTGAGTGTTTATAAAATTAATCATGTTTCCCCAAAAATTAAATAATGTAATGGGGATATATATAATCATTCATTAAAACCATTTATGGGATATATAAAATAACTTTTGGGTCATTATTACATCATAATACACATCGTATATTTATACCGTATTTAATTTTGGAATTTTTTTTGACTATGTCCTAAAATTACAAAATAATAACAATTGGATAATTTCAACATGTTTATTTTAAAAATAATTTTTATTTTATCCAATGAATCTATATTTATGAGAAATTAATATTTTAGAACAAAATTATAATGTTATTTTAAAATACTAGTGTCTTTTCCATAAAAGTTTCATACCCATAGAAAATTATTTATTACTTTATAGAATTATAATATAATTTATATATAATAAATATTATTTAATATTAATAATATATTAAAATATATTTTATTCAAATAATATTTAATTCATTAATATGATGTCTTTATTGGAAATAAATATTTATCAAATATTTAATTTTTGTTTGATTGTATCAGAATGAAATTTTTATAAATCTAATTATTTAATATTTTAAAAAGTAAACATTAAAAAGAATCAATATAGACATATTTTTATAGAATTGTATTTAAAATTTTATACTATTAGGGTCATGATACATATCACTATAACAAAACATTCAATTACTTATGGGTTGTAACGCCCCGACCCCAGCTACCCAGAGTCGGTGCATTACTTCGTAACATTGGCAGATCACAAAAGATCAAGTCTCGAAAGACCGATTAGTTTAGTAGCCTTGGAAACACTAGATACATTCGTAAACGTTACATTACATCATAAAGTGAAAAACTACAATAACAAAGTCTCCATAGTCCACACTCATATCCTCTTCTGACTATCCCTGCAGGTCATTCATAAAATACTTCTTCACATCCTGGAAAATATTAAAACATTGAAAGGGGTGAGCTCAGATGCTCAGTAAGGATAACAATATTGCGGAAGCTTTCATAAATAAACATAATCATTTAAGGCAATGTATAACTAAAACAAAAGCCTTTTAAACTTGAACATCAACATAATATGGCAAAAATAAAATGAGATAATGCCATTTACTTCTTCACATGGATATTCTACTGGTCGAATAATCACATGCAATATCAATAACCACTTTCATAATGAGGGAATGTATAATGCCGGACATTCTGAAACATTTTGTCAAGGCCTCGGCCAAGACGTCTAAAATGATTAAGGCCTCGGCCAAAACCATAAATCAAATTGGGAAAGGGCCTCGGCCAATTCCACGTCTAGTTGTCTCATGAGACCTACCGATGCATCGAGGAGCTATAGCGGGCTCCACCCGTCACTTATTAAGTCCAATACATTCCTCATATGAATAGGTTTAAACATATCATAAACCATAACATAATAATATCACATAAAACATGCATAAAGGAAACATAACATTTCCACATTTCAATCACAAGATATCAATACAACACTTTGATATGATAAAAACGCTTTCAAAACCATTTTCAATACCAAAATAAAAGAAAGTTAAAACATTGTATTTATTTTTCATTAAAAAAAATGATGGCTTGTAGAGGAAGCCGAAACTCAAATAATGGTCACGGCAGAGAAGTCATTGTCCCCGCATAAGTACAGAAAGAAAAACATTCCCTTTTTGTCGTTTAGTAAAACGCTTCGTATAAAAAAGATTCCTTTTGAATAAACGTAAAAGTCAAAGTGGTTTATACACCGTATAAAAGAAATTTGTGTATAAAACCAAATATGCCTCAATGAAAGGAGATTGAGACGAAGTCCTTACAAAGATCATTTTTAAAATAAAATAGATATATTATGTGTATTCACTATAGGTACACATAAGGAAAGTAAAAATACAAAATAAGACATAATAATATCATGACATAATTTGAAAGTAGGAGATTAACCCAAAGAATGGAAGTTGGGTTAAGAAGTTCCCTTACCTCTTGTCTGACTTGACTCAACCGTTCTTTAACCTCCTGAATAATAAACTAGAGTTAATATATACCTTATTAAGAACCATTTTCAATTTCATTATCCTTATTATATCACTTATTACAATGATATGAACATTATGTAATTATTTAAGTTAATAACGGTCATTTTGTCGATCTTTGGAACTTGAGTCAACAATAAGCTTCTTATAATTACAAGTTGTTTATGTGGTGAAATATCCATTATATCCAGAATTATATTAATGATTTAGATGTCATATATATCTTATATATCCAGTATATACATTCATTTGTAATATTACGTAACATTTAGAGGTAAGAAATGAAATGCACCGTTCATGGAGACGGTAAGCCGTACGTACGCATGAACGCTACTTTCATTTCAATTTCATATTTAATGGAACTAATTCATAATGATATAAATGTATAATATAATTCCAGTATAATATAGTGTATAATACCATTTACTCCATCCTTTATACATCCCACATATGGCATTAACGATTCAAATCACTTTGAGGGGGCGGTAGTCCGCACTTCCTAAAATGAAATTATCGCGTTTTACCCATAATGGAAATCATAAAGTAAGCCATAAATGAGAAATACAGGAGCATAAGTAAAACATAAACACATTATATATCATATATAAATATAGTGACATCTTAATGGCCACCTTTGAAGGTGTTATATGAGTGTTGAACAATCATCGTTTCGTGAGGCAGAAATTCGCCATCCACAGAAACCGTATGTTCTTTAACCATTAGATGTAGGTGTGTGTAAGTGTAGCTCAAATAATTCTTATAACAACATACTAGTATATTGAGGATACTGGTGTTGTCACAAAATAAATGAATAAAAAGATTTTAGGGGGTTGGAGAAGAAAAATAAAACAAAACAACATTAGAAAAGACATTACCTCAAAATCGGGTAACTCTTTTTGATTTGAGCCAAAGGCTTCCTTGGGAAGAGTTCTGCCCAAAGTGAGGCTTCTATGAGTAAGGGAGGAATGTTGTAAGAGTATTTGGGCAGAGGTTGGCCGAGCCAAATGGCTTGAAAGTGTAAATGAGGTGGGAGAGGTGGGGGCCTTTTATAAGTGGAGAGGAGGGGCACTTTTGGAAAGATTGAAATGTTACATTATTTCACAATGATTTTCGGATTCTAAAGGTCACACACTTATATAATTCGAGGCTAAGGTGATAAGGTTTCGAAATATCTTCATCCAATAGGCTTTGGAAAAGTGTAAGCCTTGGATTTGTCATTATCTTCTCATTTTATTTAAATCGTTAAATAATGAGGTCATCACCACATCATAATTATGTCATAAATAATTTAATTTATTTAATGTCTAAAAATTATAAAACAAATACTATGATGTAGGAAATCTTTTTATCTTTCTAATGAATATTTATAATCAAAATTTGGACTTGTGTAACCCCATGTAAAAATTGTTATAGTAAAACATTTTATGTTTGTGTCATTTTTTACTTTAACATTAAATAAAAGGTATTTATGTCATTTTCTAACTAAATTGGCTCCATGGGGTCCCCAATTTGACCCATGGGTTGTCTTGGTCGGCCATGACTCATCCAATAGGAGTAGGAAAAGTGTCATGCTCATCTCATATTATAAAAACATTATTTGTACCTTAAACTACACTAATTACCTCTAATCGCGATTAAGAACTTAAAAGTTACTATTCACCAAAAATTATTTTAATCTCATTGAACCACATTTTACTTCTTAATGACAACCATGTATGTCGGATTTTTGAAAATCAAATCACAGAAGTGGTAATATTTCATTTAAACGAAAAATCAGTTATTTAACTACCACTTAGTGGTTTCACTATTCATCAAAAATTGAAGTTTTTCAGAATAAGGCCAAAATTTCACCCTAAGATATAATTGATATTCCGAATTCAAAAATGATGTCTATTTTAAAAAATTCCAAACATATAAGTTGTATTAATTAATTTTATAATTAATTCCCGCTGTTACAACAAATAGCGTGTTTTTAAGAAACAATTTATATCAAAAGATTGGCAATTGTTTATGTCCAATTTCAATGTCAAATTAATTCTAATGACCGCCATTGGATAAAATGATAAAAATATATTCCAATTATACTTTAAAACCACTAAATAGTATAATTTATCACTATTAATTATTTTTATTAAAAAAGTTGTTTTAAGTATTTTTCACTATTCATAATAATTTGGAAGTTCTCGGAAAATTACAAAAAAATTCAACATAGGCTAATTTCAATATTAGGAATACAAAAATGAAGTCCATTTTGAAATATAAAATTTCTATAAATTTAAAAGGTGGTTATTACTATTGATAACGGCTACTTTGATTAGTTTCGGTGTGTTAGAACTCGAACTTGCGTACAATGCAAGCTATTGCATTATTGAATGAGAAGCGTATCATGGAAGCTCGGGGTGTTACATTCTCCCCTCCAATAAATTGCGTCCTCGCAATTTGAAATTTTTCTTTGATAATAAAAGGTTGAAAATAGAAAATACCTTTGTGGAAAACCCACATCGGAAATAAGGTTAATAAATATATAACATTAAAAGAAAGCAGGATAAGTACAAAGGTCACCCGATATAGCCCATTCTAGGATTCTGTGAAAATATGGATATGGAAGAAAAACAAACCATCAAGGTCTGATGGAGAGTTATAGAAAACAGGATTAGGAGAAAGTTTAACCATAAGAAAATCACAAACTTGTGATTGGTTAAACGGTCATTGAATCCCCAGTTAGAAAAGTTAACTGACAACATTTTTGTTTTAAGTTACCTTTTATAATGTTGAGGAATTTATTTATGAGATTTACTAAGAACGTAAGGGAATATACATACTTGTTATGTATACTTTCATTCGTTAATAAATGTTTACCACAAACCCAACTTTTACTCCAAATGGTAACAGAACTCAAAAATATTCTATTTATCCTAATTGTATAAGGTTCAAAATGTTAACACATACCATTTAGATTAGTAAAACTATTTTGTAATAACCAGGGACTTCCTGTAGGCTAGTGGTAGGAAATAAAGGCTTGTCGCACTATGGTTGTGGGTTCGATTCCTGTAGCTTTGTCCGACGCGACGGGTTATTCCCCACCCTGCAGGTTGTCCTTTTCCTAAAAATATAGTACTATACTATTCCAAAAATAATCTTCATAAATGTTTTAACCTTAAACAATACTATCCACAGTTCAACTTAATCCACTCCAACCTTTATATTTATCCAAAATACCTTCATCCAGACTTTCTCTAAAAGGTCTCTAAATTCCAAAATCAATTGTAACATCAGATTCCCCAAACAAAGAAAAGTTTCTCTTATTGTCACATACTAAAAATATGATTACCTTAATCATATTAAAACCTTACTGAAATCAAAAAGTACTGCAGTACAATCCATATATATATATTACATTATTCTTATAACCAGAATATAATCCTTGAGTCCAAAAGCACCAATACATTAGTTATTCTGCTTCAACCGTAGTAACATCATAAGATTTTCCTTGATCCCTTGGCCTTTTCTGAGGTATGTTTCCCTGACGCTTAGGACATTCATTTGCATAATGACCCATTTCTCTACAATTGTAGCATTCAACTTTGACAGCCTCTTTCTTTCCCTTACAATCACGAGCCTGATGACCCTTTTCTCCACATTTATAACAAACTCCCATTCCTTTTAGGCAAGTACCAGGGTGATTCTTCCCACAATTATCACATAATGGAAAATCCTTCTTTCCCTTTTTCCCTTTATCTGTCTCTTGTTCCACCGTTCTCTTCTTCTCTTGCTTTACTTTGTTGTCATAAGACTTAGAGAATTCCTTTTCTGTCTTGATAGCACACGAGACAATATCTTCGTATGATGAGAAGGGTTGTGATAACAAAGCTCGACGGAGAAATGGTTTTAACCCATCAAAGAAACGATCAATCTTACTCCTTGGGTTATGTATATAATCGGCAGCATGCCTCGCTAACCTTGTAAAGTTAGCCTCATACTTTGCGAAATTCTCATCCTCCTTCTGCCTCAGACTCAGAAATTGCCTTTCCATATCTGCTCAATGGTCACGAGGAAAGTATTTTTCTAAGAAAATATCTTTGAACTCCCTCCATTCCATATTCGATACGTCATCATCTTCCTTTGTGTTTTGAATCAGCGACCACCACTGATCGGCATCTCCAGTGAGGCGGTAAACTGCCATGACAACCTTCTCCCTTTCACTACTCCCCAAGGCATGGAATATTTTCTCTAAGGAATTTATCCATTGCTCAGCTACTATAGGATTTTTACTCCCATTAAAGGTTGGTGGTTGTTGCCTCATGAAACGATCTAGCATTGATCCTCCACGTTGCGGATCAGGGTGCTCCATACGAGTAAGGTTATTATTCATAACTTGAGTGAGTTGTCCCAGTATGGTAATAAGTTGATCAGCACCAGCTGTATCTCTAGATCCACAATAATTATCTTGATCAGGAGGGCAATCCCTACACGGAGTTCGTGCATTGATACGGTTTTCATTCCTTCCACTAGGCGCCATTTCTAAACAATGGCATAAACTAGATTAGTTTATGAATCAAAATACATAATTCCATACTTATAAAACACTTAACATAAATTGAACTATTTATGGATATAATCCATAATCATAAAAAGAAATGTTTTCTTTGAGAAAGTATATACTCATAACCCTTCATAGTGGTTTGTAAATAAAATGAGAATTATCCTAAGCATATCCCCCAGGAGTGTCGTAACCAAGAGTGCAGCAAGGCCTGTTGTCGTGCACCAGTTCCCGTTCGAGTCTAGCTCAAAGCGGTGTTTTCGGGTTTTACCCCTAGGTACATCTGTGCCAGAGCCGCCTCTACCTGCTCGTATCCAGACAGGGATGTATTGCTCGGAAAAGTCATAACATCTCTATAATACCAAAATTCTAGGAAGTTCTTCTATACTAATCCTCAAAGTCTATCTTTGGGCTATGTGCTCTAATCAGAGTTTATCTAAATCTAGCTTCCAAGGTTAGTACTAAACTGCCTCTGATACCAACTGTAACGCCCCGACCCCAGCTACCCAGAGTCGGTGCATTACTTCGTAACATTGGCATGATCACAAAAGATCAAGTCTCGAAAGACCGATTAGTTTAGTAGCCTTGGAAACACTAGATACATTCGTAAACGTTACATTACATCATAAAGTGAAAAACTACAATAACAAAGTCTCCATAGTCCACACTCATATCCTCTTCTGACTATCCCTGCAGGTCATTCATAAAATACTTCTTCACATCCTGGAAAATATTAAAACATTGAAAGGGGTGAGCTCAGATGCTCAGTAAGGATAACAATATTGCGGAAGCTTTCATAAATAAACATAAACATTTAAGGCAATGTATAACTAAAACAAAAGCCTTTTAAACTTGAACATCAACATAATATGGCAAAAATAAGATGAGATAATGCCATTTACTTCTTCACATGGATATTCTACTGGTCGAATAATCACATGCAATATCAATAACCACTTTCATAATGAGGGAATGTATAATGCCGGACATTCTGAAACATTTTGTCAAGGCCTCGGCCAAGACGTCTAAAATGATTAAGGCCTCGGCCAAAACCATAAATCAAATTGGGAAAGGGCCTCGGCCAATTCCACGTCTAGTTGTCTCATGAGACCTACCGATGCATCGAGGAGCTATAGCGGGCTCCACCCGTCACTTATTAAGTCCAATACATTCCTCATATGAATAGGTTTAAACATATCATAAACCATAACATAATCGTATCACATAAAACATGCATAAAGGAAACATAACATTTCCACATTTCAATCACAAGATATCAATACAACACTTTGATATGATAAAAACGCTTTCAAAACCATTTTCAATACCAAAATAAAAGAAAGTTAAAACTTTGTATTTATTTTTCATTAAAAAAAATAATGGCTTGTAGAGGAAGCCGAAACTCAAATAATGGTCACGGCAGAGAAGTCATTGTCGCCGCATAAGTACAGAAAGAAAAACATTCCCTTTTTGTCGTTTAGTAAAACGCTTCGTATAAAAAAGATTCCTTTTGAATAAACGTAAAAGTCAAAGTGGTTTATACACCGTATAAAAGAAATTTGTGTATAAAACCAAATATGCCTCAATGAAAGGAGATTGAGACGAAGTCCTTACAAAGATCATTTTTAAAATAAAATAGATATATTATGTGTATTCACTATAGGTTCACATAAAGAAAGTAAAAATACAAAATAAGACATAATAATATCATGACATAATTTGAAAGTAGGAGATTAACCCAAAGAATGGAAGTTGGGTTAAGAAGTTCTCTTACCTCTTGTCTGACTTGACTCAACCGTTCTTTAACCTCCTGAATAATAAACTAGAGTTAATATATACCTTATTAAGAACCATTTTCAATTTCATTATCCTTATTATATCACTTATTACAATGATATGAACATTATGTAATTATTTAAGTTAATAACGGTCGTTTTATCGATCTTTGGAACTTGAGTCAACAATAAGCTTCTTATAATTACAAGTTGTTTATGTGGTGAAATATCCATTATATCCAGAATTATATTAATGATTTAGATGTCATATATATCTTATATATCCAGTATATACATTCATTTGTAATATTACGTAACATTTAGAGGTATGAAATGAAATGCACCGTTCATGGAGACGGTAAGCCGTACGTACGCATGAACGCTACTTTCATTTCAATTTCATATTTAATGGAACTAATTCATAATGATATAAATGTATAATATAATTACAGTATAATATAGTGTATAATACCATTTACTCCATCCTTTATACATCCCACATATGGCATTAACGATTCAAATCACTTTGAGGGGGCGGTAGTCCGCACTTCCTAAAATGAAATTATCGCGTTTTACCCATAATGGAAATCATAAAGTTAGCCATAAATGAGAAATACAGAAGCATAAGTAAAACATAAACACATTATATATCATATATAAATATAGTGACATCTTAATGTCCACCTTTGAAGGTGTTATATGAGTGTTGAACCATCATCGTTTCGTGAGGCAGAAATTCGCCATCCACAGAAACCGTATGTTCTTTAACCATTAGATGTAGGTGTGTGTAAGTGTAGCTCGAATAATTCTTATAACAACATACTAGTATATTGAGGATACTGGTGTTGTCACAAAATAAATGAATAAAAAGAGTTTAGGGGGTTGGAGAAGAAAAATAAAACAAAACAACATTAGAAAAGACATTACCTCAAAATCGGGTAACTCTTTTTGATTTGAGCCAAAGGCTTCCTTGGGAAGAGTTATGCCCAAAGTGAGGCTTCTATGAGTAAGGGAGGAATGTTGGGAGAGTATTTGGGCAGAGTTTGGCCGAGCCAAATGGCTTGAAAGTGTAAATGAGGTGGGAGAGGTGGGGGCCTTTTATAAGTGGAGAGGAGGGGCACTTTTGGAAAGATTGAAATGTTACATTATTTCACAATGCTTTTCGGATTCTAAAGGTCCCACACTTATATAATTCGAGGCTAAGGTGATAAGGTTTCGAAATATCTTCATCCAATAGGCTTTGGACAAGTGTAAGCCTTGGATTTTGCATTATCTTCTCATTTTATTTAAATCGTTAAATAATGAGGTCATCGCCACATCATAATTATGTCATAAATAATTTAATTTATTTAATGTCTAAAAATTATAAAACAAATACTATGATGTAGGAAATCTTTTTATATTTCTAATGAATATTTATAATCAAAATTTGGACTTGTGTAACCCCACGTAAAAATTGTTTTAGTAAAACATTTTATGTTTGTGTCATTTTTTACTTTAACATTAAATAAAAGGTATTTATGTCATTTTCTAACTAAAGTGGCTCCATGGGGTCCCCAAGTTGACCCATGGGTTGTCTTGGTCGGCCATGACTCATCCAATAGGAGTAGGACAAGTTTCATGCTCATCTCATATTATAAAAACATTATTTGTACCTTAAACTACACTAATTACCTCTAATCGCGATTAAGAACTTAAAAGTTACTATTCACCAAAAATTATTTTAATCTCATTGAACCACATTTTACTTCTTAATGACAACCATGTATGTCGGATTTTTGAAAATCAAATCACATAAGTGGTAATATTTCATTTAAACGAAAAATCAGTTATTTAACTACCACTTAGTGGTTTCACTATTCATAAAAAATTGAAGTTTTTCAGAATAAGGCCAAAATTTCACCCTAAGATATAATTGATATTCCGAATTCAAAAATGATGTATATTTTACAAAATTCCAAACATATAAGTTGTATTAATTAATTTTATAATTAATTCCCGCTGTTACAACAAATAGCGTGTTTTTAAGAAACAATTTATATCAAAAGATTGGCAATTGTTTATGTCCAATTTCAATGTCAAATTAATTCTAATGACCACCATTGGATAAAATGATAAAAATATATTCCAATTATACTTTAAAACCACTAAATAGTATAATTTATCACTATTAATTATTTTTATTAAAAAAGTTGTTTTAAGTATTTTTCACTATTCATAATAATTTGGAAGTTCTCGGAAAATTACAAAAAATTCAACATAGGCTAATTTCAATATTAGGAATACAAAAATGAAGTCCATTTTGAAATATAAAATTTCTATAAATTTAAAAGGTGGTTATTACTATTCATAACGGCTACTTTGATTAGTTGCAGTGTGTTAGAACTCGAACTTGCGTACAATGCAAGCTATTGCATTATTGAATGAGAAGCGTATCGTGGAAGCTCGGGGTGTTACATGGGTAAGGTGTCAAACTGTAATATTTCCGGGGGGTGGTTACGTGACCATCGTTTAGATCATGATCTTAATTTTTTTAACGTCATGTATAAATGGATTCATTACAAAAAAAATTTAATCTCAAATTGAACTTGGTCAAGGTCAAATCATAGTGATTCTATATTCTTTATATGTTATGATGAATGGGTTTCATAGGTTATTATCATACAAGAAATGGTCATCGCTTAGTTTTTTATGCCAATTAAACATTATCATAACCCTTGATAAATACTAACCATATAGTAACTGTATAATGGGTATACTATCATCAATTTTGATGCAGAACAATATGTTATATACAATAGTCCAAATAATGGTCTAAAATTACAAAATTAGTTCATGTGTTTTCTCTAATTCAATTTTAATGTAAGGATTTAACTCTTTTGAAAAAGATATGATATTTATAAAATTTTAGTTTGTTACATTCATTGTGTGTCATGTTAATCTATCCATAATAATTGATCATATGGTAAATATATCAAAGTACGTTTTTAGAATTATATTTGTGTAATTAAAATTAAAACAATAATAATAATTCCCACTGGGTGCAGATTAGTGGTACCAGCCCGGTTGGGTGTTAAGGAGGTCTTGAGTTATAGTGTCCATGGATTCCTACATGTGTGCATGATGTATTAAATTTCTAGAATTGTAATCCCCCAACAATAATTTTATTTAAAAAATCACAATATTATTTATGATCATCTAGTGAGTCATTAAGATGAACAACTTGTTGGTCAACCTATAGTTATTCTATAGAAAAGTGAATGAAAAGAAAAAATATTGCGGAAATTTCAGCACATTAAAGAATATCTATGTAATCTTTTGTAGAATAAAATAGGGATATATGTGTTTATAATATCTATAAATGATAATTAATTATAACTCCTTATCCAATAGTTAGTCAAATAAATGTGCATTTTTAGTGAACTCCTACTTCGTGGAAACGTCTTGTAGAAAAAAACTAATTCAGTAAAGTGATAAAAATTGAAAAATGTAAGAGAAAATTCATTATACCTCATCACTATCACAATAAATATATATCAACCCAGAAAATATTATTATTAAATATTTATTTATTTCCACCCATCCTATTATCAAGCACTCAACCCCAATTAAAAAATAATACTGAAATAGTTATGAAGATAATTTAGATTGTCGTCCAATTTGGGTTTCTATGATATCATTAAAGAATGGTATACATACCCTATTTTTAAAAAGAATTTTTTGATAGGTTAAAAGTTTTTTCTGAGGTTATTCATAGTTAATAGAAAAAATATCTTAATTATTTCCAAATTTTCTGTCTTCCCTCTCTAAAAATCATGAACAATGGTTTTCAATGATGTTTCCAAAAAATTTCAATAGACTTATTTCATAGAAATTAATCAATGATAAGGTTTTTGTTAAATATTAATTGATTTATAATTTTTTAAAACTAGTTTGTTCAATACCCAATTTGTTTTAGTCACCACCTAAATTATCATTCTACAGAGAACATAAAATTAGTTTCAATTTTTTTGTTGTGACCCTGACCCCAGTTGCCCAGAGATGGTTCCTTTATATTATATTTTCATGAAATACAAGGAATCACATCCCAGAAGACCAAATAGTTTAAGGGAATTGAAAATCAAGAAACATAATTGTGCCTTATGTCATAGTTGAATGCATAAGTTAAAATGTAATTCATTTTTTAAAATAATATTAATCCCTGTAGAAAATCATTTCACATCAATCATAGTACACTTCATGGATTCCATGAAAAGGAAACAAAATAAAGGTGAGATCAAATTATCAATAAGGGTTTAGTACAAAAAAAGGAATCATAAATCAATATTTAATGATAAATATTATAAGGTAAATAATGTAAATCACTAGAAATTTAATTTATAAATTTTGAACTATAATTAGGCAAGTCAAAAATAATGTGAAAACATAAATATTTGAAAACACATGACATTTAATCAATAATTGAGAATGAAATTCATCTTAAGATAACATCATTATGGAGCTAACATGGATAATAATTACTATTAATGTAGTAAATGATTAATTATTAGATTTCATGTCTCTAGAACATGATACATCTATCGTCAAGCCCATTCAAAATATGGTTTAAACTATAGGTAAATACCCATGTTATTATAGATTATTTATCGGTCTTTTGAGATGTACGATACATCAATAGGAAATATAATACTATGCCCACTCATAAATTTATGTCCAAATCATTTCTCAAATATCGAATAATTGATCTAATTCAAGAATCAATATTCGTAACCATCGAATATCTATAATAAGTAAAAGATGAAGATTTGTCAACTTTAACTAATTCAAACCAATAAAATTTAAGGTAAAATACCATATGTATAAAGGATATAAAGTTTAAGAAATAAACTTCTCTATGATAAATAATTGTGATATATAGGTGAATCATAATGTTTATTGATCAAACTAATGATTATTTTTAAAGGGGAAGTTAATGAATAAAAAGGGAAAAATGGATATGAATTTAAATACTATCCTAGGTTTAAATAACCATAAACCATCCATGGTACGAATTATAATGGTATGAAAATATACACAGTAGACAAACAATAATGTGTTGTTTTCATTGATAAATATAAATTCTATAAAAATTTCAAAAAAACAATTATTGAGAAAATTATGTATTTGGTTTTGAAAAGTGTTTTGAAAAATATTTACATTGAAAAACACTTCTGTGAAAAAATTCAATAAAAGTATCCACCTAAGCATGTGAAATAGGATTAATATAGATGATTTTAACGAAGGAATTTAATTCCATTAATGACATATGATTTAAATCAACATTTCCTTTTCAATATAAAAAAGGTCATTAAGGTGCCATGTTTATAAGACAATAAAAAGATTCCTTTCACATTTTATATAAAATCCAAAAGGAAATATGTTTGGAAACGAACATCAGATTCCTTTTAATTTTTTTTATAATTGTGGAAATTGGTGAAAATGAATTTATTAAATGAATTTGATAATTTTAACAACATTTTTGAGAAATTTTTTATAGAATATGGATTTGGAAAGAAATAGATGTCTAACTAATGAATTAAATGTATTTGGATTTTCATGAAATTTTTTCTAAATTAATTTAATTAACATGAAGAAGAAAATATATCAAATTACATCCAAATATCTTTAATAATCATAGTAGAAAAAATTGAAATTAGTTTACTATGAAATGGTTAAATAAAATATTATAAATAAAATTTAAAAGTAAACAATCTCTATTAGGATGAGATTGGGAAATTACAATTTACAAAGATCATAACATTGAAGATAGAATTAATAAAGGAATAAATAAAAAATTTAAAATGTAAATACACATAATAAAATTATAAATAAAACATAATTATATAAAAACACAATTGAAAATAATATATTAATGAAATAATCAATAAACTAAAAGATTAACGAAATGAGAAAAAATTGATTTTTAAAATCCCTTAACTCACGCTTTCTTTTGATTGAACAACTTTTTACATCATGTATATTGGTTTTATAAAATTTATTAAATTACACAAAAACCATATTTATATTATTAATATAATAAATTATACTATAATAATAAATTATTACCCAATTGTTAATAAAATTTAACTATTTTCATTTTTTCAGGTGCTATTTGCCTTGTTCAATCATATACCTTCCATCCTAAATGGTCTGGTTGTTAATATGTTATATAGATTTATCATCTATAGAATAATAATAATGAAATAATAATCATATTTTTACATAATTTATTCTTTTAATCCTGGTCAATAATTATAGTTATGGGGAATGAATTACATTACATTTATGGAGACAATAGGTCGTACGTACGCTTGAGTAACATTTCCATTTTTCACTAATTATTATTGAAAATTATTATGTAATGTATTGTATTTAAATAATTATATTAATTTAAATAATTATATTAATTTAATAATTATATATATTTA
Organism: Viscum album; assembly: GCA_963277665.1. Lineage (NCBI taxonomy): Eukaryota > Viridiplantae > Streptophyta > Magnoliopsida > Santalales > Viscaceae > Viscum > Viscum album. Next base: position 1,940,581,838 of record OY728133.1, on the reverse strand, counting down.
ATAAGTATATATATCAACAATTGGGTCTTCTTATTTTGATAAATTCACATCGCACTGTAAAGGCGACAATCCAAACATACATGAACATTGTAATCATCTTTATGTAGGTTAAAAGTTAGGAATTAAATTGAGATATTATATATAAACAATTATAAATATGCCTCAAATAACAAAATTAAATCATTTATTCCTAGTCTAATAATTAAATTTAACTTTATAACCTTTCATACGACGAGTTAATGAAAGACGAATCACGTCGCTTTGTGAGGTGGTAGTCTTCATGAACATGAGCGACATTATCATATCACTAATAAAATTGATGGTAAATATATATATATATATATGATATAATAAATAAATAGGTATACATATGTTATAATTTTAATAAATATTTTTTTATCCATCATCATACTCAACCATGAAACGTGGAAATGGTAGAATTAATGATAGAGGATCGTGAGGCGGTAGTCCACAATACACATGAATGATGATTTGATAACCCATTTGATGGAAGTGGAGATGATTTTACATAATTATATTATTAGAAAAACATCCTATTATTTGGAATATAGTAATGTTATTACATCATCATGGTTAATAATAATTATTTAGGTGTATAATGAAATAAAATACTGAAGCTCATTGAAGAAAATTTCATCTTATTTTGGTAGCCTCATTTGGGTTTCACTAAGGTCTTCCAATGACAAATTTATAAAAAAATTAAGGATTCTAGGATGAGATGAAGAAATTTGGTATGTTATTTGGTTTGGTATTGGTCAAAATAAAAATTCTTGAATGTGTGTATATGATAAGAGGGGGGTGACCTTTTATAAGCAGAGGAGATGAAACACATGGTATTTTTCTATGATTTGAGTGCTCGCACATTTTTCACAAGTAAAAAAGGAAAAAATTTATATTAAATAACTATAGAGGTTTGAATTTTTAAATATGTTTTTAAATAAACTTTTAGACATTCTTATATTTCATTTTTACCCTTATCTATTTAGTTTACCCCCATGTATACAAATTTTTATCTCAACCACGTTAATTAATTTTTTTACTGCATTCAATAATCAATTTTTAAAAAGTTATGTTTAGATTAATTTATGTAAAAATTTATTGTAATTAAAAATATGGAATTCAACATTCTAAATTCAATTTAGATACGTAGAATAATTCAATTTTAAATAATCATACATACGCGAAGTGAAAGCAAGGTTTTAATGTGAAATTTTTCAAAAGTATACAATGTTTTATATCGAAATTTAAAATGAAAATGATTCCAAATAAATAAATTTTATTTATTTTCATATAATTTATCTATTTATTATTTTAAAACTGATTCAAAATATAATTTAACATTATACGTTAAATATATTATAATGTGGTTTTTAATCATGATTCAATATATTTCATTATTCATTAAAAAAGAATCCTTTCACAAAAAACAAAAAACATAATAATAATATAATTTAAAAATAATGATTTCAAAAAAAAAAATTAATTTATAAATTATTTTTTCAGAAATTGGTAAAAAAATAATAATTTTAATTCATTTTCTGTAAAGCATGATTAAACCGCCTTTTTGGAAAATAATCTTTTTAAGAAAAAAAATTATTATTATTTATTTATTTTGATTTTATTTATAATCAAGATATATCCATTTTTTTCTTAATTTAGTTATTAATATTCAATATTTTGATTCCAATGAAAAGTTGATAACCATAATAATATTTTAATAACAAGTCGTTTTTTTAAACAACATGTTTCTTGTAATATAAGATAAACCCAGAACTGCAAGGAATGAAAGATAAAATCAAGGATTCATAAAACCAAATCTAAACTCCTTATTTTGTGTTATAAAACAAAAGGAAGAGATTTAATTTTTATATAAATAAAATATTTTAATTGCTCAAGATGTTAAATTTTTATTTAATTTTAGTGTTACGTGTCACACAAGCAATCAAATAATATTTTATTATTTTAAAATAAAAGGGTGTTACATTCTCCCTACCATAAATAAACTATTTCCTCTTAATTTAAACATGATATCAGTAAAAATTATTTGATATTTGGAAAAACCGTTGTTTATTGTCTCACATCATAAAAATGTTTAATAAAATATCCTCTTAATTAGAGAGATAAAGAAGAACCAATAACAAATAAGATAACATATTAACTATGTTCTTATGTAAGAGAAAATTATTTTCAAGTGAAGATGTGGTCGTAGATGAAAATAACAAATAATTATAGTGAGTGATTGAGTTAATTAATCATATGAAAGTGAACATTCAATGTAATGTTAAGTCTATCAAATGAAAAAATCCATATTGATTTTAAAGATAATCTAATTCATTAATTATGAATGTAATGGGGTAAGTTTTTTTTTCTAGATCCTTTTACTATTGATGATGAATTATTTTGTGGCCTACGATTATAAAATAATATAATTACCTCATAAATTTCAATATCATAAGAATAATTTCATCTTTAATTTTTTCATTGATCAATTTCCTTTTTATCCCTAACTCCAAGAATTGAATATCCAAAAAATGATTTCAATTTTTCCTGAAGTGACTAAATTATATTTTAATGAATGGTGGAGTCTATAAAAGAGTGAGAAGTCATTCTCTCTACCTCTACATTTTTTTCAAAACAATAGGGGTTAGAAAATTTTATCCACTCTGCGTAAATTTACAAATACTGAATTTATACATTGATAGCTAAAACTACATCCAATTTTCACTTTTAACAACTTCATAGATGGTTATAACTATAACCCAAAAAAATATTTTACTAATAAATATTTAGAATAACTCAATTGAATTTTCAAAATGAAACATTCATTAATCATTCAAATAACATGAAGTAGCTCTTAGTCAAATCATATCAAACATGTGAATACCTTCATCATGTATTATCATAAAATGTGGTAATAACTTGAAATACCATACAACCTTATTGAAATCATGTATTCTTCATTATAATTTATTTAAAAAATTGATTTTTAAATATATTATTTAAATCAAAAATTGTTTTTTACTCTATCATTAATAGAATTAACAACTTTGTAAATTAATTAATAATTAGTTGCATGGTATTTAGTACTATCCAATTTACCTTATTAATATCAGTCATCTCTCCATCCCAACAACATTATATCAACAACAAAAACAAATTAAATTGTATATATTATTCAGTAATGTGTTTTTTATAAGTTAAACTATATATTATTAAATTTCTATTGGACATTAGTATTTTTCCATATATTGATTCAAAACCATAATGAAAATGTACTACAATACAATCCTTATATATTTCATAATTCACATAACCAATATATAATTGTAAAAACTATCCAATGGAATATTTTTTTTAATACAAAAATCATAAAATTAATCCTTCTTTTTTGTATATGTTAATAACATAATATTGACCATGATCCATTATCTGATCTTGAGGTATATTCCTTTGACGCTTGATACATTGATATGTGAAGTTCCCAATCTACTTACTATTGAGGAATTATACATCAAAAACATTATTTATTTTTCTTTCAATCCCAATCATTATTTTCTTTATCCCCATATTTATAACAAACATCCATAACATTTATCAATGTACCAGCGTGTTTATTTCTAGAATTATCACATGTGGTCAAAATCTATTTTTTTTTTATTTTTCAATATATATATATATATATTAGTTGTTCACTTTTCCCATTATTTCGTCAAAAGACACAATAATTAGACAATTATTTCTCTTAATTAATAGACATAAAACTATGTTCTAATATGATGAGCATTTTTCAGAAACAATTTCCCTTTAAAATGATAGCTTAAACCTATCGTAGAAACAATCAATCATACACTTTGGATATTGTGAAATAATGGGGTTCCCATTGATTATTCTGTGTTCTATTTATTATTGACGGAATACAGTTGATTTGATCGCATAACTATAAAACATAATGAATAATAAAAAATCCATTGAAATACATAACCTAAATTGGAAAAATTATTCCTCACTAATCTCATAATAAAAAACACAGTTTCTTTGGGGATATATCTATTTGAAATCCTTCATAATGTTTTTTAATGTAAATTTGAATTGTCCATAGAATATCCCCTAGGATTTTCAAACCATGTTCACAGTAACTCCAATTTTGATGCACGAAGTGATGATTAGGCCAAGCCCAATGTTCCCTTTTTTTGAGTAATTACCACTAATTTCATATGATCCAGAATAATATCCCCTTATAGTATCCGGAGAATCCTCTATTTTACGGGAAAACCACATAATCTATTCCTTACCGAAAATTTAGGATTTTTTCTACATATATCCTCAAATTATATTATATTTTTATGTTCCATGATCTATGTTATCTGTAATATGGATCCAAATGATTCTACTAAACATCCTTTGATAATAACTATAGTAACCCCAACCCATGTATAACAGAGTTGATGAAAGTTTTATTACATTTTACTATGATACAAGATATCACATCATGATGGAAAGAATAGTTTTTAAGTCTTGGTAAAATAGATACAAAATTTTTCTTCATGTTACATTTTAATACAAAAATTATTTATTTTTTCAAAAATAACCTTTTTTCCTCTAACATATCCATGTATATCAAACATACTATACATCAAAGATTATTGAGAATCAACAAAATAAGGGTGATCTCAAATACATTGTAAAAGTTAATTATAGTGGAATCTATCATAAATAATCAATATATAATGGTGAATAACTGAACAAAAATTTAATTTAATTAATAAAATGGTTATTAAAATTTTCTATGGAATAAATAATTTAAAATGGTAATTAGGTAAAAAAAATTCAATTAATCAATAATTGATAATGAAATTCATCTATAAATAATTTCATTTTGAAAATCTCATGGATAATAATAAAAATTAATGAAAATCGTTATTAATTATTAGTTGTGAAGTCTCAGGAACATTATACCTCTACAATTAATACGTTTTACAAGATGTTTTAAAAAATGTGAAAAAACAATTTTAATTCTAGGTTACTGATATGTCACAGGAGACATCGTGATTCGTCAAGGGGATATATAATATTGGGTCATACCCATCACTCTAGGTATAATGTAATCCTCATTTATGTAATAATATATTTAATTAATCAATTAGTATTCTTTATCATCAAAGATCTATATTGAGTAATGTAAATAAAGTTTTCATCATTTCCGCAGTCAAAAAAAAATAAAAAAACACCGTTTATAGAAATAAGACACTGTTTATGAAATAAGATTATCCATAATAAATAATTTGGATATTTTGGAAAATTTAATTTCTACTAACTACAAGAAAGTGAATATTTCAATGGGATTTTAATGATAACAAAAGTAAACAAGGAATTTAATTTCTATATTATCCTTGGCCAAAATATCATAAATCATCAAGGGTGTGAATAAGGATAATATCAACATATAATCAAAAGATTAAGAATAATGGGATGTTTTCTCTAATTAATAGAAATACCATAAAAATAACTTTAAAAACGATCTTGAATAAAATAACATAATCATTTGAAAAAATTGTATGAAAATAATTTTCATTGAAGAACAATTTTTAAAACAATTTTCCTTAAAAATATCCTAAAAATGGAAGGGATGCTTTAAAGTAATGAAATTTATGATGGTGGGTAATTATGTAAATTTAATACAAGTTACAAAGAACAATCCTTTCGTTATGTTGTTAATTCCCACAAAATTAGATTTGGGAATGTTTTTAGGGAATAAATACCTGATGTATGGGTATTATTTTCCTCAAAATACAAAGGATGTGATGTAATCCAAAATCACCTGGATGAAGTAATATTCTGAAGGGAACATGATCACATGACCTATGGATGGTCATGATAATTGGCCATGCGTAGTGACTGATCAGCTTGAGATTATACGAGTCCCCTTTAACAACACACCTATTCTTGAGATGGCATCCAAGACACTTACTGAAAATACAGAGACATCATGAAGATTTTTTCCATGAAATTAGACTATATAAAATGGAGAGCTCATGACAATCATCCACAAGCCTTATAAAATAATTAGTAAAATATACATATGATGGAAGACTCATGTGGTCATTGAACTTCTTGTGATGTTCCCATACACATTGAAAGACTATGTGAGGTACATTGTGACATGTATACATTATCATGTAAAATTTTGTTGGCATTCCACCTTCAACATGAAAAGTGTATTTGACATGTCCATTCAATTCTTTTCTAACCCCTCATTCCCACAGGCAATAAGAAGTATTGTTCATGCAAAACTTTTTTATCAATGTCAGACCCATTATTGGTCATCGGACACATTGTAGACAAAGAAAATGATTATATTTAACAAACCTCACCCAACATCTCCAAATCCCCACACCTAGTGAAATAAAGTTGGAAATAAAATGAAAAAAAATGTTGATTCTTCCATTAGAGTAAGGATATTCTTGACCTCAAACAAATGAGGTCTTATGCCCCAACCAATCATCATTAATCATGAAAGGCACTCTAAAGAAGCCATCATTATCTCAAAAAATCCATTAGATACGATGGAATGATCTCACAATAACTCTCATGGAATTACACCTTGATCTCATAAGACCCTCAACATGTCAACATGATCCTGTTGAATCTATCTTGAAAAGATGAATTTCAATCACAAATAACCCCATACCAGTTGTCTTTGATCACATGATACCCTTTCTGAAGGCATCCTCATCTAGAAAAAAACTCATGACATTCTCGTCTGAACATATAAAATATCAATAAAATGTCCACATGGTCACAAAATATTACATTGATTGACCCACATCAAATAAAAATGGTAAATGAGGAACATTCTCACAGTTACTAAAATTGGGCGGTCCCATGCGTGACACCCAGAAAGATCATGAAAACTATGTAGCACCATTGTACTCCACAGACCCTAGCCTAAATATTTATGATATGCACTACACAAACCATGTATAATCAAGACACCAAGGACTACAAATCCACCCCCTAAATATAAAAAATACACCCTTCCATGATCGATTTCACACAAGATTTCATGGAAGAACATTTCATAGGATCCAATATTGTGATTTAAAAGGTATTAAACATGGTAAAATATAGGGAACAACAAAGTATATCCTAAGGAATGAATAGGAACCTCAGGTGATCACTTGGGATGACATAATGAAAACATAGCATATCAGTCAAATTATGTGATGGAGGTCCCACAAATTGGATGGATAATATGAAACATAAAATAAGCTAACACTGGAAAAACCTAAGGAATATATGTATTAACGTATGGAAGAAAGATAAAAATATGGGAGGATTTTGTGAATAACAGAAATGTTTATCCTCATAAACATTACATGACTCACCTAGATCATTCGATTGAACCTAGTCATGTCTCTCAAATCACATGTCACTCACTCGTCATACAATCTGGATCATAAAATGTCGCTTGAAAATTTCAGAGAAAGCCTCATGAGACCATGAAGTAACACAATCCATGTCTTGTGAGTTACCTAGATCATTCCCGCCAAATCATTCCATGTTCATCAAACATGTCACCCCAATTATACTTTGAAACAAGGAAAAGTTATCTCAGTCTCTTGTTGACAACATGAAATGTTATCAAATTCTTGCAGAACCCTACAAAAAATTTATCATATGTCTAGTGACACACTACAAACATGTCATCTAGATCATGTGGCACCTTCTGGACTTGTGTGCCTAGATCAGCTGACATCCTATAGAAAATTTAGACATATCAGGGGGCACCCTCTAGAAATGTCATCCTTGATCATGTGATGTTATTCAAAACTATTATATAGGTTATGAAACTTTTTATGGAAAATTCAACTAGATCTTGAAATTATCATTATTCATGTCCACTATACAACCAATTCATGTCCAGAAATTCCGAGTCCTATCAAGGAAATAATTAGACATGTTTGGAAGACTATTGGATATGTTAAGAAAAAAATGAGGAATTTTTATGCAGGTTTCACATGAAATGTTAATCATAAACAATGATTATATTTTCTAAAATTTAGCATGTTAGCCTCAACAAATTGAAATATGGGAACATTATTTCTTCCATAACAAAGATATATAATATTCTTTCCAAAGGGCCAAGCCCCATATCAAATATACAAAAAGAGAAACCTCAATGTCTAAGACTTGATCACCAAAACATTGAGAAATTTGATACTAGAAAGAACCAAGATATGTATGAATCCTTCATAAGGCTCGATCTCAAATAGGAATCCAATTCAATGTAATCCCCCTATATTTATATATTTCAAAAATTAGGGCCAAATCACTCCCTTTGGTTGATATTTTTTTCATCTTCCATTACATTGAGAAGGAAACCACACATTGGGAACAATAATTCGTTATATTACCAGGATATATAGGAATCATTCATATGTCCTGACATAAAATAGGAATCCACTTCTATATACGTCATAAATTTTACCTAAATTTCAATAGTCAGGACCCAATCACTCCCATATGATGATATTCATTTTTCGTCCACTAGAAGACTGATAACGATACTAAGTTGTAAGAAATGTGATTCATATTATAAATTAGATACATCAGAAACCTTCATTATTACTGAGATCTATATTAAATATCCAATGGTCTATCCCCCCACCTAGGTCAACCATCCATCTACCTTGATACTGATTACTTTATATCCCTTGTTTGGAACAGCAGCTTGGATCACATGGGATTATAATGTTTCCATGATCATATCATTCATATCATGAATATACACCATCCATGGAAAAATCAGTGTGCAATCCATGATTAGTTGAATGATATGAATACCCCCATATTAGTGAATCCACCATCCACAAAGTACCAAGTTCATGATCGAAATATAATGAATTTGATTCCTACCATAACTAAAATATGTAGGGAAACTCCATGAGTTTCAATCACAATACATGTTTCCCAAGTTAGCAGATATATATATTTTTATTTCTGTTAGATATTAATCTATGTGGTTTTGAAAAAATATGTGGTTTTTAATCTTGTTATAAACATGATATTTAATATGGGTCATAACAACTCAATCCCATACATGGAATGTACAATGCCTCCTTAGATGATAGTAAACGTATATGTTCCTGGTTATAAGGATTAAATAGTCAATCATCTACCAATTAATGAGAAATCAAGGAAGAAACTCAGATACATACATATGGACTCTTTAATAGGGTCTATTTTACATTGGGGAGGATTCAATAATATATCACATTTCTAGGGTAACTAGTATCATGTTGAGATTTTTATGATATAATAAAAAATATCTTAAATCCATAAGAGAGTCTCATATTATAAAATAATTCACCCCTAAGAGGATGTGATGATCTAAACCACCCATCCTCTTGATGAGTGTCAGTTTCTATGTGCAATTGGGTCTGAAACCCAATAATATTATATCCTTTTGAAAAAAGGTCTATTCCATGTTATGGATGTGGGAATCATTGGGAGTTTTTATGAAATTTAATAAAAAATGATTAACAAAACATAAATTTTTTTAAATACAAGAAACCCACAAACAATCAAGCCATCATAAAATTATTTTATTTCCATATGGGTGATCATCCAATCATATCTCATTGAAAAAATAGGTGATCCTGATGAGATTGATTGTAAATATATCACCCCCACAAAAAAACTGATAGACCAATCTGTGCATTCAATATGAGTGATTAACCTATCTATTATAGATGAACCAAAAATAGTGAGTCTGATTTGAATCTCTTAAATTTAATTGTGATCAACTTACAATGTACCGGAACAATTTATTTTCAAATCCCCTAAAAAATGAAAAAACCTTCCATGAATTATTTAAATAATAAATTTTATTAGATGATTCTTTGTAACTGTATTTTTAATGAAATAAGCCTATAATTTCTATTACTCGTCCTTATGAGTATAATGGGGGGAATGGGAATATGAATGTACAATAGCGCTACACATATATATCTTATTGACCCCATACTAGTCATATTTGATCATGATAAATCCATTACACATGCATATTTATATTGTGATAAATCTTAGACACGATAGATTGATCTTGTGAAAGTTTCTTCACATGACTAAATTATCAAAAAAAATCCCTTTTATTGGATTAGGACTAATAAAATGGAAAATTAGGAAAATTATTATAGTCACTCTCATTTAGAGGTTCCATAGATGATGCATAATAATATCATGAGAACCACATATCACCAAAATTATCCTTCGAATCTAGCCAATATATGCATGATACATGTTTCAAAAGGCATTGTATTAGTGAGTTAATGAGGATTAAAAATCCCACCCACTCAGAATGAAAAATACATCCATCCATAATAACTTGGACATAAGTGCACATGATTGGGCTTCTTGGAGTTGCTGATCATACGATAACAAAGGTCTTCCACTATGTAAAATATGGGAAACAATATCAGGGATCCTATGGCATGAATATGTTGATCACATCATCCCTTGTGATCACATGAAGGACACATAGAGTATAAATTTGATTATGTGAAGGAGATCCCACATGTCATATGGGTTATGTGAAACCTAAATAATGATAATAGTAGAAAATAATTAGGCACATATGTAATAATATTTGGAATGGAGACTAAAAATATGGGATACTTATGTGAAAACCATATATGATGATCCTCACATGCTTCTTGTGAATCACTCAAATATTTTGATAGAACTGGGATATGTCTCTAAAATCCTAAAACACTTCATCTGCATACTATTTGGATTATATGATGTCCCATAGTCAATTCAAATAATATCCCACAATGCCCTCTGGGAACACCACCAAAGATTTTCAAATTCCTCTATGCTTACTATCCTAATATTGAGATGTCCACCAGACATGTCTCCCCAGTTATGTTGTGAAATATTGGAAATTTTATCAAGGTCACTGGTTGACATCATTATAAGTTATATAGGTCATGAAAAACCTTATTGAAATTTCATCATAGTTTTTGTGATGCCCTCAGAACATCTCAATAAGATCATGTGGTTTCCTTCAGACTTGTTAGCTTGGATCCTGCGATGTCCTCTAGAATAGTTATCCAAATCATTTGACACCATCTAGATATTTCATACATGAACATTTTATGGTCTTCAAATATATCATTTAGGTTATAAGGTGTCCTATAGAAAATTCAATTCGCTCATGCATTCGTCTTTCAGAATGTCTTCTAGGACTCCAGCGAATGTCTAGACATCGTCAAAAATGTATGGAAGACATTCATACTTGCCAAGAAGGAAATTGGATATAATAGATAGAAAATTAAACTTTGTTAAGAAGATATCACAGGAGATACTAACCATATCCTATGAATATATAAGGGAGACCTCATTTTGTATGACCCAATCCATTGAAATATGTGAACTATGAATCCTTACATGATAATTATATATATAATTATTTCTTAAAGTCATATCCCCATATCAAACATAATAAAAAGAAACCATCAATGTGTAAGCCCCGATCAGTTGAACTATGCTAAATATGATTCTAGAAATAACCAGGATACACTATAATTCTTCATAATGAGCATCGTCAAATATTCATCCACTTTGGTTTAATCTCCCCACATCCACGACATTAAAACCATTGGGTCCTAATCACTCCCATGGGTTGATCTTTATTTTTTATCTACCAGCGGATTGGGAGGGATACCAAACTATGAGAAGATTGATTCCATCTATGACCAGGATACGTAGGACTCCTTCCTATGGCTGGATCTAAAATTGGAATTCTAATCAATGTATGTCCCATAATGCCACCGACACTTCAAACATCAGTTCCCAATCACTCCCATGGGCCGATCTTTCTTGTTCATCTACCACTTGATTGAGAAGGAAACAAAATTATGAGAACTCCAATTAAATATATAACTAGTATACATAGGAATGATTTTCAAGGACTAAGATCCATAATAATCATCCAAAGGATATGTAGGATACATCACTACAACTATGTCCCATAATCAAAACTCCCGGGAGGACTAAAAATACATGTGTTCATAGTTATACCGAATCAATATATAGAAACTACCCATTAATGTGAATTGGATGAATAACCTCAGATGCATATAGATGGAATCAGTGATAGGATATTCCTTACACATGGTAGTATTCAATACTGGATTATTTTGATAGGGTCACTAGTATTGTATTTGTATTATGATGATATTACCAAATATATCTGACCTAAATAAGAGATTACTATAGTAAGAATCAATTCTCCTATATAAAGGATGTAATAATCCCAACCTTCCATCCTCATGACAGATGTGTGTTGCTAAGTGTAATTGGGTTTGAAACCCCAATCATATGCATTCCTTTGGAAAAAAGGTCTATACACTTTTATGGTTGTGGGAATCATTGGTTGTTTCTATTGAAGCTAATATAAAATGGTGAACCAAACATAAATTATTTTATATACATAAACCCCGTCCCCACAACAAATCATTCAGACCATTTTGTTCCTTCTATAAGGGTCATCATCATGCCTTTTGTTAATGAATTAACAAAGGTGAACTCGCCGTGAATGATTTTAATTGCATGAAGACCCCATAATCAAACTGTGTGACTCATTTATTCATACCATATGATTTATCAACCTATATTTTCCTAATGAATCATATATAGAGAATCAGAAGTGAATCTCAGAAATTGAAAAGGGATTAGTGTACCATGTGTTAGGCTACAATATATTCATATCATACATAAAAAATGTTTAAAAATAAAAATAATATTTAAAATAATAAAAATTATTTGATTACTTTCTATAGATGGGGTTCTCATGAAATAATTCTATTTTTCTATGACAATTTCACACAAATATAATGGGTGAACCAAGAATAAGAATGTAAAAATGTGTTACTCATGCATATCTTATTAACCGCAAAAAATCAAATTTGATCACTTGAAATTATTACTACATGCATCCTAACATCATAATGACTACTACAAATACTGTTCTGAGCTTGTAATGGATTTTTATCACGTTCAAATGGTTAAATAAAATCCCTTTATTATCATAGGTCAATTAAAAATTGTAAAGGGAAAAAATTATCTAGGTCACTACCATTATACAACACCATGGATAACACACCGAAATTTCTTGTTAACTATATATCAACAAATTACACCACCGAATACATCCCAAATATGTAAGATATGGACTAATCAAGGAAGTATATTACTATGGAAATGAGTTCTATAAATCCCCCCCTCAGCATGAAAAATCTATCCATCCATCAATTATCAAACATAAGATAACATAAAGGAATTCTCATAGTGGCCAATAATGAAATCAAAAAGGTATTCCACTATGTTAAATCCAATGAACAATCTGAGCAATTATAAGACATGTATAGGTAGTTCATGTGAACACTTGAGATCAAAAGAGGGAAAACTGCAGTATTAGTTAGATTAAGAAAAAAGGCGGTCCCACATGTTGGATGGGCCATGTGAAACCTAAAATATGTTAATACAAGAAAAGCCAGAGGCACATATACAATAAAGTATTGATTAATGATTAAAAATATCGTATAATTATGTATGAAAATATATGTTGATCCTTATGCTATTCACATGAATCACCCATATCATGCGATAGAACTAGTACATGTCACTCAAATCATTCATTTATCCCTAAACATACTCTTTGGATCATACGATTCCCCTTGTACCTTTTAATGAAAGAAACATACCCCCCCTAAGAACACCACCAAAGTCATGTGAATTCCTTAATTCTTGGAAACCAAATCTTGTTATGTATATAATACATGTCACTCTTGTTATATTGTGATAAAAGGAACTGTTAAAAAGATCACATACTGACAGCAAGGAAGGTTGGGTAGGTCATGTAGGACCATATAGAAATTACATTATATGTCGAGAGACACCCTCCAGACATTTCATCTAGATCAAGTTGTTTACTCCCGACATGTCATCAGTTATAATGTGACACCATAATGAAAATTCAGTGAAATCATGCAGCACCATATAGACATGTCATCCTTGGTAATGTGATTGTTTGTAGACATATCTGTAATGTTATGTTAATTCCTCAAAAAGAGTCAATTGGATCATTCAATCGTCTTTAGGAATGTCTTTTAGGAAACCAGGTCATGTACAGACAACCTTCTACATGTCAGAGAGATAATTCGACAAATTATATAGGCAATTGGATATGTTAGGAAGACAATTCGACCGTGTCAATAAAATGAAAAAGTCATAATAAAGATGTTTAGTGAATATATAAGTGAAGAATCCATGTGTGTGCCCTGATCCATTAAAATATGGTAACTATGATTCCTGTCAAAAACAAGGATATCTAATTTTACATCTGATTGTTCATGATCTATATGAAATATACTAAAAGGGAAATCTGACTGTTTAATCCATGATAACCTAAAATATTAGATCATTGATCCCAGTAATAACTAGGTTATGTTATGTAACTTTTTAAGGCCCAAGATCTAATAGGAATCAAATTATGTGAAATACCCACCATGTGTCTAACATTTCAACCATTTGGTCTGAACCACTCCCATGGTTTGATCTTTATTTTTCATCTACTAGTGGAATGTGATGGAAACTGATCTATGAAAACACTTATTCATTATATGACCATGATTTATATGAATACATCCTTTGGAAGGATCTAAGATAAGAATCCACTTTTATGAACCCCCCCATGTATCTGACATTTCAACCATCGTGATGAAATCAATCCTATGTGTTGATATTCTTTTTATATCCACTAGAACATTGATATGAAAACTGAAATCTGAGATCTCTGATTCCTAATACAACCATGATATGTAGGATTCCATTGTAATGATAGAGACCCATATTGAACAGCCAAATGGTTTTACCAACACATAGGTCACTTATCCATGTTCTGTGAGATGGATTACTTTCTATCCATTTTTTATCACACCGATTATGGATTACATGATCTTATAGAGTTTTAGTGATCATATCATTCACATCATGAATGAGAACCTGCCATACAAACCTTAGATTGTAACAATCAATCAATGGAATGACATGACTACCAAATATAATAGATTATTCCATAGGGAATGTCCCAAGGGAATGATAAAACTATGTGGCACGAATTCCTACCATAATATGGATACACAAGATGCCTCCCTGAGGAACAAGTTCAATAACTAGATCCTAAATTCCATCATATATTTCATTTTCCCAATATTTTAAACTATATAGGTTTAAAAAATAATGTGTGTTTTTATTTATATTATAGACATGATGTATTGGGTGCCTCATTATGGGTCATTCCCATACATGGAATGTTAACAACATATTAGGATGAGAGTAAATTATTGTGTGATTGGTTATATGGATTAAATATATAAGAACTACCCCTTAATGGGAAATGTATAAATAACATAAAATACATATCGATGTACCCATTAATAGACCCACCCTTTCCCAAGTAATAATTCAATAATTGATCATCTTTTTAGGGTATCTGGTATCATATTAGGATTACGAAGAGATTGTAAAACATATCATAAATCTATAGGAGAGTACAATAGTTTGTGAAAAATCCCCCCCATGGATGTGATGATCCTGACCTCCCGTCCTCTGAAAAAATGTGAGTTTCTAGGTGAAATTTGGATTGACACCCCAATCACCCACATTCATTGGGAATGTATATATACACCTAGTACTGGTTATTGGAACCATTATAAGTTTCTATGAAATATAAAAAAATGGAAAACCCAACATAAATTATAGTATATATATGAACCCCTCCCCCATAATCAAACTGAACAACCATTTTGTTCCATCTATATGGGTTATGTGTACATCATTTATTAATGAAACAAAAATAGTAACCCAATGTGAATAATTGTAATGAAATCCAAAAATCCAAAATCAAAATGATAGATATATTTGTTCCTTCTATATGAGTGATCATTCTATGTTTTCCTAATGAAACAAATGGTGAATTTGACCCGAATATCTCAAATATAAAAATTGATCAATTTACCATGCACTAGGATAGTTTTTTGAATATCCTACCCAAAAAATGAAAAAATGTAACATGAATATTTTGAATAATAAATGTAATCTAGTTATACTCTATAGTCTGTATTATCAATAAACATGTATATCCTCGCAATGAGAAGTGTATGTGGGTGTATGGCTCGAATTGGAATAAGAAATGACAATTGTATTACCCATTCATATATTATTAGTCACATATAATGAAACAAATGATTTACTAATTAGTGACCTTGTTCCTTTTTTATTCATGAATTTATATACTACTCTCACAAACAACGCCTATCCTGAGATCATGTCTTAATCTTGAGACTATTTTGGAAAATTTTCTATAGCTGTAACACCTTAAGGTATCAAAATGACCGCACCATCGTAACTCCATCGGTGTAGGGTAAAGAATGTAGTGTTTGATGAATACCATCGACATGGTACAACCCCAACCCTTGAGTCATCATGAGAACTCTACAACAAGTGATTCTCCCTCATCCAAAGAAATATCATGTAAAAGCAGTTCTACCCATTTACACTACAAATCAAATTTTAATCTAATCCCAAGTGGGATGAAACCAGAACCTTAAATATCTAATTATGTTGGATCAAAGGGACAACTATGGCTCCAATCTAGTTTTAATAACCATCGAGGAGGTATAATATCAACTATTGTTACCAGGGCCATATGGTCAGTGCCTACAATTTCCTATTGAAGGAACCACTTGATGTATTTCCCACACTGACACCCTTGAATAGGAAAAATAAAGAAAAATTAGTCATGAAAAGAACTTGAAAATGGGAGTTAGTCCATATCCTTGATTCCACATATGAATCTCACAGACATATTTTTGTGGTAGAAAGTAGGCATGCTCATATACATGATAACTCAAAACATGTACATGGGAATATTTTTAGGGAAAGCATGGGGATGGTTCATAGACATACCCACATGAATTAATTACATTGATATATTCTAATGGAACAAGGAGGATACACAAGGGATCATATCCATACATCAATTAAATACATATTCCAGTGTATAGTGGGACAAAAAATGTCCATGATTAAATTCCATCGGAAAATTTTCTAAAGTGTAACTATATCTTATGAACACCTGGAGGACTCTACTGACATAATCTAGAAATGGTATAGATATAGCAACATCCTCATAATTCTATCCCTAAATTCACGGATAAAAAACACTCTGATTAGTATGAACAAGAGGTTCCTCCATAAAAAGTGCACATTCTTCTTCTTGTATGGGAGGATTATCTACATTTCCTTGTAAAGTACATGGCAGAAAATTGGGCTCTTATTCCCATTAAAATTAGGGCTAACCAAGTGAGAGAAGCATATGACTCGGGACCCAGGAACATTCCACTCAAAAAAGACTAGAGATTTACTCTAAATTATCTAGATTGTGCTCATATCCCAATATTATATTGGGCTAACCATGTTAGAGTGGCACATGACTCAAGGATGTTTAATTTTTTCAGTTGAGAAAGACCAACAACATACTCTAAAGGATTCCGATTCAGATCATATCCCCATTTTCCCATGGCCCACTAGGTGATTTCTTCATACAATTTAGAGAATGATCATATTATTATCAGTGATTTTACATGGAATATTCCATTAGGTGAGGGAAGATAGGCTCATATCCATACTTCGTCCGATGAATGACTTCACATATGTCCTTAAAAGGATATAAAAAAGAGACTCCAGTCCCTTATTTCGTTCTAAAGGACCATATACTTATTTTTTAGGGAATGGATATTTTTTCGTTGTTCATATTCCCATCCCAATTGAGTCCTACCTAGAGAAGGATAGACATTCCCTGAGATCAGATCATATGACTTTAAATAAAAAAACTGTCAAAAAACTATTGAGGCTCTAGATCAATATCATTTATATATTGTTACTGAGGATCACCATGCATGTTCAAAAACATGCCTTAGAACATGCTTATATTCAATTCAGTGATACTACTTGGAATCTTCCAACATATTCTAAGTAGTTTGATCATAATCCCACAACACTAGACTGATATCAACATATTCCACATATCCTTCATACAATAGTATCAAATCCCTACACAATCCCCAATGGTTGGATGAAATATTCCATCCATGAAATATAATGAGGATCATATTCCAATTCATTTCAATGAATGGTTATTTGAGTTAGTTCAATACACATTCTGAACACCCCAAAAGTATTATTAACATTTATCTAAAGCATTTAACAACCTGAGCTAGGTTCCACTAATCCCATGCCTTAAGCCAGTGGGTAACATAGCCTCAAGAGAAACTCCCAAATGCTAGTGGCTACAAAACAGAATCAAGGGTGTAGAGGTGGTACAATAGGGATAGTATAACCTCACATCCCTATGTCACATTAGATACATCAAGAAACACAAAATAGTGGAAACCTATATGAACAGATAAATTAAATATATAACAGAAGAATAAATAACTACATGACTGAATAATTATAAAAATTCCCTATGGATTTTCATATACATGGGATCATGGAATAGAGATATGAAATAAGGGAATATGGGATACTAATATAAAAAATTCTATTCAAAATGCAAAAAAGTATAATGAAATAATCCACTAGCATCTCATGCATATTCTTGGACTTCTTCTCCTACGCTCAATCTATAAGTCAAACATATCAAATTAACTAAATCATGTTGATTCCCTTCTTTTAAAACTATAGACAAATAATATTCTTTGCTACCATCGGGATCCCGATTAGTGTGTGAGATAATATATGATTATTACATAACAAAGAGTGTATAGATGTAATCAAAGTTGTTCTCATAGCTAAACAGTTTTTAGGTAAAAGAAATAATAAAGTATCACAATAGAATAAGTAAATTCTAGCCTACATAGGTTCCTAAAGTACATCTGGTAGCTCTACCTACTTTTCACATGGATGGAAACTGTTTCTGATCTATAAACACATATATATTAGTAATATATATATATATATTATAGTTATATATTTTATCCATATATATAAACCAAGTGGGTGTAGAGGATAATTTCCATACACTCTGAATACTTGGGGCTGGTGAGGATGAGGCATAACTCGGTAATCTAAAACTATTATTAATGTTGCAATACACTATATTAATAAGGAACATTACATTAATAGGATAATGATTTGGAGAATGTATGATATTCACAAGACATGGTTATGTTCCATCATGTTAACACTCAAAGTATGGGATCTGGCATGGCATACCCCCTCCCAATTAGTGCCAATGGTGTGAGACATCGTTTTTAATAATTGATGTAGGGGATCGTGATACCATAAAGCTTAGTAGAACCCATACAATCATACAAAATAATATATCAAGACATTAACATAGTTATTATATAATGAATTAGGAATCACCACTCTTGAATCTTTTGAAAAATACTATATATATATATATATGAATAACACATAACAAATCAATTTAATCTATTGATAATGAATGTAACAGAAGGTGGGGCCTTTACAAAAATTATTTCTTTAAAATAATCAATTAAATTAATTTATGGAAATCAAAAATACCATGAATATGTCATCCAACATAATTAATCAATTTAAGTAACTAAATCTTGGACAATACATTAATAGGTTTCAAAGATTCATTTAGAATGTTCAAGGTCAATAAATAAATTTTAAACATGGGAAATTCAAAATATTTGATTATACAAGCACTTAATATGGGCATTGGTTTCAATAATCAATTATATAATAGGTTTTATTTCATTTTTTATCCCAATCCAAACACATAGGTGGTGATTTGGGTACTTAAATAGTTATCTACAATGGAGAATAAAGATGTAAAATTCAAGGGGTTTCCATAATTGAGGTCATCAACCCACCATAAACTAAACAAGGACCAACATGTGTATATAAAGTTTCACGGAACAATTTAATAGGAAGAACTCAATTAAATAGAGACACATGATAATGGGAACTATGTATCACAATTATAAAGTGATGAAGCACCAAAAATCATAGGGAAAACAGTGACACAACCCAACATTGGTCTGTTGATAACTCCTCATATAATGATGTACTCAAATTTGAAGAAGGTAATAAGAAATTGATTAAATGGTCCAAGGCCCTGAAAATAGGGAAACTAATAATGCACCTTAATAGTGTAACATATATGATGATAAATTGAGATGGGAAGGGAGATTGTTTTAGGTCTTACCGAGATGAACGTGATACTTCTAATGGATCTTGATTTGGACTTCAGACATAGAAGAAATATAAAAACCTATATTGAGGAACATGGAAGGATATGAGAGAATAATATAAAAACATTAGCTCAATAAATAAGGGTGGAAAGGATAAAACTTATTAAATGGTTCATTAAGGGAAATATTGTAAATTCCCCTTTTAAAATAGGGTTACAATTTGGCAGTACGGTTTGGTCAAAAGGGTTAAATCCATGATCAAACCACTACATGTGGAAATACCATACATGTTTAAGGTGAAATGTTTCCCTAACTATGTGCAAACCATGTGAAATACCACTATAAAATATAATTGTTGGTTTTCATGACTTTGTTCCTAGTGTCTTATTTTATTAGATGAATTGTTTAGCTCATTATTCACCACTATTTATCCCCACATGGTTAGTAAAGATCGTTCAAGATGGGAGGACCGTTCCCTATTTCTAGTGTGTCTTAGTTATTTGTTTTAAAAAACTAGGGTTTTGGGAATATAACCATCCCTAGACACCAATGTGTCCCCTGTGACTCCATTGGATAACATTAAAAGGTCCATTAAAAGAAAATTAATCTAAAAAGGTTATACCATCCTGAAAATATGTGATGTTAAAATATCCCCAACCCTTAAATAAAATCATCCCCATGTTTTCCTTCTGAGGGAAAAAGGTATTATCATCCAAATGTAAAGGCCATTGAACTCATATATTGTACTCATATTCAGATGCCTTTTCATGTAACTAGTCATGCTTGTGCCAAAATTGTACTAAAAGAACTAACCCACCTCAGAGTGTCGTAACACGCTGTTCAACAATACAAATGAGATAATCCTCAAAAGATGAATCCACATCCATCTCATCCTCGTGATGATGAAAGACATGTGGAGGGTCTAGATAATACCAGAGAAGCTTTGATACATGAAAAAAATCATCCATTGATAGATATATTTGAAAAGGATCTATCTAGTAATCCACTAGTCTAATCTACTTCAAACCTATGAAGGGTCTAAAAAACCAAGTTGAGAGCTTAATCTATATCTGAATACATATATGCCCCAACATAATAGAGGCACACAAGGAATCCTAGCAACAGTCCTCGACCTCCAGAGGTCTCCTATGTTTATAAACATATGACTAATATCTAGAATGAGCTATCATCATGCACATTATGATCAACTGGGCTTACTCTATAGTCTCTATCATGAGAAGTGGTCCAAGTATAGCTTCCTCCCCTACCTCTATCAAAAATAGATGTTAACGAAACTGCCTAAAATATAAGGATTCACAATGCTCCATCTCGATGTTATCCTAAGATAACATATTTTATAAAAAATAAATAATACAAATCTGTTTCTACCATGAACCCCAAAGTCAAAGAAATATTTACCTAGCTTCACCTTTTACACTTGAATCATATTCTCTCTTATTCCATCAGTCTATGGGTGATAGGTCGTGCTCAAAATAAACTATTTACATATGGCCATCTATAACACATCCTCATACAATGATGAAAATAATGTGACTCTATCAGAAATTATAGAATGAAGATCTCCGAGAAGACGTACACACTCCCCTTTGTACAAAATTACTAGATCATCCAACGAGAAGGTTTGTGGCATTGGTAGGATGTGACAGCCTGACCCCAGAATACCGGAAGATGGTGCCTTGAAACATGTTGTGTAAATTTTTACAAAAACCATGCACTGATATTTTACACATCATGGTACATACATAGGATTGATTTGGTTAATGTTATGGGAAACCAGCCTCTTCTGAAATGATTCTTCGGCTAAAAACTAATACCTGAAAAATTTATTTAAAAACATAGGGTGGGGATACAAATTCCCAGTAAGGGGTTTTAAAATAATATCCTAATATAAAAATATAATATTTATAAATATTCATTTAATATTTCCCATAAAAAATTTTCTTAAGGAATACAAAAACATAAACATTAGAACATATCGTTTAGTCAAAGAATCATAAGGAAAAATTTCATGGTATTCTGACAGAGTTATGAGGAATGATGATTCCACAATAAGCATGTTCATTCTAAATGATATGTAAATACATTCTAAACAAGTATGACATATGAATATTCCGGTACAAATTTAAAACTAAGAGTGATATATAATCATAGTTTTTTTATAAAGGTAATAACTTCAATTTCATCATTAACTACTGTGAATCATATACTAGCTAATAAATCACTGAGGGCTAAATAAATGTCATTCCATAGGCATTTACTTTTTTTGATACTCATAAGTATTTTATCGTTACAATGGATATTCTACTAGTCGAGTATTAACTTGTTTAATTATTTATCATAGACATAATGAGGAAACGTATAATATCAGACCATGTCAGGACCATGTGTCATGACCTGAAATGTCATGGGCCTCATTCCATGACCTTAATGCCTCATGAGAACTAGCGATGCATTGATGGGATTTCATTAACTGGTCCCCAATCCGTTATAGCAAGTATATTACGTTTTTCATATGCCACATAGGGTCTTATATTCAAAATTTCCCATACCACTTTGAATATATATTTTCTCATTTCTTATTATTCAAGTTGTCCCATACCACCTTGAAAAATTTAATTAATGAATCCATAAAAGGTCATAAAAGTTTTTTTTACATTCATTATAATCTACAAATATATAATGAATCAGGAGTATAAGTTTTAATTTCAAAACTATCAACTGCATGGCTATGTCATTGAATGGTGAGTATGATATGCAAATTATGGAATATGATATTACAATTAATGCCCAAAAATAAATACATGTTTTATTACATAAAAAGAAAACCTCACATTTTAAAACTTTTTTAACAAGTATATATATATGAAATTCATCATGGTTTGGAAGAATAATTACTTAAAAGATGAACAAAATATTTCATGTGGGGTATTAAACTCAAAGATGTGCAAACATTTATTACTAATATAGTTATGTATAACACCTCACAAGGGTATACATAATGTTAAAAATGGAAATCATGACACCCAACTCTAACTAATACAGTATATATATATGAAAATAAGTAATTCATGAATATAACAGATTTCAAAACCCCCAATATTATATTAATGAATTCTCCATAAAAACTAAACGCATCAAATGTATAATATTTTGATTATCCCAAACTAGGGAAGTGTGTTGTGTAAATCTATTTATACACAAGAATGAATATAAAATTAATTATTTTAATATAATGACATTCATATTTAGAAAGCACATGTTTTATTCTGTCTATACAGTCCTTGTAAAATTCTAAATAAAATTTAGGATCAAGGTCAACATGTATACACATATATTCTCATATCTGAATATACACTACGTATTAAAGGGATTAAAACAAAGAAAAATTCATTGATACCCATATGAATTTAAAATATTAGTCAAAATAATTTTCAAGAGTCCCAAAAATTTATAATATAACTTTTAAAAGATTTATTTATTAAAAAACGTAAATATATGTTTATGTGATCATATACAACTTATATGCATAACCAGGTATACATAAGGATCTTATAAAAACGTTAATTGACAGTCACTTTTTTATAAAAACATAAATTAACCATTAGAGTCCAGTGTTAAAAAACTTATATATAGTCCATAAGGTTATTTATATGAAATTTATAATTATTAATTCCCTTATATACTATATATATATATGAAAATATATTTCACTATGTTTTAAAAAACAAAATTCTACCTCATCTTTGTAACTCAATGTTTAGAGGACTTAAAAACAGAACATAATAGAGGTTCATTTAATAACGCATTGATATATGTATATCTATAAAAAAATATAATGAAATATATTAGAAATATATATATATATATATATATAAGTTTTTCATGAGAAAGACAATCCCTCTAGTATAAAGTACTACATAACTGTTAAACCATAAGTCCTAGGGTCAGCTATTTCCATTTTTTCACCCAAACTAAAAGGATATATATATATATATATATATGATTATACATATTTATTTATAAATTTATATGCCTCAACATAATTTCCTTACATCCATAATACTTCATGAACTCAAAAACCAGATGACCTATGATCGGCATAGAATAACATTTTATCTAAACTGTAAGGTTATAAATATTTTTTAATGAGCATATATTTATATGTACATACTCTCAAAAACAACATCTCAAGAAAAATTATCCCTTACATAGCTTGAGGAGGAGGATATGCTCAGAAAGGGCTCATAGGAGATTGTTATAGGCTTGAGGAGGGGAGGAACAACTAAGGGAAACATGGTGCAACAGATTGTTCTTAAAATATATTATGTAAAAAATATGCAGAATATTTCATGATAATCTCAGAAAATATAGGCCTAGTAAGTATAATAAAAGAATGGGTGAAGTCTTCGTTGAAAAAATGTGGCATGGGAGGCCTTAGATGGTGATGCGATGAGACACGGGTGTAGACAAAGGTCGAAGGAGGATAGGGGTTACTGGTCCAATGCTAGTTGGAGGAAGAAGAAGGCACTACGAGTGAGGAAAGCCGAAAAATGAATGGACGATAGAGATTAAACGCAGAGAAGATTGGATGACCATAGATGATGCAGTGATTAAAAATAAATGGACGCTCATGATTAAATCTGTGGTAGATTAGATTAATATGGTTCAACATGGTTTTTTAAAAATCTTTGACAAACGATTTTAGATCCATGTTGGATCTGACGATGCTCAAATATTTCAGAGGATTCCGCATCTTCTAGGAGTTAAGCACCAGATCAAAATTGATGGCCCAGATCACGCGTGATTTGATCCAATGGCCTGGATTAAATCCTGGCCAAACATTCCTCCACCCAAATTGAAATGAAGGTACTCTTGCGGCTTCTTTATAAGCTAGGAGCTCGGAGCAATGTCTTAGAATACTTATTCCCCCTTATCGGTACCACCCCATACCGGGTTCTGCGGGCTCCCTTTTGTGCCCACCTACGCCGTCGTGTTGCCCCACATTGTGGTGCACTCTACTCCTGTGCTCCCTTCTGGGTAGCTATGCCCCCTGATCTGTGCATGCAAACAAGCCCATAGGTCGGCCTGTGTTGAGGCTGAGGGTTAGGCTCAACCGCGTAGCACATACTGCCTTCCATGAACGAGCTATAGGGATATCTCTTGTGGAGTATAATTTTTTTTAAATCGAAAAACATTGAAAATAAACTAAATGAAAAGAAAAATAATCAATTTTACAAAAAATAATTTATTAGTAAAATCAAGTACACTTTTACCCAAAACACTCAAGATGCCTTTAAACCCTCGATATTACAATGATATATATATATACATATATATATATATATTCATTCATAAGAAATTTTAAATTAACCGTTGAATGTTGATTTATAAAATCAAATACACTAAATTTATAAAATCTAGAGTAACACCATAATATTTTTAAAACATTTGAAACATTTAAAAATTATTTTCAAATCCTTCATATGTTTTGGAATTATTCATAGTTTTATAATGTACACTCTTCTATTTGAAGTCGTGATGTTAAAGATGATACTTAAGATATGTTAAACGCATAAAAATAATTATTATGATTATGTTGTATAGTTTTATGAAATAATATTCAATGTATCATAAAATATTACATTTAAATTTAATTTGGTGTTTTATGTTACTGACGTTCACTTATTTTTAAATTCATGTTACCCTAATATAAAAACAATGGTCCCAAGAATCTCCAATTGTAATCCAATGGGTAATAGTGGGGTATATGACTTATAAAACCAAATATTAGGGTGTCCTAAACTAAAGAAATTGTATGAATATAGTGACAAATATTCCACTAATTCTCAGTGTTATTGTAGTGGATATAGCCATAATAATGATCATTGTAATTGATTGGAAAGACCCATATTGTCTTCTTGGGTTTTTTTGTTCATCTCCATGTTATTCTAATAGATCTTTTAATAGATATATTTGGTTAGTATGGTTTTCCTTTTACCCAGTTGTAATGTGAACACTTAGTTGTTTTATTTAAAAGAAATTTATGGTAACAATAGTTTTCAAATTTTTTCGATAATAAGAAAATAAAATCATAATATTGATATTACATGATAGATTATTTTTGGGGCAACACATTATTCCCATCTACAAAGAATTGTGTCCATGTAATTCATTTCATTCAACCATGCTAACAAGAAACTCTCTGAAATTCTTCACCACTTCCTCCATCGAGGAGGATCCTCAGGTGTGGCTTGCTAAATACCCAAATTGGTGTTAAACTCTTATGCTTCACTAGCCTACAAAAAAATGGAATAGTATGGGTTAAACTCATTCAGTTTACACTCAGGCTTCCAGAGGGAGGCCCGAATGGAATAGAGTGGAGAGATGTCCGAATGGAAACACTCTCTAAGAACTCATCAGACTGCCTCTTATCCAAGAATGTCAATGTCTTATATGTGGTCATAAAAACTAAAACTTATGATTTGGGTCATATAGGCTCCAATAAGGTCCCCTTCCATGGAAGCCTCTTGAAACCATACCCTGGTTGTGATGTTTCGATAATGTTTGAAGCATATGAAAATTCCTTCATGGCACATCACCCTTTACCTATAATCATAGAGTTGGGAAGTGGCTATGCAGTTGTAGATGTAGGCATTCTGTTGGTAGGAGTGGAGAATGTTCAGACTATTCGATACCCTATAAAGAAGTATGCACATTATTCACATATTTTTGAAGGGAAGGTATTCTTTAGCAAAATTTATGATCATAATAGCCTCTAGTACCTCAATGGAGAGAGATAATATATGAGTATGCCATTCCATATGAAAATAAATGTATTCATGAGAGTCTATTCAGTGTAACAAAAACTCCAAAAATGTAGGAGAAGGAAGAAAGAAAAAGTAATTTTTCATAAAAAACATGTACATAACACCCATGACTAATGGTTTCCCTAGTTCCCATTTACAAGAATCCCCAAAACAACTTCAAAACTATAAATCTTCCGGAACCAAATGCAACCCATGCATTCCGATTCAATCTCGTGGGTACACTTATAGTGTCTCCAGAGTGAGACATGAAGGGTGTAAATATGAGAGAAATCAGTATGTACTTGATGTCTGTACATAGAATGTGAGGCATCAAATTCAAGAATTTAAAATTCCATTACATTACCATAATTTCAATAAGAATAGATTTGTAACATTTATGCTGCACAGAGGTCACCTGCTGCTGCTGCTTCTTGAAAATACCTAAGGGATTGGATTCCTTCTACTTCGATGAAGCATCTAAAAAGTCCCTAGATGTATTATCCTTAGAGTTCATAGGATGTAAATTGGGTTTCCATCATAATAAAATAGTCTTAACCCACTATTCGGTGGAGTTGAAGTACACGAGGAGAGTTTAACACGTCCTAGTGGTGTCTGTATGTCATATGAATGCGGGAATATTTTAGGATGTTTTCACGGCTGCCTATGGAAATTGTGGTTTCTAGGTCTTCAATTGGATAATACCAAAGACGGGTACTTCCATTTTACCTCTTAAAATTAAGAATACATCACACTTAGTAATTCTTATGTATATTTTTCTTTAGTGAGTTCTGGTTTTCATGAGTTATACAAAACAAATCCTTTAATATCAACTGTGAGAGACAGACCACAGAATATCCAGAGTCGGTGCATTAAAACATGATTTGTAAATTTTTACAAATACTATGCACTAATATTTTTAGCATAATGTCCCATATAGAGAATAGATTTGGTTCAGGTTTTGGGAAACCAACCTCTTCTAACATGCTTATTCTGCTAATAACTGATCCCTAAAACATATATTTCAAAAACGTAGGGTGAGCATAAGAATGCCAAGTAAGGGGTTTTAAAATAATATCATAATATAACAATTTTAAATTCAAAAATATTCGTAAAAAACCTACAATAAAACATTTTCTTAAAGAATATTGAATCATAAACATCACAACATAGCATTTTTTCTTAGAATCATAAGGGGAAATTTCATGGTATTCTGAAAAAGATATTAGGAATTATGATTCAAATATAAGCATGTTCTTTTATAATGATATGTAAAGATATTCTATACAAGTATTACATATGAATATGCAAGTACAAATTTAACAACTAAAAGTGTTATATTATCAGAGTAGCACATAAAGGTAATAAATTCAATTTCATCATAAACTAATGTGAAACATACATTGGCTAATAAATCACTGAGGTGTAAATAAACCTCATGCCGGAAGCATTTACTTCTTCTAATACTCATATATACTAGATCCTAAACATGGATATTCTTCTAGTCGAATATCTAGTTGGTTAATTAATTATCATAGACATAATGAGTTAAAGTATAATATCATAACCTGTCAAGACCTCGTGTCTATACCTGAAATGTCAATGGCCTTGGGCCATGACCTGATTGTATCATGAGAACTATCGATGCATCAAGGGGACTTCATAAACCAATCCAGGTCCCCTTATAATGTGTCTATTACATTCCCCATACTCCAAATATGGTTGTATATTCAAAATGACCCCTACCCCATTCAATATTTAATATCGCATTTTATTTTATTCAATGTCTCTCATACCACATTGAACAATTTAATTCATGAATCTATAAAAGGTCATTATAGTTTTAATTACATTCATCAGAATCTACATATATATAGTGAATTAGGTGTATATGTACTAATTACAAAACTATCAACTGCATGGCTATGTCATTGAGTGGTGAATATGATATGCAGATAATGGAATCTGTGATGAAAATTAATGCAGTAAAGAAAATACAATATTTGTTAAATGAAATGATAAACTCAAATTCTAAAAAATATTAGTCAAATATATATATTAGAATTTATTCATGGTTTGGATGAATAATTACTTAATAGATGAACCAAATATTTCATGTGAGGTATTAAACTCATAGAGGCTCAAATATTTATTACTGATATGCTTATGTATAACACATCACAAGGATATACATAATGATACAATTTGAAGGAATTAAACCTATCCTTAACTAATACAATATATATATATATAAATGAAAATAATTGATTCAAACATATGAATATAAGAGTTGAAAAATACAAATATAATACTCATCAACTCTTCAAAAATACTAAACGCATCAATAGAATAATATTTCTATTGTCCAAAAACATGGGAAGTGTGTTGTGTAAATATGTTTATACACAAGGGTGTATATAAAATGTAGTATTTTAAAATAAAGAAATTCCTATTTTGAAAAAATAAGTTTTATTCTTTATTTTCAATCCTTGGAAAATTCTAACTAAAATTGAGGATCAAGGTCTACATGTATACACATATATTCTCATATTCGAATATAAACTATGTATTAAAGGGTTTAAACCAAAGAAATATCAATTGATACCCATACGAATTTAATATATTAGTCATATTAATTTAAAAGTTTCCCTAAAAATTTATAATATAAATTTTAAAATACTTACTTATTAATAAAATTATATATATGTTTGTGAGAACATATACAACTTATATACATAACCGGGTATACATAAGGGTCTAATACCAATTTTAATTGACACTCACTTGTTTTTCAAAAACATAAATTAACCATTGTAGTTTAGTGTTAAATGAATTATATCTGGTCCAGAAGGTGAGTTATATGAACTGTATAATTATTCATTCTAGTATATACAATATATATATATATATATGAAAATATAATTCTTTATGTTTTAAAAAATAAAATTCTACCTCATATTTGTAACTAAATGTTTAGAGGTCTTAAAATCCAAACATAATAGAGGTTAATTTAAAACTGAATGGATATATATATATATATGTATGTAAAAAAATATAATCGAAAATATTTGATATATATATATATATATGTTTTCCATGAGATTGAAAATCCCCCATGTTTAAAATACTACATAAACCAAAATCCATAAGTCCTAGGGTTGGGTATTTGCAGGTTTTCACCCACACTACAAGGATGTATATATATATATATATATAAGAGTATACATATTTATGTATAAATAAATATGCCTCAACATAATTCCCTTACATCCATAATAAAACATGGTCTAAAAAACTAGATAACCTAGGATCAGCATAGGAGAACATTTTATCAAAACTACAAGGTTATAAATATACTTTTATGAGCATCCATATATATGTATATACTCTCAAAACAACATCACAAGACACATTATCCTTTACGTGGATTGAGGAGGTGGATAGGCATGGGAAGGGATCATGGGAGATTGATGGTGGTTTGAGGAGAGGAGGAATAACTGAGGGAAATGGGGTGCAACAGATAGTTTTTTAACTATATTTTGTATAAAATATACAGAATATTTAATTCTACTGTTAAAAAACTGAGGCCTACTTAGTATATTAAAAGACCATGGGAAGTCATTGTGGAAGAAAGGAGGGAAATTGAGGCCTCATATGGAGATGAAAGGAGTCACGAGTGTGGAAAAGGGGAAAGGGAGGGTAAGGGTTACTGGTCTAGTCCATGCGGGAGGAAGAATAAGGCACTATGGGTGAGGAAATCCAGAAAAAGAATGGACAAAAAAGATTAAACGCTGAGAAGATCAGACTAGCATGGATTCTATAGTGATTAAAAAGAAATTGACGACCGTGATTAGATCTGAGGTAGATCGGATGGCTCTGTTTTGACGCAGTGTTTTAAAAATGTCAGCCATGGGAGATTAGATCCATGTTTGATTGAACAACGCACAAAAACATGAAGGATTTTGCGGCTGCTAGGAGTTGAATTCCGTATCAAAACAGATGACTCAGATCATGCACAATGTGATCCAATGCCCTGGATTCGATCCTGGGAAAAAATTCTTCATCCCATATGGAAACAAAGTTACTATCGTGGCTTCTTTATAATCCAGGAGCTCCGAGAAATGTCTTAGAATACTCCTCCCCCCTATTGGTACCGACCTGTATAGGATTTCTTGGGCGCGCTCTTGTGCCCACCGACGTTGTTTTGCCTCCCCGCATGGTGGTGCGCTCTACTCTTGTGCGCCCTTTGGGGAAGCTATGCCCCTTGATTAGTGCATGCACAGAAGCCCACAGGCCAGCCAGTGCTGAGGCTGAGGGCTAGGTTCAGCCGCTTAGCACGGGATGCCTCCCTTGACCCGGCTAGAGAGCTGGCCATTATGGGGTTTATTATTTTTTAAAAATAGAACATAATTCAAAATAAACTAAAATAAATAAAAAATAATTAGTTTTATAAAACATGAATTATTGGGAAATCAAAGTACACTTTTACCTAAAACACTCAATATTCCTTTATACCAATGTTACTAGTACGATATATATATATATATATATTCATGCAAAATAAAGTTTAATATAACATTTAAAAGTTGATTTATATAATTTAATACACTAAATTTATTAAATCATGAGTAACACCATACAATTTTTAAAATTATAGAAACATTTAAAAAATATTTTCAATGCCTACCTATGTTTTGGAATCATACATAATTTTATGAAGTGCGATATTCAATTAAAAATTGTGATGTTAAAGATGATAATTATGATATGTTAAATGCATCAAAATAGTTATTTTTCTTAAGCTCTATAGTTGTATGAAAATCTATTCAATGTATCATTAAATTTTCCACCAAAATTTATTTTGGTTTTTCATGTTATTAAAGATCACTTACTTTTAAATTCATGCTACCCTAAAAGAAAAAAATGATCACAAGCATCTACAATGGTCACCCAAGGGGTTACGGGTAGGTACATGCCTTATAATACCAAACAATAGTGTGTCCAAAAGTCAATAAAATTGAAGAAGATGGTGCACATTAGTCCACTGATTCTTAGTGCTATTGCAGTGGCTCTAGCCATACTAATGTTCATTTTGACGGATCTAAAGGACCCATATTATCTTCATTGGGTTTTTTTGTTTTGGGTGGTCTCCATGTAATTATAATAGGTCTTCCAATAGGTATTTTTGGTTAGTATGTTTTTCCTTTGACCATTTTTTAATGTAAACACTTCAGTTTTTTATTTAAATAAAATGTATGGTATTTATAGTATGCAAATTTGTTCGGAAAACATGAAAAAAATAATAATATTACTATTACATGAGAGATTAGTTTTGGAGAATCACAAAAGAAGTTCTGAAAATTCATCAACCAATCAATGAAAACCCACAATATATCATTTCATTAGAAGGTTTGGTTAAATCAATCATGAAATCAATGAAAACATCATACCATTTTATCTCAAGAATGGAAAATTGTTATAAAAGCCCTACTAGTTGGTAATGATCCAAAATAACCTAACGATAGGTGGAGCACCGTGTCATTAAGCTGTCAATATCACATTTCAGGCCATGCCACCAATACTAGAACCATATATCCTAACACATTTTGGTGATAGTGGGGTGAACTCCCCTTGATCGGGCATGGAATTCCAGATTCATCTCCTTTTTTATGTCAGTTGGGACATATAGAAAAACCTGAAATAATAATGTATCATTCCCATAAATGGTCTAATGTGAATATGTATTGTTATCTAAGAAACTTTACCTTTTGAAAAGTACCTCATGATAACATATGTATCTATTTCTCACCCGTTCTAGAAGAGTATGTTTCAATACGATGTCTTTGAGGATAGTCTGACCATGACAATCTTGAACCTCAACATACCTCACTATGAATAAAGGAATGATATTCCATCCCCCCCCCCCATACTTTTAAACGTCCTGAGTTTGAGTCATCTTGCTCAGATAATCATCCATAGCATTTTATTTTTTGTACATTTAAGAAATCATGAAATCAAACGACTCTAGGTGCTCAACCCACCGATTATACTTGAAAATTAAATCATAACATGTAATTATGTATTTGAAGCTTTTTGATCATTGAATATCAAAAATTTCACTCCATGTAGATAATTTATCCAATAGTGTAACAAATGAAATAATTTTGCTATCTTGAGGTCATGTGTTAGATAATTCTACTCCTACGGACTCAACTGATGAGACATATACATGATGACTCACTCATCCTACATCAGATTGGCACCAATAACGATACATTTTTCATAATTGTATGTGGTACAGATATTCCTTGGATTGAAAAGAATTAATATTGGTGCCTATTTGAATATTATCTTCATCCCCTTATAGGATACATCACATGATTATTACCATATGAGTATCACACCATTTTCTTTCTAGCTTATAATATGTGCTACAAGGTGTAAGAAATCCTAGACGAAGCATATATAATACCCATCTAGCCCCGAAGGAACTCCATATTTAAATGATGTTCATAGAATACTCCCAAGAATCCACAAAACTAACTTTCACTTAGTCTACAAATAATCCTAAAACCAATATAATAAGACCCATGTAGTAGACTTTGTCGATCAAAAATTGGAATTTACTAAAAATAGAATAGAGATGATGCTCTCTTACTGTACTAAAAATGATCTCAAGGTGTTCGGCATGGTCATTTCTATAATGTGAATACACATTGATGTCATTAATAAGTACCACAACAAATAAATCTTTATATATGTGGAAAACCTTATTGACAAGAGCAGTAAAATCTATTGGTGCGTCAATGAGTCAAAAAAACATTACTGGGTACTCGTACAGACAATACCTAATTAAAAAAGTTGCGAAAGGTGTTTATGATGATCTAACAAGTATGTGATGATATCCTGACCTAAATTATATCTTTAAAAATACCCTCACACCTTATATATGATCAAATAGGTCATCTATTCCCAGAAGTGGATACCAATTATTTATCAAGGGATGGTTTAACCACTGATAATCCACACAATGTATGAGTGTACTACCTACATTCTTAAAAAAATAACTATTTGACACCAATGATAATTTCTGGGGTTGATAAATATTTTGAACTCTAGATCCCCTAACTTATTCTTGAGATCCAAAACCTCTATAGGTGACATTATATAAGGAGGAATATCACTGGTGTTGATATTGGAAGTAGATCAATGATGTGATCAACCATTCACGCTAGGGGTAGAACATAGAAGTCAATATGAAATAAATTCCTAAAACACTCTACTACAAGCGGAAAAATAATGGTTCATAACACCTTGTCATCCACAAAAATACTGGTGATCTAAGTCGTTACACGACCCAACGTCTCTTTTTCTTAGATCCCGGTCACAAATCTTTCACATCCCATTCTCCATTATACACATGTCTACCACACTCTCATTATGTACAATTCACCCTTCAATGATAGCATTCAATATTGGATTTATAGGTAACTAACTAGTTTATCTATATGATTATATCAAATCATGTTATGTGAAGGATGCAAATATTCCACACAAAGAGATAACTACCTATCTCAAGGGGATGTCCTTAAAATGGAACGATCTCTATGATTTTATACATAATTGGTTTTCATTCATCATAACTCAATGGAAATGTTATATATTGGGGTATATAATACCCATAATAGAATTATATATAAATGAGTTAGATACACTTGTTTAAAATAAAGATGACAATAATGTGAAGGCTATATGACTAATACCTCATATAGTAGTGTGTTCAGTGCTATTCTCCTCGAGAATAGGCTAACCTATTTGAAACATGTCTTTACTATGGCCCTAAGTTACTTCTTGACTTCTTTGAGCATGCTCACTCAGCAGACATTGTGAATCAAGAGTATGACTACATCATCCTCATCAGCAACCTCATCTTGAGTGATTGGTGGAATTATAGAATCATGTGAGTCATGATCCGACAAGATTATTTATTGATAATTGTTTGTGTGTAGATCCCTAATAACTATAAGTGTAAGTAAATGTAATAAAGAAGAATTGGACATGGCTGATCCTACCACATTTCCTACACTCCACTGGGTATCGTAAACATTGAGGCTCCATCGGTCTTTGCTTACCACAATAGTGAAATATCATAAAGATGTTAGCATGAGTTTTCTGACTACAACTACCTCCACGAGTACCCTCAAAAAAACTCTTTCGAATAAATGAATATTTACTAATATTCCTAGGTTCCAATCTACTTAGGCTTACAGCACTAGCTTCCCTCAAATTTCACAGTTTTTATAAGGTCATGGTGGACTATCTTAGAAATAGTATTCAACCTAAATACATTGACTTACTACTATATGAAGTACACCAGAACTTTCTTGAAACTCTTGGTGGTCATAATATCATCAACCACTAAAGTAAGAGTGAACCACTATATCTTTCTGAAATAATTAGGGTATTCTATAACAGAAATACTTCCTTTTTTAAGGAACATGAATTCTCTAGCTCTATTACCCATTAGATTTTGGTTAATGAAATAGTCATAAAAGATCATTTGTAAATCCTTCCAGACCATGTTTCTATGATGATATGCCTTGGAAATAACGACATACCAACACTTAGAAAAATTTCACAACATATATGAAACAAGATTTACCCTTACCTATGGAGGCATCTCTAGATGATTGAATAGTAAAAGGATAGCTTCAATCCAAGACCCATCATCATGTGGTCTTCCATCTCCTAAAAAGTAGAAAGGATTCTGCTTAATTAAATCATAAGAAAACTTTT
The DNA here is from genome assembly GCA_963277665.1 of Viscum album. Classification (NCBI taxonomy): domain Eukaryota; kingdom Viridiplantae; phylum Streptophyta; class Magnoliopsida; order Santalales; family Viscaceae; genus Viscum; species Viscum album. The sequence continues at coordinate 1,940,545,900 of OY728133.1, read as the reverse complement.
CCATAAAAAGGGATGGTCAAAATTTTTTTTCTATATTATGAAATAAATTCAGGAATCCCTCTCGGAACTAGGATTTAATTTCCATATTAGGAACATGAATAGGTGCAAGAGGTGGCACTATTGGTGGAATCAGTAGAAGTTCAAGGCCTTCCACCTCAGGTGCACGGTGATCCCCACATTTAGGGAATACGAATAAGGTTTGTCATTATGGCATGATAAAACCTTATAAAAGATTTTATCATTTGAAAAGATTTCAGATAGAAAACAAGGAAATGTGTACAGCCATCCTATAGAAGAGATCGGACCTCTCTATCTACTCCAAAATATGTATCTAGGTTGTATAAAAGACCATAATGATCATAAAAAATGTAAAAGATGCACCAAATAATAAATAAAAAGGCCATGATTAGGTATGATTATCCGTTATATATATATGAAGACTACTATTTTTTTAAATGTCATATTCATTTTAAATTTATGCTCATTTAAAAATATAAATAAATTTAAAATTGTTTAATTAGACAGTTATTCATTTCCAATCCATAAGGGGTCATGCCACTTACGATCCAAATTATGTCATCAAAATAATCCACACCATCCCACGTTCCAACCCTTGTGGAAAATGGCGTATGGATCAATGTTTTATAATGTACTGCTTAAAGTGTCTACTTTAAACTATAGGGGAAAACACTGTTAGGTTATGGAAGGCTCATTAATTGTAAATTATGTTTTTCATTCCTTTAATGAAATGTGATCATATTTCAATTCATAATTAATGAACTAGCAATATGAAATATAAAAATTGATTCTAATAATATTTGATTCATGGAATATTGATGGAATATTAGTCATATTGTTCCTAAAATGAGGATGCATGAAATTCATTTCCCAACATTAATCAATCCAAGGTTAATGAAATATTACTCGAATGATTATAATAATAAGATCAGTATAAAAATTTGAATTACCTAGTAGTGAATTATTATATATTATAAATTGAATAATAAATAACAAAAATTACACATATTATCTAATTTGGATTTTCCTTATATATGGGTCAGCTATGTCCAGCCACAAGGTCAATTCCCAATTCCATTAACTCCTAATCTTGTTCCTAATTCTGAAATAGTGAGAGATAAAAATTGGCTCTGAAACATCATTGTAAAATCCTTACATGGGATCTACTAAACTTGTTCCCTGAGAAGGTCGGTCAAATGGCCTCAAGCACGTCTCTCTATAATCTAGAGGCTACTGAATAAGATAGAGGGTGTAATGGTGCTATATTAGGGAGACTATACCCTCACATCAGAGTTCCACAATAGATACAATAATAGACATACAAAATACAAATCATATATGGAAAAACATAATAATGAAGCATCAAAATAATAAATAAATAAACTACTGAATATTAATCAAAATTCACTAGGTGGTGTCATATACATGGATATGAGGCATGAAGATATTCTAAGGGAAACAATGGTCATCCATATATAATTATTCTATACAAAAATTAAATATAGGGAAAAAGGCTTCTCCACTTCAATATAGAGCATATGCATGGTCCTCTTCTCCTGTGCTCCATTTATAAGTCAAAAATATCAATGACATTATGTCGAGTAGTTACCCTTTTCAGAAACTATAGCCCAAATGACTTCCTAGGTAATAAAGGAAGCCTATGTAATGTGTGAGATAAAACTCAGTAGGCAACCACCAATAGTGTATAGACGTAATCCATGTAGTGATTATAGCTAATAAACATCCACGTAATAGTACTAATAAATTAAAAAACTAGAAAAGTATATTATTTCATGCTCATGTAATTAAAGAACACATGGAAGATCTACCCGCTTTGGATCATGGGTGGAAAGTGGTTCTAATTGATAACCACATAAATATATAGTAGTAATATATATAGTATAGTTATATATAACATCCACTTATATAGACCAAGTGTGTGCAGATGATGAAATACATATACCAATAATATTAGGTGCTAGCTGGATGAAGTCATAACTCAATCATCCATAATTAGACTAAATGAGACTATATTCTCTAGAAATAGGGTATATTCCATACATCTCATAATGAGTCAGATATTTTATACTTTTCACACAATATGTTGAGTGTGCCAGTATTTGAAGACTAGATGGAAGGGACATCGTTCATAATGCCCATTGTCCAAGGTGTTAAAATGGTGTTAAACGTTATGTTCAACACCTGATGTAAGGGAGTGTGATACCATTATTCCCAATAAAACCCTTGAAATCATTACAAAACCTAAAACAACATATAATCATCTATAAAATATAATATATGAATCATTATATCTCATTCATCATGTTCACCAAGTCCATATATATATATAAATAAGGAATAATAGTTAAATTTCAAAAATTGATAATGAATGAAATAATATGAATGGAATTTGACCCTTTAATAGTTTCCAAGGATTCCATTTATATAATTTAAGGAATAGAATGCCACCATGAATAATCCATCCCACGTAATCAATCAATTTAATTCACTAAAATAATGTAAATTACATTGATTAGGATCAAGGAATCATTTAGAATGTGTCATGGCCAATAGTGAAATTTCAAAAAATGGGAAATGATAAAATATATGTTTGGAAAAGTATATAGTAGGTGACTTAGGATCATAAAAAAATTATATAATAGAGGTAAATTCAATTTATAACCCAATACTAACCCTACAGTGGTTTACTGAGACTTTAAAAAATTACCTAAATTGGAAATTCATGTTGGAAAACCCAAGGGGTGTCCATAATTGAGGTCTACAACCACTATAGGACTAAACAAGTATGAATTGATGTATATAAAGTTGAGATAATCAAATAAATATGATGAAAATAATTAAATAGAGACACATAGAAAATGATGGCAAGTTGAACAATAAAAAAGGAAAAAATAGAACCACTTGGGAAAATTGATGAGGCCACCAAAAATATGGATATTGATGAATCATCATATGATGGTGGCCTCTAATTCGATATAGGTTATAATATATCTATTAAATAGTACAAATCCATAAAAATATGGAGAAAGTTATTACACCAAAATATAATAATGGATCCTAAGATAGAGTAACATTGGAATGGAGCAGATTATAGGTCATACTACTATGAATTCAATACATTCAAAAGATATTGATTTGGACACCATATTTGAAAGTAATCTGAAATCCTAGATTTAGGATCTAGGAAGGCTATGATAAAAGGCAACAAAAACATCAGCTGGAGAAATAAGGGAGAAACAAGAAAAAAGTTTAAAATTGTAATTATTATGATGTTTGTAAATTTACCCTCAAAATATGGGCACATTGTTTGGACACATAGTAGGGCCAAACCATTTGAAAATTATTCTCAGTCCCCTAATTAATGGATTTTCACACATGGTTAAGTTTCACGATTTACCTAATAGTGTGGAAATCATGAGAAATTATAATATCAAACTCTGTAGATAGTATTTTGGGCCCTTCACCTGGAGGTGTATCGTTAAAAAAACCTTGCGACTCATGTTTCACCTCTATTTTCCCAACAAAACAATTATATACCATGTGGGTAGGGTTTCATTATTCCATATAATCATACATACTAGTAATTTTATAAAACAAATCAAGGTTTTGTGATTTGAACATGACTAAGAGACCCTCATCACCCCACAGGACTCCACTGTATAACATTATATGGTCCATTTAAATGAAATTAAACTAAAAAATAAAATTTTACCTTCTTGAAAAGATAGGTTAATTCAAATTTGAAGTCGATCTTTATTGTGATATTCCTCCTAATTTCAATTTAATGATTGAACATAGGGACCCTACTCCTAATATCCACTATGTTAAAAATCCTGTTGTTTTTATCTCCCATGTCCATGGAAATAATACTCTTTAAATGACTACTACATAGAGAGAGGTTCTAAAATCTCAAACTCCTTCAAATATGTAGGATCTAGAAACAATATGTTCAATCATATGTGGTACCCCATCATCATCTAATAACACTCCACTCTGGTTAGTAGGCAAACCCATGAATTGCATCCTATAGCCAAATCATTTAGAGGCACTTATGTGGGATGAAGAGGGATCTTAAATAAATAAATATATATAGATTGTTATCCAGAGACAGTCTCCCCACATTGTTCTGGATACATTCTACTTCTAGATGTGAGATCTTAGAAAACCATGAGAAGGAGTTCATTCCTCATATATGACAAAATATTTAAAAAGATCATCAGTTATTGAAGGATAGACATCTCCCTAATAAAAAATACATGTACCCTTTTCAAATCATCTATTAACTCTTTTGTTAGATGGATATGGAAGACTTTTCCATAACCCGGAACCAAAAAATTTCAGAGCATGAAAAATGCCTACCTAGGGTCTATCTATGCATCACAAAAAATCTCCACTTAATAATTTCCATATAATATTAATATTTACATATCTGAGTATGGGAGAAATATTGAGCATTATAATTAATTATGTACCCATAATAAAAGAACAACATAGATACAATAACTTGTAACATCATAACCTCTAGAAAAATAAATAGACAGGTTAAATGGAATCTATTTGGTCACAACAATGGAATTTTCATACATCCATGGTTCTAGGACATCATGAACGCTGGGAGAGGGAATTCCATATATCATTGATTTTGGTCTCTCAAAACAACAAGAACACATTTCAGACACAAATCTCAATTTTTCCATCAAAGAAACAAATTCCTATAAAAACTAACTCTAATCATGAGCTACCATTATGGCAAGCTCAAACATGAGTATTGATGCACCATGTAAAATAGGATACATTAGAACATTATATTTCATCCATACATGATAAAACCAAGTCCATCGGACCAAGAGAATATCTAGCACCACCTCCACCCCTTGTATTATCAATTCCTAAATGGATTTTGAACACATGAGCAACTGCTGAAAATAATCACCAAACACTGGAATGGTAGAATTTTTATCTCAATATCTATAATTATAACCATCATATTCTAATAGGGTCCTGGGTAAATCATTTATGTGTTCAGATCCACCGTAGCGTATTGGTATGGTGTCATTTATATAATAATGTCCATCCCACAATTCATGAAATCAATATCTACAATAATGAATCCCCAATAATAGGAACAACCAATACCAATTGTGACCCCATATGGGCCCCATAACATATGGTTAGGGGGATTTTAATTAAAACCATCACTACAAAGGGAATTATTATTCTCTAAGTTTGTAGGTAAAGATAAATGGTTAACATCCCATATGTTCCTCCCACTGCATGAAAAACCTCTATTATTTAGGGACTGCTCGACAATCATTACTGGAGACTCCATAGGATTAATACTCAAATTTTGTGAAGGGAGATGCATATGGATAATTAAATCTAACTCCACTGGAGTCACAATACATGGTGGTCCAAAGTGGCCAAGGGTTCAGAAAATGACCCTGATGTGGGTAGCGGAGAATCATCTGGATGCATTGAAATTAATGGGATAACTACCACTTCCTAATACACATATGTAAATGTCATCACTGTTAATATAATACATATGGTGGATAAATGTGTTGATGAAGAGGGACATATTATGGAAAACATACACTGAGAGGGGGATCTGGATACACCCACATAGTCTATATGTACCTAGAACCAAAGGAGAATACTGAACATGGATCATTTGAATATCAAGTTGTAACCTCTACACCGGAACACTGCCAAAGAGAAAGGTATTGGTGTAGATACATTCAAATAACTACCAAGAAGATCCAAAATTACTTCCATTGATAATAAAATAGAAAAACATGAGAATAAGATAAAAATACCTGATATCATAATGAGGAGATACTAAAGGGAAACATTCATTAGTGGTATCATCCTCTAGAAGAGAAGAATATTCCACCTCCCATAAATCATGAATGATCTAATATATCTGCAAGAGTAGAATTTGAGTGTACCACTGACATGAGATCTAGGAATCTAATCTAAATAAATTATTAATTCAAGTATAATATCAACTCCACTCTATTCTGGTGACATCATCTCCATCACCATGGAGTTTATTTAGTAATATAAATGATTGAGTGTTTCTATGAAATGAAATAATAGCCACATCATAAATCCATGCTTGCTCCATGAAGTCATTAGGTGACTCAGACAATAGTACCCTTGGAATTTCTCATCCACATCATGCCCCTAGATAATTGAATAGGATCCATGTCATGGTGACACACAACTATTAAGACATAGAAGAATCCATATCCTGATTGGTTCGATGACACAATTCTCCCATAAAATTACAAAAATTCTATATTCTCTACATTTATGGCCTGGGTGACCTAGAAAGTAATCTCACACACTTTATGTCTTGATATGGTACAATGAAGAGAACCCAAAATCATCAGGAGGTGACCATGCAGAGGTGTTTTGTATAAAAATATGATATGGAAGACCTTTTTTTGGTATAGTAGCCTTCCATTATAATTTTTTGTATGATGGTAAGACATTTTTCAGCAATTCCAATATTATATTATATCCACACTAATGAAAAAAATTGTTTTTTACCAAACTAACTATGAGAATTGAGAATGTGGGAGGGTGTCTTACATTATTGGTAGATAAAATAGTATAACGTAATTACTCTACATCCATATCTCATAGAATAAATTTCTATAGATATGTTATGAAAATATTTGGGATCAGTTTCACTGACATCTGATCCCACTAAAATATCAGTGTGTATTCAGGGAGCTTGAAAACTGGAATAATATTTGGGAGATTCCACTCTATTTACCCTATAAAAGACTCAAATCATGCCCTCAACATAGTGAAAAAATCATAGAATGGGAGAAACTATTGATTATACCCCCAAATCACCATTAGTGGCCATTCAAGAACCATGGTTGGTCCCAAACCACCCAACAAATCTTAATGAGTGGGAGTAGTAAGATAGTTTCCCTCAACCGAAATAAAAAAGAGACAAGGGTAACACTATATTTTATTAACTAATAAATAAAATATACTCCTTCTATAAAAAATTAGCTGTCTTTTATTTTATTGCAGATATTGAAAATAACCTACTCAAGATTCCACAGCCCATGATTCCCATTGAGGTCAAACTTAGTGATCATCATGACTAATTCCCTTTTCAAAGAAGGCTGGTCACATTATCCATTTTTTCATCATCTCTAAATAAATCCTCTAAGTCATTTTCAATTTAATATTGGTAATGTGGGATAAATTCCCGACATATGTGACCTCTATAACAATTTCCCATTTATAAAAATAATGTTATTGAAAATAAGTGATGGTCTGACATGGATAGATGTTCATTAACAAGATGAATCAAAAGATAGTTGACATGGCTCATGACACCCTAAGAGCACATCATTGTAGACCCCTACTTATCCTTTCACCTTATGTGATCACACTATATATTACTCTTAACATTGAATGGGAAAATCAGATACAGGAAAGAAATAAAGGAAGAATATTCATATTCTTCATTGACTGAATCTCCAACTCTTTTAGATTTAAACCCATTAATATATTAAGCATGATAAATTCCCTGAAAAAATGAACCATCATATAAAGAATAGATCATATTTAATTATGTTAACACAATTCACTTGTTATACCTCTTCCTTGATAATGAATATTCCTCTGATAATGAATTCCTCATACCTGGTTGGGGAGCTGGAGGCTACGTGCAAAGATGCTGAGGGTACATAGGATAGCACGACCATGTTCCGACCCAATATCTCTGTCACATACATATATAGGATATATATATATGAAGCTAATAACTATGTGAAAGAACTAAAAAAAGTTCCAAAGATAAATTAAGGTTTCCCAGAACCCTCTAGTGGTTATTCATGAACAATCATATTACACGACAATCAGGTATTGGTTCAATTATCAATTCATCCTAGAAAATGATAAATAATGGTGCGACCTTGACCATTGGAAGTTGACTATACCTCAATATATTCATATGTATGAAGGATTTCTACCTAAAATTCCTCTTCTCCTAAAATTCATAATAAGAAGAATCCCACATTTTGAAACAACAAACTCTGGAACAAAACTAAGAAATTATAAATCATCTCGCGATTGTGCCAACCATGATCTCAATCCGGGATGCACTCCATATTTCTAAAGAACACAGGGATATAATTATTGAATACCTCTAGAGACTATTATAATTTGATACAGAATTCCCTATAGCTGAGGTTTATCATGTCGAGACCGAATGATCATAATTCCATGGCAGCATCCCGTTTATAGATAAGGATCAAGAAAATTTCTTTTATTGACATATATGACCCTTATATGTTTTTAGAAGACTTAGAAATGTGAAAATATGTTAGTTTATGATTTAAAATTGATTTTAGATCAATCTATTCCTGATTCATACCCTTCCCCATTTGGGATATATAGTGGGAGATTTATCACCCATAAATATTATCAATCATGGGTATGACAAGCGTGATAAAAGGAATATTAGGAAGATCATGCTCAAATATTAGTTTATGGATCTCAAATATAATTTTTATTTTAATGTTATCCATAAAGAAACCACATTACCATTCATTCATAGATGTTGAAGGATCCATAACCACATGGAGGTACCTTTAACTTTCCATCTATGTTTGAAATACCCCATTTGTTGAAAGGTCGATATAATACACATTGTAGTTATCCTTTAAGATTTGTGAAGAAAAATATGATGAGTTAGGTTTCTATAAATTGGAAGGGAAAAATGGTTGATGAAAATATTCGAGTTTCATCCACCAACATCTTGGGAAAACCCTTGAAAATCCTTGGAGTATGCTCAATATTGATTATATGGCCCTCATAAATCTAATTGAGATAATAGACTTCATCCTGGAAGTCCAAGACACATCTTTCCCTATAGATAATGTAAAACCCAATCTAATCTCAAATCTATCTAAAATTATTGTGGTATTATGTGATCAAAAAATATCTTATCATGGCCCCTATCATCTGAATAATGATAGAGATGACCTCAGATTTTATATTTCATCAGAAAATACCTCCATAGACATGGAGGTAGAAGAATAATAGGATGACCTAGATAATTTCCCAACCACATTTTAGGAAGGTGTGTACACCACCATTATAATTAAAATATCATAATGTACATATAAATGACAACAGTTTTTTGAATAACTAATACATTACACAATATATTCCCAAAGACTGTATTAATTTAGTGCCATCAGAAACATGGAAATCTAAACATTGTTGCATAAGTAAGATTTATTATCTCCCACTATGTTTTCCCTGAATAGAACCCTTCTTTAACAAATTATGAATAATATATATCTTCGTAAACTAGGAAAAAGAATAAAAAAATGGGAGATAATAGATTATTGTTAAGGATATTTGAGGGAGAAACATAAGAATAGTCACTAACATAAGTCTATGAGAATATGATCATAAAATTATAAGAGAATACCCAACATACCAATGGTTATAAACATGAATCATGGAATCAATAAGGGATATTAATAAGAAATGAATCATTAGGGAATCAAGATCGTGATCCATGAAATAAAAACATAAAAATAAGACCTGAAATTTTGACAGATATATAAACATGTAATATCATTCAATGAATGTTAAGGCTTATTTCTAGAAAAACATATAATTTCACTTCATGGGGACTACAAAAACTCTATGGGATACACCACCATCTGTAGTCATATTTATTTTCAAATAAGGGAATATTTTTCCATATCTTCTAATAGGGTATCTAGTTTCCCCACCATCCCATAGTTGATCAGGTTTACCCATATTCTCCTAGTGGATTGGGTTTCCAATATTTCAATAGTGGATGAGGACACACCTATTTTACTAATGTCGATCAGGCCTATTGACATGTACCTCATCATTGTCTCATTAGATATAAATATTAATCCAATGCATTTGTGGGAGATATTGGTTCCACACCTCTCATAATTTAATCATACAAACATGTTTCATAGGATCATAAAATATCATTTCATAACCCATGAAATGAAATAGTTATGATAAACATGTAATTATATGATAACCTATGGAAAATTTATAGGATTCATAATAATTTTATCAATGAATAACCCATGAAAATAAGATATTTTAATTAAAATATAACTCGTGAAAGGGAAACAAGTTTCATAATCATGATACTACCAAAGAATATTCAATTTATGGAATGAATATGAGTGTAACCATTTTAGAAATTCATAATAAATTCATGAGTAACCACATTGGAAGTTATCTTACATTGAAAATAATTTTGAAAGATACTTTGAAAAATATTTTGTGAGGAAAATATCCTTTATTATATAAATTTTCTTTGAAAAAATTAGTGTTTTAAAAAAAATAATTGAGTGCATTAATTTTTAGCTTGAAAATATTTTGAAAACCAATTTACACAAAAATATATTAAATAATATTTTAAAAATTTTGAAAACCATTTCATAGAAAAGGATTCTTGAAGAAATATTTGAAAAACCATTATTTAAAATTGATTCTTGAAAACTTTTTTTGAAACCATTTAATTTGAAAATACCAATAAACATATAAATAATTCTTGAAAACATTTTGAAATCATTTTTTTTTTGAAAACCTCAAAATAACACTTGAATTATTTTTTAAAAAAATCATTTTATATGAAAATACATTGAAAAATTACAAATAATAATTTAAAATAATTATAAACGCTTTATAAACATAATTTTTTTTGTCTTTTTAGAAATTATGTATTTTAATGAAAACAGATTATCTACCGAAAGGAGAAATATTATTTGATTTTATTAAAGAAATTTTATTAATTATATGATGTACCAAAGAGTAAGAAATTAGGATTAATATGTGAATATGTCATTAATAACCAATGTACAAGATAAATCATGATTATTACTGAAATATGGATCATAATATTTTTTCAATGAGGGAAATGTTATAAAAAATCTTGATAAACGATGGGATCGTTGTTATAAATTCTCACCAATTCGTGACATTGAATCTCACAACCCATGTAAGAAAATGACATTATATGAATCATAAAATGTCATCAAATTATTTATATTAATTATATAATATTTCAAATATATTTATATACAAATCATAATATAATATATGTGCACAATAAAACACGTGTCTCAAAGAAGGAAATTGAGACAAAATTAAATTACTAATTTGTAATCTATTGAAATATAAAACACACAAGATATTTATAATCAAATGGATATGTAAATAATAATAAATTTTATTAAAATAGTAATATAATTGATCCATGGGATGTATACACACCACATATAAGAAGTAGGAGGTGAACCTGGCTTGTTTCTCTTGGAAAACAAAAGTGATATCAGAAAAACTATACATGAAGTATTGAATCTTGTTGTAATCATAAAATTTTAATAAATAATATAATTGTAATATCAATTAATTATATACATGTATTATTATATATAATATCATATATTATTTTATTATGACTTTATATAACTCATTAATTAACAATTCCATATAAATGTTATGTTTCTGGTAATATATGCACTATTTTCATAAATATGTTAGCTTATTACTATTGATCATAATGATATAATTATTTCCACAACAAAAATGATGTTTAAATAAAATAAATATCCTATGTATAAATATTTAAAATAATATATAAATTATATAAATATGAAATGGAATACATAGTTCATGGAGACAGTAGGTCATACATATAAATGAGCACTGTTTCCATTTAAATATCATATTAAACGTGAAAAAGTAAATGACATATATGTATATATATATATAAGAAATAAAGTATAATTAAAATCTCATATATATCATTTAAATTTACTAAACTCATCCTTAAAAATTCCATTATTGTGTGAATGAGGCACATAGATTTGAGTAGGAAGTAGTCCACACGTCCACAAATGAAATTTAGATTTATTCATAAAATGGAAAAAAAATAAGGTTATGTTTTATATAATTATTCTAGAAGAATAAATAAAATATATATAAATATATTACATATCATATTTATATAGATTCTCTATCATAATCTCTAACCCTGAGAGGTGGAAAAGGTAAAAATAACAACACCATATCACATGGCCGAAGTTTTCTTTATAGAAGAATGATAAGATTCTTACCCATTAGATGGAAGATTGTAAATATTTTTGTATAATCGTTTTACAAAAAATATAAAAATATATTTAGTATAGTATGGTAATTGTATAAAAATGTTATAAGAATATTTTATATTATGTATAATGAAAAAAAACATTTGATCCTAGGGAATGATGTAACCTTTTCATGGGGTAACGCCTCTTGGTTTGGTACAAGGGATTACTTGGATAGATTTAATAGAAAAGTGATAATTATAGATTTATTTTATGGATTTTGGGAGGATATTAGGGATGGTTTTTTCTGACAAAAAGAGTCCTTTGATGAGTATGGAATAAGAAGATTTAATACCTTTTTATAATGGAGGGGGAGTGGAACTCTTGTAAATAGTACAATATATTCATAATTTAGAGGTCTCCCTTTTCATGTGTGATTGAAATTTTAAATTTAATAGATTAATGATAAATTATGGTAGTTAAAAATATCAAAATAAAAAAAATTGGTGAATTTTTATATTTTTGTTCCTCAGTCATTATGTTTTGATTATATTTTTCATTATGGTTTTTAATTTAGGGAAATAATTTTAAAATATAAGTTATATAACCAATAATAATCAATAAAAAATATTTATTTGAAAATATATCACCACTGAATTATAAATATGATAAATAATGTAAAGAATAAAAATATCATGTGTCTAGGAAATTAATTTTAAAACAAGTGAATTTAACACAAAAAAACAATGCTTCATCCCGAACTGTGCAAATAATGTTTTTATTATATATGGGTCAAAATGTTTATTATAAATGGAATGATTACTCACAAATGGAAAATTTTTATTATTTATTATCACTTACAAAATAATCATACTAATATGAGTTTTTTTATTAATTTTAAATCAATTAATAAAATATCATTTATTGTAAAATTATATTAATGACAATTGGTATATTATTAAAATAATTTTATTTTTAATATATATCAAAAAAATATTATTAAATTAAAATATATCATGTTTAAATATGTGTAAATGATATATTCCTATAAAAAATAATGTTATAGAATAATTCATCAAATTTTCATTATTTTTAATGTTTATAAATTTTTTTTATTTAAATAATAACTAAATTATCCATTTGTTAGTGTTTGGTAAGTTTTTAATATAATAATATCATATATAAACATTAAAGTTAAATAACCAAGATAAAAAAATAATAAATCATTCAAAATAATGTTTATAAAAAAATCTAGGTATCATATTTCAGACTCTAAATCTTTATAAATGTTAAAGGTTAGGAAGGTTCCTTTTTGGTATTTTTCCTTACATAACTTATTATATGGTTCATCTTCAAGAACGTTTATCCCAATAAATATTAAAATTGGAAATTGGAGGGTATTTGGTAAATGTATTTGTATATAATGAATTTTTGACACATTTCCTGATCATTTTGACCCTTATGACTATGGTATAGTCCTTAATTAAATTAAATTTTACCTAGATTTTTGTAAATAATTTTAATTATGTTCATTAATACATTTTTTCAAATAAAAATATGATATAATAAGAATATAAATATTATACTGATTACAACAATTTTTTTCCAAATTCAATTCACAGAATTGACATGATTAAATCTAAATCTAATCTCACATACGTGTTGAAAAAGTTGGTTTTTAATGAGAAATGATCAAAAGATCATTATTTATTTATTTCTAAATTAAATAGAAAATTGTCTCTAATAATATAAAATGAATTAATATATATATATATATATATATATTATCTATTTCTACATTTAAAAAAGTAAAATATATTTTGTCATTAAACATTCTTTAAATTAAAATCTAGTTTTTAACTAAATTAATTATGTTTCACTATCCATAAAAAATGATACTTCAAAAAAAATACGAAAAAATAACTATTAGATAATTTAGATATTTCAAATTCAAATATCATGTTGATTCTGAAAAATTAAATTTACAAATGTTGGAAAATTTAGTTTTAAAAAAAGCTACACTAATAAATTGTTATAAAACCTCATCTTGCGTTTAATGAAAACTAACATAGTGTTATGTGAAGTGAAATATTATCTAGGTGTATACTATAAATAATGAGTAACTTTTGTACTATAAATAAATAATAACATTGATCTTTCATATAAAAATTAAATATATTGTGTTTTTTGAATTTAAAATGTGCAAAATAAATTAATTAATTTGGAATATATACTTCCCAAAATCTTGGGGTGTAACATTCTTTCCCCATAAAATGAATTTATCCCTCAAAAATAGTTTGGGTTATCAAAGGTTTAATACATTAATTTTATTTCCATAGAAAAACAAAAATTTAAAATTTAATATTAAAAGATCCTTTAAAAATGATAAATGGAAACATAATAGTTACCAAAAGTAACTCATAACTAGGATTCCTCATTGGAGAACATAGGTGGAAAGTGAAATCATGGAAATGGAAGAGATATAAACAAATAATTTTCTGATAGAGATTTATAGTGAAAAAGGCTAGCATAAAGGTAATAATCACTTATCCATAAATCTGCAATGACGAAGGGACAATTTGATTCATCGTAAAAAGTTACTATGATAACTATTTAGGTTTCAACAGCCTTTAACAAAATATTAATATTTTTATAGATAAGATATATGTACTTGTTTTATCCTAATCACAACCTTTTTTTTGCCTTGATAAATTTCCACATCATCTTGTTATTCCCCAAAATGAAGGTGAATTTTTCATTCATAAATAAGTTTTAGATCACAAGGTTCATAAATTGAATGATAGATCCTTAAATATATCCTTATAAACAAATAAGAATAAGTTATCAAATATGTATAAATTTTCATATGGTGAAGTAACTCTTTAATTAAAAAAAATTCATCCATGGATTAACATAAAATTTATATAATTGGTTATACATATAACCCATAATAATGATAAAAACCAAAACATTAGAATGATGATCACTAAATCAGATTAATATCAATCCCTAAAATCCCTATGTAGCTCTTGGTTGTAACATTCTAAAAATGTGACTAGTTGTTTCTTATATTCTCTTAAAACTTAGTAATAATATGAATTACCAAACATTATTATGGAAAAAAATTCCTTTATCATTATTCAAATGTTAATTGTATATATTCCTTAAAAAAATATATAAACTATGTCCATGATAAAACAAAATTGTTTGTTATAAATTCCTTTATCAATTTCAAGGCAATAAGTACATTTCAATTCACATATTGATATAAAACAATTATTTTATCCAAATGTCATTAAATTTCAATTATAAAAATATTTATAGTTATCTTTCCCTTAATCATGTGTTTCTAATAAATATCACATTTCCATAAAATCAATTTTCATGTCCATTAGAACCCTTCATCATTTTCCTATAAATTATCCTAAAAATACTTAATTTAAATAATCTTAACATATTTCAAAGTTCATTATTCTTTAATACAAATATATAAATTCTTTGGTTACTCCACCTCATTGATAATATATTAAAAAGGATATCAAATCTTATTACATAATACCTATTTCCATTAACATTTACACAATATTTTCATCATCATTATCAATATAACCGTTATTCGTACTACCTTGCTGATTTTCTTATTGGACCTTCCACTGGGGACATCAATTTACATAATGATGAAATATTCTAGATAGAAAAAAATATCCTGTTATGATATATTAGGGAGGAAAAAATATAATTAAACTCCTACCTTATCTTCTTTGGTGAGTCTGAGAGTTTTTTAAGGTATAAATTGTTAATTATGTTCTATAAAAACTGATGAGGCCTGATCAAAACATCTTTCACTCTAGTGATAATCACATTTAACCATTCAATAGAAAAAATTCCATCACATTCAACATTAATCCCACTCCTTCAGATTCACATCATTGAGCAAAATAAGAAATCAGAGTGTGAGAATCATTTATCATAATTGAAAACTCTATAATCATTAATAAATACATATGGGATTTCTAAATCACAGATCATACTTATTTCATCTATAAAACCATTATTTTATCTAGGTTATTCCTAGTAATTTTTGATATAAATACATTATAATGGTTCATAAAGAGTTTATAACGTCCCAAAGAATATCACCCTTGCAGTGTGAAACATGGTGTGTAGAAAGGCTCGTTTTCATGTATAGGGTTACACATGTGTTTGTAATGTAACACCTTTTCAGAGTTATTTCCCCTGGGTACATCATTGATGAAGCCACATCCAATTATATTATCGAGATATATACTTAATTCTAGGATGCCACACGCTTTATCATTTAACAAAATTCCAGGACATTTTTCTATACTCATCCACATCCATAAACATATCCTTATATACATCCTCAGATACATCCTTAGAAAATATTCATATGAATCAAAATCATGTTTTGTCTTCCTATTTTCAACGGTTGAATAAAACATCATTTTTATACCAACTATAATGACCAAAGATAAATGTATAATTTCATTACATCATTTCTTGGAATACATAATGCATTATAAAATAAATGGTCAAAGGCCATATTATTTTAGGGCCTTTGGAAACAAGTAAATGGAAACACTGGTACATAAGTGATTTATATTATATCATACTATTTTCGACATGACATGAACTATTATTGGATAACTCATACATAATACATATCTACATAACCTAGGGAAATGAAGCATAAATGAGGGGTGAGATTTGATCATTAGTAAGGGTAAACAAGGAAGATACATAAAAATAATAAAAACATAAGGGTAGAAAACAAGAGCATAATGTTAGAATATCATATCATGTACAACAAAAAATAAAAACATGAATCATGTCATGAACATTAGATGTTCCTAACAAATGGATCATAAGGTAATCAAAGGATAACATTTGAAAGAAAAACATTGGAATATGATATGGAATTGTGGATTAAACATAAACATGCAATGTAGTTCACTAGAAGTAGAGCATTATTTTCAGAAAATATTTCAGGGTGCCTCATGGGGACTACACCTACTAGGTAGGACACACCACTATACTCAGTCACAGTCTTTTCCTTTTAAGGAATCAAGTTTACCAATATTACTAAATTAGATCGAGTTTCCATAAATTTTCATAGTGGATTATGTTTAACCAAATTCCCATAGTGGATTGGGTTTCCCCATCTTCAAATAGAGGATTAGGACACACATGTATCCTATTATAGATCAGGTTCATTGAATTGTTTCATATAATTTTATCGTGAGATATAATTTTTTATCCAACTAATTTTAGAGATATATAGTTCCAACCCATATTATAATGAAATCTTACATATGTGGGTTAGAAGAAGAAAAAAATTTATTCCATAACTTATGAAATGAAATCAGTTTCATTACCATGTTATCACATCATAACATCCAGATAGGAGTCATTTTTCATAATAATTTTACCAATCATAAAGCATGAAAAGATGTCGATTTCATAAATATAAAAACAATTATATTGAAAAAAGTTTCATAATCATGCCATCATAATATAACATATTCAGAGAACGAATATTAATGAAACCATTGAATAATTTTAGAATAAAGGTATGAGTAACACAAATAGATGTAATCTTAGATGCAATATAGTTATTCAAGATCCTTTTAAAACATTTATTGAGGAAAATATCCCTCATTATTTAAAAAAAATTCTAAAACTTAATTCATATTCGATGAAAATTATTTGGAAACATAAATTGTAATTATGAAAACATTTTGGAAACCATTTTCCTTGAAAACATATAAAATAATGTTGAAACCAATTTGAAAACAATTTCATTGGAATGGAAGGATGAAATTTTTTTGAAAGCCATTTATTTAATATTTAATATCGAAAACATTTTTTTAGAAGCATTTATTTTAAAAAACATTTAGAATGAACAAAAGATGTTTTGAAAACATTATTATACCATTTTTTATTATAAATAATTTGAAATCTTATATATAATTCTTGAAAGCATTTTGAAAATGATTTTATTCGAAAATACATTTAAAACATATAATGATTACCTAAAAAATATTTGAATTTTTTTCATTCAAAATTAAATAATTAATTATAAATTATTCTTGAAAAATAAATAAAACTTTTAAAATAGAATACAGTTTTCTAAAACATTTCAAGAATTATGTTTTTGAAATAACACTGATTTCTAATAGAAAATATAAATAAAGTAAGATCTTTTTAAAAACAATATCTTAATTATATTATGTTATAATGAATAGTAAATGGTAATAATAATTAAATATATCTTTACAGACACTAGGAAAATAAAAATACTGAGTTTTATTGAAATGTTGATCATATTATTTCATTAATGAAAACATTCATAAACAATCCCGATACATGAAAGGATTGTTGCGATAAAATCTTACCACTTGGAAACATTGAATAATACTCCACATGTAAAAAAAAGAAATTAAAAGTAGCCTATAATATAATTAAAATAAGGATATTCATTATATTACTTATCAAAAGGTAGTATATACACCTCATAAAAAAAGATAGGTTCATACAAAACTTGTGTCTCAATGATGGAAAATTGTGGAAACATTACATTACCGATTTGGTAACATCTAAAAAAACCACAAGAAAAGAGATCATAAAATGGAAATGTAAATACCTATAAATTTAGTTATAATAATATTATACTACATACACGGTCAACATACATATGAAATACATGAAATATGGGGTGAACATAGCTTCTCTCTCTTCAAAAATAAAAGTGACATGAGAAAACCCATACCATATATCTTGACCCTCATCGTACAAGTAAAAAACGACAATATAATAAATATAAGTTTATTATCAATATTAAAATAAACAACATTCATATATATAATTTAATATACGATTTTATTATTAATTTATTTTACATTTTTATTAACAAATCCATGTTAATTTTATGCTTCGAGATATATCCACTATTTTTTCTTACATGTTTTGACTTATTATTATTGATAATCATTATATTAAGTACATAAAGAATTTAAAAAATTAATTAAATAACATTTATATTAATTATGTACATATTTATAATAATATATATAATATAGAAATAAGAAATGAAATACACCGTTCATAGAGACGGTATGTTTTATGTACACTTAAAAGTTACTTCCATTTTATCATAATATTTAAGGTAAGAAATAAAATAATATATATATATATCATTATTTTAATAGATTTATTAATTAATATATATCAAATATGTTCACAAAACCTACCCTTAATACATAATATGTATGGTGTGAATGAATCACATCGCATTGATGAGGTGGTTGTCCATATGTCCCCAAAAAAAGTTATCATTTTTTCACATAATGACAAACATGGAGGTATATTTTATATAATAATTCAATAAGAATAAATACATTATAAATTTCATATATTTCATATAAAATATACATTACCTCCCACTTACCATCCATGATAGGTTGTAAAAGATAAATGAACAACATAGTTTCGTGAGGCGGTAGTTCCCCATACATAAGAAATTTAAGTTAATTTCCAATTAGGATGAAGTGCAAGATAGTGTATGTATAAAACATTTAAAAAAGCATATAAGTATTATTAAGATAATTATTTTATCATATAATCATATTATAATATCATTATAGGTGGGTTGGTGGAATGAGAAAAGAATGGTGTTTGAGGAATGATTATACCTCTTCTTTAGGCAACTCTTATTGGTTTCCACCAAAGGGCTTCCCTGGTTATATTTTTCCCATAAAGAGATGATTATGTTGAATGGTCGGATTTTTGTAGAATTTTTTTTCATGGTTATTCTGAGATAAGGTGGATTTATATGTTTATGGAAATGGATGTTAGAATGGACTTTTTTTAATTGAATGATAGTGGAACTCCAATAAATAATAAAGGTAATCACTACTGGGAGGTCTCACAAAAATCATGTGCTTCCAAAATGAAAAAATAAAAGAATAAAGTTAATTTATGGTATATAAAAATATCCATCACACAAAAATAAGTGCACTTTTATAAATATGTTCCTTAGTCTTCACGTTTCCTTATATTTTTCATTTTGGTTTTTCATATAAGAAACTATTTTTCCAACTTATCAAATTGTTACACTAAAAATAAATTAAGGTTATATATATATATAATATAGGGAAAATTATTTATGAATATGATATCTATTTTTAAAAAATAATAACATATTTTTTGGAATATATTTATAAAACAAGACCATATAGTGCTTAAAAACGATGCATTAACCCGCACCATGATTGAAATATAATTATTATATGTGGGTCAATATTTTATTTATAAAAGTAATTTTTTTTCATTTATGGATCACCATTTAAATTTATTATCACTAAAAAAACATAGCAGAATATATGTTTTTTGAGAATTATAAATCAGTTGATAAAATATTATTGGTTGTAAAATAACATTAATGTCAATTTTGAAATTATTAACATAATTTTACTGTAAAAAAATATTAAAAGAAAAATGAAATTAAAATAAATTAATTTTAAAGATCCATAAAATGATATATTACTCTATAAAAATAAGGGAACACAATAAATTATGCTGTATAATTTACATTTAATATTTTTAAAATTATCTATTTTCCTTAATTAATAACTAGATAATCAATGTGTTTGAATTTTTTATGCCTTTATTGTAATTATATCTTAAATAAAATTTTATTTTAACTTCCCATGATAAAATAAACCCGTTTAACTTTGAATATTTTTATTATAACCAAAACTATGTGGCTTCTTCAGCACTGTAAGTCTTTATAAATGATAAAATGTAATGAAGGATTCCTTTCAATCCTTTTCCTTACTTAAATAATTATAGGTGTAAATTCCATGATATTGTTTCCTAATAACTCATATAATTAGAAAAAAGAGGATATATGGTCTAAATATTGTCATCGAATGGATTTTGGACAAGTTTTAAGGTCATTTTGGCCCTTAATATTGAGGTCTCATCCATTATTATGATTAATTTTAAATCAATCGCTGTAATTAATTTTTATTACTTTCACAAATATTATTGGTAAAAATTTAATTTTATATTATTATAAGGTGAATATTATAATGATTAAAACCCAATATTTCCATTTATAAAATTTCAATTCAGGGTAGTGGTTAGATTAAATTTAAAGTTATTCTCACAGATGTGGTGACAAAGAAGGTTATTAATGAGAAATTTTCCAAATATCATTAAGTACATATATCTAAATTAAATTAAAAAATGCTACTAATGAACTAAATTTTAATAATATATATATAATTTATATATGGTAACATTAAAATATATTTAAAATCTTATTTAATATTAATAATTATTATAAAAAAAATTAATTGGTCAACCGAAAGACAGTATATTCACTATTCATAAAAAAATGAATCTTCTCAGAAAAATCTCAAAAATCCACCCTAAGATAATTTAGACATTATAAATTACAAAATTAAGTTTATTTTAAAAATATATATATTATTAAAGTGTCAAAATTGACATTTAAAAATAGTTTCCCTAATAAAAATAGATAGAACTATGTCTTGTGTGAAATGCAATTTGACTTAGTGTTTTGGGTATCACATGTTTATCAGGATGTAATATATAATGAAATATTGACATTGTGTAGAATAAAAAATAACTTTTTTTAACTTGATTCTCTAATTAGTGTTGCATGAAATGAAACATGAAAAAAATATTAAATTTATTTAAAAAATAAATTTTATATAATCTCAGGGTGTTACAACCTTCGATGAGATCGAGAAGATAAATATAGGAATATAAGAAGAATTTCTGCCTACAATGTTTATTTCCTCCATACCTCCCAAGGATAATAATATGTATACTTCATTTATAAAGAAATGTTGATATGAGTCTTCTTGGAACTATATAGACATTCCTACATTGAATCCAGAAGTGGCTACATACCATCTCATCATACCATATGAATGTTGAGGTTTTGAGATGTAATATATGATAATGATACTCTCTCATGCATCAAATTTAGAGGATAAATTTTTAAATGTGATTAAATACAACGTAGTCTAAGAAGTTCAGTAACAGTGATTGATCACTAATAACATCCCTATCCAGAAAAGGAATGGGAATATATGGATATGTGTTTATATTAGAGAATATAATCATTACTAAAAGAGGGATGACTCCCCGTTACCAGTTACAAAACTATAGATTGATGCAACTGCTAGATTCCAAGAATGTTCAATTAAGGATAGTTACTATAGGAATAATAAAATAAATATAGCCCCTGGATATAAGGAAGTCATTTACATTAGAGCTCCACAGGGGATCTTTTGCTACTAGGTTATTCCCTATGGATTAAAGACAACATGAGATATATTTCATCCTTCCGGTCATCATATATTTAAACACATAATGGGAGGAATGGATGATTGTTTTTTGATTGACCTAATGGTCAAATATAATCAGTGATGTGATCACTTTATATCTCTCCAAACATTATTATACATGTTTTCATGGAATAATATGAAGATAAATATTATAAAATTCACTTTCATGGTTACACTAGGAATGTTCCTTGGATTTGTGGTATTCCACAATTTCATTGATGTCTAACCTGAAAATTCAAGTCCCATTATTGAAATTTTACACCCTTGGAATTGAAAATATGTAAGGGTGATTAAATGAATCCTCACATATATTCAAAGTTTAATAGCGAAAGTTGCTGAAAAATTTCACCCCTTTAATAAGTTAATGAAGAAGAGAAAATTCTATCTATTGGAAGGGGACTACCAAGAATTATTCAAGAGTCTCAAATAGTACCCCCTACACCCACCATTCCAGATGCCTCTAGTTGAAATAATGTCACTTATCTTATATGTGGCCACCATGGAATGATCACATGGAACACTCCTCACATTGAAAATATCATTCAATAAATATGAATACTCTGTACCACCTAAGCTGAATGATGAGAAGTATTGGGAAATGGTATTTTGAGGTCAATAAGTACACATGGTATCTTTTATCAATCCACTCGAGTACATCTTTGGACACCCCATGTTGAACCGGAATTTCACCCAATGGATAGACATTATACAATAGTATGACATTATGTTTATTTCATAGAAGATTATGAAAGTTAAGTCCTTGGATGTCTTCTAAACATCACATCCTACCCAATAATGTACTCTAATAGAGACAAAATATCCATATAAGATGTTTTTTTAATTCCCCAGACACACTTATGATATGGTATATGAATTATGCTGGTACATCCCAAAGGACCATCAGAAAGAGACCGAAAAAACATAAACTCAATCAGGTTGGATAAGGGACTGTATATGTCACTAAAGAGAAAAAAAATTTCCCTGCACAATATAATTATCCGTAGGATGAATTAAATATGAAGAAGAGCACCAAAACCTCATCACTTTCGTAAAAATTGCACTACATCTACAAAGAGACTACATGAACATCAAAATGTATTTGGAGATAGTGTTAAAGTAGATAAATGGTAAATATTCCATAAAAAATAGTAATGAGATCATATCACGTGTTATTTTATAGGACTATGGGAAGAGTTACCTTTTGATCAAATGTTGAATCATGTCCCCAAATCACATAATGTTCATTATGGCACATTGACTAATGGAACCATAGTCATTCTCGAACAATATCTTCATGAAACAATAATTAACATCACACACTGAAGGATTTTATCACCAATCATCATATGTGATATGGATTAAATAAATTCTTTCAACACCACCCTAAGGAAGGGTGAACTGATTTCCACCCCTAGAAGGACAGATCAAATCATTGATTTTCTCCAAAATGGGACTCTTCCAATTCACTAACCTAGAAGGAAACTGATTGGGCACTGAGAAATGATGTTTACTAGATAAGATGGTCAAAACGAGAAACAATTACTCTATAAAAGAGGATTAAAAGGAATCCTTCATATCAGAAAGTACGATTCCCACAATCGTCTAAGAAGTTGATGATGGATCTTGCAGTGCTCATCACTCTAGGACTAAGCTCTCTCACCATATTAAGAGGTTGTGATACAACTGGAGAACCGTGGTACATGATATCATGGATTGAAATGGAAATTTCTTTCATTCATAATTATTGTATTCTTTATCCATAAATCCCTACAGTTTCTACACATCGCAAAATACCACTGGTTTTTTATGTGGGTAATGGATGATGTGGGGCCATATCCTCTACCAACAACTAAGATGGTTATGTACATCACTATTTCTACCGACTTATTTTACATGTGGGATGAGGGAATACCCCTCAAGGAAGTTGGGAAAAATAATATTATTTAATCCACGAAGTCTAATATCACCATTATGTTTAGTGTCCCTACAAAATATTGATAGATTAAAATAACAACTTATGGTCTATAGAGTTGATGAAATTATTCCAAGAGTACAAATTATAGGCAATCATTCATCCCTCTATAAATGTAGTGAAAAAATGAAAAATAGGGAACTTAAATAAAACACTATAAAATATAATATAGATGATGGTGAATAAGTAAAAGACCTTTTGGATTAAAAAACATCATCTTTTCTTTATTGGAATACTATACCACCACATGTGCTATTACAAAAGAAACTTCATACTCAGTGGTTTATGGAACTGAGGTAGTGTTACCCATATAAGTCCATTTTTATTTCATTAAATTGTAGTATATAGAAAAATATCATATGATGAGAAATGGGAAAACTATTTGGTTTAATTTTAATTGATTGATTGTAAAATTATATCTACATTGAACAATGTTGAAGTCTATTCGAATCAGATCGCATGATCCTTCACTAAAAAGGTTCCAGTCTATTTTTTCTTTCAATGAGAACTGGTATTGGAGCACAGAACCCCAATGATACCTGGAATGAATCCTCAAAATGTGGAACCTACATGATAAGGGGATCATATAAAAAATAATTTCTATCACATTACAGATTACTTATTTGACACAATGGAAAAGGAATGTGTCACACCCCCGTAATATGAGGTGTATAAAGAAATACTTTGACTAGCTTCCATCATGAATTATTCACATCCTAACCGAAAGTAGTATATGTGTAAAAAATATGAACTAACCACATAATGTTAAAAAAATATAGATGAAATCATAACCAAATAATGATAAAATATAAATATGACATCCTGACCACAAGATGTCAATATGTATGGAAGATGTCTGGACACTCTATTATTAAACTATATAGAAAATGTTATGACAACATGACGTTAATCATTATATAAGAAGTATTGACCATAAGATGTTAATCTATATGAAGTTATTCTTGACAAAATGATGTTAAACTATTTGAAAGACATCTTTACTTTATAAATCTAGACATTACAGAAGAAATCCTGACCACATGAACTTAAATATATCGAAGACATCATAAAAAAATTATGTTAAACGTTTTGGAAGACATCATGACCACTTGATATTAAAATGTATAGAAGAGGTTCATACACCATACTTTTAAAAAGTATGGAATAAATCCTAACCGAATGACATTAAACTATATGAAACAATTCCTAACAATAATATTTCAATATTAACAACATCTCTCTCCATATTATTATGACATTGAACTACATAAATTGTTACATGACCTCACGTTGATAACGACATAAAAGGAATCCTCACAATATTAAATTAAACCTCCTAGAAATCATAGTGTCACAAATGATTCATTGCACAAGAGATAGGTATATGAAAAAGAGAAAATTAGTTCCACCATCCCTCTGTACAATTCAGATTCACATAAGGAATCTCTACATTCAAGAAATACATTCGTCTTGACTATTTCCCCTACATGATACGTAGTGATACCAAACCCTCAGATCTAGGATATGTGAATATTAATCCTTTTTCATGTCTATTAACCATCATACTGACCACATGATTTAAAAGTACATTAATCCACAATATTTCTCTTCTATGATGTCAAGTATTTTCGTCCATAGTATATGACGTTAAACTACATGACTAACGTACATGCAATGTGACACTAATATGAAAGGGTTTTCCATAACTATATATAGAATGAATCTCATTCCAACTGAGATATACAAGAATGCCCATATATTATATCTTTTCCCATCCACCACATGAAACAAAATTACAATGTCACATCTCTAATTGAGTCCATGTCAGGAAACGAACCATTTCCATTCTATTTTTCCCTCAATGACCATTTCTCACATGTGAATTGGAATTTTAATAAATGATTCCATGAATGATTGATAATATAATATCATGACATAGTTATCATGGTCCAGGATGAATGACCATAACAGGATTACAATGAGTACTCACCACTTGTTATTAAAATATATGGTTGATGTCTCATGCATTCCAAAAAACTATTCATCACTATATACCTCTCATGATAAGACCAATATCCTGGATATTTTTTCTCCCACCACACCCCAATTAAATAACTACATGTGTCTTCAATCCAGTCATCAAAATATATGTAGTAATTTTCAGATCTCATATCCCATGTCCAGATACAACAATTAGACATAAAAATTCTCCACTCTATATGTGGGGGTCAGAACTGCATAGAGAGTTCCCTATTCAAGAACTATTTGTGGCATGATTCCAATTACAACAGGATATGTAGTGACACCCAAAAATCCAATCTTGGGCTCGGATAAAATAGTAAATGGAAAACATCACCCCCTATGGGTATGGGTTAGACCATTATAGAGTGATTTTTGTTCAAGAACTAATTGTTACACGATTCATATCATCATATGATACATATTGATGCCTTGATCACTGATCTTCTGTTCAACATAGACAAATGAAATGATGAAAATTCACCAAGAAAAAATTATGGGTTGGAACTATGCAGTAAATATTATACTAAGAACACATTAAATGATATGGCAAAAACAATTATATACCAATTTTCAAAGAGGTATGATTCTTATTTTTACATCATTCCAACACATGAGTCAAATATATTTATGGATTTCTTGAGCATGTGATAAATCTGCAAAAGAAGGGATCTTCCATGATACTATTAACCAATAATAATATTCATGGATAAAACATTCTCCCTTCATATAAATCTCCTATGACAATGAAAAGTATCCAATGGATATATTGGACCAATTTTCACATTGGTTCCCACACCCTTACAACACGATGTTAAACTGCCAGGAAAAAATCCTTACCAAATATAAGCAAACTATAAGTATAATATCATGATTTCATTAAATTTAATCCTATTGATGCATATTTATCCACTATATGTTGTTAAAATGTGAAATAAATCACCTACTATCATTTTTTATCAAACTAACCAAAGAGAATGATCCTAGTCAACCAGATTAGTAGGTTTTCATATAATCGTTTAATCTTATATTACTATAAATCACAATTCATTTATTGGTAATATAAGGTTATAAAAAATCATTCATGGAACTTTTATAGTAAAATATTTCTGTTTTCATGACCATGATTGATGTATAAGATCTTACACCTACCTAACATAGACATATTGGCCCTATTGGAAGGGATTTATGATCCTCGAGAGCCTAGAATTTCCAAGAGAGAACTAAACACCTTAAAGTGTTATGGTCCATACATAGTATGATTTTACCATATCATTACTCATAACGATAGAAAATTTAACTATGATTAACAATATATTGATCTTCTATTCAAGAATATATTTGAGTACTCGTGACCCTAGGTAACCAAATTGGAATATTGTGTAACATTCTCCTCATATTAGGTCTATATGAATCTTGAAATTAAACTAACGATACATAGCTCGAAGCTGTAAAACCATAAAATATATCCTTGTTTTGGTAAAAATAGAAATACAATAAAAATATAGTGAAAGATACAAAAACATATCTAGTTGAAATCCCAAAATGGGAATCCTATGAAAAAATGAAGTCTTCTATCTCTGAAGTCTTCATCTATATATTTTAGGATGAACTTTGATCATAGATGAATGAGAAAATATGATCATAAATACCACACTTTTTGCCTTAGTAAATTCCATGTTATGCTCACTAGACACTTCTATGAAGATTAATAAAAAACTAATGCAATATAAAATAAAAATATATAATGTTTGTGGGTCCCACTATATGGTTTCACCATAAACTAATACATGCTCTCAAGTTCCATAAAATTTAGAAAAAGATAGATAATTTTCCCTCAAGGATATTTATTTTACCCATATTATCCATTTGTGAATCATGAATCTCAAGATAACTAGATAAGATATTTCAATGAGGATCTTATATTGTTGATAATTCATGAGTATTTCTCAAGAAAATCATATAGTGGTTTAAAAAATTAAATCTAGGTATCAAAGTTTAAATGATATTACTTGAAGGATAAGTATCAGTGATGATTAATACATCATCAAATCAATTTAATATCATGTACATGATGAATGAATGAAAAATGGATAATTGCATATAAATTTTAACAAATCTGTTCATTGATAACATACAGAGGGCGGAATCTCCACATACTAGAGTATATCACATAAATACACAAGTAATGGAAAATTAATGAAACTTCCTAATCATAAAAAAAAAGTTCTAAGGAGTCCTTGATCTTTGTATATTTTAATATAGGGAGAAAATGATTTGGATAAATTTGTCAACAGATTCTGTTTTTTCCTTTGCAATCCATTGTTACTCATCTACCCTAGTAACAGTGTCAAACATAGATTTTTCTACCAAGTGAAGGACTTCCAATTTCTCTAGTGTAAGTTTCTCTACTATCATAATTGCATGATTAAATTACGATAAATCTTATAAATGTTTAAAATTTATGAACTACTTATGGTAAATTTCAAAATTCCGAATATTGATTATGTACCAATGTGGTGAAACCACTACTGCCTATCAGGAAGCTTCATTTAATGCCCCATCCTAGATATTCTTTACAAAATAGGAGGCCTCAAATGCTAACTAACATAATTAAAGGGACTAATTTTTATTCTTCAATGAGAAAAAATCCTTCACAAGAGAATGAAGGGAGGTACAATAATATCCCTCATAGCTGATGGAGGTAAATGTGAATCAAATGACACCCAACTAACCCTTCAACCCTTCCAATGGGGAATCTAAGATTAAATCCCTAATATAACTCTACATGTTCCACTGCATCAAATGGTATAATGAAGCTGAATTGGAAAATTTATCTAATCATATAATTGGAATATGAACATATTTTTGGTCCTAAGTCATTATGTGAGGGATTCGTTCTAATGGTCTTCAACAAAGTTGGAAGCGAGTTAGATTCTACATTGGTTGACCGATTCAGAGGAATTTCCAAGAATGTAGGGGCTTGCACATCTATGCTCTCACTAAAATATGGAGGTATAATTTTTTTAATAATGAAAAGTATAAATTAAATTACATCAATAGGTAAAAAATATATATGTCCTATGTTAGAAACATACCATTATTAGTTGAAACAATGGAAATGTATGTTTCCCCAACCCCATCCTCTAGTGATGAGGAAACACCCTCATGTGGTGAGGGGCTTAGTGGAACCACTTGATATTTGTATAAAGTTTTTAATTGATTTCCACCCCTATGGGTTATAATAACAAATGGAATGTTATGTGACATGAAAAAAATTGAATATTGTGTCCAATTTATGTACATTCATTCACGTTTATTTATCATGCCTCTATCATGGATAAACATGTAGTAGAATAACTACCTATATTTGTAAAATAAAAAAGCATGTTCACCTATTTCAGGAAAAATGAAATGACTACTTAAATATATGAAGTAGTAAACATAACTAACTAGGTTGCCACATTATCCATCTCTACTTCTTCATGGGTCAGGCCTAACATTAAAGGTTATGAAAAAGAAGGTAAATTTTGACACACATACATAAGGGTAGATACGTTTTTCTCTACGAGCTCTCTATGGGGCCTTTAAATTTTGTAAAAATATTGATGTGTTACTAGTGTAGTCTAGAATAAGGAAAGCGTAAAATTCCAAACATACACAAGGAATCCATGGGAGAGGGATATAAGAATCTACAATACTTCCATTTCCCTTTCCCCCAAGTGAGAGATTCCTATAAGGTATTGACATAAGATAATTTGGAGAGGCCCTCATGATAGGGATGATGTTGAGGGAATCACACTAGGAATGAAATTTTGATCCCTCATTAAATACATTTAACCTAGGGATCCCTCGTCAGCATTCCCCAAGTAACTACTAAATTGAGTTCCAATAGGTGTACCAATGTTAGAATATATTAGGGATAAAATGAGTGGCCTATCTTATATGGATTCTTACTATTTCAGAAAAGGGGATGAGGATTTTAGTGATGTTTTATTAACATTGTGTACCTATAAACAGGGTAGAAAGAATATCCTTACTACAACCTTGATAATGGGTTTTCCCTGTTTGTCCATGGATACCTCCATCATTCCATGTACCAACATATGCTAAACCAAAACAGAATATAAAACCCAACCCTTAACATTTTCCAACATTTCATCGAGGTATCTTAGGAAATCCTTGACCTATATATGTAGGTCTTTGATGGTAATACAAATTCGATAAGTGATGCGTTTAGAGACATATAAGGGTAATTATTCCTACTGTAGTATTATACATAGATCAACTTCAGAGTTCAGTGTTAATTAAGTCATCCATTATTGAAAGGTGACAATAAATAATAATGTTTTTGTTAATTTTATCTCCGAAACCAGACACACTATAGCTGAGATGGTTGGTTCTTTAACTCAAAATGAGAGTCATAGTAAACGGATCACTTCCTTTTGAGGAACTTCTGAAACCATTGGTCCTATCAAAAATATCTTCCCCCTTGAGCATATGATTGAATTTGAAATTTTTTAGAAATTTGATGGAATCACATTCCAATTTAGTTAAAAAAAATTCAGGATATTAGGGGACCAAATATCAGAATAATTTATAGGAAAATGATGATTTACATTATGTTGATTGAGGTTTATCATATCTTAAGTCACCTTTAAAGTAATCATTTACCAAAACTATTGAGCTACAATAGGATAATTCTGATAGTGGATGTGAATGGGGGTATCTAAACTGATCACACCCAAATTGAATGCTAAACCTATAATGTCCATATTTTTCATAGAGGAGATTCCCATTAATGAGTATTGAAAGGATACTCGTGTGAAGATTCATCATATAGGCATGAGCCTCAATGATGGCCTCAATTTTTTCATCTATGTTACCATCAGGGAATAACCCATGGGGTTTGAAGGAGAAGTGGTAATAATGGATCATAAATTCCTAAACTTCCCAATCCTTTAGTATAACATGCCGTAACCCATGAATTCCCTAAAAAATTCTGTTTAAATGGAATTTTGGTATACACATTATTATTTTCCACTTATTATATCCTTTATGTGACCCCATAAAATACCATAACAATAAAATGGTGACGAATTTTATTTTTGGACTTGTTCCGCTATAGATATGTTGTAGGAGGTGATACAATTTGGTCAACCTATTAATGGATAAGCTGATATGCTATTCACATTACATGGAAGTCACCATCATGATATTAGAGACCCTAAATCCATCATTTTACCTAATTATAATTAACAACCCGCTTAGGTATATACAAAGAAAACCACCTAGGTAGACAGTCTATTCAACATCAGGGATAACCTCCCATCCACACCTGATAAATTTTTATTATTGATGTATGAGAGAATAGGATACCTCAACACTATAAGAGTATTTAGTAGTTCCAGAACTTGTCTTATGGGATTTTATGTAAGAATGGGCTTTCTATATTGAGTAGTTTTTCCCTTGATTGAACAGGACATCGACCATAGAATTTGGTCCCTTTTTTGGCCTTTCGGGCTAACTTGAACACCAATTGGAAAAGTGGATTGGTACTATCTACATTATTCCACATAGATAGAAGGGTAAAAAATCATCATACATCCCTCCCAATATGATTACACAATAGATACTATCACACATCCCATAAACTAAATCCAACCTTGACATACATAAGGGGGAAAGTTTCCATGTGTAATCTCTAGAAGCTAAACAGTTCAGACATTAAGCCTTTATTGCTATAGGAAAATGTTTTCAAGATCCAAAAACCTCAAACATTCCATCC
Organism: Viscum album; assembly: GCA_963277665.1. Lineage (NCBI taxonomy): Eukaryota > Viridiplantae > Streptophyta > Magnoliopsida > Santalales > Viscaceae > Viscum > Viscum album. The sequence continues at coordinate 1,940,513,551 of OY728133.1, read as the reverse complement.
CAATTCAGTTGCATGGTAATATCAAAATCTATCTACATCACTCAAATAGAAGAGCCCTAATTCATCCTACAATATCAACCTTATTGAAAGTAGTAGTTGGGAACCCACATGATAATCTTGATAGTGGAAGACTTCAAGATTATGGATATATAAATATGGATATCTGTACCATGTTCATGATTGTTCTTATATTAGTATAAGGGCCTAAGCATCAAAATGATTCCATTTTTACGTTCCCCCTAAACAATGAAATGGATGGTCTGAGAAACGCTGTCTCCGAATGTGATGTGAATTTTTTGAATCCAATTGATATTTATGATTGATGACATAAATGAATGGATAAGAGATTCATTATTAAGGTCATGATCTTGTCTGGTTATGAATTATGAGATGGGATATAAACTAATGCTCACTCCCATCAGGTCCATCAGACTTATCTATGTTGACTCAACCACATGAAGACATGTATCATCACCAAATTCCACAATACCATCCTAGTTATCCATCTCTATGTAAGATTTCACTAAGGATTTGTGGTAACTATGATGAGTGATATAAGAAATCTGGAAACATAAGTTTCATATGTCTGATAGATGATAAAAAATCTATCCAAAGATATTTTTAACTCCAATGGAAAGATGTGAATCGCATAAACCCTAAAGGGATTTGTGGTTGCATGATCTGATATAGGTCTTGAGGACCCCATGACCAATATATCTCATAGACTAAATAACCCACATGACATCTCATGAACATACAACCTATCATGTGACTTGTGATCTAATGATACTAACATGTTAATTGGATCTACATGATAGTTGAGTGGTCATGAGACCAAACCAACAAATATGGTGAAACCTTCATCAAGGCCATGCTACCAAGTAGTCAAGATAGCGAACAAAAAATTATCAATATTTAATTCAAGACTGGTTTTATCTACTATTGGGGACAAGGATATCAGATTATAGGGACCTTGTGGATCGATTTTAGGGATTGGTATCTTTATTAGTTTTTACAGAAGGTCTTGTGAAGAGATTACACAATGGGAGTATAACCCAATATCACTATAGTGTTGAAGTTTCTAGTTAATATCCCATACTTTGTTCCCAAATTTATTGGGTCCTACATGGAATACCCTAGGATTATAGGAGGAAAAATCATCTACTATGATTTTAATGGGATACAACCCAAATATTCTGTTGGGAAATTAAATTCTTCATAATTGAGCCCTTTTCCTCGAGGATGTTTCTCTTGAGGGGTGAATTTGTTGACAACGAAAAAATGATCGTGAATGTTTTTTAGGGAATAAATACCCAATGTAGGGGTATTGTTTTTTCCAAAAAAAAACAAAATGAAGAGAAGGATTCCAACTTGGCACCGATCCATTAATATTTTAAGGGAAACGTGATCACATGACTTTTAGAAGATCTTGTGAATGGGTCATGTGTAAGGCATGAGTAAATGGATATCATGTGGAGAACCATCGAAGACCCCCCTTATCTCAAGATGAAATTGAATACACTATATGATCATAAAATTCCTTTAAATTATTACCAATGTGCACGAATCATGGAAAACCAACGACCCCCTAAAATTAACCTAGAACCCTCATAATATAAGAAAGAAAATATGAAGAAGAAGAAGAAATCATAATGTTGTAATTGGTATTATTTCAATGTGAGCATTTAGTTTTCAATGCCTCATGATTTTCATGGTGAAATGTTTTTTTTACATAAGAGCATGCAGGAATGTCACCTTCATCATATAAAAGGTCATGAACATGTAAATTAAATTCAAAACTACCCCTCATCCTCTTAGAAAAGAATATGTATTTTCAATGAAAATGATCATGCTTGACAATAAGAACAACTGATAGTCACATAAAATATTTCATGAAAGGAATGTTATTTTCATGGACAACACTCACCCAACATCATGAGATCCCCCGAACATTTAAGATAAAATAAGTATATAAAAAATGAAGAATCATGGGGGCTTCTTAGGAGAAATAATAACAAATCCTACACGTGTAGGAGGCCATATTCCCCTGGTAATCACCACTAATAATATGAGACCCTCTCTATAATCCATAATGGTCTATAAGATTCTATTGGTCATGATATCATGATCAAAAAATGATCAATTATAAAAAAAATATTATCTTTGGAGACCCCTCAATATGTCAACATGGTCCTAAAGAATCCCTCTGGGCATGATGCCTTAGTATCATGAATGACCCTATACAAGTCATCATAGTTCAAGAAAAAGCCTTTCCACATTGATCATGATCTTGAGATAACTTCTCGAAATTCCTTTCATACCATTTTAAACCTCATTAACATTACCAAATTGTTAGAATAAATCCTTCTTATTTTCTTGATTCTAGTGAAAATGGAAATTACAGAACATTATTGTGGTCACTATCATCATGTGGCATCGTTGTTGACTTGCATAAGGATCTTTTGAAGTAAAAAATCATCAAAATACTCAATAGACACTATCAAAAAATTTTGATACATGATCCATTGAATTAGGTGTATAATATATAATTTGAGGAAAATAAATACCCCCCCCCTCAATAGATAAAAATACATCTATCCATGATTGATCACACATGGGAGTGTGATGAGCCAAATTTTTAGAGCTACTGGTAATTTAATTTAAAATTTATTCTACTTGGTGAAATTAAGGGATCAACCTAATGTTTCATGAGGAATCCATACATATATAAAATGACCACTTGAGATCATGAAAATTAATTCGAATGTATTGGAGAGATTATGTTATGAAGGTACTGAATGTTGTATGGGTCACAAAGAACTAAAAATAATATAGTACTGGACAAACCTGAGGGACAAGTGCATTCAAGGATTGTATAAAGACAAAAAAATCAAGCATACATATGTAAATACCATATATGTTGATACTCACGCACAACACATGAATCACAAATATCATGAAACAACACTGGGAAATACCTCTCAAACAATATAAATGTCCATTAACATACTATTTTCACTATGTTATGTACTTTACTCTTTTCAATTAGTTAGCATTATTCCCTATAGAAAAATCACCCATGTATTGTGAATAAATATGGGATTTCTAGCCAAATATTGTGATTTTCTCTACACATGTAACCATAGTATTGTGGTGACACTGGGAAATGTTTTCTATGTATTTTTTTTGACACCTAAAAATTTTAGTTAGATCAGGCAGAACCCCCCAAACATATAATGCTTGGTTTTGTGACACCCTCTTGATATTTCATCCATATCATGTGGTGTCCTCTAAACATGTCCACCAGGATCATACGAAATCCTATAGAAAAGTACACTAGATCATGTGGCACCATCTAGACACACCACATGACATCATGCTATGGTATTCAAAAAAATCATTCAGGTTATGAGAAATCTATAAAAATGGTCAACATGATCATGAAATTTTCATTAGGTATGTCTACTAAAAAACTAGTGCATGTACAAATATTCACAAACATGTTAGCGGGACAATCCGACATATTGGGAAGAAAATCAGATATGTGTGCAAAATAATCCATATTTGTCAAGAATACATCTCAAGACCTGATAACCCTATCCAATACATATATAAGGGAAAAATAAATGTTTTATCTACGACCCATTGAATTCTAATAACTGTAAATATTATTGGAACTAGGATTCAAAGGATGTCTTTCAAAGGCCCTTGTTCCATATAAAACAAACTAATAGAAAAAATAAAAACATATATACACTAATCACATAAAATTAATGATCTATAATTGATTCCATAACAAAGATACCTGGGATTTTTTCTAAGTACTGAGAAGAAATAAGAAAACATTTCTACTGACCCACCCCCATGTCTCCAACATTTCATCCAATGGGACTCAATCACTCCATGGGTCTATCTGAAATTTTCATCCACTATAAAATGAAAAGAAAACATAATAATGATAACTATGATTCCTAATATAACCAGAATATATAGGAAACATTAATAAAGACCCAGATAAAATATGTATCCCATACACTTTATTTACCCCCATGTATCCCAAATTTCAACCATTGGGACCCATTCACTCCCATGGGATGATATTCTTTTTTCATCTACAAAGAATTTGAGAACGAAACAGAACTATAAGAACTCTAACACATAATATGAATCAGAAACATATGATTACATTATAGGTACAGATATACATATTAAAAATATAAATTATTATTTTATAATATATCTACCCCATTCATGGGTAGTGAGATTGATTACTACTTATACCTTCTTTGTCACACCATGAATAGCTCATATGGGATGAAGGAGATGCTATGATAATATCATTTCCATCTTGAATATCTACCATCTAGTAAAAACTCATCATATAATTCTTAATACATGAAATGATATGACAAATTTTATATAATGGAATAAACCATAGTGGAATTAAAAAAAATTATGTAAGAACCCAGTTTTTTAATCCACGAATGCATACTTTAAATTTTAGTTTAATTTTTTTAGACCAATTGAGGATTACTAATAGGTTAAGAAGGTTTCAGGGGAATTTCAAGGCTTGTTTGAAGCTCAAATCCACATACATTTATGAAGATTAATTAGTTTCATGATTAATAGAAACTATATAAACCTTTCAGCACTGTTTCACCAACCATACAAGGTATGGATGAGAAGAAGGGCATCAGAATGTTCGAGGAACATATACAGCTAGGATAACATAATTGTGTGGATGGATTTTAGTTTTCATATCATCTACCTAGAGTGGTTGGTCAATGGATACTCATATCATGATTCAGAACCATGTGGGGTCCCATTTGTGGATGATCCATACACAAGATTAGTGTATGGTTTTGATAACCACGTTACAAAATTGTGAAACCCATATTTTATGGGTGAAATTACCATTTTCCCATTAAAGTCTAATTATACTCACATTCCCTCTTAATTATGTCATTTTAAATATACAATGGATTTTTCACCCATTGAATTCTCTCTTGCTCCCCTTACAAGTTTCAATAACATGACCGTCGTCCATGACCAGATTCTAGAATCAATGGCATCATTAGATTACATTAGGTAATATCTTAAATCCAAAGGATTATTTCATTGTTCTTCATCCATTCAGATGTTCTATTTAGGTGCAATATCATATTCCCTTTTTAGGTCATTTATCCTCTTTACAGTTCTCTTCTACTGAAGGCCAAACGAAAGGTTTATTCATGATGAGGAGGATGTTATAGGCTCATGGTTGGTGGCCTATGACTCATCACTCATGTATCACCATTTAAATAACTAATGTTGCTTTGCATGCACTGATATCATCAAATGTTTCCTAATAAATTTATATTCATACTTAAAGTAATTAGTTATATATTCTAATTCCCAATAAAAATTTTCATCACATTAAATGGATGTAAATACCTTAACGTTGTCCACTGCTAGTTGGATGTTTCCTCTTTATTCAATTACTGGTTTGTGGTGAAAATCCTCTCCAATATTTTTTTTTGTAATTTTTCATTGACTTAATAAATGTATGTGTTTAAATTAAAGGAATGAATTGTTAATTTCCAATACATGTATAGTACGACACGACCTAACTAAAGTAAGAGTTTCAAATTAATGAATGAAACTACATTTTAAATGGAAATTATATTATCTGTATCACTTAGACAAGTTAATTATAATCAAATTGCAGGTATTTTCATGGTCTTATCCCATATTATCATTCTTATGAAATATAAAGGAGTCAACCAACTAATTGGTTAAATAATCAATTTATTAATGGATACATGTCCTTTTTATACCATATCACACTAATGAATTTTGAAGTAAGAAACTAAATAACTTATTAAATGTAATGATTTTAACATGGACTAATTAAATAATTATATAATTATAGGGTCCCAATTTCATACTAAACATTTCATATTTTACTAGAGTGTTCACACATGATCCAGCCTTGGATTCCTGAGGGAATTCCTCATGAACATAGATGATGCTATTCGGATTCAAGAAGCCTATTTCAAAAGAAGATACCTACATGTAATATATTCCTTTAATAATATTGGATACCCAACATGATTCCAAAACACCCCTTAATTATATTTTGGATATTGGGATTCCATGGATACACTCAATGGATCTATTTTGACACCTTTGAGACATGTGGAACCATGGATACACCCTTTGTTCCCCATGATTTTTATCCCATTTTAACTAGGATGTGATCCTTGGACTGAGTGAGAATTATTATAGAGAAATTCCATAGAAAATTCCACATTGATTACACATAGACCCATATTATCTAATTTAACTATTATTGCAATGTTGGCATGAACCCATAGGTTAAGGATTCCTTGGTTATTACCTTGGATCATCAGTTATTATTATTACCATAGGATGCCCTATTATAACATAGATCCATCATTATTAATATAAATATACAATGACAATGTTATTACACCTCATGTAAAATAACTATACAAATATAACACAAATACATTAATTAAATGTTTACATGTTCATAGACATTACCAATACATCATGAATTAGTTATAAGGGTATTTAAATTTTGAAGTTTCCTTAATTCAATTTTTGTACCTATTCACCTTCAGTTTATATTTATAGAATGGATGGTTTAGGAACCATTTGTGGTGGAATATTGAGGTTTATATTACACCCTATCAGGGTTGTAGATAGTACTTTGAATGATTATATGTATGTAGGTGCTAATAATGTGAATCATCTTACATTTGACACACGATCATTATTGCTTTCTTACGATGGATCATAATAGAAGATATACATCATAATCATCAAGAATATGGATAGTTTTTTGTAATGATTTTAACCTTAATTGGATAGAGCTTGTTCCTCACATTATTATTTTGGAATATATATTATATTTGAATCCAAAAGGACTTACCAATGTATTGTTTTAGAAACAAGATTACATAAATGAATCTTATATTAATTTTTTTAAATAAAAATATACAATCCTTTTAAAACACCATTATTTAAATAGAATAACCATGTATATTAGTCATAATATACAAATCTTAATCATAAGAAATATAAATTTAAAGAATGATATGAGCTCAGATGACCAGTAAGGGTTTTCGTACATTTAAATCTATAATTAATAAATAATCATAAATATTAAATAAAGGTCAATAAGTAATACACAATCCATTTAATGATAATCTTGAACATAATGTTGAATGAATAAATGATAATAAAAAAATTCCATATAAAACTTACATGGATATTAAAATAATTGATAATTACTTGAAATATAAATAAGTAATTTCATAATGAGGGAATTCATAATTCATGAAATTCTAAAAATACCATCAATGCTTCAATCACGACACCATACATAAATGGGTACAACTTCACCCAATACCCAATCTAGATTGTCTCATTAATCCCTTTGATGCGTTAAGGGGGTATAATAGGCTCTACTCATAACACACTAAAGTCCAAAACATTTCTCATATGAAGGGGGTGATACATAAACAATGTGAACATATTTACTAAATATTATTAAATGAAATGTTAAAACATATACCATAAATGATGAATGATTTCAAAATAGAATATCCACAGTTAAACCGATCATAAACAAATCAATAAAATATGGTATATGATATCATAAGATATAAAAATCAATTAATTATAATATAAAAAAGGATTTTCATAAAGATTAAATATACTCTGATAAATGTAAAGAAAATTTATTGATAAAAACAACTTGCTTAACCTATTTGAAAAACATTTTGGAATAAAAAATAGTTTTTTTAAATAACCATTTGAATAAAAAATATCCAAAAAAGGGATTGTAGTTTTCAATAAAAAAAAATATGAAACATTTAAAATTTATTTATAAATTAATTATCATTCACAGTCATGGGAAAGTCATTGTCGTCAATTATGTTAAAAAAGGAACATTTCTTTTCTCGTTTATCAAAACATTCCATTTAAAATACATAAAAATATACCTTTAGAAAAAAATATGATAAAATTAAAAAATAAACATAATGTTTTAATTTATAATTATTTAATATCCATATAAATAATAATGTCAAATAATATTGAGAATATTTACATGGAGTAAATGATTTAATAATTTAATCATTAAACATTTAGTACTCTCATACCACTTTGAACTTCTAAATCATAATTCACATGAAAGTATAACATTTAAAATCAATTAATGTAACATTATCATAATCATATTTAGGGAAATAAAATGCAAATGGGATTTATATACACCTCATAATACAATGTGGGTGTATAACATCAAACTATTCCACAATGAAAAGAGATTGAGACCAGGTCTCTTACCTAATGCATCCTTTATTCAAACATGTTTTTAACCTTTTGTGTAATGGTTCAAAGCATGTTATTAACTTTATTTATAACATTATTAATATTTATAATATCATATATTAATATTTTATAATATTTTTCTACCCATTTTTTTGATAATATTTCATTATTAACCTTGGTATGGGTGTTAAATTCTTTATTTTTCTATGCATGTTGTTTCATGAATGTGTATGTTCTTTTGAATAATATAAAAATAAATTATATTTATACTAATATTAATGTTACAAATATCATGTTTAATCAGGATATTAATTTTAATATCATTTATTTAATGTTTTAAATAAAATATTAATAACATTATGTCATCGAGAAAGTAGGTCGTACATTTGCTTGAGTGATGATATCCATCCCTTATTAGTGAACGATTAAGGAATGGGATGGAATATTGATTATACATAATCAATATCATTTCATAATCACCATATATATATATTTTATTTAAATAATTATTCCAATAAAAGTAATGTGGTGATGAAAAAAGAAAACACCACAACGTGGAGAGTGTAAGACGTATGCACACATGCACGGTGATTTTATTTTTCATATGATGGATAAGAGGTGGAATATGGTTATCTCTATTAGAACCAATTATTTTATTTTATATAAATTATGTTTGTATATTGTATTTTATCAATCGATACAAGGATTCTCAAGGTGTTTTCATGACATGTGATCTTACAGTACATGCTGACAATAGTGTTGAAGGTGGCATAATTTCCTAGTGTTTGCCAAAATTTTGAACTCACAATCTAGAGGAAGATGCTAACCTCATGATAAGTTGTTTTATGGAATCACATATTCCTAAATATGATAAAGGCTTGGGTTTTATGATGAAATTGATTCACAATGGTTTAGTTTTTGGGTTTTTGAGGGGAAGATGGTGTTTTCCATGACTATGAAAAATGGGGCATTGCAAATGTGTGATACGTTGAATGTAATCACCGTGATTGCATCAAATCTTACTAGAGATTCATGATTAGAGGATTATTGTGAATATTTTTTTTGAAGGATCACAAAAAATCACTAGTTTAAATCATGCTTTATGAAGGGATGATCATATATATTTTACGATACCACACTTCATAATACACTAATATAATAGGAAAAAATCCAAAATCTCTCTAATTTCAAGAAGGTAGGGTGATTTTTGGATCTGGAATTTTATGTAAGCTCGAGAATTATAATAATACTAGTTATGACTTGATTTATTCCAATTTTTCTATGTAATGGGTGATTCAAAATGACTGGGAATTCCATGATGTCTCAGTGAGCATTGCGAATGTAGTTTCTTCAGTGAAGGTTGTTTGTTTCGAAAAGAATTTGAGCATCATGAAGGTGCTCCATGAAAATTTTCTGAAAAACAAGCTTATATAAATATTTCATTCAATGTGAATCAACTTAGGGGATTGATTGAATAAGATTTTCAAGATATTCTGGGAAAAGTCATAAATGACGATCTATTGTGGTGACCTCGAATTTTTTAAACATAGTGATAATACACCCAAAGCTATGATCCAGGGGGAGTCATGAGAAATATTATGATTGTGGTAGTGTGATATCCATACAATCATTTAATGGAAGTTTACATAGCACAAATTGATTATTTTTTAACATATGTATTCCAAAACTAGTAAGGATTAATGGATTTAGGTATGACCAACACACTATGACCATATACTCCTTGGACTAGAACATAGTAGTGAATCATGATTTTTTTTTTGTATTTTATCTCTTCGTGTGAATGTTTAAATTACTAAACATTTCAATTTGAGTTGTTTAATAGGTTTCTAACAATATAAAAACAATATGCATCACTTTAGAAGAAACATTTGACTCCCTGATTCAACCAACCCCTCCAAGGGTGTTCTGGTGTCCAACAAGTTGTATCAGATCCATAGTTCTCCAATGACGGATTCTCTACATTGGGTATAATTTAATTTGTATATTTTATATGTATTCATGTGTCATAAATGAACATAAGTTTTGGTGAAGATTTATTTATCTCTTATAAGAAGTCAAGATCCACCAAGGCCATGATGAACATGAAAAAGAAAGAGAAGAGAAAGTTGATGATTCCATTTTTATCTAATGAATAGTTAATACCTGGTTCTCTATGAATTTATAAAAATAGTGATATATCAGGCTTGGAAATTTATTAGTAGGTGGATTAGGATTTCAAAAAAGAGAAGGGAAACCATTCTACCACATTTAAATAAAAATATTCAATGACCAGTAGGAATGTGTTAGCACCATTAAAAGTTATCCTCAAAATAAGGATCCTAGAAAAAGTGGTTATGATGACC